>CM072774.1:76262500-77512500 GCA_036936925.1 Cenchrus fungigraminus | reverse complement strand
GCTTGTGATCGCGCCTTGATCGATACTTGCCGTTCGTCCTTGACCGGTTCTTGTAGCCGTCCTTGTAGCCGTCCTTGTTCTCCATCTTCTCCGGACAGTCGGCGACGAAGTGTCCTGGCTTGCCGCACTGAAAGCATGTCCTTCGATTCTTCCTTGTGTTCACCCGGTTCTCGTGCAACCTCTCGAACCGCCTGGTCAGCAACACCAGCTCGTCCTCTCCAAGCACGTCGAACTCCTCGTCTGGCAAAGACATCAAAGAAGACAAGAAGACAGAGAGTACATCCTGGAGGATGCATTAGCGTTAGACTTAGCACCTTTGCCACCGACGAGAGCAAGACTATGAGGGTCAGTCGGGCTCTCAAGACGGGCAGTCATACCACGGTCCAACTCAGCTGACTTGAGCTTCGAGAACAGCTCGTTCACGGTCAGGGTGTCATACTTTTCGGACTCAAGAATAGACTCGACCTTTCCGTCCCATACGGTACGATCCAACGAGTGCAAGAGCTTCATGGCTCTATCATGATCATCGTACGGGAGCACGGCCACATTGGCTCTCATGTTGTTCACCACAACCGTAAACCGCTGGAAAAGGGCATCAACGGACTCGCCGGGGAGATGAGTGAAGTTCTCGTACTCTCTCCGGTAAGTCGCGTACATCCGAGCTTGAACCTGAGCATTCCCAGCATGAGCATCTTTCAACTGCTCCCAAATCCTACAAGCTAAGTCCTCTGTCTGAACCCGATCGAATTCGGACTGACACAGAGCACGAAACAAGTAGTCGACCGCCTTGTTGTTGGCGTCGAACATATCCCTCGATCCTGGAGCAAGGAAGTTAATCGGATGAACATAAGCTGTGTTCACCGTAACTTCCCAAAGGATCTGACCCTTTCCACAATGGAACGCAGCCATCCGTCTCTGCCACATCTGGTAGTTCTTCCCATCGAAGTGCGGAGGACCCGATCCCCATTCCTGGTACGCCATCTTTGGATCTCAGACTGGATAGAGCCTCGAAAGACCCGAACCGGCTCTGATACCAATTGAAGGACCGAAACTGGCGATCAGAGAGGGGGGAGTGAATGGGAGCCGATAAAAATTCTTCTCGAAGGAGATGGCTACTCCAACAAGACGAACACGGCTAGCCAAAACACGTCTCCGACTCAACTACCCAAGTTGGCCAAGACCACGTAGCCATTGGAGTGCTACTGGTCCTAGGAACCAACACAACAACCTTCCGAACCAAACACACTAAACGCACAGCGGAAATCTGCACAGCTTGCTGCCTGTGCTACACCGGTCAGACCGATAGCCTGTGCCGGTCAGACCGGTGACACCGGTCAGACCGGTGGACAGAGCCGGTCAGGCCGGTGGCTGCAGCGGCTGCACAGAAAATGTTCCAGGAAGCCTCAGTGATTCCTCTAGGCCCTGGAATAAAAACCACCTCCAAAACCCAAACTGCTCAGGAAGAAAAACCTTCACAAAGCCTAGCCAAACTCCTCGAAACCTGCCAAGAACTGACCAGCAACAACTTAGCCCAAACACACACGAACCAGGCAGTTCACCTGAGGCAAATCCCACAAAGGCCTGCACCGGTCAGACCGGTCAAGAGCACCGGTCAGACCGGTCACGCCCGGGCAGCTCGGGATGAACAGCAGCCCGCGGGTCAACTCCCCCAAATCCAACTCCCGATCTCCCGATTCGCTCCACGGATTCGCACAAGACTTTGTGGATAGTAGGAATACCTCATGGGCACTCCATAGCCAAGATTTGGTCCACCAAAACTTGCTAGAACAAGAGGAATCGAAGGATTTCCACCAAGAATGACTCTAACCCTAGAGCCAAGAAAACCCCAAAATTGAGCCCCTTTACTCACGGATTTAGGAGGGGAATCAAAGGGAAAAGAACCACGAAGGGTTCATGCATACATCCCCCACCAAATCCCAAAGAGAAAGGTCTCAAAACCGCCACAAGAAATTCACCAAGAAAAGGCTCCAAAAATCACCAAAAAGGGAAAACGGGAAGAACACAATCAAGCCTTGAGGAACCACGCCGAATCATCTATACATACCATGAAGGTTCATACAAGGTCTAGCTTCCGCTCGATCATCCTTCCCTCTCACAAGATCTCACCATGAAGCTCTCAAGCTAGTCCTAGAAATTCCAAAGGAAAAATGGAAGAGGAAAATAGCAAAACAAAATGAGCTAGGGTTCCAATAGATAGCTGCCATCCTCTCACCACTTGGGTTATATGGAGGCTAGCCGAAAGATGAAACTACCCCTAAGGCCTAATACTAGGATACACACCCCCGAGTGGCACTTTGGGAATCTTTGTCTTCGCAGCATCGGACGGATGACCGGCGACCACAAACTTGCTTAGCCTCGACGCAAACCTTGCGATCCCGACGCGCCGAAAGACGAAACTACCCCTAAGGCCTAATACTAGGATACACACCCCCGAGGGGCACTTTGGGAATCTTTGTCTTCGCACCATCGAACGGATGCCCGGCGACTGCAAACTTGCTTAGCCTCGACGCAAGCCTTGCGATCCCGACGCGTGTCCTCCGCTTCGAAGTCTCCGGACTGCGTCGTCGCACACCGGTCAGACCGGTGCTCCTCACCGGTCAGACCGGTACCCACCGGTCAGACCGGTCAGACCCACCGGTCAGACCTGTTCGATGCTGCTGCACCTCCGTCTTCGGTCTTCGGTCTTGGCTTTGTGGATCAACCTAGGAACCCAGTGGTTTTCTGGTGAACCACCGGAAACCCTGCGAACTCGGTGTAGCCTCCGCCAATCACCACTCATGACTCGGCTCCCACGTAGTCCCGGCTCGACCTTGGTTTTGAGGCTCAACCAAGAAACCGTCCATGACTTCATCTCGCTGTTCTTGCCACCATGCGGCCCGCACTTGACTCCGCTGGCCACCGGGTCCCTCGAACCAAGCCTACTTGTCTTCTCCACACCTGGAGGCCTCACCAGCAAGGACCTTTCGTGCTTGTTCTTCACCAGCACCAACACCAGTCAAGCCGTAACCTGCACCTGCAATACTTAGCCAAGAATCAGTGCACACCATGTTGTCAATCACTCATCACACCAGGAAGCGACCATCCACCGGTCCTCGAACCACAGATGGCTCTCAAGACTCCTAGGCCTAATGTACCCCCACCTACCCACAACAACAATGATGGTCGTTGCAACAACTGTGGAAATGTTGGGCACTACGCAAGTGCTTGTCCTCGCCCTAAGCAGCAGAACTAGGGCCGGGGAGTAAATCAGAACAACAAGGACAAGGGAAAGAAGCAGACCGTGCAAGTCAAGTAGGGTCGCCTCAACTTCACCACCATGGTGGGAATTCCAGAGGGAGCAGCAGTTATGATGGGTACCTTTTCTATCCAATGCAAACCTATTAAGGTATTGTTTGATTCTGGTGCGACACACAGTTTATGAACAAGAAAACACAAATCAAGTTGGGTTTAAATGTGCTTCGAATTAAGAGTGATAATAAGATTGCAACACCGGGAGGAAAATTTTCTTCCAATACAATAGTCCGTGGGGTACCACTGGAACTAGGTAGTAAGGTTTTTCAGACAAATCTTATAACATTGGGTCTAGATGGAATAGGTGTTATTCTGGGAATGGACTGGATGACTCAACATAAGGTGACCATGGACATTTCTGAACAAAGGATAGAAATCAATTCACCTACAATCGGTGTCTCAACTCTTTACCTGCCTCTGAGAGAATCCGTGAACCCTAGTGCTTTTGTTTCCATAACTTCACACTTAGAAGAGATCCCAGTGGTTTGTGATTATGCAGATGTTTTTCCTGACGACTTGCCTAGTATGCCACCCGACCGAGACATTGAATTTGTGATTGAACTTCAACCTGGTATGACACCTATTTCAAAAAGAGCCTACCGCATGCCACCCAAGGAACTAGCTGAGTTGAAGACCCAGCTTCATGAATTATTAGATAAGGGTTATATTCGCCCGAGTTCTTCTCCTTGGGGATGTCCTGCTCTCTTTGTTAAGAAGAAAGACGGTAGTTTGAGACTATGTGTGGACTACCGGCCTCTCAATACGGTGACTATCAAAAATAAATACCCCCTTCCCCGCATTGATGTGTTGTTTGATCAGCTATTAGGAGCAAAGCTCTTTTCCAAGATTGATCTTAGATTGGGGTATCATCTGATATAGATTCGGCCTTGTGATATTCCCAAAACTGCCTTTTCCACACGATATGGGCTATATGAATATCTAGTCACGTCCTTCGGGCTGACTAATGCTCCTGCCTACTTCATGTATCTCATGAATTTAGTTTTTATGACCGAGCTGGATAAGTTCATGGTAGTTTTCATCGATGACATTTTAATCTATTCCAAGAATGAGGAGGAACATGCTGAACATCTTTGTATTGTTCTGCAACATTTAAGAGATCATAAGCTCTATGCTAAGTTCTCCAAATGCGAATTCTTGTCAGATAGTATTAAGTTTTTGGGACACACTATTTCTAGTGAAGGTATATCAGTGGATCCAAGTAAAGTACAAGAAGTAATGGATTGGAAACCCCCTAAGTCCGTTCATCAGATTCGAAGCTTTCTTGGGTTAGCTGGGTATTACCGTTGATTTGTCCCAGACTTCTCCAGAATTGCCAAACCCATGACTGAGTTGTTGAAGAAAGGTATCAAATTTGTGTGGGACGAAAAATGTGAAAAAGCTTTCCACACCCTAAAGCAGCATTTGACATCAGCACCAATTTTAGCTCAACCCGATAACTCCAAGCCATATGAGGTGTACTGTGATGCCTCAAGCACAGGTTTGGGTTGTGTTCTAATGCAAGAAAATAGGGCCATTACTTATGCTTCCAGAGCACTTCGACCCCATGAGAAAAATTACCCAACTGACGACCTTGAGTTAGCAGCGGTTGTTCATGCTCTAAAAATTTGGAGTCATTACCTTATGGGAACCCGTTGTAATATCTACACTGACCATAAAAGCCTCAAGTATATTTTACACAAGATGATCTGAATATGCGTCAAAGGAGATGGTTAGAGCTCATTAAGGATTATGACCTTGAGGTGCACTATCACCCCGGCAATGCTAATGTGGTTGCGGATGCTCTTAGCCGCAAAGTTCATTGTAGTTGCCTGTCCATGGAATCTTATAGTGACACTCTCTATGAAGGGATAAGCAGACTAGCTTTAGAAATTGTTTCGCAAGGAGAATTCAATGCGATTTGCGTTGAATCCACCTTACATGAGAAAATTTTAACGGCTCAATCTAGTGACGAGAGTGTCAAAGCCATTAAACAGAAGCTAACCGAGAATGACCACAAGTACACTTGTTTTCGCCAAGATTCAGATGTTGCAATCTAGTTTGGACAACGTCTTTTTGTTCCGAAATATGCTACTCTCCGCAAGGAAATTTTGGATGAAGCACATCTCTCCAATTTTTTGATTCATCCAGGAAGTAGTAAGATGTACCAAGATTTGAAAGAAAATTTTTGGTGGTCTGTTGGTATTTCTTAACCTCACCACTAGTTGCACACCTAGTGTGAGCGTAAGATCCACCTGGGTATACTGATGGGTATGAAAGAATCCGCAAGCGCACGGAAATACCGTTGCAGCACTTCACCTCAGGAGTATTCCCAAGGGTATCGAATCCAAGGAACGGTGTGTACTACCTTCTACCCTAGGAGAACGGTCCAAGGACACAACTCTATAGGATGAGATGAAGATGGAAAGGATCCTGCTGATAGTGGGCAGAGTTGAGAACAATCTCTCGGTTAGGGACTCTCATTTCGGACACCGGACCCTCCTGGCTATAACAGTCGGTTCACGGCAAATGGTTGCCTACACCTGTATCCAGACGTGGGGGATTCCGAAAGGGTCCAACGGCTGTCACTACCACGGCCTACCCCAATACAATCCGTGGGATACAGGGCAATCGAAGCATAACCCGTCGTCTAGACACCACGTCTACACTACCGGTTAATACTATAGTACGGCTACGTCTGTCGACCCGTAACAACACTATAGCACTCCATACGAAGATAGAGCGACGAAACCACGAGGGAGAGACCAGAACTCACTCAGGTAACCGCTATCTATACAAGGATCACGGAAGGACTTTGGTCTAAACTAGAATGCAGGAGCATCCACTTTACTCTAATTGGACTAGCATGCATACAAATGGAATTAGCAACTTATGAACTACACCAGAAGATCAAAGGCTAAGCTCATGAAGAACACAAGCCTCTAAATCATGAACAAGTGAAGAACACAAGAACTATTCACCCATGCAAGGAGCCACTTTAGTCTAAATAGAGAATGCCAAAATACTCACTTTATTCTAAATGAAGAACAGAAGCTTCCGTAGAGGTTCGTTCTTGGGGAAAGATGCCAAACACCATGGCACATCCCCAAGTCACCCCCTCACCTTCCTTCTAATCTCTAAAGCACTAGCAAGCCAGCACTAATCCTATGCAAAGGCACTCCTCTCCTAGAGAGGTAGGAGCCCAAAGGCAAAATGAGGAGAAGAAGTGTGTGTCTCTATTCCTACCCCCTCTACTTCTATTTATAGACCAGAGCATCGGCGCGAGAACACCCCGAGCACCCCCGGAATGCAACCAGGAACCAACCAGAGACCACCACGTGGAAGGCCGAGATGAACCGACATAATGTCGGTTCGGCCGATCCTAGGGGTCGGCCGACCCTAGGGTGGCCCCACTCGCCTTGTGCTTTCTCCAAGTGGTTGGCAGGTGGGTCCCCAAGGTGGTTCCCGATGTATGGGTTGGTTGAAGGCGGTTTTCTCGGGTTGTGGGCCCTTGAATCCTTGTGTTAGACATGTGGCGGCTCCTGATTCGTCGGGCCTCTTTCCTCTGGATTGATGACGTCAGCGATCCTTGGCATTCTGCATGGCAGGCTCTTATTGGCTGAGGTGGAGAGGCTTGGCTTGATGAGGTGGAAGGATAAGGTGTGCTTTTGCTCTATTTCTCATACTAATTTCCTGCATTCAAATATACACCACAACTTGTGGAAATTGTCAGTATAAACCCCTATTCTACTGTGGATGTATATTTATCATGCCAAAATGCAGGAGTTGACGGTTATAAATATGGTGTTTAACAGCCGTCAACATGGTCCAATATGAAAGTGGAGATAGCTAAATATGTTTCTGAATGTGACACTTGCTCAAGAATCAAAGCAAGCCACTTGAAGACAGTGGGTACTCTTCAACCGTTGCCCATACCATCATGGAAATGGGATGACATAAGCATGGATTTTATTGTGGGATTGCCACTCACATCCAAGAATCATGATTCTATCTGGGTTGTTGTGGATAGGTTAACCAAGACCACACACTTTATTATCGTTAATAACACTAAGGATTATGCAGAGATTTATCTTTATCGCATCGTGTGATTGCACAGAATTCCAAAGACCATCATTTCAGATAGAGGCCCTCAATTTGTCACTTGCTTTTGGAAGCAATTACATGAGACCTTGGGAACAAAGCTAATTCGTAGTTCCGCCTACCAACCTCACACCGATGGACAAACGGAAAGGGTAAATCAGATTGTGGAAGATATGTTGCGAGCTTGTATTATTCATTTTGATAAATGTTGGGACAAGTGCTTAACCTTAGCAGAGTCTTCATATAATAATAGCTATCATGCTAGCTTGAAGATGGCACCTTTTGGAGCACTATATGGAAAAAGATGTCACACCCCATTAAATTGGTCTCAGGCGGGAGAAAGAAAATTCTTTGGCCCAGCCTTAGTCAAAGAAGCCGAAGAAAAGGTGGAAGTGATACGGGAAAACTTGAAAGCCGCACAAATGAGGCAAAAGAGCTATCATGATGAGGGAATGGCACCTAGACAATACCAAGTTGGTGAAAAGGTGTATTTGAAGGTTTCACCAACCAAAGGTGTGCAGAGATTTGGAGTAAAAGGAAGATTGGCTCCATGCTACATTGGTCCTTATGAGATTATAGAAAGATGTGGATCAGTTGCTTATCGCATCTTCAATCCGGATCAATTCGCTGCTGTCCACATTGTGTTTCATGTGTCTTAATTGAGGAAATGCGTCCATGAGCCCGAGACAAATATTATTAATGAAGCCAATGCTTGGATAGAACCTGATCTCTCTTTAATTGAGCATCCTATGCAGATACTAGATCAAAAGGAGAGAGAAACTAGAAGGCAATCTATGAAGATGTACAAGATACAATGGAGTCATCATACTAAGGAAGAAGCTACATGGGAAACTGAACATTACCTCAACACCAAGTATCCTGGTTTTCTGCAACCTCTAAATCGTAAGTACCTTTTCCCCTACCTTTGTCTTTTAATTCCAAATCTTAGAACGAGATTCTTTTTAAGGGGGGTAGGTTGTAACATCCTGGATGTTTGTGACCATTCATGTTAAGGGTTAGTGAAGCTAAGCTCGAGTTGACCTTTTTAAACCCCTTAATAGTGGTCAAACCCATAGAGGCCTATGCATTTCTCTAGACCTTTAGCTATATCTTCAGTTTTCTCTTAACAACTTCCTTTTTAGCCAATGCGAAAGATGTTCAATTTTTCCAGAAACACATTTCATCTAATTGCTGGCATTTCAAATTCGAAGTATAAATGCCTCAAAAACTCAGTCAAAGTAGTGAATGTCTATTTGACCGCACCGAGGAAAACAGAAAGTTTGGCTCATTTTTCTGGCTAAACCATTGAGTATTCCATAGGTCGGCCTTTGTAAAAATTGGAGATGGATAATTGGACTACAACTTTTATTTTGGGCGAATTCAAAGTTTAGTTCAACTTTTAATTGTTTGAGCCGGTCAAACACCCCTTCAGCGAACGGGCTGACGAACTGAAACGCCAGAGCGCACTCTAGCACTCGATGTCGCGCCGCCGGCCCAGTCCCGATGTTTGCGCCCGGTCCACGGACGTCCGTCCGTACACTGTCGCTGCAACCAGTCCACACGCACGCACAAGACACAGACGCCTCGGCCAAGTGGACCCGCGCCATCCGAACTGACCAGGTGGCCGCAGTGTCATTGGCCGCGTCATCCCGGCAGACACAAGCCCGGCCTCCTCACCCCTGCATCGCCGCTGCTTCGCAGCTGTCCAGGCCAGCTGTACCCGAGGGTGAGGTGGACGTCTTGACAAGATGCTACAACTCTTCCCCTCCCTCCATCACAAACCAAAAACGAGCAAAGCTGCATGGCCTTCCCCATCCGCTCCGCTGTCGCCATAGCCGTGCCACCGTCGAGCTCTGTCTTCCACGCCTCAGCACCGAGCACAAACCCCTTCAGGACCTTCCCACCGAGCCCCTAAAGCACTCCAAGGAGCAGAATTGCCTGGGCATGTCATGTGACCGCCAGCATTGGGGCCGAGGTTGCTGTTCTGCCACCCCAACGCCGTCGGCCATCACCGGATATCCCTCCACTGCAATCAACACCTCAACTCAATTAAGGGTAAGCCCAAACCTATCCCAAGCCGCTAACCTGACCAACTCCGGCCACCAGTCGCTGCCGGTGAGCATCCCTTCGCCGCCAGGGGCGTATTTGCATAGATTGAATTCTTTGCAGGGTCCCTCGTGTAAGATTCTATGGGGCTTTTCGTAAAACGATTCTTCAGATCTAAGGTTCAAAATTCGAAACTTGTAAAACCCATAATAAATCAAATAACAATCATAAAAATACAAACTAAATTTTCTTGTGATCCTCATGACCAGACACAACTTTTCTAGAAAGGAAGTTTGTAAACTCATGACTATAATTTGAATAAATTTGAAATCTTCATTTGAGCTAGATTTGAAATATGTTGAAATCCATTGATGATAGGTATGTGAATTTTTGATATGTTGTTAGTATGATCATGACTGGCCTTGTGTCAAAAAATGGCACAAAAATACTAGTCTAGATTTATTTATGAATGTATTTTGATTTCTGCCTAATCTGAGTATATGAATTGTTTAAATTTATTTGTTAAGCAAATGCTGTTCAATTTTCTGCAATAGCTCACTAATGACTAGGAGTTTTTGACATGTTTTGCTTGCTCAAATAAATGCATGCTTTGGATTTGAGTGTTGTTTGTTAAGCAAGTTGTGCTTAGTATCTTGATCTGATTTTTGGTGTGTAAGCTAGAAATGCTATGTCCAAGCTGTACAAACTTTTCAGGTCAATATCATGCTTAAATCTATTTGTGTGATTTATTTATGGTTTCAGCAATTGAAACTTGTCAGATTTTTCATGCCAAATCTGTAGTTCATTAGGAGCTGAATTTTTGTCAGTAGCTCATTTATGCCATGATGTTCATCTGTGTAAAATTTCTTGATCAAAATGTGAGATCTTCAATTGGAATTGAATTTTGAATGAAATCAAGCTCAATAAGTGGAATAAAAGAAAAACAGAAATCACATTTGTTTGTGTGGGATATACCCCCGGGGTACCGCACGGGAGGGCCCCACAGCGTATCTTCAAGGACGACAAGGGCCCACATGGAGGCACCTGGCACGGACGTACGGATCAGGAATGAGGCGGCACCCGAGGAGATAGGCTACCATAGATGAAGACTATTTGGTTAGGAAAGATATTATTTGTACTCACGGAAATATCTTAACGATCTTGTAGAATCGAATAGGATAGATCCCACGTGATCTGGAACCCTGCCCCCCGAGCCTATATAAGGGCGGTAGGAACCCACTCCAAAACAAATCCAATCGGATTCCCAAGCAATATAATCACCAGATGCATGACGTAGGGTATTACGCATCCTTGCGGCTCGAACCTGGATAAACCCTTGTGTCCTTCGTCCACCATCCAACTCTAGTCTCGGCGATCCCCTCCACACAATATACCACCATAGCATACCCCGTGGTGGACTGCCGATACCATTGTACCGACAGTTGGCGCGCCAGGTAGGGGTTTCGCTGTGAAAATTGGCGAGCTTGATGGCCGCAGCGAAGATCCCGGCTAGCTGCCTTGCCCTCGCCGCGTTGGGAGCGGGAATCACTTTCGGAACTATCGATCCCATCCCCACCATCGATGAGCAGATGACCGCCTACATGACTCCACCTCAGGGTCACATCGTCATCGGGGAGATCCCATGCATCATCTCTGACACCACGATCACCGCGGAGAAGACCCCCGAAGCGGTACCTACACCGCCCGCGGGCAACAGATCCGTTCCCAGATCCAATATGGAGAAACCTAAGGCCTATTGAGTCCTCTTCACCATGTCACTAGCCCGGCAGCCATGCCTCCCGGCTAGAGATCTAATGATAGAAAGGTCCTCTGATCCTCCCGAATGCTATATGGTCCAATCTATGCATCAGGTCATTGGCCAGATGGCCGACACCATCGTGATCTGCGAGGCTGCCCTCGGCACCCCACGGACCGAGAGCTTTCCCTATGGGTTGAAGAGCGTTGTCGCCTCTGTCACCTCAGAGACGATGAAGAGAGACCTAGACGTGATCTCCTCACACCGGCCGGTGGAATTCCACTCGGATAAGGACCAACCGTGCTTCGTGTCGATGGTTATCGCTCCTCTCGAGGGTGACGATTGCGACACATCCCTCTTCCCCGTCTTGGAGGAAGATGGGCAACTTGGAGACTGGACCACCGAGGAGTCTGGAGACCTGCGCCGGTTGAACTACTCGGCTAGGCGGCCTGGTCTCGACTCCAACTCAGAAGGCTCCTTTACATCCTTGAGAACCGCTCTCGGCCTTGAGGATAGCTCAGAGACTCTCGGGTCGACCGATACTACAGAGATCTGATCTACCGACATCTCGTCTTCTGAGTCATCCGATGGCAGCCGAGCCCCCACTTTCTTTTACGCGGCAACAGCAGGCACCAACACACCTCCAGTAATCTCAGAGGACGAGTGTACTCAGGACGGTGAGACAGCCGTTCCAAAGACCGAGCAACTAAGGAAGAACGCGGACCGAGCGCGACGATGCTTGGAAGCTAACCACGCCCACCAGCACCAAAATGATGAAGAAGAGGAACCTGAGGATGACTACTCAGGGTCCAGCCCACCATGCCGGAGGCGGAGGCGCTGCACTTGGCGCACTCGTAACATACGCCCCCGTAGGCTGGAAGATGATTTCACCGTTGACTTCGGTGGACACAGGGTCTATGCAACCCCGAAGGAGAACCTCATCGTACAAAATGTGGAGCTCGACAAGCTACCACCCGAAACATCAGGCCTGAGGCACCTCCAAGCGCTGGTTCAGGCCACCACGACTTAGGCTAACCGGGTCGATCCTTCCCCACCAGTCGGGCGAGGAGAGACGTGCGGCACGCGCCGACCATGGCACAAGAGGGCACACCGCGAGGATGGCGAAGATCTTCACGACAGGCTTCACGCCCGCGACACGAGGCACACCATCAGCTGCCACCCAGGAGCGACGCCGGCACGAGACGGAACGTCGCCGTGATTATGATAGGGAATACGGAGCCCCGAACAGTCACGGTAGGTGTGACACGACTCCTGTGGGGGATATACCCCCGGGGTGCCACACGGAAGGGACCCACGACGTATCCCTAGGGACGGCGAGGGCCCACACGGCGGCACCTGGTGCGGGCGTACGTATCAAGATTGAGGCGGCACCCGAAGCGATAGGTTTCCATAGTTAAATACTAGTTGGTTAGGAAAGATATTACTTGTAAATGAGGAAAGATCTTGTATAACCGACTAGGATAGATCCCATGCGATCTGTAACCCTACCCCCAAAGCCTATATAAGGGCGGTAGGGACCCCCCTCAAAAACAAGTCCAATCGGATTCCCAAGCAATACAACCACCAGACGCAGGACGTAGGGTATTACGCATCTTTGCAGCCCGAACCTAGATAAAACCTTGTGTCCTTCATCCCACCATCTAGCTCTAGTCTCAGCGATCCACTCCACACAATCTACCACCATAGCCTACCCTGTGGTGGACTGCTGACACTATTGTAGCGATAGTTGGTGCGCCAGGTAGGGGCTTCGCCGCTATAATTGGCGAGCTGGATGGCCGCAGTTAAGATCCCGGCTAGCTGCCTTACTTTCGGTATGTTAGGGGCAGGAATCCCCTTCGGGACCATCGACTCTGTTCCCACCGGCGACGAGCAGATGGCGGGCTTCGTGACACCTCCCCAGGGTCACATCCTCGTCGAGGAGATCCCTTGCATTGTCTCCGACACCATGATAACCACGGAAAAGACCCCCAGCGCGGTACCAACAACGACCGCGGGCAACAGATTGGTTCCCAGATACAATCTGGAGAAACCTAAGGCTTGTCGAGCCTTCTTCGGCACACCACCAGCCCGGCAGCCACGCCTCCCGGCTGGAGATCTAATGGTTGAAGGACCCACAGGTCATCCCGAATGCGATCTGGTTCAATCTATGAACTGGGTCATTGGCCAGATGGCTAACACCATCGCAATCTACGAGGCAGCCCTAGGCGCCCCGCAGGACGAACGCTTTCCCCACGAGTTGAAGTGCGCAGCCACCTCTGCTTACGTGGAGACGGTGAAGATGAACCTAGCCGCAGTCTCCTCGCCCCAGCCAGTGGAGTACCACTCGGATGAGGAGAAGCCATGCTTCGTTTCAATGGTGATCACTCCACTCAAGGATGATGATCATGATGGATCCCTCTTCCCCATCTTGGAGGAGGATGGACAACTCGGAGATTGAACCACCGAGGAGTCTGAAGATCTGTGCCGACAGAACTACTCGGCCGGCAGCTCTGGGCCTCGAGGATAGGTCCGGGACTTTCGGATCAACCAACACCACAGAGATCCGATCTACCGATCCCTCCGATTCATCAGATGGCGGCCGGGCCCCAGCTTTCGTCTACGTGGTGGCAGCTGGCGCCGGTGCTCCCATTGTGGTCTCGGAGGACAAACCCACTCAGGACGGTGAGATGGCTGAACAAAAAACCAAACACCAGGAGGTTAACTGCGTCCGCTGGCGTCACGACGAGGAGGAACTCGAGGACGACTACTCAAGGTCCAGCCCGCCACGGCGGAGGCCGAGACGCCGCACTCGGCGCTCTCGTAACATACACCCCCGTAGGCTCGAAGACGAGTTCACCGTCGACTTCGGTGGACATAGGGTCTATGCGACCCCAAAGGAGAACCTCATCGTACTGAATGAGGAACTCGACAAGCTACCGCCTGGAACTCTGGGCCTGGGACGCCTCCAAGCATTGGTCCAAGCCACCATGACCCAGGCCAACCGGATTGACCCTTCCCCACCAGTCGGGCGAGGGGAGGCAGACGGCTCACGTCGACCACGGTGCAAGAGGGCCCGTCACGAGGATGGTGAAGACCTCCGTGACCGGCTCCGTGCCCGTGATGCGAGGCACACCATTAACTGTCGCGCGCAGGAGCGACGATGGCATGAGGCAGAACGCCGCCGTGACTATGATAGGGAGTATGGAGCTCCGAATCGTCGCGGCCAGCGAAACGCGACCCCGCCATCTGACTCACGTAGCGGCTATGAGGACTACTCGGGCAGCTACGACAACTCGAGCGAAAGCTATAGTTCCTACGAGAGGCCGCCCCACAAACGCCGCAGAGGTCGAGAGGAGGCGCCGTCATATGACGACCTCCTTTCCCTCACAGCACGGCTGCGAAGGGTGACTTGGCCCCGAGGCTTCAAGCTATCTAATGTAGACAAGTAGGACGGAACATCCGATCCCATCCACTGGCCACAGATCTACTCCACCGCGGTCAAGGCTGCGGGAGGCAATTCCGATGTGATGGCAAACTACTTGCCAATCATGCTCACAAAGGGACTCCCCAAGGACTCGATTGACTCCTAGGAAGAGCTCTGCGCCTTCTTCACCAATCAGTACTCCAGCACGTGGGAGCGACCGGGGAACAGGAGGATGCTGGATCAGATCTGGCAGTGGAAGAACGAGTCTCTGTGCTCGTACATTCGCCGTTTCTCCGAGAAGAACTCTCTTCCTTTCATTGAGGAACACCATGTCATCAGCGCCTTCCAGCATGGGCTGGTCTATGGCAAACTGGTGAACATGTGGGCCCAGAAGCCCCCCAAGACCGTCAGCGAGCTCTTCATGGTGGCGAACCTGGAGGCTGACAGTGAGGACGCAGAGCGTGAGCAGCTCAAGAGCCTCAAGGAACACTGGGACGATGATGACTCTCCGCGTCCGCGCCACAGGTGTCGCGACCCAGATCGAGAGGGAGAAACGTCTCGGCAAGGAGATAGGTGGAATCGGAAGCCCAAAGTCGAGATCGTGGCTGCTGTATAGTCTGGCCCCAAGCGCATGGACCTGTCTGAGTTCCAGAAGATGCTGGACATGCAGTGCCCATACCACAAAAATCACAAGGACATGACTCGTGACTGCTTTGGCGTCAAGAATTACTTCTCTAGCAAAGGACGTCAGAGAGGTACTTCGAAGCGCGAGAAAGGCAAGGCTAAGCGCGGCCAACCCACGGAAGATGACGAGCAGGAATTGAGAGCCTGTGTGGTTCGAGGACCGGTGGATGGTCGCTCCCTCGTGTGATGAGTGATTGACAACGTTGTGTGGACTGACTCTTAGCTAAGTATTGCAGGTGCAGGCTGCGGCTTGATTGGTGCTGGTGTAGGTGAAGAACAAGCGTGACAGGTCGATGTCGGTGAGGCCTCCAGGTGTGGAGTAGACAAGTAAGCTTGGTTCGAGGGACCCGGTGGCCAGCGGGGACAAGTGCGGGTCGCATGGTGGCAAGAACAGCAAGACGAAGTCGTGGATGGTTTCTTGGTTGAGCCTCAAAACCAAGGTCGAGCCGGGACGACGTGGGACCCAAGTCATGAGTGGAGATTGGCGGGAGGCTACACCAAGTTCGCGGGGTTTGCAGTGGTTCACCACAAAACCACTAGATTCCTTGGTTGATCCATAAAGCCAAGACCGAAGACCGAAGCGCAGCAGCATCTGGCCGATCTGACTGGTGGGTCAGACCAGTCTAACCGGTGGGTACCGGTCTGATTGGTGGGGAGCACCGGTCTGACCGGTGTGCGACAACGGCTTTCAGAGACTTCAAAGCGGAGGACACGCGTCGGGATCGCAAGGCTTGCATCGAGGCTAAGCAGGTTGCGGTCGCCGAGCATCCGTCCGATGGTGCTACGACGAAGAGTCCCAAAGTGCCCTCGAGGTGTGTATCTTAGTTTTATGTCTTAGGAGCAGTTTCGTCTTTTGGTTGCCTCCATATAACCCAAGTTGTGAGAGGATTGCCGCCATCTCTTGGAACCCTAGCTCATTTGCTTTTGCTATTTTCCCTTCCTATTTTCCTTAGGATTTTCTAGGACTAGCTTGAGAGCTTCATGGTGAGGTCTTTAGAGAGGGATGGATGATTGGGAAGCAAGCTAGACCTTGTATGAACCTTCATGGTATGTATAGATGATTCGGCGTGGTTCCTCAAGGCCTTGAGTTGTTCCCCCGTTTTCCCTTTTTGGTGATTTTCGGAGCCTTTTCTTGGCGATTTTCTTGTGGTGGTTTTAAGGCCTTTCTCTTGGGGATTTGGTTGGGGATGTATGCATGAACCCTTCATGTTTCTTTTCCTTGTGATCCCCCTCTCAAATCCATGGGAAAAGGTGCTCGATTTTGGGGTTTTTTTATGTTTCGGGAAAGTGGTGTTCTTGGTGGAAATCCTTCGATTCCTCTTACTTTAGCAAGTTTTGGTGGACCAAATCATAGCAATGGGATGCCCATGAGGTACTCCTAGTATCCCCAAAGTCTTGTGTGAATATGTGGAGCGAATCAGGAAATCGGGAAGGTTGTTTGGAGGAGTTGACCCGTGGCTCACTGTTCATCTCGAGCACCCAAGCCTTGACCGGTCTGACCAGTGCTCCCCACCGGTCTGACTGGTGCTGCCCTTTGTTGGGCTTTGGCTCGGGTGAACTTGCCAGGGTGCTTGTGTGTCTCTAGGCTTGCTGCGGTTTCGAGTTTGGTGCTTTTTGGAGCTCGGAGGGTTGGTTTCTTGGATTTGGGGTTTCCAGGCTTGGACCGGTCTGACCGGTGTGGAGCTGTGCTGTGGAAATCGTCAAGTCGTGCTTGGGTGATCCGGCTAGGGGTCTCGGGTGACCCAGTGTGCCTCTGGTGTGTGTCAAGTGATCCGGTGGTCTAGTCCGGGTGATCCGACCAGGACTGGTATAACCGGTGGTGACCGGTGTGGTCTGAATGCTGCTCGAGTTGTTTGTTCTGCTGCTTTCTCGAGTAGGTTTTGGTGGTTGTTTGCTCCTAGGGTCAGTAGCACTTCAGTGGCTATGTGATCCTGGCAAACTTGGGTAGTTCGAGTCCGAGAAGTGTTTCGGTTAGCCGCGTTGTTGACATTTCTTAACGTCATCACTAGGTTTGTATCCCAGTAATGACGCTAAAAATGGTGGTCGGCATTCCTTAACACCTTTGCTAAGTTCGTGAGTTCCTAGCAACGATGCCAGAAATGTTCCGATGGTAATCCTAATGTTTACAAAGAATCCGCAAGCGCACAGATGTACCATTGTAGCATTTCCCCAAAGGAGTATTCCAAAGGGTATCGAATCCAAGGAAGGCATGGTTGGATTAACATGTGCAACACTATTGCAATGAGTATAGATCAATGACGAGAATAAGTTAGGTCCCAAACACAGGGGTAAGATATGATAATGATAGGGTAGTGTGAACATGCCCGAACTTGTTCTCTCCATGGTAGACTATGGCTTAGGAGGCAACATACGAGTTAGCTCTAGGTTCTAAGGTACTATACATATAAAGTTAGTAGATGTCAGTCAGTCACTTAAGCATTGCATGAATATCAGCTCAGCACCCTGGCACAAACGGGGAGCTAAGCACCCGCGTCGCTTCCGCACAACGTCGGTTGTTAGATTTTAGACTCCTACAGCGTACCCGAACGTGGGGAAGTACAAAGGGTCCAACAGCTATCACTACAGCGGCCTACCCCTAACTATCTGTGGGGCACGCTCATATGCAATGCAGCTACTCAACCCAAGAACCATGCTTACGTTGTTAACTAGACACTGACCGGCCCGGGCTATTGTGACCTAGGTCAGTGCCACCAGATAACTGGCCACTTACACTGAGTACTGTAGCTTGAACTCGAACATCATACAACACAAACATGTGATCTAACTGTATCAAACTAGGCTAGGCATACAAACGGATTCGTGTTCTACTATGTCTATTCAACAGGATCAAAGGGTTGTGTTCATGAAGAACATGAGCCTCTAACTTATGAACAAACACCAAAGACATGAGTAAATCATTCGTCAAGTGGATCCAAGGGCCTTGTTCATCAAGAACAAGAGCCTCTAAATGATGAATGAACGAAGAACACACGAACAAATCACCCATATATGCTAACACGACTTCATATGAAATAGCTGAATAACTGAAGTAGATCAAAGTCATACAATAAAATAAAGATACAAGAGAACTCATACCTAGATCCCAAAGTAGACTTGGAACCTGAAGTAGAACTACTCTAGCCTACCTCCTAGCCTTGGAAACCAAAAGTGAGAGAGGAGTTGGAAAGTGAGTTGGGTAAGAAATGAGTCCCATCCCTTCTATTTATAGGCCTTGGACAACTTCGGGAGAATGGCGTGAGCACTCCGGGAGTGGACCAGGAGCCAACCAGGAGTCACCACGTGGAAGGCCAGGATGAGCCGACACAAGGTCAGTTCGGCGACCTGTGGGGTGGGCTGACCCCTTGTGGTCCCACCTTGGCCTGTGCTTTCGCTTGGTGGCTGTCTTGTGGGTCTTACGGTCGGTTCCCGGTGTTCACCCGAGTTTGAGGTGGTTTGCTTGCTCGTGGGCCCTTCAATCCTTGTGATGTCCATGTGTCGCCCTCTGATTCGTCGGGGTTGCTTCCCTTGGATTGGTGACATGGCTTGCATGCATAGGATCCTAGGTGGCAGCCCTTCCTTGGCTGAGGTGACATGGCTTGGACCATAGAAGGTGAGTTGTCACTTCTTTTATGCTTATTTTACCTACAATCATAAAAGCTCCAAGGACAAGTGGAACTACATTATTCTTAACTAAATGCGTGTAAGAAATACCTTTTGCTCTTTTATTTATGAGTATATTGACGGCTAAAGTAGGTACTTAACAGCCGTCAACAACTCCCCAAGCTAGCCTCTTGCTCGTCCCGAGGAAGACACTAAGGACGTAGGTTAGTTGATCAGGAGTTGCTACGATGTTGTATTTCTAATTTATGAAAGCATACTGCTAGGTATTCTATCCAGAGTTGAATGAGTTGGCATTGATCTTACCTTCCGCTTGATCAATACAGGGCATATAGCTTCACCTTGCCTTGGGTGGTTGAAAGATAGAACGGTTATGTAGAGATTGCTAATTACTTGTACCTTGATCAGTTATCAATCTATAGGTTTTGCAGATTTTCAAAAGAAATCAAAGTTCCTCAAATGATACTCTCGGATCGCTCAATGTGTATGGTTCCTCACCAAGGCATTGGGTTGCCTTCTTTCACAACCTACTCCTAATAAGCTTATATGTGGAGCTGTAGGTAGGGAAAACATGTGGCATACCTATTTCTCATGTATTGTCGAGTCGAAAACCAGATCCTTAGGAGCAATGAGTCATACAACCTAATCAAGATGTGCACGTGTGTATTTATATGGTGGATGGAGGATGGACTCCTTTTGGGCATGATTTTTCCTTTCTCTCCATTTTGATGATTTTGAGACTCGGGCTATGTTTCTCTATATATATATTTTTTATGCATGCCCCTTGAGCATGTATTCTCTTTGTTTTTACATAGCCCATAGTCTTTCCTGAATATTTTTGGAGAGGGATAAAATCATGAAGAATGCGCGGGGCTTTATTTGTGGAATGGATGGAATTATGGTTGCTAACTTCCAGGGTGAAAGTCTAGCATATGGTGGTTGTGTGCGTGATCTTGACCATAGGAGCATGACAAGTTTCTCGCCGAGGGTCATGACAATTCGACAAGGCTCAATGAAGAAATCAGGTAGCATATGTGGAAGCTAACAGGAGCTAGAATCTACATATGGCCTTGGATATGAATCTCTCATCATTAAGGAACTTATTATTTTAACATTTTTCAAAAGAAAACTGAGAGCCAGGTGTGGTTCGAGGACCGGTGGATGGTCGCTTCCTGGTGTGATGAGTGATTGACAACATGGTGTGGACTGATTCTTGGCTAAGTATTGCAGGTGCAGGTTGCGGCTTGACTGGTGCAGGTGCAGGTGAAGAACAAGCACGAAAGGTCGTTGCCGGTGAGGCCTCCAGGTGTGGAGAAGACAAGTAGGCTTGGTTCGAGGGACCCGGTGGCCAGCGGGGTCAAGTGCGGGCCGCATGGTGGCAAGAACGGCAAGATGAAGTCATGGACAGTTTCTTGGTTGAGCCTCAAAACCAAGGTCGAGCCGGGACTACGTGGGAGCCGAGTCATGAGTGGTGATTGGCGGAGGCTACACCGAGTTCGCGGGGTTTCCGGTGGTTCACCAGAAAACCACTGGGTTCCTTGGTTGATCCACAAAGCCAAGACCGAAGAACCGAAGACGGAGGTGCAGCAGCTCCAGACCGGTCTGACCGGTGGGTACCGGTCTGACTGGTGAGGAGCACCGGTCTGACCGGTGTGCGACGACGCAGTCCGGAATCTTCGAAGCGGAGGACACGCGTCGGGATCGCAAGGCTTGCGTCGAGGCTAAGCAAGTTTGCGGTCGCTGGGCATCCGTCCGATGGAGCGAAGACAAAGATTTCCGAATTCGCCCTTGAGGGGCATGTATCCCTAGTTAGCTAGTAAGGGTATTTTAGTCTTTCGGTTGCCTCCATATAACCCAAGGGGTGAGAGGATGGCAGCCATCTCTTGGAACCCTAGCTCATTTGGTTTTCCTATTTTCCTTCCTATTTTCCTTAGGATTTTCGTAGGACTAGCTTGAGAGCTTCATGGTGAGATCTTGTGAGAGGGAAGGATGATCGGGCGGCAAGCTAGACCTTGTATGAACCTCTTTGCTATGTATAGATGATTCGGCGTGGTTCCTCAAGGCTTGGATGTGTCTTTCCCGTTTCTCCTTTTTGGTGATTTTCGGATCCCTTTCTTGGCAATTTTCTTGGAGCGATTTCGAGGCCTTTCTCTTTGGGATTTGGTGGGGGGTGTATGCATGAACCCTTCGTGGTTCTTTTCCCTTTGATTCCCCTTCCAAATCCGTGAGCAAAGGGGCTCGATTTTGGGGTTTTCGTGGTTCTAGGGTTAGAGGCATTCTTGGTGGGATTTCTTCGATTCCTCTTGATTTGACAAGTTTTGGTGGACCAAATCTTGGCTATGGAGTACCCATGAGGTGTTCCTACTATCCCCAAAGTCTTGTGCAAAACCGTGGAGCGAATCGGGAGATCGGGAGTTGGATTTGGGGGAGTTGACTCGCGGGCGCTGTTCATCCCGAGCTGCCCAGGCGTGACCGGTCTGACCGGTGCTCTTGACCGGTCTGACCGGTGCTAGCCCTTGGTGGGTTTTTGTCTCGGGGAATAGCCTTGTCCGTGTGGTTTTGTCCCGTGGTCCTGCTGATCAGTTCTTGGCGTGTTTGGAGTTGTTTTGCTAGGTTTTGTGAGGGGTTCTTCTTCCTCACAGGTTGTGTTTCGTGGTGGTTTTTGTTCCAGGGCCTAGAGGAGTCACTGAGGCTTCCTGGAACGTTTGCTGTGCGGCTGCTGTAGCCACCGGCCTGACCGGCTCTGTCCACCGGTCTGACCGGTGTCACCGGTCTGACCGGCGCAGGCCATCGGTCTGACCGGTGTAGCACAGGCAGCAAGCCGTGCAAGTTTCCGCTGTGTGGTTTGGTGAGTTTTGGCTCGGAAGGTTGAGTGTTGGTTCCTAGGACCAGTAGCACTCCAGTGGCTGTGTGGTCTTGACCAACTTGGGTAGTTGAGTCGGAGACGTGAGTTGGAAGCCGTGTTCGTCTTGTTGGAGTTCTCATCTCCTTCGAGAAGAATTTTTATCGGCTCCCATTCACTCCCCCCCTCTCTGGTTCGCCTAATCGGTCCTTCAATTGGTATCAGAGCCGGTTCGGGTCTTTATTGACTCTTACCAGTCTAAGATCCAAAGATGGCGTACCAGGAACGGGGTTCGGGTCCTCCGCACTTCGATGGGAAGAACTACCAGATGTGGTAGAGGCGGATGGCAGTGTTCCTCCGCGGAAAGGGTCAGATCCTTTGGGACGTCACGGTGAACACAGCTTATGTTCATCCGATGAACTTCCTTGCTCCAGGATCGAGGGATATGTTCGAAGCCAACAACAAGGCTGTCGACTACTTGTTTCGTGCTCTGTGTCAGCCTGAATTCGATCGGGTTCAGACAGAGGACTTAGCTTGTAGGATTTGGGAGCAGTTGAAGGATGCTCATGCTGGGAATGCTCAGGTTCAGGCTCGGATGTACGCGACTTACCGGAGAGAGTACGAGAACTTCACTCATCTCCCCGGCGAGTCCGTCGATGCCCTTTTCCAGCGATTTACGGTCGTTGTGAACAACATGAGAGCCAATGTGGACGTCCTCCCATACAATGATCATGATAGAGCCGTGAAGCTCTTGCACTCGTTGGATCGTACCGTATGGGACGGGAAGTTTGAGGCTATTGTTGAGTCCGAGAAGTATGACACCTTGACGGTGAACGAGCTGTTCTCGAAGCTCAAGTCGGCTGAGTTGGACCGTGGTATGACAGCCAAGATCGAGAGCCCGACTGATTCTCATAGTCTCGCTCTCGTTAGTGGCAAAGGAGCTAAGTCTAACGCTAACGCATCCTCCAGGATGTACTCTCTGTCTTCTTTGATGTCTTTGCCAGACGAGGAGTTCGACGTGCTTGGAGAGGACGAGTTGGCGTTGCTGACCAGGCGGTTCGAGAGGCTGCACGAGAACCGGGTGAACACGAGAAGGACAGCACGGACGTGCTTTCAGTGCGGCAAGCCAGGACACTTCGTCGCCGACTGCCCGGAGAAGACGGAGAACAAGGACGGCTACAGGCACCGATCGAGCAAGGATGGCAAGTACCGATCGAGGCGCGATCACAAGCACAAGAACAAGCACAAGGACGAGCGACGGTCGAGGAAGAAGGATGGCCGCGGCAGGAAGGCCCGAGCAATGGTCGGAGCGAGCGACGTCGACTCCAGCTCCGCCTACTCTTCCTCGAGCTCGAGTAGCAGTGAAGATGAAGGTGATCGGCGCAAGAACAAGAAGTCATCCAGGAACTTGAGCGGGTTGAGCTGCTTCACGGGAGATGGTTTCTGCGGCATGGCCCGTAGCTCCGGCAGCAAGAAGAGCCACCAGAGTGACTCGGACTCTGACTCCGAGGATGAGGTATGTGATGAGCTCTCTTCTTTGCGCAAGGAGAATGATGAGTTGGTTGACTTGCTTGATAACCGCGATCACATGCTTAGAGAGGCCAAGAAGATGAGGAAAGAGCTTAGGGCCTCACTAGAAGATGCTAGGAACCGTGTGGCTGAGCTAGAAACCCAGAACCTAGATGCTAAGCTTGAGATTGATTCGCTTAAGGCTTCTCCTGTGGTTTCTGATGAGATTGATTGCTGTGATTGCTCTGTGTACCTAGCTGATCTCACTGCTCTTAAGGATAAGCATGCTTCTACTTGTGATGAACTAGATATGCTTAGGGTTGAAGTGGCTGAGCTTAAGTCTAGACCTGTTTTGCTAGGTGCTTGCACTTCTTGCCCTGTTTTGCATGGAAAGATTGATGAGATGCATGCTTACACTGTTTCGCTTGAGGCTAAGTTGAAAGAGCCTATTCCCACTTCTTGCTCTACTTGTGAATTGCATGCGGTTAAGAATTTGGAGCTTGCACATTATGTTGATCGCTTGCAGGATGAGAATGATGAGCTGAGAAAATGTATGAGCTGGTTGTCGGGTCAGGAGCCTCAGCTTGGTATCATGATAGCAGCTTTCAAACGCTATGATGGTCAGGCACTTGGGGCTGACAAGCTTGGAGAGAACTGTGGTGAGGGAGTTGAGAGAGTTGGAGAGATTCCTATCCCACCACCAAACAGACACAAGAACAAGTTTGAGCCCAAGCCTAACCATCTCAGAAACAAACTTGACACTACTCCAGATCCACCCATATTCCCTCACCCAACAAATGATTTTCAGAAACCGGTGAAGTTTGTGAGCCCAAACGGAGGTGAGGAAGGAGAGAAGAAGGGTGAGAAGCCGAGTGGGCAGCCCCAACCCAAGCCTAAGCCTAAGCCACAGCCCATAAAGTTCCATTGTGGGTATTGTGGGAGAGATGGTCACAAGGATGAGTTTTGCTTCAAGAGGAAGCGTGAGGAGAGAATGGCTAGAGAGTGGGCTAACAAGGACAGGTACCACCCCTCTAATGGTGTACCTGAGCCTCGTATGCAGATGCCCAGGGCCAAGGCGATTGTGAGGACGGTTCCGGCTTGGGGAGACCGGAAGGCTGCAGGTGCTGCTGCTGGCCGAGCTACACCGGTCAGACCGGTGCAGGTCTGGGCAGACAGCGAGTCGGGTTTCATGCTCGTGAGGATGCTCGGTTTGGTTCTGGAGGTCGTGGTTCTGGTGGTTGGTCTGGAAAGTTTGCAGGTGGTCAGTTTGCTAGGCGTTCTCCACCTCGTGCTCAATACGGGGGTGGGAGGAGTCGTAGCTTTGAGATGGAGAGGAGGAACGATCCACGGTTTCCCTTTCGTGGCTTTCGTCCTCCTCCAGCTAGAGAGGGTTGGTTCCCTCGTGGTGGTAGCTTTGATAGGCGTGATGATTTGGTTTGTGCTAACCCCACTTTGGAGCAAATGGCTCGGCACTGGTTTTACTCTTTTGGTACTAACCCCAGTGCTGAGTCGTTTGTTCACTCACGTGCTCGCTTTAGAATTTCAGGTGGGAGACTTGAAGAACATTTGGTTGATTGACTCCGGTTGCTCGAGGCATATGACCGGAGACAAGGGGTGGTTCTCAAGTCTCGTCCCGGTGGTGACAAAGAAGTACATCACCTTTGGGGACAACGGGCGAGGGCGTGTGCTGTCAGAAGGTGAGATTAAGGTAAGTGACAAGATCACTCTCAGGCGTGTTGCTCTTGTTCAATCGCTTGGATCCAATTTGCTTTCTGTGTCCCAGTTGTTGGATGAGGCCTTTGAGGTGTTGTTTCGACCTGGTGGTTCTCGGATTTTAGATTCTCGGGGGGATCTTGTTTGCATGGTCGTTCCCGAGGGTCAAGTGTTCCGAGCTGATTTCTCTCAGTCTTCTGGTGTGGAGCGTTGCTTCTTGGCTGGTTCTTCGAGTGAGTTGTGGAAGTGGCATAGGAAGTTGGGTCACTTGAGCTTTGACCTTTTGTCTCGCTTGAGTAAACTCAATTTGGTCCGAGGATTGCCACGGTTGAGGTTTGAGAAAGAGTTGGTTTGTGCGCCGTGTAGGCATGCCAAGATGGTAGCCTCTTCTCACCCGCCTCTCACCGATGTGATGACTGAGCGTCCATGCGAGCTGCTCCATATGGACCTTGTTGGCCCAGCTCGTGTGCGATCTGCGGGTGGGAAGTGGTATGTCCTTGTTGTGGTGGACGACTACTCTCGGTATGCGTGGGTGTTCTTTCTTGAGGAGAAAGGGGAGACGTTTGGTTTTGTTCGAGATCTTGTCTTGAGGTTAAGAAACGAGAGGCACAGAGATGCCATACGAGCGATCCGTAGTGACAATGGCTCGGAATTCAAAAACTCTCGCTTCGAAACCTTTTGCCATGACTTGGGTCTTGAACATCAGTTTTCGAGTCCGTATACGCCTCCCTAGAATGGCGTGGTGGAAAGGAAAAACAGGACCTTGTGCGAGATGGCTCGGACGATGCTCGACGAGCATAGGACTCCGAGAAGGTTCTGGGCTGAGGCGGTCAATACCGCGTGCTATGTGTCGAACAGGATCTACCTCAGGGTCCATAAGAAGAAAACCTGTTACGAGTTGATGCACGGTCGCACACCCAAGGTGAGTCACTTCCATGTCTTTGGTTGTAAATGCTTCATTCTGAAGAAAGGGAAGAAGTTGGACAAGTTCGAGGCTAGGTCTGTCGATGGCATTTTCTTTGGTTATGCATCTCATTCTAGAGCATTTCATGTGCTCAACCTTGAAACTAACCAAATCGTGGAGACTTGCGAGGTAACCTTCGACGAGACACAGCCACGTAGTCAGCTTGTTTTTGAGTGTGCAGGTGACGATGAACTTGGCGAGGAGATCTTTCAGGAGGAGGAGCATGAACATGGAGATGATGAAGATGGCGGTGTGATGCCCGCGGCTGAACATGTACCTACTACTTCGATGACGATCGAGAATGGACCCTCTCCCACACCTACAACGACAAACCCAGATCAAGGCGAAGCTGCTGTTGAGGGGGAGGTAGCATCAAGGCGAGAACCTCCCCGGCGAGTGCAAGTGGATCACCCAGCTTCGAGAATCATCGGCGACGTGAATGAACGTACTACACGGTCGAGGGTTCGGAACAATTCTCATTTCGCTCATGCTGCTTTTGTTGCCACCTTTGAGCCCAAAGACATTGGACACGCGTTATCTGATCATAATTGGGTTAACTCGATGCATGAGGAGTTGGAGAATTTTGAGAGGAACCAAGTTTGGGTGTTGGTTGACCCTCCCCCAGGGTGTAAGCCGATTGGAACAAAATGGGTGTGGAAAAATAAAGAGGGAGAGAAAGGAGAAGTGGTGAGGAACAAGTCGAGACTTGTTGCCTAGGGGTACAGTCAGAAAGAGGGGATCGACTACGAGGAGACTTTCGCTCCTGTAGCTCGTTTGGAGGCGATCAAGATCCTTCTAGCTTTTTCTGTGGCTAAGGGGTTCAAGTTGTACCAGATGGATGTGAAGAGTACTTTTCTGAACGGTGTGTTGGAGGAAGAGGAGTTTGTGAGGCAACCACCGGGGTTTGAGAGTGAGAAGTACCCTCACCGGGTGTACAAGTTGAGGAAGGCGCTGTATGGGTTGAAGCAGGCGCCTAGAGCTTGGTATGGTAGGTTGAGGGGGTTCCAGTTTGAGAGAGGGTTTGAGATGGGGAAGGTCGACCAGACCTTGTTTCTCCTCAGGCAGGGCAGAGATATCCTGATTGTGCAGGTATACGTGGATGATATTGTCTTTGGTGGCTCGTCTAACTCTCTTGTTGCAAGGTTTGCAGAAGACATGAGCAGGGAATTTGAGATGAGCATGATGGGCGAGTTGCAGTTCTTCCTTGGGCTACAAATCAAGCAATCAAAGGAAGGAACATTTGTGCACCAAGCTAAGTACACCAAGGACATTGTGAGGAAGTTCAAGATGGAGGACTCCAAGGCCATGGCGACGCCTATGAGTACGACTACAGCTCTTGATGCGGACGAGGAAGGTGAACACGTGGACCAGAAGGAGTACCGGAGCATGATCGGGTCACTCCTCTACTTGACGGCGACGAGGCCGGACATCCAATTCTCGGTGTGTCTGTGCGCTCGTTTTCAAGCGTCTCCGAGGACTTCGCATCGGCAAGCAGTCAAGCGCATTTTCAGGTATTTGCGACACACTCCCGACTTCGGCCTTTGGTATTCTGCGACTTCTTCTTTGGCGCTTCATGGATTTTCAGACGCGGACTTTGCCGGGTGTCGGTTGGATAGGAAGTCCACTTCTGGGACTTGCCAGTTCTTGGGTTCTTCTTTGGTGTCTTGGTCTTCCCGCAAACAGTCGAGTGTTGCTCAATCCACTACCGAGGCAGAGTATGTTGCCGCAGCTAGTTGTTGCTCTCAGCTCCTTTGGATCACATACACCATGAGTGACTTTGGTGAGGAGTATACCCATGTCCCACTTCAATGTGACAGCACCAGTGCCATAAGCGCGGCAAAGAATCCAGTGCTCCATTCCAAAACCAAGCACATAGAAGTGAGGTATCATTTTCTGAGAGACAACGTAGAGAAAGGGAAGATAGCTTTGATCCTTGTACCCACACATGAACAACTAGCCGATATTTTCACCAAACCCCTAGATCAAGCAACTTTCACTCGTTTGCGGGGGGAGCTTGGTGTTTGTTTGATTTCTTGAGTTGGCGTGTGAGAGCTCCTTTGTAGCATATGTATAGCTTTCCTTTGTGCAATTCTTGCATTTGGCATGACATATGTAACATGATGTATAGGCATCTTTGTATCTTAGGTTGCATGCATTTTGTATCATATGCATTGTTTAGGAAAGGCTTCTCCTATATACATTGTTCACCATGGAATGATATATATGTCTTTGTGAGCTAATTTGGTAAGCTATGGTTAGTTTGGCTTAGCTCTTGATAATCTTGGTTTGTATCCATGGTTGATGGCTATGTTTTTTTGAAAATTTCATATGTATGCTCTCTTGTGAGTAAATGCCTTTACATGATCTTGGCATGTTGTTGTGGCTTGGCTATGCTTAATTTGTGGTTGGATAGCTTATTTTGATCATATGGGGGCCAAAGGCTCATTTGCCATCATGAATGTTTAGCCCCCATGCTTCATCTTGTGGAGGGGCATAAGTTCCTTTTTGTCGCAAAGACATTTCATGTACCAATTATAAATCTGAAAATGAAATGTAAATTGCTTGAAAAATGTGCTCCCATGTCATATGTGCTAATTTTAAGTTGCTTTGGGTGCTAAATCGTTGCATGATGCCTACCAATGAGAAGTCTCATATATAGAAGTAGGCACATGGCTCGGTGGCTTTGACATGACATGAGGTGCTTGTGGGTGTTTATGATGGTCTTATGCTTAGAATGGTTGTCCTAGCATGAAGTTTGTGTGGCTTTGCCATTTTGACATGTTTTGCTCATGTTTAGGACTTTGCTCATGAGAGGGTGATTTTTCGCAAAATTGCTAAATTCTATCTTAGCTTCGCCCAATGGTTGTGAAACTTGGTGGTCATGAAGTTTATGTCATTACGAAGCTATAGAGTATCTAACTTGCTCGTTTGGACATGTGTAGCATCCTATGTTGAATTTTGTCTATTTGAGAAGCTCTAGGTTGCATTTTTTGCATTTTTGGCTTGATTCATGCATTGTCAACAAGGGGGAGAAGTTTGAGCATGTTTTGGCCTACTGAATGCATTTGGAAGGTTTTCAGGTGGTTTCGAGCCATTTCTGGGCTCTGTTGTGCACCGGTCTGACCGGTTGAGGTCACCGGTCTGACCGGTCAGAGTGCTGGTCCTGTTCACATGTTGCGCACCGGTCTGACCGGTGGTGTCGACCGGTCTGACCGGTCAGAGCTGAGCTGTTGCAGCTGCTCTGTTTTGTGAAGTGGTTCGCATGCATTTGTCCAGGGGGAGTTGCATTGGTTCAGGGAGAGCTTGCATGTGTGCAGGGGGAGCTCTTTGTGGTTTTCGAGCTTTGGTTTGATGGTTTGTGCTCTTTGCTTGAGCATGTTTTGTCTCGGATGTGTCGAGCCGTTGCCCTTACCTAAGGGGTCCGAGACTTGTCTTCTTCAAGTGATCTTGCTCTTTGCCTTTTCTTTGGCTTTCGATCGCTTGTTGGAGTTTCTTTTAGTCGTTCCTTTTCTTTTCCTTTTCTCTTGGTTACCAAAACGTGTGTGTTGTCAATGCACTCATCAAGGGGGAGATTTAGAGCCAGGTGTGGTTCGAGGACCGGTGGATGGTCGCTTCCTGGTGTGATGAGTGATTGACAACGTGGTGTGGACTGATTCTTGGCTAAGTATTGCAGGTGCAGGTTGCGGCTTGACTGGTGCAGGTGCAGGTGAAGAACAAGCGCGAAAGGTCGTTGCCGGTGAGGCCTCCAGGTGTGGAGAAGACAAGTAGGCTTGGTTCGAGGGACCCGGTGGCCAGCGGGGTCAAGTGCGGGCCGCATGGTGGCAAGAACGGCAAGATGAAGTCATGGACGGTTTCTTGGTTGAGCCTCAAAACCAAGGTCGAGCCGGGACTACGTGGGAGCCGAGTCATGAGTGGTGATTGGCGGAGGCTACACCGAGTTCGCGGGGTTTCCGGTGGTTCACCAGAAAACCACTGGGTTCCTTGGTTGATCCACAAAGCCAAGACCGAAGAACCGAAGACGGAGGTGCAGCAGCTCCAGACCAGTCTGACCGGTGGGTCTGACCGGTCTGACCGGTGGGTACCGGTCTGACCGGTGAGGAGCACCGGTCTGACCGGTGTGCGACGACGCAGTCCGGAATCTTCGAAGCGGAGGACACGCGTCGGGATCGCAAGGCTTGTGTCGAGGCTAAGCAAGTTTGCGGTCGCTGGGCATCCGTCTGATGGAGCGAAGACAAAGATTTCCGAATTCGCCCTTGAGGGGCATGTATCCCTAGTTAGCTAGTAAGGTTATTTTAGTCTTTCGGTTGCCTCCATATAACCCAAGGGGTGAGAGGATGGCAGCCATCTCTTGGAACCCTAGCTTATTTGGTTTTCCTATTTTCCTTCCTATTTTCCTTCGGATTTTCGTAGGACTAGCTTGAAAGCTTCATGGTGAGATCTTGTGAGAGGGAAGGATGATCGGGCGGCAAGCTAGACCTTGTATGAACCTCTTTGCTATGTATAGATGATTCGGCGTGGTTCCTCAAGGCTTGGATGTGTCTTTCCCGTTTCTCCTTTTTGGTGATTTTTGGAGCCCTTTCTTGGCGATTTTCTTGGAGCGATTTCGAGGCCTTTCTCTTTGGGATTTGATGGGGGATGTATGCATGAACCCTTCGTGGTTCTTTTCCCTTTGATTCCCCTTCCAAATCCGTGAGCAAAGGGGCTCGATTTTGGGGTTTTCGTGGTTCTAGGGTTAGAGGTGTTCTTGGTGGGATTTCTTCGATTCCTCTTGATTTGACAAGTTTTGGTGGACCAAATCTTGGCTATGGAGTACCCATGAGGTGTTCCTACTATCCCCAAAGTCTTGTGCAAAACCGTGGAGCGAATCAGGAGATCGGGAGTTGGATTTGGGGGAGTTGACTCGCGGGCGCTGTTCATCCCGAGCTGCCCAGGCGCGACCGGTCTGACCGGTGCTCTTGACCGGTCTGACCGGTGCTAGCCCTTGTTGGGTTTTTGTCTCGGGGAATAGCCTTGTCTGTGTAGTTTTGTCCCGTGGTCCTGCTGATCAGTTCTTGGCGTGTTTGGAGTTGTTTTGCTAGGTTTTGTGAGGGGTTCTTCTTCCTCACAGGTTGTGTTTCGTGGTGGTTTTTGTTCCAGGGCCTAGAGGAGTCACTGAGGCTTCCTGGAACGTTTGCTGTGCGGCTGCTGTAGCCACCGGCCTGACCGGCTCTGTCCACCGGTCTGACCGGTGTCACCGGTCTGACCGGCGCAGGCCATCGGTCTGACCGGTGTAGCACAGGCAGCAAGCCGTGCAAGTTTCCGCTGTGTGGTTTGGTGAGTTTTGGCTCGGAAGGTTGAGTGTTGGTTCCTAGGACCAGTAGCACTCCAGTGGCTGTGTGGTCTTGACCAACTTGGGTAGTTGAGTCGGAGACGTGAGTTGGAAGCCGTGTTCGTCTTGTTGGAGTTCTCATCTCCTTCGAGAAGAATTTTTATCGGCTCCCATTCACTCCCCCCCTCTCTGGTTCGCCTAATCGGTCCTTCAGAGAGAGATATCCCATCCATCGATAGTAAGCCCTCTGCTCCTCCAACTGCTGTTGTTGTGCCTGCTCGATGGCGTGAAGTCTCTCGCCTGACATACGCTGCCAGTCCCGGTGGACTCTACGTGCTGGTGCACAGCCTCCTCCACATCACCGACTCAGATGTTGAGCTCGCTCATCTGCTGAGTGAGGGTAACCCCACGAGATGACGAGCGCAACCCGGATGACGAAGATGTCGCATCTCCGTAGGCAGTACCGGCAGGCATAGCCCACTCGCCACTACCTGCACTAGCCCAAGCCGAGCTACTCGCACCCTGCTGGTACATGGGCTGATCCCAACCGGGAGCATATCCGGGAGTGACCCCAGGCCTGTAGTGGGTAGAGGTCCATGTGCCAGGCGGAGGTGTGGTAGGCTGAGGCTGTGGCGACGGCTGCGGAGATGGCTGTGGTGGCGGCTGCTGTGCCCTAGCTACTGTCCTCGATGCACTCCTAGTAACCCTGTCACCAGAGACACTAAAATGACGAGGTTCCTCGAGAGGAATGGTCAGTGGCCCTTGGCCGTACAACCTGAAATCCGAGTTAGGTAACCGAATTTGGTTTGCATAGCCAGGGTAAAAGAAAACCAAAGAATCATCTGGACCCTTCTTAAGAATATGCCCCTAAGTCAAATAAGCCTCATCGATCAGAGTCCAAGGATTAGCAATGTAGGGCACAATGGGCCCTTGCGTAACCCCAAGATTCGTGACGATGCGCGAAACCAAAGACGTACACTCAATAGGACCCATCATCTTAAAGTTCGTCAACCACTGCCGAATCATAGCTTGAACGGGTGAGACCTTGATCCGTCTGACCGCAGCGTAAAACCCACATCTCGTTAGTGCCCATGGTTCGGACATCATCCCTTGGAAAGAGAGTGATGGCGAGCCACTTGTGCCACAGTCGGAGAGTGGGATGCAAGATATCGTTGCACCGAGGTGTCAACTTGCCGCGAACAGGGCGACCAGAAAGTTCTTCCCAACAACTTTCACGATTAAAATCACCGCAAGCTTGCTCAAGAGGAATAGCACAATGGCGATGAAAACCGAGGGTGCAACTAAGATCCTTCCATGAAACCCGATATGGAACTCCATGAAAACGAAATGAAATACCAGATGCATCCTCTTGAAGAGTGCAGAGAAACTGGATGGTAATAGGCCTAGAACCGATCTCCTGAACCAGGACAAAACCTTCCCAACCAAGAGCTTGCCAAATGGAATCGAACTGGGAGTCCATACCTATCCTTTCCAGAAGGGTCGGGTCGAATTCCCTTGTGTTGGAGAAGACTCGATCCTTGAGGATGGCATAGGCTTGTCTCTCTCGTTTGTCCCTCAAGTCGATGAAGGGGGCGTCAACGGCGTACACTCCTTCGGCTTGTGGCGTACGGAGCTCTTCCTCTTCTTCTTCATGCTCCATCGACATTGCGCTTGGTGTAGCTTCAGAGTGGCGGGATGAGCTTCCTCCGTCTCGCGAACGGCGGGAGCGAGTCACCTTCCGGAACACACCGGCGGCCCGACTCATGGTGCACAACGAACAACACAAGCAACTCAGTGATGGATTAGTAAAACTGAATGAAATTCTTACCGAGGTTGCTCCACCAACGATCAATAGTCAACAACAATTTGGAGAGGGTGCTGGTCACTTCAATCTCGAGCAAGAAATCCAAGAAAACCAAAGAGCCAAAGAGTAGAGAGGGGGAGTGTGGCGAAAATGAGTGAATGGGTGAAGAACCCCCTCAATCCCCCTTCTATTTATAGGCAAACGAGCCAGGCACTGGGGTAAAAGCCGAGAGTAACGGCTAGGAGCCGTTGGAGGAGGCAAGGCCTGTCCGATCGTTGGGCTGGGTCGGCCGACCTGTGGGGTCGGCCGACGCCCTATCGGGCCCACTCGCCCCCGGCTTTTGCCAGCTGCTCTCTAACGGTTACCTGGTGTCCTGCCCAAGTGCCTCGGTCCATATTGGCCATCAAAGTGGCTCAAATAATTTTTCAAGGGTTTTCCAAGCTCAAAAATTATTTTCAGAAATTTTATTTAAAACAAAAAAAAGGCTAGAAAAATTCTAGCATGCAGATGCACTGTTGGAAAAATTAAATATGTGTTTGGAGAATTCAAATAAAATTTTGGAAAGGGAAATATGAGATAAATACCAATTTTACCTTTTGGCAAAAAGGACTCGTCGTTTTAAGTCTGAGAGCGGGACATTTCTTGATGATTAATTCCATTCGTCACCCCACTCCCGAGAAGTAGAGGGTGCGACTTCTGTACCTCCCGCCACACCTTCTTTGTTTTCTTTAGTTTTATTGGTACGGTCAGAGGTTGCTTGAGATGGGGTCGTGGCTCTGTCCATTCCCCGGATTGCTCATCATTTCCTTGCACCGAATAGCATTGCTCTTCTGTTGCTCGAAATCGGAACATCAAGTTCTTCTTCCCAATGCGGAAGCGGATGGTTCCATTTCCCACACTGATCCTCACCTTTGTGTCACTTAGGAATGGCCTCCCAAAAATGAGTGGCATTTCCGCATCATCCTGCATATCAAGGACCACGAAATCTGCGAAGATGCAAGAACCCTGGACGAATACTAGTAAGTTCTCCACTATCCCCTCCGGATGTCGGATCGATGCATCAGCAAGTTGAACTGTCTTCGAGGTAGGAGAAAGAGCAGGATATCCCAATCTCTCAAACATAGCCTTGGACATGAGGTTGACGCTTGCACCAAGGTCACGGAGAGCATTCCTGATTTTCTGATAGTATATCGTGAAAGTGATAGCCGGACAACCAGGGTCTCTCCTGTGTACAATTGCTGAAGATTCCAAGGCATCAAGAACTTGCTGTACTTTCTTCCCTACATAGTCAGTAGGTCGTGTCCGCCTAGATGGCTCACCCCATCTAGTGGACACTATGCAAGCATCTTCACAGGAGGATACGGGTTGCCTCGGAATCCTCCCGTCTTCAGCAGAGGGAACCAAAAATGCTATCTGAGCCAATTGGGTTTCTATGATCTTATTAAAGCTTAATTGGCTCTTAAGAGCAAAAGAGAGGCTATCAACCATGGTGTTGAGGCTTTCTAGAGCCTTGTCACAGGCAGCTAACTTCTTATTGAAACTATCATTGATCTTAGCTTGCCCGAAAACAAGATCTTTCAAGGAAGGTTGGTTAGGATTGAAAGAATTACCTTGATTACCTCCTTTATAATATGGGCGTTGATTCCATGTTTGACCTCCTTGTGGACGATAACCGTTGTTATTGTCGTTCATGAACATCATATCCTCCTGGGTAGTAGGGCAGTAATTCCCTGAATTCCTTGAATGCCTAGTGTTACCACAGACTTCACAGGTCATGCGAGAATCCATAGCTTGAGTAGTGGTGGCCATGGCAGCCTTCTCATTGGTTAAATTATCCATTCGCTTCATCAATAGGTCCATCTTGGCGTTCAACATATCTACTTCCTTGACAGTATGTGTACCCCTTTGACGTGGCTGGAGTCGATCATCACTCCACCCTTTATTGGAGACCATCTTCTCAATAAGCTGAGTTGCATTAGCAATAGTGAGTGAGAAGAAAGCTCCTCCAGCAGCAGCATCAACATGTCCTCGGGCTGTCGGAGTCAGCCCATTATAGAAATTCTGCAGAATAAGCCAGTTGTCCATCCGATGAGGACAGGCCAAGATGTACTCTTGAAGCCTCTCCTAAGCTTTTGGGATAGTCTCATTTGCCGCTTGCTGAAAGCTTGAAATTCTTCCCCGCAGGGCATTGGTTTTACCCAAAGGAAACAACTTCGCGAGGAATGTCGCTGAGCATTTTGCCCAAGTATTAATCTCCTCAAGGTTCGCATAGAACCACTGCTTCGCCTTTCCTAGACTTGAGAAGGGAAACAGTTGCTGACGAATAGCATCTTCCTCCACTCCTCGTATGGCGAAGGTGTTGTACAGTTCCAGGAACTATTGCAAATGGGCGCTCGCATCTTCATTAGGCTTGCCACAAAATGGGCTAGCATGTACCATCGTAATGAGGCCAGTCTTAATCTTGAAGTTTTCGTTCCCGGTGTTGATCTCGGGGCCTGTAGGCACCTGATCAGCAGAGGGAGCAGAGTACTCACGGTGAGTCTTCTCGATGTTGGGGTTGGCCATAGGAGTTGATGTAGATGGCACAAAGGATGCTGGGTCGACGTCCGTACATACACGCTGGGGAGAACCGAAATGAGTTCTAGCTCTCCTTACAAGTGACTCAGGATCTTCAGTGAAATTCGGTGGTAAGTCGAAACCAGTCATGCACTACCTGTCTTCATCATCCAAAGACAAAGAAGACAATCAAGGTTAGCCTGCATTGAGAACTGCTTTACCCTATCATGATTATAAACATATGCAAAGTGTTGTCATGTTATCCTTTAGCCTTCCCCGGCAACAGCGCCAGAAATGCTTGTTGACATTTCTTAACATCATCACTAGGTTTGTATCCCAATAACGGCGCTAGAAATGGTGGTCGACATTCCATAATATCTTTGCTAAGTTCGTGAGTTCCTAGCAACGATGCCAGAAATGTTCCGATGGTAATCCTAACGTTTACAAAGAATCCGCAAGCGCACGGATATACATTGTAGCATTTCTCCAAAGGAGTATTCCAGAGGGTATCGAATCCAAGGAAGGCATGGTTGGTTTAACATGTGCAACACTATGGTAATGAGTATAGATCAATGACGAGAATAAGTCAGGTCCCAAACATAGGGGTAAGATATGATAATGATAGGGTAGTGTGAACACACCCGAACTCGTTCTCTCTATGGTACACTACGGCTTAGGAGGCAACATACGAGTTAGCTCTAGGTTCTAAGGTACTATACATATAAAGTTAGTAGATGCCAATCAGTCACTTAAGCATGGTATGAATATCAGCTCAGCACCCAGGCACAAACGGGGAGCTAACCACCCGCGTCGCTTCCGCACGACGTCGGTTGTTAGATTTTAGACTCCTACAGCGTACCCAAACATGGGGGAGTACAAAGGGTCCAACGGCTGTCACTACCGCGGCCTACCCCTAACTATCCGTGGGGCACACTCATATGCAATGCAGCTACTCAACCCAAGAACCATGCTTGCGTTGTTAACTAGACACTGACCGGCCCGAGCTATTGTGTCCCAGGTCAGTGCCACCAGATAACTGGCCACTTACACTGAGTACCGTAGCTTGAACTCGAACATCATACTACACAAACACGTGATCTAACTGTATCAAACTAGGCTAGGCATACAAACGGATTCGTGTTCTACTATGTCTATTCAACAGGATCAATGGGTCGTGTTCATGAAGAACACGAGCCTCTAACTTACGAACAAACACCGAAGACATGAGTAAATCATTCGTCAAGTGGATCGAAAGGCCTTGTTCATCAAGAACAGGAGCCTCTAAATAATGAACGAACGAAGAACACATGAAAAAATCACCCATATATGCTAACACGACTTTATATGAAATAGCTGAATAACTGAAGTAGATCAAAGTCATACAATAAAATAAAGATACAAGAGAACTCATACCTAGATCCCAAAGTAGACTTGGAACCTGAAGTAGAACTACTCTAGCCTACCTCCTAGCCTTGGAAACCAAAAGTGAGAGAGGAGTTGGAAAGTAAGTTGGGTAAGAAATGAGTCCCCTCCCTTCTATTTATAGGCCTTGGACAACTTCCGGAGAATGGCGTGAGCACCCCGGGACTGGACCAGGAGCCAACCAGGAGTCACCACGTGGAAGGCCAGGATGAGCTGACACAAGGTCGGTTCGGCCGACGTGTGGGGTCGACCGACCCCTTGTGGGCCCACCTCGGCCTGTGCTTTCGCGTGGTGGCTATCTTGTGGGTCCTAAGGTTGGTTCCCGGTGTTCACTCAAGTTTGAGGTGGTTTGCTTGCACGTGGGCCCTTCAATCCTTGTGATGTCCACGTGTCGCCCTCTGATTCGTCGGGGTTGCTTCCCTTGGATTGGTGACATGGCTTGCATGCATAGGATCCTAGGTGGCAGCCCTTCCTTGGCTGAGGTGACGTGGCTTGGACCACAGAAGGTGAGTTGTCACTTCATTTATGCTTATTTTACCTACAACCACAAAAGCTCCAAGGACAAGTGGAACTACATTATTCTTAACTAAATGCGTGTAAGAAATGCCTTTTGCTCCTTTATTTATGAGTATATTGACGGCTAAAGTAGGTACTTAACAGCCATCAACACGCGTTCATCTTGTTGGAGAAGACATCTCCCTCGAGAAGAATTTTTATCGGCTCCCATTCACTCCCCCCCCCCTCTCTGGTCGCCAGTTCGGTCCTTCAAGTGGTATCAGAGCCGGTTATGGGTCTTTCGGGACTCTGGCCAGTCTAAGATCCAAAGATGGCATACCAAGAACGGGGATCGGGTCCTCCGCACTTTGATGGAAGGAACTACCAGATGTGGCAGAGGCGGATGGCTGCTTTTCTCCGCGGCAAGGGTCAGATCCTTTGGGACGTTATGGTGAACACAGCTTATGTTCATCCGATTAACTTCCTTCCTCCAGGATCGAGGGATATGCACGACGCCAACAACAAGGCGGTCGACTACTTGTTTCGCGCTCTCTATCAATATGAATTTGATCGGGTTCAGACAGAGGATTTAGCTTGTAGGATTTGGGAGCAACTCAAGAATGCTCATGCTGGGAACAGTAAGGTACAGGCTCGGTTGTTTACGACTTACCGGAGAGAGTACGAGAACTTCACTCATCTCCCCGGTGAGTCCATCGATATGATGTTCCAGCGGTTCACGGTGATTGTGAACAACATGAGAGCCAATGTGGTCGTGCTCCCGTACGATGATCATGATAGAGTTGTGAAGCTCTTACACTCGTTGGATCATACTATTTGGGGTGGAAAGGACGAGGCCATCTTGGAGTCTGAGAAGTATGAGACTCTGACGGTAGACGAGCTGTTCTCCAAGCTCAAGTCGGCTGAGGTGGACCGTGGTGTGACAGCCAAGATTGAGGGCCCGACTGATTCGCATAGTCTCGCTCTCATCGGTGGCTCAGGTGCTAAGTCTAACGCTAACCCATCCAATAGGATGTACTCTCTGTCTTCCTTGATGTCTTTGCCAGATGAGGAGTTCGACGTGCTTGCAGATGACGAGCTGGCGCTACTGACCAGGAGGTTCGAGAGGATGCACGAGAACCGGGTGAACACAAGGAGGAACTCACAGACATGCTTTCAATGCAGCAAGCCAGGACACTTCGTCGCCGACTATCCGGAGAAGATGGAGAACAAGGACAACTACAAGCACCGATCGAGAACAGAGAGCAAGTACCAGTCGAGGGGCGATCACAAGCACAAGCATAAGAACAAGGACGAGCGAAGATCGAGGAAGAAGGACGGCCACGGCAAGAAGGCCCGAGCGATGGTCGGGGCGAGCGACGTCGACTCTAGCTCCGCCTACTCTACCTCGAGCTCGAGTAGCAGTGAAGATGAAGGTGATCGGCGCAAGAGCAAGAAGGGATCCAAGAACCTGAGCGGGTTGAGCTGCTTCGCGTGAGACAGCTCCTGCGGCATGGCACACAGCTCCGACAGCAAGAAGAGCCAGATGGACGACTCGGACTCCGACTCCGAGGATGAGGTACGTGATGAACTTTCCTTCTTGCGCTAGGAGAATGATGAGCTAGGAAAATTGCTTGATGATCGTGATGACATGCTTAGAGAGGCTAAGAAAATGAGGAAAGAGCTTAGAGCCTCGCTTGAAGATGTTAGGAATAGAGTGGCTAAGCTACAAACACAGAACCTTGATGCTAAGCTTGAGATAGATTCACTTAAGGCTTCACCTGCTGTTTCTGATGAGGTTGATTGTGCTTATTGCTCTGTTTTCCTAGCTGATCTTACTGCTCTTAAGGAAAAGCATGCCTCCAAGTGTGAGGAACTAGATGTGCTTAGGGTTGAGTTGGTTGAGCTGCAGTCTAGGCCCTCTTTGCTAGGTGCTTGCACATCTTGTCCTGTTTTGCATGGAAAGCTTGCTGAGCTTCGTTCTGGCATTGTTTCGCTTGAGACTGATTTGAAAGTTCCTATTCCTACTTCCTGCTCTACTTGTGAATTGCATGCTGTGAAGAATTTGGAACTTGCACATTATGTTGATCGTTTGCAGGATGAAAATGATGAGTTGAGGAAGTATTTGAGTTGGTTGTCTGGTCAGGAGCCTCAGCTTGGTATCATGATAGCGGCTTTCAAACGCTATGATGGTCAAGCACTTGGGGCTAATAAAATTGGAGAGAGCAGTGGTGAGAAAGATGAGAAAATTGGAGGGATTCCTATCCCACCACCTACAACACCCAAAAACAAGTTTGAGCCTAAGCCTAACCATCTCAGAAACAAACTTGACACAACTCCAGATCCACCCGTGTTCCCTCCCCAAACAAACAACTTCCAAAAACCGGTGAGATTTGTGAGTCCTAAGGGAGATGTGGTTGGAGAGAAGAAGGGAGAGAAGCCTAGTGTGGAACCACAACCAAAGCCCAAGCAAAAACCAATCTGGTTTCATTGTGAGTATTGTGGGAGAGATGGTCACAAGGATTAGTTTTGCTTCAAGAGGAAGCGTGAGGAGAGAATGGCTAAGGAGTGGGCAACCAAGGACAGGTACCACCCTTCTCATGGTGTACCTGAGCCTCGTATGCCACTGCCCAGGGCAAAGGCCATTGTGTGTACGGTTCCGGCTTGGGGAGATAGACAGGCTGCTAGTGGTGTTGCTGGCCGAGCACCACCGGTCAGACCGGTCAGGGTGACCGGTCAGACCGGTGCAGGTCTAGGTGCTGGCCAGTTTGGTTTTCATGGTCGTGATGAGGCACGGTTCGGTCCCTTTGGTCGTGGTACTGGTGGTTGGCGTGGTGAGTCTGGTGGTGTTGAGTTTGCTAGACGTTCTCCTCCTCGTGGTTGATACGAATCTAGGAGAGGTCGCAGCTTTGAGCTGGAGAGGAGCTACGGTCCACGGTCTTCCTTTCGTGGCTTTCGTGCTCCTCCAGCGAGACGGGAGTGGTATCCCCGTGGTGGTTTCAGTTCTGGTAGAGATGGTAGGATGGGTCCAAGGTTTGATGCTCGTGGTAGGATGGATCCCCATATTGGTAGGAATGGTAGGATGGATCGTGCTAACCCCACTTTGGAGCAAATGGCTCAGCACTGGTTTTACTCTTTTGGTACTAACCCCAGTGTTGAGTCGTTTGCTCACTCACGTGCTCATTATTGAATTTCAGGTGGGAGGCTTGGGGAATGTTTGGTTTATCGACTCTGGTTGCTCGAGGCACATGACCGGAGATCGGGGGTGGTTCTCCAGCCTTACCCCAGTGGTGTCAAAGACATACATCACCTTTGGGGACAATGGGCGAGGGCGTGTACTTTCAGAAGGTGACGTGAGGGTAAGTGACAAAGTGGTGCTGAAGTGTTGCCTTGGTCAAGTCGCTCGGATTTAACTTGCTTTCGGTTTCCCAGCTTCTTGAGAAAGGTTTGAGGTGTTGTTTAAGTCAGGTGGTTCTCGGATACTTGATGCTCGAGGTGACCTTGTCTATGTGGTCGTTCCTGAGTGTCAAATATTCCGAGCGGATTTTTCTCAGAGTTCGGGTATTGCGAGGTGTTTTGTGGCTGGTTCTTCGAGTGAGTTGTGGAAGTGGCATAGGAGGTTGGGTCACTTGAGTTTTGACCTTTTGTCACACTTGAGTGGACTTAACTTGGTCTGAGGATTGCCCCGGTTGAAGTTCGAGAAAGATTTGGTGTGTGCGCCGTGCAGGCATGCTAAGATGGTAGCTGCTTCCCATCCACCCCTCACCGATGTGATGACGGAGCGTCTAGCGAGCTGCTCCATATGGACCTTGTTGGCCCAGCTCGTGTGCGATCTGTGGGTGGGAAGTGGTACGTCCTGGTTGTGGTGGACGACTACTCTCGGTATGCTTGGGTTTTCTTTTTGGGGAAAAGGGGTAGACATTTGGTTTTGTTCGAGATCTTGTCTTAAGGTTGAAGAACGAGAGGCACGGAGATGCCATACGAGCGATCCGCAGTGACAATGGCTCGAAATTTAAAACCTCTCGCTTTGAAACCTTTTGCCATGACTTGGGTCTTGAACACCAGTTTTCGAGTCCGTATACGCCTCCCCAGAACGGCGTGGTGGAAAGGAAGAGCAGAACCTTGTGTGAGATCGCTCGGACGATGCTCGACGAGCATAGGACTTCGAGAAGGTTCTAGGCTAAGGCGGTCAATACCGCGTGCTATGTGTCAAACAGGATTTTTCTCTGGGTCCATAAGAAGAAAACTTGCTACGAGTTGATGCACTGTCGTATCCCCAAGGTGAGTCACTTTCACGTCTTTGGCTGCAAATGCTTCATTCTTAAGAAAGGCAAGAGTTTAGACAAGTTCGAGGCTAGGTCTGTCGATGGCATTTTCTTTGGTTACGCGACTCATTCTAGAGCCTTTCGGGTGCTCAATCTTGAAACTAACCAAATTGTGGAGACTTGCGAGGTTACCTTCGACGAGACACAGCCACGTAGTTCGTTTGTTTTTGAGTGTGCAGGTCACGAGGAACTTGGTGAGGAAATATTTGAAGATGAGGTACAGCAGCAAGGAGATGAGGAAGATGGTGGTGTGGCGCCCGCGGCTGAGCATTTACATACTACTTCGACTACGATAGAGGACGGGCCTTCTCCCACACTTACGATGACATGCCGAGATCGAGAGGAAGCTGTAGCTGAGGGGGAGGTGGCTTCGAGGCGAGAAGCTCTTCGGTGAGTACAAGTGGATCACCCAGCTTCAACGATCATCGGGAACATCAACGAACGAACTACATGGTCGAGGTTTCGAAATGACTCTCACTTTGCCCATGCTACTTTTGTTGCTACCTTTGAGCCCAAAGACATTGGACACACGCTTTCTGATTACAATTGGGTAAATTCTATACATGAGGAGTTAGAGAATTTTGAGAGAAACCAAGTTTGGGAGTTAGTGGAGCCTCCACCGGGTTGTAAGCCGATTGGAACAAAATGGGTGTGGAAAAACAAAGAGGGAGAGAAAGGTGAAGTAGTAAGAAACAAGTCGAGGTTGGTTGCTCATGGGTACACACAAAAAGAGGGGATAGACTATGAGGAGACATTTGCTCCTGTAGCCCGTTTGGAGGCGGTTATGATCCTTCTAGCCTTCTCTGTGGCTAAAGGGTTCAAATTGTACCAAAGGGATGTGAAGAGTGCATGAATGGTATGTTGGAAGAAGAAGTGTATGTGAGGCAACCACCGGGGTTCGAGGGTGAGAAGTGTCCACCAACAAGTAGTAAACATCATACGATCATCCGGTAGCCAACACCAAAATACAATCATGATACAAGTTTCACAATAATCATGACTACTCATTCATAATCATAACTCCATCTCATGTTTGGCCTCCTGCAGCTGTTCCTTCACCTTCTGTATCTCCTACCATGAATTTTTGGTCTTGCAAGCCTCTCTTGCATTTCTTAAAGTTCTTTCAGAAGATCTGGATGTCTCATCTCAGGGCGAGGACTCTATAGGATCTCCGAAGAGATTGAAAACATCATAGAAAAACTAGCAGATAAAGAGAAAGAGCTTTAGTACGCACCAAACAAATAGGCAAGGGTACCCGTTTCAGTCCAACAGACAACGAACTTCTTGAACATGATCAAAGTTTTTTTTGTCACTAAATATGCTCGGAAGTGAAATATTATGATGAGATCAGCCAGGAACGTCATAAATCAATGACGCTAAAATGTGGTTGCGTCACTAGTCAACAATTTTCTTGTAGTGGTGGGATGCACACATGAGCCCTTTGTGGTTCTTTTCTTGGTAATCCCCCTCTCAAATCCGTGGGAAAAGGTTCTCGATTTGGGAGTTTTCTTTAGGTTTCGGGAAGAAGTGTTCTTGGTGGAAATCCTTTGATTATCTTGATTTGATGAGTTTTGGGGGACCAAATCATAGCTATGGGATGCCCATGAGGTACTCCTAGTATCCCCAAAGTCTCGTGCAAATCCGTGGAGCGAATCGGGAGATCGGGAAGGATCTTTGGAGGAGTTGACCCGTGGGTTGCTGTTCATCCCGAGCGCCCAGGCCTTGACCGGTGCTCCTCATCGGTCTGACCGGTGCAGCCCCTGTTGGGTTTTGGCTCGAGTGAACATTCCAGGGTGTTGGAGTGTCTCTAGGCTTGCAGCTGGTTCAAGTTTGTGTTGTTTGGGTCTTTGGAGCTTTGAGTTTTCTCACTTGGGGTTTTCTGGCCAAGACCGGTCTGACCGGTGTAGGGTCTTTCTGTGGAAAATCGCAAGTGTGACTCGGGTGATCGTTTGGCTGTGCAGAGCTTTGCCTTGTGTTGCTCTAGGTCAGTTCTTATTGGGTTCCTTATTGGTTTGCTGGAGTTTTAGGAGGCTCTAGTCTTTCCTTGGGTTGGTTTCCTGAGGAAGTTTTTGATCCAGAGCCTAGAGGAGTCTTTGAGGCTGTCTGGATCGTTTTCTGTACGGTTGCTGTGCCACCGGTCTGACCAGCGCAGCTGACCGGCCTGACCGGCGTCACCGGTCTACCCGGTGCGCACCATCGGTCTGACCGGTGCAGCACAGGCAGCAAGCCGTGCAGTTTTCCGCTGCGGGTTGTATGTTGTTGAGTAGGTTGGTAGTGTTGTTTGTTTCTAGGATCAGTAGCACTCCAGTGGCTACGTAATCTTGGCAAACTTGGGTAGTTCCGAGTCGGAGAAGTTTTTGGGTTGTCCGTGTTCGTCTTGTTGGAGAAGGCATCTCCTTCGAGAAGAATTTTTATCGGCTCCCATTCACTCCCCCCTCTCTGGTCGCCAGTTCGGTCCTTCACCTCCTCTATCGCGCCACGGCTCGAGTCGCCTCGGGACATCCAACCTCTGCATGCCCTGGCCGCGGAGTCAACGCTCCGCCGCCGGCGCGCCGCAACTCCCCTCGTTGTCCGGCCACGAGGCGGTCGGCGCGCCTTCACTTCCCCGGCGGCGAGGCTACCCTAGATCTGGACGGCGTGGGGAGGTAGGACCGGGGAGCAGATGAGAGAGGGGGTGGATTCAAATGATTTTGAATCTGTGCGTGGAGGACGGGGTGCATATATATTGGTTCTATACGCGTACAACAACGTGATGGGACATAATCCAGTGTATACAAACCTGGCAGCCATCTCGACACGGGCGGAGCCAGGGGGCGCAGGGGCCTGGCCTCCCTATGCTTCCGCAACACCCATAGAGAATCTCCTAATTACTTCGGTAATTACAGTCTTATAGGCCAGCATTAGCCCATTTAGCCCATGCGTGACTGATTGTTCCATGGTTCCCCTCCCGTGCGACAGCGCAAGCCAACAATATCCTCTGCTGGGGCAGGACAGAGGGGGTCGCTTCGCCTGTAAGCAACCGCTCTTCCTAGGCTCCTCCGCCGCCGCCCTCTTGGACCCCTCCCCTTCTCCTCGCCGGCGAGCTCGTCGGCGGTGAGGAAGGGGTAAGGGTCCCCGCTCCTTAATAGTAGATCTAGTATTAGCTCGTAGTAGTATTTTCTCTCTGTAGTATAGGCCCCTTCGTTGCCGTCTCCGTCGGCATGGACGCCGCCGAGCTCCTCGGTGTCCTCCTCGTCGCCGCCGCCGTCGATCTACAGGTACGCCTAAATAAAATAAACCCGCCCTCTGCTCCGACATGCTCCCCCTCGCCCTTCCCCTCCCCTTGCCGTCGGAGCTTTCCCGCCATCGCCTCCCCTGTTCTGGCTAGAGCTGCCGTTCTTCTACTCCTACCCCTTGCAGATCCGAAATCCCCAGGGATGGATTTGGCTCTAGGACTTGGTTGCAGGTACTTTGCTCGCCCGCCCGTGATTGTTCCGATGGCCTTGTTGTCATTGTTGAATGCACTGGTGCCGCTTCACCTTCGCCCCCGCCTTTGTTGCTCGCCTGATCCACGATGTGGATCTTGGATGGTTGTTCTGATAGCTCGCCTCAATCTGTTGAGGTGCATATGCCGTCGTCGAACGCATCTTCGAGCAACAGTCGCCACCACCATCTCCGCCCTCTACTTGAAGCAGATTCATCTCCTACAACAGATCCTCTCCGTTCGAGCAACAGAGACCCGTTGGTTGTTCCAGCGATTTCGCCTTCACCTGGGACGACTTGGTGGCTCTTCCTCAATCGCCGGCGACGGGTATCCCTCAATCCTTCGGTCGTCCGGTGTGTTCCTCCTGGCCCCGTCGCCTCTTCATCAACCGTCGCGTTGCGCGGTCCTCCATCCTGGTGTAAGCGCCGTTGGCGCCTCTGCGACCTCCGCCGGCGAGCTCGCCGTTGAACGCTTCGTCGTTCCTGTTGTTCCTTGTCGGTCTAAGGACCAGGTTGTAATATTGGTCTTCTGTGAGGACCCTTTTGTAAAATGACTGCTTCAGTTTAATATATATGGATGTTGTCAAAAAAAAACAATATCCTCTGCTGCTTCATTATATTTTTTTAAGTTTAGATTAAATAACTTGCAGTTAGCTGCTCCCTGCTTTTTCTCTCAAATTACATACGGTTTTTATTAATCTTTGACTTTGAGCTATAACTGATTGTGTTAGCTAATAACTTGACGAGGATATGGACCCTTAAGGTGGTATAAGTCACTCAGTTGATCCTAATGTCAAAAAATAATCAAGCCCCTGAACTGGTTAAAATGAAATATTCAGAATTAGAAAAAGAAATGTACATGCACCATTACAAACCGGACAAGCTTGAATTAGTAGGAAAAATTAGAAAAAAAATGTTTATTTCTATACGGTGTCTCGCCCCCTATCTTCGAATCCTGGCTACGCCCCCTGCATCTCGAGGCACCGTGGGGACCAGAATCCAGCGGACGGGATAACACCCATCCCAAGTGCACCGTACATATAATCTTATATTTTCTAGATCGATTGAGATAGGACCTTTTGGCATAGTACAATTTTGATGTAAGGTACAGGACCAATCAAGACTGCTTTTGGGAAGTGAGACCAGGCGAGGCTACCAATGAGACCCACTCACTGGCTTTGGTTAGTTATGGTCAATCCATCCCGCCTTCCTAAGGTCACTAAGGCGGAGCACGGAAAAGAAAATGGGGCACCCATGTTTTACCGGTCCCGGATCTTAGGGCCGTTTTGCCAACCGCCGACATGAACGAAATCGATTTCATTGCAGGAAATTTGGATTTAATGAGGGAGGAAAAGCCGTGGCGGAGGGTGGAGAGTCGTACAATGCATTGGTGGGATGGAGGTGCTAGCTTGGCTGAGATAGGAAGTTTCGATGTGTATGTAGATTTGGTTCCTAAATCGCAATTTGCTTTGCTCCAGAAAACGACATATAAATCATGTATGGAGGGAGTACTGAACAAGATCGCACATGAAAACGGAGACGTGCGCGGTGACGACATGATTCAGACCGCCCGTGGGCTGGTGCATTGGGTCTGCGCTCTCCCGTTGACCAGCGATTCATGCAGACGCAGGCACCGCCCGCCCTATGCCCCCGCGCTGCGAACCCACGGGCCACGGTCGCTGCGACCCCACAGGTTCGGGCCCCACATCTCAGCACGCGTTAGGGCAACTTCAACTGGACTTTTATAATTGAGCCCTTATCCACCCATATGAGTACCTCTTATCTAGATTTAAGGGTCCTCTTTTGACTCCAACTCCAACCCAACTCTCATATGCCTCCTTACTCTTCATTCACCTGTTCCTTTATTCATATCATGTATCTAACAGGCTAAGTATTATTTGTGTATTTCTAATTCATGCAAAATGTCCACTACAGACCACAAATAATACAAAATGTTCACATGCATACCACAAAATACAAATAGCTCATATAGGGCCACAAATAGTCCGGATCGTTCATGCATACCACAAATTAACACAATATGTCCACTGCATACCACAAATTAACACAAATTGTCAAGCTCGATACTTCCAACATTGTTCTGCACCAATTTCATGAAGGTTTCCATTTGAAATATAGCCTCCTGTATCCTGCAGTTCAGCATGAATAATGAGAATTAATCAGCAGCACAATCTATACATAGACTAAACAGGGAAAGCAAAACAGCATACATGAATAATTGGACCATTCACAATTCTATCTCTGCATTTGCACCCAGAGCACAAAGTAGAAGGCACGCAGAGCAGCACCAATTGCAGCAGGCACACAGAACAGCAGGCAAAGCAGAGCACAGAGCATCAAAATAGGGGCCGCTGGCCTCAAGCACAGAGCTGCGGGGCGGGATGCCTGCGCCGGCCTCGGGCAGGTCACCGCCTCCCCCCTGGAGCGCGGCCGCGGGACGCGGGGCAGAGCGCCGCCGGCCTCAGGCAGATCTCTGTCGGCCCCCTGGAGCGCGGCCGCGGGGCGGAGCGCCGCCGGCAACCACGGGTGCCGCGCCGCATCTGCGCGTGCGGCATTTGCGCGGAAAGGACGTCGCCAGCCCCCACGAGCACGACCGCCGGCTCCCATGGTTGCGGGCGCCGCCGGACGGGTCGCCGCCACCACCGGACGGGACGCCGCCGGATCTACAGCTACAGGTGTGATTTCCCCTCCCTCCCTTGATCTACAGCTATTGCTACGGGACGGCGCCGGAGATGAGAAATCGACGAACCTGGCGCTGGGAGAGCTCCGTGGATGGCACGAGGAGACCTCCGTCGGGGCGCGGGGGGCCGACCGTTGGCGCCGTCAGCGGATGAGGGCGCGGAAGAGGGCCTCCTACAGCTGAGGGTCGAGCGGGGCGAAATGAGGCCGCCTCATCCGTCGGGGGGCGGATGAGAGGCCGGTTGGAGAGGTTTTTTTTGTGTTTTGACCCTTAAAGACGAGGTAAGGGTTCGGAAAAGGGCTGGGTTGGAGTTGCCCTTAGAGGTTTAGAGCTAGAACTCGCCCGGCCCGGATCCACCCTCCCTCCCATTTGCGTGTTTTGGGACGCCACTGCCTGTATTTATCGACAGCCGTGTCCTTCTGAAGTCTTCCGAGCTCCCCGATGAAGCCTTGATCCATCCGCTCGACCCCGCCCCCACCCTACCCCCTCTGGAGAGATCAGGCCACTATTCCCGTCGCTCGATGGTCCAGGTAACGCAGTGTTATCCCTTCTGTGAAATTTTCATGTCAAATATCAGGCGCCGGCTTCGCTTAAGATTGGTAACGATGTTTCGGAGCTCCAAATAATCCGTTTTCCCAAGAATTTTCGACAATTTCTCTACGGGTAGCAAAGACACTGCACTGCAGGCTCATGGCGCCAGAGATGAATTTGTCCGCTTGACTTGCAATTAGGGCCTGATCTGTACGTGCGAGATCAACTAGTTAAACCTACATAGATCTAAGGTTGATTTTTTCTTAATTCCCACACATATTTACCGTTGTTGCTGAAAAAAGGCCCTTTGGCCTCGGTTATGCCAGATGAGATGACTATCTGACTTTATGGCGGCAACTGAGCTTCAATAATTTAATTATCAGGATGAGTGTTAATGTTTTAAATTGTTCGTTGGGAATTTCTTTTAACGCAGTAGGTTTATCTAGTGAGTTTAAATTATTGGGCTTTGATTATAAACCTGAGAGGACTATATAACTCTAAAAAAGTTGGAGCTTTTATATATGTGAACTAATATTTTGTGTCTTGCTGTGCATATGATCAACTAATTTCCACCTTTTCATATCTGAAAATGTTAGCCACATTATATGCTTTGATAGGATTATGCAGTCATGGTAGAACATACATGCTGTGCAATTATATAATATGAGTATGTTGGTCTTCAAATAAAGGGTTGGGGAAAATGATGCCAGCATATTGGTTTGGAGGCAACAATGCATAAAAGTCTTAGCAATGGAATTGCTAAAGTTATGTCTTGGGGAATCTGGAGAAGCGCATCCATTTTTTTCTCTTCTATTAAGCATAAAGTATTAATTCCTCAAAAAAATTTGTTCTGTGATGCAGACTGTTGTACTCAGGGTTGGCATGTCCTGTGAAGGCTGTGTTGGAGCTGTTAAGCGGGTTCTAGGAAAAATGGAAGGTTGATCCGTTTCTCTTGCCTAATATTTTCTATGCTTTCTGATTGCTACTTATTTCATTTTGTAACTGTAAGTCTGGAATTGGATGCAACATTTTTTCCACTTGTTCTGAACTTATTCTAAATCCCAACTGCCTCTGGCAATCCTGCCACCCTGCTATACAGCTGATGCTTCATTGGGCTTTGGTAAAATGGCCTATAGAATCTACAGAACAAACTTGGCATGCTTTTTCAAAAGTTCTTCATTACACTTACCAAGTAAATGAACCAATTCTGTGAATTTGTCACTAAGAACTAGTATGTTGTTAGGGAATGTTGGATGTTTTTCCGTTTACCTTGAACTTCTTGTTTTGAAGGATGGAAACAGTTAGTCGCTCTGTTCCATAAAAGTTGTTTTGACTCTATCCTAAGTCAAACTTATGAAATAAATGCACTATGAAAATACATGATATGGTCCACCTAATGAAACTAGTTTGATGTTGTAGATATTTGTACATTTTTCTATAACTTGGTCAAAAGTAATGAAGTTAAACTTAGGAGAAAGTTAATGCAACTCATAACTTGTAATGGAGGGAGTAGGTTTTAAGTTTTCTGCAATGCAATTTTATCTGTAATGCTACTGTGAACTTTAACTTTTAACCAGCTGGCTAATGCTACTCAGAATATATCATTCTGTGTGAATAATTTCTAATGCAATCAGAATGCTGTAGCATTATTATAACTTATTGGTCAAACTTGTAAGCCAGTTGCTTTCTAGCCTTAAATGACCAAGTTCGATGAAACTTTTTGCAGTTCAACGCTTAAGCTATTGCGCAATTTAATATGCTTCTATCTACTTCTGACAATGTCTTAGGGTTTAAACTCCCTGGTCATTTTAATTTATAGCAGTATGTTGCAATCTAAACATATGCATTGGTCATGTGGTTGAATCAGGTGTTGAGTCTTACAAAGTAGACATCAAGGAGCAGAAGGTCATAGTGAAGGGTAACGTAACACCTAATGCAGTTCTGCAGACTGTTTCGAAAACTGGCAAAAAGACTTCGTTCTGGGAGGCTGAACCCACGGCACCAGCTGATGCTACTGCTTGACAAGGTCGATGTAACAAATTCCATTGTAATTCTCCGGTAAAGCTAAAATGGGTTTGGTCTGAATGCATTTAGCTTCAGTATGTTACAAATAATGCCGAACAGCTTGTGCAATTTGTACGTTCTATATTTCTATATGCTCCATATAAGAAGTAAAGGTTTGGTAGGTTCTGTAAGATAATGGATAATGGTTTGATCTCTGCCTCTTGAGGGCGGGAGATGCGGTGGTTGATGGTGTTCCTTGCGTCGTGGCCTTTGTGAATCGCTGACGGAGGTCATAACGATCTGGCTTTTGGATCCTCTGGCTTTTCTGAAGAACCGGTGGGGATGGCTCATGTCAGTTGATCATTGTTGCGGGGGTATGGACCATGTTTTTTTTTCAATAAAGGAAGCTTTTTATTAATTTTAAGGTCAGCAATATGGTTCATGTACGGAGCATGTGTATAATCGAGTCGATAACCTACAATGGAAACGAATTATATTTGTGCAATGGAAAAGAATTAATTTATTCCTGTATAGTCATAACGACCAGCAAGTAGCAATCACTCCTAGCAGAATTAATGGTCTCAGTTCTCTTCCAACACCCCATAGTCAATTCCCAAACATATTGGACATACTACGAGGTTGAGACAAAACTAAAGCCGTATGAATAATAGGCCACATTACTCCAGCAAAGCGATAGCCAAAGAAAGGTGTTGATCATGGTCCATACCTTGCACGCGAGCTAGATTAAGTGTTTCCGCGACGAGTCTGGTAAGCTCTTCGTTGGCTGTAACATGGTTCTCCTTACTAGAGCACTTACTAGTTCCATCTTATAGCTAACAAGTTTGCTGAGTTTTGATGGTAGAAAATGTCTCTAAAATCATCAAAAAAGTCCAAATTTAATTTAGAATATAACATATAGTAGCATTGAAAATAACAAATAGAAATCTGCAAAATTAAAAAGACCGAAATCATCTACTACTTTCCTATGCGCAGTTGCAATGCTTAGTTCTATGGTTAAAATGATGAATAGTTGCTCTGTTTATTCTTCTCTTATCACTTGCTTACAACTTAGTATCCTACTTAAATTTTGAGTTTGTTGGCTTGCATGCACTACAAGAAAAACGCCGTCTAGTGACAAAAAAAAAATCACGTTTCTCATCATAAACCGCGATTTATGATGCTAGTTGTTACGAAAACCCTCCGTCATTAATCGAGCATCTCAAATCATCATAAAATGCGTGTAAGAAATGCAAATGGCCCTTTATTCATGAGAATATTGACGGCTAAAAGGGGTACTTAACAGCCGTCAACAACTCCCTAAGCTACCCTCTTGCTCATCCCGAGCAAGACACTAAAGACTTAGGTTGGTTGATCAGGAGTTGCTACGATGTTGTATTCTTAACCTATGTCAAGCATACACCAAAGTACACTACCAAGAATTGAATAAGTTGGCATTGATCTTACCTTCTGCTTGACTAATATGGGGCATGCAGCCTTACCTGTCTTAGGCGGTTGAGAAACAGAATGGCTATATATAAATTACTAATCACTGATACCTTGATCAGCTGTTAATCTGGAGGTTTTGAAAAATTTTCAAAAGAAATCAGAGTTCCTCAAATGATACTCTCAGATTGCTCAATGTGTATGATTCCTTACCAAGACATTTATTTATCTTTCTTTCTCAACCTACTCCTAATCGGCTGATATGTGGAGTTGTGGGTATGGAAGAAGTTGGCAGACCTGTTCCTCATATATTTCTAAGTCAAAAATCGGATCCTTGGGAAGAAAACAAGCCATACAACTTGATCAAGATGTGCTTGTGTCTATGATGATGATGAGTATGGTAAGGTGTATACTGAGCTCGGAATGGGTTCTAAATATTACCATACTTGATGAAAGATGGGGTGATGGTAAGGTGGATACTAGCTCTGGAATAGGTGCTAGTTATTACCATCTATATTATGGAACTCCTTTTTGTATGACCTTCTCCTCTCTCCTTTTGAGGTATTTGAGATTGGAGCTATCTCTCTCTTCTCTCTTTTTTTTGATCATGCTCTTGAGCATGCGCTCTCTCTTTCTTTTTTTTCGAGTAGCCCAAAAGTCTCTTTGGATATTTTTGGAGAGGGATGAATCATAGAAATGCGCAGAGCCTTATTTTATGGAAGAACACAATGATGGATGGAATGATGAGTGCTAACTTCCATTGTAGAAGTTTAGCAAAGAGTGGAATGCGTACGTGATCTTGATCATGGGAACATGACGAGTTTCTAACTAAGGGTCACTATTGACATTCCTTAACGTCACCACTAATGGTACCAGATTAGGGTGAGCGTAAGAACTTACTGGGTAGACTGACAGGTACGAACGAATCTGCAAGCGAACGGATATACTGTTGTAGCACTTCCCTAAGGAAGGGAGTATTCCAAGGGTTGTCAAATCCACAGGACGGATGATCTCTAGCTCCTGGCCCAGCTATGGTCTAAGGACACAACTCCATAGGATAAGATAGATAGAAAGGATCTGCCAATAGATTACAAAGTCTAGCATGGTCCCTCTAGTATGAACACTCACTTCGGGCACTGGCCCCTCCTAGCTTTAAAAGGCTTAGGTGGTTCCGGCCTTTGGCTACGTTGTACCTGGACACGGAGGAGTACGAAGGGTCGCTGTCACTACCGCGGCCTACCTCTATCTATATGTGGGGCACAGGGCAAATGAAGGATAACCTATAGTATAGACACCGCGTCTACTCCACTGTTTTTATTTCTTAACGTCACTACTAACAATGCCTTGTTAGCATGAGCGCAAGAATCACTTGGGTACACTTATGTTCACGAACGAATCCGCAAGCGCACAGATATACTGCTATAGCACTTCATCTAAGGAGTATTCCAAAGGGTATCGAATCCAATGATGGAAGAGACCTAGCTCTAGGCCTAGTTATGGTCGAAGGACACCACTCTATAGGATAAGATTAGGTAGAAAGGATCTGGTAGGTAGAAACAGAGTCTAGAACGGCTTCTCTGGTATGATCACTCACTTCGGGCACCGACCCCGCCTGGCTCTAATAGTTGGTTCCACTATTTGGCTTTACGCCGTATCCGAACGCGGAAGAATACAAAGGGTCCAACGACTTTCACTACCGCGACCAACCTCTATCTAAATGTGGGATATATGGCAAACGAAGGATAACCCATAGTCTGGACACCACATCCACACCACCGATTACTGCTATAATGAACTACGTTTAGTACTCCCATAGCCCTACTATAGTACTCTGTACAAATATGAAGTGACGAACCCGTGAGGGAGAAGACAGAACTAGGCTAGCTACACAACGCCACACACACGCCATGCACATCTGCCCAAAGGCCAAGGCCACGCACACTGTGCTTGCATGTGCCATGGAGCTGCATGCGTGAGACAAGTAGGCCCCACATGGGCCAGTACATCCACTCAACAACCAACAGGGGCCCAAGCACAACACACTCGCATAGTAGATAAGGCTGGCCAAAGGTCAAATCCCATCAGAAAAGCAGCATCAAAGGGAGACAGCGTGATAGCTACCGAAAAAATCGATCGGTACGAAGATGGCCCGATCTTCACACAGTAGGTCACGAAAAAGATAACTTGCAAAGGTAGCGGAGATAACTTGATGTAAAACATCGGATAACTAGCTTTATACCTGGCCAAGGTTTGATGCGACCAAGCGATGGGGAGAGAGGCACCGAAACCGCGAAAACTTCGACTCGATCTCCGAATAACCGCAAAACCACAACCAGAGCTAATCCACACAAGGCGAGGCAGCCGTACTGGAACTCGCAAAGCACAAACTAGTGGATCTCGGAGAGATCTCTTCACAAGTCCAAGTAGAACAAGGAAGAACAAGGGTTGAGTAAGACACTCGGCAGCTCGGCTGCAATATTACTAGAATAATCTCAATTCATCCAAAGTTATTTATGTCTTACACATAAGAGGTATTTATACTAGAAACAAATCTCTAAGGTAGATGTGAACTGAAGGAGCCACGTGGGAAGGTGGAAGGCCAACTGGGCTTAAGCATTCTTGAAGTGTTCTTCAGTTCCCGCACGTCTTCTGGGCTTCTGAGCGGTCTTCAATGATTTTATCATAACTCCAACTAGGAAAATCCGAATGACACGGGACCAGAAGCATTGGAAAGCTAACTTGATACACTTTCACATTGTGCATAGTATGCATCACGAAATATTGTAGTAGAATGATACAGTTTTTCACAGGAACTTGGACATTAGGCTGACTGTTGATCTTCTGACCAGTCTGCACCAAAATCACTCGGCTGCCAAACTGGAAGCTCTAAAGCACTCAACACTAGTGGAATTAGAAAGTTGACTTCAAGATCTTTCCAACGTGTACTCATGGACCTTCATAGCTTCTAGGAATCAAAAGATACAACTGATTCTTCGTGACGGTTCTGCCAGGCCGAACTGACTCGACGTGGTTCTTCTCTATGGTTCAGTCTTGGTGTGTTCTTGTCATCCTCTTTGGTGAACCTGAGTAATAGCAACATGCATGATTTAGGAAGTATATAATTTCCGTTAATAAATGGAATTTCACAAAGTAGCGCGTGGACCTCTTGTTGTAGCTTTTTAGCTCGACTACGTGTAATTGGTCCATCGAAGACATGAACTGGTGCAGCTTGACTTGACGATTGTTCCATCTTGCTTGATGTAGTCGGTATACTTGATGGTGTGCTTGGTGTGGTCATATCACAGGGCAACAGGCCAAAGCGCGTGGCATTTGGCGCGGCCCATGGGTCGGTCAACCCAGGAGGTTGACCGAACCACCGACTCCACCATTCACTCTCAGATTTGGCGGGAAGCTCTCCCGCGCAATTCTAAAGGTGGTGTAGAGGGTTTCCATCTATAACATGCCCGGAAACTGCCTCTCCACCCTATAAACGGAGGCCCCCACCCTCTCTTTAACACACACAAGGAGGAGGTGTAGAATACTTTAGAAAATAGGGAGAGAGTGAGGTGTAGCTCGGAGGAGGCGTCAGCCTGTCGGTGCTTTTCTCCAGTCTTGTGCCTCAGCGGATTCTTCCTTCTCTACGTAAGTATTCGTGAATTCTTTATGGTAGAAGTTCTTTTGGTAATTTAAGTTTATCTTTTATTTGCTTGCGGGATCATTGCTCGTCCTTGTGGCGGGGGCTTTGGCTTTAGGACTCTAGCTGTCGGCGGAGTCTGGTCGTGGTCAGGGTCGTGATCGCTAGTGTAGACGTGGTGTCTAGGCTAGAGGTTCCCCTTATTCGCATACCTATTCAATAATCTGAGGGGTAGGTGCATGGTTGGTGACAGCCCCGTGGATCCTTCGTAGTCCCCCACGTGAGGGTAGGGTGTAGAGCTAATGGCCGGAGACGCCTGGCAAACCAGGGGTAAACCGGTGCCCGAAGCAAGTAGGTAGAGGCTAAGTTTATCTTATCATTACACAAAGCCATAGAAATCCTCTCTACCCACCATCTATCTCCTTGTTGTCCTTGGACGAACCAGCCAGAAGACTTGTAGCACTCGTTCCCTGAGGAAAATATGATACCCTGAATACTTCCGGGTGAAGTGCTACAATTGATACCTTCCGTGCGCTTGCGGATTTATTTGTGATATAAGAAATATCAACAAGCATTTCTTGCTCTGTTTCCGGGGAACAGTTGCTGTATCTATATTCGAACCTGGTGGTCCTCATATCTTTTATATTTTCTTTATTTCTACCTTTACCCCTGTTATCACGAACCATACTCAACATCAATCTTTTACTAAGGACGAGTTCTTAGAGCCATCACCCATTCCAAAGCCAATCACAGCTTCTGGCTATGAGCTTCGTCCTGGCCATATTGCTGAGGACCAGAGCGTCCGAGGACCAGTGGATGGTCGCTCCTTAGTGATGATTGATTGGCAACGTGGTGTGGACTCACTCTTGGCCGAGTATTGCAGGTGCAGGTTGCGGCTTGATTTGCGTTGGTGCAAGTGAAGAGCGGGTGCTAAAGGTCTTAGCCTTGTGGGGCCTCCGAGGAGTGGAGAGACAAGTAGGCTTGGGTCGATGGACCTAGTGGCCGAACGAGATCAAGTGCGGGCTGCATGGTGGCAAGAAAAGCAAGACGAAGTCGTGGACATGAGCCGGTGCAGGGCAGCGGCTCACAACCGAAGTCTGCACGCGGGGTTTGCGGTGGTTCACCACAAAACCATCGGGTTCCTTCGTTGAGCCACAAAACCAAGACCGGAGGCTTGGCGGGCAGAGATGGGATCCGGGTGCGTCGAGAAGCTTTGAAGCGGGGGACACGTGGCGGGATCGCAGGGCTTGCGTCGAGAGGATGCGGACTACGGCGAAGGCGTGGCCGCCCGATGAGAATTTCCAAGTCTTGACCATATTACCCCTGAGGGGTATGTATCTTCCTTTAAGTTGTTGGGGGTAGCGTGGTCATTTGCCCCACCTAGAGAGACTTCATATATCCACCATATTACCTCTAGGGTTGGATGGCAATTCATCCATCTGGACTGCTTCCTAATTCCTTAGCTCTATAGGCTAGATTTTTTCATGATTTTGTAAAGAATCTAACCTCTGGATGCACTACTAGATTTTGCCCCTAATACAACACACGAATTGTGTTGCAATAGCTGTAATTGCGACCAAATTTTTTCGTCAACCAGAAGATGCGAAAGGCTGGTCTTTTTTCAATAGCCTGACACAACGGTGGTGTTTTTTCGTTGCAAAAGTTTTTCTGTTACAGCACAATGAGGTGTTGCAACTAGCTTCTAAGGGTGTGTTCGTGTTGGTTGCAAATTATCCTATTGCGACGCATCTGGTGTTGCTAGAGGTTGCGTGGTGTTTTTTCATTGCAAAAGTTTTTCTGTTACAGCACAATGAGGTGTTGCAACTAGCTTCTAAGGGTGTGTTCGTGTTGGTTGCAAATTATCCTATTGCGACGCATCTGGTGTTGCTAGAGGTTGCAATTGCATCATACCCAACGCGTTGCAATTCCTAAAATCTTACATTGCAAAGTATTGGATTGCTACCCTCTAGTTGTGGTTGCTATAGGGGACACACCTCTATTTCCACCAAAGTGTTTTGGGTGCTATATGTGGTTCCCTCTTTTACAACGAAGTTTATTTTGGTGTTGTAAGTGGTGTCCTCTATTGCCACTAAAGTATTTTGGGTGCTATATGTGGTTCCCTCTATTACCACGAAGTTGATTTCGATGCCATAGGTGGTGTCCTCTATTGCCACCATGTTCGTTTGCGTGCTAGAGGTGGACAACTCTATTACCACGCATTAGGAATGGTTGTTATAGGTGCAACATTGTATTACCACCAAAATCATTTGGAGGCTATAGGTGGAGCACACTATTGCCACCATGTTTGATTGGTTGTTAGATATTTTCTCCGTTATTACTTCGAAAACGTTTTGCCACGCTTATTTATCTACACCCACCAGCAGGACACAGCCATCCTGGCCCCGCCGGTAGACGGCCACCTTGTTCCATGCTCGCAGTGCCTGCCGCAGGCCGTAGAGTGCCTTGTGCAGGCGCAACACCTTGCCTTCTTTGCTGGGGATCACAAATCCCGGCGGCTGGTGGATCTAGACCTCCTCCTTCAAGTCACCATTGAGGAACGCTGACTTGACGTCCATGTGGAGGACGCACCAGCCCTCCTGAGCTGCTAGTACGAGAAGAAGGCGCACGGAATCCATCCGCACAATAGGGGCGAAGTCATCAAAGTCGACCCTCTCCTGCTACACGAAGCCGTGTGCTACCAGTCGTGGCTTGTGCTTGACCACCGCGCCAGCTTCATCCTTCTTCACTTTGAACACCCATTTGAGGGTGATTGCTCGATAGTCGGGTGGAAGATCAACCGGCTCCCAGATTCCGTTCTTCTCAACTGCGTCCATCTCCTCCTTTATTGTGGCTCGCCATGCTACGTGTCTCTCCGCCTCGATGAAGGAGCGAGGCTCACCGTCGTCAAGTGCATGATGGAGCTCCGCCCCCTGATCGTGTGGTACAGTCCCCAGCACCAGTTGGTCACCGAGAATATACTCCATGGTTCGGTACCAGAGGGGCTTGCCATCGTGGAACGCGTCGATGCGGTCCTTGTTGTGGGAGAGAGGAGTGACGAACTCCACCGGGTTGTGCTCGCTATGAGTAGGTGTTGTCGCAGCGCCCATCGGAGTAGCATTTGACATCGTGGTGTGCAGTGTGTCCGCCGGTAGTGGTGATGGTCTGGAACTCGTTGCAGCCACTGTACTTGCCGCAGCTGGTGGAGTAGAAGTCGCTCCGACTGATGTCCCTACTACAGCTGTTGTTCTCACCGCAGTCGATGTCCTTGCCGCGGTCGGTGTCGACAAGGAGCTGTCCACAGGCCTGGGTACTTGGTGAGGCATGCTTGGCGAAGTAGAGTTGCCCACTCCCCTAGTTCCGTTGTAGTGGACGTAGTCGATGGTGAAGTCGTCGTACGTCGGAGTCGTGCCGTCGTCCACCATCTTGTCCCATGTTCAGCCTCGCCCTTCATCAAACACGACGTCGCGCGCCATCCGCACATGCTGTGTCATGGGGTCGAGGACGCGGTAGCCCTTCACTCCTTCATCGTAGCTGATGAACACTCCTGGAGTGCTCTGATCATCAAGCTTGACGACGTGGTTTAGCTCCTTGACGTAGACGAGGCAGCCGAACACTCATAGGTGGCCGACCGTCGGCTTGCGCCCATGACAAGCCTCGTATGGAATCATCCCGTCGAGCTTCTTGGTGGGGGGGCAGTTGAGGATGTACACCACTGTCAGCACCGCCTCACCCCAAAACTTGGTGGCATCCTCCGCTGCTTGAGGAAAGCCCGGGCCATGGCCACCACCGTCCAGTTGCGCCGCTCGACGACGTCGTTCTGCTGCGGACTGTAAGGCATGGAGAAGTGTCGCTGGATCCCCTCGTCAGTGCAGTACGAGGCGATCTCGGCCGACATGAACTCACCGCTGTTGTCCGTGCGCAGCACCTAGAGCTTGCGTTCACTCTCGTTCTCCGCGGCTGCCTGAATGTGCTTGATGGTGTCCGCTGCAGCTCCCTTGGTCCTGAGAAGAACCACCCACAAGTACCGGGAGGCATCGTCGACGAATAGAAGGAAGTAGCATAGTCCTCCTGGTGTGGCCTGCCTCGCCGGCCCGCAGAGGTTGCCGTGCACGAGCTCGAGCCACTCCTTGGCTCGGCTCGCCTAGCGAGGGAACGAGAGGCACTTCTGCTTCATCAAGACGCAGGTGTCGCAGAGCTGCTCGACGTGGTCCACGCTCAGCATTCCCCGCACCATCTCCTTGGTGTTGAGCTACCATAAAGCCTCGAAGTGAAGGTGCCCAAAGCGCTCGTGCCACCTCCAAGCCTCGTCGTCGCGACGAGCTGCAAGGCACAAAGGCTGCTCCACCATGGCGTCGAGGACGTAAAGGTAGTTGCTCCCCCTGGCCACCTTGGCCAGAAGAAGCTGTTGTCGATCCCAGATGCACAGCACGCCTTCCTTGATCTCTACACGCCAATCATTCGCGTCCAGCCACCCAAGGCTGATGATGGAGTTGCATAACGTGGGGATGTAGAAGACCACAATAAGAAGTCGATGCTCGCCATTTATGTCCACGCCTGAGGAGTCACCTAACTTGATAGAGCTGCGCACGTTGGTGTTCAGGTCGGAGAAGCACTCCCGACGTCCGGTCATGTGGTGTGTTGCACCGCTATCGAGGAACCAGCCGTCGATCTTGTCGTCGCTCGAGCTGTCGCTGAGGAAGATACGCGCGCGTGGCTCGTCGACGTGGAGAAGAACCATCATGGTCGATGCCGCTGGGAGCTGCTCGATGTTCCCGTGGACCAGGTGATAGAGGGGGAGTGCTTGATCTTTCAGTGAGTGGAGATAAATCCGATTCGGCGGGAGTAGACCCTCACAATCCGACTACGACGAGCAAGCCCGAAGCGCCAATGCAATCGCTGAACCAACTCCTTGTGGTTACCGACCTTGTTGGAGCAAGATCAGCCTAATCACGAAGATCAATTCCTGTGCGTAATCGACGAATGAACAAGAATTCGAGGCGAGCAATCTTAATATCACTCGAAGGTGGAGTTCTGAATCACAGAGATCAGCACGTATTTGTGCGTGGTCTGGTGTAGCTAAAGCTAGATGTAAAACAAAACTCAAGTCTAAAAATAAAACAGGGGTCTATCTAAATAGAGGGGAGAAGGGGGCGCAGCCCCTAGCACCCTCGGGGGGAAGGGCGCGCGGCGCCTCGCGAGGGGGAGGGCGCGCGGCTCACTCTCCTGGCGCCCAACCCTAGGATCCCCTCCTAGGCCGTCCTGTTGGGCCGTCTTCTATGCATCTTGGGCCTTCGTTCTTCAACAACATGACGTAGTTTAATTCCCTCGCACGAGCCCGAGTAATTGGCCCAACTGGTGACGCCTGACGTAGTGGAACATCTTGGTGTGGCGCCTGAGCTTCTGGAGATGGTGCCTGAGCATCTAGAGATGCAGCTGCTGGTGTAGATGTACTCGTGGTGTCCTCATCATCCTCCCCTTCTTGAACTGAAGTCATCCTCGACGGAAACTCCTCATCTTCACCCGCGTATGGTTTCAAATCTGCAACATTAAAACTAGTGGAAACACCAAACTCCGCAGGCAGGTCAAGAACATAAGCATTATCATTAATTTTGGTTAGCACTTTAAAAGGACTAGCAGCACGAGGCATCAATTTAGAACGGCGCAAAGCAGGAAAACGATCCTTTCGTAAATGCAACCAAACCATATCACCAGGTTCAAAAGTAACAAGTTTTCTACCTTTACTACCAGCAACTTGATACTTAGCATTAGCAGTAGCAATGTTTTGTTGAGTTTGTTCATGCAGATTAATCATTTGTTCAACATGTGCAACAGCTTCTATGTGCGGGGCGTCCTCAGCATCAAGCGAAAATAAATCAATAGGCGCCCGAGGAATGGAACCATACACAATCTAAAAAGGACTCATCTTTGTAGAAGAATGTGTTGCATGATTATAAGCAAACTCAACATGAGGCAAACAATCTTCCCAACGTTTCAAATTTTTATCTAAAACAGCCCTAAGCTTGGTTGACAAAGTCCTATTAACCACCTCAGTTTGCCCATCAGTCTGAGGGTGACAAGTTGTACTAAACAGCAATTTAGTTCCCAATTTATTCCAAAGTGATCTCCAAAAATGACTGAGAAACTTAGCATCATGATCAGAGACTATTGTATTTGGAATACCATGCAAACAAATAATCTCTCTAAAGAACAAATCAGCAACACTGCTAGCATCATCAGTCTTATGACAAGGTATGAAATGAGCCATTTTGGAGAAACGATCAACAACCACAAAAATGCTATCCCTCCCCTTCTTAGTTCTAGGCAATCCCAAAACAAAATCCATCGAAATATCAAGCCAAGGAGAAGTAGGGACAGGCAAAGGCATATACAAACCATGGTTGTTCAAACGTGACTTAGCTTTCTGACAAGTAGTGCAACGTGCAACAATGCGCTCAACATCTTTGCGCATCCGGGGCCAAAAGAAGTGGGCAGCCAGCACCTCATGCGTCTTGTAAACGCCAAAGTGCCCCATGAGACTGCCGCCATGCGCTTCCTGCAATAACAACAGACGAACCGAACTAGCTGGAACACACAGCTTGTTAGCGCGAAATAGGAACCCGTCCTGCAAGTGAAATTTGCCCCATGGTTTCCCATTAACACAATGAGCGAAAACATCTTTGAAATCAGCGTCGTCCACATATAAATCTTTCACAGTTTGCAAGCCAAAAATTTTAAAATCTAACTGTGACAGCATAGTATAACGACGAGACAAAGCATCAGCGATAACATTATCCTTCCCGTTCTTGTGTTTTATAATGTAAGGAAAGGACTCAATAAATTCGACCCATTTAGCATGACGACGGTTCAGATTTGTTTGGGTACGAATATGTTTCAAAGCCTCATGATCAGAATGAATTATAAACTCGTGATGCCAAAGATAGTGTTGCCATGTTTGCAACGTACGCACTAAAGCATAAAGTTCCTTATCATAAGTTGAGTATTTCAAGCTAGCACCACTTAATTTCTTGCTAAAGTAAGCAACCGGTTTACCTTCTTGTAACAAAATAGCACCTAGCCCAATACCACTAGCATCGCATTCAAGCTCAAACACTTTAGTAAAATCAGGCAACTGCAAGAGAGGAGCGTGGGTTAACTTATCTTTCAATGTGTTGAACGCTACCTCCTGTGCATCACTCCAAGCAAAAGGTACATCTTTCTTTGTAAGCTCATGTAGAGGTGCTGCAATGGTGCTAAAATCACGGACAAAACGGCGGTAGAAACCTGCAAGACCAAGGAAATTCCGAATCTGTGTAACCATCGTCGGTGTAGGCCACTCCCGAATGGCATCAATCTTGCTGCTGTCCACCTCAATACCCTATGGGGTAACAACATAACCAAGAAACGAGACACGTTGTGTGCAGAAGATGCATTTTTCAATGTTAGCAAATAAATGGGCAGCCCTCAACGCGTCAAAAACAACACTCAAATGTTCTAAATGCTCTACCATAGACTTGCTGTAAATCAAGATATGGGAGCATTAGTCAAACCAAATGGCATAACCAACCATTCATATAAGCCAAATTTCGTTTTAAAAGCCGTTTTCCATTCATCTCCCAATTTCATTCTAATCTGGTGGTAACCACTACGCAAATCAATCTTAGTAAAAAGAATGGCACCACTAAGCTCATCTTGCATATCATCAAGGCGTGGTATAGGGTATCGATAACGAATGGTGATGTTATTAATAGCACGACAGTCTACACACATACGCCATGAACCATCTTTCTTAGGAACAAGTAACACGGGAACCGAGCAAGGGCTAAGAGACTCACGAATGTAACCCTTATCAAGCAACGCCTACACCTGGCGCTGAATTTCTTTTGTCTCATCCGGGTTTGTACGGTATGGGGCGCGGTTTGGAAGCTGGGCGCCGGGAATAAGGTCGATCTGGTGCTCAATGCCACAAAGCGGTGGAAGACCCGGTGGCAAGTCTTTGGGAAAGACATCAGCATACTCCTGCAAAAGGTTAGCAACCGCAGGTGGAATATCCAAAGATGGTGCATCATCAAGGGAAACAAGCACACTAGAGCATACAAGTGCATAGCATGGCAAATGAGCATCTCGAATATCATCAAAATCAGCACGTGTAGCAAGTAAAACAGGAGCATTCAACTTAATTTCAGATTTATCAGAAGTGGATGGTGATGGTTCCTGTTCTTTAGCAGTTTTAACAGCTCTAGCAAGATCATCTTTAACAATTTGTTCAGGTGTCATAGGATGTATAATTGTTTTCTGACCCTTAAACATGAGAGAATAATGATTCGAACGACCATGATGCAAGCTATCAGTATCATATTGCCAAGGTCTACCAAGTAACAAAGAGCATGCTTCCATAGGAACAACATCACAATCAACATAATCAGAGTAAGCACCTATAGAAAAAGGAACACGCACTGATCGTGATACTCTAATTTTGCCACCATCATTAAGCCATTGAATGTGATATGGGTTTGAATGCTTACGAGTGGGTAATGACAACTTCTCTACCAGCATAGTACTCGCCAAATTGTTGCAGCTCCCACTGTCGATGATGATGTGAATCGACCGCTCCTGCACAACACCCTTCGTATGGAACAGAGTGTGTCGCTGATTCTTCTCGACTGGGGCAACCTGTGAACTAAGAACACGCTGCACAACAAGACTCTCGTACCTATCAGCGTCTCTCGGATTGACATGTATGTCCGTCTTAGCTGCATGGTCAGTGGCAAGCAAAGTATGTTCAAGTTCTTCTGAATCACTAGCTGAAGAGTACTCACCATTGTCACGAATGAGTAATGTGCACTTGTTTGGATAGTCCCGAGCCACGTGGCCACGTCCACTGCAACAAAAACATGTGATATCCCGCGTACGGCCTGTGGTGGGTGCTGCGCCTGTGGGTGGAGTGGCGCCTGTGGCTGGGGCGGCTCCTGCAGGCTTAGCTGTCTTCTCACGCGGTGTAGGTGTGGATGGTGCAGGGAGAGCAGGTGCTGAACTGGACGACAAGTTTCTACCTGCAAAAGTGTTAGAATATGTCCTCGAGCGGCGTCCCTGCACTTCGCGTTCAGCTTTGCAAGCAAACTCAAATAATTGGGTCATGTTAGCATATTCTTTATAATCAAGGATATCCTGAATTTCGCGGTTCAAACCACCACGAAAGCATGCCATTGCAGCGTCGGGTTCCTCCAATATACCACAACGAATCATACCTTTTTGCAACTCCTGGTAGTAGTCCTCAACGGACTGAGAACCTTGCTGAAATCGCTGCATTTTGTTAAGCAAATCACGAGCATAATATGAAGGCACAAAGCGATGTCGCATAGCAGTTTTTAATTGCTCCCAAATGGTCAGAACAGCAGTAGGATGTTTATTTTTATACTCACGCCACCAAATTAAAGCAAAATCAGTAAATTCACTAATGGCAGTCTTAACTTGAGAGCTAGCAGCAATATCATGACATGAAAATTTATGTTCAACTTCTAACTCCCAATCAAGATATGCAACAGGATCATATTTGCCATTAAAGGGTGGAATTTTAAATTTGATTTTAGAGAATGAATCATTACCAGCGGGGCGGCGTGGTACACGACGGGCACGACCGCGGCTGTCTCCAACGTCCTACTCTGAATCACCACCATAATCTTTCTGTAATTCCGTGATCGTAGTGTGCAATGCATCGAGTCGTGCCACAACGACGTCGAGGGTGGTCTTAGCAGCCGTCTGTGCAAGGTCAATCTCATCAAACCGCTCGTTCAACGAAGTGACCGTCGAACCCAGCCGTTCATGTAGCGTCTTCATGTCTGTGGTAAGTCCCTCAATCTGCGTCCGCATCTCCTGCAGTTGGTCATCCTTCTTGTCATCACCGTCTGCCATGGTTAGCGCAAACACAAAAACAAAATCGACGACAACAATAGGGTGTAAAGCTCACAAAGGCGCTCAAACTAGTGCTGTTATCAAATTCTTATCCATTCTTACCAAGCACACAGGGGCGAGCTGCAACCAACCGGTGGAACCTGCGAGAGATTGGAGGAGCGATTGCCTGGCGGGACAAAACCTGCTCGTCGAAGAACTTGGTGGAGTTCTGGGAAGGCTGCACTCAATTGAAGGATTAGCACAGACAAACAATAATGCAAAGTTGAATAAGGGTGCTAAACACGTCACAAAAGTTGCTGATTACAAGTGCAAAAGCGAAAGGACGGATGCAAGGAAGGTGGTAAAGGTGGAGAGAACGCAACAAATTGCTGTTTTTTTTGCTTCTTTTCGGGAGACCTCAAAACTGATAATATGAACACAGAGGATCTCCAACAGCAAGTTACGACACACACTTTTTCCGAAACTGATAATATGTTCTCTCTCTCTCTCTCTCTAAAGTAAGGCGAGCCTCCGAATATGGTACCAAGAAAGAGAGATACGGATATGACAAACTTGCACAGCAGGAAAGGGGAACTCACAAGCTAGGGAAGGGTAAGGGCGTGCGTGGGAGTGCGGAAGGCTCGGTGCAGCCTCGCAAAGCCGAACAAGGAGGTAGGGAGGACGCGGCGTGTGTGGTGGGGGGGTAGGAGAGGCTCGGTGTAGCCTCGGCAAAACACGAAGGGAAAGGGAAGGAAGGGCGAGGGCGCGGCGTGCTGGGGGGGCTCGGTGACAAACCCGTGGGAAAATAGACTCGGAGTCCCGGTCGCGCACGAAACCGGTGCTATGGGGAGGGCCGGCGCCACCCGGATCGGTCCTTCTCCCGGTTGGATTGGTTTTTCTTTTCCTTTTTTTTTCTTTCTTTTTTTTGTTTGGACTTTCCTTTTTTTCCTTTTCCTTGATACCTTTCCTTTTTTTACTTGCCAACCAACAGGGGGCCGATCACGGAAAGGGGGCGCTGTCCCGAGAGACCGAGGTGTGAGGAGACCCCCACGGCGCTATGACGCGTAAGATCACGGTGTGAGGGGGGAGTGCTGGCATGGTAGGTAGGGCAGCGGAGGGAAAAGCGGCGGCGGCTAGGGTTAGAAGAGAAGTAAAAACGAGAAACAAAAGGAGAACACAAGTAACCAGCAACGATCAAACAAACAAAGCACGCAAACTCAACAAAGCAAGTTATTGAATAAACGTGCAAGGCTAAAACGGTTGCTGGGACAAGGATCTAATCTAGAACAAATTTTTGTTTGATTTTTTTGGGCTATAGGAATTAAAAAAACACTCGATAAACTCACCGATCAACCTGGAAAGCTGATACCACTTGATAGAGGGGGAGTGCCCGATCTTTCGGTGAGTGGAGATAGATCCGATTCAGCGGGAGTAGACCCTCACGATCCGACTACGACGAGCAAGCCCGAAGCGCCAATGCAATCGCTGAACCAACTCCCTGTGGTTACCGACCTTGTTGGAGCAAGATCAGCCTGATCACGAAGATCAATTCCTGTGTGCAATCTACGAACGAACAAGAATTCGAGGCGAGCAATCTTAATATCACTCGAAGGTGGAGTTCTGAATCACAGAGATCAGCACATATTTGTGCGTGGTCTGGTGTAGCTAAAGCTAGATGTAAAACAAAACTCAAGTCTGAAAATAAAAGAGGGGTCTATCCAAATAGAGGGGAGAAGGGGGCGCAGTCCCTAGCACCCTCGGGGGGAAGGGCGCGCAGCGCCTCGCGAGAGGGAGGGCGCGCAGCTCCCTCTCCTAGCGCCCAACCCTAGGATCCCCTCCTGGGCCGTCCTGTTGGGCCGTCTTCTATGCATCTTGGGCCTTCGTTCTTCAACAGCATGACGTAGTTTAATTCCCTCACACGAGCCCGAGTAATTGGCCCAACTGGTGACGCCTGACGTAGTGGAACATCTTGGTGTGGCGCTTGAGCTTCTGGAGATGGTGCCTGAGCATCTGGAGACGCAGCTGCTGGTGTAGATGTACTCGTGGTGTCCTCATCACCAGGAACAGAGCCGGCTCATCATCCACCGTAGCCTGTGTGATGTGAGCCTCGCTGCGCCGTGGTTGGCGGCAGTACCTGGCCTAGTGGCCCGCCTTGCCATAGTTGCGACATGTGTTGTATCGCGGCGGCCTTCGCTCGCCACCGGCGGTGCACTCACCGCCTCCACGTGCGCCACCTGCAGCGTCGCGTCACGCCGCACCACCGACGCTTCCTCATGACTCACCCTCAGCACCTCCATGCGCCTTGGGTGCTTTGCGTGGCGTGCGCTTGCGGCCGCCAGAGGAGGGAGAAGGCTCCCCCTTCTTCTGGTAGATGTGGCAGTGACAGTGCCCTGTGGCATAGTGAACCTTGTCACCAGTAGCAACTGTCTCTGCAGCCGCCAGTGCCTCCTTCTCATCAACAGCCTTGAACCGCCCTGCAACTTCCTCGGTCGTCAAGATTGAGATGTCAAGCATCGTCTAGATGGAGTTCTTCACCTGCAGGTACTTGGCCGGAGAACAGCGGAGGAACTTGGCTATAGCCCGCTCCTTAGTGATGTCATAATCACCGAGCTGCTCCAGCCACTGCCTCAAGCTGGTGAGGCGGAGAGCAAAGTCATCGACATCCTCACCCGGCTTGAAAGCCAAGTGATCCCACTCCTGTCAAAGTTTTTGCAGCGTGGACTTGCGGATGCGGTCACTACCAATCTGGGCAGTGGCAATGGCATCCCAAGCATCATTGGCCATCAGCTTGTGAGAGAGAGCTAGCACCATCTCTGGTGGGACCGCGAAAAGTAGCACCTCTAGCGCCCGCGCATCCTCGTGACGACTCGCACCGCCCAAGCGTACAATGTTCCAGATCCGCCGCACCTCAAGCTTCACCTTTATCATGGATGACCACTCGGCGTAGTTTGTCTTCATCAAGACTGGCCACTGTGTGTTGCTGGAGTTCCTGATGATGGTCTGGATGACCGTCGGGGGTGCGCCGCCATGGTCTTACTCGGTGTCTGTGCCATGGTCAGAGCCGTGGTTGGAGCCGAGGTGCACGTTGTCCATCCACCGGTCCACGTCCTCGCCATGCTGTGTCCTAGTGTCGACGGCACTGCCTGCGCCTCCCACCACCGACTTGGGAGGATCACCCTGCACGACATTATCGGCCAGTGGTACCTATGGTTCACGTAGCAGTTCCTCCACGTCACGCCGCGCCATCTCGCGTGTCACATCCACCTCCTTGTTGGCATTTCTTAATGTCATTGCTAAGTTCGTGAGTTCCTAGCAACGATGCCAGAAATGTCTGATGGTAATCCTGATGATCAGAAAGAATCCGCAAGCGTATGGATATACCATTGTAGAATTTCCCAAAAGGAGTATTTCAAAGGGTATCGAATCCAAGGAAGGCAAGGTCGGATTAACAAGACCAACACTATTGCAATGAGTATAAGTTATAGAGGGGAGTAAATCAGGTTCTCAAATACAGGGGTAAGAGATGATAATAGTGAGGTAGTGTGAACACACTTGAACTCGTTCTCTCATTGGCACACTACGGCTTAGGAGGCAACATATGAGTTAGTTCTAGGTTATAAGGTACTATACATATAAAGTCAGTAGATACAAGTTAGTCACACTAGCATTGTATGAATATCAACTCAGCACCCAATCATAAATGGGGAGCTAACCACCTGTGTCGCTTCTGCACGACGACGGTTGTTAGACTTTAGACTCCTACAGTGTACCCGAACGTGGAGGATTACAAAGGGTCCAACGGCTATCACTACCGCGGCCTACCTCAAGACAAACCGTGGAGCACGCTCATATGCAACGCAGCTACTCAACCCAAGCACCATGCTTGCGTTGTTAACTAGACACTGACTGGCCCGGGCAATTGTGACCCAGGTCAGTGCCACTAGATAACTGGCCACTTACACCGAGTACCGTAGCTTGAACTCGAACTTCATACAACACAAACACGTGATCTAACTAGATCAAACTAGGCTAGTCATACAAACAGATTCGTGTTCTACTACGTCTATTCCACAAGATCAAAGGGTCGTGTTCGTGAAGAACACGAGCCTCTAACTTATGAACAAACAACGAGAACATGAGTAAATCATCTGTCAACTGGATCGAAAGGCCTTGTTCATCAAGAACAGGAGCATCTAAATGATGAACAAATGAAGAACACATGAACAAATCACCCATGCATGCTAACACTACTTTATATGAGATAGTTATATAACTGAAGTAGACCAAAGTCATACAATAAAATAAAGATACAAGAGAACTCATACCTAGATCCCAAAGTAGACATGGAACCTGAAGTAGAACTACTCTAGCCTACCTCCTAGCCTTGGAAACCAAAAGTGAGAGAGGGGTGGCAAAGTGAGTTACTAAGAAATGAACCCCCTCTTCTTCTATTTATAGGCCTGAGCACCGTCGTGGAATGGCTGCAAACAGCCTCGGGATGGAGTGAGGGACCAACCAGGAGCCACCACGTGGATGCCCCCGAGTGGAGGCCACAGGGTTGGTTCGGCTGACCTGTGGGGTCGACTGACCCCCTGGGCCCCACTCGGGGTGTGCTTTCTCCAGGTGACTGTCCTGTGCGTCCTCAGGTCGGTTCCCGGTGTCCACTTGATTTTGAGGTAGTTTGGGTGCCAGTGGGCCCTTCAATCCATGTGACGTCCATGTGTCGCCCTCTGATTCGTCAGGGTGTGCCTCCCTTGGATTGGTGACATGGCTTGTATGCATGGAATCCTAGGTGACAGCCCCTCCTTGGCTGAGGTGATGTGACATGGACCATAGAAGGTGAGTTTGTCACTTCTTTTACACTTATTTTCCTACAATCAAATAATCTCCAAGGACAAGTGGAACTACATTATTCTTAACTAAATGAGTGCAAGAAATGCCTTTTTCTCCTTTATTCATGAGTAAATTGACGGCTAAAGTAAGCACTTAACATCCGTCAACAACTCCCCCAAGCTAGCCTCTTGCTCGTCCCGAGCAAGACACTAAGGACTTAGGTTGGTTGATCAGGAGTTGCTACGATGTTGTATTCCTAATTTATGGCAAGCATACAACTAGGTATTCTATCAAGAGTTTAATGAGTTGGCACTGATCTTACCTTTCGTTTGATCGATATGGGGCATGTAGCTTTCACCTGGCTTGGGTGGTTGAGAGATATAACAGTTATATAGAAGTTGCCAATCGCATGTACCTTGATCAGTTATCAATCCGGAGGTTTTTGCAGGTTTTCAAAAAGAAATCAAAGTTCCCCAAATGATATTCTCGGATCGCTCAATGTGTATGGTTCCTCACCAAGGCACTGATTTGCCTTCTTTCACCACCTACTCCTAATAAGCTTATATGTGGAGCTGCAGGTAGGGGAAACATGTGGCATACCTATTTCTCATATATTGTCAAGTCGAAAACCGGATCCTTGGGAGCAATGAGTCATACAACTTGATCAAGATGTGCATGTGTGTGTATATGGTGGATGGGGAATGAACTCCTCTTTTGCATGATTTTCTCCTCTCTCCTTTTTAAGATTTTCGAGACTTGGGCTATGTCTTTTTGTCTCTTCTTCTTTTTTTGCATGCCTTTGAGCATGTATGTTTTCTTCTTTTTCACATAGCCCATAGCCTTTCTTGAATATTTTTGGAGAGGGATGAATCATGAAGAATGCACAGAGCTTTATTTGTGGAATGGATGGGGGGTGGATAAAATGATGGTTGCTGACTTCTAGTGTAGAAGTCTAGCATATAGTGGATGTGTATGTGATCTTGATCATAGGAGCATGACAAGTTTCTCGCCGATGTTCACAACAATTTGACAAGACTCAATGAGGAAATCAAGTAGCATATGTGAAAGCTAACAAGTGCTAGAATCTACATATGGCCTTTGGTAGGAATTTCTCATCATTGAGAAACTTATCATTTTAGCATTTTTCAAAAGAAAACTCCGAAAATCAAACATCACTTAGCACTAGCTCAGAGCAACTCTATTATACCATATCATACCTCACAACAACCTAGGCGAAGGTCATGCTTTTTGCTACCCACAAGTTTCAAGCTATGGTTTGATCATGCAAGCCAACTAACTCAAAACTTAAATAGGATACTAAGTTGTAAGCAAGGCACACAAGAGGAATAAACAGAGCAACTATTCATCATTTCAACCATGGGAACGAATGCATTCTTACCGCGCATATGAAAGAAAACTAATTTGGAAAGCAAATAAATATTTTTGGTCTTTTTAATTTTGCAGATTTTTATGTGTTTTCATCATGCAAGATTCTGAAAACAATTAAAGATACAAGTTACCTCAGAGTGGGGGTCCTCCCCCAAGCTAGCTTTAGGCTCACTGCTATGGAGGGGGAAATCCCATCCACTTGTAGAAAGCCCTCTGCTCCTCCAACTGCTACTGGTGTGAAGCCTCTCGCCTGACATATGCTGCCAGTCCCGGGTGGACTCAGCGTACTGGTGCACTGTCTCCTCCACATCGCCAATCAGACAACACAAGCAACTTAGTGATGGATTAATGAAATCGAAATGAAATTCTTACCGAGCTTGCTCCACCAATAATCAATATTCAGCAACAACTTGGAGAGAGTGCTTGACACTTCAATCTTGTGTAAGAAATCCAAGAAAACCAAAGAGCCAAAGAGTAGAGAGGGGGAGTGTGATGAATATGAGTGAATGGGTGAAGAAACCCCCCAGTCCCCCTTCTATTTATAGGCAAATGAGACAGGCATCGAGGCAGGGGCCGAGTGAAACGGCTAGGAGGCGTTGGAGGAAGCAGGGCCCATTTGGCCGTTATGCTGGGTCGGCCGACCTGTGGGGTCGGACGACCCCACATCGGGTCCGCTCACCTCCAGCTTTTTGCAATGGCTCTCTAATGGCTACCTGATGTCGTGCCCAGGTGCCTCGGTCCAAACTCGCCCAGAATGTTGGTCAAATAATTTTTCAAGGATTTTCTAAACTCAAAAATTATTTTCAGAATTTTTATTTGGAAAGGGAAATTGGCTAGAAAAATTCTAGCATGCAGATGCACTGTTGGAAAATTCAAATATGCATTTTGGAAAAATCAAATAAAAGTTTGGAAAGGGAAATATGAGATAACTACCAATTTTACCTTTTGGTAAAAAGGACTCACTATTTTAAGTCCGAGAGCAGGACTTTTCTCGGTGATCAATTCCACTCGTCACCCCATTCCCGAGAAATAGATGGAGATGACTTCTGTACCTCCTGCTACACTTTCTTTGTTTTCCTTGATTTAGCTAGTGTGGCCGGAGGTTGCTTTGGCTGGGGTCGTGGCTCTGTCCACTCCCCTGATTGCTCGTCATTACCTTGCACTGAATAGCATTGCTCTTCTGTTGCTCGAAATCAGAACATCAAGTTCTTCTTCCCAATGCGGAATTAGATCGTTCCATTCCCGGCATTGATCCTCGCCTTGGCATCACTTAGGAACGGCCTCCCAAGGATGAGTGGCATTTTTGCATCATCCTACATATCAAGGACCACGAAATCCGCGAAGATGCATGAACCTTGGACGAACACCAATAGGCTCTCAACTATCCCCTCCGGATATCGGATCGATGCATCAGCAAGTTGAACTGTCTTCATGGTTGGAGTAAGAGCAGGATATCCCAATCATTCAAACATGGCCTTGGACATGAGATTAACACTTGCACCAAGGTCACAGAGAGCATTCTTGATTTTCTGATAGTATATCGTGCAAGTGATAGCCAGATAACCAGGTTCTCGCTTGTGTACAATTGCTGAAGATTCCCATGGATCAAGAGCTTGCTGTACTGGCTTCCCTGCATAGTCAGTAGGTTGTGTCCGCCTGATGGCTTACCCCATCTGGTGGACACTACACAAACATCTTCATAGGAAGATACGGGTTGCCCCGGAATCTTCCCGTCTTCAGCAGAGGGAACCAAAGCAGCTAATTGAGCTAGCTGGGTTTCCATCATTTTATTAAAGCTTAGCTGGATCTTAGAGCAGAAGAAAGGCTATTAATTTTAATGTTGAGGCTTTCCAAAGCCTTATCATAGGCAGCTAGTTTCTTATTAAAGCCATCATTAATCTTAGCTTTCCCAAAAACGAGATCTCTCAAGGAAGGTTGGTTTGAGTTGAAAGAGTTACCTTGATTACCTCCTTGATAATAAGGGTGTGATTGGTTCCATATTTGACCTCCTTGTGGACGATAACCGTTGTTATTTCCGTTCATGGACATCACATCCTCCTGAGTTGTAGGGCAGTAATTCCCTGAATGCGTAGTGTTACCACAGACTTCGAAGGTCATGCGAGAATCCATAGCTTGAGTAGTGGTGGCCATGGTAGCCTTCTCATTGGTCAGATCATCCATTCTTTCATCAATAGGTCCATCTTGGCATTCAACATATCCGCTTCCTTGATGGTGTGTGTACCCCTTTGACATGGTTGGAGTCGATCATCACTCCACCCTTGGTTGGAGACCATCTTCTCAATAAGTTTGGTTGCATGAGCAATAGTAAGTGAGAAGAAAGCTCCTCCAGCAGCAGCATCAACATGTCCTCGGGCTATCGGAGTCAGCCCATTATAGAATTTTTGGGGAATAAGCCAGTTGTCCATCCCATGATGAGACCAGGCTAAGATATATTCTTGAAGCCTCTCCCAAGCTTCTGGGATAGTTTCATTTGCTACTTGCTGAAAACTCAAAATCCTTCCCCGTAGGGCATTGGTTTTACCCAACGGAAAGAACTTCACGAGGAATGCCACTGAGCATTTTTCCCAAGTATTTATCTCCAAACGGTTCGCATAGAACCACTGCTTCACCTTTCCTAGAAGTGAGAACGGAAACAGTCGTAGACGAATAGCATCTTCCTCCACTCCTCGTATGGTGAAGGTGCTGCACAGCTCCAGGTTGCAAAGGGGTGCTCGTGTCTTCATTTGGCTTGCCACAAAATGGGTTAGCCTGTACCATCGTAATGAGGCCAGTCTTGATCTCGAAGTTTCCGTTCCCAGTGTTGATCTCGAGGCCTGTCGGCACCTGATCAGCAGAGGGAGCAGAGTACTCACGGAGAGTCTTCTCAACATTAGGGTTGGCCATAGGAGTTGATGTGGATGGTACTAAGGAAGCTGGGTCGACTTCCAGACGTACACGCTGAGGAGAACCGAAATGGATTCTAGCTTTCCTTACGAGTGACTCGGGATCTTCAGTGAAATTCGGTGGTAAGTCGAAACCAGTCATGCACTACTTGTCTTCATCATCCAAAGACAAAAAAGACAATCAAGGTTAGCCTGCATTGAGAATTGCTTTAACCTGTCATGATTATAAACATATACAAAGTGTTGTCATGTTATCATTATGCCTTCCCCGGCAGCGGCGCCAGAAATGCTTGTTGGCATTTCTTAACGTCATTGCTAAGTTCGTGAGTTCCTAGCAACGATGCTAGAAATGTCCAATGGTAATCCTGACGATTAGAAAGAATCCGCAAGCGTATGGATATACCATTGTAGAATTTCCCAAAAGGAGTATTCCAAAGGGTATCGAATCCAAGGAAGGCAAGGTCGGATTAACAAGACCAACACTATTGCAATGAGTATAAGTTATAGAGGGGAGTAAATCAGGTTCTCAAATACAGGGGTAAGAGATGATAATAGTGAGGTAGTGTGAACACACTTGAACTCGTTCTCTCATTGGCACACTACGGCTTAGGAGGCAACATATGAGTTAGTTCTAGGTTATAAGGTACTATACATATAAAGTCAGTAGATACAAGTTAGTCACACTAGCATTGTATGAATATCAACTAAGCACCCAATCATAAACGGGGAGCTAACCACCTGTGTCGCTTCTGCACGACGACGGTTGTTAGACTTTAGACTCCTACAGCGTACCCGAACGTGGAGGATTACAAAGGGTCCAACGGCTATCACTACCGTGGCCTACCTCAAGACAAACCGTGGAGCACGCTCATATGCAACGCAGCTACTCAACCCAAGCACCATGCTTGCGTTGTTAACTAGACACTGACCGGCCTGGGCTATTATGACCCAGGTCACTGCCACCACTCTATGGGCCCCACTCGGGGTGTGCTTTCTCCAGGTGACTATCCTGTGGGTCCTCAGGTCAGTTCCCGGTGTCCACTTGATTTTGAGGCGGTTTGGATGCCCGTGGGCCCTTCAATCCTTGTGACGTCGACGTGTCGCCCTCTGATTTGTCGGGGTGTGCCTCCCTTGGATTAGTCACATGGCTTGCATGCATGGAATCCAAGGTGACAGCCCCTCCTTGGCAGAGGTGATGTGGCATGGACCATAGAAGTGAGTTTGTCACTTCTTTTACGCTTATTTTCCTGCAATCAAATAATCACCAAGGACAAGTGGAACTACATTATTCTTAACTAAATGCGTGTAGGAAATGCCTTTTTCTCCTTTATTCATGAGTAAATTGACGGGTAAAGTAAGCACTTAACAGCCGTCAACACTCCTCATGTAGCCGGTCCGCTGCCTCCTACTGCTGGGTCGCCTCCGCCTGGGCACGATGAGCTTCGACGTCCGCACGAGCCGCCTCGCACTCCACAGCCACTGCACACTCTGCACGAGCTGCAGATGCACACCGTTGCTTGTCCACGCCTTGCTCCTCTGCTGCGACAGCCTGCGCCTGACGGGTTGCTCGAGCACGAAGGTCTGCTGTCCGGAGGTGACAGTCCAGAGCCGCTGCAGGCGCACCTCCGCCTCCTCCTCAAGTCGCTCTGCTACGCGCAGCAGTTCCTCTGCCTCTGCACACTGCCGCGCGCTCGAAGTGATCGAGCGGATGCAGCTAGAGGAGGAGACCCATGAGCGCACGAACGGAGCCTCATCGTCGGCTGGTAGTGATGGCACGCGGCCCAGCAGATTCACGGCAGCCCTACTACCTGCGCTCTACGCATCGCTGCCACCTGCACCCTTCACACCCGCCTGGCTGAGACCATCCATGCCTCCGCGCGACCTCCTGGAACTCGCCATGGACGAGGGAGTTGAAGAAGAGAGGGAAAATCGCCATGTTGCTCGCGTGCACACGCCCGTGCACACTCATCGCCCGTCACCCGTGCCTCCGCCTTACTCCACCTCGCATGGGAACCTCCTCGCCACCCAGATCGAGCCGCGCCGCGCTGGAGTTAGGCTCCCAGCCTGAGTCAACATGTGCCTGCCGGCCATCGATTCGCCACACCTCCGCCTGGTCCATGCACGCCCGCGCAGGATCGGAGTGGGAGGCGTGTAGAGGAATGGATCCCACCACCGGATCAGCCAGGGGAATGGCTCCACCGCCGGAATCAGGCCAGGATGCGGCACCACTGGTAGGGTTTTCTAGGTGGAGAAGAAGGAGCACAGGGAAGAAGGGAAGGTGGGGAAAGTTAGGTTCTTGGTACCATTTGTTGGCCCAAAATGACTTTCTCAATTTCCCAACATAATATTGATGGGTACATATAGTCTTAATAGGGGTATTTAGGTAAATAGCAAACAACTAGAGGGAGCTACTAGACTTAACCTTGAAGCTTGACGAGTTGAAGTCTAGACCTACTTTGTTAGGAGCTTGTACTACTTGCCCTAGTTTGTATGAAAAACTAGATGAATCTCATGTTCGTATTGTTTCTCTTGACGCTACTTTGAAATCTCCTATTGCCACTGCCTGCTCTACTTGTGAGGTTCATGCTGTGCAAAATGTAGAGCTTGTGCAATATGTTGATCAGTTGCAGAATGAGAATGGTGATTTGCGCAAGTTGATGAGTTGGATGTAGAGTCAAGAGCCTCAGCTTGGTATGATGATTGCGGCGTTTAAGCACTTTGATGGTCAGGCGCTTGGGTCGAATAAGGTTAAAGAGTGTAGTGGTGAGAGAGAAGGGAAAATTGGGAAAACTCCAGTTCCGCCACAGAATAGACCCAAGAACCAGTTTGCACCCAAACTAAAGCAGCCGCTTAAACCAAGAGAGAAACCAAGTGAGAAGCCAAGTGAGCAAGGTAAAAAGCCCAAGAAGAAACCACAGCCGGAAAGAAACCCACAACCAAAACCTAAGCCAAAACCAGTCCGCTTCCATTCTGAGTATTGTGGGAGGGATGGTCATAAGAGAGATTTTTGCTTCAGGAGGAGAAGGGATGAGAGGTTTGCTAGGGAGATGGCAAACAAGGATAGGTACCACCCTTCTCATGGTGTGCCTGAGCCTCGTGTTGTGCCTCGGAGTGAGGGTGTTGTGCATACAGTTCCATCTTGAAGGGATCGAGGCTTTCCTACCCGTGGTGCTGGGAGTTTCGGTTTTCGAGGTCGTGGTGTTGATCGGTTCAGTTCCTTTGGTCGTGATGCAGGTGATAGGTGTGTTGAGTCTGGTGAGGGTTTGTTTGTTGGATGTTCTCCACCTCGTGATCAATACGAGTTTGGGAGAGGTCGTAGCTTGGTGTCTCAAAGGGGTTACGGACCACGTTTTCCTTTTTGTGGTGCTCGTACTCCTCCGGCGAGACGTGAGATGATTGCCCATGGTGGTCATAGCTTTGATAGGCATGATAGGATGGATTTTGCTAACCCCACCTTTGAGCATATGACTCGGCACTGGTTTGACTCTTTTTGTGCTAACCCCAGTGTTGAGCGGTTTGCTCGCTCTCGTTCTTAGTTTTGATTGTGCAGGCGGGAGGCTTGAAGGACTTTTCGTGGATCGACTCCGGAGGCTAGCGGCACATGACCGGACATCGAAGGTGGCCCTCCAGCCTCACCCCGGTGGTGTCAAAGCAGTACATCACTTTCAGGGATGATGGATGAGAACGAGAGATAAATGTAAGTAGATTTGTGACTTTGAGGTGTGTGGCTCTTGTCAAGCCACTTGGTCTCTTTTGCTCTTTGCCCTATCACATGTATTTAGAGTGAGATTTGCATGCTATTTGTCCCTAGTGCATGTATTTAGGGGAAGCTTGTGAGTTTGGTGCTTGTTTTCCCTTTTTGAGCTTGGGTTGGGCATCTCATGTTCATATGTAGCTTGCATCTTTCATTTGTGTAACATATCATTTTCAGCATCTTTGTATCATAGACTGCATTTGTATCATATGCTTTGGAGAATGTGCTTCTCTTATATACATTGATCACTGTGATATGTTGGATGTGAGCCTAAGGTCGTGCTTGTTGAGCTCTTTTGATGCGTAGCTGTGCTGTTGGTAGTTTGGGATGTGTATGCCTGTGAAATTGCTATATTTTTGTGAAATGCTAAACTTGATCCTCTCTTGTGAGTAGAATCCCTTACATGCTCATTTTGTGCTCAAATGGCTATGTCTTGCTTAATTCATCTTTGGGAATCATGCTCTTTTCATTTGGGGTCAAAGACCTTGTTGTCATCATGAATGTTTAGCCTACATGTTACCTTGTGGAGGAGCATAAGTTCCTTTTTGCCGCAAAGGCATTTCATGTACCATGCTTAATCTTGAAAATGAATTTGGTATCTATGAAATGTCTATGCCTGAAAAATATGCTTCCATGTGTACCATGTCATTTATGCTTTAAATTCCTTATCTTGGGTGCTAAATCGTTGAATGATGTCTACCAATGAGAAGTCTCATATCTAGAAGTAGACACATGGCTCGGTGGCTTTGACATGACATGAGATAATTTGTGGGTGTTTGTGATGAGATCTTGTGACCTTGCATGAAGTTTGTAGGATGTATGTTGTTTGTGCCCTTTTTGGTCATGTTGAGGTCCTATGCTCATGAGAGAGAATTTTTGATGAAAATTGCTTAAAATTGATCATGGCTTTTTCACATGTATATATGTCCTTTCTATCTTTTTGGTGATGCTTGTACGGAATATTGGGCTATCTTGCTTGTTCTATGTCTCATTCCTAACATCTTCTAGTGATCATTGTCTATTTGAGATGCTCATGCTTGCATTTGTAGACTTGATTCATGCATTACCAATAAGGGGGAGAGTTTGTGCATCCAATTCAGAGAAATGCATCAAGGGGGAGAAAACCTTTGTGAGATGATGGTTACTCAGTTCAAGGGGAGAACTTGAGTTTGACACATTTGTTTAGGGGAGCTTGCATTCATGCATAGGGAGCTCTTTATGTTGCCTGAATTGTGCTTTGTGTTTTGCTCTTTTGCCGATGGTGTCGAGCCCTTTTGCCTCCCCTCGAGGAGTCGGCATTTCGAGCATTTTGTCTCGGTTGTGTTGAGCCGTTGCCCTTGCCTTAGGGGACCGAGACATGCTCTTTCAAGTGATCTTGTTTTTGGCTTTTGTTTGACTTTTTATCACTTATCACTTGCTTGAGATTTTTTGTTCATCTCTTTTCTTTTTCCTTCTTTCCTGAATTGGTGTCAATGTGTGTTGTCAATGCACTCATCAAGGGGGAGATTGAGGACTGGAGCGTCCGAGGACCGGTGGATGGTCGCACCTTAGTGATGAGTGAATGACAACATGGTGTGGACTGACTCTTGGCCGAGTATTAGAGGTGCATGTTGCAGCTTGATTTGCGTTGGTGCAAGTAAATACCGGGCGCGAAAGGTCTTAGCCTTATGGGGCCTCCGAGGAGTGGAGAGACAAGTAGGCTTGGCTCGATGGAACCGGCGGCCGAACGGGGTCAAGTGTGGGCCGCATGGCAGCAAGAAAAGCAAGACGCAGTCGTGAACATAAGCCGGTGCAGGGTAGCGGCTCACGACCGGAGTCTGCATGCGGGGTTTGCGGCGGTTCACCACAAAACCGTCGTGTTACTTGGTTGAGCCACAAAACCAAGACCGGAGGCTCAGCGGGTGGAGACGGGATCCGGGCGAGCCAAGAAGCTTCGATGTCGGGGAACATGCAGCGGGATCACGGGGCTTGCGTCGGGAGGACGCGGACTGCGGTGAAGGTGTGGCCACCCAATGTGAAATACCAAGTCTTAACCATATTGCCCCTGAGGGGTGTGTATCTTCATTTAAGTTCTAGGGGTAGCGTGGTCATTTGCCCCACCCGGAGAGACTTCATATATATAGCTCTAGGGTTGGATGGCAACATCTGGACTGCTTCTCATTTCCTTTGCTCCGTGGGATAGATTTTCCATGCATTTGTATAGAATCTAACCTCTGCATGTACGGAAGAATTCGGCATTGTGGTGATTTCCCTCTCTTAGCTCTCGGTGATTTTCGTGTCATTTTCTATCTGTTTTTGGGGGTTTTCGTTCGTCGCTCAATTCGTAGATTTGAGGGCGTTTCGCTCTAGATTTCTTTGAGGGGATCATGGGTGAGTGCCTTGTGCCTCTTTGTGGATGATCTTGACCCCTCAAATGCCGGGAATCGGTGTTAATTTGTTGATTTTCAGATGAACCCTAGTTCATAGTGTTCTTGGCCAAGATTCGCAATTCCGGGAGTTGTAGGGAGTTAGAGGCTGAATTTTTTGGGGCATATCCTCCCCTTGGGGTGTTCATCATCTCCCCAAAGTTTCGTCTCTAGGCCCCAAGTGGTTTGGGAGATCCATCGATCGAAAGTTTGGAGTTGTCTCGCGGGTGATTTTTCTGGGCTGTTTCGGATGATCCAACCTTTAGGTCCGATGATCCGGTGGCAGGCCGGATGATCCGGTAGTGTGTACCAATAAGGCTCGGTCTCATTTCAGATGATCCGGTAGGGCGCATCTGGACCCTGTTTTGCTCTGTTTTGCTCGTGGTTGCTTCCGCTTTGTTTCTTAGCCTTTCTAGAATCATTCCTAGGGTTGGTAGGTCAGTTGTGACTATGTGACCTTGGCGATTACGTTCTCCATTGTGTGTGATCAGATTTGGAGTTGATTTTGGGGTATAGTCAAGTTCATCTTTTTTAGGTGAATTTTTATTGGGTCCCATTCACTCCCCCCTCTCTGGTCGCCTAATCGGTCCTTCACATTTGTTGCCCATTAGATAATGCCTCCATATTTTTAATGCATGGATGACAACTGCCAATTTGAGGTCATGTGTGGGGTAATTTTCCTCGTGCTTCTGAAGCTGTCATGAGGTATAAGCAATGACCTTGCCTCCTTGCATTAGGGAGTCCTTGTCTCGAGGCATCACATTACACCATGAAGCCTTTGCTAGCATCAGGGAGTGTCAGGATTTGTGTAGTAGTGGTTGGGTCCTGAGCTCTTGAAAGCTTGCTTCACATTTGTTTGACCAAACAAATGGCATGTTGTTCTTCAACAGTTCTGACATTGGCTTCGCAATTTTGGAGAATTTCTCAATGAATCGGTGATAATACCCTGCCATACAGAGAAAACTGCGAATCTCTATCACTGTCTTGGGTGACTGCCACTTGGACACTGCTTCAATCTGTCTTGGATCCATGGCAACTCCTTTTGCTGACAACACATGGCCGAGAAATGCAACTTCCTGCAACCAGAATTCACACTTGCTAATCTTGGCGTAGAGCTGGTGTTGTCTTAGCTTCTTCAGCACAATCCTCAAGTGTTCCTCATGTTCTTCGACAGTTTCAGAGAAGACCAATATGTCGTCAATGAAGACAACGACACACTTGTCTACCTCCTCCATGAACACCTTGTTCATCATATTCATGAAGTATGCTGGGGCGTTCATAAGACCGAACGATACAACAGTGTATTCATACTGTCCGTACTGGGTCACGAACACGGTCTTGAAAATGTCCTCTGGTCGGATCTTCATCTGATGGTAACCCGAATGAAGGTCAATCTTGCTGAAGTACTTGTCTTTCCTTAGCTGATCCAACAGGTCATCGATCCGTGGCAACGGGTACTTGTTCTTAATGGTTACTCCATTGAGCGCATGATAGTCGATGCATAGGCACTGAGTTCCATCTTTCTTTGGCACAAACAGAGCTGGTGAACCCCATGGTGAAGCACATGGTCGAATGAATCCTTTCTCGAGAAGCGAATCCAATTCGGCCTTCAACAACTTTAGTTCCACTTCAGCCATTTTGTACGGACTCTGGGCTATAGGAGTTGTTCCCATCACCAAGTTGATCACAAACTCCACATCACGGTCTGGAGGTAATCCCGGCAACTCTTCTGGAAACACGTCGGAGTACTCGTAAACCACTGGCACATGCGAGATTGCCTTCGTTTAGAGGTTGTACATAGTCGGTATATCACGAGACTTCATCGGCTCAAAGGTAACCTCAGTTCCATCAGGGTGTATCAAGGTCACTAGCTGCGGGGAAGTAGAGATAACACTTTTGTGAGTGGTGATCCAGTCCATCCCGAGAATGATGTCAATGCCATTGGAGGCTAACACAGTTAGATCTCCAAGAATTTGTGGCCCTTGATGATCATATCCAAACCTTCACACATTAAGGTGCACCTGATGTCTCCGAGCGGTGAACTCGTAATTATGGGAACCAATCGGGGAGTTGTGGGGAGAGACGGTTTAATCACAAATTTAGAGTTTATGTAAGAATCAGTTGCACCAGTATCGAAAAGAATGAAAGCATTTGTGCCACAAACTAAAACCTCACCGATCACGACATCAGGAGCGTCGGCAGCCTCCTCCTCAGTGAGGTGGTTGAGTCTCCCACGGCCAGTAGACTGCTGAGGTGCAGCTTGAGGAGGTCTTCCTCCTAGGGCCGGTTCTCTTGGGGGCGTAGCGGGGTTCTTCTTGTCAGGGTAGTCGTAGGACTTGTGTCCAGGCTTGCCACGGCTGAAACAAGTCAGCGAGTATCCTCCGGTGTTGGGCCTTGAAGCGTTCTGCTGCGGACAGTTGTATCCTCCACTCTGCTGCTGGTAGCCGGTGCTTCTTCCTCATGTGAACTATCCCCAGCCTCATCCGAAGCTGCGCCTAGGCCGTTTGTGCCCCGGGTGGTAGCTCCCCCTCAGCAGGTTGCTCTGTCCACTCCTCGGCCTGCAGAGGGAGATCAGTCGTGGTGATCCTGATCTCCAATCCTCTTCTTGCCCTTCATGCATTCCTCAGGGCCCCTTCTTTCTTCTTTGAGCATGATGGCACGGTTCACGAGGTGACGCAGGGACTTGTGCTGTAACACCCAGTTTTTAAAGGACAAACCGAATGCACCCTTTATGCATGCCTAGGATCAAATTCATGCATAAACTAACATCATCAGTGTAATATCACAACATATATCATTAGAATGTTTATATGATTACAAAATGACCAGAGGGTCTAAACAGAAAAATTACACATTGTATATCAATCGCAGCGGAGTAGGCACCACCTTCCATAGGAACGTCGACTAGGGGCACACCAACCTAGAACTCTAGATCCTCAAAGTCTTTATGATTTGGCTTCTTCTTCTAGCTTTTTACCATCTGAGCAGCAGTGGGGAGAGGACAACAAGGGTTGAAAGGGAAAACGGTGAGTACCACTACAAGAAATATGCCGACTAGTGATGCAAAAAGGCAGTTTCTCGCATAAACCGCGATTAATGATGCCGGTTGTTACGAAAACGCTCCGTCATTAATCGAGCGTCACAAACTGCGATTAATGACGAGACCTTATTTCGCGGCATCATGAATTTAATGACGCGTATAAATTCGTAACACTTATCATCATAAACCTGTTTTAGCAGTTGCGCCACGTCAGACCGAGATCCATCGTGGCTCTGATGTGGCAGACGGTTATGACGATTTCGGTTTGTCACAAATTGAGGCCCGGTCCATGTAAGAGCCTTTGTGCCTCTAATATTGTTGGGACAATTTTAGCCCATTTCAGGTTTTCGTATTATTTTTTTTGGCAATTCCCTAAATGTTTGTTGCACTCTATATTGGGCTATTTTATTTTGGGCCCTAGTCAATCTAACGAACTTGGCCCATATTGCATTATGCAGGGACATTTGATTTTGGGCAATTATCCCTAGGGCCTTTCCTGGGCCTCGGCCCATATTGCATTTTTTTTAGATCAGCCCACATTGCATTTCGCAGGGCACTGTATACTATTCTGGCTGCTGCTGATCACCAGCACATAATGAAACAACAAAACATAACATTTCCCACTTCCATATAATTCACACCACATTCAGGGAATAGTTCAACCAGTACAATTGTGCAACATACATCAAGTTAGCATCGAATCGAATCGACGTACAACAAGTCATCAACAACACAAGTTCAATAGGACCACACTTCAGTTGAGAGGAGGACAAACCTGGCTGAAATTTATCAATCCTTGGATCAGATTATGCATGTCATTTGTGCTATTCTTCAAAGCTTCAAGGGCTTTTGTTTGAGACTTCAATGTTGTCTCCTATTCCTGAGCCTTCAATCTCAGTTCGCTCATCTCAGCCTCCTGTTCAACAATCTTCTGCCACAGTTCTGCCCCCCTTGCTTCTCATTGTTAAGTACAGCTCGTATTTCCTGAACCTGAAGTGCAGTAGTAACCCTAGTCTTTTTCATGGAGGGCGGGCGAATGCCAGCAACCTCCCGAAAAGTCCTAGATTGGACAACTTCCGCCACTGCTTCAGCAGCAGTCTTTCTTGGTTGGTCGCCTTGGAGTTCAGCGACAATTTGTTCCATGTGAGCTTAAAAAAGGAAAGAAAATGAAAGGTTTAAAATAAAATACTCACACATGTTTCTAGTATTGTTGCAAAGAAGAATGCAAAAGCAAACAAGTACTTACAATGGCTGCCTGTACTGAAGCGGTGCAACCATTCTTGCTGCAGTGGAAGGACTTGAAATAATCAAGTGGACTTAGTCCTTCTCCTTAAGCAGTATACTTTTGCCTCTAAATATTTTTTGAAAATAGGCATAATAATTAAAGTGCTAGCATTGTAAAATGGTTCATTAAATGAACTACAAAGCAAAAACATGACATGTTCATCTACTTACCACAAGATTAGCTTGTACAATGTAGCTTCGAGATCCCATGTGCGGATGGTACTTGACCTTTCCTTGATTACTGGTGTTTGTACTACACCTCGCCTTTACAATAATAAGAACTCACGTAAGAAATAAGATTAAGAACAATATATAAGTACATGAAAATGTGGTAGTGCCCACATTGGAGATCAACACATCCCTTCCTTCGTCGATTCGTATCGCTTAGTACTACATGATCATGAGCACGTCACGTTGCATAATCCACGATCATGCCCACATTGGATATTAACACATCCCTTCCTTCGTCGATTCGATTCGCTTAGTACTACATGATCATGAGCACGTCAAGTTGCATACTCCTCGATCATGCCCACATTGGAGATCAAAACATCCCTTCCTTCGTCGATCCGATTCGCTTAGTACTACATGATCATGAGCACGTCACGTTGCATACTCCTCGATCATACCCACATTGGAGATCAACACATCCCTTCCTTCGTCGATTCGATTCGCTTAGTACTACATGATCATGAGCACGTCACGTTGCATACTCCTCGATCATGCCCACATTGGAGATCAACACATCCCTTCCTTCGTCGATTCGATTCGCTTAGTAATACATGATCATGAGCATGTCACGTTGCATACTCCACGATCATGCCCACATTGGAGATCAACACATCCCTTCCTTCATGGATTCGATTCGCTTAGTACTACATGATCATGAGCATGTCACGTTGCATACTCCTCGATCATGCCCACATTGGAGATCAAAACATCCCTTCCTTCGTCGATTCGATTCGCTTAGTACTACAAGATTATGAGCACGTCACATTGCATACTCCTCGATCATGCCCACGTTGGAGATCAACACATTCCTTCCTTCGTCGATTCGATTCGCTTAGTACTACATGATCATGTGCACGTCACGTTCCATACTCCTCGATCATGCCCACATTGGAGATCAACACATCCCTTCCTTTGTCGATTTGTTTCGCTTAGTACTACATGATCATGAGCACGTCACGTTGCATACTCCTCGATCATGCCCACATTGGAGATCAACACATCCCTTCCTTCGTCGATTCGATTCGATTAGTACAACATGATCATGAGCACGTCACGTTGCATACTCCACGATGATGCCCACATTGGAGATCAAAACATCCCTTCCTTCGTCGATTCGATTCGCTTAGTACTACATGATCATGAGCACGTCACGTTGCATACTCGATCATACCCACATTGGAGATCAACACATCCCTTCCTTTGTCGATTCGATTCGCTTAGTACTACATGATCATGAGCACGTCACGTTGCATACTCCTCGATCATGCCCACATTGGAGATCAAAACATCCCTTCCTTCGAGTTCCCGATCTCGGCGAGGCCACAAACGTCTACCTCGGGTACTCCCCTTGGTAGGTTGCTGGTCTAAAACACCGACAGCTGGTGCGCCAGGTAGGGGATCTCGCCGAAGATCTCATGGCGATCTCGATATCTTCCATCGTCATCAAGCCAACCGCCGCCTTCAACTGCGGCGACACCTTCGTCTTCGGCTCATGGGTCTGCACCGCTGATGGCGCTGGCTCGTTCCAGCGCCACCTCACCATGACCCTGGACCCGGAGACCGGACTCGTGACGCTTCCCGAAGTCATCACAAGTCGACTCGTCGACTACAACCAAGTCGCCGACTTCGAGATCGGATCCACCTCCAACTCGAACTCGACGTCAACCTGGATCGAGCCACACGAGCTGGCTCCTGAACCATCACGTGAACCGGTTCTCCCCCATGAGGACTTCCCGTACAGCCTCTGCAGCGCCAGCAAGGCCTACACGAACGCGCTCATCCCACGTCGGGCCGGCAAGGAGGTCATCTCCGAGTACTCCTCGGACTCCAACACTATCCCCGACTACAACTCGGACTCCTCCTACGAGTTTGACTTCAGTTTGGATCTGATCGAGCCTGAGTCCGAGCTCAACACCACCGAGGAGCCGTTGTCAGGTCCTGCCGCTAGCTTGGTCATCACATCTACTCCTGCTGGTAGATTCGTCTACTGGCCCGACCGTAAGCCCGCAGACCTGACCGACGACAACTCACGCTGCGTCGCCTACCTCGAGACACTCCCCTTCCAGGAGGGGACACCTCTGACTCCAAATGTAGAGGAGTACTCACCAACCGAGGTGGCAACTACTGACTCTGGCTTCTGTACGCTTGCCCGCGAAGTATTCGTGGCGACCACGGAAGCCGAAACCTCAGAGGCCCGACCTGATCGGTACCTTGATGACATCTTAGACGACGAGGAGCCAGCCAATGCACCCCCAGACGAGACTACCGAGGCCAAGAACGCCTGGTGCAACCGCAACAAGAAGCGAGCAGATCAACGCTGGCAGCTTCGGGAAGCTCTACCCATCCACAACCTCAACGAGGCTCTGGACGAAATCGCCAACAGGAGCCACACTACCCCTGAGCAATGTCTCATGTCCATCAACAGGATAGGACGAGCCGTTCAGGGGCATCGTGCAGGCGACCTCATAGCCAGACTCGCCGAGGATGCCTACTTCATGCGGGACGACAACAGGATCGCCGGAGCCGCAAACCACAAAGCCACCAGCCGCAGCCGTACTCCGGCAGAAGTCGGACCCAATCGCGTCCGCGGTGAACAACAGCCAACCCCCAATCGCTCTAGAGCTACGGGGGAGGACCCTCACAAGGCGGCGCTAGCGGCGGCGGCGGTGGCAGCAGTGGTAGCTCCTCTCACGGCACCGACAGAAGACGCGGTGGCAGAGGTGATCGCGGAGGCCGAGGCCACGGAATAGCGACGCCACCAGCAACGAACGCGGCAGCTACGACGCCCGCCACAGGATCGATGAGATACGCCGCGCCAAAAAGACTACCGACGTCAGCGACAGCGACAGCTTCCCCGCCTACTCTTCCCGACTTCGCGCTCTGCTACTTCCCCAGAAGTTCAAGCCTCTCGGGATCAACAAGTACGACGCGAAGCAAGACCCAGTTCAGTGGCTCAGGTGCTATGCCCTGGCCATTGAGAATGCTGGTGGTGACAACGACACCAAGTGCCTCTACTTCCCCTTCTGTCTGGACCAAGCTCCACTCATATGGCTCGAGTCACTTGACAAGAACTCGATCGACGAGGGGGACCAGCTGAAGGCACAGTTCACCAGCAACATCGCGGGTGCCATGGGGCGCTTGGGTACTCACATGGACCTGGTGATGGTCAAGCAGGAGCAAGGTGAGACGCTCCGCCAGTACATGCGCCACTTCTTCGAAAAGCGTGCGACCGTAGTCGACGTCACCGACAAAGAAGTCATCGACTGCTTCCAAGACGGTCTTTACCACCGTCGCACCTTTGAAGACTTCGGTCGCCGCCGCCCAAGTTCAATCACCAAGCTCAAGGACATGATCACCTCATGGGCCGATGAGGAGGACAAGGCCAACGCCAAGTACGACTCCAATCGCGGCAAGGGCAAGAATAACACGGGCGGTAACAACAAGAAGGATCAAGGGGGTCGCAACAACAACAACAACTACTACTGCTACTACTCGGGTCGTAACCGCAAGCGCAAGCCAGACAACACCGTTGCGGCTATTCAGCGTCCTGCGAAGGATACCAGCAAGAAGACCACCGGCGGCTTCAAGGACTTGCTCAAAGAGAAGTGTCCGTGGCACCAGGATAGTAACCACACTACCGAACAGTGTTACCAGCTTCGGCGGGCACTCAAAGAGACTCCTAAGCCACGACACCCTCACGACAAGAAGGGCAAGAAGAAAGTCGACGAGGGCAATGGCGACTTCCAACAACCCGACAAGACGGTGAATGTCCTCTTTGGTGGACTACCCACCAAGCGAGCGCAGAAGCTCACCCTGCGTGAAGTCTTGAACATTGAACCAGCGGTGCTGACACCCCTCAGGTGGTCGGAGGTACCCATTACCTTCTCCCGCGCGGATCAATGGACAAGCTTTTCTGAGCCAGGACGTTTTCCCCTCGTCCTGAACCCAGTAGTCGCGGGCTCCAGACTCACCAAGGTACTCATCGATGGTGGAAGCGGACTCAATGTCCCTTTCACCAAGACCTTGAAGAAGATGAAGCTCGACATCACCGACATGCTCACCAAGAGTACGTCGCCTTTATACGGCATTGTTCCAGGCAACGCGGCTATACCACTTGGCTCAGTGGTTTTGCCAGTTACCTTCGGGACAAGGGAGAACTACAGAAGGACCGAACTGGCGACCAGAGAGGGGGGGGGAGTGAATGGGAGCCGATAAAAATTCTTCTCGAAGGAGATGACTTCTCCAACAAGATGAACTCGGTCGGGTACCCAAAATCACACGCTCCGCACACAGCTTTCCGTTTGCCAAAACCACATAGCCACTGGAGTGCTACTGGTCCTAGGAACAAACACTACCTGCAGCCACACCTCCTACACACACACAGCAGCGGAAACACCTCGGAAACAGTCTGGCCAGCAGGGGCGGTTTAACCGGGGTAGGGGGCGGTTAGACCGCCTGCTCCTGGGCAGCCAAGAAATCCTCCGAAACGACTCTTCCGAGGTCCAAAACTCTCCACGGTTTCACCCACAGAATTCTCTGGTCAAGGCCAAGCTAACTACCAGAAAATCTTGGTGAAAACCGAAACTCCACCCAAGGGCCTAGGGGCGGTTAGACCGGCTACCACAGGCGGTCTAACCTCCTCTACCCAGCAACGAACTCAAGGCAAGAACTCCTAGCAAACTGCGCCGAAACGAACCAAGATTTCACTTGAACGCTCCTCTGATCAAGGCGAACGAACTCACAGAGGAAAATCCGGTAAAACCAAAACTCTCACCTGGAAGGTCCAGGGCGGTTAGACCGCCCCTCCCAGAAAACTTGGCCGCGGGTCAAACCTCAACTTCCCATCGCCCGATCTCCTGATTCACCCCACGGATTGCAGCGAGACTTCGGGGATACCTGGGTTACCTCCTGGGCAACCTCTCCACCAAAGGAATCGAACCAAAACTCTCTCAATCAAAGGGAATTGCGGATCTTGGCCCTCTAGGTCATGAACTCGAGCAACTCGAAAAACCACCCAATCGAGGTCGATTCAAGGGAGTTCTTGGGGCAAAGTCACCAGCCAAAGAGGCACAAGGTCCTCATACGTGACACCAAACAAGAATCCCGCAAGAAACCGCCCTCAAAACTCCGCCACAAAAATCACAAGAAAGAGCTCTGAAAATCACCAAAAAGGAAAATGGGAGAGGCAACACAAGGCCTTGAGGAACCACGCCGAATCATCTATACATACCATGAAGGTTCATATAAGGTCTAGCTTGCCATCCGGTCATCCATCCCTCTCTCTAGATCTCACATGAAGCTCTCAAGCTAGTCCAAGAAAAACTAGAGAAAATAGCAAACGAAAATGACAAAGGAAAATGAGCTAGGGTTCCAAGAGTTGGCTGCCTTCCATCCCTCCAAGTGTTTATATGGGGGCAACCAAAAGACTAAACTACCCTTACTAGATAACTAGGGATACATGCCCCTCAAGGGCGAATTTCGAAGTCTTCAATTCAGCACCATCGGACGGATGCCCAGCGACCGCAAACTTGTTTAGCCTCGACGCAAGCCTTGCGATCCCGACGCGTGTCCTCCGCTTCGAAGTTTCTCGGCGGCTGCGACCCGGGCGGTCAGACCGCCCCCCTGGGCGGTTAGACCGGCCTAGGCGGTCTAACCGCCCCTCCTGGGCGGTTGAATCGGCCGGGGTGGCAGCACTCCCTCGTCGAGTCTTCAGCCTCGGTTTTGTGGCTCAACCGAGTAACCCAGTGGTTTTCTGGTGAACCACTGCAAACCCCGTGAACTCGGTGTAGCCTCCGCCAATCACCACTCATGACTAGGCTCCTACGTTGTCCCGGCTTGACCTTGGTTTTGAGGCTCAATCAAGAAACCGTCCACGACTTCGTCTTGCTATTCTTGCCACCATGCGGCCCGCACTTGACCCCGCTGGCCACCGGGTCCCTCGAACCAAGCCTACTTGTCTTATCCACACCTGGAGGCCTACCCGGCAACAACCTTTCGCGCTTGTTCTTCACCTGCACCAACACCAGTCAAGCCGCAACCTGCACCTGCAATACTTAGCCAAGAGTCAGTCCACACAATGTTGTCAATCACTCATCACACCAGGAAGCGACTATCCACCGGTCCTCGAACCACACAGGCTCTCAATCTCCCCCTTGATGAGTGCATTGACAACACACATGATTGGTAACCAAAGAGAAAAGGAAAAGTAAAGGAACGACTAAAAGAAACTTCAACAAGCGATCGAAAGCCAAGGGAAATGCAAAGAACATGATCACTTGAAGAAGGAAAGTCTCGGTCCCCTTAGGCAAGGGCAGCGGCTCGACACAACCGAGACAAAACAAGCTCACACAAAGAGCAAAGACCACCAATGGCACACAAGGCCGCAAACCACAAACTCACACAAGAAGCTCCCCCTGCACATATGCAAGCTCCCCCTGAGCCAGCACACTCCCTCTGAACCAATGCAGTAATGCAACATGGGAATGCAAACAAGGAGCAAAATCCTGCACCTTCTCCCAGGGTGGTTAGACCACATGCCCAGGGCGGTTAGACCGCCCCTCTGGGATCTGACCGCCTGGGGGCGGTTAGACCGCCCCAAGAAACCGGCCCTGCACCAAACTTTTCAAAACCTGCTCGAACCACTTGGAACACTTTCCAAATGCTCCCAGGTGCCCAAATCATGCCCAAACTTCTCCCCCTTGTTGACAATGCATGAATCAAGGCAAAATGCGAAAAGTTTTAACATAGAGCTTCTTAAATAGACAAAATTCATCATAGCATGCTACACATATACAAATGAGCAAGTTAGATACTCTATAGCTTCGTATGGACAAAAACTACAAGATCACCAAGTTTCACAACCATTGGGCAAAGCTAAGATAGAATTGACCATTTTTGCGAAAAATTACCCTCTCATGAGCAAAGTCCTAAACATGAGCAAAATATGTCGAAATGGCAAAGCCACACAAACTTCATGCTAGGACAACCATTCTAAGCATAAGACCATCACAAACACCCACAAGCACCTCATGTCATGTCAAAGCCACCGAGCCATGTGCTTACTTCTAAATATGAGACTTCTCATTGGTAAGCAACATGCAACGGTTTAGCACCCAAAAACAAGTAAATTAAGCACATATGACATGGGAGCACATTTTCCAAGCAATTTACATTTCATTTTCAGATTCATATATGGTACATGAAATGTCTTTGCGACAAAAAGGAACTTATGCCCCTCCACAAGATAAAGCATCAGGGCTAAACATTCATGATGGCAAGTGAGCCTTTGGCCCCATATGATCAAAATAAGCTATCCAACCATAAATTAAGCATAGCCAAGCCACAAAAACATGTCAAGATCATATAAAGACATTTACTCACAAGAGAGCATATATGAGACATTTTTCAAAAAGCATAGCTAGCAACCATGGATATAAAACAAGATCATCAAGAGCTAAGCCAAACAAACCATAGCATACCAAACTAGCTCACAAGATCGTATATAGCACATCATGGTGAACAATGTATATAAGAGAAGCTTTTCCTACAAAATGCATATGATACAAGATGCATGCAACCTAAGATACAAAGGTGCCTATACATCATGATACATATGCCATGCCAAATGCAAAAAATGCACAAAGGAAAGCTATACATATGCTTCAAAGGAGCTTCACCACCAACTCAGGAAACCAACCACACACAAAGCCTACAACCGACCGGCTCCTCGAGGGGTGGCAAAAGGGCTCGACACCACCGGCAAAAGAGCAAAGAAGCAAAGGACTCACAAGCTCCCCTTAAACACATGCACTAGGGCCAAAGAGCATACAAAGCTCACCCTAAGCACACATGATAGAGCAAAGAGCACACTAAGCACACAAGCTCCCCCTAAACTCATGCATTAGGGCCAAAGAGCATACAACGCTCACTCTACACACATGAGATAGGGCAAAGAGCAAAACGAACCAAGTGGCTTGACCAAGGCCACACACTTGAAGGTCCCAAATTCACTTACCTTGATCATTCCTCCAGAAGTCCCACGTCCTTGTTCACCATCCCCGAAAGTGATGTACCTCCATGACACCACCGGGGTATGAGGCCAGAGAACCACCCCCGATATCAACCAAATGTTCTCCGAGCCTCCCACCTGCAACTCAAAACCAAGAGCGAGAGCGAGCAAATGACTCAACACTGGGGTTAGTACCAAAAGTGTCAAACCAGTGCCGAGCCATCTCCTCAAAGGTGGGGTTAGCAACATCCATTCTACCGCGCCTATCAAAACTGCGATCCATCCTATCAAACCTATCAAACCTGGAACCACTATAGGAAAACCACTCCCGTCTCGCTGGAGAAGTATGAGCACCACGAAAGGGAAAGCGTGGTCCGTAGCTCCTCTGAGACTCAAAGCTGCGACCTCTCCCAAACTCGTATTGATCACGAGGTGGAGACCGTCCAGCAAACACAACACACCAGACTCAAAGCGCCTACCATCTGCACCATGACCAAAGGAACTGAAACCACCAGCACCACGACCTCGAAAACCGAACTGCCCAAAAATCTGGGGAGGGCTGGTTTGACCGCCTAGCCAGGCCGGTCTGACCGCCCCCCTTTGGGCAGGGCCGGTCTGACCGCCTAGCCAGGCCGGTCTAACCGCTCTCTCCAGACCACCACCTCGGCTACGAGAGCTCCTATCTCCCCATGCCGGAACCGTACGCACAAAACCCTTTCCCTTAGGAAGGGGCATACGGGGCTCAAGCACACCATGAGAAGGGTGGTACCTGTCCTTGTTCGCCCATTCCTTAGCCATTCTTGCCTCTCTCTTCCTCTTATAGCAAAACTCTCTCTTATGACCATCCTTCCTACAAAACTCACAATGGAAATGGATTAGTTTTGGCTTAGGCTTGGGCTCTTCACAAGGCTTCTCACTAGGCTTCCCACTTGGTTTCTCACTAGGCTTTTCTCTCGGTTTAAGCAACTGGTTTGGCTTGGGTGCAAACTTGTCTTTGGGTGTGGGTTGTGGTGGAACTGGAATATTCCCAAATTTCCATTTTCTCTTACCACTGCTCTCACCAAACTTACTAGATCCCAAAGCCCAACCATCAAAGCGCTTGAAACCGGCAATCATCATACCAAGCTGAGGTTCTTGACTAGACAACCAACTCAGCACCTCATGCAACTTATCGTTCTCACCTTGCAAGCGATCAACACATTTTGCAAGTTCCAAATTCTTCACAGCATGCAATTCACAAGTAGAGCAGGAAGTAGGAATAGGAGCTTTCAAATCAGCCTCAAGTGAAACAATGCGAGCACGCAACTCATCAATTTTTCCATGCAAAACAGGGCAAGACGTGCAAGCACCTAGCAAAGAGGACCTAGACTGCAGCTTAGCCAACTCAACCCTAAGCACATCTAGTTCCTCACACTTGGAGGCATGCTTTTCCTTAAGAGCAGTCAAATCAGCTAGGAAAACAGAGCAATCACCACAATCAACCTCATCAGAAACAACAGGACTAGCCCTAAGCGAATCTATCTGAAGCTTGGCATCGAGAACCTGTGTTTCTAGCTCAGCCACTCTAGTCCTAGCATCTTCAAGCAAAGCACTAAGCTCCTTCCTAAGCTTCTTAGCCTCTCTAAGCATGTGATCACGGTTATCAAGCAAGTCAACCAACTCATCATTCTCCTTGCGCAAAGAAGAGAGCTCATCACATACCTCATCCTCGGAATCTGAGCCTGAGGCGTTCTTCTGGCTTCTCTTGCTGTCGGAGCTGCGCGCCATGCCACAAAGTCCATCTGTCTTGTTGTAGCTTCTCGAAGTCTTGCTTGCGGAACAGCAAAGGCCGTTGAAGTACTTGCCGAAGTCCTTCTTCTTCTTCTTCTTGTCGTTCCTCTTGCTGTCCTCTTCTTCTTCTTCACTCGAGCTTGATGACGCGTCCTCAGAGTCGGAGTCGATGTCGCTCGATCTCTTGATCTTCTCTCGGGTCCGTGTCTTCCTCCTATGTTCATGCTCCTTCTTCTTGGACCTTCTTTCCTTGTCCTTGGACTTGTGCTTGTCGTGGTTGTTCACCTTCGGACACTCGGCGAAAAAGTGTCCGGTCTTGCCGCACTTGAAACACACCCTCGAGTTCCTTCTTGAGTTCACCCGGTTCTCGTGCATCCTCTCGAATTTCCGTGTCAACAACGCCAGCTCGTCCTCTCCAAGTACATCAAACTCCTCGTCTGGCAAAGACATCAAAGAGGACAAAGAGTACATCCTGGAGGATGGGTTAGCGTTAGTCATAGCACCGGAGCCTCCGACGAGAGCAAGACTATGGGAATCAGTCGGGCTCTCAAGACGGGCTGTCACACCACGATCCACCTCAGCTGACTTGAGCTTAAAGAACAACTCGTTCACCGTCAAAGTGTCATACTTCTTAGACTCTAAAATGGCCTCGACCTTTCCGCCCCAAATAGTACGATCCAACGAGTGCAAGAGCTTCACGGCTCTGTCATGATCATCGTACGGGAGCGCGGCCACATTGGCCCTCATGTTGTTCACAACTACCATGAACCGCTGGAACAAGGCATCAATTGACTCACCGAGGAGATGAGTGAAGTTGTCGTACTCTCTCCGGTAAGTCGCATACATCCGAGCCTGAACCTGAGCATTTCCAGCATGAGTGTCCTTCAACTGCTCCCAAATCCTACAAGCCAAGTCCTCTGTCTGAACCCGATCGAATTCGGATTGACACAGAGCACGAAACAAGTAGTCGACCACCTTGTTGTTGGCGTCGTGCATGTCCCTCGATCCTGGAGCAAGGAAGTTCACAGGATGAACATAAGCTGTGTTCACCGTGACATCCCAAAGGATCTGACCCTTACCGCGGAGGAAAGCTGCCATCCGCCTCTGCCACATCTGGTAGTTTTTCCCATCAAAGTACGGAGGACCCGATCCCCGTTCCTGGTACGCTATCTTTGGATCTTAGAATGGTTAGAATCTCGAGAGATCCGTAACCGGCTCTGATACCACTTGAAGGACCGAACTGGCGACCAGAGAGGGGGGGAGTGAATGGGAGCCGATAAAAATTCTTCACGAAGGAGATGACTTCTCCAACAAGATGAACTCAGTCGGGTACCCAAAATCACACGATCCGCACACAGCCTTCCGTTTGCCAAAACCACGTTGCCACTAGAGTGCTACTGGTCCTAGGAACAAACACTACCTGTAGCCACACCTCCTACACACACACAGCAGCGAAAACACCTCGGAAACAGTCTGGCCAGCAGGGGTGGTTTAACCGGGGTAGGGGGCGGTTAGACCGCCTGCTCTTGGGCAGGCAAGAAATCCTCCGAAATGACTCTTTTGAGGTCCAAAACTCTCCACAGTTTCACCCACAAAATTCTCTGGTCAAGGCCAAGCTAGCTACCAGAAAATCTTGGTGAAAACCGAAACTCCACCCAAGGGCCTAGGGGCGGTTAGACCGGCTACCACGGGCGGTCTAACCTGCTGTACCCAGCAACGAACTCAAGGCAAGAACTCCTAGCAAACTGCGCCGAAACAAACCAAGATTTCACCAGAACGCTCCTCTGATCAAGGCGAACGAACTCACAGAGGACAATCTGGCAAAACCAAAACTGTCATCTGGAAGGTCCAGGGCGGTTAGACCGCCCCCCTATGGCGGTTAGACCGCCCCTCCCAGAAAACTTGGCCGCGGGTCAAACCCAAACTTCCCATCGCCCGATCTCCCGATTCACCCCACGGATTGCAGCGAGACTTCGGGGATACCTGGGTTACCTCCTGGGCAACCTCTCCACCAAAGGAATCGAACCGAAACGCTCTCAATCAAAGGGAATCGCAGATCTTGGCCCTCTAGGTCATGAACTCGAGCAACTCGAAAAACCACCAAATCAAGGTCGATTCAAGGGAGTTCTTGGGGGCAAAGTCACCTGCCAAAGAGGCACAAGGTCCTCATACGTGACACCCATTAAGAATCCCGCAAGAAATCGCCTCAAAACTCCGCCACGAAAATCACAAGAAAGAGCTCCGAAAATCACCAAAAAGGAAAACAGGAGAGGCAACACAAGGCCTTGAGGAACCACGCCGAATCATCTATACATACCATGAAGGTTCATACAAGGTCTAGCTTGCCACCCGGTCATCCATCCCTCTCTCTAGATCTCACATGAAGCTCTCAAGCTAGTCCTAGAAAAACTAGAGAAAATAGCAAACGAAAATGACAAAGGAAAATGAGCTAGGGTTCCAAGAGTTGGCTGCCTTCCATCCCTCCAAGTGTTTATATGGGGGCAACCAAAAGACTAAGCTACCCTTACTAGATAACTAGGGATACATGCCCCTCAAGGACGAATTTGGAAGTCTTCAATTCAGCACCATCGGACGGATGCCCAGCTACCGCAAACTTGCTTAGCCTCGACGCAAGCCTTGCGATCCCGACGCGTGTCCTCCGCTTCGAAGTTTCTCGGCGGCTGCGACCCGAGCGGTCAGACCACCCCTCCTGGGCGGTTAGACCGGCCTGGGTGGCCGCACTCCCTCGTCGAGTCTTCGGCCTCGGTTTTGTGGCTCAACCGAGTAACCTAGTGGTTTTCTGGTGAACCACTGCAAACCTCGTGAACTCGGTGTAGCCTCCGCCAATCACCACTCATGACTCGGATCCCACGTTGTCCCGGCTCGACCTTGGTTTTGAGGCTCAACCAAGAAACCGTCCATGACTTCGTCTTGCTGTTCTTGCCACCATGCGGCTCGCACTTGACCCCACTGGCCACCGGGTCCCTCGAACCAAGCCTACTTGTCTTCTCCACACCTGGAGGCCTACCGGGCAACGACCTTTCGCGCTTGTTCTTCACCTGTACCAACACCAGTCAAGCCGCAACCTGCACCTGCAATACTTAGCCAGGAGTCAGTCCACACAATGTTGTCAATCACTCATCACACCAGGAAGCGACCATCCACTGGTCCTCGAACCACACAGGCTCTCAACTACCACACCGAGTACATCAAGTTCGAAGTTGTAGACTTCGAAACTTCCTACCATGCCATCCTCGGCAGACCAGCTCTCGCCAAGTTCATGATGATCCCTCACTATGTGTACTTGGTACTCAAGATGCCAAGTCCCGTCGGAGTACTTGCGCTACAAGGGGACTTGAAGATTTCTTACGACTGCGACACAGAAGCCATGGAGCTCGTAGCAACCAATCAAGTACCCAACGCGATGATGGAAATCTTTGCCGCATCCAAGAAACTCACACCAACCGAACTTGAGATACCGGAGAAGATCGACACCTCCAACAAACCTCAGCCAACAGAGGAAGTACAGGTGAAGGCCATCGACCTCAGGACCGGCGATAGCAGCAAGACTACCATGATCGGCGCGGGGCTCGATCCTAAATAGGAAGACGTGCTCGTCAGCTACCTCCGGGCTAACCGAGAAATCTTCGCGTGGAAGCCAGTGGACATGCCAGGTGTGCCCAGGAGGCTAATCGAGCATTCACTCAACGTCGACCCTAATGCTACTCCCAAGCGACAACATCTTCGCCGCTTCACCGACGACTGACGGGATGCCATCAAGAAGGAACTCGCCAAACTACTCGCGGCTGGCTTGATCAGAGAAGTCTTCCATCCTGAGTGGCTCGCCAACCCTGTCCTCGTCCGCAAGAAGCACTACAAGAAAAACGCCGACTAGTGACACAAAAAAGGCTGTTTCTCATCATAAACCGCGATTAATGACGCCGGTTGTTACGAAAATGCTCCGTCATTAATCGAGCATCACAAACCGCAATTAATGACGAGACCTTATTTCCCGGCATCATGAGTTTAATGACACGTGGAAATTCGTCTATACAATGCGTCATAACTTCGTTCCTACAGCTTTGCCACGCTGGACAGAATCTGATGTGGCATCCGATGTGGCAGGCCAATTGTGAGAAATCGTATGCGTCATAAAACGAATTTGGCCCGTTTGTAGCTGGGTTGAGCCCAAAACTGTTCCTGTAGGCTGGCGTTGTTCATATAGCCCAAAAAATATTTTGTTGGGCCCAGTTGTAGCTTTTTCAGATGAAATTTGATTAGGGTGGGCCAGTTTTGGTTGGGTCGAGTCCAACAAGTGCGCACATTGTTGCAGCCTTCCGTGTCATGTTAATTTGAAAAAAATGACTTTTGGCCCAATTAAAAGTGGGCTAAGCCCACTGAAGGACAATATAAAATTAACTAATCATCCATCAGTATTAATGTATTTAATTTCAATTCTGATCCTTTTTTTGAATAATTCCGATCTGGTTGGCAAAATAGTAATCAGCACATAGTTCTTTATACAATAAAGCAAACTGTTGTTAATATCAAGCACGACCATATTGTTCATCACATATCACAAACTATTACAAGATAATAGTATCACAAGGAACATTGATTAACAAAGCTAAATCCAGTTCATAATCACAAGAGAAAATGGAGATTTGATCTAATGATCTTAACCTCTTCATCTTTTACTGCTAAGCAGTAGATGAAGAAGGTCCTCACTGTCTTCTATTAGCTTCTGCAACCTCTTAATCTCAGCCGACTGCATTTTCAGAGTTGATTCTGATTCTTCGGTCTTTTTCTTCAAGCTACGTAACTCTTTCTGGTGAGCAACAAACCGTTGTCGTAGTTGTACCCCATCCTGATTGGGAGCGTCGACTCGCTCTTCATCAACACTACTACATAAGGATTTGGTACCCATTCTTTAGTACTCGGCTGCCTCTGTTTTAATTTGTTCGGGAAGAAGCATCATTGACTTGGTAGCTTCCATCTAGCAACAGTGGATCCCAAGTCAGATTAGGACCTTGTAATTGATTCGAACTAAGGAAACAAAGGTGTTAAGTTTGTTACCTTGGAGCAGGTCTGAACAGGAGTGACTTCAAACATTGACCCTTTTGCCCGCTAAAACAAGTACATGAACAAGAGGTAAGGGTTGAGATCATTCGCAATCGAAAACAAAGAAGGTGTTTAGTTTGTTACCTTGGAGCAGGTCTGAACAGGAGCGACTACAGATGTTGACCCTTTGGCCCGCTGAAACAAGTACAAGAACAAGAGATAAGGGTTGAGATCATTAGCAATCAGAAGCAATTTCATTTATTAAGTTCAATGCGGTACATGAACGATCACACCCAATCCATCATCACCCAAGCATGCAACAAAAATTTGGAAAGCCAAAGAACATGGGTAAGCAATATAATAATTTCATCCTTTAATTTCTACAAACCTCAAATAAGTTGACTTTGAACAATCTCTTGCAATAGGGAACAGAAGATCACAATCACCCAAGCATGCAACAACAATATTCAAAGGCAAAGAGCATGGGGAAGCAGTCCAATAATTTCATCTACAAATTTCTTCAAACCTCAAATAAAATGACTTCGAACAAATTCTTGATATAGGGTATAGTAGATACACAATCACCCAAGCATGCAACAACAATATTCAAAGGCAAAGAGCATGGGGAAGCAGTCCAACAATTTCATCTACAAATTTCTACAAACCTCAAATAAAATGACTTCTAACAAACTCTTGCGATAGGGTACAGTAGATCCACAATCACCCAAACATGAAAGAATATTATAGAAAGCCAAAGAGCATGGGGAAGCAATCTAATTCAATCGATCAGTACAGGGAGGAGACCGCAGACCTGACGAATAGGACGGGAAGAAGGTGCCGAATGCCGTCTCAATTTAGTAGCCCGACCTTGAGCCTTCAGCATGATGTTCTGCGCAACTATTGCAGATCTGCGGCTGCCAGGGTGAGCCTTGGGGGAGCCGACGGAGCAACGAGTTTGAACCATCTTGCAGCTTCAAGGACGTTGCCGAGGAAGGTCGCCGCTCATAGAAGAGGAAGGCCGCTGCTCATAGCAGAGCAAGCCGTCGTTAGTAGCTAGGCCTCCGTTGCTGCTTCCGCCGCAGATCTAGGTCTCTTCGGAGGTCGAGGAGAAGATCCCCTGATTTTGGAAAATTACCAGGAGGGAATTGGGAGATCTGGTTTCCCTCTTTGTTTTATATATATAAACGAGGAGGACCAGAAGGAGGAGCGGGGAATTCAAAATTTCAGGTCCCGCCTTTGTGGTCCAGAGCGGGAAACGAAAGACTTTGGATCATGGACCCAAACGTCAATGACCCAAACGAAAGACCGCTTGGGTGTCGGACCCAAACGTCAGTGACCTTAGCAGAGAGGCAAGTTGTTGACTGGGTTGTCCGTGCCACCATGGATCATGGAATGGACAAACACACAAAGGGCTATACTCTACTTCATATTCACGTTAGACGGATGATCTGATTTTCGCATTACAAATGTACTCACTGCAACAAAATAACGTACCGTTTCAATTGTTTATTACATGACTACAAACACTTAAATAAAACATTAAAACTACAGGGGACCCTGGTACAACCCTTCAGGTAATCTTCTACGGAGATTGTGCATAAATTCGGGATGATCAGTGCATACAACCGCCCAATCATATGTGAGTATTCTGTGAGGAAAGATTGGCTCTAAGAGAGACATGCACTTGTCCTACAATTGTGTGCAGTTAGCCTGAATTGCCCATCGTAGAAATGAAGTCACAGTTTCCTCGCTTGCCCTATCCCACATCTTTGACGCACAGTGCAGCTTCAACCTTTCGACTTGGTACATGTCGGTGACCGAGAGTAAATAAGGCCAGGCATTGGCAGGAGTGTCCCATAAATCAGCCTCCTCCGGGAGTGATCCTTCACTAGCATATTTGATCAAGACCGAGAAGCCATCAGGGTGTGTGTCAATAATTGTAACAATTTCAGAGCTAGACTCCACTCCTGGGCCGTAGAGCATTGCCTCCATCACACAAGATACTTTCGCCACATCGGCACGTATCGCTCGTATCACCCGGCATTCTGCACCTACGTGGAACACAACTTCCACAGGGGCTTGGGCTGCAATGCTTTGGCATATGCTTCTTTGCACTGATGGAGGAGGAACTTCAATGCAATCGTCCTCCAGTACTGAAACAACACATGATATGTGTATGCGATCTTCACTGGATGTCACGCGCTCAATGTCATGATGCTCCACCAGACATTCAAATCCTCTTGCTTGTAGATCCCGATTCATGAACTAAACTTCTTTTGTAGCTTGAACTCGAAACGTATCGTCTTCATCATTTGGGTCTCCAGCCATCGCACGCAACAATACTCGCACCTACGTGGAAGCAATCACAGGTTTGACAAACAATAACATAATGCGACCGTATCGCCATGTGTGAGTGTGTGTCTTCATAGCAGCAACGAGACACGTACCATTTGGGATTTGTGCAGAGGAACGAGGACGACAGCAATGCCGTCTGGAACATCCATCCACTGATGATCATTCATACCTGTAGGATAGCAACGTAGTTTCCATTGACGGCCTCCCACCATGAACGTACCGGATTCCTTGAAGTTGCCCGCGGTTCCTTCGGCTTTCGCTTCCTGGCTTGAGACTAAGAAGTCGACTTGCATGGAAGGAATCATTTTAGCGTCTAAAGCCATTAACACAAATGGCCTACATTGATCATCTCGTACCTAAAGTGTCTCTTATTATAATGAGAGTGAATGTGTCATTCCAAAACGTCCGTTCGTGGACATCAGTTACCACCCGGAATGGACGCGTCCCTTCAGAGCGGGTGTGGCCACGTTCGGGTCATGAACTTCCTGGTTCTAGTCATTAAGTGCAATTCACAATGATCGACACATCCGTTCAGAGAGGGTGTGCTGCGTGTGCACACAAGTTCGTCGGTTAACGCCCGGTGCCAGTGCTTAACTGCAATTCTCAATGATCGACACGTGGATCAACTTGTGAGAGCGTGTCGTTCCCAAACGCCCATTCGAGATGCCCTTCTGTGCTTATATGCATATTAATATTACACAGACACACACACACACAAAAAACATATATTGCTATTCCAATTCCAGCTTATTTCGTTTTGGTCTTGTCACGTCAACAAGTTCATCATGTTTCTCAGTCTCCAAGGCCAGCGGGAATCATCGAGTGCGAATCCAGACTATTCGTAGACCTTTACAGTCACGACTCACGTAGCATACCTGATCGAGGAGGACTTGTCAAGTCATCCCGCACCCTGCGTGTTGGAACGCAAGGACCATCCGGTCCATCTGATTACAGCGCCCAATCTTGTTCTCCAGATGCAATTGATACCTAAACCATTACATAAATAAATGGTAGAGAGTTGTCTCATTGTTGATGTGGCATGAGCTGATGCAGTGAGACGGCCATTAGATGCAGCTGATGCGGCGTGATTTGTCCACAGGACTTTCTTGTGCTCTACAGAGAGGAAAGTCCGGAAGTAAACACATACCTAGACACGTCGGGCTCATCCCGTGATACCCATCGTCCACACATGTAATCGATGCACGCCACTGAAGATTCTGACCTAGATAGATTCCTATCACGCGTAGGCCTGACTATATTCCAAGCATCTCACGTTTTCCTTAGTAACTTTAGCAATGCTACACCAAGCTCACGTGACCGCTGTAGTCCTCGATAAATAGGCGAGTGCAGCACAGCATTCTTCAAAGGCAAGGCCAACACTCATCAGTTCCCCGTCTTGCATTTCTCTACTTCAGTGGGATACAAGGGTGAGATCATTTTGTTGGCCAATCTTGTTTACTTTATGTATGCATGGTATTGAGACGGTCACATTGTTAGCTTATGTAGGGTTTGTTCTTCGTTTGTGTATGCAGTATGTGGGGAATGGTCGGGCAAGGAAGGGATGGAGCATGGAACTTGGAGGAGTCGGGGAAGGGGGAGCTGTCGAGCGCAATAGCACCTCACCACCACCCGGTTCAGCCGCTGCCATCGGCACCGTAGCAGCACCCGGCCCCAATGGCACCTCTACTTCCGCTGGTATCGGCACCTCAGCAGCACCCGGCCCCAATGGCACCTCCACTTCCGCTGGAATCGGCTCCTCAGCAACACCCGGGGGTGATGCCACCTCCAGTTCAGCCGCTGGCAATGGCAGCTCAGGATCAGCTGAACCTCATGGCACTACCTTTTCGACCAGGGCCCAGGCCACCACGTCTGCTGTTGCCCGTTGAAATGCCACCCCCACGGCCAGTGCTCATTGAACAAGATGAAACGCATGACCTGAAATGGTCTGTGTTGCTTTGGCTTTAGCAGGGCGGGCCCGCCCGTGTTTATCACGAAGCAATGTGGGTGTGCCCTTTTTGCCACAGGGGTCACAGGCAATGGACCATTCATGACCTGCTGTTACACGCACATAACATCGCCGTTTCGCCTGCCTGGGTTTGGGATACAAGGGCGAGGCATCATGTTTTGGAGGAGTATCTGATCCAGGAGCCACATTTTGCTACACTCCGTGCAGCGGTTGGATTTCCATGAGCCCGTGATGATAGTAGTATGTGGTGATGGTAGTAGTATGAGCCGTGATGGTAGATGCTAGTAGTATGTGGTGATGGTAGTAGTATGAGCCTTGATGGTAGATGCTAGTAGTATGTCGTTCAGAGTATGTCGCTGTAGTTCCAACTATGGTGGATCGATCCATCCTCATGTGTAATCAATGCGTATGCATGCATTTGTGTCGTTTGTATTTGGATTGTGTTGTTTCTAATAAAAATGGTAATGTGTGTGTACTCCCTCGGTATAAATTTGTTGTATACGGAAAGTCCATTCCATTAATTTCTTAAATACCGGATGAACACAAGACGAAAGTCCGGTTTGTAGTTTTCTGTCGGACCGGATTAAACTGTCACTGCTACGCAATGAGAAAACCAACATCTTACAAGGAAAAAACAGTAGTAGTAGTATTCAATCAGACCAGACTTCTACTTCTACTTCTTCTACTCCTACTTCTACTAGTAGGAGTTACCACTAATCCACTAATCAAGGCACCGCTTCTTTGTCAATGGTGCACTCGGCGCCTTGTTGCTGCTGCTCACGGACGAGGATGTCGCTCTGTTGCCGCCGCCCGTGGAAGATGGTGGTGGACCTCCTAGGACGCCGCCCGCGGATGAGGCCGTCCCTCCAATGCCGCTGCCAGAGGATGATGTCGTCGCTCCATGGTGGCCGGTCGAGCACGGCCTTGGTGCTGGTCCATGGCAGATGATGACGGCCGGTCGATGATGGCCTCTGCTCGGTGAGGATGGCAGAGATCGACTGCCGCCGACTGATGAGGATGAGAGAGGATGACGGCGCTTGGAGACAACAGTTTCCCAGTGAGTGGTGGTGCTTCCATGCCCCTGACCCCTGGCACCTCTTGCTGACTTGCGAGGGGTGCAATGTTTCAGAGGCACATGATCTTGGATTTCATTTTGTTCCACAAACTCCGAATCATTAGAGGATGTGTCAACCACCACCCGAATGGGCCTCCGCTCTGCCTCCTCTTCATCAGACCACTGGAGATCATCCCTTTCATCAGAAGAGGAGGAGGATGTGGCTTGCGCCGCACCTCTAGGAGACAATGGCTCCATGGGGAGAGGAAGAGAGCGCTGTGCGAGGATGGGATTTTTTTGTTGGTTGCAAGAGTTGGGAGAGGAAGAGGGCGCTGTGAGAGAATGGGGTTTTTTGTTGGTTGCAAGAGTGGGGAGAGGAAGAGGGCGCTGGGAGGAAGGGGGATATTTATGGCCAGAGGAACCCATTCAGCCATTATTGAAAAAATTGCTCCCGAAAAGATTAGAGTAGTTGTGGGATCCGTTCAGTTCAAACTAATTCAATTTTGACCAAATTTACACTTATATCTACTTATCGGGAAGTGAGAATTGCATTCTTTTGTGGATGGAGGGAGGACGTTCTGAGGAAGGGGGAAAGACTGTTCAGCGGAATGTTAACAGACCGGAAGAAATAATTGTAGTCCGGAAGGTCCTTTTAGCAATACATCAGTATACCGGACCTTCTGGACTACCTTTTCCACTCATTTGTCTTTGTTGGAGCTGTAACTCCTCCATTGTTATCCCACAACCTTGTTCTTTGGCTATCCTGTCAATGATGCCTCGTCCCTGGGCAAATCTTATTCCTGACATTGTTGTGAGCATCGTGAATAAGATCAGTGATGCAAGAGATTTCATCATGTTCAAAGCTGTCTGCAAGGGTTGGAACTGCGCTCGTTCAGGTGAGGCACGCCCGTTTGACCCTTGGATTCTAAAATCGGAATTTATCAGTGAATCTGGAGCAGTGACATTCGCATCCGTCACTGATATGCGGCTTTTTGAGGTCTCCTTTTCTGCATTGGCTGGGAAAAGGACTAGATTGATTGGTTGCGGCGGATTTGGTAGCCTAGTCGCCTTAGATTGCAGAGATTGGTGCAACGCGCTCATGCTGAATCCTTTGTCTCCTCGGAAGCACATTCGCCTTCCTCGACTTCCGAAATGGAGCCAAATGGCTACTCTCCAAGCTTGTATCTTGTGCCTTGAAACAGCAACTGGTGCAGAGTCATTTGTCGTGATTACTTTCTTTTGGCCAGAGAAATCTTTTGCAGCGCTTGGGTCATTGCCCGTTTCCATGTGGCATTTGGGAAGCCAATCCGACTGGACTACACATCCTTCGGAAGATTTCTGGTGCAGTTCTTCTGAACACATGCGGATCTACTTGGGGCAAGATCTTCCAGCACCTCCCCATCCTGTTGGACTTCGGTTGTCATGGGTTATTGGCATGGGCAACTCTTCTCTACTCGAAGGTGAAGACCGATTGTTCTTTGTTATTCTGGAGGAGAAAGAAGCTGAGGTGGTAGAATTAACTTTGCATTCTTTTGTGGGGGACTTTTGGCAGCCGATTCCCTGGGATAGAGCTCCTGAGTTTCGGAATAAGATCATCTTGTTTGGTCCTGGCAAGTGCATTGTTACAGAAGAGCATGCCATTTCTGGTTTGGCTGACCTGAGGGCAAATCACATTTACTTCCTACGAACTTATCATCACGATGAAAAGAATGAGTACTGGATCTACCAGCAGGGAATAGGTATTGTTCCAGGCGTCAACACTACTCCGGCGATCCGCATTAAGCAGGTTTGTGGGGACTGGATTTGGTCGCGAGGAACATGGCTGTTGCCTAGCTATCCGTAATGAGGAACTTCGATTGTGTACCACCTGTAACGCAATTCAATGTACAAATATCTATATTATCATCCTTCGTCAATTATTCCGCGCATATGTATGAGTTTCTACCACAATCACTGTACGGAACAAGCAGTTACGCATTCGATAATCAGGAAGGTCCTTCCCGCAAAGTATCAACAGAGCGGACAAGTATCAAACATCATAAGATGGCATCTCATAGCTACTCATCACCACAAAGTTCACACCACCAACAAGTAGCAAATACCAAAATACAAGCATGATTAGCACCTCTAAACCGTCTACCTAGCAATAACACCACGAATCACATTATGCCTCATTGTTGTCCTTGCTGAGTGACCTCTTATATGAGGCCTGTCTCAGTAATTCCCTCACCTTCTTCACCACAAGTGTTGTAGAATCCAAGAGCTGCTTGACCGTCTGCAGCTCAGCGGCAGTCTCTTGAATCTCCCTGTTAGGCTTTGCACATTCTTCCTTCCACATCCTTGCCTCCCTTTCAGCTTTTAGGTACTTGTTGGCTTCACCCTTTTCTGTAGGAGACAACAGAGCATTGTTTCTCATTTTCTTTCTCATCTCAAATAGGTTATGGGTTACCTCCCCGTAGTATCGCGTTATCGTCTGCAGCTCAACTGCTTTGACATTGGCCTCCTTCTTAGCAGCTGTACATGCTTCTTTCCACGACATTGCTTCCTCTTCTGCTTTTCCCTTCATTTCCATCAGTTTCTCTAGAACTTTTAGAGTCCTAATATCCCATTCAGGATCTATCCACCTAAACGACGCGCACTTCATGCCATCAGTCTACAGTCACCGATTTCATTCATATAATTAGCGATTGACCACACTAACATCAAACACAGAAGCAACATTTATTAGAAGTGATACAGGTTATCGTTTACCTCACAGCAGCATACATATCGACGCCCAGGGTTGGCACATGTCCAGTCATACCTCAGATGGACAGGCAACCTATCCTTGCACTCGTTTTCATTAGGATCTATAATGATGACTTCACGAGGACCAGGCGTCGGCGATCTGGAGCTTTCGGAGTCTACTCCAAACACCTTTAAAATACATGAATATAGTCTGTTAACCCAGATCCCCAAATCCAGAATTCCCCTTCACTAGTATGACAGATCAAAGTAGCATGGCTAAACAGAGGACTGACCTGACCGGAGCGAGTCCTGCTTCTCCGTTCGCCGCTAGGGTCGCTACGATTCGCCATTCCCGCCACGGGCAACAGCAGATCTAAGCACTGACGCTAGCTCTAGTCTTTACCACAAGGAAAAGGAGCGTGGTGCCGGCGTGTCTCTTGCAAAGTTGCAGTAGTGTACGCTGCATCGTCGAGAGAAATGAGATATATACACTTGCTTGTGGGAAAACTTTTTTTTTGGCTGTCGCGCGCGCTTTTCTCCCGCCAACTTACCAGAACCGCTCCGTGCTATTGTTGGGGCAGACATGTCCAGTTTCCAGGTGCGCGGCAGCCGGACACGTGGAATAGTCGGCACTTGGAAACAAGCAGTCACACAATTGTTTCTCAGGAAGGTCCTTCCTGCAAACCATCAAAAGGACGGACGATCCGATTCTGGATCAATCCAAACAAACAGCATCTTAGCTTTTCCTCCATTTTTACCACTAGGAAGGTCCTCCTTGCGAAACATCAACAGGCCGGAGTTTCCTCAATCAAAAGTTCCTCCTTCTCTATCTATTACCACCATACCTCCATTGTTCTTCCTCTACCTCTATTGCAACGCGTATGAATTCAGAATGGTGAGTATGCTCGAAATGAATGAGTTTGGATCTTCTACGGAGATTGTGCATAAATTCGGGATGATCAGTGCATACAACCGCCCAATCATATGTGAGTATTCCGTGAGGAAAGTTTCGCTCTAAGAGAGACATGCACTTGTCCTGCAATTGTGTGCAGTTAGCCTGAATTGCCCATCGTAGAAATGAAGTCACAGTTTTCTCGCTTGCCATGTCCCACATCTTTGACGCACAGTGCAGCTTCAACCTTTCGACTTGGTACATGTCGGCGATCGAGAGTAAATAAGGCCAGGCATTGCGATTCACAATGATCGACACGTCCGTTCAGAGGGGGTGTGCACACAAATTCGTCGGTTAACGCCCGGTGCTAGTCGTTAACTGCAATTCTCAATGACCTCCATTGCAATGCGTATGAATTCCGAATGGTGAGTATGCTCGAATCAATTTGGAATAGATTAAACCAAATCGGCATAATAAGATGACATCTCATAGCAACTCATCACCACAGAGTTCACACCACCAGTCCACCAACAAGTAGCAAACATCATACGATGATCCGGTAGCCAACACCAAAACACAATCATGATACAAGTTTCACAATAATCATCACTACTCATTCATAATCATAACTCCATCTCATGTTTGGCCTCCTGCAGCTGTTCCTTCACCTTCTGCACCTCCTACCGTGAATTTTGTGGCCTTGCGGGACTCTCTTGCATTTCTTAAAGTTCTTTCAGAAGATTTGGATGTCTCATCTCAGGGCGAGGACTCTATAGGATCTCGAAAGAGATTGAAAACATCATAGAACAATTAGCAGAAAAAGAGAAAGAACTTCAGTACACACCTAAGGACAAGACAACTGAGGGCGGAGATCATTCTTCTTACCATATACATTGGAATAAAAGCGTCAATGAATGGGTAGGATATTGAGTTTGTTTGGTCAGTCTTTTCTTTTAAATTTTCAAGTAGTTCATTATCAGTTGGACTGAAACGGGTACTAATAGGCAAGGGTACCCGTTTCAGTCCAACTGACAACAAACTTCTTGAACATTTAAAAGAAAAGACGGACCAAACAAACTCAATGTCCTACCCATTTATTGACGCTTTTATTCCAATGTCTATGGTAAGAAGAATAATCTCTGCCCTCAGTTTTCTTGTTCTTAGGTGTGTACTAAAGCTATTTCTCTCTTTCAGCTAGTTGTTCTATCATGTTTTGGATCTCTTTGGAGATCCTAATAGAGTTCTCCCCCGAGACGAGGCATCCAGATCTTCTAAAATAAAATTAAGATGCTCTTGTAGAACTAAACTCATCGTTGGAGAAAACTCATCTCGATCTGAAAAATAAACTCATCTCAGTCTATAAAAAAACCTGAATCCCTTGAACCTAATTGTATGAGTACAGTAAAACAACCACCACACGCCACAAAACCTGGTTGTTTGCTACCTACATAAACTCAGCAAGGGCATGGTTGTCCTAAATGAACCTATCGATCCATCGAATGATGCAAATTGGAAACTAACTGAATCTAACACCTGTGAATTGTGCAAACTCTAACAATCGTGGCAGAATCCAGATGTCCCTTCAACGATCTGCAGCTCCGAAATAGTATCTTCAATCTACCAATTCATAAAACGATGGACCTATCAATCCTATCAATTGTGCACCTCCACAAAAATCCATAAAACGAGTGGCTTGAAGCACATCTAGAAGCTACTAAAATACAAAACCTACTGTAAGACGATGCAAATTGAAAACTAACTGAATCTAACATGAATTGTCTATAGCCTATCAACTTCTAACACCTATCGAAGTGCAAATCTAAAGGTACGATAATGCAATCTAAATCTACCAAATATGCTCATCAATCCTCCAGATCCCCAAATCTAGATATCCCCAACCCTAGTAAGATAGGGGAAAATATAGCGGCTCAAACCAGAGGACCAACCTCGTCTTGCTACCTCATCCTCTTGTTTCTGGGATGTGGCGGCGCAACCATCTTCCCCTCACCGCTAGGATCCGCCATTCCTACCACGAACTATTGCAGATCTGCGTAGCGGAAGTCAAAAGTCTTTGCGAAGTTTGAGTGAAGTGTCTCGCCAGCCATTCAATACGTAATTATAGACTCAACTGAAACTTACATGTGGGATCTGGTCACAGTAAAGAATTCGCATGAACTATTAGTAGAGTTTCCCATGTACCTATCACAACCAACAAGTGGTGTAGTGGTAAACAGCACACCCTTGTTCCTTCAGGTCCCTGGTTCGAACCCATGCCATGACAAATTATTTTTGCAACATTTCATGACCTATGCTTACACATGGGACCCTGGAACTATTTATGATGACTTGGAACACTCTATTTTCGAAAAAATGCTTACATGTGAGACCCAATTGAATTTTATGACGACTTGGAACACTCTATTTTAAAATAATGCTTACATGTGGGACCAAAGTTGGTTTATGATGCCACTGACATGGCTAAAATGCTTACATGTGGGACCCTGGAAAATTTTATTACGACTTGGAACACTCTATTTTTGAAAAAATGCTTACATGTGGGGCCCTACAAAATTTTATGACGACTTGGAACACTCTGTTTTTAAAATAATGCTTACATGTGGGACCGATGTTGGTTTATGATGTTTTTTCAGAGCATATGGCGTCACAAAACAGCATGGAACAGGGAACGCCCGGCTACAGTACCAACCGTAATGACGAAAATTTTTTTTGTCACTAAATTTGCTCGGAAGTGAAATATTATGACGAGATCAGCCAGGAACGTCATAAATCAATGACGCTAAAATGTGGTTGCATCACTAGTCAACGATTTTCTTGTAGTGTAGAGTCGAGTCGAGCTAGTCTTGGGGTTCCGGAGGAGTCTTCTTCAGGGTTCCGGTACTACTCTTGTATCCTTTCTTTGTTTAGACTCAAGTACAATTCAAGTTATCTTTCTATCTTACCTTTTCGAGTCAATTACATTCAGCTTTTACTTTGCTCTAGAAGCTTTATTCTTGGTTTAGACTAAAGTTAGTTTAATCTTGGTTAGCATAGCTCTCTTGAACCCTATAGTGTTGTGGTCGTTCTTCGCTTGATCTTCTACCGAGTACGTTTGTTCTTAGTAGCGGAGAGAGACCTTCCTTTGTGATATCCGGGGAAAGATTCTTTGGTTCGTTGTGAGCACGGTGCTCAGAGCTTGCCTTAGTCTTAGATTGGTGTCCCATTCAACAGAATAGTTGTGGTACCCTAGGGAGGTGACAGCTCCGGACGGGCTCAGTAGTCCACCACGTTAGTTCGGGCCGGTAGGATTCAGCGTGTCGTCGTTCTCCCTTCTCATCCCAGTCCGAGAGCGCGGCTTTGCATGCCCCTGCAACACTAGAAAAGCTTTGCATGCCCCTTGCTCTACTCTCGTGTACGCAGAGTAGTGCATGACCGGTTTCGACCTACCGTCCAACTTTCACGACAATCCGGAGTCACTTGTGAGGAGAGTGCGACCTCGTGTCCTCATTCCTCAGAAGTTTCTCTCGAGTCAAGAGACGAACACCGTCGATCCCGCAGACAGCACCTTGTCAGCACCGATGGCCGATAGGACGATCCGTGAGTTTTCCGCTCCCTCCAACACCAATGTCCCTACCGGACCAAACGTGATGGTGGGAGAAGGAAACTTTGAACTCAAGCCGGCGTTAATCAACATGGTGCAAGCAAGTCCGTTCTGCGGCAAGCCTAATGAAGATGCCAATGCACATCTCCAACATTTCTTGGAGGTGTGTAGGACTTTCACAATCCGTGGAGTGATGGACGATGCAATTCGTCTTCGCCTATTCCCGTTCTCATTACTCGGGAAGGCGAAGCAATGGTTTTATGCGGAGCGAGATGCCATCAACACATGGGATAAGTGCTATAAGGCATTTCTCGCGAAGTTCTTCCCAGTGGGCAAAACCAATTCCCTCCGTGCTAGAATTTCGGGCTTCCAGCAGCAGAATGATGAGAGTATCCCAGAAGCATGGGAACGTCTCCAGGAGTACATCACCGCGTGCCCGCACCACGGCATGTAGGGGTGGTTCTTAATTCAAACCTTCTATCACGGGCTCAAGCGTACCGCCCATGAGCACCTAGATGCAGCCGCTGGAGGAGCCTTCTTCTCGCTACAAGTACCCGCCGCCAAGGAATTGATCGAGAAGATGGTGGCAAATCAAGGTTGGGATGGAGATCGTCTCCAACCCCGTAACCGTGGTGTACACCAAGTCGATGGAATCGACATGCTCGCCGCCACGATGGACCTCCTAATGAAGAAATTGGAGGCACCAAGCAATATGGAGACCGCCAAGATTATGGACGCTCGCATGACGTGCGAGGTTTGTGGTAATGTGGGTCATTCGGGAAATGATTGTCCCGAGACAAGGGAAGAAGCCAGCTTCATCAACAATGGCAATAACAACGGGTTCCGCAACAACAACTACAACAATCAAGGGTGGAACTCGAGGCCCAACTTCCCGTTCAACAATCAAAATGGAGGTAATTATTCTAACAATTTCAATAATCAGCCCTGCATTAGAGATCTTGTCTTTGGCGAAGCTAGAATTAATGCAAATTTAAACAAGAAGCTAGCCGCCAATGATAAAGTTCTCGAAAATTTAAATTCCACCATAGAATCCTTCACTATTGCAATGAGGAATCAGCTAAGCTTTAATAAAATGATAGAAACTCAACTTGCTCAGCTTGCTGCTTCTTTGCCTTCTTCTGAGTCAGGTGGAATCTCGGGGCAACCCGAACCTACCCGAGAGAATGTTAGCATTGTATCCACCAGATGGGTAAGCCATCTAGGAGGGTGTATGCACCTAACCATGTAGGGAAGCTCATACATCAAATCCAAGACCCATGGGAGGAATCAGTAGTCTTGCACAGGAAAGACAATGGATATCCGGCTATCACATGCATGATCTACTATCAAAAGATCAAGAATGCTCTTTGTGACCTTGGTGCGAGTGTCAACCTCATGTCCAAGGCCATGTTTGAGGAGTTAGGATATCCTGCTCTCTCTCCGACAATGATGATAGTCCAACTTGCCGACTCATCGATTAAATATCCAGAGGGCATAGTGGAAAATCTCTTGGTGAATGTCAAAGGCTCCTATATCTTTGTGGATTTCGTGGTCCTCGACACACAAGATGATGGAGAAATGCCGCTTATACTCGGGCGACCATTCCTAAGAGATGTCAATGCAAGGATTGATGTCAGAGCCGAAAAGATTCAATTTCGCATAGGGCGAAGAAACATGACATTCAAATTTCAAGCAAAAGAAGAGCAATGTTACCTAGTGCAAGATGAGGAATCTCAAGAGTGGAGGAAGCCACGGCCCCAATACAAGAAAGAGAAGGTAGCCCTGACCAAGCCCAAGGTGGATAGCCTCATTACAACGATGAGGAAGCATTGGGAGCAAGACAAAGCATTCAAAGGGCGCCACCAACCAAAGAAGCCGAAGGCCATCAACAAGGCTAAGGAGGAAAAGAAGACGGAAACCAAAAACACCCCGGCTAAAGCCTCACCAACCTTAGCACCATCGAAAAAAAAGCGGGTGTGGTGTGTGAAGGGAGCATCATCCGAGTCTTCCACTCTGGGATCGGACGAATCCAAGATCAATTGAGCAAACGGAGGAGTCCCGCTCACAGACCCTAAACTACGAGCCCTCACCGTGAGGTAAATCGGTATTTATCTCATATTTCCCTTCCAACATTTTATTTCATGCATCAAGCCTATTTAAATTACAAATTTGGTTTCACCAATGCATTAGTAAGTAAACAAGACATAGAAAAATAGTTTTAGAGATTTTTGGTGATACGGCCCAATCTAGAGGTATGGCCGTACCCCCCCCCCCGACAAAATTTTGGTGTAGGATGTTTACAAGAGGGGACACGAGTGCTTGGAGCAAGTGGAGTAGGGCCAGCCGAACCTAGTGGTACGGCCGTACCTATGATCTTCCACGAATCCATCAAGCCATCCACTACAAGCTTCCAAGTGCTCAACTCATCACCAAAATGAAGACACGCCAAGCAGGTAGCCAAAAATTAGCTTGGGGGAGGCCCCATTTTCAATCAAGGAAGGTATGTCCATCCAAACCAATTTTCAACATCTTGTTTATCACATTTGAATAAAAGAAAAACAACAGAAATATTTGCTTCAACCATGTGCACTTGAGATCTTGTCTATATCCTCACTTTGGAAATGATGAAAAGTTGCTATGTTAAAACTTTGCAAGAACCTAGTGTACAACCTTGTGCTCTATGAGCATTTGAATTTGTTGGTATATTTTGAGACAAGAGCCTGAAATAAAACTTGTGGGAAGCAAATGCTTATGACCAAACGTAGGGTGTTGACTAGTATGATATGGTGAGACAATGTTGATCTTGCTCTATCTCATAGTATGGTGAAAATCTCGGATAATTTCTTTTGAGAAAATAAAACAAGACAAGTTCCTCAATGGTCATATCACCTACCAAAGCCATATGTCGATATCAAAGTACAAACCTTCTACATATGCTTGCTTGTGACCCATTGAGTTTTGCCAAATTGTTGTGACCCTTGGTAGAATCTTTTCATGCTCCCATGATCGAGATCATGTACACCCACATATACAAGCTAACTTCCACACCGGGAGTTACGCAAAACATGCCATCCACCCACCAAAAATAAATACTCCAAAGTTCCAAAGAGATTTCTCTTCTTGTATTCTTGCAAAAGGAGAGAGGGGTCATTGAAAAAAATAAAAGAAAAGAAAAGAAAAGAGCATAGAAAAAAAATGATGAAGCATAACCCCCCTCCAAAATAAAAGCAAGAGGAGAATCTCAACCAAGGAGTACATAGAAAAACAAACAAAAAAATATTCCACACACTTGCACATCTCGATCAAGTTGCATGACTAGTTTCTTCTTTGATCCGGTCTTTGGCTCAACAACATCATGTGGCACAAGTAAGTCTCATGCTTATTCTACCCAAAGCTCCACATACAAGCCATAGAGTAGGAAGTTGAGGCTCGTTCAAAAGCCTTTGGTGAGGTAACAAATACCACTTGAGCGATCGAGGGAACCATCCGAGGAACCTTGTCTTTCTTTGCAAAAATTTCAAAACTCCGAGATAGGATCCAGAAGAGAGAAAAGCGAGTGATGCAAAGTCAAAACCATTCTACTCTTCAACCTCCGAAGGCAAGGTGGAAAGTTACAAGCCCCACAGGTAAGATAAGGCTAAGTTTCTCTCATACCAATCTTTTCAAATAGCAAGTAGAGTATGGATTTGTGCATAGGTACTTGCCGAGTGGTAACATCATGCAACTCCTGATCCACCGAGGCCAAGTCTAGGCTTTGCTCGAGGACGAGCAAACATTTAGCTTGGGGGAGTTTGTTGACGGTCCTTACAACCAAAATTTGACCGTCAGAACCTCGGGTTCGAGAGGAGTATGTGACAAGTTTCATGCACATTTTTAGTACTAATAAAGTTCCACGAGTTGTGTTGTGAATTTCGTAGGTAGGTACACATTTTGGGAGAATTTGGGACCAACATGCCACATATGCCAGGCACGGTCGAACCACCTGGTCCGGCCGAACCTGCAGGTGCGGCCGGCCCTGCCAGGTCCGGCCGGCCCTGCCCGGAGGCACGACCCTGGTCCAAAGCACCCCTACTCCCTCGAGCACAACTTGGACGAGCGTGATTCACTGGAGGAATGTCGGTTTGATCAAAGGGTGAATGCTAGGATCACTTGGATCAATGGGTCCACTTATCCGATTGCTCAACCGCCACAACCGTCATCCAAAGGCAATCCTAGGCGTTCCCTAACACAGTCGGTGTATCACACAGCACGGGGTAGGGCCGGCCGCACCTATAGGGCCGGCCGCACCTATCACTTGGCGTGACGACAAAACCGACCCAAGGAGCCGACCTACAACCGCCTCAAGAGCAGTGATCAGGAGCGTCCAAGGCGAGAGGTGGCACATCCTAGGGCCGGCCGTGCCTAGAGAGCCGGCCGCACCTGGGGTTTTCCTCCCCTGTGCTCCACCGACCTCCCTTGCCTATAAAAGGCACCTCCCACTCGCTGGAATGGACACACAACGCAGGAGCATCTCCATTTCTCTCTATTGTTCACTTAGAGTAGGATTAGTGTAGTTTGGGAGTTAGAGTCGAGTCGACCTAGTCTCGGGGTTCCGGAGGAGTCTTCTTCAGGGTTCCGGTACTACTCTTGTATCCTTTCTTTGTTTAGACTCAAGTACATTCAAGATATCTTTCTATCTTACCTTTTCGAGTCAATTACATTCAGCTTTTACTTTGCTCTAGAAGCTTTATTCTTGGTTTAGACTAAAGTTAGTTTAATCTTGGTTAGCATAGCTCTCTTGAACCCTATAGTGTTGTCGTCGTTCTTCACTTGATCTTCTACCGAGTACATTTGTGCTTAGTAGCGGAGAGAGACCTTCCTTCGTTATATCCAAGGAAAGGTTCTTTGGTTCGTTGTGAGCGCGGTGCTCAGAGCTTGCCTTAGTCTTAGATTGGTGTCCCGTTCAACGGAATAGTTGTGGTACCCTAGGGAGGTGACAGCTCCAGACGGGCTCAGTAGTCCACCACATTAGTTCGGGCCGGTAGGATTCAGCGCGTCGTCGTTCTCCCTTCTCATCCCAGTCCGAGAGCGCGGCTTTGCATGCCCCTGCAACACTAGAAGAGCTTGTCGAGTTTAGCTTGCCTTGGTTATCCTTTGCCTTAGTTCTTTACCTAGTGTTGACAAGAATAGATAGATTGTGTTAGGATCCTTTCTCGTCTCATTGTCCTCCCAGCTCACTAGGCTCTCTCTAACCCTTTATCAAGATCTCCTTGTGTGTGTCAAGTTATCCCTCGAATATATTTATTCGTTACCCCCGCTATAGCTCTTTACCAAGTCTTGTTTCTCTCCACCGTTTATTCGATCATCTTTGTCGTAGTGCTTCCCTTGGGAAAATATAAATACGATAACCCGAATACCACCGGGTGAAGTGCTACAATGGTAATCCGTGCGCTTGCGGACCTTTCTGTGATGTGTGTTTTACCAAAGATGTTCCTAGCTCCATTACTAGGGGTATAAACCCAGTAGCGACGCTAGGAAGTGCCAACAAGCATTTCTGGCGCTGTCGCCGTGAGTGCAAACCTAGTAGTGAGGCCAAGGAACGTCAACAAGTTCACAACACCAAGTAGCAAACATCATAGGATGATCATCATTACAATTTTCAAAATAATCATAACCACCCATTTGTAATCATAACGATAATAATTGATCATCAATTTACATCTGTAGGTGTTGATTCTTCTTCCATAGCTCCATCTTGCAGCTGTCCCTTCACCTTCTGCAGCTCAGTGGCAGTAGCTTCTGAGGATCCTTCCCATTGTTGATCCCTTTTTCGCTTGGCTGACCTAAAGAAAACATAAGCACCAACAAGTTTCATAACACTATGTATTATGATCAGGAGGAACAACCAGTAAATAAACATCAACAAAGAACAAGTTTCATAATAATCAAGCACTACCTATTTTTATCTTTCTCGCGCAGTATCCATTGCTTCTCCTTCTCCATCTGGATAACACTCTGTTGTATCGATTGCTTCTCCTTCTCGATCTCGATAACTAGCTGCTCAACCGATTGCTTATACACTTCCATCGCATCGATGGCATGTTTCAGCTTTCCCTTCACGTTTTCCAGCTCTGTGGTAGTTGCTTTAAGCTTGATGTTAGCCTTTGCGCATTCTTCCTTCACTACTGGAAAACGAAATTTCCCTGTGCATTTTACATTTCCCTGTCGGTATTTGCAAAAACACACAGGGAAATTCACATTTCCCTGACGGTTTTTAAAGAACACACAGGGCAATACCAAACCCGACAGGGAAATTTCTAATTTCCCTGTGTGTCAGATAAAACACATAGGGAAATTGACATGGCACACGGGGAAATGCCAAATTTACCTGTGTGTGAGATAAAACACACATGGAAATTGACATGGTACACGGGGAAATTCCTCATTTCCCTGTGTGTTAGATGAACCACACAAGGAAATTCATCGACATGGGGAGGAAGAACACATTAACGGTTCATGTTTCTCTTTTTAATCCGGAATTAAATTTTGTAATTGGTATTTCTCCCGCATAAAAACTCAAAACTTGATAGTTCTTTTTCCTATTTTTTTCTTAAAACATGATTTGGTATTTAATAGCGTTTGTTTGCATGTTAATTTCTATTTCTTGAATCTTTTTATACAACTTGCTTTCTTCCACATAAATGGAGAATAGATAAAATACCTTTTTGCATAACACAATTGCTATATAACTTGATATTTTCTATTGTTACAGTGAACATAAGGTGGTGTCAAAAATTGAGGTGCATACGAGTTGGAATAAGTTGCAAGATATTCAAATCCCAAAGTTTGACTTGAACAATAAGAAACTATAAGAGAGATGTGTCCATGTGTGAAGAATGTACAATACCATTTTATCAAATTCATTTAATTTTTTTATCATAACCTTATGTGACTAAAATATGTTGCCATATCAATTTGTAAAATTTTCTCATCAAATTTAAATATTATTTTAATTATTATGTGGTAATTTGGAGGAAGAAAGATGAATTTTCACGATAAGTCAATTGATTTTTTTCATTAGTATTCAAGAAATGGACTAGAGTGGAATTTTGGATTTTGGTTAATTTTCAAAACTTATTGGAGGTGCACATAAGTCAACTTTGAATTACGTTTGTCAACTTTGCATGTTACTTCATAAGGTGCCTTAATTAGATGAAAATAATAAGAAAACACTAAACATGCCAAGATAGGCCAATTTTCAGCCCACCCACGAAACCTGCTGGCCCAAGTATTTCTATCCGTCGATCCATCCGATCCGACGGTTGCCGGCTCTTTGAAACCCTAGTCCTCCTTCACATCCCTTCAGTCCACACGCCTGCCGCCTGCACCCTATCCACTCAGCACAGCCCCCGCCTCCATCCCATCCTCTCCCCTCCCTTGCCCACCTCCGCCGATCCAAGCCGCCTCCCAGCAACTGGCCGCACCGCCGATCCTGCACCCCCGTCGGGACCCCGCGCCGCCGGCCCCACGCCCCTGACGGGCCTCCGCGCCGCCTGCCCCGTGCCAACGATGGGCATCTGAGCCGCCAATCCTGCGTCCCCGCCAAGCCTTCGCATCGCCGGCCCCGCGCCCCCGACGGGCCTCCGTGCCGCCGTTCTCGCTCCCATCTGAGTCGCGCGAGACCAAGACCCGCACCACGGCCAGCTCGCCGTCCGCAAGCATACTCCGGCAAGCAGCGCTGCAGCCCCATCTCTCTCGCTTTGGTGGGTTGAGAAATATTCAGGAGGTTCGATGCCATACCACTATGATAGTTCTCTGCCACTTAATTCATTGTTGTTTTCCACTGACCAGATTGAGTGCTGCCTGAGCTACATAGTTTATTTCTGGTTGTTTAACTTGTTTGAAATGAGCGGTGGTGGCCACACTCCATTAGGGGATCTGACAAATACAATCAATGGTGGCCAGAATGCATCTAATTCGAGGCTGCAACTCATTGATCTGAAAGACTGTAAACGCTGCCTGGGTATGTCATGTTGTCTGTTGCCATTAACTCACCTGCCTTTTCATGACTCTTATATGTTCTGCAAAAAAAATGTAGATAGTATTGTAGATGGCATCTTACACAATGAGAATGAATGTCCTGTCAAAAATGTAGATTCATCCAGGTGATGGTTAAATTTTCACCTATCGGAAAATTTGTTCTTGTAGGTTTGAGAGACATGCAGTTGTGAGAGCAACTTGAAGTAGCATGTGAGTTCACATGCAACTTGGCTTCGCAGAACATATGGTACTTATCTCATTCAGCTAAGGTAGATATCCTCTTCTTAGTTGTGAAGATCACTTTATCTTCATGCTTTATGTGTGCATTCCATTATCAAATTTATTTATGATGTGCAATCATTATACTGTTTGGTGTCAATTGAGTGATTCAGACCTTGTTACCTTACAATTCAATAGTCTTTTACCATACAATTACTGCCCTGAACTTAGTGTTGTGAAACTTAAATTGCAAGATGAGCTGTGGTTTGGGCTAGTGTTTATTTGATCTAAACTTTAGTTGTGATGTTTCCAACATGCAGGATGAAGCTGCTGGAACGGAGCGAGGGTTGCCCCGCAAAGATGAAGCTACCCTTTGACAAGGTTAGTGTTTATGTCCTCTCACTTTGCTGGGCAATGATGGGTTATGCTCTACCTCCTTATAAGTCGACCCATGTATTAATTAATTCCCTCATATTTTACAATCAGCAAAGAAGACAATGACTGCGATTTGTAATGGCATGACAAGAGATTAAATCCATGCATGTCTATGGGTATCATTGTTAACTGATAGTGAGTTTTGTAGGGCATTAACTGATAGTGAGTTGTGAATTGTGTATTGTGATGCATGTTGGGGTAAATATTTCGCAACTAAACCCCCCTCCCCTGTATCTTCGGCTCAAAGGAGAAGATCGGGAGTCGTTTCTACTTTTGCCTTTGCTGTTTCAGGAAACGATCGAGGGTCAATTGGCGAAGACCAAACAAAGCTGGGAATCTTCATTTTACAGAAGCCAAGCTCACCGAGCGAAGGGCCAAGCGAAGCTTGTCTTCGCTCCGAGAGGGCGAGGTCCGTGCGCGAAGACACGAAGGAAGAGTTGCCGCGAAGTCGAGTCGAGGCCTAGTGAAGATGCAACGCGAAGGAGTGCGGTCGGAGGCGATGCGCGTGGTTTTCGAAGAAGCAATCTTCGTACGATCTTCGGGTGGTGATGGCGAAGACGCAAATGGAGACCAAGAGAAGGTCCGCGAGGAAAAGAGCTTCAGCAAGGATTCCGCGAAGAATGCGGAGGCAAACGAAGAACGAGCTGCCACGGTAGCGGACACGTAGACGGGCAAGGTGTAAAGTGATTGTCTGTAAAGTTTGTGAATACGGAGCCCTGCGAGGTTACCAAAATACCCCTAAGATGCTTCGCACAATGTGGAAAAGCAAGGGTAGATGTTGTAAAGTGTAATTGTTATGGGCTTATAAGAAGGACCCGACGGTAATGAAATGGGGGGTGATTGGAAGGCGGCTAAGTTTCTTTACACTTAGTGACTTTCAAGTTTCATACTCTTCGGTTTGGCCGACGTGTTCCCCTTTCTCTAGTCCGTTTCGACTGTTGGCCCCTCTTCGGGGAAGATTTTTATCCCAACAGTTAAGGCACCCACTGTGTTTCGTCCCAGTCATGCCATCGAAGAAGCAACCGAAGAACCCACAACCACACCCAAATAGAGCGACCGATGATCCGTCGGAAGCAGAGAGTGAAAACCCCAGAGAGAGGCAAGCACCAGATAACACAAATAGGATGAGGGACATAGTTCTAAGTCCACGAAACCACAGAGCAGACGAAGATCAAGAGCAAGAAGCGGAGGATGTAGTGGAAGGAAACTTCGAGGTCGGGCTAACAGATGTTGGAGTCGAAGATGAGGACATTGCTGCTTTAAGAAGAATCGAAGAAAGACTTGCTGCCAAGATGAGAGAAAGACCAATGCAAGCGAACATTCATACAAGAGCTCAGGCGGAGGCTGCCATACTTAGGGCGAAAGAAATACAGAACGAGGACCCAGTGCAAGAAAAAGAAAGATACAACGAAATGTTGCAACAAGTCAAGAAGAAGAGAATGCTACTACAGCAGTTGCGAGAAGATGAAGAGCAACAAACAATAAGAAACAAAACATTACAGCTACAAGAACAAATGGCAATCTTGCAAGCTCAGTTGAACTCAATCCACCAGCAAGAACAGACCCAACAACCTCGCAAAGTGCAAAAACAAAGCAAGAAATGAAGACCTGTAGTTGTTGATGAAGACACTGACGAAGAAGAGGAAGGGTTTGAAGAAGACTCTTTGTACTATGATTCAGAAGAAGAGGCGTATGTGGAACATAGGCCACAAAAAAGATACAGAGATGTGCTTCCAAGCAAAGCGAAGCTCGCTTCACCTCTTTCGCTAGAACTTGAGAACGCAGATTGGCCGCCGAAGTTTAAATTACCGGCATCTTTACCGGAGTTCGATGGTGAGTCTGACCCAAGACAGTTCCTCCAGAAATACACTGTGGCAATATATTCGGGAGGAGGAGATGAGGTAGCAATGGCAAGGGCTATGATAATGGCTCTAAAAGGCTCAGCACAGCAATGGTACTCTTCGCTGCCAAAAGGAAGCATCAGGTCATGGGAGCAGCTTCGGCGAAGAATAGAGAACAATTTCCAGGGGTATCAACCCCAAGATCTCACCTTAGGAGATCTTCACCTCATAAAACAAGGAGACAAAGAACCATTACAAGAGTACATCAAGAGATTTGCCAAGGCCAGAGCTAAAGCACCACACATAGAAGCAACAACTGTGATTGATGCAGCAATTGATGGACTCAAAGTAGGACCTTGTGGAGAGTATCTAGACTGAAGAAGACCCAAAACGGAGAAGCAGCTGTTTGACATAATGCAAGAATATTGCAAATCAGACAGAGGAAAACAGCGAAGAGTTGACGAATACAACAAGAGGAAGAATCAAGTGAAGCCTCAGCAAGAATGGAGAAGCAGGGCCCAGAACAATCAGGGACCTTCGGCGAGGTCGAACTTTTACAACAAAAGTAATGTGAATAATGTTTCAGGAAACAACTCGCAAATGGTATCTTCGGCTGCAACAGGAAGCAGAGGCCAAAACTCAGGCAGAGGTCCGCCACCTCAATCTGTGTGTTCCTTGCATGGCCTGAACAAGGGGCATTGGTCATATGAATGCAGAACGCTACTTCGCAGGAAGCAGATTGAAGAAGACAAGAAGAAAACAGCGCAGAGCCAGGCGAAGACAGTCAATCACACATCATCAGCGGCACCGTCGATGGCTCAAAGTTCAATGCAAAACTGGCAACCTTACATCCCGCAACCATGCTTCCAGCAAATGCCACTACCACCTCCACTGATGTTCAACCCGAACATGATGCAACTACAGCAGCAAAGCACTGCGTCATACCAGCCAAAACCAGAGCCGCCTCATCAGGCACCCTCGTAAGCAAATCAGAACAGAGAAGATGAAGATCGCTATCGAAGAATGAACATAATCAATGCTATCACAGGCGGTTGCAACTCACCTGAACACTTGACGAAGAGACAGAAGAAAGATCAACAAAGAGAAGTGAGCCATGTATGCGCAGGAAAAGTTTTCAAAACAGAATGGTCACACATTCCAATCACCTTCACAGAAGCAGATCTCAAACTGAAGAAGTATCCCCACGAAGATCCTCTAGTCATCAGAGCAGTACTGGGAAAGACCACAAAATACTTGTTGGGCAATGATGTAGGAGGCATCCTCGTAGACAACGGCAGTTCCGCAGACATCATAACTTATGAATTGTTCAAGAGGATGGAGTTCAGAGACGATCAACTTCAGAAAACTTCAAAGCCACTATATGGCTTCGGTAACAAGAAGGTGGAAGCTCTGGGAACAATCAAAATGAATGTAAGTCTCGGGACAGGAGCACTGATGAGAACAGAGATGTTGAGCTTCGATGTAGTGGACATTCCATACGCATACAAAGAATCTTCGGGAGGGGAATCATAAACAAGTTCGCAGCAGCGATACACATGTCATTCTTGTGTATGAAGATACCAACTACTAATGGCATTCTCACAATATACGGAGATCAGGAAGATGCACACGATCGAGAATACAACGTGGGCAGCAACCAAAAACCGATTCATGTAGTCGGAAACAGCAAAGACACCGTAGAAAGTGAAGAAGAAGAAGAGCCCGAAGAGCTCGAAACGAAAAAGAGACTTTGCCAAGACGAAAAGAAGAGAATGCAACCTCACGAGCACACAAAGAAGGTGCGTCTTTGCGAAGATGTTCACGACAAACTGGTCACTATAGCAAGAGGGATGACCGAAGAAGAGGAGAATGCACTCATCACATGCCTTCGCAACAATCAAGATGTATTTGCCTGGAGCAAGAGGGATCTTAAGGGAGTGCCTCGCGAAGTGATAGAGCACGCACTGCACTTAGATCCAAAGATTCCACCGAAGAGACAAAAGCTCATTATCATATCACCTCAGAAAGAATTGGCAGCGCAAAGCGAAGTAGAGAAGCTGTTAGATGCAGGGGTCATCAGAGAAATACAGTTCACAACTTGGCTTTCGAACATAGTGATGGTACCGAAGAAGAATGGAGGGCAGAGAATGTGCATTGACTTCACACTCTTGAACAAGGCTTGCCCAAAAGATGACTACCCTTTACCAAGAATCAACGTGTTGGTGGATGCAGCAGCAGGGTGTGAGAGAATGTCGTTGCTAGATTGCTTCTCTGGATATCACCAAGTCTGGATGAAGAAGGAAGACGAAGACAAGACAAGCTTCATAACACCCTTCGGGGTATATTGCTTGGTCAGGATGCCTGAAGGCCTACGCAACGCTGGCCCAACGTTCAACAGAATGGTGAAAATTGTACTTGGCCCACAACTGAGAAGAAATGTATCAGCTTACGTAGATGATGTGGTCATACACAGCAAAAAGAAAGACCAACACATCGAAGATCTCAGAGAAACCTTCGCGAACTTGAGGAAGTATGGTCTCATGTTAAATCTAGAAAAGTGTATCTTCGGGGTATCCAGGGGAAAGCTCTTAGGTTGCATGGTGTCAAAGTCTGGCATAGAAGCAAATCCAGAGAAGATAGAGGCAATACGAAACATGAGAACACCACAAACAAAAAGAGATATTCAGAAGCTTACGGTAAGAATAGCAGCACTGGGTCGCTTCATAGCGCGATCAGCAGAACGAAGCTTACCATTTTTTAAGTTGTTGTCTGCGAAGAACAAAATAAATTGGGGTCCCGAAGAGCAGGAAGCATTTGAGCAGTTTAAATCATACTTGGAGAATTTGGCAGTGCTAACAAGTCCAGGAGACAAAGCGAAGTTGTTGTTGTACATAGCAGCTTCCGCAAGTGCAGTAAGCGCAGCTCTGGTAGAGGAGAAGTACGAAGAGGGGCAACTCAAACAAGTGCCAGTATACTTCGTCTCCAAGGCTTTGTCAGGAGCGAAGAAGTTCTACTTTGAGCTGGAGAAGATGACATACGCAGTGGTAATGGCGGCAAGAAAGTTAAAGCATTACTTTCAGAGTTACTCAATCACTGTCCCAACATCATATCCCCTTCGCGAAATACTAGAGAACAAGGAATCTTCAGCACGGATAGGAAAGTGGGCAACAAAGCTATCCCAATACGCCATAGAGTTCACGGCCAGAACAGCCATAAAGTCTCAAGTTCTAGCAGACTTCATTGCAGATTGGACACCAAGTCAAGGTGACAAAATGAACGAAGACAAGCCAGAAACACCATGGGTCATGTATTGCGATGGAGCTTACTGTGATGATGGAGCCGCGTCTTAGGCAATCTTAATGTCACCATCAGGCATAAAGATGAGATACGCTTTGAGGCTCGACTTCGAAGGCAAGACAAATAATGTGGCAGAGTATGAGGGATTGTTGCTGGGACTTCACAAAGCAAGAGCCATAGGGGCAAGAAGAGTAGTCATAAACACAGACTCGGAGTTGATCACAAGGCAAATTGGCAAGACTTACAAAGCAAAACATGATGAAATGGCAAAGTACTTGAAAACCGTGAGAGGCATGGAAAAATTCTTCTTCGGCTTCATAGTCAAAAAGATACCAAGAGATCAGAACAATGAGGCAGACATGCTAGCAAAGGCAGCAGCGCAGAAAGAACCATTACCACCAGATGTCTTCTACGAAGTTCTCAAATGTAAATCAGTAGATTGCGATGAAGCACCAGTGAGATATGTAAATGCGATATCGAGCGAAGATTGGAGGTCTTCGATAATGGCATTCCTGAGAGGTCATTATGAACCACAGTCAAAGGAGGAGAACAAGAGAATGGCCTTGAGGGCGAGATCATATGAAATAAGAGGAGACAACTTATACAAAAGTGGAGTGTGCGCACCGTTGCTCAAGTGCGTTTCCACCGAAGAAGGGCGAGACTTGTTGCAGCAGATCCATTCAGGAATGTGTTCTTCTCACATTGGAACACGAAGATTAGTAGCGAAGGCATTTCGTCAAGGATTCTATTGGCCTACGGTAGTCCGAGATGCCGAAGATATAGTGCGAAGATGTGATAACTGTCAAAAGCATTGTAACTACACAAAAACTTCTCCATATGAGATATAATTGCTACCACTAGTTTGGCCCTTCGCAAGATGGGGAATTGACATTGTGGGACAATTACCAACAGCACCAGGCAATTACAAGTACTCTAGGCAAGAGCAGTGCAAAGAATCACATCGCAGGTGATACAAAAATTTTTCTGGCAAAGCATCGTGTGCAGATTTGGAGTTCCTTACAAAGTAACAGTAGACAACGATAAGCAATTTGACAGCACAGATTTCAGAAGATTTTGCTTCAACTTGGGCACTAAGCTATGCTTCACTTCAGTGTATCACCCAGAATCCAACGGAGCGGTAGAAAGGGCAAATGGCATTATCTTCACCGGAATCAAAAAGAACTTGACAGGAATGGCTAGGGGGAAATGGGCTGAAGAGTTGCCTAGAGTAGTGTGGTCTCACAACACTACTACATCCAGAGCCACAAACTTCACACCTTTCAGATTGCTGTACGGGGAAGAAGCTGTCATCCCCGAAGAGATCAAATTGGGATCACTGAGGGCAGACCAAGAACCACAAAACGAAGAGGATGCAAATTTGGCAATTGATACAAGAGAAGAAGACAGACTCCAAGCATTAAGCAACATAGAGAAATACCAAGATGAAACTAGGAAGTGGAGAAATAAGAAAGTTCATGAACAAAAGATATCCACCGGAGACATGGTTCTCCGAAGAAAAACAAGAGGAGTGGGAAAACTGGAAGAAAAGTGGGAAGACCCATTTTTAGTATCAGAAACAAGGCAGGGAGCTTACAGATTGCAAACCTTAGAAGGAGAAGAAGTCACTTACTCATGGAATCAGCACAATTTGCAGAAGTACTGGCTCTGAGAATAAGTGTATTGTATGTGAGATATTATCATTTTTTAGTTTCTCTTCATTTTCAGCTTTTGTAATCTTCATTTCAACTTCTTTTGCACTTTCAACTTTTGTAAATACGTAGTGAAGTCCGTACTCTTTTCCTCGCGGGAAGAATCTTCGGTGATCTCACAACGGGAACACTGAAGATGCGAGGTTTTTAACGAGGCAGACTTGTGTAATATCCCCTTGAGAAATATAACAAGGGCTCCCAAAAAAAAGAAAGTCGTTATCTATCATCGGTCCCAAAGTGACAATCATCCGAAGAGATTGTCACTTTCGGGAAAACATTGCAGAAGTAAGTGAACACATGCGTCTGGCCTCGCGAAGACAAGTCGCATTTAGTTCACTTAAGAAAAAATTGATTGAGGGGGCGCATGTGGGAACTGTTCTGCAAAGGTCGCGAAGATGTTAAGGAGCATTCTACAATCTGTTCCAAAGAGGAGGGCATGACTCGCTTAAAGGCCTACTTTCCGCGAACAAAAAGTCTTCGGCGGTCAATGCGCGAAGCCCCTCAGTAAAGTACTATAGGGATAAGTCGACCCGTTAAGGGGCGTGGTCGCAAAATCGTCCGCTTTATCACAAGCGAAGAAGCCTTCAGCGGTTAATGCGCGAAGCAAATTGCGAGGCAGGGCTGACGAGCCACCTCGAGGTCAAATTTCTATGAAGTTGAGCTATCATGCCACTTCGCACCTTTGGGCTATCATGCCATCTAGCATCTTTGGGCTATCACGCCGCTTCGCATATTTGAGCTATCATGCTGCTTTGCATAAGTGAAAATTCGTATGCAAGATAAACTAACCATTCTATATGCAGGACTTGTTTCTATCTTATAAATGATACATCACATGTTCGAAACAAAACGACCTGCGAAGATCAAAACAGGAAACTGGGGGGAGGCGCTTTTCGAGCGCAGTTCCCATGTTTCAATCTTCGCAAGTAAATAAAACCATCATCTTCGCACAAGTGAGATTACAACAGAATCATGGTATACATATTTGTTGAAAAAAATACATTACAGGCACAGCAGTACATCACAACAGCATAGTTCAAACGATTACAAACATAGCAGCACAAGCGACGAAAATGGTTACATCACAAAACAAATCAGCGAGGGCGCTTGTACATTTACTCATATTCCGCTTCTTCGGTGAGATCAATAACTTCAACCTTAGGCACAGCAAAGGGGCTTGAGGACGAAGGTGTGTCTTCGCGAGCAGGCACAACAGAAGATGGTTCAGATCCTTCAATTTGACAGCGAGGAGTATCGTCGTGACAGAGACGATTGCGTACATGTGCGAAGACATTTTTCGCGTCAAGATTTTTCTTCTCGCATTTTTCTATCTTACGCGACATAAACACATCAAAGGGCACGTCGGAAAATTTAGAGTTAAACTTGCACCAAATAGAGCCGGACATGAAATAATCACCGAAGTTAATAGTTACAGGACAAATATCTTCGGCAACCTGCGCAGGATACACCTCCGGCACCTGCGCAGAGTTGCAAATGTTTCAGACAGATTGTTCACAAAATACCCCCAACTGCCCAAATCACTAAGGCTACACACTCCCTCACACCTCAAGGGCTCCCGAAGTGACGTCTGTTGTCCGGACTTCATGTGGAGAAGCAGCCTGGGTAGATGGCGCAGCTGAAGACACCGCAGCCGAAGATGGACCACCTCCACCACCAGAAGATGCAGCAGTAGGCGAAGGTGTGGGCACATAACCAGGCTGAAACAAATAAGGAAAAGCATAAGCATAAGAAAGAAAATGGTTACAAAAGTAAAAGGAGATAGGCAAGATATAGTAGTATGAACCTTGCGAAGCACACGCCGACCTTCGGCAACAGTCAACCCAAAACCAAACTTCTTGAAGAAAGTCTGCATAAAGTTCTTGGCTATATTCTTGGGTAGTACAGGGATCCTCTCCACAGATGTTTCAGTTGGCCAAGTGAAACTAGCATCACGAAGCTGACGAAGATCACTCTTCGTAAGGCTAGGCTTGCCATCTCCGGAGGATTTGAACAGAGAATACACCGCGTGAGAAAGGCTGCGGGCAGCAACAGCAGCCCCAAGTTCCCCGAAGGAGCGCCCAGCAGATGCGAGGGAGCTAACCCCGTTAGATAGCCAGTCGAAAACTGGACCTATAAACATTTCCTTGACATCATAAGGAGCAGGGCTAAGTCTGTAGTCAACCAGGAGATCATAAAGCTTCTTGCACAGAGGGGAAACATGACGTTCAATTTCATCGCAATAAGTCTCGTGCTCCGAAGTTAGGCTGTCATGTGACCGCCGAAGATCTGCGAGCTCGGCAACTTTATCATCATACAACTTCTGCAGACCCTCAGCCTTTTTCTTCTCATCCTCTGCACTAGAAGCCAAACGATGAAGTTTAGTATGTTGAACTTCCAGTTCGGCGTTCTTCTTAGCCAGTTCATCCTTCTCCTTAGCAAAATCAATACACTTCTTCTTCTCAGCCTCTAGCGAAGATGAGAGGGAAACCTTTTCAGCTTGCAGAGTCTTCACGACATCGATTTCCTTGTTCAGAGCTGTAGCAGATGTCCTCTCAGATAATTGATGGGACCGAAGGTCAGAACGGCAGCGCCGTTGAGCAGCGCGACAAGCCAAAAAAGATTTCATGCTAAGATCTTGTGCTTGATACAGAATTTCTTCAGCGCTCTCTTTGCCAAGTTCATCCTCCATAATGGGGAAGCCAAAACTGTCACCAGCTTCTTGGAGCAAAGTACGCTCGTGATCATCACTGCAAAATTGAAGAACCTTGCGCATGGAATCACCGAAGATGCGGGCGTTAGGTTTCATACCAAGACGCTGCACAACAACACTAGGCGATTCGCTGCTGACGAAAACGCCACCACTTCTAGTATCGCTCTCCGTCTCAGACGAAGAGCCATCTTGTTCCATACGAGTCAAAGTCTTCTTGTGAATAGCCGATACAACTTTACTTCCGCCAGGGGCTTCAGCAGGAGAAGGAACCACAACTTCGACAGCTGAAGGAGGAGGTATAGGAGACTTGTCTTTTGAAGATCGAGCCCGCGCGGCGCAATCTTCGTCGCTCTCGGGTTCGGGCTCGCTATAATCAATGTCCAGAGGATCAGCAAGAGTGGCACCAGCAGCGGCAGCACCAGGAGAAAGAGAAACAATATCCACTATCTCTTCGGGTGGGTCAGTTGAAGGAACTTCAATGTTTGTGCCAGAACCAGCACCAACTTCGCCAGGACACGTCTCAGTATCACTCTTCGAATGGTCAGACTCCTCGGGGCTGGAAGACACAGCTTCAGAAGTCGATACCGGGGCGGTTCTCTGGGGCATAGAAACACTTCGGCCACCGCTGCGACCACGGCGCTTCTTAATGACCTTCGCGCGCGCAGCTAGGGCTACGGCCTCAGAACTTCCTTGGCCAGCCTTCTTTGATGCTCGCTTCGCTTGAGCTTCGCGACGAGCAACAGTAACAGAGCGATCGCCAGCATGAATACCAAAGAAAAAGAAGAGACGGTTGTCTCGAGTGCCACCAAGGCATTCCTGAATATCAGCATCTTCCTTCGAAGAAATAGGCCCAAGTATTTCATTCGCTCGAGCTTCAATTTCAGCAACGTTGATAGCTATAATGGAAGATAGAAACAAGTATCAGCAAAACAAAAATATACATAAACAAGAATATTAAGCGAAGAACAGTAAGAGGCAACAAAGAGGAAAGAGAGAGAGGAGTACCATTCTTTGTCAAGCCAAAGCTCCGAGCGAATTCAGGAATCTTGATAGCTGAAGCGAAGTCGCTCCAAGCAACGATAGACCACCCAGCGCGAACAGGGAATATCTTCGAACCAATGTATTCTTCAACCAGGTCGCGGGTAGCATAGGTCTTCGCCAGCTCCTGGAAAGCAAGGAGGAAAAGGCGATCCGCGTCTCCATCTTCATAGGCAGTACCAACACCTTTAGGCAGGTTCTCAAATCGTGTGCACACAAGAGGAATCTCTTCGTCATCAACAGTGTAATAGAACCAGTAATGGTTCTAGTTTTCATCCCACTTGTTTTTGTAGGCAACAACAGGAACGTCGGTGTCGCCACGATACTTGAAATTCAAAGAAGCAAACTGGGCTTCTTCGCGAACCAGAGCACCATCAACAAGACGCTCTATCTTCAAAGGTTGGTGATGAACAGTATGAACTCTGACGAAGTTAGCAGCGGTAGGACTCACAGACATTGTCTTGCTCGCCCACATATAAATGTTAAGCCGAAGAATGGCATTAGGGGTGAGGTGATGAAGGTGCATCGCAAAGTTCCGAAGAATAGAGATGACAGCTCCATCAAGAGGAAAACGAAGGCCAGCAGTAAATAAATCCCGAAAAACAATCACTTCGTTGGGGCGAGGAGTAGGAGTAGTCTCAGGACCAGGGGCTCGACCTTTTCCTTCCTTAATGAACCCAGAAGTGACGAACTCCGCAACATGTGCTTCAGAAACCTTACTCTGACCAAAGACAAAGGTCGGAGGCACGTTATCAGCCTTGGGAGCCATGGGAGCGAAGAAGAAAACTGCACATGCACAAAAGTGAATAAGCAACTAAACTAGACAAAGAGATAAAAAAAGAGAAGATATCAGAAGACACTTACGAAGAGAAGGAAATGAAGGAAGTGAAGATGTCCTTAGCTCTCGCGAAGTCAGATGAAATCCTCAGCTCTTGCAAAGGCAAAGGTAAATTTGCAAGGATTTTACCACGGTGAAAACAAACCCAGGTGGGGGCAGACCCTTATATAGGCTGCCAAAGGCGGGAATCTCGGAGATCCTGTAGCGAAAGACGTGGAGAAAATCTAGGAGATCCGTTAAAGCGTGGCGAAAATCATGGGACTTCGCGGATAAACATGCAAAATAGCAAAATTGATTAAAAAAGGAAAAAAATATATAGAAAATATAATAAAAAGGGGGGAGGAGAAAAGAATAACTAACTTCCAAAGACGAGCCGAAGATGGGAGGTGCTTGGGAGCGAAACATTTCCACCCATCGCAAAGAAGGTTTGCTAGTTCGGCTCGTCTTCGGTGGAAACCCTCACTAGCAAGGGGCTGAATGTTAGGGTAAATATTTCACAACTAACCCCCCCTGTATCTTCAGCTCAAAGGAGAAGACCGGGAGTCATTTCTAGTTTTGCCTTTGCTATTTCAGGAAACAATCGAGGGTCAATTGGCGAAGACCAAACATAGCTGGGAATCTTTGTTTTACAGAAGCCATGCTCACCGAGCGAAGGGCCAAGCGAAGCTTGTCTTCGCTCCGAGAGGGCGAGGTCTGCGCGTGAAGACACGAAGGAAGAGTTGCCGTGAAGTCGAGTCGAGGCCTGGTGAAGATGTGACGCGAAGGAGTGCAGCCGGAGGCGAGGTGCGTGGTTTTCGAAGAAGCAATCTTCGTACGATCTTCGGGCGGTGACGGCGAAGACGCAAATGGAGACCAAGAGAAGGTCCGCCAGGAAAAGAGCTTCAGCAAGGATTCCGCGAAGAATGCGGAGGCAAACGAAGAACGAGCTTCCATGGTAGCGGACACGTAGACGGGCAAGGTGTAAAGTGATTGTCTGTAAAGTTTGTGAATACGGAGCCCTGCGAGGTTACCAAAATACCGCTAAGATGCTTCGCACAATGTGGAAAAGCAAGGGTAGATGTTGTAATGTGTAATTGTTATGGGCTTATAAGAAGGACCCAACGGTAATGAAATGGGGGGCGATTGGAAGGCGGCTAAGTTTCTTTACACTTAGTGACTTTCGAGTTTCATACTCTTCGGTTTGGCGGACGTGTTCCCCTTTCTCTAGTCCGTTTCGACTGTTGGCCCCTCTTCGGGGAAGATTTTTATCCCAACAGTACAAGGACTTGTAATGCTCTTTAAGTGATTGTATCTGTGTGGCAACAATGTGCAGTATAAATACATGTCAGCGAAATGCTTCTGATTTCAATTGTGGCTATATTTTTCTTGCAATTGATATATATTTCCCTGTCGGTAAATGAAAGTGACAGGATAATTGGATTTGACGGGGAAACATATTTTCCCTGTCGGTGCACATATTTTCCCTGTTGGTTTCTGTTTGACAGGGGAATTATTCCAAACCCGATGGAGAGGAATTCCCCTGTAGGGGAGTAACCGACAGGGTAATATGGAAACCGACAGGGAAATAGAAGTTTGCCTGTCGCTTTATCCCTAACGGTTATTCCCTATCGGCTAACCGTCAGGAAAATTATTTTTCATTATCCCTGCCGGTAATTTGCGTTTTCCTATCGGTTTTGGCGCACACAGGGAAATTCGATTTCCAGTAGTGCTTCCATGACCTTGCCTCCTCTTCAGGTTTTGCCTTCCTGTCTAGAACCAGGTCTTTCGACTCTTGGTCAAGAATCTCACCTATTTCTTTCAATAAGGTATTGTCCCGGCGTAACATATGGGCACACAACTCCTTGTAGTTGTTGGTCTGTTCCAATTGTTCATGTAACAATTGGTCAGCCATCTCGTTGAATTTCCTCATCTCTTCCATAGTTGTATTTAAAATTTCCTAACACAGCTCCTTGTATTTTGCAGCCTCTTGCTGCGCCATGAGTTCTCTGCCTTCTTGTTCTTGCAGGTCTCTCTTCACCTCCTGCAGCCCAGCTTTAGTGGCTTCAAGCACCTCTACAAGCTAGTAAAATACAATAACCTATCAATCCATCAAACGATGCAAACTGAAAACAAACTGAATCTAACACCTATGAATTATCTATAGCCTATCAACTTGTAACACCAAACGAAGTACAAATATGAGGGTACGATGAAATCTGATTCTAGTGTATATGCTCATCAATCCGTTTGATCCCCAAATCTAGAAATCCCTAGGACGATAGGGGAAAATATAGTGGCTCAAACCAGAGAACTGACCTTGTCGAGCCGTTTCAGCTTCTTGTAGCTAGAAGGTAGCGGCGGAACCATCTTCCCGTCGCCTCTAGGATCCGCCATTCCTGCCACGAGCTGTTGCAGATCTGCGCGTAGCAAAAGTCGAGAGTTTTTGCGAAGGCAGTGAAGCCTTTCGCCTGTGAATTACTGATTTATATTAAAGATTCACCTTACACAACCATAAGGAAAGTGTTTCCTGTTAAAATGACAGAACCAAGAAGTGGTGCAGTGGTAAGCAACGCAGTCCTGTTCCTATAGGTCTTTAGTTCGAACCTTGCAATGGTAAGTTTTTTTTGCAACATTTCATGACCTAGCGAAAATGCTTACATGTGGGACCTCCATTTTATGATGACTTGGAACGACAATAGGAAATAAGCAGTTTCGCGATCGTTACTCATGAAGGTCCTTCCAACAAAACATCAACTCATGACCACAAAGTCACAACACCAAGTAGTAAACATAATTATGATCAAGTAGCATCAAGTTTCTCAACTCACGACCACAAAGTTCACAACACCAAGTAGCAACAAGTTCCATCAACTCATGACCATTCTCAACGCTCAAGAACTAAACATCAATTACATTTGTAGGCGTTGATTCTCCTTCCATAGCTCCATCCTGCAGCTTCTGCGGAGAAGTAGCTTCAAGCTTCTTGCGAGCTTCTTGCGATCCTTCCCATTGTTGTTCCCTTTGTCGTTTGCATGATCTGAAGTAAACATCAGCAGCAACAAGTTTCATAACACTATATGTCATTCAGGGCCGTTCGTCACTATGAAGTCAGCAACAACCAGTAGTTAAACATCAACAAGCAACAAGTTTCATAATAATCGTAACTACCTATTTTTTTTTAATTCGCAAAGAATCGATTCCTTCTCCTTCTCAACCCGTTCCAGCTTTGTCTTCACCTTTTTCAACTCAGTGGCAGTAGCTTCAAGCTGCTTGTTAGCAATTTCACGGTCTTCCTTCAAATCACTTGCTTCCTCTCGACCATTTTCAACAACCTTTGTCAGCCTATCCAGAACAGCAGTAGTCCTAGCATCCCACTGAGGATCAATCCAAATAAACATCCCACATCGTTGTTCTTCAGGCTGTAGACACCAAATACATACATGTTCATACAATTATCCATTTGCAACACTGACATCAAGAGTACAAGTACTATAAGTCTACCTGACCGTAGATTCCATACCGGCGCCCAAGGTTGCACAAGGGTTCCTTGACAAGGATAGCATACCCATGCTCGCACTTGTTATAGCGATCCACAAGGATAAGATCAGCATCAGGAGGGCCTGATGTAACGAAATCAGTGGGCCGAGCCACCTCCAGAAGCTAGTAAAATACAACAACCTATCAATCTGATGAAAATTGAAAACTAACTGAATCTAACACCTATGAATTATCAATAGCCTATCAACTTCTAACACCAATCGAAGTGCAAATCTGAGGGTACAAAGAAATCTGAATCAATTGTATTTGTATATGCTCATCAATCCGCAAGATCCCCAAATCTAGAAATCTCCATCCCTAGGTTGTAGGATAAAATGTAGTGGCTCAAACCTGAAGACTGACCTTGTCATGCTGACTTAGGTACTGGTAGCTGGAGGTGCCTCATTACTCACCCTCTCATCGCCGCTAGGATTCTCCATTCCTACCACAAGCCGCCGTTGCAGATCTATGTAGCGGAAGTTGAAAGTCTTTGCGAAGTCTGAGTGAAGCGTCTCCCAACCATTCAATAGGCAATTATAGACTCAACTGAAACTTACATGTGGGACCTGGTCACAGTTAAGAATTCGCATGAACTATTAGCTGAGTTTCCCATAAAACATGCACAACCAAGAAGTGGTGCAGTGGTAAACAGCACAGCCTTGTTCCTTCAGGTCCCTGGTTCGAACCCATGCCATGGCAAATTATTTTTGCAACATTTCGTGACCTAGCCTCCGCTGATCTGGCGAAAATGCTTACATGTGGGACCCAACTGAATTTTATGACGACTTGGAACACTCTATTTTAAAATAATGCTTACATGTGGGACCAAAGTTGGTTTATGACGCCGCTGACCCAGTGAAAATGCTTACATGTGGGACCCTGGAAAATTTTATGACGACTTGGAACACTCTAATTTCGAAAGAATGCTTACATGTGGGACCCTACTGAATTTTATGACGACTTGGAACACTCTGTTTTTAAAATAATGCTTACATGTGGGACCGATGTTGGTTTATGACGTTTTTCAGAGCTTATGGCGTCACAAAATAGCATGGAACAGGGAACACCCAGCTACAGTACCAACCGTAATGACGAAAAATTTTTTTGTCACTAAATTTGCTCAGAAGTGAAATATTATGACGAGATCAGTCAGGAACGTCATAAATCAATGACGCTAAAATGTGGTTGCGTCACTAGTCCACGATTTTCTTGTAGTGAAGAACACGAACGAGTGGAGGAAGTGCGTCGACTACACCGACCTCAACAAGCACTGCCCCAAGGACCCCTTTGGGTTGACGTGGATTGATCAAGTCATCGACTCCACGGCGGGCTGCGACCTACTCTGCTTCCTCGACTGCTACTCCGAGTATCACCAGATCGCAATCAAGGAAGAAGACCAGGAGAAGACCACGTTCATCACCCCGTTCGGCGCCTACTGCTACACGACGATGTCGTTCGGGTTGAAGAATGCTAGCGCTACCTATCAACGAGCAAACCAGGCCTACTTCAAGGAGCAGCTCAACAAGAAAGTCGAAGCCTACGTGGATGACGTAGTCGTCAAGACCAGAAACTCCAACACGCTCATCGCCAATCTTGAAGAGACTTTCGCATCTCTGCGGGAGTACCAATGGAAGCTCAACCCCAACAAGTGCGTCTTCAGCGTACCTTCAGGGAAACTACTCGGCTTCATCATCAGCCACCGTGGCATCGAAGCCAACCCCAAGAAGATCTCCGCCATCACCAACATGAAAGCTCCAACCTGCATCAAGGATGGCGGCCCTGAACAGATTCATCTCAAAGCTCGGAGAACTGGGACTACCCTTCTTGAAGCTACTCAAGCACCAAGAGAAGTTCGCGTGGACCGCGGAGGCTGACCAAGCTCTGATGCAGCTTAAAGACTTCCTGTCCAAGCCACCGGTCCTCACGGCTCCTCGCAAAAAGGAGCAGCTACTGCTCTACCTCACTGTGACTACTTATTTGGTCAGTACTGCCATCGTCGTCGAGCGGCAGGAAGAGGGGCACACCTACCCAGTCCAGCGACCAGTCTACTTCGTCAGCGAGGTCCTGTCCGAGTCCAAGGCCCGGTACCAGCCGGTCCAGAAGCTACTCTACGCAGTATTCATCACCTCGCAGAAGCTACAACACTACTTCCAGGAGTACTCGATTACTGTCATCACCGACTACCCACTCGGCGGCATACTCCACAACCAAGATGCAACCGGGAGAATCTCCAAGTGGGCGGTCGAGCTCGGCACCCTCAACATTGACTTCAAGCCACGCACTGCTATCAAGTCTCAAGCACTAGTCGACTTCATGGCAGAGTGGCGGGAAAATCAACTACCCACACCAACAGAGCGACCAGAGCATTGGGTGATGTACTTCGATGGCTCACTCAAGCTCGAGAGCGCAAGCGCAGGGGTACTCCTAATCTCTCCAAAGGGTGAACAACTCAAGTACGTCCTGCTGATCTTCTAGAAGGTCTCAAATAACGAAGCCGAGTACGAAGCTCTGCTACACGGGCTCCGACGCGCAATCTCATTGGGCATCAAGCGGCTACTAGTCTATGCTGACTCCGCTGTGGTTATCAACCAGGTCAATGACTCTTGGGACCGCAACAAGGAGAACATGGACGCCTACTGAATAGAAGTCCGCAAGCTCGAGAACAAATTCCATGGACTCGAGTTCCATCATGTCATCCGCGGCAACAACGTTGCAGCGGACGTCCTGTCGAAGCTTGGTTCTACTCGCGCTCAAGTACCCGCTGGAGTCTTCGTCCACGAACTTCACACGCCATCCATCCCGGAGCCGGTGGCAACGACCACTGACCCTGGGCCATCTCAGCCCGGTCGGGAGGTCATGATGATTGATGTGGACTGGAGGCAACCCTTCATCGACTACATCCACGAGCAGAAGGTCCCTTCCGACAAGAATGAGGCAGAACAACTCGTCTGATGAGCCAAGACCTACGTACTTGTCGGGGACAAGCTCTACAGGCGGGGTGCAACTTTTGGAGTACTCATGAAGTGCGTACCTCGGGAATAAGGCAAGGATATCTTGGAGGAGATCCACAAAGGCGTTTGCGGCAACCACGCGTCCTCTCGCACGCTAGTGAGCAAGGCCTTTCGATGAGCTTTATACTGGCCTACAGCTCTGGGCGACGCAGAAGAACTCGTCAGAAGGTGCCAAGGGTGCCAATTCTTCGCCAAGCAGCAACACGTCCCAGCCTACAAGCTAGTCACGATACTGTCGACCTGGCCGTTCGCCTGCTGGGGGCTCGACATGATTGGGCCTCTGCCAACTGCACCAAGAGGATTCAACAAAGTTCTGGTGGCTATCAACAAGTTCACCAAGTGGATCGAAGTCAAGCCGGTCACCTGCCCAAAAGCCGACAGAGTACTCAACTTCTTGGATGAACTCGTGCATCGCTATGGGCTACCCCATCGCATCATCGCAGATCTGGGCTCTAACTTCAACAATCATCAATTCTGGGAGTACTGCGAGAACAGCGGGATCGATGTCTGATACGTCTCAGTCGCCCACCCGTGCGCTAACGGCCAGGTGGAGCGCGCCAACGGGATGGTACTCGACGCCCTCAAGAAGCGACTGCACGATGCTGCTAACACCAAATGGGGCAAGTGGATCAAGGAACTACCCAACGCACTCTGGGGACTTCGTACTCAACCTACCAAGCCAACTGGGCAGTCACCCTACTTCCTAGATTACGGCTCTGAAGCTAATCTACCCGCCGACGTGATGTGGGAATCCCCAGCAGTAGAACAATACGATGAAGGCATCTCAAAAGACAACAGACAGGTTGATATCGACAGCCTCAAAAAAGCCCGTTGTGCTGCCCTCGTCCAATCAGCAAAGTACCTAGAAGGTATCCGACACTACCACGATCGCAACGTCAAGGAACGCCTATGGGTAGTCGCTTCTACGCGTAGTCACTCGACTACTCACCTACAGGTCCAGCCTACACGGCTACTCATGGACTCCTTGCTGTAAGCGGCCTCCCGGTCCTAGCACTAGTCTACGGACTACCCTCCTCCAAGATCCAGCGTTAACGGCTACTCATGGATCCTGGGCTGCACACAGCCTAAGGGCTTTGGCAGCAATCTATGGACCATCTACTCTTTCGATCCAGCTTCAACGGCTACCTACGGATCTCCAGCTGTCAGCGGTCCACGGACCCTAGCGACTACTTAGCCATAGGCGGCCTGAGGGTCCTGGTGACTACTTGTTTGTAATGGCCCTGGCCATCCAGGTGTACTCTTTCATCAGTAATAAAGTTTGATTTTACTCAACTTGTTTACTGTGTCTCTTAACTAGACGGATCCCATTGAGTATGACTACTCATCGTATCTTCATCAACTTGGTACTCCACGGGCTTCGTTGCAAGCCGCGGCAACGAGTACTCATCATAGAAGCGAAACAACTTCAATCATATTCAAACGACTTCTTAACTAACTTGTTTATCTTACATCAACTACTCCTGTACATCAGCTATTTCTACAGGTACATCTACTGAAGGTTCAACTTGTCGGCGACTTGTTCGGCAATAGGCGCCATCTCTTCCAGAAGAGCCTTGTACTGCTCGTCTGTGCAGTTCGCCGCAAGACCTCCAGCCACCACATCCACTGGCGCCTTGGGAAAGTACGACTTCATGAAGGCGAGTACCTAGTTTGGTATCGACTTCGCCAAATGTTTGACATACGTCGCCAAGCACCCGGGGGCTTCTTTCAGCCTGTCCACGAGCAGAGCTATCTTCGGCCCACCTGGATGTGGGACCAACAATCTTGCAATCGGAAGCGCAGCTTCTTCAAGCTCCTTCAGCGACGCCCGCAGCTTCTCGCAGTCTTCATTGAGCTTCTGCAGAGATTTGTAACAATGCACAAGGTCAAGATCGGAGGCTTCACGAAGCTCCGTCCATTTGATGCACTCATGGCGCATCTGCGCGTACTTATACTCGGCTACCTCTCGGGCATCTTGCTCTCGGTACACGATGTTCTTGAAGTCTGTCTCGTAAGCCTTCAGCCGCTAGATAGTAGCCTCAAGATCTGCAGACAACTCAACAACATGTGTCACACTACAAATAAGCAACACAAATAAGTACTCAAGCACTGCGGTGGAAGGCATACCTTTGTTCTTCTAGCGAAGTGTCTTGTTCTTCTTGATTAGATCATCCCTCTTCGCCTGCATATCTTGTACCTCATTGTGGTACTGGGCAAAGGCGCTGTCAAACTTGGATTGAAGTAGTGCAGAGTGCTTCCTCGACTTGTCCAACTCCTTCTCCAGCACTTCAGTGCGGATGACCGTGTCACCATATCCCTTCAGAAGCTCGGTCTTCTTTTGGGATCTCTCTACAAGGTTCTGCGCAAGATCAAAGCTTCATCAGTACTTAGTACACACCACCGCAAGACTACTCAGGGTATTCATAGCATACCTTGACCTACTGCTACGTGTGATGCCATGACTCCATGCTTAGAGACACAACGGCTGGGTCGATCAGATCGTTGTCCAACAACTCGAGGCCTCCGCGGCTCGAGGTCCCAGTCTCCGACATTGGCGCCGAGCGGAGCGGCGCTGCATCTTCTACCATCGCCTTGCGGATGACAACTTCAGTGCTCGAATCGGGTTGCGGGTCAACCCGTATCTCCACCCTTTGCTCGGGGGCTGCAGTCGTTGCCTGCTCGACAACTGGCTCAGTAACTGTTGCTTCGACAGTAGCCGCCTCCATGGCTACCGCTTCGGGGATCACCTCTCCTTCAGCTTGGGGCCCTGTCAAGATCAAGTCAGCAACATATGGTTGCTACAACTACTCTACACGAAAAGTACTCGCAACAGCAGAGTACGCACCTTCTACAAAGGTGGCCTCTTCAAGTCTCGGCTCAGCTCCAGCCTCGGCTTGCGGCGGCGGTTTGGGTTCTCGCGCTTCTATCGAGTGGTCCACACCATCGGCAGGCGCACTAGTCTCCGCCTCGTCCCAAGACAAGTCGGTGGGTTTCCTGCATCGAGAAGTACTGAGTCAGCAACATGAACATCGCGTCCAATGACTACTCGAGGTCTCCGTGTACTCACAGCGTTGACCGCACTACAGTGACAGTTGGGGCGCCCAGCAAGCTGGCAATATCTACAATGCCAGGCTCGCCGGCGGTTCCAGCCCCAACGGCAGATTCCTACTCCCTTTCCTTCGGCTGCTCAACGGCCACGACCGCAGTAGGAGGAGGGTCCCGGACTTCCTCAACCGACGATTGTAGATGGATCTCCACCATCGCGGCTTGCTCCTGTGCCTCGCCAGGCACAACATCTTCAACTGCTGGAGGCGGGCTGGTACTTCTTCCAGACGTCGCCCCCACTGTATCCCAGTCTTCTTCCTCATCCCGGGCAGTGGGACCCGGAGAGGGGACGTCCTGCAACAAAGTAACTCAAGTCGTCAGTAACAGACTACTCGATATGTACTCGACTACTCAAGTTGCGGTACCCACCTCTTGTCTGGTGGCCTCAGACACCTTCAACTTGTTCATAGCGCGTTTGTGCACCACGTTGCGAGGCTTCCTCAGTGGCAGCGGCAAGTCCGCCTCGAGACTAGCTGGCTGCTCAACCACCGGCACATGCAGCATCCCAGCTCGGCTAAATCTGGAGCGCAGCTGGAAGCGCTGTTGCAGCGTCTCTTCATCTTCATCGTCGAATGTATCTTCAATGATGACAGCATCATCGTCCTCGCCGACTACTTGGCGCTCTTTCGCTTTCGGCTCCGCCTTTACTTGAGGTTGTTTCTCAAGCTGCGGGGGGGGAGGGGGAAGGAGGGGGACGGCGGGATGGAGACGAACTTCTGGAGGTCCTCCTACAAGACCAAGCAAGCATCAGTACGGCTACACATGCTACTAGTACTCGGGGGCTCTGGCCACGACTACTAACCTCCTTCGGCATGTGTGCTGCGGAGTACTCCGGCATGGGGCATGGCGTGAACGAGGGCATATCTTTAAAGATTTTCCCCAGCCTCTCGATGATCACGTCATCGTCGATCACCTCACCAGGCATCCGTGAGGTATCCTCGGAACCGGTGTACTCGTAGCCAAGATGCCATCAGTGGTTGTACTCTCCGCTTCATGAAATTGAAGGCCACATGTTCAGCCCTCAGTCCGGCCTTCCTCAGGGCCTTAATTTTCTCCAGCAGTGCAGGCAGCTGGGGGCCTTCCTGCATGGTGGGCTCTGAGTTCCACCACGACGCATGCTTCGGCTGGTACCCACTCGGCTTCGGTAGCCCCGGGTGGTGGTTGCTGATGTAGAACCACTTCGATTTCCAATCTTGGTTGGAGTCTATCAACTTATACGGCAAGTATTGCCCGGCGGCATCTTCACGCATCTGCACCTTGGCACCTCCGACTACCCGGGGGTCATCTGTGCTCGACTGGGGCTTCACCTGGAAGAATTTGCGGAACAAGATCCAGTGGGGCTTGATCCCCACAAACGCCTCACAGAAATGGATGAAGATGGAGATGTGGAAGATACCATTGGGGTTGAGGTTGATGTACTCGATCCCATAGTACTGGAGCATCCCTTTGAAGAAGTTGCTCGCGGGAAGGGCGAGCCCGCACTCCACGAATCGCGTGAACATCGGGATCTCGTCCGGATTCTTCTCCATCGAATACGGAACTCCAGTAGCGGCGCGCCACAGGTCCATCTCCTTTTCGCGGAGGAAAACACTGTTGACGAGGGCAAGGAGGTCCTCGGTCTTCAATTTTGCCTTCTTCCACTCCTTCGATGGATTCGGCGGAGTGGAGTGGGACGGCGACGACGATGACTGCCCGGCATCACCGGCCTCATCACGGCTCCTCTTCTTCGATGCGCCGGTCTTCGTGCTCTTTGCCGGTGACGCCTTCATCCTCCCAGTCACGAGTATCTTCACTCGCATTCGCTCAGGGGCTGTGGGGGGACGGACTACGGCGGTGGCGCTGAAGTAGATCTAATCTACTCAGCGGCGGTGACAGCAGCGGAGAAGGGGGCTCTTCAAATCTAATCGCAAAGACTGCAACTGCTGGAAGTGAAAAAACCCTAAGGGTTGCCCTGTTATTTATAAGCCACCGGGTGGCTCAGTTCCAAGCGGCTGACTCAGCGCAGGCAGGCTGATTCTTCATCTTCCAGTACTCGAAGCTCTCAATCTCGGAGGCTCGACTTCGATTGCTGGAATCAGTGGGCTAAACCAGATCAAGGACCCACTCCGGACACATTCTACAGTCAAGATGACCCTTCAATTCGAGAGAAGTACTCGACTCAAGGCTCGGGGTCTCCGTGCCACGTGTCCTTCGATTTTTTCTCCGGATTTTTCGGGATAAGATTGGCAGAACTTCAGATTGACCCTCAGCTTGATTCTACAATTCGACCTAAGGTTCGGGGGCTACATTCCATATGGAATGCGATTCTTCGACTCGCATTTTCCATATGGTTTTTCATCAAGACATCACGAGTACTACTGAAGACCTTTAAGAGAAGCACTCAGGGACGCTTGGGGACTACTCGAGAAGACTTCAAGACTACTCAAAGATCAGCTGGAGTACCTTCCAGCCTCAGCATAATTCAAGCATTCTTGAGGACTTTCGGCTTGTGGAACTCGGGGACGCTCAAGGACTACTCGTCAAGGCCGTCAAGACTACTCGAAGACATCCTGCTCGACTACAAAGTACTCGGGGGCTTGTCGTATGGACATCCCAGGGCCCACTACCCAGGCAGGTACTGGGACCGACTACTGCATGGGCCCCCGGGACTACTCGACTTGGGCTACACAGTGCAAGACGGCGTGAAGCACAAGGTAACCAGAGGGCTAGTACTCGGATAGGAAACTAGACATGTCCGGATCCATGTAGAGTACTCCTACCCGTGTACGACTAGTACTCTCCTCTCTAAACCGACTTGTAACCCTACCTCCCAGACTATATAAGGCGAGGCAGGGACCCCTATCTCTCATCCGCATCATCTTGTAACAACACCCAATCAATCCAGAGCTACACAGCATACATGACGTAGGGTATTACGCACCTAGCGGCCCAAACCTGTCTAAATTGTGTCCCATGTGTCTCTCATTCGAGTTCCCGATCTCGGCGAGGCCACAAACGTCTACCTCAGGTACTCCCCTTGGTAGGTTGCCGGTCTAAAACACCGACACACATCACGTTGCGTACTCCTCGATCATGCCCACATTGGAGATCAACACATCCCTTCCTTCGTCGATTCGATTCACTTAGTACTACATGATGATGAGCACGTCACGTTGCATACTCCTCGATCATGCCCACATTGGAGATCAAAACATCCCTTCCTTCGTCGATTCGATTCGCTTACTACTACATGATCATGAGCACGTCACATTGAATACTGCTCGATCATGCCCACATTGGAGATCAACACATCCCTTCCTTCATTGATTCGATTCGCTTAGTACTACATGATCATGAGCACATCACGTTGCATACTCCTCGATCATGCCCACATTGGAGATCAACACATCCCTTCCTTTGTCGATTCGATTCGCTTAGTACTACATGATCATGAGCACATCACGTTGCATACTCCTCGATCATGCCCACATTAGAGATCAACACATCCCTTCCTTCGTCGATTCGATTTGCTTAGTACTACATGATCATGAGCACGTCACGTTGCATACTCCTCGATCATTCCTCGATCATGCCCACATAAGAGATCAACACATCCCTTTCTTCATTGATTCGATTCGCTTAGTACTACATCATCATGAGCACGTCACGTTCCATACTCCTCGATCATGCCCACATTGGAGATCAACACATCCCTTCCTTCGTCAATTCGATTCGCTTAGTACTACAGATTATGAGCACATCACGTTGCATACTCCTCGATCATGCCCACATTGGAGATCAACACATCACTTCCTTCGTCGATTCAAATCGCTTAGTACTACATGATCATGAGCACGTCATGTTGCATACTCCTCGATCATGCCCACATTGGAGATCAACACATCCGTTCCTTCGTCGATTCGATTCGCTTAGTACTACAAGATTATGAGGACGTCACGTTGCATACTCCTCGATCATGCCCACATTGGAGATCAACACAACCCTTCCTTCATCGATTCGATTCGCTTAGTAATACAAGATTATGAGCACGTCACGTTGCATACTCCTCAATCATGCCCACATTGGAGATCAAAACATCCCTTCCTTCATTGATTCGATTCGCTTAGATCATGTGCACGTCACGTTGCATACTCCTTGATCATGCCCATATTGGAGATCAACACATCCCTTCCTTCGTCGATTCGATTCAACACATCCCTTCCTTCGTCGATTCGATTCACTTAGTACTACATGATCATGAGCACGTCACATTGCATACTCCTTGATCATGCCCACATTGGAGATCAACACATCCCTTCCTTCGTCGATTCGATTCGCTTAGTACTACAAGATTATGAGCACGTCACGTTGCATACTCCTCGATCATGCCCACATTGGAGATCAACACATCCCTTCCTTTGTTGATTCGATTTGCTTAGTACTACATGGTCATGAGCACGTCACGTTGCATACTCCTCGATCATGCCCACATTGGAGATCAACACATCCCTTCCTTCGTCGATTCGATTCGCTTAGTACTACAATATTATAAGCACGTCACGTTGCATACTCCACGATCATGCCCACATTGGAGATCAACACATCACTTCCTTCGTCGATTCGATTCGCTTAGTACTACATGATCATGAGCACGTCACGTTGCATACTCCTCGATCATGCCCACATTGGAGATCAACACATCCCTTCTTTCATCGTTTCGATTCTCTTAGTACTACATGATCATGAGCACGTCACGTTGCATACTCCTGGATCATGCCCACATTGGAGATCAACACATCCCTTCTTTCATTGATTCGATTCTCTTAGTACTACATGATCAAGAGCACGTCACGTTGCATACTCCACGATCCTGCCCACATTGGAGATCAACACATCCCTTCCTTCGTCGAGTCGATTCGCTTACTACTACATGATCATGAGCATGTCACGTTGCATACTCCTCGATCATGCCTACATTGGAGATCAACACATCCCTTCCTTTGTCGATTTGATTCGCTAAGTACTGCAAGATTATGAGCACGTCACGTTGCATACTCCTCGATCATGCCCACATTGGAGGTCAACACATCCCTTCCTTCATTGATTCGATTCGCTTAGTACTAAATGATCATGAGCACGTCACTTTGCATACTCCTCGATCATGCCCACATTGGAGATCAACACATCCCTTCCTTTGTCGATTCAATTCGCTTAGTACTACAAGATTATGAGCACGTTGTTGGGGGTTAGAAAATTGGATGGAACCCCCAAACACGAGTGGAGACAGATTCCCAAACGAACGTGCGAAAGAACTCAAGAACGAGGAGACAAGAGATCCCCGAAAGCTTGTATCCATCTCAAAAGTTGTGAACCCCTTTACACGTGCCCTCGGACCCCTTTTATAGGGAGACGAAGGGACTTTTACATTCCGAGATTGCCCTCGGATTTAAAGAATATTCCAAATGTGAACATGTACATGAATGTCTTTTACATCTCGTGATTCGCGGACCTAATTTCATACATTTACAAGCCGGCCACTTGTTCACACCTCGAACCCGGACTTTTGATGCCTCGTCCTTGACTTGGTCTTCTCACAGCTTTCAACTCTTCATTCACGAAGATTCCCATCTTAAGTCTCTGAGGTCATCACCGAAACAGAGTTTCTCGATTCTTGCGAAGATTTCCATTGCCCTGAAACAACAAACAGACTTGTGAACTTGCACTCTTTCGGCGATCCTCTCGCCGGGAAGCATTAGTTTAGCGAATTTCTTAGAAATCAGGAAAACGAACACTTCACTCGGCTCTTTCCCGTCCGCAACTCTGAATTCGCGAAAGCTTGTGCGATCTCCGAAGTTTCGAGGGTGAAAGGTTTTTACCCAATTCCCCAACATTAGCCCCTCGGGGAAGCGGGTTGAATCCGACGATCCGTTTCCACGAAAAATTATAAGAATTTCGGTAAAAATGTCACCCTCGGAACATCGGAGTGTACACGCATCCCCCCTTAGATTGTGCAACGGTCATCTCGAGACATCTTCTCGAAACTACCCCCCTCTCCCCTATAAATAGAGACTTCGTGCGGTAACTTTATTTCACGGTTTCGTCATCTTCTCTTGATTTTTCTGGCATTCGCAGCTCAAGACCTTCCGTCTCGAGGTTCCCGAAGTTCCGTACCTTCTTCGCTCTTCCGAGGTAATCTATCTATACTTCTTATATTTTTTGAGTTTCATCTATGTTTTCGTAGATTTTTCGTTACTCGCGAGTTAATACGCCTTCGTTAACTCTCTTTTCTGAAAAGGTGGTGCGCACTAAGAGTACTGCCAGACCAATGACTACCGAAGAACTGGCTGCAGCTGGTATCCCACCATCATCGGAGAATGTTCCTCCGAGCACAAGTAGCCCGGTTGCTAAGGCTGTCCGAGAATCTGGCAGTCGTGAGGATGGGCAGATTATGTCCGGAAATGATTCTGGTGATGGTGAGGATATCTCAAACGTCGAAGTCAACCTGAACGAACTCACTGCTTCGAGATCTTCCTATCCCTTAGCCTTTGTCTTCGGCAAATCTAAAGTTACTGCTGAACTTATTAAAGAATATGAAGAAGCTGGTTTTTTCCCTCCCGGTGATGGGCTTCCTCCTTCTGACGAAGAGACTCCTTCTCCTGAAGCGAACGAGGTTGTCATTTTCAGAGATTTCTTCACTTGTGGCCTCAGATTCTCTTGTGACATTCAGCTTCCTGCGATTCTTGAGAAATTCTCTGTGAAGATTCATCAATTAACACCCAACTCTTTTCTGGAGCTCTCAAAGTTTTTCTGGATCATGAAGACCTTCAGGTGCGCTGTTGGTGCTGATATCTTCACACGTTTGTTGGAGTTTGTAGTTGAGATGGATGTACTCAAGTTTGATGACGGAAAATTCTATGAAGCTCACTACGGGTGCTGTACCTTCAATACTCGAAGGAAGAATGTGCACCAGAATCTCACCCGTATTCAACTTGCCCCTTGTAGTAAGAGCAACTTGTCCGAAGACTAGCGCTCATACTGGTTTTATGTGAAGGCTGATATGTCCAAGATCCCTGGTTATAATGGTCCGGCATATCCTTTTTATTCACCCATGTCCCCCTTGACTGCCGTTAGCACTGCTACCTTCAACCGGAGAGTTAGCAGTTTCAAAAGTTGCAAAAACGGCTTTTTCCTACCGAGCACTATTCTTGGCGGTCGCGACGCTATCGAAGAATTTTTTGCCGCTTGTATCTGGCCCTTGTCACATGGCTGGAACCCTACTGAGATAATCCATCTCAAAGTTGACTGGGCTTCTCAGAAGGTCCCCTTTCCACGGTTTGGCTTGCGACTCGAAGGTGGTCAAAGCCTGGAAGATTTTATTCTTGAAGTTGAAGAGAGAGAGTCACTGAAATGGTTGGCGAATTTACCCTGAATGAATACAAGGCTTTCAAACACATCGTGAAGCACAAGAGAAGGGTGAATCGAGTTTTCTCGGAACTTAGTGCTAAAACCACTCTCCGACCTCGCCCGCCAGGTGTAGACAAGAAAGCCCCAACTCTTGCTGTTGCTGGATCTTCGGCTGCTCCTTCTAAATCTCGAAGAAAAAGAGCTTCGCGTAAAGAGAAAGCTAAAGATGGTGCTGGCGATGCTTCCTCCCCTGTTGTTTGCCCCTCTAAGACTAAGTGCTTGGAATCCAGCAAGAGGAAGAGGAAGGCTTCTGAGGGTACTTCTGAAGCTGAGGTTCAAGCGGCCTCTGGTCTTGCAGAATTGGGTAGGAAAAAGGCCAAAAATGCTGTGAAGAAGATTTCTACTGTTGTTGTTCAGCGCGTCCCCTCGGCGTTCTCTGACGAAGAAATGGAGGATGAGCCTCACCAAACAGGTTTCTTTTCTTGCTTCTACTGTGATTTGAGATTCAGAGTTCATCGTGCTTGTACTCCAAGTTCTGAGAACGAATTTGTTGATGTTGGAACTTTTTCAGACGTTGTCCCTGAAGTTCGGGCTGCTTCAGATAAGCCTGCTGCCATTACTTCCACTGAGGCTGAAACTTCTAAAGCTCTTGTTACTGATGACGAGGCGTCCCCAAAATTTACTGAAGACTTAGAGTGTACAGTGGATCGGAGTGGAGGTTTGCTTGCGGATCCTTCTTTGATTGGAACTCGTGAAGATATTCCCGAAGAGCAAGACCCTACTCCTTCGGTCACCGCTTATAATGAAAGCTTCGGTACGTCTTTCAGGTGTGAACTGTTAAGCGTTGGTGGTCGAGTGGTTGATGCAGACGGCGGTAGTCCTAGATATTCTGTGTTGTGGAGGTCCCCTAAATTTGTGAGTGAAACAGGAGGAGATGCTTCGAAGAAGACACTCCGTTTGACTAACAAAGCAACTGTCACTTCTGAGAAGCAAACTTCTTCATCTCTTCAGAAATCTTTGACGATTTCTGATTCTGCTGTCCAAGGATCCACGAAGATGTTCAATTCGAAAGGTTTGTTTACTGTTTCTACTTTTATTTTCTGCGATTCTTTCTGCCTTCCCTGCTGACCTTGTTTTTCCTTCTTTCTTGTTTTTAAAGCTTTCGAAGAAAGTATGCGGAAACGCTCTACCTCGGACCTTTCTAAATTCAACTTCGTCCTTAGTCTGAAGACAGCACTTGTCGGCAAGATTGTCTCAGAGAGGTTTAATGAAAATGAAGAACTTGTCGCTAAACTTAGCGGTGAGTCTCAAAATCTGAAACGCGACTTAGAGAAGATTCAAGCTTCGAATCTTGAACTAGAGAAGCAGATTACAGAACTGAAAGAATCTTTGAAGAAGTCTGAAGAAGATAAGAAGCTTGATGAAGCTACTCTTCATGATTTAAGGAAAGAACACGACAAGCTTGCTAAAACCCGCGAAGATGACCTCAAGATGATTCATAATCTTCGTGAAGACGCTGACAAGAGCACCAAGACTATCAATGAGCTCCACGGCACCAATGCCGAGCTTGCAACAAAAAATTCTAAACTTGCGAAGACTCTTAGTACAAAAGAGCAAACCATTGTGAGTCTCGAGAAGGCTCTATCCGAGCGGAATGAATCTTTGAGCAAGGATACTGATGAAATTCGACAAAGCTTCAAGCTTTTGTTCGAGGAATACAAAGAGGCTCTTGGTCAGTTTGGCACCCGACTGAACCCTTTCCCTGAAAAGGATGACGCTTCAGATATAATGGACTGGATGTTTATAGAGTTCAAGGCTCTTCCGAGCGTCATTTCTGGAGCCAGCGACTTTGCTACTATTTTTTCTGTCGAGAGCCTACTCAAACTTCTTGCTGATTTTGATTGTATTGATCTTGCAAAATTTCGTGGAGCACTTCCGCGATTCCCGGATGCTGCAAGTACTTCGTCTATCTGAGCTTATGAAGATGTCTGGGCTTTGAAAGTGAAATTCATGAAAGAGTTCTGGATTGCCAGCGAAAGGGAATTTGCTAAGAAGATTGCTCGTGAAAAGCTTGAGGAGGTTTCTTTTCTAGACTTTACTGAATTTCTGATGTCTTGTTGACCTCTTTCTTTTTGATACTGATGTCTTTCCGAATCCCTTTTTCAGCTGATTCCGAAGGAAGCTAGTGTCGAGATTGAGAAAACCCTTGAAGCAGCTTCTGAATCTGAAGAAGGCAATGATAATGACGATGAAGAAGATGCTTCCGGAAGTGAGGGTAGCAGTAGTGGTGATCACGATGACGGAGAGGAAGAGAGTTCTGATCAGCGCACCAGTTCTCCGAAGGTTGATATTGTTGGATGAGGCAGAACTTATCCGAACTCTTGCTTTTGATGTTTAGAAGTTGCGAACTTGTATATTTATGGGCTATGGCCCTCTCTAAACTTTTGTCTTGTAAACATTAACCTGCGCAGGTCCTGCAAGGTGGGCCTGTGCAGGACATCATACCTTTGCGTATCCATCATCAAGACCAGATAGTTAGTGGCGAAGCTTGGCGTTTGTACAAAGAATCCCATCCCGGATGCAAGTTCTCTAATTTCTGGATTTATTGTTGTCAATATTTCTCGATGCATAGCTTCCAACTGAGTTGGTTTTTTCTTAACCGCGACGGTTATGCCCTTGCGACTGAAGCTTCAAGTTCACGCCCCTTCGTGAAGACGGAGCCCCCTAGCCCCATAAGTGGTGATTGCAGCTTTTCTTATGCTGGTGATGTTGCAGAAAACAGTGGCCGTAATCCAGGCTGTATTATCGAACTACCTTTTTGAACTTTCAGCTCTTCGAAGCTGTGTATTGTACTTCTATGAAATTTCGTATGAAAATAAGGCAATAAACTCATTTTTTAAGAAAAAACGTCACCCTTCCCACCTTGCCGTTTTCATGCGAAATTTCTTGCATGTCTCCTTTCGCGAACTTTGTTTTTCTCTTAAAGGGTAAAACTTGTACTTCGGAGTGTAAGTCGACAAAACTTGCTTCGCGAGTTTTGTGGACTTATGACTATACAGCAGACTTGCTCAGGTTGATATCGCAACTTTCAGTTGCTTCAACCAGTTTGTACACTTGTCATTCTTATGAGGCAGCTGAGCCCCTTAGCCTAAAAATAACATTTTCAGCTAGAAAACTTTCCTGAGTGGACATCACTTCATAAATTTATTCGAGGATATTCATTGCTAAGATTCTCAAGTTTCTCATACCTACGACTGAGAGAATTTTGGATCAAAAATTACTTCATACTCTTTTTCGCAAAAATCTCATGTCAAGACATTTGAATTTTCTGGGCCACAACCTGCTGTTGTCTCAGGCCTTTTGGTAGGATATCCCTTTACTCTGGGATCTAGGCCACAACTTGTTGTTGTCTCAGGCCTTTTGGTAGGATGTCCCTTTACTCTGGGATCTAGGCCACAACTTGTTGTTGTCTCAGGCCTTTTCGTAGGATGTCCATTTACTCTGGGACTTTGGCTTTCACGGAGCCCTCGGCTATCAAGGAGCCTTTTCACGAAACTTTTCTTTCACTTTTGGATCTTCGTCTATCACGGAGCCCTTTCACGAACTTTTCTTTCTCTTTGGGATTTTGGCTATAACGGAGCCTTCTCACGAACTTTTCTTTCACTTTTGGATCTTCGGCTATCACGGAGCCCTTTCACAAACTTTTCTTTCTCTTTGGGATTTTGGCTACAACGGAGCCTTCTGACGAACTTTTCTTTCATACGATGGAATTTCGGCTATCACGAAGCCTTCTCACGAATTTTTCTTTCACATGATGGAATTTCGGCTATCACGGAGCCTTCTTACGAACTTTTTCTTTCATACGATGGAATTTCGGCTATAACGGAGCCTTTTTTCATGGAACTTTACTTTCACACGATGTTGAAACTTCACAAGACACATAATTTGGGGGAAATCTCTTTTCATATATATCATAAAGAGTATTTACATAGGATCCGCCTCGTTAAAAACCTTGCCCCTTGATTTTGGGCCCCCTTTGCAAGGAAAAGAGTACGGTCCTTTTCATTCTAATGAAAATGCATAAAGTAAATATTTTTGCTCCCGAAGCCACTTATAACTCTGTGGTTTAGGTTTTTACAATTTTTTATGGAATTTAAATCTACGAAAGGAAATGCTGAAAACTGAATCTAACTACTTTCTTGACTTTCAAGGGTAGTGCCTTTTTAAGTTGTCTGCATTCCACGAATGCGGCAATTCTTCGCCGGTGTGATCTACTAGACGAAAAGCTCCTGGCATACTAGTCTCTTTTGCTATGTAGGGTCCTTCCCAAGATTCCTGAAGTTTCCCGAGATTCTCCCAATTCTTCTTTCTTTTTAGCACTAAGTCACCAGTCTTGATGTCTTTCCTGACTATCTTCTTGTCTTTCCATGCCTTGGTCTCTCTTTGGTATTTCTCAATGTTCTCTGAGGCTTCGAGAATTGTGAGCTCAATCATGTCCTTCTCTATTTTCATTTCAACTTCTTGAATTTCATTTGCCTTCTGAACTCTCAAACTTTCATTCTTGATTTCTTCTGGTGTCATTGCCTCAGTCCCAAATAGCAAGCGAAAAGGCGTGAACCTGTTGCCCTTGACACTGTTGTGTTGTGAGACCAGATTACTCTTGGCAGCTCATCTATCCACTTGCTTTTTTCTGATCATACAAGCATTTCTTGATTCCCAAAAAAATTAATCCGTTTGCTCTTTCTACAGCCCCATTAGACTGCGGGTGATATACAGAGGAAAACTTCACGTGAGTGCCCAGAGTTTTGCAATATTCCTTGAAAGAATAACAGTCAAACTGCTTTCCGTTGTCCACCGTTAACTCTCTCGGGACTCCGAATCTGCAGATTATGTTTTGCCAAAAGAATTTCTGAACTGTTGGCGTAGTAATGTTCGCCAATGATTTTGCTTCCACCCATTTGGTGAAGTAATCAACTGCAACTACCGCGAACTTGCAGTTCCCTTGCGCTGTTGGCAATGGCCCGACCAAATCCATCCCCCACCTTTGCAGAGGCCATGATGGTCGAATTAGATGAACTGGCATGGATGGTAAGTTCTGCTGATTCGTTGTTTTTTGGCAGGCTTCACATTCCTGAACCAGCTTCTTTGCATCAAGGTTTATGGAAGGCCAAAAGAATCCCTGCTTTATCGCCTTGCCCGCTAGTGCTCTTGTGCCTATGTGTGCACCACAGAATCCGCTATGAATTTCTTTGAGAAGTTCTACACCTTTTTTGGATGTTATGCACCTTAGCCATGGTTCAGTAACTCCAGACTTGTAAGCTCTCCATCCACTACGGCGTAGCCCCTTGCCCTTTGCCTTAGCCTTTTTTCCTCCAACTCATCCTGTGGTTCATAGTGACCCCTCAAGTAGGCCATGATTTCAGCCCTCCAGTCACTTTCTATGTTGTTCACAGTTCTTGTCTTCGGGTCTTTGATGGATGGTTCTCTGATAATTTCAAAGAATACATCTGGAGGCATTGGTTGCTTCTGAGCTGCCCCTTTCGCTAACTTGTCTGCTTCATTGTTGTCATTTCTTGAGATATGTTGGACTGTGTATCCCTTGAAGTGCTTTTCCATTTCTCTTACTTTCTCAAGATATTTCACCAGTATCGGATTTCTTGCTTCGCTTTCTTTCTCGATGTGTTCTTGAATCACTTTCAAATCCGTTTTGATGATGAAAGTTTGCTGACCCGAGGCTTTCATCTTTCTCAAAGATAGAAGTAGAGCCTCGTATTCTGTCGTGTTGTTTGTAGAAGGCACATCATCTGCGAAATCAAGTCGAGCAGCGTATCTTATTACAACCCCAGTTGGAGATGTTACGATCACCGAAATTCCAACCCCTTTGTCACACCAAGCCCCATCGCAGTGTACCACCCATGGAGTGGTTATATCTTCGCCAGAGTCTTGTGTCGGTGATGTCCAGTCTACGACGAAGTCTGCTAAGACCTGCGATTTGATTGCGCTTCTTCTTTCGAAGTCCACAGTGTATTCTGATAGCTTTGTTGCCCATATTCTGATAGCTTTGCTGCCCATTTGACGATTCAGGTTGATGCTTCTTTGTTCGTGAATAAATCATTCAGTGGCTGATTCGTGATGACTCTTATTCTGTGACCTTCGAAATAATGTCTCAGCTTTCTTGCCGCCATGATTACTACATACGCTATTTTTTCTAGCTCGGAATAGAACAATTTGGATCTCGAAAGAGCTTCCGAAGCGAAATACACTGGGCTTTGCTTTAGCTTCCCTTCTTCTTCTTTCTCTGGTACTAGCACATCACTCACGGCTGAATTTGAGGCAGACAAGTACATCAGAAGTGGTGATTTTCGCTCTGGAGGACATAGCTTTGTCATATTCGATAAGTAGTTTCTGAGTTCTTGAAAGGCTTGTCTTTGGGATTCAGACCACTGAAAATTCTTGGAACTTCGGAGAATTTGAAAGAAGGGCAAGCTTCTTTCTGCAGCTCTGGGTATGAATCTGTTGAGGGTAGCTACTCTCCCCGTCAGTTTTTGTACATCTTTCACCGAACCAGGCTCTTGCATCTCGACTAGAGCCTTGATTTTATCTAGGTTTGCTTCAATGCCCTTTGTTGAAACCAAGCAGCCCAAGACCTTTCCTTTGTGAATGCTGAAAACGCACTTCTCAGTATTTAGCTTAAGATTTGCTGCTCTAAGATTCGCAAAGGTTTCTGCCAAATCGCTGATGTGATCGCCTCTTTGGACGCTTTTGACGATTATGTCATCAACATATGCCAGAATATTTCTCCAAAGTTGAGGATGTAGCACTATTGCTATCATTCTCGAAAAGGTGCACCCTGCATTCTTCAGCCCCTCTGGCATTCTGACGAAGCAATAGGTTCTGAATGGTGTGATGAAACTCGTCTTTTCTTCATCTTCTCTTCGCACCCTGACTTGGTGGTACCCTGAGAACATGTCCAGTAGCGAAAGCATTTCGCTGTTTGCAGCGTCATCAACAACTTTGTCTACCCTTTCCAAGGGAAAGTCATCTTTTTTGCAAGCTTTGTTCAGATCTGTGAAGTCCACACACATTCTCCACTTCCCATTCTTCTTCTTTACTGGCATAGTGTTAGCTAGCCATACAGGGTACATGACTTCCCTGATCACTTTGGCATCCTGAAGCCTTTGCACTTCGGCCTCTACTGCCTTGACCTTTTCTTCGGACATTTTTCTAAGTTTCTGCTTCTTCGGAGTTATTTTTTCATCTGTGTCTAGGGCATGTTCGATGATATCCCGATCGACACCTTGCAAGTCTTTTGCTGACCAAGCGAAGACATCTTTGTTTTTGTTCAAGAACTCAATAAGCCCTTTCTCTTCTTCGGGGCTGAGGTGAGCCCCTATCACCACTGCTCTATCTGGCATGTCATCTAGGTACACTTTCTTCGTTTCGCCATCAGCGCTTATTTCCACTTTCTCTTTGTCTCTTTTGGCCTCAACATATGGTTCTTTCTTTTCTTCGGTGGAGTTCAAGTGGTGCACGTTGCTTTGACCAGGTGTGTGGCTCTTTTCTATGTTTCTAGCTTCTTGCTGATCACTGAACACTATGATGACTCCTTTGGGTGCCGGAATTTTCATACACAGGAACTGCTGCCTTATCACTGCATCAAATTTATTGATGAACCCTCTGCCGAAGATTGCGAGGTACGGATGATACATGTCGACTACATCAAAAGTGAGAGTCTCGGTTCTGGCATTGTCAAGATCTTCGAAGGATACTGGAAGAGCTATCTTTCCCGCTAGTTTGATTGGCTTTCCTCCGAAACCCAGTAGTGGATATTCTGGTTGCTGTAGCATGTGCGGACTCAAGCTCATTTTCTCGAATGTTTTCATGAACAGAATATCGGCCGAGCTTCCGTTGTCCACCAAGACTTTTCCAATCACCCATCCGGTGATATTCACCTCGATGACCATGGCGTCATTGTGATCAGTGGATTTCAACTTGAAGTCTTGTTCGGTGAATGTTATCGGCACCTTGGCCCATTCTGGCCGCGCTGCTGGACCGTCGTTGATGACTGTGTTCACAGATCTAAAGTAGTTGTTCCTTTGCCTCTTTGTTTCAAACTCCATGGCTGAGCCTCCAGTGATAGGCATGATAGTTCCGAAGGAGGGTAGTGCTTTCGGATTATTACCTCTTGAACTTGACTCTGGTTTTACCGAAATGGCTGGTGGTGGTGGCAACATTTCTTGAATTGGTTGTGGCTGTTGAATGGTTTGGATTGCCTGAGACTGAGGAAAGAACTGTTGCGAAGGCTGCCATGAGGATTGTGCCTGTTGAAATTGCTGAATTGGGATTGGGCTTGGCTGGGGACCCATTAGCTGTGGTTGCTAGAAATTTTGACGGAACTGGTTTGGCATTGAAGAGGCAATGGACATCATGGTTTTCTCTTGCTGGATTCTTGCTACGTTCTTTTTTGTTTCTGGGCAAGCTTCGGTACTATGGCCCCTCCCATGATATCTGCAGTAAAAGTATGGATCTCTTGGATCATGGTTTTGAACTTTCGGAGGTCCTCTTCCCCTTGCTCTTCCTCTTGATGAAAAACCCCCTCTTGTGCTTGGCCTGCTGTCTTGGTTGAATTGTGATGTGGGATTTTCCACGTTATTGATGTTTCGTGGGGTTTGGAATTGAGGCCTCCATCCTGTTCCTCTATTGCCATGTCTTGCTTGGTTTCGCTCAGCTACTCTTCTTCGGTGATCCTCATCAGATTTGATGTACTGTTCCAGTTCGTCGAAAAGTTCTCCAATGCTCTGGGGTTCTTTTCTGGTTAAGTGCGAAGCTGTTGGTCCTGGAGTCAGACCTTTGATTAATGCATGGATTGTTGTTTTGTCATCTGTTCCCGGAGTTTGAGATTTTTGTTGCATGAATCTTCTTACGAAGTTCTGCAATGGCTCTCTGTCCCTTTGCTTGCAATTATAGAGATCTGATGGCTTTGCAGTTGTTTCATGGAACACTTGAAATGCTTGAATGAATTTCGTCTTGAGATCAATCCAGCTGCAGATTGAGTGTGGAGGTAGCAGGGAGTACCAATTAAGAACTGGGCCTTCGCAAGCAATGATGAAAGATTTGGCCAGTGCGACATCATCTCCTCCTGCTGAGTTTACAGCAGCCTCATAACTCATGAGGAATTGTCTGGAGTTTCCATACCCATTGTACTTCGGGAGAGCGACTAGTTTGTACTTCGGAGGCCATGGCACAGTTTGCAACCCAAGAGAAAGTGGCGATTCTGGATCTGCGAACTGTGAAACTCCGTTGCCTGTGAAGAAATTCTCTCTCGGGGTTCTTTTTCACTGACTAGAGCTCTGATGTGGCGAGTCGCGCTAGAGTGAACTGTTTTCCTATTCCTTCATTTCATCAATTTCCTTTTGCATTTTCTCCAGTTGTTCTTTCGCTTGGTTGAGCTTCTCCAGTTTCTTCGAAGCTTTTCTTTTTGCTTCCAGCTGAATCGCGAAGTTTTCCTTCTCCTTCTGAAGCATTAGCACCTTTCTGTTCACTTCTTCCAATTGTTGGTCCACGGCGTCATCATCCTCATCTTCATCTTCGGTATGTGATTCCAGGAGATGTGCAGTTTTTTCTGCTCGTGCTTTCTTGAGAGCTTTTAGTTTTGCGTGCCTTTCTTGATCTGTGATCAGTGGAGGTTCTGTAGCGAGAGAGTTTCCATTGTCTTCTTCTACGTGGTGATCTTCCTGGTCTGGTTTGGTCGGTGTATTCTTCTTGGACTTCTTCTGTGGAGGCATCGTGAGTTGTCTACCGGCTTAGACCATGGTGGGTGCCAATGTTGGGGGGTCAGAAAATCGGATGGAACCCCCAAACACGAGTGGAGACAGATTCCCGAACGAACGTGCGAAAGAACTCAAGAACTCAAGAATGAGGAGACAAGAGATCCCCGAAATCCTGTATTCGTCTCAAAAGTTGTGAACCCCTTTACACGTGCCCTCGGACCCCTTTTATAGGGAGACGAAGGGACCTTTACATTCCGAGATTGCCCTCGGATTTAAAGAATATTCCAAATGTGAACATGTACATGAATGTCTTTTACATCCCGTGATTCGCAGAGCTAATTTCATACATTTACAAGCCGGCCACTTGTTCACACCTCGAACCCGGACTTTTGATGCCTCGTCCTTGACTTGGTCTTCTCACAGCTTTCGACTCTTCATTCACGAAGATTCCCGTCTTAAGTCGTTGAGGTCATCATCGAAACAGAGTTTCCTGATTCCTGCGAAGATTTCCGAAGTTTCCATTGCCCTGAAACAACAAACAGACTTGCGAACTTGCACTCTTTCGGCGATCCTCTCGCCGGGAAGCATTAGTTTAGCGAATTTCTTAGAAATCCTCACGATTCGCTTAGTACTACATGATTATGAGCACGTCACATTGCATACTCCACGATCATGCCCACGTTGGAGATCAACACATCCCTTCCTTCATCGATTCGATTTTCTTAGTACTACATGATCATGAGCACATCACGTTGCATACTCCTCGATCAAGCCCACATTGGAGATCAACACATCCCTTCCTTCGTCGATTCGATTCGCTTAGTACTACAAGATTATGAGCACGTAACGTTGCATACTCCTCGATCATGCCCATATTGGAGATCAACACAACCGTTCCTTTGTCGATTCGATTCGCTTAGTAATACAAGATTATGACCATGTTACGTTGCATACTCCTCGATCATGCCCACATTGGAGATCAAAACATCCCTTTCACTTAGTACTACAAGATTATGAGCACGTCACGTTGCATACTCTACGATCATGCCCACATTGGAGATCAACACATCCCTTCCTTCATCGATTCGATTCGCATAGTACTACATAATCATGAGCACGTCACGTTACATACTCCTCGATCATGCCCACATTGGAGATCAACACATCCCCTCCTTCATCGATTCAATTCGCTTAGTACTACCAGATTATGAGCACGTCACGTAGCATACTCCTCGATCATGCCCACATTGGAGATCAACACATTGCTTACTTCGTTGATTCGATTCGCTTAGTAATACATGATCATGAGCACGTCACGTTGCATACTCCTCGATCATGCCCACATTGGAGAGCAACACATTCCTTTCTTCGTCAATTCGTTTCGCTTAGTGCTACAAGATGATGAGCACGTCACGTTGCATACTCCTCGATCATGATCGAGGAGTATGCAACATGACGTGCTTAGGATCATGTAGTACTAAGCGAATCGAATCGACGAAGGAAGGAATGTGTTGCTCTCCAATGTGGGCATGATCAAGGAGTATGCAACGTGACGTGCTCATAATCTTGTAGTACTAAGCGAATCGAATTTACGAAGGAAGAGATGTGTTGATCTCCAATGTGGGTATGATCGAGGAGTATGCAACGTGACGTGCTCATGATCATGTAGTACGAAGCGAATCGAATCGACGAAGGAAGGGATGTGTTGATCTCCAATGTGGGCATGATCGAGGAGTATGCAACGTGAGGTGCTCATAATCTTGTAGTACTAAGCGAATCGAATCGATGAAGGAAGGGATGTGTTGATCTCCAATGTGGGTATGATCGAGGAGTATGCAACGTGACGTGTTCATGATCATGTAGTACAAAGCGAATCTTATCAATAACTCATTTCATGTACTAGTTATGGAGGATTGCTTCTGATCTTCTCTTTCTTTGTTGAATTTTGTGTAATCAGGTCACTCATAGCATACCTGTCAGTGGAGGAAGAGGGACCATGAGAATTCGGGCACCGGATGACCCTACCAGAATGCCTCCTAGACTGACTAGGACCAAGGCAAGGGAATTGGCTTTAGCTGATGGGAGTGGGACAACTCTTGATACACAAGAATTGCCCACTGAAGGCCAAGCAACAACAACCCACGATGAGAACATCATCGACATGACGACTGCAGAAGGCAAGTCATTTGATCTCATATTCGAATGTCCTAATTACCAACCGAATAATTATTAACATGTATGACTGTAACAAACTTGTTAGGTGATGCACGCCCTTCCAAAGCACTACGGGGGCTGTGGGATTCAAGAAGATTGAGCAGAGATCTCCACCGAATTAGCGAGGCTTAAATGGCAAGATCACTATACACATTCAAAAAGGGCTCAAACACCCAGAGGAACCAATGCAAGCTACAAAGTTTGCATCAAAAGGTGGGATCATAGTGCATGGGCACATACCGATCCTTCCTAGCTGGAAGGACTACCAGCCAAAGAAGAACTAGCAAGATGGTGAAAAGACTGAAGACCATCTCAAGAACTACATGGGCAAACTAGCGGTGTGCATATGTCCACTCATCTACTACCATAGTTCTTTGCATCCATTCTTGTCATCCATTTTTTTCTGATAATTGTGTTGTGCTAGGGGCAATTCGACATTGACACCACCAGTGAGCCTGTAAGGGTGGCATGCACTGACATGCTGAAGTCGATACAAAGACAGGCGAGGTATCGCCTGAAGCAAAAGTACTTCAATGATGTTCCAGCAAATGCAGGCCCAACTAAATCTCCTGTGCCCAATCTGACCGACGCCTAATGGAAGGCACTGGTTAACATGTGGTCTTCCCCTGAGCATAGGGTATGATAGAACTTCAACTTGCAACTACCATATTTTCATGTACTTATATATTGTTCTTAATCTTATTTCTTACACGAGTTCTTATTATTGTAAAGGTGAGGTTTAGTACAAACACCGGTAATCGAGGAAAGGTCAAGTACCATCAGCGCACGGGGTCTCAAAGCTACATTGTACAAGCTAATCTTGTGGTAAGCAGATGAACAAGTCATGTTTTTTCTCTGTAGTTCATTTCATGAACCATTTTACAATGCTAGCACTTTAATAATTATGACTGTTTTCGAAACATATTTAGAGGCAGAAGTATACTGCTGAAGGAGAAGGGCTAAGTCCACTTGATAATTTCAAGTCCTTCCACTGCAGCAAGAATGGCTTCACCGCTCCAGTACAGGCAGCCATTGTAAGTACTTGTCTGCTTTCACTTTTTCTTTGCAACAATACTAGAAACATGTGTGACTATTTTATTTTAAACCTTCCATTTTATTTCCTTTTTTAGGCTCGCATGGAACAAATTGTCGCTGAACCTCAAGGCGACCAACCAAGAAAGACTGCTGCTGAAGCAGTGGCGGAAGTTGTCAAATCTAGGACTTTTTGGGAGGTTGCTGGCATTCGCCCGCTCTCCATGAAAAAGACTAGGGTTACTACTGCACTTCAGGTTCAGGAAATACGAGCTAGACTTAACAATGAGAAGCAAGGGGGGGCACAATTGCGGCAGAAGATTGTTGAATAGGAGGCCGAGATGAGCGAACTGAGATTGAAGGCTCAAGAACAGGAGACAACATTGAAGTCTCAAACAGAAGCGCTTGAAGCTTTGAAGAAGAGCACAACTGACATGCATAATCTGATCCAAGGTTTGATAAATTTCAGCCAGGTTTATCCTCCTCTCAACTGAAGTGTGGTCCTGGTGAACTTGTATTGCTGATGACTTGTTGTATGTTGATTCGATTCGATGCTAACTTAATGTATGTTGCACAATTGTACTAGTTGAACTATTCCCTGAATGTGGTGTGAATTATATGGAAGTGGGAAATGTTTTGTTTTGTTGTCTGATTATGTGCTGGCGATCATTAGCAGCCAGAACAGTATACAGTGCCCTGCGAAATGCAATATGGGCTGATCTAAAAAAGCAATATGGGCCGAGTCCCAGGAAAGGTCCTGTGGATAATTGCCCAAAATCAAATGTCCCTGCATAATGCAATATGGGCCAAGTTCGTTAGATTGACTAGGGCCCAAAATAAAATAGCCCAATATAGCGTGCAACAAACATTTAGCGAATGGCCAAAAAAATAACACAAAAACCTGAACAGGCTAAAATTGGCCCAACAATATTAGGCGCACAAAGGCTCTTACATGGACCGGGCCTCAATTTGTGACGAACCGAAATTGTCATAACCCCCTGCCACGTCGGAGGCACGATGGATCTCGGTTCGACGTGGCATCTAGCTTATGACGCCTTAGTGTTACGAATTTATACGCGTCATTAAACTCATGACGCCACGAAATAAGGTCTCATCATTAATCGTGGTTTGTGACGCTTGATTAATAATGGAGCGTTTTCGTAACAACCAGCGTCATTAATCGCGGTTTATGACGAGAAACGGCCTTTTTTGTGTCACTAGTCGGCATTTTTCTTGTAGTAGTATGTGGCAACAGCTTAGCATAAATCCCACTAGTTGATCTGCTAGCCATCAGGAGTGCGGGTGAGCAACGGGAGATCAAGGAGTAGAGATACGATCTGTGTGAGTTATACCCTGGTTATGTGTGATAACCCCTTGGTTGCTTCCGTGGTGGCTAGTAGGGTTAGCTAAGGTTGGTAATGGCTTTGATAGGATCCACGCCGGCACTAAGGTGTTTGTGTGGCAGTACCCTACTTGTGCTTAAAGTGTACAACCTCTGCAGAGTGTAAAACCTATTCGAATAGCCGTGTCCACGGTATTGGACAAGTCACGGTGTGGTCACAAAGCCAGCGTTTGGGGTAAGGGATTGTTTTCATGGCATGAGTGATTTTGGGAAAAAGTGTGTGGCTGTGTGCCTAGGCTACTGCGGACGGGGAGTCCGGTAGTCCTCAACTGGTTTTCTCAAAACAACTGAGTTACTTGGGTTATAAAAACTATTTGCGTGCGAAAACCTTTTCGAAAACAAACCCCTGCATGAGTAAAGGTTGTTTCCACAAAATAAACCCTATCCTGATCCTTGATTATATCTTGTGCATATTCTGCTGAATAGCCCCTCCGTGGGTGGGGTTGGACTTGTTGAGTACGTATGTACTCACCCTTGCTATATTAACTATTTTTCAGAGGATGATCTCGATTTCATCCCTGAGGACGTCGAGTAGGTTGTCGTCCTGCACCCAACCCGTGCCTGTGGTTCAGGGTCTCCACATGAAGCTTCCATGGCGCAAGACTCTGATGTTATCCTAGATCTCATTGGTGTTTTAGTTTGGGATGTAGTCTTTGTTTTTCCCCTCGTGATAGTGGTGCTCAGTGCCCACTACCTCGACGGTTTGTACGGTGATGAACCATCTGATATAATAAATGTGGTACCAACCTCCTGGGACTGGTATTTGTGTCACATTTAGTCACCTCTGATGAGGGGACGCTTCAGCACTTGACTTGGTCAATAAGCTAATGTTGCATCCCTCTTGATAGTACGACATTCCTATACTCAAGGATAAATAAAAACACTATGTCAACCTCTTGAGCTTGAATGTCTTCAATCTTGCCATACTAGAACAATTTCCACTTGAGGGCTTTCAACTTAGCTAGTGTCTTGAGCACGTCCACACTTGAGCTAGTGACTTAGGATTTTACCATCTAGCATAAGAGTGCACACTTAAATCTTTAAGTCACTCCATATTGCCAATCATAACACATGGATGAGTTGCATTGCTTCCCTCCATTAAGGCTTGGATATGAGACTTCGAGACCCCACAGATACTAGTTACTTCACCATAGCAAAACACCAATGACAACCTTGCTTGAACTAAAGATTGATTAGTACCTCTCCCTAGTCATCTCGGTTGATCTCGTCATCACTTACCCAATCCATGTTGAGTTCGGCTTTGCTTCATCCACAATTAAACTTTATTGAAATACCGCTTCAAATGTTTGTTCTTGATTGATAATGAATATGCAAGCTTCCAATTGAGGACCATCAAATCTATAATCATCTTTGTGTCCTTTTTCAATTACCACATGAAGCCTTGCATTTTTTTAGAGTGAATTATCAATTTCCCTTTTTGTGATCAATTTGTATTTCAATGAAGCTACCACAATTATCAGAGACAATGAATTGGCCTTTGCAAAATATCCCCAGTATTTATCTTCAAAGTTGCTTGACATTTAGCACTTTGCATTAGGATCACACATTTTCTTTTCTTGTTCAATGTGAGCCACATAATATTCATTCTCCAATACATGTCAATAATAGCTCATGAATACATAAATAAAAACCTGCTCACATTCTTAGACAAACAAGTTAGTCCTTTAATCACTTTGTCATTCAATTCACCAAAATCCGCTTAGGGGACTAGATGCACTCTCATTTCCAAGTCAAGGAGGAGACCCGAGGTTAATTCGGTTCGAGACCCCAAGGTGGAGGACCAAACCAACTCAAGTTCGAGTCCGTCTCGAAGTTCAAGAGTAGTCTTCACTAAAACAGACGCCAAAGTCACATACGAGCTCGGTTTTGGGCATTCTTTATATGGATGGAAATATAATTTCAAGACTCTTCCAATGGTACCGGTCTCAGGCCCAAATTCTTCAGGAGTACACCAAAATCGCCAAACAAGTTGACGTTCAAAATTTGCCAGGTTGCTGCAACACCGTCTTTTGGTATTTGGGTCATGTATCGTGTTAGGGCCCATTAGGGGCACATCCAGGGGGTTTTGCACGACCCTAGAGACTTTATTAACAGCTGCCACATCCTCGTTGGGGTTTGGGTTTTGCTTGGATTATTCTACTTGTTAGTTTCGCCGTTTATCAGTTTGTAAAACCCCAACTTCGTGTGTTTAATCATTCATCTACAGATTGTCACTACTTTGAGAGTTGTATACTGTCGAGTTATTACTTGTGTTCTTCATTTCGCAGGCAAGGATTAGCCTTCGTAGCGAGGTCAACTGGATTGTGACATGGTAGATAACCAGAGGAGTCGTGGTGCTAAGATTACAGGGTTATCCTCACCTGACGGAAGATTGGGCACCCCTGTCCCCATCAGGTGGTAATCAGAGGCTCTCAGGTATTACCGTCAGACTTACCCTAGATTGGTTTGTGCCATCGTCCTAAAACTCCAGAAAAATTGTCTTACAATAATATTTGTTCATCGTATTCCGCTGTCCTGTAACCCCTTTATGTCCCTCAATTTTTCTTTTTAGTTTGCTTTTCTGATTTTCAGTCCCTTGCCGTGTCATTGTATTCATTGTATCTAGGTTTTTCATGGTCCACCAAATCTTAAATATTTGTGTTGTCGCCAGGTTATATCTCATAATTTTGTCACTTGTTTGATCTGTCGTGGTGCTGTTGTGCGCCACCATCTGATTATGTACGTGAGTACCCTTTGTGCTCCCTGGATAGTTTGAAAAGGCTGGCAAGATAATTTAGCTCTTTGTGGACAGTTGTAAAGGATATGCACGCAAATTTATTTAGCCAAAAGCTATTATTTTGTCACAGCTTGTGATCTGTTTGGCCGGCTGTGCCTTTGAGGTGCTTGTGCATGTGGAGTCCTAGAGTTGTATAAAATATTTTTGTGCAGCACTATTTGGTATTAATAAAATAGCAAAGGGAAAGGCAAATAGGTGCTGAACAAAATCCGCACCAAAAAAAAGAAAAGAAAAGAAGAGCAAAAAAGTGAAAAAATGCAGACGTGCACATCCTTTTGAGTTCTTGTGCTGAGTTGCATTGTTGCTTGCTTGAACTAGGTCCGAGACAAGTTTAGGCCGGCGACGTAGACATAGACACACTTCAGATCGGTGCAGAAAAAGAACCTTGCAATCTTGATGCTACGCCCTCACAGGTATCACGAACCAGCCACCGGTTGTACCATCAATTGTCTTGCATTGGTAAGAATACTTGTAAGAATTTGGTAATACGTGTGAGAGCGTATTTCCACCAACACATATAATAGTTCATAGAGATTGATTTTGATTTCTAACAAAACCAAAACAACGATTTTTGTTTAAAGAATGAATTGCAGGAAATCATGGTACAGATGTTTGCAGGAATGGATCAAAAGAAGAACAAACAACAACTACTTGTAGATGACAACCATCAAAGTATGATAGGTAAATTTACCTTACCATCCTACTCTGGATCTTATGATGGAGAAAAATATTTTGATTGGGAGATAGCTGTTGAACAAGAATTTAATTCACACTTTGTGCCTGAGCAATATAGAGTTTGACAAGCCACTAGTGAATTTCAAGATTTTGCAATAATCTGGTGGCAAGAGTGTGCTACTTTAAACATGCAACCAAATACTTGGGATGGGCTTAAACTTGCTATGCTCGATCGATTTGTTCCTGCATCTTATAACTGTGATTTATGTAAGAAATTACAACGTTCACTACAAAAAAAAACCCTACGGTCCATGACCATCAAGTTTCGTCACGGATCATCAATATTTCGTCATAAAACAACATCTATGATGAAATTTCAGAACGTCATGTATTGAGCGTCACATATTAGACATCGTGACGAACTAACGTTTTCGTCATAGATTAGCGTGATCCATGACGTTCTCAAACTGTCATAGATTGGTGTAAACACATTGAACCCAACCCGAAGCCCAAAATCTGTGACGAAATTGATCGTCATGGATTTACTTGTGACGTCACTTATAAAGATGAGTTGGCTGCTGACGTGGATGAGGACATGTCAATTGATGACATGGCAGATGATGATGTGGCGGCCACGTGGCAGATGATGTGGCAGCCACATAGCAAATGACGTGGCAAGTGACGACGTGGCAGTTGATGACATGACAACCACGTGGCAGATAATGTGGCAATGATGACATCAGCCTATGCAATTTGTTAGCAGGACGAATTTGAAATGGGCCTAAACTTAGCCATCTATTTCAGCCCATATACATTTCAACCACAACACATACATTACAGCCCAACCCAAATAAAATTCATCCCAACAAGCCCAGTTTTTAAATACATAGACCATATAAAATTCAGCCCAATTAGCCCATTTTAAAACCGAATGGCAGGAAAAGCCTAGAAATTACAAGCAATTCCAGCCAAAAACACCATAACATGACTAAAAAATAGATCAAATGTGTTCTTGTAGAATCACTAGCAGTCCAACATATCAGGTCAATTGCTTGTTGATCCAATCACTTCTCGATACATCTAATCCTAAACCTGAAAAAGAACATTGCCAAACATTTGTCGGTGGGAAATATTTGAGATATAAATTACTAAAATGCTATGTATGGAAGTCTGCAAGGACCTGCATATATTATCATACAAATATGAAGTGGGCAAGATTAGAAATTCTTAAATATTGTGTCATGGTGCCTTTTGTTACAGGTAACTAACACTAGCAATATTCCAATTGGCAAGAAGGCAGCAGCAAGAAAGACAATTCTTAAATATTGTGTCATTGTGCCTTTTATCATATTAGCTAGTTGCAGTGTCACATTAGAGATAAACAGTTATCACACTAGTAGCAGACAATTTTTTTAAGTGAGAACTAAAGCAATTGGCAAGAAGGCTGCTCAACAACCATAATTTTAATACAAAAGGACGGTCGAACGTACTTCGAATCTCTTACTGTTGATTTACAAACTTCAGAATGCTGCCTCCACTTTCTTTGTCTTTTGCTTCAGTGAGCCCATCATCCCTGCTCTCATCAAGAAAAACCTGCACGCATTTAGAAATGTCAAGGTACTTGTGAAGGAAAACTAACTGCAGCTACTAAATGTCATGGATTTTATCATGGATGAAATCTGGAAAATAGAACCAGTACTTTCATGGATACAGACCTACTAAAAGATCATGGCAACATACTTGTTGGGTGCACGCAAACATTTAGGACTAGATTGGTGATTGATTCCCTAATGCAATCAAAGGGCCAACACTTCATTTCATAAAAAGAATGCCTTTCCCTGAGAAATAAAAAAAGACACATTTCCTGAACTAATAGTCAGCAGAGGACCATACCATTCAAGTTAGAATTGTTCAGTTTCAAATTAGAAAATTCACTACACAAGTGCCTAAGCAATCAGTGGATAGGCTAGATGATCATAATGTAAGTGAGCTCTACAAAAGGCCACACACAACTATGGTAGCAAACAATTACTCAATCTTGCAGAGAGCATAATGTAGAGCAACAGAATTAACAAATCATGTGGTACTTAGCCATCCGGCCATCGCTATTGTGATCATAAAGTTGATTACTAAATGAAACTGGCAAAAGTTTTTTGCTCAAGAATATATGATTCAGATAGTGGTAGCAAGTCATCTCAATTTGCGATTAAATAATCAGACATGCAAACAGCATATAAATTAATAATTAAATAGTGAAATGGTCTGCAGTCTGCACTGATTAGCTTCAGGCATCGTCGCCTTGACCCGTCCTGCCGAGGAAAACATAAGTGAGGACAGTTTTGGACTGCAGCGAGGCCCTGAGAATCTCTAAACCCTGCAGCAAATCTTAATCATGTCAGCAATGCTTCACAATCAATACAAGACATAAAGCAAAAGAGACGAGTACGTAGCCCAGAACATGTTCCAGCACAGTGATCGACATATCGATCCCCCTCTCACCTCATTGTAGCCAAGCTGCATGGTCTTCTCCTACAGCGCGGCGAGGTCGGTGACGGCGAACGCATTGAGCAGTGTGAAGCTGGAGATGGCGGACATGGGCCTCACCGTCAGGTCGTCCATGACCGTGTACATCACGACGCCCTGCACGAACCCCGCCGAAGCCATCACCTGCTGCCCCGCCGGCAGAAGGTACTGCGCCGCCACCGCCATCTGGTTGTCGCAGGTCGGGCACGCCCTGCCGCACGCGTCCGTGATGTAGGTGCGGCAGCTGTTGTTGAAGATGCTTTTGCACCTGTACAGGCTCCTCAAATTCGGTTGCTGCCCGTGCCCGCCGCACGGAGACGGCAGACGGAGGATGGAGGAGCCGCCGCCGGTCCACGCCCGGATCTGAGCTGCCGCTGCGTCTCCCTCGAGGAGCACTGCCGCCACGGCCAGCGCCACCAAGCACGCCCGCGCCGCCTCCATGGACACCGAGCAGGTTAGCACCAGCTGCTGGCTGGCTAGCTAGCGGCTAGTCGGGCAACCGCAAGGACGATGCACTGGCCACTAGCGCTTCCCTTTTGGCCGACACGGCGGACGAGCTGGAAGGAAGAGGAGGCCGGCGGTGTGGGGACCGCGGCAGGAGGAAGAGGAGGTCGGCGGTGAGGGACCGAGGCTAGCAGCCAAGGTGAAGAGGACAGAGGGAGGGGTGGGCGGAACTGAGGACGGGAGACGACGGTGGATGGGAGGTAGAGGTGGGGAGTGGATGGATATTTATTGGACATTGAGTGCATCTTAGCTGTCTATTTTTCATCCAACAGTTTAGGTAAGATGTTGTTTTAATTAGGCCGTGTGGGCTGAATAGTTAGATGGGCTTGTACTGGGCTTACCTCACATTTTCAATGCTTTTTGTTTTTGTTTTTCTTTTTTCATTTAAGGCATTCTTGTGAAGTAACTAGCAAAAATAATTATCTTTTATACTTAAATAGATTTTTAAAATGTAAAGTACTACATATGTAGTGTTACACTAGAGTTTCAAGAATTTTCAATTAGATCTTCTATTTTCTAACATTTAAATGAATTTCTACATGTTTAACCCAAGGAATTCCAAATTGACCTATATATATACCTCTAATAAGATTACGTATGGTCCATTATAGCCCACATCTAGGAGACTGATGGAAAATTCAATTAACTTACAGGGAACATTCAAACTTCTACTAGCCATCTTATTATATAATAATGATAATAATATTTAAAACTTCTTCAAAAATTATGAAAATTGGCATAGAAACATTTTATGGATGTATAAACTTTACAAATAAGTTTCATAAGATTTTGTGAAAATTGGATTATATATTGTTTATAAACAAGATAGTTCTCTTACATTCTTTCATACAACTCAACTCAAACTTTGAAATTTGTATACCATAAAGTATTTTCTTGCTCATGTAGACCTCAATTCTGGGTATAACCTTACATTTACTCTGATATTAACATATGGGGATTCACATTGCAATTTGTTGTGCAAAAAAAGTTATTTTTCTATTTTTTAAATCACTAATGAATACACCCTTGTGAAGTAAGTTGTAAAATCGTTATCTTATATGCCACCAATATATTTTTTACATGTTACAGACAACATATAAGTTGTCACCTAGGAGTTTCAAGAATTTTCAAGTAGATTTGATATTTTCTATCATTTAAATGAATTTCTGAGGGTTTATTGAAAATAATTAAATTTTGAACAACATGTATGTCAAATAATATTTTAGAAATTTCTCAAAAATTGTATTTAGGCTACTATCTTACATGATAGCCCATGTCTTCGATATTGAACAAAAAATCAATTGACTTATAGGAAAAATTCAAACTTCTACTAGTCACCTCATTATAAAATAATGATAATAATACCTAAAACTTCTCTAAATATCATGTAAGTTTGAATACAATCATTTGATGGATAAAAAAGCTTGCCATAAAAGTTTCGTAAGATTTTATGAATGTTGGAGTATACATTGTTTACAAACTATACGAGTCTCTCACATTGTTTCATACAACTCAACTTAAACTTTGAAGTTTGTATACCATAAAGTATTTTCTTGCTCATATACATCTCAATTCTAGACATAACATTACATTTAGTCTTCTATTCACATTGCCATTTGTTGTGAAAAAAATTATTTTTCTATTTTCAAATCACGAATGAGTACACCCTTGTGAAGGAAGTTGCAAAATTGTTATCTTATATACCCCAAACACATTTTGCACATGTAAAAGAACACATTTAAGTTGTCTGCTAGAAGTTTCAAGATTTTTTCGAACAAATTTGCTATTTTCTATCATTTAAATGAATTTTTGCAGGTTTATTGGAAATAATTAAATTTTGAACTACATGTATGTCAAAAAGTCCTGTTTAGGTCCCTCTATTTTCGCGGAGCTGGGCCGGCTTGTTGGGTTGTGCAGCTGGGCCGGCCTTTTGGGCTCGCGGGCTGGTTTGGGATCTCGAGGTGGTTACTTGGTCTGCATTAAGGAGTTAGAGGGCCACCAGCTGATTAGCAAGCCCAAGTTACTATGACTTCTGTTCAATTTTCGCGAAAGTCTGGTTTTCATCCCCAAACTTCGTAACTATACAAAGCATTGCCATCCAGATTACATCCCGAGCTTGGTTATGCATGGTTTTAAAAACGGTTTTGTCTTTTTCTTTTTTATTTAATTCGGCTGAATATTTAGAAAATCATAGTAAATTATAAAAAATCATAAAACGGAAATCCAATTTTGTTTGCATTTATATAGGTATATCTATATACTGAATATATAATATTATATGTTTTAGAAACAAATTTTAAATTTAGATTTTTAAATTACTAACTATGATTATCTCTAATACTTTTCACACATTATATGATTTTTTTAAAAAAATTATAGATCATGAGGAAATGTTGAAATGTAATGTGGGTCGAATTATGACAAAATTGGGGCAACGTCATAGTGTTGGACTTCATATCGGGCTTCATATACAACACTGGTAATCTATGACGAAATTGGCACAACGTCATAGTGTTTGGACTTTATATCGGGCTTCATATCCAAAACTGCGAATCTATGACGAAATCTGACTGTTTGTCATGGATGCAGTGTGATCTGTGACGAAATCAAAAAACGTCATGAGAATTTCGTCATGGATAAAAGGATTTCTTGTAGTGGTTTAGAACAGGGTGATATGTCACTTCAAGAGTATTATGCAGAGCTTCAAACAGGCAAGGTTCGTTGTGGGGTAGTAGAGGACATGGAAGAACTAGTTGTTCGCTTTTATGGTGGTTTGAGGCATGTAATACAAGATATTATTCACTACAAAGTGAACCCCCCTTTTGCAACCCATATATGTGTTGCTTAAAGTTCATATATGCGTTGGCAGGGTCTATACAAACGCATTTAATAAGTGTTGCTTAAAGTGGTGTTGCAAGGGTCTATCACAACACTTATATATGTGTTGGTAACATCATCAAATAAGCGTTGCAAGGTTGCAACAGATATAAGATGGTTGTGGCAACACTTACATGTGTTCGTACAAGCCATGAACAAATGACTTTTATTGGTTGCTGCCACACATAGATTTGAGTTGCTGCAACACTTATATGTAGAGTAAGAAATTATTTATTTAATCAATAATAATTGGAATTTTCAATTTGAGCCAAATAAAAATAGAAAATGCATCATGTGAAGTTTAATGGGGAGACTTGAGACATTCCGCACATAGCAAATAAGCTCATTCAGTCATACATTAAAAAACAGTATGTTGCATTACAAAGAGCACCATCAACATCATTCATGACATAGTTTTTGTACAAAAACAGTTTCCTCACAGAAATGAAAAAAATACAGAGGACTCCTCATAGAATGCTACCAGCCCTATGTTCTCCAAATTGTAGGCTTCCAGATGAAATCATGCATTTATCTTCTCAACCTACAGATGAAAACTGGGTTACTGAAATGCAACATGGACAAGGTGCAATTGTTGCACACACACAGACGAAACATCAATTGAGTACATAGGGGGTGGAAGGTGCTTGTTAGTTGCTATGGGGAGGGATGAGAACGGGTCAGTGAGAATGTTGGTAGCATGTTGGATCGAGTAAGGTCGGGTGGCACATGGACAAGGCCAACTTCAGTAGCTGAGGTTTGAGTTTGAATGATCGTGCCCAGTATAGAAGCATTTGGGTGAAGGGCACCGAGATCCAGACAAACAATAGAGAAGGTGTTGATGTGTAAATGTGTCGAGCGAAATACAAATATGCTCCTTGTTGCTTCAATATGGAGGCCAGTCAGATTAGTATATTAGGCTGATTAGACTGGTCTCACCGGCTTGTGGTGGACCCAGTCAAGGAATGCACACTTTGGGTTGCCATAGGCTTGGCAAGCCAGATAGGGCACCACCCATGCCATGGTGATAGGAGAAAAATAGTACATGGGTTTGGAAAAGTAAGGTAAAGTGTGGGAAATGTAAAAATGAAAGATAGATTGGTTTTTGATTGATTGGATGCCCTCGATTGGTGGTGACCTTTTATAATTATAGGGTGGGGAGGTCTTTCCCACTACATGTCAAAACCTTTACAATTCCCGAATCAAAATACATACCTAACTTGGACTACACAAAATAAAGTAGTCTAACCATTATAGCAATCTGATCAAACCAGTTTTCCCGAGTTTAGATCTTACAAAATTCATAACTCCCTCATCCAAACTCCAGATCAAATGTTCTATATGTGTATTTGATCTTCTTTATGAGAGACACGCAATGATGAATTTCAATTTTCATTTTGAGGATCACTGGTTTGGACACTAGTTAACAAACCATTGGCCTATATCTACCAAATTTTTTTTCGCGACCGTGCCTTGGCACGTATTTCATTAAGAGGAAGAAGAAATGCGACCGTTCAGCTCCGTCATCAGAGGTGATGACCGAGGGATCGTTATAGAAGAAATTAAGTTACATCATGAAAGAACTGGCGGCCTACAGCCTGCTGGCCTAGTAGCACCAGGGAGTGAACCCCTGCACTAATCCAAGTGTCTACTTCCTCTAGGACTTTATTTGTCAACTCCGGCACCGTCATCAGTTGTCGATTGAAAGTCCTCGCATTCCGTTGAAGCCAAATCATCCAGCAGGTCAGGACTACCATCGAGTCAAATGCCTTCCTCCCTTGTTTAGACAATCTCCTTCTCCCCAAGGCCCACCAGTCTGGTAGGCCTAACTCATTACCGGCCGGCGTACGGTGCTCCCAGCCCCACCTGCGAAACAGAGAAAACCAGAGATCCCTGGAGAAGGAGCAACCTATCAGCAAATGTGTAATTGTTTCAGGCTCCTGGTCGCACAAAACACAGCAGTCATCGTCCTGCAGATGATGTTGTCACCTCCTTGCCGTAGTCCAGCACCTATCATGTAGCACTAACCAGATGAAAAATTTGCATTTGCCCGGGGCCCTCGTCTTGTATAGAAGCTTAGCGCCTGGGATAGGGAGTTGTCCGCTAAAGAATAGTCTGTACGCAGAAGCCGTCGAGAAACGCCCATCTCGAGTCCATCTCCAAATGACTTGGTCCGGTTGTACTCCCAGCGTTACATCTTCCAGCTTTGCCCAGACAGTTAGATATTCCAAGATCACTTGCACTGTTAACGCCCCTCTGATATCTCAGACCCAACTCCTGTTAACCATGGCCTCCCGAACCGTCCGTTTCTTCTGAACTCATGGACCAACAGACTGAACAAGGCAAGGGGCTAGTTCTGCAATGGATTGGCCGTCCAGCCATCTGTCAGTCCAGAAGAGCGTAGAGGCTCCATCTCCCACCCGGACGACGACTGAGTAGTGGAAAATATCAGCTAGTGACTTGTCAGTCTGTTCCGGGAGAGACAACCAGGGTTTATCTATTTCTGTTCGCCTCATCCACAACCATCGTAGGCGCAGCGCCAATCCCATGAGTTCCAAGTTTGGAAAACCCAAGCCGCCCAAAGTTGTAGGTCTGCACACTCTCGGCCAAGCCAATCGACACTGCCCTCCAGAAACAGCAGCCATACCTTTCCACAAGAAAGCTCTACGCCTTTTGTCGATCATGCTTATGACCCAAGGTGATATCGCAGTCGCGATGGCCGTGTGGACAGGTACAGCTGACATCTTAGTCTTCACGAGAACGGCACGACCAGCTCTGGTCATGAGTGCAGCTTTCCAAGTTGGAAGGTTAGCATAGACTCTATCAATCAGCGGCTGCAAATGCTCCTTCTTCAGCTTTGTAGTGGAAAGAGGGATCCCCAAGTATTTACAAGGGAAGGGCTGCAGCCGGCCAGGGAAAAATTTTAACAGTGTTACTGAGTCTTCTAACCCACACTGGATCGGGTTAATCAAGCATTTTTGCTGGTTGATAATAAGTCCTGAAGATTTGCCAAAGATATCCAAGATGGCCTTAGTCAGAATAAGATCCTGTTGATTTGCTTTCAGGAAGATAACGACATCATCCGCATAGAAGAAGGCACGGTCAATAATCCCCCTGTGACCCAGGGGCTGCAGAAGACCATCATCATCAGCGGCCTTAATCAACCTATTGAGACCCTCCATAGCAATTACGAAAAGCATCGGGGACAAGGGGTCACCTTGCCGCAGCCCTCGAGCATGGCAAATACGCCTTCCAGGAGCACCATTGACAATAATCTTTGTGCTAGCAGTTGAGAGGCACAGGCTAATCCAGTTCAGCCAACGCCGAGTGAAACCCATGTGCTGCATGATACGAAGGAGGTAGCGCCAGCTCACAGTATCAAAAGCCTTGGCAATGCCAATTTTTGCAAGGGCGCATGGGACTTTAATCCGATGTAGGCACTTAGCTGTGAGATCCACCACTTTGAAGTTGTCATGAATGACACGCCCCTTGATGAAAGCACTTTGGTTTTGATGAACCAGAGAATCAAGTTTGGGCGCCAATCTCTTAGCCAAAACTTTCGTGAGTAGCTTAGCGAAACTGTGTACCAGGCTGATGGGACGGTAGTCGCTAATCAGGGAGGCATCATTCTTCTTTTTTAACAGAACCATATAAGCCTGATTCACAAGGTAGAGGCTCCTTCCGTCCAGCGACCATAAGGCATGAAAAGCTCTCATAACATCATTTTTAATGATGGGCCAAGCTGTTTTCTAGAATAGGCCGGTAAAACCATCGGGCCCGGGGGCACGATCTGAGGGTAATTCCTTAATCGTCTCCCACACCTCTTCCTCAGAAAAGCAGCAATCCAGAAATGACAAATCCGAAGTTGGGACAGACAGGCGAGGAAAATCCAAGTTGATGGAGTCAGAGGCACTGATACCCAGAATTTCCTCAAAATAGGTGTTGATTGCCTCCCGCTTAGCCTCCTCATGTACGATCTCCACATCATCCACGGTGATTGTAGGAATAAATCTCTTTTTGTTGCGGTGACAGGCTTGAAGATGAAAAAACCGTGTGTTAGCATCCCCCTCAGCCAGATAGGTGATCCTGGACCTTTGCCTCATCACTATCCGCATGAGAGACGTTAGGCCCAAACAATGCAGCTTCATTTTGTTTCGGAGCACCCGCTAGTGGGGTACCAGCTGTCGTATATCTTGCGCTTTGTCGAAACGGAGCACCAACTCTTTGGCAATTGCTAGCTGGAGCCTAATGCTTCCCACATGCTTCGCACTCCAACTTTTAAGTGCTTTTGCCATGTGTTGTAATCAAGCACTCGAAAGGCATCAACCTCCTGTTCCGGCCAGGGGCAGTTCCAGGCCTGTGCAATCGTATCCATGTATCCATCGTATTTAGGCCAAATGTTTTCGAACTTAAATCGCCTGAAAGATGTGCATGCACTGGAGGTTTGCAAGAGCAAAGGGGCGTGGTCTGAGCCTTCCGATGACAGCGCAAGCAGTCTATGATCAGGAAATGCTGCTGCCCAATCATCAGTCACAAAGGCACGGTCGATCCGTTCTAGTGTCGGATCCTCCCTTTCGTTACTCTAGGTAAACAACCGGCCCTGAAGGTGCAGTTCGAGTAGGTCGGCGTCATCCAAAAAACGGCGAAAATGACTCATCATGCGCCTGTTCAGTCTGTTATTGTTTTTGTCCTCAGCCTTGTAGACCATGTTGAAGTCTCCACAAACCATCCACATACCAACACAACCAGCACGGACTTGCCGTAGTTCATCAAGGAATTGTACCTTTTCTCCATCTAATTGTGGTCCATAAACGCAGGTGAGCCACCACTGCTCCCCAGTAGCGGACAAAGTTACCTTGGCTGTTAAAGAAAATTGATGTCTAATCACACTAGAGATCTCCCAGATGTCCCGGTGCCACGCCATCAAGATGCCTCCACAAGTGTTAATTGCAGGTAGTTCAAAAAAATCAAACCCAGCCCCACACAGACTAGCGACCAGGGCGTTATCCCATACATCTATTTTGGTCTCTTGAAGCAGCAACAAAGAAACATGTTCCTGAGCAACCACACCATGCACCATGTCACGTTTTGTGCGGGTGTTCAAGCCCTGAACATTCCAAATTAAAATGTTTTCCATATTCATGGTAACAGTTTTGCGACTAGAAATAACAAAGACAGCCTCCTAGGGCTCAATCTCCTCGACCACAGCCGTGAACGCCGGCCTATGCTCAGGAATTAAGACATCCAGAGCTTCACACTGAGAGGGGGTGAGGATAGAAGTAAACACCTCCAAGAAACGCTGGAACGCAGATGCATCCGGTGGCCGCGACGGCGACGTAACCCCAAGGCGCTTCATCAACACGTTTTGCGCCTGTAGCACCGGCTTGGAAGCACGGTGTCTTGACTTCCTTGCAAGTCGTTCGCTTCTCCTGATTGACGGTGTCGAGGTTGCAGGCATGGGGTGCGCTCTTCTTGCTGGCAGTGTCCCCTGTAGGAGACCAGGTGATGCCCTCCTGCACACGGATTGCGCAAAATTAGCGACCGCGCATTTAACCGGCGTGCTAGCTTCAGTGGGAAGAAGGATAGGAAGGGCCTCCAAGGACCCTCTAGTCAGGGTCACAAAATTGTTATGGGAGGGCGAGCGAATGACATTTTCAGTCGATACCTCCGGAAAGCAAACAGACTCAACTTGAGAAGCGGCCATATCCACTTCATCAGTAGCAGCAGCGACCTGCACCTCCGTAGGTGCAGCAGACTCCAGCTGCACCTCCTCCATGACCGTGCGCAAAGGCGGCGACACATTTGATGGAGGCAAGTGGGACAGCGAGTCCAACAGGTGAAATTGAACAGGAACATCCACAAGGTTTCCTTCCGAGTGAGCAACCGCCGACAACAAAGGAGGGGGGAATCATTCGCATGGCAGATCCCCTCCGAAGTTGTGTCGATTTGGTGTGAGAGGGACGCTTCCATCAACATGGGGTCCTCCAGATTAGTGAGAGCCCCCAGATTGGCATATTGAGGGGGCAGCAGACAAGGATCACGCACAACACAACAGTAGGTACGCTGCCCCAAGGATTCCCACCCCATGGGATCATTTTTGGGTGTGAGCAAGTCAGTTCGCTCAGTGTTAGTGATACAATGTAGGAAAGCGTCACTGTCACATACGCCATTTAGGCCAGCTGCACATGGGCTGAGGTCATCATCTTTGCCACTTGACAGTTTCTTAGAATAATTGCGACCCATGAACTGAATTGGAGCCTCCAAAGACCATCCTCTGGTTTCAGCAAAAGGCGGACCCCAACCAGGCCCCAACGATGGGCTGCGACCGGAGCCAGAGGCTGCTCCTCCATCATCAAATCGAGTACGTTTTGGCCATGGCCCCTTCCTTTGACCCTGGTAAGCACCAGGGTAGTCATCATCATCAGAACTATTAAAGCGATCAGGAGGAGTACCATCATCAGATGAGTTACTCGGTTCATGCCAGTCCTGGTGCTCTACAATCTGCGGTATTACCCTGTACCATAACCCATCCTGCTTGGAGTGTATAATTTCATGAGGTCTCAAGAACAGATTGCCCGGATCATGGGGTTGTGGGGGATCAGGTATGAAAATCCATTTCTCGGCAGGTATCAGGTCTGGATGAATACACCACGCAGCGACATAGAGACAGCGATGGTTGTTGCCCACCAGCGACAATGGAGCTTCCACAAGGTTAGAGCATGCAGCACCAAGAACGATCTGGGCCATGTGAACATTGCGTGCATGAGCAGGAATGCCTTTGAGCTCCACCAGGACACGAAAATGCAATGGCCCGTATCTGGCAGTGTTCTATCGACGCCATCTTTTCCAAACAAGCTGAAAGGGGGCATCAACCGGTAACACTGCATGCAGAACACGTTGAGCCACCTCAGGAGTGTTGAACACCACCAAGAAGTCCTCAGGCACGTGACGAAAAATGGTGAAGTCATCAGGCAACAGCACATAAAATTCCTCAAGCAGCCTCCCTACCTGATCAGAGGCAATCCCTCGTTGCGCACCCGCCACCATTGCCACGAGAGCCTTGAGGATAGCAGGTTTTCAACATTGTCAATCTGTTGAGTCCTTGGAACCACACAGTACTCACGCTGTGGCCGGCGCGACGGATGACCCACCGGCAAAGTCGACGGAGATGGGGGAGGAGACGGCATGAGGACGTCATCGTCCGGATGGCGCGCACACTCGGAAGCCGAGGAAGGAGGGGCGCAAATGGGCGGCGGGGTGCCCGGTGGACCTGTGGAGCGGGAGCGACCAGAGCATGTATCCTCCGACGCAGCCGAGTGCGGTCTCGTGCGAAGGACCAATTAGGCGAACCAGAGAGGGGGGGAGTGAATGGGAGCCGATAAAAATTCTTCTCGAAGGAGACGAGGACTCCAACAAGACGAACACGGCTTCCAAATCACGTCTCCAACTCAACTACCCAAGTTGGCCAAGACCACGCAGCCACTGGAGTGCTGCTGGTCCTAGGAACCAACAACCACCTACACCTACTCGAGATCGCAGCGGAAAAACCAACTCGAGCAGCTACTGGGCTACACCGGTCAGGCCGGTGAGTAGCACCGGTCAGACCGGTCGCAGCTGGCAAAATCTGGGAACTTCCACAGAAGGCCTCTACACCGGTCAGGCCGGTGTAGCTCGCCGATCAGACCGGTCCAAGCCAGGAAAACCCAAATGCACCAAACTGACCTACCGAGCTCCAAACAGATCCAAACTCGAAACAGCAGCACCACGGGACAATAACGAACTCACCCAGACGTTCACCCGAGGCAAAACCCACAGAGCCTCTGCACCGGTCAGACCGGTGTGCAGCACCGGTCAGACCGGTCAGGCTGGGCCGCTCGGGGATGAACAACACCGGCGGGTCAACTCCCCCAAATCCAACTCCCGATCTCCCGAATCGCTCCACGAATTTGTGCAAGACTTTGGGGATAGTAGGAACACCTCATGGGCACTCCATAGCCAAGATTTGGTCCACCAAAACTCGCTAAATCAAGGGGAATCGAAGAAATCCCACCAAGAACTCCTCTAACCCTAGAGCCACGAAAACCCCAAAATCGAGCCCCTTTACTCACGGATTTGGGAGGGGAATCAAAGGGAAAAGAACCACGAAGGGTTCATGCATACATCCCCCACCAAATCCCAAATAGAAAGGCCTCGAAACCGCTCCAAGAAAATCGCCAAGAAAGGTCTCCGAAAATCACCAAAAAGGAGAAACGGGAAAGACACATCCAAGCCTTGAGGAACCACGCCGAATCATCTATACATACCAAAGAGGTTCATACAAGGTCTAGCTTGCCGCCCGATCATCCTTCCCTCTCACAAGATCTCACCATGAAGCTCTCAAGCTAGTCCTAAGAAAATCCTAAGGAAAATAGGAAGAGAAAATAGGAAAGCAAATGAGCTAGGGTTCCAAGAGATGGTTGCCATCCTCTCACCACTTGGGTTATATGGAGGCAACCGAAAGACGAAAATACCCTTACTAGCTAACTAGGGATACATGCCCCTCAAGGGCGAAATCGGAAATCTTTGTCTTCGCTCCATCGGACGGATGCCCAGCGACCGCAAACTTGCTTAGCCTCGACGCAAGCCTTGTGATCCCGACGCGTGTCCTCCGCTTCGAAGATTCCGGACTGCGTCGTCGCACACCGGTCAGACCGGTGCTCCTCACCGGTCAGACCGGTCAGACCCACCGGTCAGACCGGTCTGGAGCTGCTGCACCTCCGTCTTCGGTTCTTCGGTCTTGGCTTTGTGGATCAACCATGGAACCCTGTGGTTTTCTGGTGAACCACCAGAAACCCCGCGAACTCGGTGTAGCCTCCGCCAATCACCACTCATGACTCGGCTCCCACGTAGTCCCGGCTCGACCTTGGTTTTGAGGCTCAACCAAGAAACCGTCCACGACTTCATCTTGCCGTTCTTGCCACCATGCGGCCTGCACTTGACCCCGCTGGCCACCGGGTCCCTCGAACCAAGCCTACTTGTCTTCTCCACACCTGGAGGCCTCACCGGCAACGACCTTTCGCGCTTGTTCTTCACCTGCACCTGCACCAGTCAAGCCGCAACCTGCACCTGCAATACTTAGCCAAGAATCAGTCCACACCACGTTGTCAATCACTCATCATACCAGGAAGCGACCATCCACCGGTCCTCGAACCACACCTGGCTCTCAATCTCCCCCTTGATGAGTGCATTGACAACACACACGTTTTGGTAACCAAGAGAAAAGAAAAAGAAAAGAAACGACTAAACGAGACTCTAACAAGCGATCGAAAGCAAAAAGAAAAGGCAAAGAGGAAGATCACTTGAAGAAGACAAGTCTCGGACCCCTTAGGCAAGGGCAACGGCTCGACACATCCGAGACAAAACATGCTCAAGCAAAGAGCACAAACCATCAAACCAAAGCTCAAAAACCACAAAGAGCTCCCCCTGCACACATGCAAGCTCCCCCTGAACCAATGCAACTCCCCCTTGACGAATGCATGCAAACCACCTCGCAAAACAGAGCAGCTGCTTCAGCTTTGCTCTGACCGGTCAGACCGGTCAACCACACCGGTCAGACCGGTGGACAAGATCGCCCATCACCTGGGAACTACACTGGTCAGACTGGTGTACCTTACCGGTCAGGCCGATGCCACCTGGGAAACTGCCCGAGCTCAAAAATAGCTCGAAACCACTTGGAAACCTTCTAAATACATGCAGCAAGCCAAAACATGGTCAAACATCTCCCCCTTGTTGACAATGCATGAATCAAGCCAACAATGCAAAAAAATGCAACCTAGAGCTTCTCAAATAGACAAAATTCAACATAGGATGCTACACATGTCCAAATGAGCAAGTTAGATACTCTATAGCTTCGTAATGACATCAACTTCATGATCACCAAGTTTCACAACCATTGGACGAAGCTAAGATAGAATTGAGCAATTTTGCGAAAATTTACCCTCTCATGAGCAAAGTCCTAAACATGAGCAAAACATATCAAAATGGCAAAGCCACACAAACTTCATGCTAGGACAACCATTCTAAGCATAAGACCATCATAAACACCCACAAGCACCTCATGTCATGTCGAAGCCACCGAGCCATGTGCCTACTTCTATATATGAGACTTCTCATTGGTAGACATCATGCAACGGTTTAGCACCCAAAGCAAATTAAAATTAGCACATATGACATGGGAGCACATTTTCAAGCAATTTACATTTCATTTTCAGATTTGAAATTGGTACATGAAATGTCTTTGCGACAAAAAGGAACTTATGCCCATCCACAAGATCAAGCATGGGGGCTAAACATTCATGATGGCAAATGAGCCTTTGGCCCCATATGATCAAAATAAGCTATCCAACCACAAATTGAGCATAGCCAAGCCACAAAAACATGTCAAGATCATACAGAGGCATTTACTCACAAGAGAGCATACATATGAGATTTTTCAAAAACATAGCCATCAACCATGGATATAAACCAAGATTATCAAGAGCTAAGCCAAACTAACCATAGCTTACCAAGCTAGCTCACAAAGACATATATATCATTCCATGGTGAACAATGTATATAGGAGAAGCTTTTCCTAAACAATGCATATGATACAAAATGCATGCAACCTAAGATACAAAGATGCCTATACATCATGTTACATATGCCATGCCAAATGCAAGAAATGCACAAAGGAAAGCTATACATATGCTACAAAAGAGCTCCCAGACACAAAGCTCACAAACGACCGGCTCCTCGAGGGGAGGCAAAAAGGGCTCGACACCACCGGCAAAAGAGCAAAGGAGCGCAAAACTCACAAGCTCCCCCTAAACACATGCACTAGGGCCAAAGAGCATACAAAGCTCACCCTTAGTACACATGATAGAGTAAAGAGCACACTAAGCACACAGGCTCCCCCTAAACTCATGCATTAAGGTCAAAGAGCATACAAAGCTCACCTTACACACATGAGATAGGGCAAGGAGCAAAACGAACCAAGTGGCTTGACCAAGGCCACACACTTCAAGGACACAAATTCACTTACCTTTATCATTTCTTCAGAATTCACCCGTCCTTGTCCACCATCCCCGAAAGTGATGTACCTCCATGTCATCACCGGGGTATGAGGCCGGAGAACCACCCCCGATATCAACCAAATGTTCTCCGAGCCTCCCACATGCAACTCAAAACCAAGAGCGAGAGCGAGCAAATGACTCAACACTGGGGTTAGTACCAAAGGTGTCAAACCAGTGCCGAGCCATCTCCTCAAAAGTAGGATTAGCAACATCCATCCTACCGCGCCTATCAAAACTGCGATCCGTCCTATCAAACCTATCAAACCTAGAACCACAATGGGAAAACCACTCCCGTCTCACTGGACGAGTACGAGCACCACGAAAAGGAAAGCGTGGTCCGTAGCCCCTCTGAGACTCAAAGCTGGGACTTCTCCCAAACTCGTATTGATCACGAGGTGGAGAACGTCTAGCAAACTCAACACCACCAGACTCAAAGCGCCTACCATCTGTTCCACGACCGAAAGGGCTGAACCCTCTAGCATCACAGCCTCGAAAACCAGACCGTCCAGCACTCTGCCTAGCACCGGTCTGACCGGTCACTCTGACCGGTCTGGCCGGTGGCCCTCAGCCAGTAAACTTGCCTCCACCTGAAGCTCTCCTATCTCTCCATGCTGGAACCGTATGCACAACACCCTTTCCCTTAGGTAGTGGCATACGAGGCTCAGGCACACCATGAGAAAGGTGGTACCTGTCCTTGTTTGTCCACTCCTTAGCCATTCTCGCCTCTCTCCTTCTCTTATAGCAAAACTCTCTCTTGTGACCATCCTTTCCACAAAACTCACAATGGAAACGGATTGGTCTTGGCTTAGGCTTGGGGTGAGGCTCTTCACAAGGCTTCTCACTAGGTTTCTCACTAGGTTTTTCACTAGCCTTCTCACTTGGTTTTTCTCTCGGTTTAAGCAACTGGTTTGGCTTGGGTACAAACTTGTCTTTGGATGTGGGTTGTGGTGGAACTGGAATATTCCCAAATTTCCCTTCTCTCTCACCACTGCTCTCACCAAACTTAACAGATCCCAAAGCCCAACCATCAAAGCGCTTATAACCGGCAATCATCATGCCAAGCTGAGGTTCCTGACTAGACAACCAACTCAGCACTTCACGCAACTTACTATTCTCATCCTGCAAATGATCAACACATTGTGCAAGTTCCAAATTCTTCACAGCATGCAATTCACAGGTAGAGCAAGAAGTAGGAATAGGCATTTTCAAATCAGCCTCAAGCGAAACAATGCGAGAACGAAGCTCAGCAATCTTATCATGCAAAGCAGGGCAAGAAGTACATGCACCAAGCAAAGTGGGTCTAGATTGCAGCTCAGCCAACTCAACCCTAAGCACATCTAGTTCCTCACACTTGGAGGCATGCTTTTCCCTAAGAGCAGTCAAATCAGCTAGGAAAACAGAGCAATTAGCACAATCAACCTCATCAGAAACCACAGGGCTAGCCTTAAGCGAATCAATTTCAAGCTTGCCATCAAGAACCTGTGTTTCTAGCTCAGCCACTCTAGTCCTAGCATCTTCAAGCAAAGCTCTAAGCTCCTTCCTAAGCTTCTTAGCCTCTCTAAGCATGTGATCGCGATTATCAAGCAATTCAACCAACTCCTCATTCTCCTTGCGCAAAGAAGAGAGCTCATCACATACCTCATCCTCGGAGTCGGAGTCTGAATCCGAGGCGTTCTTCTGGCTTCTCTTGCTGCCGAAGCTGCGTGCCATGCCGCAAAGACCATCCTTCTTGTTGCAGCCTCTCGAAGTCTTGCTTGCGGTACAGCAAAGGCCGTTCAAGTACTTGCCAAAGTCCTTCTTCTTCTTCCCGTGTTTCCTCTTGCTGTCCTCTTCTTCTTCTTCTTCACTCGAGCTTGATGACACATTCTCAGAGTCGGAGTCGATGTCGCTCGATCTCTTGATCTTCTCTCGAGTCCGTGTCTTCCTCCCATGTTCATGTTCCTTCTTCTTGGATCTTCTTCCTTTGTCCTTGGACTTGTGCTTGTCGTGGTTGTTCACCTTCGGACACTCGGCGAAAAAGTGTCCGATCTTGCCGCACTTGAAACACGCTCTCGAGTTCCTCCTTGAGTTCACCCGGTTCTCATGCATCCTCTCGAATCTCCGTGTCAGCAACGCCAGCTCGTCCTCTCCAAGTACATCGAACTCCTCGTCTGGCAAAGACATCAAAGAGGACAAAGAGTACATCCTTGAGGATGGGTTAGCGTTAGTCTTAGCACCTGAGCCACTGACGAGAGCAAGACTATGAGAGTCAGTCGGGCTCTCAATCTTGGCTGTCATACCACGGTCCAACTCAGCCGACTTGAGCTTCGAGAACAGCTCGTTCACGGTCAAGGTGTCATACTTCTCGGACTCAAGGATAGCCTCAACCTTCCCGTCCCATACGGTACGATCCAACGAGTGCAAGAGCTTCACAGCTCTATCATGATCATCGTATGGGAGCACGGCCACATTGGCTCTCATGTTGTTCACCACGACTGCAAAACGCTGGAAAAGGGCATCAACGGACTCGCCGGGGAGATGAGTGAAGTTCTCGTACTCTCTCCGGTAAGTCGCGTACATCCGAGCCTGAACCTGAGCATTCCCAGCATGAGCATCCTTCAACTGCTCCCAAATCCTACAAGCTAAGTCCTCTGTCTGAACCCGATCGAATTCTGGCTGACACAGAGCACGAAACAAGTAGTCGACAGCCTTGTTGTTGGCTTCGAACATATCCCTCGATCCTGGAGCAAGAAAGTTCATCGGATGAACATAAGCTGTGTTCACCGTAACGTCCCAAAGGATCTGACCCTTTCCGCGGAGGAACGCTGCCATCCGCCTCTGCCACATCTGGTAGTTCTTCCCATCGAAGTGCGGAGGACCCGAACCCCGTTCCTGGTACGCCATCTTTGGATCTTAGACTGGTAAGAGTCAATAAAGACCCGAACCGACTCTGATACCAATTGAAGGACCGATTAGGCGAACCAGAGAGGGGGGGAGTGAATGGGAGCCGATAAAAATTCTTCTCGAAGGAGATGAGGACTCCAACAAGACGAACACGGCTTCCAAATCATGTCTCCGACTCAACTACCCAAGTTGGCCAAGACCACGCAGCCACTGGAGTGCTACTGGTCCTAGGAACCAACAACCACCTACACCTACTCGAGATCGCAGCGGAAAAACCAACTCGAGCAGCTACTGGGCTACACCGGTCAGGTCGGTGAGTAGCACCGGTCAGACCGGTCGCAGCTGGCAAAATCTGGGAACTTCCACAGAAGGCCTCTACACCAGTCAGGCTGGTGTAGCTCGCCGGTCAGACCGGTCCAAGCCAGGAAAACCCAAATGCACAAAACTGACCTACCGAGCTCCAAACAGATCCAAACTCGAAACAGCAGCACCACGGGACAACAACGAACTCACCCAGACGTTCACCCGAGGCAAAACCCACAGAGCCTCCGCACCGGTCAGACCGGTGAGCAGCACCGGTCAGACCGGTCAGTTTGGGCCGCTCGGGGATGAACAGCACCCGCGGGTCAACTCCCCCAAATCCAACTCCCGATCTCCCGAATCGCTCCACAGATTTGTGCAAGACTTTGGGGATAGTAGGAACACCTCATGGGCACTCCATAGCCAAGATTTGGTCCACCAAAACTCGCTAAATCAAGAGGAATCGAAGAAATCCCACCAAGAACGCCTCTAACCCTAGAGCCACGAAAACCCTAAAATCGAGCCCCTTTGCTCACGGATTTGGGAGGGGAATCAAAGGGAAAAGAACCACGAAGGGTTCATGCATACATCCCCCACCAAATCCCAAAGAGAAAGGCCTCGAAACCGCTCCAAGAAAATCGCCAAGAAAGGGCTCCGAAAATCACCAAAAAGGAGAAACGAGAAAGACACATCCAAGCCTTGAGGAACCACGCCGAATCATCTATACATACCAAAGAGGTTCATACAAGGTCTAGCTTGCCGCCCGATCATCCTTCCCTCTCACAAGATCTCACCATGAAGCTCTCAAGCTAGTCCTAAGAAAATCCTAAGGAAAATAGGAAGAGAAAATAGGAAAGCAAATGAGCTAGGGTTCCAAGAGATGGCTGCCATCCTCTCACCACTTGGGTTATATGGAGGCAACCGAAAGACGAAAATACCCTTACTAGCTAACTAGGGATACATGCCCCTCAAGGGCAAAATCAGAAATCTTTGTCTTCGCTCCATCGGACGGATGCCCAGCGACCGCAAACTTGCTTAGCCTCGACGCAAGCCTTGCGATCCCGACGCGTGTCCTCCGCTTCGAAGATTCCGGACTGCGTCGTCGCACACCGGTCAGACCGGTGCTCCTCACCGGTCAGACCGGTACCCACCAGTCAGACCGGTCAGACCCACCGGTCAGACCGGTCTGGAGCTGCTGCACCTCCGTCTTCGGTTCTTCGGTCTTGGCTTTGTGGATCAACCATGGAACCCAGTGGTTTTCTGGTGAACCACCGGAAACCCCGCGATCTCGGTGTAGCCTCCGCCAATCACCACTCATGACTCGGCTCCCACGTAGTCCCGGCTCGACCTTGGTTTTGAGGCTCAACCAAGAAACCGTCCACGACTTCATCTTGCCGTTCTTGCCACCATGCGGCCCGCACTTGACCCCGCTGGCCACCGGGTCCCTCGAACCAAGCCTACTTGTCTTCTCCACACCTGGAGGCCTCACCGGCAACGACCTTTCGTGCTTGTTCTTCACCTGCACCTGCACCAGTCAAGCCGCAACCTGCACCTGGAATACTTAGCCAAGAATCAGTCCACACCACGTTGTCAATCACTCATCATACCAGGAAGCGACCATCCACCGGTCCTCGAACCACACCTGGCTCTCATCATGCGCGCATTCACCAAAACCGTAGCACCAACCAGCCGAGTGGCGGATGGCGCCGACGGAACTCGACTGTGGCGGCAGAAGCGCGACCGGTGGCCCTCCCGTTTGCAGCGCTGACAGCGGGAGGGGTTCAGGCAAGCGGCCGCGACATGACCCGTTTGAAGACAGTTAAAATAGCGGCCGACCAGATCTGAGGGAACCGGACGAGACAGAGGGCGGGCCGGGCGGTCCTCCCGACGACCCCGGCGACGGCGACGCACCTCCTCCCAACCCTCCTCCGACTCCACATTGCGACTAGCGGCCCGAGCAGAGAAGCTTGCTAGTGACGATGGCAGCGGGGCGCGACCTTCCCCCGAACTGGGGGCCCCCGCACGATGCGCATCCGCCATGAAGCCGCCTGCAGGACCCTCGCGGCGAGGCCTAGGCGTGGCCTCTACAGCCACTTCCTTCCCCTTCCGCCGAGATGAAGCGACCGGCGGCCAAGGGGAGAGCTCCAGATCCTCAGAGGAGGATGACGACGAGGCACTGTAGCGCAGCCACTCCGGGGTGCCAGAGGACGGCCCCTCCAGAGGCCACACGAAGGGTTGCGCCCCGGGATTGAGCTGCGACGAAGACGGCGGTGACCTGGGCGGGGACCCACCCGCGTCAAAGCGTGTGACCGAGGATGGAGGGGGAGGCACGCCCTCCTCATCCTCACGCGACCCGTCAGATCCAGCCGTGGACACCGTAGATCCGTTGTGGATCTACCGAAATCGGGGGACGCCGGGACCGGAGTGGTCACCGGCGGTGGTGATGGCCGCCGGGGCCAGGTGGCTGTGGGTGGGGTCTAGAGAGAGAAACTAGAGAGAGAGCGTAACGGTTCGAATGTTGGTAATATCTACCAATTTGAACCTGAACATATGTGCTCATATGTCATCGTTGGCAAAGCTTGCATGCCAAAAACATTCTGAATGATAAAATTTGTATAACATGATCCATGACACGGTTTCTAATTCCTTTATGGATGCTAATGTTATTGAAATAAGACTTTAGCCATTACAACATCTTATAAATATGTATGAAACATGTACTTTGGGCTTTGAAACATCTAAGGACACTCAATATACAGCACAAATTTCTATATATGGATGTGGCTGCCAATCCAGCAAGTCATGGCTCCTTCACAAAGCATGAGAAAAATATTAATAATCATAAGATGATATAACCAAGGATTATACCAAAAGTATGAATTATAGTTACTAATATTGAATACACAATCCATGGCAAATGAATCAAGTGAATACAAGATGAAGACCAATGAAATGACCGTTGATGTTTTGTTGCTCTTAATGATGAAGAACAAGAACTGCTCCTTTGATTTCTTTCTAAGCAATTCATTAGCTTTGCTCGTCTATTTTCTCATATTTATGTAGTAATTCAGCAAATCCTGGCTTCTTCTATGTCACCTTATTCCTTGGTGTGATACTTTGAGATATACTAGAATATCAATCAAAATAGATCAAATCAATTTGGGCATCGGTTAGACCGGTTCCTTCAGAACCAGCAACTTTAAGGTCACCTTCCCCTAGTTGAACTTAGTTGTTGTTCAGCAATTTAGTTTGAAACATGTTCAACATCAGGGGCAATCTGATCAACAAAACTAGCTAATGTTTTATATTGGTCAACACTTGTATGTCTAGTGTCCAATCTGAATTTTGATTTAATCTCCAGCCTTTTTGACAAGATAGACTTGCTTCATCCCCTTGCACTTATTTGTCTGCATAGACCAACACCTCTGATCCAAATAGTCATTATGCATAAGTTGTGGCTCATTAGTTACTAGTTCCCTACTGGTAATGTAATCTAGACAAAAATATCTAGGAAGAGAGGGCAAATAGTACCATTACAGATAAGAATAAGGCATACTCAAATACAACTCCCATGGTATACACATAGGTGATGCATGTGAAGGAAAAGATATTGATGTAGGAAAATTATTCCATTGCTAACTCTGGTAATGTAACTTCTATTAGGAATTGATTTTGAATGCTTGGAATGTTTAAGCAGACTAGCATCATTGACATCTTAGGTCTTTGGGACTTGGTGGGAAGATTCATTATGGGCTCTTCCTATTTTAAGCTTGCTATAGACTATAGCTGTTGGACTATATGGTTTTCCAAACAGCAAACTCAATTTCTTTTTATGGGTTTGACCATCTTTTTTATTTAGTTTGCAAAACCCTAGACTAGTAGTTAGAGTCTGATCAGACCAATTTTAGCAGAACCGACACCATTATATTTCTTTGGTTGCCCCCCAAGCATATATGTATTGGGTATAGTTTCCATGCTCTTGCTATAGGCCTTTGGATAATAAACATAGGCTAGAGATTGCAGAAATGGATCTTGGCTAACAACATCATTAATTAGCAGAATTTTCCAAGGATCAATAATAGCACTAGATGTCTTTCTAGTAGTCAACTTTACCATGAATTGAATCTTAACTATCGTCTTGATCAATCAAATCCATGATATAAAAATTGACAAAGTCAAATAGAACACCATATAAACTACCTAAGGATTTCATCTCTTTGAATGTGTCAATGTTGAATGGCGTTGGCCACTCCCTTATCTAAATGACACCATGCTCTATCTTGTGTAGATAGGATAGAATCAGCCTTTCACCCACTAACTTGTGTTATTGCATGTACTCTTAAACTTACTCAATGCTAAAATTTGATAGATTGGCCTTGATATGTAGATCCTCATTTCCTAGATTGGTCACCAAAATGTATGCTGGCATGGAAACGTGCCATGCCACACACTTGAACACTGAATGTGCAGCCCATGTTCCTCGCTCCACTATTGTGAAGGCCGATCATACTAGTCTCACCGAAGAGCTTGGCAGCCCAAAAGGGACCCCATCTGGGCTTATATACCTTCGGTTTCCTAGGCTTGGTAGGCTAGTTGTGGCACCTCCTTATGCCATGAATATACGAGAAGAACAACATATGGGGTTGGAAAAGAAGGGCAAATAGAAAATATGGTAAAAATAAAATATAAATTGGTTTTTGATCAGTTGGATGCCCTCAATCGACCGTAGCCCTTTAATTTATATTTATTGGGATTAGAGGTCTTCCCCTACTAGGAGTCGACTCACATACAATTATGTTATCAAAATAAAACTCCTAACTCAAATTACATAGCCCAAACTAGTTACCCTAGCAAATTGGTCCAACCAATTTTTTTTGTGTATAGATCTTCTTGAAGTCATAGCTTCCTCATATAAACTTTGCATTGGATGTGTATATATGCATTTTTGTCTATTCAATGAGAGATATAGAATAGTGAAGTTCAATTTACTTTTGGAGCACTTTGACCAAATTAGTCTGACTAATGTGGAGACAAGTTTGAAGACGATGATAAGGGACAAACAGAATGTAAGGGTTCCCTCCTAGCACCATGCATGTTAGCTGACACGCACATGATTAACCTAAGTAAATGCAATTTGAACTTGATGTGAACTGATTAGCATTAGTGACTCGGATGTTCATTTTGGAAGGTCGAGGACCTAGATGACATTCGCTGTCAAGTTTAGGTATTACTAGTGCATTTTACTCTATGTAACCCTAATGCTCCTAATCTGCAACTACAACTCCTTCCAAGCCTAAACCCATCACCATTGTAGCTGCCACCAACCCTATCCATGTATTGTTGGTATTTCCTAATGTCGCTACTACGTTCATGTATCCATAGTAACTGCGCCAGAAATGTTTGATGAAATTCACTAATGTTGCTACCAAGTATACTGTTCCTAGTAACGACGCATAGAAATGTGCATTGGTAAATCATAACAATTATGAATAATCTGCAAGCGTATGGATATACTATTGTAGCATTTCCCTTAGGAGTATAATAAGGGTATCAAAGGTGTGTAGCATAACATGAATCTACTATTGCAACATATATAAACACAGATATAGAGACTCAAAGCTAATAGAAGGGGTAAAATAAATGATAGATAAGTAGTGTGACATACAAATGATCCATATGTAGATAACAAAGGCATAGGGAGAAAGGCGTCTGCGAGATAGCTCTAGGTTCTAATGTACTAGCTATATACTACACGAGTATACATAGAATGTATAGACTTTCGGTCTAGCACCTAGGCACAAAGTGGGGAGATAGGCTCTACACCACTTCCACATGACAATAGTGACTATTAATTTATGAACTCCAATAACATACCCGAAAGTGAATGAGTACAAAGGAACAACAACTGTCATTACTGTGACATACCCTTTATCTATCTGTCGGGCATGCTCATAATTAACGATGTTACGCAATCCAATCACCTTGCGTGTATTATTAGCAACACTTTAGCCGGCTTGGGCTATTGTGACCCAGGCTAGACATTGAACCCGTGTCATAGCATATAACATCTATGCTATACAAGACCTATATATACAATTTAGTTTAAACAAAGCCTAGGTAGAGATACATATATCAGAGCATATGTGTATATACCACAAGATCAATAGGTTGTGTTCATCAATATATAACACAAGCCTCTAAATCAAGAATAGGACAAGAACACATGATCATTTCACACATATATGAACCAAGCACAACATTATACGATAAAGATGCATAAACCAAGTACATCAAAGTCATCCTAAGAAATGAAGATACATGACCCATACCTAGTCTCCAAGGAGACCTGAAACTTGAAGTAGATCTACTCTAGCCTACTCCTCTAGCATATAAACTAAAAGGAAGAGAAGTGAATCAAGAGATGTGTGTGTTATAAATGAGCATCCTTCCCTTCTATTTAGAGACCCAAGGACACCAACTTCTGAGCACTTATGCGCATCATGCACCACTCCATCGCCATATAGGACCAACCAGAGCGCAACACATGGAGGGAGGGGATGAGTGGCTGCAAGGTAAGTTTGATCGGCCCTTGTGGGTCCCTCTCTCCCCCAAGTTCTTCTAGCAGACTGACTTGTGTGCTACTAAGGTAGTTGTGTGTGTACATAGTGAATTAAGGCAGTTTGGGTAACTTTGGACCCTTCATTGAGTTTGCATCACTTGGATCCATAGGGTGGTTTCTCCTTTATTTTTTGCTAATTCACCAACAACAAATAATGTTGAAGGAGAAGTGGAACTATATTGTTCAAATAAAATATGTATGTAAGAAATGCCATTCCTCTTTTATTCATGAGTATATTGAGGGTTATATTTGGTACTTAATAGCCATCAAGACATATCGCTCAAACACTTGCACTAGTCCTTTTTGTCGTCATGGCTCTTGCAAAGGCATTAATGATTGGTGACAACAAACATACTCTACGTCGAATATCTCTTGCCTGCTGCTACAACCATTTATATCATAAAGCACGACCTTGAATTCTCGCTGTTAGCATTGGTGCCTACCCTCTTTTGTCACAATCATGCTCTTGCTATGATTAGTGCATATATTTAAATTTGTTCGATTGGGTTGGTATGTCCTGGATTGGGGTTGTGCGCTCGATCGTGTTGGTGGATGGCGTAGAGAGAGGGAGGTTGTACAACACATGGGGGAACTTTGCTAGACAACATGGTAAGTTGGTAAGTCTAAGTGGGGTGTCATGAATTGTATTATGGGCACTAACCTTATGGCACATAAAATGTTTTGCTAACTCGACAACATAATTATAAGGAGAGAGGAGTGGAAGAGGGGTGGGGGTGTAAATCCCCATGAAATTCGCCAAGCACTTACCAATTCCCACGAACCCAATGTAATTTGTACTAAGCATGTTATAGTTTCAAATAAAGTCCTATTTCATCATAACTCCACATAAAAATTTAATTTTCAAGACTATCTATGAAAAATATGCAATGAAATTATGTACTGATAGTGATAATTTTATTTCACAGAAATGATGACATGCAATCTTTGATAATAGTGCAATGAAACTATGAACAAATATTGCCCTAATTGAACTAGAAAACTACACAATTCCAAAATTTACAAACCTAGGCTCGAATAAAAAATGAGAATTGATAGTGTAGGTTCGAAATTAAGATGATTACTTAGTATTGATCACTACTGGAACACTCATCTGTATCGGCTCATATGAGCCAAACATTTATAAGAAGACATGAATAAGTTATCTATGCTGGATCAAAAATGAGTTCGGTCAAATAATGGCTATCTATGCCAACTTATTCATGCCGGTGCAATTTAATAATTGATCCATGCAAGGTTAGGTGAATTTCCTACCTATGCAGTTTGAATTTTAGCTAGTATTCAAAAAATTCAAACTTTTGTACACATACTAGGATGGAGACAAACTTTATATGTAATTTGTATGTCTTGGTGATATCTTGAACTTTGTAAGTGCCATTTTATTGTTATAAGGATATTTAGTTGCCCAATTGATATATTACATTTTTAGATAGCAAGGGTCAAAAGGAGTATAGCTTATAGCTCTGAATGACAGAGCAGTAATGATTGGTCGCGAAAAGGGGGAGGTCAAGGCTTGGACGCCTAGAGAATGACAGTGCAGTAATGATTGGTTGTGAAAAGGGGGAGGTCATGGGTTTGAAGGTTGGATACTACACAGATGTGTAGTTGCTATTAAAAATACGTCACAAGAGACCTTTGACCATGACAGGTAGCTGAAGGTGCCTTATAGGCAAAATTTTGTTCCATTTTTCATAGTTGTGCATTTGGCAGAGCTCCGTGACAATAAAAGCTTAGCCAAACAATTTTTCGAAGAGAAGTGATCATCTGCTGATTATATGAAGTGATACTCTAAATTGGACAAAGAGGCTGAGAGCTAAAAAAAGTAGGCAATAACACAATAAACTTATCCAACTTATCAGGGAAGAGGCTAGCATAAAGGCATTCCACCAACTCCTGGCTAACGCGAATCATTTAAAAACTTTTCCTAACTATGTGAAATGATTCTCCATCCTATTTCTATGAGTTTTTATAGAGCATCAAAGAGAATCACTTTCAACAAAATAATCACTTCTCTCAGAGAATGAACTCCTGTAGAGAATCAGAATCAACTATCCTTCATCACATAATAGCAATGATTCACTTATTGCGTTATTTGATCTAGTGCCATTTTGGACCGGTTGGCATAATTTGTTATCCCTACCGATTCGACATTAGTTCCTGGTCTCGGTATGATCATAGACATGGATGAGATTTTTGTGTTGGCACAAAAAAGACAATCTACAGTAGCGGATGAAAATTGGAAAAATGCTAGAGTTGAATCGACTTTTGCTTTTTGGATTTGTGGAAGTTGATTTAGTCTTATAGGCTATAGACGACCAAGTAACTACTTTGTTTTCAAGTGCTCAATCTGTGCTATATGTATGAATCTCTAAAATTTGTGCATAGTTTCTCCATTGACCTATAACCTCTTTTTAGGTAATAGATGGTAGTGTTAACGAGTTTGAAATATGGCAAGGTCTTGCTAATCTGTATTCAAGCCTCTCATATTGGAGAGATGCGGAGATATGTTTGCAGAAGGCAAGAACCCTAAAGTCATACTCTACTACAACACTCTATACAGAAGGTGAGTCCAAATGCATCATCATCCTTATCCATATATTGGCTTTTGAGTAATTCTCATAAACTATGATATCCTTACACCAAGCTAGTAACTAATGGTAAAAGGTTAAAAAAAGCAAAAATATAACGCTTTGTAAAATCCTCCATGTCATGCGAACTAAAAGATTCAATTCGTGTTTGCTCTTCTAGGTTACATGCATCAAGCGCACGACCAAACGAAGGATGCATTGGCTGCCTATGTGAATGCATTCTCAATAGAGCTTGAACATGTGCCATCCAAGGTGGCCATTGGTGCACTACTTGCACAACAAGGAGCTAGGTTTCTACCTGCAGCAAGGTGCTTCCTCTCAGATGCCCTAAGAGTTGAGCCCACAAATAGGATGGCTTGGCTTTACTTGGGAAAAGTTCATTAGTCTGATGGAAGGATTACTGATGCTGTGGACTGCTTCCAAGCAGCAGTGATGCTTGAGGAATCAGATCCCATGGAAAGCTTCTGTTCACTTTCATGACATGGTCATGGTCATAGCATGAAGCTCCACCACATTGATTTATTCATCAATTATCTATTTAGGCAAGGTCAATTAATTTTGTAAGGAAGATGTCGATTGCATTCATCAACTTCTTTTAAAAAGTGTTGACTATAAGTTAGTTTCGCAATTTTGCATAATCATAACTCTCTATTTTTCCTTGTATAAATATAATGTTTTAGTTTTTATGGTTCCAATAGTTTTGGTAGTAAGTGCAACTTCAGAACACATATTGTTCTTGCACTATGCAATACGAAGAGAAATTTCAAACTCTACATACCATCATCGAAATTGATTTTCATCCAAATGACATTCCGTATTTAGGTTGCCCAAAAGTTCCATTATGAAACAATGTTCACGCACTATTTTTTTTGCCATCGAAAAGAGGCTAATGACATTCCATATTTAGGTTGCATCATTTATAAAAGTTAGGTTAATGCTCCGAGGCTTGCCTTTTGCAGCGAGGTTAGCCTGAAGCCCTCCCTAACTCTGGTCCGGGTCTTGGTTCACTTCTGGTGCAACTCTCCTTCGGCTCCTTACTCGTCACCCACTGGCACGAGAGCTTTGCTACTGTTAGGTTGTTGTACACGAAAGATGCATATGCAACATTATTGGGTGAACTTAAGCAAGATTACATTTCTGAGAACTGAAGTAAAACTTAGAGTGTATGGTTCGCCGCATTCACCTAGATAAAAGCTTAACCATTCATTCTTTATAAAACAAAAGGTGATGTTTTATTGATGGTGATTGTGTACACATTTAAACAAACTTGTGTACTACACATCAAAAACACAAAGACTCATTATATATATGCTCATGGTTCGACCATAGAGCTACTGAGCAAAAATCACCACATACAAAGCTATATCCTAAGCATGAGAAAAATAGCAAACTTAGCTACTGAAAACAAGATTAAATCATTCTAGAGAATCTACACATGCACTGGTCATGAAAATTTGCACACCTCCAGATCTGATTGAAATACAGCTACACACCAAAATTTAGTTCGAGAAGATGTCTAGATTAATTTATACAAAAAAAAACAAATTTCAGCCTAGCATTCCAAACATAAATTACTCAGAGCAAACCATAACCATTTCAAGGCTATTTTTTCTAGTACAAGCTTAACATAGCATGAGCAAGGTGTACACCAAAAATCAGGTTCAGATTCTATTGATAGTTAAAACATGTATCGAACTTCGTTCCGCAAGCATACGGATCTATTGTAGCCTTTTTCCCTCGAGTATGGACCCAAGGTATCAAATCCGTGGAACATGTCCTGTAAGGATTCAATCTAGTAAGGCGGAAAACACATTCTTTGAAGAATCGAATTGCATCTAATCTAATCTACTAAAAACAAGAGTAGCAAGAGAAAGCAAAGAGATAACTGACATAGAGAGCCTAGAGCCTAGATCGTGGTTTTGTTGTAGCTTCGAACAAGGTAGATGAAGATAAAATGAATCTCATAAAAAGCATCTTTAAATCGTGGCCTCTGTTCCGACTCTCGAAGGCACCCACTGTACACACTCTTGATATCCTGTCATGATGCCCCCGCTTCTTGTGAAGGTGAACCTAAGAGCACGCTCACAAGGAACATGTTCAAAACACTTGGTAGATCCAGTATGCACCTGTAGCCACCATGGCTACAAGAACACCCCGAGCAATCTAACTCGAGAATAGATTGAGGTAGAAGCAAACCCAAGGGAAGACAAAATCATAGAGAAGGCACTTGATCGATAGAAATCGAATTCATTATAAAATCATCATGATTGTTTACATGAACAAGATCACCACCGGGATCCTACCTTGATCTTGATCCTTGCTCCGGAACTCCGACATGGTCTTCCTTGCAAGGTTCCCATGCTGGCTAGGGAAACCCTAGACAACTATCACCACCCTAGACCCACTTTGCTTGGTGCATGCACTTCTTGCCCTGGTTTGCATGAAAAACTTGCTGAGCTTCGCTCTCGCATTGTGTCGCTTGAGGCTGATTTGAAAGTTCCTATTCCAACTTCCTGCTCTACTTGTGAATTGCATGCTATGAAGAATTTGGAACTTGCCCAATGTGTTGATCACTTGCAGGATGAGAATGATAAGTTGCGTGAGGCGTTGAGTTGGTTGTCCAGTCCGGAACCTCAACTTGGTACGATGATTGCCATTTTTAAGCACTTTGATGGTTGGGCTTTGGGATCTGATAAGTTTGGTGAGAGCAGTGGTGAGAGAGAAAGGAAATTTGGGAATATTCCAGTTCCACCACAACCTACACCCAAAGACAAGTTTACATCCAAGCCAAACTAGTTGCTTAAATTGAGAGAGAAACCAAGTGAGAAGCCTTGTGACGAGCCTCATCCCAAGCCTAAGCCAAAACCAATCCGTTTCCATTGTGAGTTTTGTGGGAAGGATGGTCATAAGAAGGAGTTTTGCTATAAGAGAAAGAGAGAGGCGAGAATGGCTAAGGAGTGGGCGAACAAGGACAGGTACCACACTTCTCATGGTGTGCCTGAGCCTCGTATGTCACTGCCTAAGGGAAAGGGTTTTGTGCGTAAGGTTCCGGCATGGGGAGCAAAGAGATCCCGTAGCCGAGGTGGTGGTCTGGAGAGGGCGGTCAGACCGGCCCTGCCTAAGGGGGGGGCGGTCAAACCGGCCTGGCTAGGCGGTCAGACCGGCCCTACCTAGATTTTTGGGCAGTTTGGTTTTCGAGGTCGTGATGCTAGTGAGTTCAGTTCCTTTGGTCACGGTACAGATGGTTGGCGCTTTGATTCTGGTGGTGTTGTGTTTGCTGGACGTTCTCCACCTTGTGACCGATACGAGTTTGGGAGAGGTCGCAACTTTGAGTCTCAGAGGAGCTAGAGACCACGCTTTCCCTTTCGTGGTGCTTGTACTCCTCCACCGAGACGGGAGTGGTTTTCCCATGGTGGTTCCGGGTTTGATAGGCTTGATAGGATGGATCGCAGTTTTGATAGGCGCGATAGGATGGATGTTGCTAACCCCACTTTTGAGGAGATGGCTCAGCACTGGTTTGACACTTTTGGTACTAACCGCAGTGTTGAGTTGTTTGCTCGCTCTCGCTCTTGGTTTTCAGTTGCAGGTGGGATGCTCGGAGAACTTTTGGTTGATATCCGGGGTGGTTCTCCGGCGTCATACCCCGGTGGTGTCAAGGAGGTACATCACTTTCGGGGATGGTGGACAAGGATGGGTGAGTTCTGAAGGAATGATCAAGGTAAGTAAATTTGTGACCTCCAAGTGTGTGGCCTTGGTTAAGCCACTCGGTTCGTTTTGCTCTTTGCTCTATCTCGTGTGTGTAGGGTGAGCTTTGTATGCTCTTTGGCCCTAACACATGATTTTAGGGGGAGCCTGTGTGCTTAGTGTGCTCTTTGCTCTATCATGTGTGCTTAGGGTGAGCTTTGTATGCTCTTTGGCCCTAGTGCATGTGTTTAGGGGGAGCTTGTGAGTTTTGTGCTCTTTTGCTCTTTTGCCGGTGGTGTCGAGCCCTTTTGCCTCCCCTCGAGGAGCCGGTCGTTTGTGAGCTTTGTGTATGTGGTTGGTTTTTTGAGTTGGTGGTGAAGCTCCTTTGTAGCATATGTATAGCTTTCCTTTTTGCATTCTTGCATTTGCATTGCATATGTAACATGATGTATAGGCATCTTTGTATCTTAGGTTTCATGCATTTCGTACCATATGCATTTTGTAGGGAAAGCTTCTCCTATATACATTGTTCACCATGATGTGCTATATATGATCTTGTGAGCTAGTTTGGTATGCTATGGTTAGTTTGGCTTAGCTCTTGATGATCTTGATTTATATCCAAGGTTGATAGCTATGTTTTTGAAAAATGCTACGTGTATGCTCTCTTGTGAGTAAATGCCTTTATATGATCATGATATGTTTTAGTGGCATTTCTATGCTTAATTTGTGCTTGGATAACTTATTTTGAGCATATGGGGCCAAAGGCTCATTTGTCATCATGAATGTTTAGCCCCCTTGCTTTATCTTGTGGAGGGGCATAAGTTCCTTTTTGACGCAAAGACATTTCATGTACCAAATATGAATCTGAAAATGAAATGTAAATTGCTTGGAAAATGTGCTCCCATGTCATATGTGCTAAATTAAATTGCTTTTGGGTGCTAAACTGTCGCATGTTGCTTACCAATGAGAAGTCTCATATCTAGAAGTAGGCACATGGCTTGGTGGCTTTGACATGACATGAGATGCTTGTGGGTGTTTATGATGATCTTATGCTTAGAATGGTTGTCCTAGCATGAAGTTTGTGTGGCTTTGCCATTTTGACATGTTTTGCTCATGTTTAGGACTTTGCTCATGAGAGGGTAAATTTTCGCAAAAATGTGCAATTCTATCTTAGCTTTGCCCAATGGTTGTGAAACTTGGTGATCTTGTAGTTTATGTTCATATGAAGCTATAGAGTATCTAACTTGCTCATTTGGATATGTGTAGCTTCTTGTGGTGAATTTTGTCTATTTGAGAAGCTCTAGGTTGAAACTTTTCGTTTTATGCCTTGATTCATGCATTGTCAACAAGGGGGAGAAGTTTGTGCATGATTTGGTCACCTGGGAGCATTTGGAAGGTGTTCAAAGTGGTTCGGGCAAGTTTTGAAAAGTTTGGTGCAGGGCCGATTTCTTGGGGCGGTCTAACTGCCCCCAGGCGGTCAGATCCCAGAGGGGCGGTCTGACCGGCCTGGGCATGCGGTCTAACCGCCCTGGCTGCTGTGAGCAGATTCGTGCTCCTGGTTGCATTCCCTTGTTGCATTGCTGCATTGGTTCAGGGGGAGTGTGCTTTGGCTCTGGGGGAGCTTGCATATGTGCAGGGGGAGCTCTTGTGTAAGTTTGTGGCTTGTGGCCTTGTGTGCCTTTGGTGGTCTTTGCTCCTTGTGTGAGCTTCTTTTTGTCTCGGTTGTGTCGAGCCGTTGCCCTTGCCTAAGGGGACCAAGACTTTCCTTCATCAAGTGACCTTGTTCTTTGCCTTTCTGTTGGCTTTCGATCGCTTCTTGAAGTTTCTTTTGGTCGTTTCTTTTCTTTTTCTCTTTGGTTACCAATCATGTGTGTTGTAAATGCACTCATCAAGGTGGAGATTGAGAGCCTGTGTGGTTCGAGGACCGGTGAAAGGTCGCTTCCTGGTGTGATGAGTGATTGACAACGTTGTGTGGACTGACTCTTGGCTAAGTGTTGCAGGTGCAGGCTGCGGCTTGATTAGTGCTGGTGCTGGTGAAGAACAAGCGCGAAAGGTCGATGTCGGTGAGGCATCCAGGTGTGGAGCAGACAAGTAGGATTGGTTCGAGGGACTTGGTGGCCAGCGGGGTCAAGTGCGGGTCGCATGGTGGCAAGAACAGCAAGACGAAGTCGTGGACGGTTTCTTGGTTGAGCCTCAAAACCAAGGTCGAGCCGGGACATGGTGGGAGCCGAGTCATGAGTGGAGATTGGCGAAGGCTACACCAAGTCTGCAAGGTTTGCAGTGGTTCACCACAAAACCACTGGGTTACTCGGTTGAGCCACAAAACCGAGGCCGAAGACTCGACGAAGGAGTGTGGCCACCCAGGCCGGTTCAACCGCCCAGGAGGGGCGGTCAGACCGCTTGGGGCCGGTCTAACCACTCAGGGGGGTGGTCTGTGTCAGGGGGTGAGACCTGGACAGATCCGCAAGGGGGCGACCCAAGCGGTTGTAGGTTAATTGGAGGGTATCGGGAGCTAAGAGCGTAGGTGGTAGTTCGCGTGTGGAACTCGGAACACGGCAAGAATGACGATGAACACGGGGGTTTAGACTGGTTCGGGCCTCCGGAGAGTGAAACCCTACGTCCAGTATGGGGTGGAATTAGGCGTGGAAGGGAAGTCGCCTCGAATGGAGCTCTAGGCTGCCTTATATGGCCAGCAGGCTAGGGCTTGCATTCGAGGTCGGTGAACCCTCATCGGGGTCGGTTACATATTATGAAGGCCATCTGCCTTGATTACAGGGTGAATCCCGCGATCTGCGGACCTATTGGCGGCGCCAAGCCGCGACCTAACAGCTCGCCTTGCGCCTCAAGCCCGGCGGATCCTCCGGGATCTGGATAAGGTCTTCTGGAGTCTTCCAAGGTCGCGGGGGTTGTGGATAAGGTCTCTGGGCCCACTTGCAGGTCGGCGGGGCTTCTGGCAGGTCGGGTCCACTTGACATGGACCTCTGGGACCCTGGTCGGTGGGGACCCATGGGTACCTATGTCTCTCAAGCGCCCGATCGACGTGTAGGCGTAGCGGCCGAGATGAAGTTACGTCGAAGCGAAGCGAAGCCATGGCGTCATCAAGGTCGTGTAGGGTGCACGGGGATCCAAAAAAGAAAGAAAACTCCTCCAGCGCGCACGAAGTCAAGTATCGAGCTCCTGGAGCATAGGTCCAGAAGGTCGAAGCGAAGACAAGGCGCCGTTCTTGAACAACCGCCGGCCTGACCTGAGTCAGGCAATCAGGAAGGAATTGTCGTTACCTCGAAGAAGGTCCCTCTGCCGACCGAAGGGAGGTCGAGCGAGGAAGTGGTGGAAGCGGGCTTCCAGTAGGTCATCGCGATGTAGAAAAAGAGGGCGTCGTAAGACGCACTCATGGAGTAGCCCCCGAGCAGTAAGTCGACCAGGATGGTCAGATTGTTGCTCAAAGAATAAATAAATAGAGAACCTACGGCCTTCTGCTTTCCTTGAGATGCTCTGCCCACCGTATAGGACAAAATGACTAGAATCTTCGAGTAGAGTACCAGGCGCCAGTGCTCGTGTCACGTGGCGCACCACGGGTGTACTGTACGGTCACGGGACCTTCCTCCGAGCAGAGCTGCAGTCGCTGCCCGCAAAAGACAAGGGCTATACAGCATGTCACCAGGTATGTGACATGCGCGCCAGTGCTTCCCACAGGTGAACAGGGACCTCGTGCTTCACGTGGTAACAGTGACTGGATAAGGACACCACACCAGCTGAGGTGCAGGTAGGATCCGAGGCCACGCTCCGCGGCTATAAATAGGCGACCACAGAGCTCGCCACTTGAGCCAGATAGAAGCACCATGGCGAAGCAGCTTAGTAATTTTTTAGTGCCTTGGGCTTCTGTCCGTCCACCAGAGCGTAACACTAGGTTATCGTCATCCGGAGCTAGAAGAATGCTTGCGAAGTTGAGAGAACTCCATCAGCCCCTTCACCCACGCCCAGCGAGAAATCCAGGTGCAGCATGGGGGCAGTACATGCCTTGACGGACCTTGTGAGCGAGGTCCCGAGGTGGTGCTGGAAATCACCATGCTGTACCGGGGAAGGCCCGAGGTGACGCTGGCCCGATTTGGGATCTTGTGGGAGAACCCTAGCAAAAGTGGGGGCACCACAGGAGACCTTCTGGGGCTAGAGTAGAGGTGGCTGTGTGGCAGCTGCGACAACAGCGGCGGTGGAGGTCTCCAAGTAGGTCCTGAAGCTAGAAGAAAGCTTCCGACGTGCTTCATTAGTCTAGGTTGCGTCGTAGGCATCATGTAAGGTAGATCGGGACCTTTAATATGTTCGTATCTTGTAATTGGACATGGGCCACAGTCCTTTGTAGCTTACGAAGCTTTTATACACATGCTTGCATGGCAAACGATGTATCTTGACCATTATGTAGAGGCGCCTGGGAAGCAATGGCGTGGCCAAGGTCCCAGCGGGGCTGTGAAAGCACGCCGACCTTCAGAAGGTCATAGAAATCGACGAAAGAACCCATGTCGACCTGAGTCAACACGGCTGTTGTGCAGTGACACAACGCAGGGTGTCAACCTGAAAGCTGTAGGTCTTTATCGACCTAGAAGGTAGCAGGGCCTCAGCAAGGAGCTGCGATTAAGACCAATAGGTCGCCAATGGGCAATAGAGCCTTTAAGCGTGGGGCCGTTGGTAGAATTGGCCGCTGTAGGTCGAAGCGACCTAGAAGGCATATAGGCAGCTGGACCTAGGAGACGTGGTGTGAACCCGCCGTTTGGAGGCTGAGGCAACCTAGGAGGCCGCCGGGCTCTTGACGAACTCGAGGAGGTGGTGGAGCTAGTCCATAGGTCGTCTGTGGGCTGTGGCGACCTTGAACTTGTCATCATAGGTATCATACTTGGGGGGCTTATTTGTGGGGCATAACGAGTAAACGTCCGCCGGGGTGTTGACCAAAAGCCGAGGACACAGATTCCCGCACGGAACTAGCCATTGCTGCGTTTTTCCGTTAGGTCGAAAGAGCCGTTGAGAGATAGATCCATGGGGGCGCAGATCCGTTGGGTCGCCGTGACTTCCGCTGGAGAGACGTTGGGCGCAACGGCCCGTAGCGCTGCTGGGGCCCAGCTGTAAAAGGCCGACCTGTGGGCTGAGGACCTCCACTTACATTCATTTCCGCTCCGGGCTTAGGGTTGTGCCGCCGCTCGACTACTCCAGCAAGATCTGCAGCGCCGCCGTGATTAGATCCGCCACGCCTCGCGTCCACGCATGCGAACGAAGACACTTGTGGTGTTTAGAGCCAAATCCACCAGAGTAGAGGAGGAGAAGATGGAGCCCGCGCATGTGCCAACGCCGGAGACCGTCTAGGAGCCGTCCGTGGTGACGAAGGAGCAGATCCAGGCCTTTGCGACCCGCGAGTTGCTAAGGCCCATGGCGGAGGTGGCCTGGAGGTCGGCGGCGGGCGAGGTGTTCCCTACCGAGGGGACCGGGGAGGCCGTCGTTTTCCTAGCGCACATCGAGCGCGGGTTCAGGGTCCCCGCTAGTGACTTCTTCCGCGGGATCCTGTACTTCTACAGGATCGAGGTGGTACATCTCGTCCGCAACGCCATCACCATCATCTCATCCTTCATCCACCTCTGCGAGGCCTACCTCGGGATACCGCCGCACTTCCATTTGTGGCGGCACTTCTTCAAGCTGAAGAAGACGGGCAAATCCGATGTCGTGGGGAGCGTCGGGTTCATGCTGCACCGGTACATGAAGCCGGAGTACATCGACCTGGTGCTGCCCGACAATACCACTGGCTGGAAGGAGGGGTGGTTCTACCTTGACAACCCAGCGCCGGCGCTCCCCGCCAGGTCCGGGCGCACTCCCGTGCCATTCCCGGAGTGGACCAACCAGCTGACATCGCGAGAGACTGAGGAGCTGCGGCCGCTGCTGGAAGGCCTTGAGAGGCTGCAGACGGAGGGGCTGACCGGCGGCGCTGTGGCAATCAGCTTCAGCCGCTGGTTGCTGCAGCCTATCCAAGACCGGGTACACCCGGCCTACGAGTACTGGGGTAATCTGACGAGATGGTGGCGCGGGTGAAGAACATCTTTGCCGGGCGCATCCGCAATCAGATGTGCCCCAAGGCGCTTAGCATGTACTGGCCTTCTGATGCTGTAAGTCCCCGACCTTGACTCTCTGCCATCTGAATGCTTGAATAGTTTTGACGTAGGTCTTCTCCTTTTCAATTTCGTGAAGGCATATACTGGTGCCCGGTGCCATTGCGCAACGAAGAGGACCGCAGTTTCAAGGTCCGTGCTGCGGGGGATGTGCGAACCCCTCCGCAGCAATGTATCAAAGAGTACATCTCCGATTCGTCGGTGGGGAGTGATGATGATGACCCCGCCGTGAGGAGGGCGCCACCGAGGGTCGCCGCGCCACCACCGCGGCGCACGCGGCAGACTGCGGGCAAGTTGTCCGCGTCTCGGGCCACTGCAATGATCGCCGCCACCAAGACGGCGAAGGCGAAGAAGAAGAGGAAGAGGGTCGGCCCCACTGTGTTGGCGGACACGGCGACGGCCAGCTCCGATGTTGAGACCATCAACGTCGAGGAGGAGGAGGAGGACGACGCGAGGTCGCCTAGCGCGACCGTGGAGCGGGCGACGGAGACGCCCCGTAAGGCCGTCACAACAGAGGAGCGCACAAGGTCGGGCGCGAATGTTCCGGGCGACGCGGGGTCGTAGAAGAGGGCGAGGAGGGTCCCGCCTAAGCCCGTCAAGCCTGGACTATGGTCCGCGAGCAAGTAAGTCACGGAACCCATACCCGGCTTTGCTTTTTTGCATCGGATTCTCTGCTGTTCTGCTGACGAAGGTCGTTGTTTGTACACAGGTCGACCCCGGCGACATCGGGGAGCGCCAAGAATGCCTCGGGTCAGGAGGCGTTTGGGCACAAGGGGAAGGAGGCGCTGGTGGAGCAGTCGCCGGCGGCTTCAACTGCGGACGTCTCAAGCCAGGCCCTTGGAGCCAGGGTGACGGGGGGTGTCGGAGGTGGAGAATGGCGGCGCCAGCGCTGCTCCGCCCATTAAAGGTCACCAGGATGACCTATGTATGTCCACCCCGCTGCCAACGCCGGGCCAGCAGACTGCGGAGGTGGGCGGCACCAGCCTCGAGGGGAACAACAACAGGTGCTTGTACGTCGGGACCCCGTGGGAGAACGACGTCATTGCCGACCGCCGCGACGTCAATGACTTCAAAGAAGCGTCGCGGACAATCGCACGGACGCTCTCAGTAAGAGTTTGGTGCTGCTGTCGTGGTTTCTTTGACATCTGGTGTTGCTATTTTTCGAGGTCTTGATGTAAGGTTCGTCGTTTTGTTTGCAGTCGCTTGCAGAGCGAGCGCAGGCCCGGGCGACCATGGTGAGGGAGGCCGCCAATGCCCACGCGGAGGCGGCTGCAGCTCGAGAGGCTCAGCTGCAAGCCAAGGTCGAAGCCGCACAGGAGATCAAGCGCGTGAAGGAGGCCCTGGCCCGTCAGGCAGAGAAGGAGGTGAACTCCTTGAAGAAGAAGCTGGAGGCTGCACAGCAAAAGGCGAAGGACGCCACGGACGGCCTCCAAGCCATGGTTGACGGTATGTTTGCCTGGTCACTGGGTGTTGTCTTCGTGTCTCTTTTAGGTCTTTGCTTAATTTCGACCTTTGATGTGTCCAGGCGCCAAGGAGACGGAGGATGCCCTGAAGAAGGAGCTCGCGGAGACCAAGGACTAGGAAGGTGAGCGACCTCGTCTCCCTAGGGTCTTTGTCGTCGTTGCACCCAAGACGTGAACCGACCTTCTCTTGTTTATGTAGGTCTGGAGAAGCAGCTCACCGACCTTAGGGAGGCCGCCCAGTATCTGATGGACATCTACGTTCCTCAGGAGGAGGGGGCGGAGCCGAAGGAGCTGCTTGATCGCCTGGATGAGGCTGACGGTCGGATGAAGACCTTGCTGCTGGACACCAGCAAGCTTGCCGCGGCCGCGACGTTGGCGACGGTGAAGTTCCACGAGCTGTCATTCGACCTGCAGAAGGTCGCTGAGGACGTCGATCTGTCCGAGCTGGTGAACCGCGAGGACATCCAGGCTGCCGCGGAGGAGGTCATCAAGAAGTTCGACCTCTGAAAGTCAAAGTTTAAGCTGTATCAAATTGTAGATGCAGGTTTAGGCGTAGGGCCTATTAATGTAAGAAGTACTTTTGCTGTAATAAAGACATGCGAGTTTAATTAAAGTGTGCATCCCACTTGAATAGCGAAAACGCTCATTATGTGAGCTCAAGAGTAACGAGATTGCGAAGTGCACCCTATGCTAACCCAACTCAATGGAGGAATGGCTTACCGACTGCACAGCTCAGCGTGGAGGCTTAGGTACAGCCGGCATGCGGAGGGGTCTTGGACCCTAGGTCTCCCAACCACGTGACTTAGGAACATGCACAAAGAGAGTAAGAGCTATATAGAGGGGGAACACGTAAAAGCACAAAAACATAAGAAACCCCTTCAGGTCGCGAGACCCTTAGGTTGGTGAAGCCAAGCCCCCGAGCGCGTCAGGCCTAACTTGGACCAAGCCCCCGAGCGCTTCGGGGGGGAAGGGAAAACAGAACATAAAGTATAAGGGAGACCCAGATATAGGTCGACAATAGGGCTGTCGAGGGGAATCTCATCTTTATTAACTGGAAATTTACAAGAGGGGAGAGTACATAGCTTTTATTTCGGTACAGATCTTCTAAGGATAGAAGCGACATAGGTGCTCGATGTTCCAGACATTTGGGACGCTCTGGCCATCGGCCCACTGGAGGTGATAGGTCGCCGGTCCAATGACCTCCTTCACGATGAAGGGGCCTTCCCAAGGTGCGGAGAGCTTGTGCATGCCCTTAGTGTCTTGGATGCGCCGCAGGACTAGGTCGCCGACGTTGAAGGATCATTCCCGCACATTGCGGTCATGGTAGCGATGTATCTGCTGCTCATGGCGGGTGTGCCGCATCAGCGCGGCCACACGGTGCTCTTCAATGCTATCGAGGTCGACCTTGCGCGTCTCTTCTGCCGCGCCCTCTTCGTAGTGCTGGATACGGGGGGCGCCGAAGGCAAGGTCTGTCAGGAGGATAGCCTCCGACCCGTAGACCAGGAAGAATGGTGAATATCCTATAGCTGAGCTGACCTGGGTTCGGAGACCCCAGATCACATGCAGGAGCTCCGCTAGCCATCTGGTAGCGTATGGAGAAGCGTCGTCGAAGATTCAGTCCTTGACACCCTGAAGGACCATGCCATTAGCACGCTCGACTTGGCCGTTGCAGCGTGGGTGCGCCACTGAGGAGTAATAGACGTCGATGAGGTTATCTTGGCAGAAATCCCAAAAGTCGGCTCTTGTGAAGGCCGAGCCTAGGTCGGTGACGATCCTGTTGGGGACCCCGAAGCGATGAGTGATATCCTCAATGAACTTCACCGCCTCCTTCGACGTGACACTAGCGACGGCTCGGACCTCGATCCATTTGGTGAATTTGTCCACCGCCACGAGGATATGCTTGTAGCCGCCAGGGGTGGTTCTGAAGGGCCCTACCGAATCGAGGCCCCATATGGCGAAGGGCCAGGATGGAGGGATTGTCCTCAGGGCCTGAGCTGGGACGTGCTGCTGCTTGGCGAAGAACTGGCACCCTTTGCATCACCGGACTAGGTCCTGCGCGTCAGCCATGGTGGTAGGCCAGTAGAATCCGGACCCAAAGGCCTTTCCCACCAGGTTAGCGGAGGCCACGTGGTTGCCACATTCTCTACCGTGGATCTCTTGCAAGAGCTTGAGGCCCTCAGACCTTAGGTTGCACTTCATCAGCACGCCATTGGAAGCGGACCTCCGGTAAAGCTCTGTGCCGATGACGACGTAATTGGCGCTGCGCCTTGTGACCTTCTCGCGCTCAGCTTTGTCCTCAGGGACCCGATGCTCCAGGATATAGGCGATGATATCGAGGCACCAGTCATCTTCGGCCTCAGTCATGAGGACGTCGCGGCTCCCTTGCGGGGGTACGTCGCCGGGCGGCGGCTCTGGGTCGCTGAGGAGCTTGATCGAGGGCTTGCGCAGGTCTCTGGCCCACTTGCAGGTCGGCGGGGCTTCTGGTAGGTCTGGTCCACTTGACAGGGACCTCTGGGACCCTGGTCGGTGGGGACCCATGGGTACCCATGTCTCTTAGTCTGACCGCCCGGGTCGCAGCCGCCGAGAAGCTTCGAAGCGGAGGACACGTGGCATGACCGCAAGAGTTTCGTTGGTGCTATGCTGGCTTGCGGTGGATGCGCATCCGTCCGATGGTGCTGAGCTGAAGACTTCCAACATTGCCCTTGAGGGGCTTGTATCCCTAGTTGCTAGTAAGGGTAGTTTAGTATTTTGGTTGCCCCCATATAAACACTTGTGTTGTGGGATGGCAGCCAACTCTTTGAACCCTAACTCATTTCCCTTTGCTATTTTCCCTTCCTATTTTCCTTAGGATTTTAGAGCACTAGCTTGAGAGCTTCATGGTGAGATCTTGAGAGAGGGATGGATGATTGGGAGGCAAGCTAGACCTTGTATGAATTTTTCTTGGTATGTATAGAAGATTCGGCGTGGTTCCTCAAGGCTTTTGTTGTCTCTCCCGTTTTCCCTTTTTGGTGATTTTCGGAGCCTTTTCTTGGGATTTTCGTGGCAGAGTTTTGGAGGCGTTTATTTGCGGGATTTGTTGTGGGAGTCACACATGAGGACCTTGTGCCTCTTTTCTTGGAGACTTTGCCCCTCCAAACCTGTGGAAAGCTCTCCGATTTGGTGGTTTTTGGTGGAGCCCGAGTTCTTAAGGTTGAGCCACGAGATTTGCGATTCCCCATGATTGATAACGTTTCGGTTCAATTCCTTTGAGGGAGAGATCGTCCATGAGGTGACCCAGGCATCCCCAAAGTTTTGTTGCAATCCATTGGGTGAATCGGGAGATCGGGTGATGCAAAGTTAAGGGTTGACCTGCGGTTTTTGTTTTTCCCGTTCTGTCTGGAGAGGGCGGTCTAACCGCGTGGGGGGCAGTCAAACCGCCCTGGGCTCATCCGGAGAAAGTTTTGATTTTGGCCGAGATCTTCTGGTAGCATGTTTGCCTTGACCAGGGGATTCTATGGTTGAAATCTTGGAGCGTTTCGAGTCCGTTTGCTTTAGTTTTCACTCGGCTCTTTGTGCTAAGGGGAGGGCGGTCTAACCGCCCCTGGCACCCGGTCTAACTGCCCCAGGTATTTCCGAAAAAGGTTTGGATTTTCACCAAGATCCTCTGTGAGTTTGTTCGCCTTGATCAGAGGAGCGTTCTGGTGAAATCTTGGCTCGTTTCGGTGCTGTTTGCTAGGAGTTCTTGGCTTGAGTTCTTTGCTGGGTACAGGAGGTTAGACTACCCTTGGTAGCCGGTCTAATCGCCCCTAGGCCCTTTGGTGAAGTTTTGGTTTTCGCCAAGATTGTCTGATAGCTAGCTTGGCCTTGACACCTCATCGATCCAAGGAAATACACCTTCGACCAATCAGGAGTCAGTACACAGATCCAAGGGCCCACTTCCCCACGGAAACTGGCTAGAAACACCGCAAACACCCCCATACCCACCTTGGGACCCACCTGGCAGTCACCCAGACGAAAGGTGGCGCGATCAGAGCCGACCCCACTTTGTCGCCCCTCATGTCACCCTTCCACGTGTCGGCTTGTCGTGACGAACCAAAGGCGGTGCTAGGTGGTTGCCCGAATATTCCCGCGGGATCCTGCAGCTCCTTCTTATGGAAGATAAACCAACTTGACCCCCACTCCTCTTCGCCACGTGTCACCACCCTACTAGTGGCGCCCATGGCAGCCAAGGGGGCTCCTCCTCCTCTCCTTGGCCTATAAATAGAAGTGGAGGGGATAGAGAATAGGACACAACTCCTCTCATCCTCTCTCATTTTCTCTCTTGAGAGGAGAGGCTCTCCTCTCCTCCTAGAGTGTAAGTGTGGAGTAGTTGATTAGATCAAAGCTAGGGAGAGAGTGAGAAGTATGTACCTCTATGGATGCTTGTTCTTCAATTAGAGTAAAGTGAGTATTTCTCCATTTTCTATTTAGACTAAAGTGCAAGTGATATGTTCTTGTGTTCTTCGCCTTTTCATCATTTAGAGGTGCGTGTTCTTCATGAACACGCCCCCTCGATCCAGTTGATTAGGTGCACAAGTTTGTATCCCGTTTGTATGACTAGTCTATTAGAATAAAGTGGATGCTTGCATGCTCTGATTAGAATAAAGTGTGTTCGTGATTCCTTTCTAATAGTTTATGCTAGGTTGCATGAGTAGCCTTTTTCCTCTGCTAGTGCTAGATCCTAGGTTTGTGCGTTCGTCCGCTGCAAGTCGTTCATATATGTTGGAAGCTTAGCACGGGACCGAGTGCTCTCTCGTATGCCTTTAGTATAAGCTAGTAGTACCTATATTGAGTGAGATCAGTTCTCTTCTGTTGTCATAGTTCTATTAGTACAGGGTGTCGTAGTCCGTTGGCTACGATAGTAACCACAGCGTGGACGTTGTGACACACTACCGGTTATCATCCGTTCGGCTTATCCCAAGGTTAGGTAGAGGCAGTCCAGGAGGTGGTGACAGCCCTTCTGGCCCTCATTGATCCTCCGCAGCTGGATATAGTCAGAGCTCGTTCCACATAGAACCGCGTACCGGAGTCGTCTGTTAAGTCAGGGCTATCGGTACCCTAAGCCAAGTTCTATCTAGAGATCGACCTTTAATCTCATCTATAGTGTTATCTTTCGGAATCCTCTCTATCCTTGCATCTTATCTCGGTGTGTCCTTGGACCAACTATATGAACTTAGTACACACACGTTCCCTTGGATTCGATACCCTTGGAATACTCTGTGGTGAAAGCTACAATGGTATCCATGCGCTTGCGGATTTATTTCGTGTGTCGCTAAAATACTGTCAGAGGTTTAGATCTAGACAGCCCACAGGGGGGTTAACCCTGATGGTTTAGTTGTTCGGCGAGGGGGAATCTAAGGCTAAGAACTTGTAGGTTGCGCACTAGCACACGGAACGCAGAGAACACGGCGAGTTTATACTGGTTCGGGCCTCCAGAGAGTAAAACCCTACATCCAGTTGTTGGTGTAGATTGCTTGGGGATTGCGTGATTACAAGGGGTCGACCTGCCCGCCTTATATTGGCCAGCGGACAAGGTCGGTGCCCAGACTCCTGGTCGGTTACAACCAGGAGACCTAAGTCTAGTTGTTTACAACACTTGCCATATCCATCGATCTGCTTGGTCAGAATCCACCGAAGTCTTGCCTTGTATGCCAAGTCTTGAAGTCGTTCCGGATAAGGTCGTCTGGAATCTTCTGGAAGGTCTTCAGGAGGTCGTGTGGGCCACCAACTAGGTCGGTTGGGCCCACTGTCAGGTCGGCGGGTCTTCTAGTAGGCCAGACCCACTTGTCGGGGACGGCCGTGAGCCTGGTTGGTGGGGACCCAGGGGTACCCATGTCTCACAAGCCCCTAAGCGATGTGTAGGCGCAACGACCTTAGAAAGGTCATGACGCAGTCGTAGAGCTATCGACAGGTCGAATAGCGTGCACGTCGGTCAAAAAAGAAAAGAACAAATCAGCTTTACAGCCGACCTATTTATAGTTTTGCCGAACGAAGAGAGGTCAAGTAACGACCTATAGGAAGCAGGCTTCCAATAGGTCGAAACGACAATGAAAAAATTTCAGAGGGCATCAAGGATACACTCGTAGAGTAGTATCCGAGCATCGTGGCGGGCAGGATGGCCGGTATGATGATCCAAAAAGAAAGAGAAGAAAGATTAGGTCGAGTAACGACGTGATGAGAAACAGGTTTCCAACAGGTCGGTACGACGAGGAAAACAAGAGGGCATCGAAGACGCTCTCGTAGAGTAGTCCCCGAGCATTGAAGCAGGCAGCATGGCTGGTTTGATGCTCAAAAAAGAGAAGAAAACTGAGTCATGGTCTTGATCGAAGTGTAGAGACACCCAAATCTCCAAACATAGCTGCAAGGAGTCTGGCAGGGCCGACCTCTGGGAGGCCTTGTAGGCGTGCCGACCTCAAAGAGGCCTCAAATCAATGATATCCAGTATCCGAGGATACCCAGCAGAATCTTCTGTAGTGGTCGAAACGGTCAACGATGAAGCCGTAGAAAAAATATTGATCTTGAACATATGGAGTGTAGAGACATCCAGATATCTTTCATAGCTGCAAAGAGTCTGGTAGAGCCACCCAAGGCATGCCGACCTTAAGAAGGTCTCAAGACAATAGCGCCCAAGCACCCGGAGATACTTGGCAGGGCCAATATGCGCGCACCCCATAGGGAGGCCTTCATTGCCGACGTAAATTCTTGAGTGCCCAGAGCAGGCTGGCAGGGCTTTAAGAGCACACCGACCTCAGGAAGATCACGCATCCTGGGCGCCCAACTAGGTTGGCAGAGCCGTAGACATACCGAGGTATTGCAAGACCTAGGTATTAAGGCACGCCGACCTCAAGGAGGTCGTTTTGGTGCCCAGACGACCAGCATAGCTGCCAGCCATCCAGCGGAGCCATAGCACTAAGGTATTGACGACCTCAGCAATAGGCACATCGACCTCGGGGGCCCGACGAAATCGTAGATGTGAAGCTTCTGATCTCCAGGCGCCCAGACGGATCTGGCAGAGCAGCGAGGCACGCCTACCCCGGAAGGTCTTCAATCGAACCTACGACCATTCTGCTTAGGAAACAGAAATATAGGCTGATTGGAATAGGTCCGTTTACATACAGAGCCATAGCGGGAGCACCAGGACGCAGAGCCTAGCGGGTGCAATGAGGACGCAGAGCTGTGAAGGTTGCGTTTGACCATTGTCATCGTCATTGTCTGTAGATGTAATGAGGCGTAGGGCCCTCTGACACAGGGTCAGGCTTATCTCTCCGTAGACTGCCGGGTCACGGGTCAACAGGGGTCGGAGATTCTCTTGCCACCTAGAAAACGACAAACTGCCCACGAATCTAGGAGTATACTGTAGCCATGTGACGCTATGGCGGCCTCAGGCATCATTTATGCGCTAGCGACAAAGATGCTGCGAGGCAGGGAAAAGACGTCGCCTTTAATCATGCACATGTCTACAGGCCCTCTGGACCACATGGTGACAGTGTCATCACTTCGCCGGCTGTGCGAGGCTCGACTTTGGCTATAAATAGCACCATAAGGCTGAAGGAGGCAAGCACCGAGCACTGCTGAGCTATGAAGCCGCAGGGTAGTACTGAGGCCATGCCATGGGCATGCGTTCATCCACCAGATTGTAGGATACAAGGTTTGTAGAGGCTTGGAGCTAGAAGAACTCTTGCGAAATGTAGGCAGCACACCCACTCTTTGTACCGTGCCTCAGCGAGGAATCAAGGAGAGTTTGGAGGTGATGCTGTAGAGGCCCGAGGTGAAGCTGCAAGTTCTTGGTGAGAATGAGATGCTCGTCGAGGGCTTGCGGTCCGCACCGAAGAGCAAGCTCGTGTCTTCATTCCATAGTTCGGCACAAAGCGTGTCTTGCTATGTGCAGGGTCGTGCAGTTGTTCACCGAAAGGCCACCATCGAGGTCCTGAAGCTAGGAGAATTCTTGCGACGTGCTCAGCTATAGCAGAGTACACCTCAAGGATTGCTCTAGGTAGATCAGGTCTTCAAATATGTTTGTATTGTGTGACGGGTTCTGGATCCAATAAGGTCGCAGGCGACTTGTGTACCTTCGAAGTTCCCGTGTAATGTTCGCTCTCTTCTGTCATGTAAAGGTCGTTTTGAAGAAATTATTCATCAATGACTGTCAGATGGTGAGATCTGGACAGCCCACAGGGGTGTTAATCCCTGTGGTTTAGTTGTTCGGCGGGATGGAATCTAAGGCTAAGAACTCGATGGTTGTACACGAGCACACGGAACACAGAGAACACGGCGAGTTTATACTGGTTCGGGCCTCCGGAGAGTAAAAACCCTACGTCCAGTTGTTGGTGTAGATTGCTTGAGGATTGCGTATTGATACAAGGGGTCGCCCTGCCCGCCTTATATTGGCCAGCGGACAAGGTCGGTTCCCAGACTCCAGGTCGGATACGACCAGGAGACCTAAATCTAGCTGACTACGACATTTGCCATATCCGTCGATCTGCTTTGGTCGAAATCCACCGATGTCTTGTCTTGTACGCCAAGTCTTGAGGTCGTTCCGGACGAGGTCGTCTAGAGAATCTTCTGGAAGTTCTTCAGGAGGTCGTGTGGGCCGCCAACTAGGTCGGTTAGGCCCACTGTCAGGTCGGCGGGTCTTCCGGTAGACCGGACCCACTTGTCGGGGACGACCGTGAGCCTGGTCGGTGGGGACCCAGGGGTACCCATGTCTCACAAGCCCCCGAGCGAGGTGTAGGCGCAGCGACCTTAGATCGGTCATGACGAATTCGTGGAGCTATCGACAGGTCGAATAGCATGCACGTCGGTCAAAAAAGGACAAATCAGCTTTGCAGCCGACCTGTTATAGCCTTGCCGAATGAAGAGAGGTCGAGTGACGACCTATAGGAAGCAGGCTTCCGATAGGTCGAAACGATGATGAAAAAATTCAGAGGGCGTCAAGGACGCACTCATAGAGTAGTATCCGAGCATCATGGCGGGCAGTATAGCCGGTATGATGATCCAAAAAAGAAGAGAAGAAAAAGTAGGTCGAGTAATGACGTGATGAGAAACAGGTTTCCCAACAGGTCGATACGACGAAGAAAACTAAGAGGGCGTCGAAGACGTTCTCGTAGAGTAGTCCCCGAGCATTGAAGCAGGCAGCATGGCTAGTTTGATGCTCATAAAAGAGAAGAAAACTGACTCATGGTCTTGGATCGAAACGAAGTGTAGAGACACCCAGATCTCCCAGCATGGTTGCCAGGAGTCTGGCAGGGCCGACCTCCAGGAGGCCTTGTAGGCGTGCCGACCTCGAAGAGGCATCAAATCAACAATGTCCAGTATCCGAGGATACCCAGCAAGGTCTTGAAGCGCACGTCGCATGAAGAGGTCTTCTATAGTGGTCGAAACAGTCAACAATGAAGCTGGCGAAATAAATGTTGATCTTGAATGTATGGAGTGTAGAGACACCCAGATATCTTGCATTGCTGCAAAGAGTCTGGCAGAGCCACCCGAGGCATGCCGACCTCAAGAAGGTCTCAAATCAAAAAGCGGCCAACCACCCGGAGATACTTGGCAGGGCCATTAGGCATGCACCCCACAGGGAGGCCTTCATTCCCGACGTAAAATAATGGGTGTCCAGAGTGGGCTGACAGGGCTACAAGAGCACACCGACCTCGGAAGGTCACGCATCCGGGGCGCCCAACTAGGTTGGCAGAGCCGCAGAGGTACCGAGGTATTGCAAGACCTAGGTATTAAGGCACGCCAACCTCAGGGAGATCATTTTGGTGTCCAGACAACCAACATAGCTGCTGACCATCTAGCAGAGCCATGGCACTAAGGTATTGACGACCTCAGCAATAGGCACACAGACCACGGGGGCCCGACGAAAATCGTAGATGTGAAGCTCCTGTTCTCCAGGCGCCCAGACGGATCTGGCAGAGCAGCGAGGCACGCCTACCCCGGAAGGTCTTCAATCGAACCTACGACCATTCTGCTCAGGGAACAGAAATATAGGCTGATTGTAATATGTTCGTTTACATACAGAGCCATAGCGGGTGCACCAGGACGCAGAGCCTAGCGGGTGCAATGAAGACGCAGAGCCGTAAAGGGTGCGTATAATTGTCGACGTCGTCCGTAGATGTAGTAAGGTGCCGGGCCCTCTGACGCAGAGTCAGGTTTTGTCTTGTTCCGTAGACTACAGGGTCACGGGTCAACAGTGGTCGGAGATACTCTTGCCACCCAGAAAACGACAAACTACCTACGAATCAAGGAGCGCACTGTAGCCATGTGATTCTGCGGCGGGCTCAGGCATCATTGATGCGCTAGCGAGAAAGACGTCGCGAGTCAGGTATAAAGTCGTCGCCTTTAATTACTCACATGTCTGCAGGCCTACTGGACCCATGTGGTTTCAGTGTCATTACTTCGCCAGCTACCCGAGGCCTGGCTTTTGGCTATAAATAGTGAAGCTTGAGGGGAGCAAGCACCGAGCATTGCTGAGCTATGAAGCCGCAGAGTAGTTTAGAGGCCATGCCATGGGCATGTGTCCGTCCACCAGATTGTAGGATGTCATGTTTGTAGAAGCTTGGAGCTAGAAGAACTCTTGCGAAATGTAGGCAGCAACCCCACTCTTTGTACCATGCCTCTGCGTGGTACCAGTTAGAGTTTGGTGGTGATGCTGTAGAGGCCCGAGGTGAAGCTGTAGAACCTCGATGACCGTGTGGTGCTCGTTGAGGTCCTGCAGTCCGCGCCGAAGAGCAAGCTCGTATCTGCATTCCATAGTCAGGCACAAAGTGTGCCCAACTACATGCAGCATCGTGCAGTTGTTCACCGCAAGGCCACCATCGAGGTCCTGAGGCTAGAAGAATTCTTGCGATGTGCTCTACTGTATCGGAGTATGCCTCAAGGATTGCTCTAGGTCAATCAGGTCTTCGAGTACGTTTATATTTTTGTGCCGGGTTCTAGATCCAATGAGGTCGCAGGCGACCTGTGTACCTTCGGAGGACCCGTGTAATGTTCGCTCTCTTCTGTCATGTACTGGTCGGTTTGATGAATTGATTCGTCAAAGACCTAAATGTTATTATTTTGGGGGCTTGTCGACCTTGTGTGGATCGAATTGTGGAATCAGGGCGACCTGATGCTTTTGTGATGTTTACGACCTAAACTCAGAGTGTAGGTCTTCGTCTGTTAAGTAGATATCCATTGGCGCAAAATCCGGCGTGATCAACGCGCAAAATTATCAGCACGGAGCCGTTGCGGTGATCTCCGTATAATGGAAGGAGCCGCAACGGGCAGACCCAGTGGGTCTCGTATAAATAGAGCGGCGGGGACCATCGTTGACCGGCCCCTTCATCTTCTTCCTCCCGTCGCCGTCACCGCCAGAGCTACCGCGTCATAGCCGCCACGGTTCCGTCTCCAACCTCCGCCCTAACTTCTCCAATCCACCACCATCTCTAGCCGGCAGCGCATCAGTTCCTCCATCCGCGCCCTGCGCCACCGCGCATGCGCGTCAAAACCCTAGTGTCCTTTAGATCCAGATCCATTAAAGCTCGAGAAATGGCGGCGCCGGCCCGTGCGATTCCCGACCCGCAGACGGTGTGGGAGTCTTCAACGATGACAGAGACGAAGATTCAAGCCCTGGTGGACCGCGGGCTGTTGGGGCCTAAGGCGGAAGTGGAGTGGAAGGCACCGACGGGCGAGGCTTTCCCGACGGAAGACGTCAGGGAGCAGGTCGTCTTTGGTTCCTTCTTCGAACGTGGGTTCAACATCCCCGTCGGGGATTTCTTCCGAGGGCTTCTCTTCTACTACAAGTTGGAGCTGGTACACCTCGTTCCCAACTCCATCACTGTAGTGTCGATGTTTGTACATTTCTGTGAGGCGTATCTGGGGATATTGCCCCACTTCCTTCTCTGGCAACATCTCTTCTGCGTGAAGACCACCGGCAAACATGCCGGTGTTGTTGGTGCTGTGATGTTCTGCTTGAGGTCGAGCCTCAAGTCAGAGTGGATTGACTCGGATCTGCCGGATAACACCTCTGGGTGGAGGTCGGATTGGTTCTACATTGCCGATCAAAAGCCGGTGCTCCCGAAGCGGACTAGGCACAAGCTCGTGAAGATACCGGAGTGGGATCTGCCGTTGACGTCACGCGAGATGGACGATGTCAAGGAAGTGCTTGCACTGGTCACCGACCTCAAGAAGAGGGGTGTGACAGGGGGTTCGGTTGCTAGGTCGTTCTGCTGACGCCTGATCCAACCGATCAAGGATCGGGTGCACCCAGCGTACGAGTACTGGGGACAATCGGACCCCACTCGTGAGGTGAACTGCAAGGTCCCCAAGGAGGAGATTGCGGCTAGGGTGTCACAGATCTATGCCGGGAAGGCACGGATCAAGAAGTGCCCAAAGGCGTACTCGTTGAGCCGTCCGCCTGACCCAGTAAGTCCTGGAACTACTAGGTCATTTGCTATGTTCTTTTGCTCTTACGTCATTCTTACTTCTTTGCTCTTCATCCATCGCAGGAACGGGAGAGGCAGTTCTGGTGTCCGGCACCTCTTCCGGAAGGCGAGGAACCTCGTCGGAAGCTAAGGTCGGACAAATACCAACCTCCAGCAGCTAGCCTGTTGGAGAATTATGAGTCAGACTCATCGGTGGAAGCTGATGAAGACACTGACCAAGAGGTCGGTGATGACGTCGGAAGCCGCCCAGAGGTGAGCAGTGCTGCCAAGCCCAGGCGCAGAACGAGGGCAGCGATGGCCAAGCAGCCGGTCTCGAAGGCTACTGCACAGGCCGAGGCGGCTAAAACCGCCGAACTGGAGGCAGAGAAGAAGAAGAAGAGGAAGAGGAAGGCGAGTCCTCCACCGGCGGTTGAGACGCCGGTGATTCCTACACCTCCGTCTAGGGAGGTCGAGTCTAACGAGGAAGATGAAGATGAGGCCACCGATGAGCCGCCGGTTGTTGAAGATCGGACGGTGAGGAGGTCGTTGAGTCCCGCGGCCAAGAGGCAGCGGGAGTTGACGCAGAAGATGACGGAGGACGACCTCCGTCAAGGGATGGAGGCGCAGCGGGCTGCTGCAGGAGCGCAGGCGAGGATGCCTATGCTGGTGAAAGTGCGGCCTTTTAGGCCTAAGTTACGCGCCCCAGCTACTGTGAGGTAGGGTCATTTTTCTGAAGGTCTTTCATTTAATGTTGTTGCTGGATCTTGATGATGGTCTCTGCAGGTCGAGTGCACGACCCCAGCGCAACCTGAGTGCCCAGGCATCACCTTCATGAACGAGGTCGCCCGACCATGAGGTCGGGGCGCAGACACTGGTTGATGATGCGAGGACGGCAACTCCTCCACCTGCTGTTAATGTCGGAGCACAGGGCTCTACTGACGATGTCGGAGCGTCGACCTCTCCCCCCGTCACCGATGTGGACCATATCAATGCGGTGCCCAGCACGTCGGATCAGGACTTTACCGGGGACCCGATTCAACTCGAGCAGCCGCCGAAGAATCCAGAAACATCCGGCGCGCAGGTACCGAGTTCGCCATCAACAGGGCCAACGTTGAGACGTAGAGAGATTGACTGGAATGGTACTCCTTGGCAGGAGGATATCTTCGACGATAATGAGGATATGCGGACGGCCCGGAACGCGATCTTGACGCTTAACGAAGCATTGACAGTAAGCCTTTCTCCTGTGCTGTTTGTGAAGACGTAGTTGGAAGCTTGTGACTGATGACCTGGTTTCTTGGAGCAGTCGCTGGCTGATCGAGCGAAGGGCAGGTTCGACCTGCTGAAGAATGCCGCAGCCACACAGCTGCGGGTGGTCGAGCTTGAGCAAGAGCTTAAGCAGGTCCGTGAAGCAGCGGCGGCAGATAAGATGAGACCCAGGTGTGGTTCGAGGACCGGTGGATGGTCGCTTCCTGGTGTGATGAGTGATTGACAACGTGGTGTGGACTGATTCTTGGCTAAGTATTGCAGGTGCAGGTTGCGGCTTGACTGGTGCAGGTGCAGGTGAAGAACAAGCGCGAAAGGTCGTTGCCGGTGAGGCCTCCAGGTGTGGAGAAGACAAGTAGGCTTGGTTCGAGGGACCCGGTGGCCAGCGGGGTCAAGTGCGGGCCGCATGGTGGCAAGAACGGCAAGATGAAGTCATGAACGGTTTCTTGGTTGAGCCTCAAAACCAAGGTCGAGCCGGGACTACGTGGGAGCCGAGTCATGAGTGGTGATTGGCGGAGGCTACACCGAGTTCGTGGGGTTTTCGGTGGTTCACCAGAAAACCACTGGGTTCCTTGGTTGATCCACAAAGCCAAGACCGAAGAACCGAAGACGGAGCTGCAGCAGCTCCAGACCGGTCTGACCGGTGGGTACCGGTCTGACCGGTGAGGAGCACCGGTCTGACCGGTGTGCGACGACGCAGTCCGGAATCTTCGAAGCGGAGGACACGCGTCGAGATCGCAAGGCTTGCGTCGAGGCTAAGCAAGTTTGCGGTCGCTGGGCATCCGTCTGATGGAGCGAAGACAAAGATTTCCGAATTCGCCCTTGAGGGGCATGTATCCCTAGTTAGCTAAGTAAGGGTATTTTCGTCTTTCGGTTGCCTCCATATAACCCAAGTGGTGAGAGGATGGCAGCCATCTCTTGGAACCCTAGCTCATTTGGTTTTCCTATTTTCCTTCCTATTTTCTTAGGATTTTCGTAGGACTAGCTTGAGAGCTTCATGGTGAGATCTTGTGAGAGGGAAGGATGATCGGGCGGCAAGCTAGACCTTGTATGAACCTCTTTGGTATGTATAGATGATTCGGCGTGGTTCCTCAAGGCTTGGATATGTCTTTCCCGTTTCTCCTTTTTTGGTGATTTTCGGAGCCCTTTCTTGGCGATTTTCTTGGAGCGATTTCGAGACCTTTCTCTTTGGGATTTGGTGGGGGATGTATGCATGAACCCTTCGTGGTTCTTTTCCCTTTGATTCCTCTTCCAAATCTGTGAGCAAAGGGGCTCGATTTTGGGGTTTTCGTGGCTCTAGGGTTAGAGGCGTTCTTGGTGGGATTTCTTCGATTCCTCTTGATTTGACAAGTTTTGGTGGACCAAATCTTGGCTATAGAGTACCCATGAGGTGTTCCTACTATCCCCAAAGTCTTGTGCAAAACCGTGGAGCGAATCGGGAGATCGGGAGTTGGATTTGTGGGAGTTGACTCGCGGGAGCTGTTCATCCCGAGCTGCCCAGGCGCGACCGGTCGGACCGGTGCTCTTGACCGGTCTGACCGGTGCTAGCCCTTGGTGGGTTTTTGTCTCGGGGAATAGCCTTGTCCGTGTGGTTTTGTCCCGTGGTCCTGCTGATCTGTTCTTGGCGTGTTTGGAGTTGTTTTGCTAGGTTTTGTGAGGGGTTCTTCTTCCTTCCAGGTTGTGTTTCGAAGGTGGTTTTTGTTCCAGGGCCTAGAGGAGTCACTGAGGCTTCCTGCAACGTTTGCTGTGCGGCTGCTGTAGCCACCGGCCTGACCGGCTCTGTCCACCGGTCTGACCGGTGTCACCGGTCTGACCGGCGCAGGTCATCGGTCTGACCGGTGTAGCACAGGCAGCAAGCCGTGCAAGTTTCCGCTGTGTGTTTTGGTGAGTTCTGGCTCGGAGGGTTGAGTGTTGGTTCCTAGGACCAGTAGCACTCCAGTGGCTGCGTGGTCTTGGCCAACTTGGGTAGTTGGGACGGAGATGTGAGTTGGAAGCCGTGTTCGTCTTGTTGGAGTTCTCATCTCCTTCGAGAAGAATTTTTATCGGCTCCCATTCACTCCCCCCCTCTCTGGTTCGCCTAATCGGTCCTTCAATTGGTATCAGAGCCGGTTCGGGTCTTTATTGACTCTTACCAGTCTAAGATCCAAAGATGGCGTACCAGGAACGGGGTTCGGGTCCTCCGCACTTCGATGGGAAGAACTACCAGATGTGGCAAAGGCGGATGGCGGCGTTCCTCCGCGGAAAGGGTCAGATCCTTTGGGATGTCACGGTGAACACAGCTTATGTTCATCCGATGAACTTCCTTGCTCCTGGATCGAGGGATATGTTCAAAGCCAACAACAAGGCTGTCGACTACTTGTTTCGTGCTCTGTGTCAGCCTGAATTCGATCGGGTTCAGACAGAGGACTTAGCTTGTAGGATTTGGGAGCAGTTGAAGGATGCTCATGCTGGGAATGCTCAGGTTTAGGCTCGGATGTACGTGACTTACCGGAGAGAGTACGAGAACTTCACTCATCTCCCCGGCGAGTCCGTCGATGCCCTTTTCCAGCGATTTACGGTCGTTGTGAACAACATAAGAGCCAATGTGGACGTCCTCCCATACAATGATCATGATAGAGGCGTGAAGCTCTTGCACTCGTTGGATCGTACCGTATGGGACGGGAAGTTTGAGGCTATTGTTGAGTCCGAGAAGTATGACACCTTGACGGTGAACGAGCTGTTCTCGAAGCTCAAGTCGGCTGAGTTGGACCGTGGTATGACAGCCAAGATCGAGAGCCCGACTGATTCTCATAGTCTCGCTCTCGTTAGTGGCAAAGGAGCTAAGTCTAACGCTAACGCATCCTCCAGGATGTACTCTCTGTCTTCTTTGATGTCTTTGCCAGACGAGGAGTTCGACGTGCTTGGAGAGGACGAGCTGGCGTTGCTGACCAGGCGGTTCGAGAGGCTGCACGAGAACTGGGTGAACACGAGGAGGACAGCACGGACGTGCTTTCAGTGTGGCAAGCCAGGACACTTCGTCGCCGACTGCCCGGAGAAGACGGAGAACAAGGACGGCTACAAGGACGGCTACAGGCACCGATCGAGCAAGGATGGCAAGTACTGATCGAGGCGCGATCACAAGCACAAGAACAAGCACAAGGACGAGCGACGGTCGAGGAAGAAGGATGGCCGCGGCAGGAAGGCCCAAGCAATGGTCGGAGCGAGCGATGTCGACTCCAGCTCCGCCTACTCTTCCTCGAGCTCGAGTAGCAGTGAAGATGAAGGTGATCGGCGCAAGAACAAGAAGTCATCCAGGAACTTGAGCAGGTTGAGCTGCTTCGCGGGAGATGGCTTCTGCGGCATGGCCCGTAGCTCCGGCAGCAAGAAGAGCCACCAGAGTGACTCTGACTCTGACTCCGAGGATGAGGTATGTGATGAGCTCTCTTCTTTGCGCAAGGAGAATGATGAGTTGGTTGACTTGCTTGATAACCGCGATGACATGCTTAGAGAGGCCAAGAAGATGAGGAAAGAGCTTAGGGCCTCACTAGAAGATGCTAGGAACCGTGTGGCTGAGCTAGAAACCCAGAAACTAGATGCTAAGCTTGAGATTGATTCGCTTAAGGCTTCTCCTGTGGTTTCTGATGAGATTGATTGCTGTGATTGCTCTGTGTACCTAGCTGATCTTACTGCTCTTAAGGATAAGCATGCTTCTACTTGTGATGAACTAGATATGCTTAGGGTTGAAGTGGCTGAGCTTAAGTCTAGACCTGCTTTGCTAGGTGCTTGCACTTCTTGCCCTGTTTTGCATGGAAAGATTGATGAGATGCATGCTTACACTGTTTCGCTTGAGGCTAAATTGAAAGAGCCTATTCCCACTTCTTGCTCTACTTGTGAATTGCATGCGGTTAAGAATTTGGAGCTTGCACATTATGTTGATCGCTTGCAGGATGAGAATGGTGAGCTGAGAAAATGTATGAGCTGGTTATCGGGTCAGGAGTCTCAGCTTGGTATCATGATAGCGGCTTTCAAACGCTATGATGGTCAGGCACTTGGGGCTAACAAGCTTGGAGAGAACAGTGGTGAGGGAGTTGAGAGAGTTGGAGAGATTCCTATCCCACCACCAAACAGACACAAGAACAAGTTTGAGCCCAAGTCTAACCATCTCAGAAACAAACTTGACACTACTCCAGATCCACCCATATTCCCTCACCCAACAAATGATTTTCAGAAACCGGTGAAGTTTGTGAGCCCAAAGGGAGGTGAGGAAGGAGAGAAGAAGGGTGAGAAGCCGAGTGGGCAGCCCCAACCCAAGCCTAAGCCTAAGCCACAGCCCATAAAGTTCCATTGTGGGTATTGTGGGAGAGATGGTCACAAGGATGAGTTTTGCTTCAAGAGGAAGCGTGAGGAGAGAATGGCTAGAGAGTGGGCTAACAAGGACAGGTACCACCCCTCTAATGGTGTACCTGAGCCTCGTATGCAGATGCCCAGGGCCAAGGCGATTGTGAGGACGGTTCCGGCTTGGGGAGACCGGAAGGCTGCAGGTGCTGCTGCTGGCCGAGCTACACCGGTCAGACCGGTGTACTACACCGGTCAGACCGGTGCAGGTCTGGGCAGACAGCGAGTCGGGTTTCGTTCTCGTGAGGATGCTCGGTTTGGTTCTGGAGGTCGTGGTTCTGGTGGTTGGTCTGGAAAGTATGCAGGTGGTCAGTTTGCTAGGCGTTCTCCACCTCGTGCTCAATACGGGGGTGGGAGGAGTCGTAGCTTTGAGATGGAGAGGAGGAACAATCCACGGTTTCCCTTTCGTGGCTTTCGTCCTCCTCCAGCTAGAGAGGGTTGGTTCCCTCGTGGTGGTTACCGTGGTGGTGTTCGTGGTGGTAGCTTTGATAGGTGTGATGATTTGGTTTGTGCTAACCCCACTTTGGAGCAAATGGCTCGGCACTGGTTTTACTCTTTTGGTACTAACCCCAGTGCTGAGTCGTTTGTTCACTCACGTGCTCGCTTTTGAATTTCAGGTGGGAGACTTGAAGAACATTTGGTTGATTGACTCCGGTTGCTCGAGGCATATGACCGGAGACAAGGGGTGGTTCTCAAGTCTCGTCCCGGTGGTGACAAAGAAGTACATCACCTTTGGGGACAACGGGCGAGGGCGTGTGCTGTCAGAAGGTGAGATTAAGGTAAGTGACAAGATCACTCTCAGGCGTGTTGCTCTTGTTCAATCGCTTGGATACAATTTGTTTTCTGTGTCCCAGTTGTTGGATGAGGGCTTTGAGGTGTTGTTTCGACCTGGTGGTTCTCGGATTTTAGATTCTCGGGGGGATCTTGTTTGCATGGTCGTTCCCGAGGGTCAAGTGTTCCGAGCTGATTTCTCTCAGTCTTCTGGTGTGGAGCGTTGCTTTTTGGCTGGTTCTTCGAGTGAGTTGTGGAAGTGGCATAGGAAGTTGGGTCACTTGAGCTTTGACCTTTTGTCTCGCTTGAGTAAACTCAATTTGGTCCGAGGATTGCCACGGTTGAGGTTTGAGAAAGAGTTGGTTTGTGCGCCGTGTAGGCATGCCAAGATGGTAGCCTCCTCTCACCCGCCTCTCACCGATGTGATGACTGAGCGTCCATGCGAGCTGGTCCATATGGATCTTGTTGGCCCAGCTCGTGTGCGATCTGCGGGTGGGAAGTGGTATGTCCTTGTTGTGGTGGACGACTACTCTCGGTATGCGTGGGTGTTCTTTCTTGAGGAGAAGGGGGAGACGTTTGGTTTTGTTCGAGATCTTGTCTTGAGGTTAAGAAACGAGAGGCACAGAGATGCCATTCGAGCGATCCGCAGTGACAATGGCTCGGAATTCAAAAACTCTCGTTTCGAAACCTTTTGCCATGACTTGGGTCTTGAACACCAGTTTTTGAGTCCGTATACGCCTCTCAAGAATGGCGTGGTGGAAAGGAAAAACTGGACCTTGTGCGAGATGTCTCGGACGATGCTCGATGAGCATAGGGCTCCGAGAAGGTTCTGGGCTGAGGCAGTCAATACCGCGTGCTATGTGTCGAACAGGATCTACCTCAGGGTTCACAAGAAGAAAACCTGTTACGAGTTGATGCACGGTCGCACACCCAAGGTGAGTCACTTCCATGTCTTTGGTTGTAAATGCTTCATTCTGAAGAAAGGGAAGAAGTTGGACAAGTTCGAGGCTAGGTCTGTCGATGGCATTTTCTTTGGTTATGCATCTCATTCTAGAGCATTTCGTGTGCTCAATCTTGAAAATAACCAAATCGTGGAGACTTGCGAGGTAACCTTCGACGAGACACAGCCACGTAGTCAGCTTGTTTTTGAGTGTGCAGGTGACGACGAACTTGGCGAGGAGATCTTTCAGGAGGAGGAGCATCAACATGGAGATGATGAAGATGGCGGTGTGGTGCCCTCAGCTGAACATGTACCTACTACTTCGACGACGATCGAGAACGGACCCTCTCCCACACCTACAACGACAAACCCAGATCAAGACGAAGCTGCTATTGAGGGGGAGGTAGCATCAAGGCGAGAACCTCCCCGGCGAGTGCAAGTGGATCACCCAGCTTCGAGAATCATCGGCGACATGAATGAACGCACTACACGGTCGAGGGTTCGGAACAATTCTCATTTCGCTCATGCTGCTTTTGTTGCCACCTTTGAGCCCAAAGACATTGGACACGCGTTATCTGATCATAATTGGGTTAACTCGATGCATGAGGAGTTGGAGAATTTTGAGAGGAACCAAGTTTGGGTGTTGGTTGACCCTCCTCCAAGGTGTAAGCCGATTGGGACAAAATGGGTGTGGAAAAATAAAGAGGGAGAGAAAGGAGAAGTGGTGAGGAACAAGTCAAGACTTGTTGCTCAGGGGTACAGTCAGAAAGAGGGGATCAACTACGAGGAGACTTTCGCTCCTGTAGCTCGTTTGGAGGCGATCAGGATCCTTCTAGCCTTTTCCGTGGCTAAAGGGTTCAAGTTGTACCAGATGGATGTGAAGAGTGCTTTCCTAAATGGTGTGTTAGAGGAAGAGGTGTACGTGAGGCAACCACCGGAGTTTGAGAGTGAGAAGTACCCCCACCGGGTGTACAAGTTGAGGAAGGCGCTGTATGGGTTGAAGCAGGCGCCTAGAGCTTGGTATGGTAGGTTGAGGGGGTTCCTGTTTGAGAGAGGGTTTGAGATGGGGAAGGTCGACCAGACCTTGTTTCTCCTCAGGCAGGGCAGAGATATCCTGATTGTGCAGGTATACGTGGATGATATTGTCTTTGGTGTCTCGTCTAACTCTCTTGTTGCAAGGTTGGCAGAAGACATGAGCAGGGAATTTGAGATGAGCATGATGGGCGAGTTGCAGTTCTTCCTCGGGCTACAAATCAAGCAATCAAAGGAAGGAACATTTGTGCACCAAGCTAAGTACACCAAGGACATTGTGAGGAAGTTCAAGATGGAGGACTCCAAGGCCATGGCGACGCCTATGAGTACGACTACAGCTCTTGATGCGGACGAGGAAGGTGAACACGTGGACCAGAAGGAGTACCGGAGCATGATCGGGTCACTCCTCTACTTGACGGCGACGAGGCTGGACATTCAATTCTCGGTGTGTCTGTGCGCTCGTTTTCAAGCTTCTCCGAGGACTTCGCATCGGCAAGCAGTCAAGCGCATTTTCAGGTATTTGCGACACACTCCCGACTTCGGCCTTTGGTACTCTGCGTCTTCTTCTTTGGCGCTTCATGGTTTTTCAGATGCGGATTTTGCCGGGTGTCGGTTGGATAGGAAGTCCACCTCTGGGACTTGCCAGTTCTTGGGTTCTTCTTTGGTGTCTTGGTCTTCCCGCAAACAGTCGAGTGTTGCTCAATCCACTACCGAGGCAGAGTATGTGGCCGCAGCTAGTTGTTGCTCTCAGCTCCTTTGGATCACATACACCATGAGTGACTTTGGTGAGGAGTATACCCATGTCCCACTTCAATGTGATAGCACCAGTGCCATAAGCGTTGCAAAGAACCCAGTGCTCCATTCCAAAACCAAGCACATAGAAGTGAGGTATCATTTTCTGAGAGACAACGTAGAGAAAGGGAAGATAGCTTTGATCCATGTACCCACACATGAACAACTAGCCGATATTTTCACCAAACCCCTAGATCAAGCAACTTTCACTCGTTTGCGGGGGGAGCTTGGTGTTTGTTTGATTTCTTGAGTTGGCGTGTGGGAGCTCCTTTGTAGCATATGTATAGCTTTCCTTTGTGCATTTCTTGCATTTGGCATGGCATATGTAACATGATGTATAGGCATCTTTGTATCTTAGGTTGCATGCATTTTGTATCATATGCATTGTTTAGGAAAGGCTTCTCCTATATACATTGTTCACCATGGAATGATATATATGTCTTTGTGAGCTAATTTGGTAAGCTATGGTTAGTTTGGCTTAGCTCTTGATAATCTTGGTTTGTATCCATGGTTGATGGCTATGTTTTTGAAAATTTCATATGTATGCTCTCTTGTGAGTAAATGCCTTTACATGATCTTGACATGTTTTTGTGGCTTGGCTATGCTTAATTTGTGGTTGGATAGCTTATTTTGATCATATGGGGCCAAAGGCTCATTTGCCATCATGAATGTTTAGCCCCCATGCTTCATCTTGTGGAGGGGCATAAGTTCCTTTTTGTCGCAAAGACATTTCATGTACCAATTATAAATCTGAAAAATGAAATGTAAATTGCTTGGAAAATGTGCTCCCATGTCATATGTGCTAATTTTAATTTGCTTTGGGTGCTAAACCGTTGCATGTTGCTTACCAATGAGAAGTCTCATATATAGAAGTAGGCACATGGCTCGGTGGCTTTGACATGACATGAGGTGCTTGTGGGTGTTTATGATGGTCTTATGCTTAGAATGGTTGTCCTAGCATGAAGTTTGTGTGGCTTTGTCATTTTGACATGTTTTGCTCATGTTTAGGACTTTGCTCATGAGAGGGTGATTTTTCGCAAAATTGCTCAATTCTATCTTAGCTTCGCCCAATGGTTGTGAAACTTGGTGATCATGAAGTTTATGTCATTACGAAGCTATAGAGTATCTAACTTGCTCATTTGGACATGTGTAGCATCCTATGTTGAATTTTGTCTATTTGAGAAGCTCTAGGTTGCATTTTTTGCATTTTTGGCTTGATTCATGCATTGTCAACAAGGGGGAGAAGTTTGAGCATGTTTTGGCCTACTGAATGCATTTGGAAGGTTTTCAGGTGGTTTCGAGCCATTTTTGGGCTCTGTTGTGCACCGGTCTGACCGGTTGAGGTCACCGGTCTGACCGGTCAGAGTGCTGGTCCTGTTCATATGTTGAGCACCGGTCTGACCGGTGGTGTTGGCCGGTCTGACCGGTCAGAGCTGAGCTATTGCAGCTGCTCTGTTTCGTGAAGTGGCTCGTTTGCATTGGTTAGGGGGAGCTCTTTGTGGTTTTCGAGCTTTGGTTTGATGGTTTGTGCTCTTTGCTTGAGCATGTTTTGTCTCGGATGTGTCGAGCCGTTGCCCTTGCCTAAGGGGTCCGAGACTTGTCTTCTTCAAGTGACCTTGCTCCTTGCCTTTTCTTTGGCTTTCGATCGCTTGTTGGAGTTTCTTTTAGTCGTTTCTTTTCTTTTCCTTTTCTCTTGGTTACCAAAACGTGTGTGTTGTCAATGCACTCATCAAGGGGGAGATTGAGAGCCAGGTGTGGTTCGAGGACCGGTGGATGGTCGCTTCCTGGTGTGATGAGTGATTGACAACGTGGTGTGGACTGATTCTTGGCTAAGTATTGCAGGTGCAGGTTGCGGCTTGACTGGTGCAGGTGCAGGTGAAGAACAAGCGCGAAAGGTCGTTGCCGGTGAGGCCTCTAGGTGTGGAGAAGACAAGTAGGCTTGGTTCGAGGGACCCGGTGGCCAGCGGGGTCAAGTGCGGGCCGCATGGTGGCAAGAACGGCAAGATGAAGTCATGAACGGTTTCTTGGTTGAGCCTCAAAACCAAGGTCGAGCCGGGACTACGTGGGAGCCGAGTCATGAGTGGTGATTGGCAGAGGCTACACCGAGTTCGCGGGGTTTTCGGTGGTTCACCAGAAAACCATTGGGTTCCTTGGTTGATCCACAAAGCCAAGACCGAAGAACCGAAGACGGAGGTGCAGCAGCTCCAGACCGGTCTGACCGGTGGGTCTGACCGGTTTGACCGGTGGGTACCGGTCTGACCGGTGAGGAGCACCGGTCTGACCGGTGTGCGACGACGCAGTCCGGAATCTTCGAAGCGGAGGACACGCGTCGGGATCGCAAGACTTGCGTCAAGGCTAAGCAAGTTTGCGGTCGCTGGGCATCCGTCCGATGGAGCGAAGACAAAGATTTCCGAATTCGCCCTTGAGGGGCATGTATCCCTAGTTAGCTAAGTAAGGGTATTTTCGTCTTTCGGTTGCCTCCATATAACCCAAGTGGTGAGAGGATGGCAGCCATCTCTTGGAACCCTAGCTCATTTGGTTTTCCTATTTTCCTTCCTATTTTCTTAGGATTTTCGTAGGACTAGCTTGAGAGCTTCATGGTGAGATCTTGTGAGAGGGAAGGATGATCGGGCGGCAAGCTAGACCTTGTATGAACCTCTTTGGTATGTATAGATGATTCGGCGTGGTTCCTCAAGGCTTGGATATGTCTTTCCCGTTTCTCCTTTTTTGGTGATTTTCGGAGCCCTTTCTTGGCGATTTTCTTGGAGCGATTTCGAGACCTTTCTCTTTGGGATTTGGTGGGGGATGTATGCATGGACCCTTCGTGGTTCTTTTCCCTTTGATTCCTCTTCCAAATCCGTGAGCAAAGGGGCTCGATTTTGGGGTTTTCGTGGCTCTAGGGTTAGAGGCGTTCTTGGTGGGATTTCTTCGATTCCTCTTGATTTGACAAGTTTTGGTGGACCAAATCTTGGCTATGGAGTACCCATGAGGTGTTCCTACTATCCCCAAAGTCTTGTGCAAAACCGTGGAGCGAATCGGGAGATCGGGAGTTGGATTTGGGGGAGTTGACTCGCGGGCGCTGTTCATCCCGAGCTGCCCAGGCGCGACCAGTCTGACCGGTGCTCTTGACCGGTCTGACCGGTGCTAGCCCTTGGTGGGTTTTTGTCTCGGGGAATAGCCTTGTCCGTGTGGTTTTGTCCCGTGGTCCTGCTGATCTGTTCTTGGCGTGTTTGGAGTTGTTTTACTAGGTTTTGTGAGGGGTTCTTCTTCCTTCCAGGTTGTGTTTCGAAGGTGGTTTTTGTTCCAGGGCCTAGAGGAGTCACTGAGGCTTCCTGGAACGTTTGCTGTGCGGCTGCTGTAGCCACCGGCCTGACCGGCTCTGTCCACCGGTCTGACCGGTGTCACCGGTCTGACCGGCGCCGGTCATCGGTCTGACCGGTGTAGCACAGGCAGTAAGCCGTGCAAGTTTCCGCTGTGTGTTTTGGTGAGTTCTGGCTTGGAGGGTTGAGTGTTGGTTCCTAGGACCAGTAGCACTCCAGTGGCTGCGTGGTCTTGGCCAACTTGGGTAGTTGGGACGGAGACGTGAGTTGGAAGCCGTGTTCGTCTTGTTGGAGTTCTCATCTCCTTCGAGAAGAATTTTTATCAGCTCCCATTCACTCCCCCCTCTCTGGTTCGCCTAATCGGTCCTTCATAAGAGGAGGCTCGAGGACGAGCTGGCCGAAGAGAAGCGCAAGACCCAGGAGGCCAATGCGTGATTTAATGCCGCAAACATTGGTAAGTTTTATTTGCTTACATGTTTTTCGCCATTGTTGTCTTGTGCTGCTGAGGGTTTTGACCTTATAGTGTTTGCCCGTATGTTGTAGACTTTCACAGGCGTGAGGATGACCTCAAAAACGACCTGAAGAAGACCAAGGAAAGGGTTCGAAACTTGGAGGTGAACCTGCGAGAGGCCGAGGCTGGCGCCAACGAGCTCAAGCGGGTGATGAAGGAGAAAATAGACAGTGAGTTGGTCGTAACTCAAAAGCTGACTTATGAGAAACAGGCTCGGCAGGATCTCGAGGTCAGCCTCGAGGTAGCTTTGAAGTCATTGCAGAATGACCAAGTAATCATTGCAGGGCAAGTGGTGGAGCTGAACGACCTGAAGAACGCTGCCCATTATGCTATGGACATGATAGCGTCGCAGGTCGAGGGGGAGGAGCCGAAGTCTGCTCTTGATCGTCTTATAGACATACCCGAGAGGCTTCTCGATCTGCTGAGGGCGACAAGCTTGGCGGCAGCCACAGAGGCGTTAGTGCGGGTGAAGTCGCACTACCCCGAGGTTGATATGGTCAAGGTCGGGGAGAGTTCTGATATGACGAAAGACCTCAAGGCCTTGGAGCTCGAAGTGCATGATGCCGCTACAGCAGTGATGGATGCTCTTGACTATGAAGGCGATGATGGCGAAGAGTAGTCGTTGTCTCCGAGTTGTACCCCCTTTTCCTTCGGTCATGTAAACATTGCTTAATAACTTGCTTTATGGCCTGCACGACGTACTTATTTTGTGTTTGCGCGAACTTGGTAGCCTTGTAGTATCTTGCTTTGTATTGTAGACCGCTAACCACTTCTCACGGAGAGGTTGGCTTACCGACCACCATAGCTCAGCGGGGAGGCTTACATGTGATCGGCACGCGGAAAGGAGGCAGGGACTCAGGTTTTGCAACCTTTATGACCAAGCAGGCTCGCAACAACACATAATAGGTAGTCATGAGAGACGGCGTCCTCAGGTCGATTTGACCCTTAGGTTGGCTTTGAGCCAAGCCCCCGAGCAGGTCGAGGGGGAGGAACAGAAGAATTTAACCCCCAGGTCTTACGACCCTTGTATTGGCTTTTGCCAAGCCCCCGAGCATGTCGAGGGGGAGGGTTTATGACATGGAAGGAGAGGAGGTAGGAATCGAGACACAACAGATGACTGCTTTAACTAATATTTATTGAAGCTGAAAAAGTACAAAGATGAGAAATACATAGCTGTTAAAAAAACTATTCTACGGGTAGAATCGTCGTAGGTGCTCCACGTTCCAAGGATTGGGTACTCCTTGCCCATCACCCCATTGGAGGCGATATGTAGATGGGCTGACGACTTCGGTGACAATGAAGGGTCCTTCCCAAGGGGAAGAGAGCTTATGCATGCCATCTGTTTTCTGGATACGCCTTAGTACTAGGTCGCCGACGTTAAAGGATGTCTCTTTAACGTTGCGGTCGTGGTATCGACGAAGTTGCTGGTCGTGACGAGCTTGACGCATGGCGGCGGCCAGTCTTTGTTCCTCGAGGCTGTCAAGGTCGACACGACGAGTCTGCTCGGCTTCTCCCTCCTCATAGAACTGTATGCGTGGAGCTCCGAAGGTGACGTCGGTAGGTAGAATGGCTTCGGAGCCGTAGACCAAGAAGAAGGGGGAGGAGCCTGTAGCAGAGCTGACTTGAGTCCTCAAGCCCCAGATTACGTGTGGTAGCTCGGCTAACCATCGTGTAGAGTAGTTTGAAGCGTCGGCAAAGATACACTCTTTGAGGGATTGAAGAACCATGCCATTGGCACGTTCGACCTGGCCGTTACACCTAGGGTTGGCGACCGAAGAGTAGTAGACGTCGATCATGTTGTCTTGGCAAAAATCCCAAACGGCAGAGCCTGTGAAGTCTGTCCCAAGGTCGGTGATGATCCTATTGGGCACACCGAAGCGATGTGTTATGTCTTGTATGAACTTGGCCGCTTCTTCGGACTTGACTTTTGCGACAGGTCGGACTTCGATCCACTTTGTAAATTTGTCGACGGCCACGAGGATATACCTGTAGCCGCCCGGGGCAGTTTTGAACAGACCCACTGAGTCGAGGCCCCACATGGCGAAGTGCCATGATGGGGGAATTGTGCGCAGGGCCTGAGCTGGTAGGTGCTGCTGTTTGGCAAAGAATTGGCATCCTTTGCACCTTTTTACGAGATCTTTAGCATCAGTCATGGCCGTGGGCCAGTAGAAACCAGATCGGTAAGTTTTACCAACCAGATTGGCGGATGCCGCGTGGCAGCCACACTCTCCACTGTGAATCTCAGCGAGGAGCTATAGACCTTCTGATCGTAGAATACATTTCATCAAGACGCCAGTGGAGGCGGCTTTTCTGTATAGGTCGGTACCAATCACGACGTAGTTAGCACTTCGTCGTGTGATACGTTCTCGTTCTGCTTTGTCTTCTGGGACTCGTTGGTCGAGTAGGAAGGCTAAGAAAGGCTCGCGCCAATCATCCTCCTTTTCTGTCATTAGCACGTCACGGGGAGGTGCTGGAGTTTGGTCGTGTTGAGCTAGGTCTGGATTATCTGGATCCAGCAGCTTGATCGAAGGCTTGCCTAGGTCTTGGACGAACACACCCGCCGGAACTAGAGCCCTCTTGGAGCCTAGTTTGGAGAGTACATCGGCAGCAACGTTGTTGCTGCGTGGCACGTGCTGAAACTCAATTCCCTCAAAGTGACCTTCGAGCTTGCGGATCTCAGCACAGTATGCATCCATTGTGTCTTTGACACAATCCCACTCTTTATTGACTTGTTCGTTGACGACCTTGGAATCGCCAAAAGCCAGTAGTCGCTTGATGCCAAGGGACACTGCTATGCGGAGCCTGTGAATTTGAGCTTCGTACTCTGCCCCGTTGTTGGAGGCCTTGTAGTGTATCTACAGGATGTATTTAAGCTGCTCTCCCTGGGGAGAGATGAGTAGCACACCTGCTCCTGCGCCTTCGAGGTTTAGGGCGCTGTCGAAGTACATTATCCAGTGTTCAGGCCGCTCCTTGGGAGGGGGCATCTGGATTTCTGTCCACTCCGACACAAAGTCAGCGAGGATCTGTGACTTGATCGCCTGCCTGGGGCAGAATTCGATGTCGAACTCTCCAAACTCTACCGACCACTTGACGATGCGGCCATTGGCGTCACGGTTGCAGATGATCTCTCCTAGAGGGAACGACGAAGGCACCGTGATCTTTTGGGCTTGGAAGTAGTGACGAAGCTTTCTCGACGTAATCAGGAGTGCGTAGAGCAACTTCTGAGGTTGTGAATACCGTGTTTTAGCGTCGGCCAGGACCTCGCTTACGTAGTACACAGGTCGCTGAACAGGATAGGCCTGCCCTACTTCTGCTCGTTCAGCGACGAGAACCGTGCTGACCACATGAGTGGTGACAGAGATGTATAGTAGGAGAGTTTCCCCCGCTACGGGTGGTGTCATGACTGGAGGTGAGGTCAAGGACTCTTTGAGAGCCTTGAAAGCCTTTTGTGCTTCTTCATCCCATACGAACTTATCTGCCTTCTTCAATAGCTTGAAGAAGGACAGACCTTTCTTGCCGAGCTTGCTGACGAAACGACCTAGAGCCGCCATCAAACCTGTAAGCTTCGTGACGTCTTTCTTGCAAGATGGCTTGGCCATGTTGTGTATTGCATCAACCTTCACGGGGTTGGCTTCAATGCCTCGGTGCCCGACCATGAAGCCCAGGAGCAATTCGGAGGGAACACCGAAGACACACTTGGTCAGGTTGAGCTTCCACTTAAATTCCCGTAAATTGGCAAATGTTTCGGCGAGGTCGGTGATGAGCTGTTCTTCCTCGGTGGTCTTGACGACCACATCATCGACATAGGCTTCAACGTTCTTTCCAATCTGCGATTTCAGGCACTTCTGTATCGCCTTTTGGTATGTTGCTCCCGCGTTTTCGAGGCCAAAGGTCATGACCTTGTAGCAGTAGATGCCATTAGGTGTTATGAACGCCGTCTTGTCTTCGTCGTCGGGATTCAGAGTTATCTGATGATAACCTGAGTAGCAGTCGAGAAAGCATAGTAAAACACTGTCGGCTGTGGAGTCCACGACCTGGTTGATGCGAGGAAGAGGGAAGGGATCTTTTGGGCAGTGCTTGTTGAGGTCGGTGTAATCGATACACATCCTTAAGCCGCCAGTCTTTTTGGGTACAAGAACCGGGTTTGCAAGCCAAACCGGGTGTTTACATTCGCGAATAAAGCCTGCAGCTAAGAGCTTGCAAACTTCGGTTTCTATAGCCTGTTTTCTATCTTTTGCAAATCGCCGGAGCTTTTGCTTGATAGGTCATGTAGTCTTGTTTATTTCAAGGGCGTGCTCAGCCAGCTCCCTGGGGACACCGGGCATGTCGGATGGACTCCATGCGAAGATGTCGGCGTTGTCCCGGAGGAAACTGGTGAGCGCGAGTTCCTATTTGGGGTCGAGGTTGGCCCCGATGACGACTTCCTTGGATGCGTCGGGCAGGCTGAGGCACACTTTCTTCACAGCAGGACTAGGGTCTAGGGCTGTAGCTGTACGCTTCTGTTCTGGTACCTCCAGAGTGGTTTGGTCGATCTTGGCGGCCTGGGCGACCATGACCGTAGCTGCGACTTTGCAGGCGGAGTCTTTGGCGAGCTCGACGGTGGAGCTTTCGCAGTTGTAGGAGACCATGATGTCTCCTAGGACGGAAAGGATTCCGTTAGGCGCTGGCATCTTCATGATTAAGTAGGTGTGGTGTGGTATGGCCATAAACTTGGCCAACATAGGTCGACCAAGGATGGCATGGTAGGAGGAGCGGAAGTCCGCGACCTCGAACGTCAGGTACTCCGTTCGGAAATTTTCCTGTGTACCAAAGGTGACCGGGAGGCAGACACGACCTATGGGGTACGCGGCCTTGCCAGGCACCACGCCGTAGAAGGGTTCGTCGCAGGCAGTCATCTTATTGAAGTCGAAGTCCATCTTTCTGAGCGTCTCTGTGAAGATGATATTCAGGCTGCTGCCCCCATCGATGAGGGTCTTAGGCAGGAACGCGCCATCGACTATGGGGTTGACGACCAGCGGGTAGGTCCCGTGGTCTGGTATGTGGACCCAGTGGTCTTTTCTTGAGAACGTAATGGGGAACTCCGACCAACGCAGAGGTTGCGGAGTTTCAGTGTTGACGTGCCCGATCTCTCTTGCGTTTGATCGAAGCTGCCTGTTGCTTTTGGTTGCTTGGCGACCGCCCACGATGAAGTTGATCTCGCGGTTGGCTGTCTGAAATGCGCCGTTGGGGTTGCCCCCTTTTGGCGGAGGTGGTGGAGAACGCTCGTTGCGGTTGTTGTCATTCTGGCGGTGGCGATCGTCGCGTCGGTCGTTGCGTTGGTCGTCGCGGTTGTCTTCACGGCGATCATTACGCCGGTAGTCATCACGTCTATCATCACGTCGGTCGTTGCGGCGATAGTCACGGCGGTAATCCCGACGGTCCCTGTCATCGTCGCGACGGTAGGGTCGGCAGTCTCGGTAATCGCGTCGATCGGGTCGACGGTTACGATTGTCATAGCGGCAGCCGCTATTTTGGTCGTCGTTGCTATTGCTCTTGGTTTTCTTCGGATCTGGGGGAACCCCTAGAGCCCGCTTGAGCTGCTCGCACTCCCTCATGATGTGCTTGGCGTCGCGGTGGAACTGGCACTGGTCGTCCATGACCATGTTGAAGTCGCCTTCAAGGAAGGTGGAAGGTCGGGGTGGATCAGTCACATAGGCCTCGCCAGATCGCTTGCGCGACCTGTTGCCTCCATCATCGTGGTCTTCTCCCTTGAAGTCGTGCATTACCGCGTCTTGAGTGTCAACAAGCTTGTCGACATAAGCCATGAGGTCGCCGATGGTATGTGCGTCAGCTTCGTGGATCTTCTCGAAGAGCTTGATGTTGGTTATCCCCTTCTTGTAGTATGCTATGACGTCTTCGTCTTTAACACCTGCGAGAGTGCTGCGGTTTTCGAAGTAGCGATTAGTGTACTCTCGGAGAGTTTCATCACGCCGCATCTGTACTCTAGCAAGGTGGTGCGTGTTGCCCGGTCGGTTGTAGGTCGCCTGGTAGTTGGTCGTGAAAAGACGCGACAAGGTCGCCCACGAGGTAATGCATTCTGCAGGAAGATTGTCGAGCCACAGGAGTGGCGCTTTACCCATCACAAGGGGGAAGTATCCCGCCATGTGGTCTTCGTTGCCTCCAGAGGCGCGTGCCGCAATGCTGTACATCTTGAGCCAAATACTTGGGTCGGAGCGACCGTCGTATTTTTCAATGGCTGGCTTGAAGTCCTTGGGGTATCTGATTGTCCTGAGACGTCGTGAGAACGCTGGGAAGTTGTTGACCGCTCCCGGGCTGGCTGACGGGGCATAAGCCATTGGGATAATGTAGAGATCGTCTGGCAGACCATTATCTTGGTCGTACTGGGCACGTCGGAGAAGCTCTTGGTCGTGCATGTTCCGTAGTTCCGTTGCTTGGATTGGATTGTTGGCGTTGAGGGGATCGGGGACCCCATTGACGCGGTCATAGTTAGCACGACGTGCTATCTCCACTTCATCTCGTATCCGTCGACACTGGCTTCCTTCAGCATGATTGGCTTGTACTGGCGGAGGTTGAGCTCCGACGTTTTGTTGGGCACCAGCAGCATTAGCTGCATTGTTAGCGACGTTGCCTGCAGTGTTGGCGGCAGGGTTGGCTGCGGCGTTAGCGGCAGCATTGGTAGCGGGGTTGACCGGCTGTACCACTTTGTTTTCGCCACCTCCTTCTTCAGGCACCGGCTGAAGAGGAGCGTTGGCGTTGGAGCGACGTCGTTGCCGAGGGTTGTCCGACCTGCTCCTGGACTAGGAGCTTGCAGCCGATCTGCTGTACCCTGGGCCCCGTTCTTCGACCTGAGCGGTGGCGACGTAGATGTGGGCTTGAAGACGCCGTATTGCCAGAGTATCCTCAAGCTGACCTAGTGCAGCGAAAGCGGCGCCCAGGTTTGCTTGAGGAGAATTGTAGACTTCGTGGCCATCTTGCTCAAAGTCCCTGAGGAGATCTCTAGCACGTAAGCGGTTCCGATGAGGCTCGTTGCGTTGTTGGGGAGCTGCTGGAGCCGCGGGTGCTTGCGCTCCGTTGTTGACGACGTTGTCCCCGGGTTGGTCGCCGGCGCCTGGTCCCACATTAGTTGCGGCTGCTTCGACTTCTTGTTGACGACGTGCAGCTCGTGCAGCGTTGGTGTTTTCACGTTCGATACGTTGCTCGTCCGTCTCGTCAACTTGAGGAGGTACATCCGTAGAGACAACCAAGACCTCGCGATCTGGAGTCTCGAACGCTTCTCCCGGATAGTTCGGGGAGATGGTCGTGCAGGCGATCTGGAACGCGAGGCGGTCCGGGGACGGATCTCGGTTGATCTGGCGGCGATGAGCCACGGTGAGAGGTCGTCGAAGCTTCTTGAGCACACGGCACTGGCGAGCCGTGTGTTTGGGGTTCTCATGGATGGGGCAAGGGTCATCGAGGTGATTCCTGCAGTTTCCACGATCTGGTGCCTTGGGTCCAGATTCGATCTGGATCTTGCACTTCATGTAGCGAGACGCAACGTGAGTTGCGTTCCGCAGGCCAAGAGGCATGCTAGGTGAGGACGGAGGGGTCCTGCGAGGGCGTTTGACGCGTTCGCAGACCTTGATCGTGTCGAAAAGCATGCCTTCGACACGATTGAGTCCCGCGATCAGGTCGCTAGGAGTGGGTGGGTGGGTTTCTGCCAGCAGATTTGTACCGACCTGCTGGTTGGAAGTGACCGCATTGCTCTCGATGATGAGGCAGGCGGCTGGAATGGTGGATTTCGCCAGCATCGAACCGAAGCAGATGTCGACGGGATTGGTGAGGATGTCCGCCATGCTCTCTGGGAAGATGACGCCGTTGGTCTGAGCCATCGGGTTGCACGAAGAACCTCGGATTATCCCCTACCTGGCACGCCAACTGTCAGATGGTGAGATCTGGACAGCCCACGGGGGTGTTAATCCCTGTGGTTTAGTTGTTCGGCGGGGTGGAATCTAAGGCTAAGAACTCGATGGTTGTGCACGAGCACACGGAACACAGAGAACACGACGAGTTTATACTGGTTCGGGCCTCCGGAGAGTAAAAACCCTACGTCCAGTTGTTGGTGTAGATTGCTTGAGGATTGCGTATTGATACAAGGGGTCGCCCTGCTCGCCTTATATTGGCCAGCGGACAAGGTCGGTTCCCAGACTCCAGGTCGGATACGACCAGGAGACCTAAATCTAGCAGACTACGACATTTGCCATATCCGTCGATCTGCTTTGGTCGAAATCCACCGATGTCTTGTCTTGTACGCCAAGTCTTGAGGTCGTTCCGGACGAGGTCGTCTAGAGAATCTTCTGGAAGTTCTTCAGGAGGTCGTGTGGGCCGCCAACTAGGTCGGTTAGGCCCACTGTCAGGTCGGCGGGTCTTCCGGTTGGCCAGACCCACTTGTCGGGGATGGCCGTGAGCCTGGTCGGTGGGGACCCTGGGGTACCCATGTCTCACAATGACCTGAAGTGAACTAATTTGGGGGCTTATCGACCTCATGGAGATCGAACGTTCTATCAGGACGACCTGACGTCTTAGTTGCGTTCACGACCTAAACTTGGGGCATAGGTCGTGAGACTATCTGTTGGGCATATAGCCGTTGGCGTGAAATCCGGCAAGATCGTCTCGCGAGATTAGCGGCGCATAGCCGTTACGGCGAGCTCCTTGCAGCAAAAGGATCCGCAGCGGGCACCCACGGTAGGGCCCTTATAAATAGAGCGGCGGGGACCAGCGTTGACCGTCCCTTTCCATCTTCTTCCTCCTCTCGCCGCCTCCATCACAATCTTCATACCCTAGCCACCGCGCGCTCCGCATCCAAGCTCCACCTAGGAATCCTTAGCCCGCCGCCGTCTGTAGCAGGTCGCGCGCCGGCTCTGCCATCCACGCGCCGCGCAGCTCCGCATGCGCGTCAAAACCCTAGTGCATTTTAGATCCAAAGCTTCTCGACTTCAAGAAATGGCGGCCACTGCTCCTCAGATCCCAGATCCGTGGACAGTGTGGGAGCCTTCGGTGATGACCGAGGCAAAGTTTCAAGCGCTGGTGGATCGCAGGCTCCTGAGGCCCAAGGCGGTAGTGGAGTGGAAGGCGCCTGCGGGTGAAGCCTTCCCGACGGAGGACGACAAGGAGCAGGTCGTTTTCGCGTCTTTCTTCTAGCGCGGGTTCAACATCCCCGCTGGCGACTTGTCTTCTCTTCTACTACAAGCTGGAGTTGGTACACCTCGTCCCCAACTCCATAACCGTAGTATCGTCGTTCATATATTTCTGTGAGGCGTATCTAGGAATACCGCCCCATTTTTTCCTCTGGCGCCATCTATTCAATGTTAAGAGTACCGGCAAGCGTCTGGGCGTAGTAGGGTCGGTCATGTTCTGCCTGAGATTAGGTCTCAAACCAGAGTGGATAGACATGGACCTGCCGGACAACACGGCTGGCTGGAGGTCGGAGTGGTTTTACATCGCCAACCAACAGCCAGCGCTGCCAAAGCGCACCGGGCATAAGCCCGAGAAGATATCGGAGTGGGATCTGCCGCTGTCCTCCCGCGAGCTGGACGACGTCAAGGAGCTGCTCCCCCTGGTGCGCGACCTCAAGAAGAACGGGCTGACCGGGGGCTCAGTGGCGAGGTCGTTCTGCCGACGCCTGATTCAGCCAATCAAGGACCTGGTGCATCCGGCGTATGAGTACTGGGGGCAATCAGACCCCACTCGCGAGGTCAACCGCAAGGTCTCCCAAGAGGAGATGGTGGCCAGGGTGTCACAGTTCTACACCGGGGGTGCCCGGGGTAGAAAGTGCCCAAAGGCACACTCCCTGACCCGACCAGCTGACCCTGTAAGTCCTGGGACTACTAAGTTGTTTTGTCTTGTTTATTTAGTTGCGTCAATCTTATTCTTTGTTACTTGTTTATTGCAGGTTCGAGAGATGCAGTTTTGGTGTCCTGCACCCTTGCCACAGGGTGAGGAACCACGTCGGAAGCTGAGGTCGGAGGAGTATCAGCCTCCAGCAGCTATGCTGCTGGAGAATTACCAGTCCAATTCGTCGGTTGAAGCTGATGAAGATACTGACCCAGAGGTCGGTGATGATGTGGCGAGCCGCCCTGTGGCAAGCAGCATTGCAAAGCCCAAGCGCAGGACGAGGGCAACAACAGCAAAGCAATCGACCACGAGGGCCACTGCCAAGGCCGAGACGGCGAAAACCGCCAAGCTCGAGGCCGACAAGAAGAAGAGGAAGAGGCCCTCCTCCGGCGATCCACACACCAGTAATTCCTACTCCGTCGACCAAGGAAGTCGAGGAAGATGAAGATGAGGCTACCGACGATCCGGTGGTTGTTGAAGATTGTACGGCGAGGAGGTCGCTGAGTCCCGCGGCCAAGAGGCAACGTGAGTTAGAGTAGCAAACGAATGAAGAAGACATCCGTCGGATGAGGGAGGCACAGCAGGCTGCCGCTGGTGCACAGGCGAAGATGCCTGTGAAGATACGAATTCGGCCCTTTAGGCCGAAGTTGCGTGCCCCGGCTACTGTAAGGTGAGATCTTGGCACTGAAGTTGATTTATTTGCTAACTGTTATTGGTTTCTGTATTGTGTTGACGAAGATTGCTGCAGGTCGGACGTCCAACCTCAGAGTGCCTTGGGTGCTCAGGATTCACCTTCACGAACCAGGTCGTCTGACCATGAGGTTGGGACCCAGGCCTCGGTCGGCAACGAGGAGACATCAGCTCCTCCCCCTGTCACTGAGGCAGGAACACAGGGTTCCGTGGGTGACGTTGGGGCGTCATTCTCTCCGCCTATTACCGACGCCAACCCCGTCAACTCGATGCCCAGCACATCGGCTCAGGGCCCAACTGCGGACCCGGTGCAGATCGAGCTGCCACAGGAGAACCCAGAAACAACCGGTGCGCAGGCATCGGGTCCGACGTCGACGGGGCCAAATTTGGGGCGTGAAGACATTGACTGGACTGGCACTCCCTGGGAGGAAGACATCTTTGATGATGACGAGGATATGAGAGAGGTCCGTCGATAAATCTTGGCGCTTAACCGGTCTCTCACGGTAAGTCGCTGTCTTTGAGTTGAATAAACGACTTGCTTTCTGGATGTAACTAACGACCTGCTTTGTCTTTGCAAAATAGTCATGGCCGACCGTGCCAAGGGCAGGGCCGACCAGCTTAAGGATGCTGCAGCTCTACAGCTGCGGGTGGTCGAGCTTGAGCAGGAGCTCAAGCAAGCACGTGAGGCGGCGGCGGCTGACAAGAAGAAGCTCGAGGACGAGCTGGCCGAGGAGAAGCGTAAGACTCAAGAGGCTAATTCGCAGTTCAACGCCATGAGCATTGGTAAGACTAACTTTTTCCATCATTGACTTGTACTGCTGAGGGATGGGCCTCAGGACGTCTTGTATATTGCAGAATTCCACAGGTGAGAGGATGACCTCAAGAACAACCTAAAGAATACTAAGGAGAGGGTCCGAAGCCTGGAAGTGAATCTGCGGGAGGCGGAGGTCGGTGCTGAAGATTTGAAGCAGACGTTGAAGGGCACCATAGACAGTGAGTACGCTGTATCCCAGAAGCTGGCTTATGAGAAACAGGCTCGGAAAGACCTTGAGGTCAGTCTTGAGGTAGCTTTGGAGGCGCTGCAGAATGACCAGGTGATCATTGTAGGGCAAGAGGTGGAGCTTAACGATCTGAAGAATGCTGCCCACTTTGCGATGGACATAGTGGCGTCGCAGGTCGAGGGACAAGCCAGCTATCGACCGTCTTCTAGCTGCACCCGAGAAGCTGCTCGACCTCTTGAAGGCGACGAGCTTGGCGGCGGCTACGGAGGCGCTGATACGGGTGAAGTCTCACTACCCCGACGTTGACATGGTCAAGGTCGGAGAAGGCCCAGACGCGACGAAGGATCCCAAGGTCATGGAGCTTGAAGTGCGGGAAGCCGCTATGGTGATAATAGACGCCATTGACTATGAAGGCGACGACGGTGAAGAGTAGTCGTAGTTTTAGAGCTGTACCCCCTCCCTCCTCCAGTCATGTAAAATATTACTTGATAACTTTTGGCCTGCATGACGTACTTGTTTTGTGCTTGCGCGAACTTGGTAGCCTTGAAGCGATGTGTCTTTTATCATACCCCGCTAACCACTACTCACAGAGAGGCTGGCTTACCGACCATCACAGCTCAGCAGGGAGACTTACGTGTGATCGGCGCGCGTGAGGGAGTCTAGGACTCAGGTTTTGCAACCTTACGGCCAAGCAGGCTCGCAACAAGACAAAGTAGGTAGTCATGAGGGACGACGTCCTCAGGTCGAACGACCTTTATGTTGGCTTGAGCCAAGCCCCCGAGCATGTCGAGGGGGAGGAGCAGGAATTTTAACCTCCAGGTCTTTCGCCCCTTGTGTTGGCTGTGGCCAAGCCCCCGAGCATGTTGAGGGGGAGGGTTCATGACATGAACGAGGAGAAGGTAGGGCTCGAGACACAGCAGATGACTGCTTTAATTAATATTTATTAAACTAAAAAAGTACATGGACGAAGAATACATAGCTGTAAAAACTATTCTATGGATAGAATCGACGTAGGTGCTCCACATTCCATGGGTTGGGTACGCCTTGCCCGTCGCCCCACTGGAGGCGATATGTGGATGGGCTAATGACTTCAGTGACGATGAAGGGTCCTTCCCAAGGGGCAGATAGCTTATGCATGCCGTCGGTCTTCTGAATACGCCTTAAGACTAGGTCGCCAACGTTGAAGGAGGTCTCCTGGACGTTGCGATCATGGTACCGACGAAGTTGCTGGTCGTGGCGAGCTTGCCTCATAACGGCTGCCATTCTCTGTTCCTCGAGGCTGTCAAGGTCGACACGATGAGTTTGCTCAGCTTCTCCCTCCTCGTAGAACTGTATGCGTGGAGCTCCGAAGGTGACGTCAGTGGGTAGGATGGCCTCTGAGCCGTAGACCAGGAAGAAAGGCGAGAAGCCTGTGGCGGAACTGACTTGGGTCCTCAGACCCCAGATCACGTGTGGTAGCTCGGCTAACCACCGGGTGGCGTAGTTTGAAGCGTTGTTAAAGATACGATCTTTGAGAGATTGAAGAACCATGTCATTGGCACGTTCGACCTGGCTGTTGCACCGAGGGTGGGCGACCGAGGAGTAGTAGATGTCGATCGTGTTGTCTTGGCAAAAATCCCAGAAGGCAGACCCTGTGAAGGCCATCCCTAGGTCGTTGATTATTCTGTTGGGCACACCGAAGTGGTGTGTTATGTCTTGCATGAATTTGGCCGCTTCCTCCGACGTGACTTTTGCGACAGGTCGGACTTCAATCCACATGGTGAATTTATCGACGGCCACAAGGATATACCTATAGCCACCTGGAGCGGTTCGAAACGGTCCGACGGAGTCGAGGCCCCACATGGCGAAGGGCCAAGATGGGGGAATCGTGCGCAGGGCCTGAGCTGGCAGGTGCTGCTGTTTGGTAAAGAATTGGCATCCTTTGCACCTCTTAACGAGGTCCTTGGCGTCAGACATGGCCTTGGGCCAGTAGAAGCCGGATCGATACGCCTTGCCGACCAGATTGGCGGAAGCCGCGTGGCAGCCACACTCACCGCTGTGAATTTCAGCCAAGAGCTGGAGACCTTCTGATCGCAAGATGCATTTCATCAAGACGGTAGTAGAGGCGGCTTTCCTGTATAGGTCGTTGCCGATGAAGACGTAGTTAGCATTTCGTCGTGTGATGCGTTCTCATTCAGCCTTGTCTTCTGGGACTCGTTGGTCGAGTAGGAAGGCTAAGAAAGGCTCGCGCCAATCGTCCTCTTTATCTGTCATTAGCACGTCGCGGGGAGGCGCTGGAGTTGGGTTGGGCTGTGCTTGGTCCGGGTTGTCCGGGTCCAACAGCTTGATTGACGGCTTGCGTAGGTCTTGGACGAACACACCCGCCGGGACTAGAGCTCGCCTGGAGCCTAGTTTAGATAGTACGTCGGCGGCCACGTTGTTGTTGCGTGGCACGTGCTGAAACTCAATTCCCTCGAAGTGGCCTTCGAGCTTGCGGATCTTAGCACAGTAGGCGTCCATTGTGTCTTTGACACAATCCCACTCCTTGTTGACTTGCTCGATGATGACCTTGGAGTCGCCGTATGCTAGTAGTCACTTGATGCCAAGGGACACTACTATGTGGAGCCCATGGATTAGAGCTTCGTATTCTGCTCCGTTGTTGGAGGCCTTATAGTGTATCTGCAAGACGTACTTGAGCTGCTCTCCCTGAGGAGAGATGAATAGCACTCCTGCTCCTGCACCTTCGAGGTTAAGGGCACCATCGAAGTACATTATCCAGTGTTCAGGCCGCTCCTTGGGAGGGGGCATCTGAATCTCTGTCCACTCTGATACAAAATCAGCTAGGATCTGGGATTTGATCGCCTGCCTTGGGTAGAACTCGATATCGAACTCTCCAAGCTCAACCGACCACTTGACGATGCAGCCATTAGCGTCGTGGTTGCGGATAATCTCTCCCAGTGGTAATGATGATGGTACCATGATCTTGTGAACTTGGAAGTAGTGGCGAAGCTTTCTCGATGTGATCAGGAGTGCATAGAGCAACTTCTGAGGCTGTGAATAACGTGTCCTAGCGTCGGCAAGGACCTCACTTACGTAATACACAGGTCGTTGGACAGGGTAGGCCTGCCCTTCTTCTCGTTCCGCGACGAGGACCGTGCTGACCACATGAGTGGTGGCAGAGATCTAGAGTAGGAGGGTTTCCCCTGGTATAGGTGGCGTCATGATTGGAGGCATGGTCAAGGACTCTTTGAGAGCCTCGAAAGCCTTCTGTGCTTCTTCGTTCCACACGAACTTATCTGCCTTCTTCAATAGATTGAAGAAAGGTAGACCTTTTTCGCCGAGCTTGCTGATGAAACGACCTAGAGCCGCCATTATGCCTGTGAGTTTCATGACGTCTTTCTTGCAAGATGGCTTGGCCATGTTGCGTATTGCGTCGACCTTCACGGGATTAGCTTCGATGCCCCGGTGTCCGACCATGAAGCCTAGGAGCAACCCGGAGGGGACGCCGAAGACGCACTTGGTCGGGTTGAGCTTCCAGTAGTATTCGCGTAGATTGGAGAAGGTCTCGGCAAGGTCGGCGATGAGCTGATCTTGCTCGGTGGTCTTGACGACCACGTCATCGATGTAAGCTTCTACATTCTTCCCGATCTGCGACTTCAGGCACTTCTGTATCGCCTTCTGGTATGTTGCGCCAACGTTTTTGAGGCCAAAAGTCATGACCTTGTAGCAGTAGATGCCGTTGGGCATTATGAACGCCGTTTTGTCTTCGTCGTCAGGATTCAAGGCTATCTGGTGATATCCTGAATAGCAGTCGAGGAAGCACAATAGAACGCTACCAGCCATGGAGTCCACGACCTGGTCGATGCGAGGAAGAGGGAAGGGATCTTTCGGGCAGTGCTTGTTGAGGTCGGTGTAATCGATACACATCCTTAATCCTCCAGTCTTCTTAGGTACAAGAACCGGGTTTGCGAGCCAAACCGGGTGTTTACATTCTCGGATGAATCCTGCAGCTAAGAGCTTGCAGACTTCTACTTCTATAGCTTGCTTTCTATCTTTTGTAAATCGCCGGAGCTTTTGCTTGATAGGTCGTGCGGTCTTGTTTACTTCAAGGGCGTGCTCAGCCAGCCTCCTAGGGACACCGGGCATGTCGAACGGGCTCCATGCGAAGATGTCAGCGTTGTCCCTGAGGAAACTGGTGAGCTCGAGTTCCTATTTGGGATCGAGGTTGGCCCCAATGGTGACTTCCTTGGACGCGTCGGGCAGGCCAAGGCAAACTTCTTCACAGCGGGACTTGGGTCCAAGGCAGTGGCTGTGCGCTTCTGTTCCGGCACCTCCAGAGTGGTTTGATCGATTTTGGCAGCCTGAGCGACCATGACCGTAGCAGCAGCTTTACATGCAGAGACCTTGGAGAGGACGATAGTGTCGCTCTCACAGTTGTAAGAGACGAGGATGTCACAGTGGACGGAAAGGATCCCGTTTGGTGCTGGCATCTTCATGATGAGGTAGGTGTGATGCGGTATGACCATAAACTTGGCCAACATAGGTCGACCAAGGATGGCATGGTAGGAGGAGCGGAAGTCCGCGACCTCGAACGTCAGGTACTCTGTGCGGAAGTTTTCCTGTTTGCCGAAGGTGACCGGCAAGCATACACGACCTATGGGGTATGCAGCCTTGCCGGGCACGACCCCGTAGAAGGGTTCGTCGCAAGCGGTCATCTTGGAGAAGTCAAAGTCCATCTATCTTAGTGTTTCTGTGAAGATGATGTTCAAGCTGCTACCTCCATCGATGAGGGTCTTAGGCAGGAACGCGCCATCCACTATGGGGTTGATGACCAGCGGGTAGGTCCCGGGGTCAGGTATGTGCACCCAGTGGTCTTTCCTAGAGAAAGTGATGGGGTACTCTGACCAACGCACAGGTTGTGGAGTTTCTGTGTTGACCTGGCCGATCTCCCTTGCATTTGATCACTGCTGTCTGTTACTCTTGGCTGCCAGATGACCACCGACGATGAAGTTGATCTGCCGGTTGGCGGTCTGAAACGCGCCATTGGGGTTTCCCCCTTTTGGTGGTGGTGACGGAGAAGACTCCTTACGGCTGTTGCCATTGCGGTTGTGGTCGTCTTGTCGACGACGATCGTCACGCCGGTCGTCGCGGTGCTCATCACGCCGGTCGTTATGGTTATCTTCGCGGCGATCATCGAGGCGGTAGTCGTCACATCCATCATCACGACGGTCATCGCGGCGATCATCGCGGCGATAGTCGTGGCGATAATCACGTCGATCCCTGTCATCATTGCGACGGTAGGGTCGACGGTCACGGTAATCACGTCGATCAGGTCGACGATTACGGTTGTCGTAACGGCGGCTGCTGTTCTAGTTGTCGTTGTTGTCGCTCTTGGTCTTCTTGGGCTCTGGAGGTACCCCTATGGTGCGCTTTAGCTGTTCACACTCCCTCATGGTATGCTTGGTGTCGCGGTGGAACTGGCACTGGTCGTCCATGACCATGTTGAAGTCACCTTCAAGGAAGGTGGAAGGTCTGGGTGGATCGGTCACATAGACCTCGCCAGATCGCTTGCGCGACCTGCTGCCACCGTCGTCGTGGTCTTCTCCTTTAAAGTTGTGCATCACCGCGTCTTGAGTGTCAACAAGCTTGTCGACATAGCCCATGAGGTCGGTGATGGTATGGGCGTCAGCCTCATGGATCTTCTCGAAGAGCTTGATGTTGGTTACCCCCTTCTTGTAATAGGCTATGACGTCTTCATCTTTGACACCTGCGAGGGTGTTGCGGTTCTCGAAGTAGCGGTTAGTATACTCACAGAGAGTTTCGTCGCGCCTCATCCGCACTTTGGCGAGGTGATGTGTGTTGCCAAGGCGGTTGTAGGTCGCTTGATAGTTCATCGTGAAGAGCCGTGACAAGGTCGCCCACGAGGTGATGCACTCCGCGGGAAGATTGTCGAGCCACAGGAGTGGCGCTTTGCCATCACAAGGGGAAAATATCCCGCCATGTGATCCTCGTTGCCTCTAGAGGTGCGGGCCGCGATGCTGTACATCTTGAGTCAAATACTTGGGTCGGAGCGACCGTCGTATTTTTCGATGGCTGGTTTGAAGTCTTTGGGGTATCTGATCGTCCTGAGACGTCGTGAGAACGCCGGGAAGTTGTTGATTGCTCCAGGACTGGCTGACGGGACATAGGCTGTCGGGATGACGTAGAGGTCATCTGGAGGACCATTATCTTGGTCGTACTGGGCACGTCGTAGGAGCTCTTGGTCGTGTATCTGCCAAAGTTCTATTGCTTGAATAGGGTTATTGGTGTCAAGGGGATCAGGAACCCCGTTGTCGCGGTCGTAGTTAGCACGACGTGCTATCTCCACTTCGTCTCGTGCGCATTGATGTTGACTGCCCTGAGCATGGTTGGCTTGTACTGGTGGAGGTTGAGCTCCAGCGTTCTATCTTGCGTTGGCGGCAGCATGCTGCTGTTGGGCGCCGGCCGCATTGGCGGCATTGTTTTGGGCATTACCAGGAGCATTGCCAGCGACGTTGGCAGCGGGATTGGCTATTGGGTTGGCAGCAACGTTGGCAGCGGGATTGACTAGCTGTGCGACTTCGTTTTCGCCTCCTCCCTCCTCAGCTACGGGCTGAAGGGGGGCGTTGTTGTGGCGCTGCTGACGAGGTCGCTCCGACCTACTCCTGGAGTAGGAGCTCGAAGCTGATCTGCTGTATCCTGGGCCCCTTTCTTCGACCTGGGCGGTGGCGACGCGGATGTGAGCCTGTAGGCGCCGTATTGCAGGAGTATCCTCAAGTTGTCCCAGCGCGGCAAGGGTTGCGCCTAAGTTTGCTTGAGGAGAGTTGTAGACTTCATGGCCGTCTTGCTCAAAGTCCCTCAAGAGGTCTCTGGCACGTAGGCGGTTACGACGAGGCTCGTTGCGATTCTGGTGCTGCTAAGGGGCGGCTGGAGCCGCGGGGGGTTGTGCCCCGTTGACGGCATTGCCTACTGGTTGGTCGCCGGCACCTTGTACAACGTTGCCCGCGGGGTGACCTGCGGCTGCTTCGACTTCTTGTTGACGACGCGTAGCTCGTGCGGCATTGGCATTTTCACGCTCGATGCGCTGTTCATCTGTCTCTCTGGGTTGAGGGGGTACGTCTGCAGAGACCACGAGGACCTCTCGGTCTGAGATCTCAAAAACTTCTCCCGGATAGTTCAGGGATATGGTCGTACGAGCGATCTGAAACGCAAGGCGGTCCGGAGACGGCTCGCGGTTAAACTATCGGCGATGAGCCACGGTGAGAGGTCGGCGAAGCTTCTTGAGCACATGGCACTGGCGAGCCGTGTGTTTGGAGTCTTCATGGACGGGGCAAGTGTCGTCGAGGTGACCCCTGCGGTTCCCACGATCTAGGATCTTGGGTTCAGATTGGATCTGAAACTTGTTCTTCATGTAGCAAGACGCTACATGAGTTGCGTTCCGCAGGCCGAGGGGCATACGGGATGAAGATGGAGGGGTCCTGCGAGGGCGTTTGACGCGTTCACAGACCTTGATCGTGTCGGAGAGCATGTCTTCGACACGATCGAGCCCCGCGATCAGGTCGCTAGGTGTGGGTGGGTGGGTTTTCTCCAGCAGATCGGATCCGACCTGCTGGTTGGAGGTGGCCGCAGCGCTCTCGATGATGTGGCATGCGGCTGGAACAGTGGATCCTGCCGGCATAGAGCCGAAATAGATGTCGATGGGGTTGGCAAGGATGTCCGCCATGCTCTCCGGGAAGATGACGTCGTTTGACGAAGCCATCGAGTTGCACGAAGAACCCTGGATTCCTCCCCTACCTGGCGCGCCAACTGTCAGAGGTTTAGATCTAGACAGCCCACAGGGGGGTTAACCCCGATGGTTTAGTTGTTTGGCAAGGGGGAATCTAAGGCTAAGAACTCGAAGGTTGCGCACGAGCACATGGAATGCAGAGAACACGGCGAGTTTATACTGATTCGGGCCTCCGGAGAGTAAAACCCTCCGTCCAATTGTTGGTGTAGATTGCTTGGGGATTGCGTGATTACAAGGGGTCGACCTGCCCGCCTTATATTGACCAGCGGACAAGGTCGGTGCCCAGACTCCTGGTCGGTTACGACCAGGAGACCTAAATCTAGTTGTTTACAACACTTGCCATATCCATCGATCTGCTTGGTCGAAATCCACCGAAGTCTTGCCTTGTATGCCAAGTCTTGAAGTCGTTCCGGATAAGGTCGTCTAGAATCTTCTGGAAGATCTTCAGGAGGTCGTGTGGGCCACCAACTAGGTCGGTTGGGCCCACTGTCAGGTCGGCGGGTCTTCTAGTAGGCCAGACCCACTTGTCGGGGACGGCCGTGAGCCTAGTCGGTGGGGACCCAGGGGTACCCATGTCTCACAAATACCCAACAAGCTTTCTGACGCCGTTGCCGGGGAACGGTTGTTGTATCTTTCTTCGTACCCAGTGGTCCTCGTATCTTTTGTTTTTCTTTGCTTCTATCTTTACCCCCGCTACCCATGGAGAAGCCATCCTTTTACGACCTCTCCGCCTCAACTTATGAGTTCAATGATCCATCAAGTTCCACATCCGACCATGAACTTCATTTCCACATTATGGGCATGTGAGACATGGGTACCCCTGGGTCCGCACCGACCAGGCTCACGGCCGTCCTTGACAAGTGGGTCCGGCCTACCAGAAGACCTGCCGACCTGACAATGGGCCCAACCGACCTAGTTGGTGGTCCACACGACCTCTTGAAGACTTTCCAGAAGATTCCCTAGGCGACCTTATCCAGAACAACCTCAAGACTTGGCGTGCAAGACAAGATAGCGGTGGATTCCGACAAGCAATCCGACGTATATGGCAATAGTTGTAAACAACTAGATTTAGGTCTCCTGGTCATAACCGACCAGGAGTCTAGGTGCCGACCTTGTCCGCTGGCTAATATAAGGCGGGTGAGGCGACCCCTTGTAACATCACGCAATCCTCAAGCAATCTACACTGACAACTAGACGTAGGGTTTTACTTTCCGAAGGCCTGAACCAGTATAAACTCGCTGTGTTCTCTGTGTTCCATGTGCTTCTGCGCAACCTTCAAGTTCTTATCTCTAGATTCCACCCCACCGAACAAATAAACCACCGGGGTTGACCCCCCAGTGGGCTGTTTAGATCTAAACATCTGACAATTGGCGCGCCAGGTTGGGGAGAATCTAGGGTTCTTCATGCAACTCGATGGCTCCACCAAGCGGCGTCATCTTCCCGGAAAGCATGGCGGACTTCCTCGCCAATCCCGTCAACATCCGCTTCGGCTCTATGCCGGCAGAATCCACCGCTCCAGCCGCCTGCCTCATTGTTGACGGTGTATATGCGTATCCAACTTCGTTTGGACTTGCAAGCGGACAAGTCCTCCGTTGTAGTCAAGGGACCCTTCTTTCCTCAAGTGTGAACCCAAGGTATCGAATCCGTGGAACAAATGTGTGATGCAAGAACCAATCTATTAAAGCCGAGAACTTTGATCTTCAAAGGGATCTCTTATGCATCTAATCTAAAGAACATCATAAAAAAATGAATCTAATCTATGAAAACCGGAGATAACAAGATATAGAGAGGGATAGGTAAAACCAATCTAGAGAGATTGGATCAAGCTCTTGTTGAAGTTCCAATCAAAAAAGAAATAACCAAGTTGAATCTCATAAAAAGCTTCTTCAAACCGCGGCTTCCATTCCAACTCCGAAGACGCCCACCTTTTGGAGCCACCGTTCTGTCACAACGCACTCCTATTCGTGCGGGTTAGCCTACGGCGAGTCCAATGGACAAGTTGAAATCTCTTGGAAGGTCAGGCATGCACCTCTAGCCACCATGGCTATAAGAACACCCTCTATGATCTATCTCGAGAATAGATCTTAAAGTAAGAAAAGCCAATCGAAATCAAAGTCATAGAAGAAGCACTTGATCGCTAGAAATCGGATTGCAACTTGATAATTCAACATCATAAATGATACATGGACAAGATCACCACCGGGATCCTACCTTGATCTTACTCCTAGCTCCTGAAACTCCGACGTGGTCTTCCTTGCAAGGTTCCCACACTGGCTAGGGAAACCCTAGACAACTAGCTCGACCCTCTCCTCTCCGAGATGGTGTCCCTCTCTTCTCTGCTCCTCGGCGGTGAATGACGAATGAGTTGATGCGTGGCTCTTGGCAGGGGGACTATAAATAGTCCGAGGATCGTCTAGGTCAAAGGGGGGCACGAATGGGCCCCGAAATGGGCTGGGCCGGCCGGCCTAGGCCCATTTCGGCCCACTTCGTGGCCTCCTTCGTGGACGATGCTTCCCGTGTCTTCTAGAAGTTTCTTCCTTCTGCATGTGGGTCCTTGACGTCAGTTTCTCCGTGGTTTGGATAGAGCTCCTAGTCCCGCAAGATTAAGCATTTTCTGTTTAGGTCCTCGGAGTTTTCCGTCTTCACAGGTTGGTCCTCGGGCTTCTTGGAGTCATGTTCACTTCATTGCTAGACTTGTACCGGGCTTCAAGGTCTTCTCACGAGGTGCTTGATGAACTTTACCCGGAAGTCTTGCTTTCAATGCTAAATTCCTGCATAAACATCAAACTCCAAAACCGACATGCACGAACGAACTTGTTATACCAAGGGGGTTAGTACCAATGGATAAGATATAAAATTCATGCCAACACCGAAGGTAAACTCATGGCTAGGTTGACGGAAATTCACCGTCAACATCTCCCCCATGCTTAAACCTTGCTCGTCCTCGAGTAAGCCTTCGATGGATATCCGCGTTGCCCTTCATTGCTCAAACCCTGCACTTGATCATACACGAGAAAACATAATGCTCTCAAAAGTTTAGTTCATTAGAGTTCCATAATGTACTAGCCTTCATCCCTACGGAGGGTGGATATTAATTAAGCTCTTCCCACAAGTATTAAACATGCTCCCAAAATTCTAATGGATCTCAGAAATTTTGAAATAAAGAACAATATGAAAAAGAGCTAAACCAAGTTCAAAAATTTAAACCACCTTGCATCTTGCTCATGAACTCTCATCTTATCTTGTCTCTCAAGCCTATTTCTTCTACTCCTTTCCCTCTCAAAACATATATATATGTGGTAGGCTTTATATGGAGCTTTTTGGGAAAGTTTAGTCCTACCAAGATATTATAAATGAGATGTTGTCAAAACAAGACAAGCTTCTCATGGTCTTACCGAGACTCGTCAAAAAGGTCATTGGAAAATAATGTTATATCGAGGAGGGGGAGAGAAAAATACACACACTTTGAGATAGGTGGACATGTGCAAATGGCAAAGAGTGATCCCGAGGCACAAAGGAAGTCCTCGTTACCGGATTGCACATGGTTGGAAAGATGAGTTTGGATCTTATTCTTGAAACCTTCCGAAATTCCTAATGCATTTAGAGAACCGGGGAGTTCACTTTATTTTATTATTATTTTTTCATACATACTCATATATTTTTTTTCTTTTTCTCTTTTTTCTCTTTTTTCTTTTCTTTTTTTCTTTTCTTTCTTTTTTTATTTGCTCCCATTGAACTCTAAATTGCATTGTACCTACCTCCTCCCCCATGCTTAGACGTTTGCTCGTCCTCGGGCAAAGAGGTGATAGAGATAAGGTAGGTACTAGAAATATTTTTCCTTTAGAGAGATACTTGAAATCTTCAATCTTAGCACCATCTTCCGATCTTCCTCGAATTGACAATCCATACTCATATGATAGGTTGTGGTCAAGGAGGTAAACACAAAAGATGATATTTTTGGTTTTAAGGGTGGATATCCGGTGAGGTTTGTGAAATCTCCGATGTGGGGATACACAATGCACGGATAGAAAGGCTAGCAAAAAGATAGATACGCAAAAACGGAATGACCAGCTTCTTAGTCTCGGGCCAAAGAAGTCAAGCCCTGAAATAACTCACCCAAAATAAACCTTGTACACTAAGTTTTTGCACTCAAATATATATATGGCTCTGGATAGGTAGAGCAACATGCAAGAGGTATTTATGACAAGGTTAGCATTACTTTTAAGAACAAAAATAGATCATCTTTAATCCATCCAAAACTTGAGAGCATATAAAGGACTATGGGTCTTCATATTTATCATAACCTCCGCAAAAGATTAAGCTAGCATTCAGATTTGCATTTTAAGAGAGCATTAGCTTAATCATGCATAAAACAAGTACAAAGGTAAACAAAGCGGCAACTATCATCATATATCAACATGGCATAAACTTTTTATCTTTGCCAAGGGTAAAAACAAGGTGGTGATTTTATTCATGATAAAAATAAAAAAACTGACACACATGATGAAAACTAAATAAAAACTGAAAATACTACACATACATAGACGCATATAAGCTGAAAATTAAAGAAAAGGGAAAAGGAAAAATTAAACTAAAGCTCCTCCTCTCTCTAATGTTCCACCGGTGGTTGATATTGATAATCTTGATTGTTATACTCTTGCTCATAATAGGATTGCACCGCTCCTCCTATGAATTGCTCCGGCGGTGCTAGGTGAAGGTGTCCAAGCTCAAAGGTGATGTTTGCATTTCCTTCACCCATTTTGTTTGCATTGGTTTGGATGGCTGCAATATTTTGCATGTTTCTTGCAGCGTATCCTCCAATGATGGCCACACTTTGTTGTGGTTGAGGGAGGTGTGCATATTGCTCCGCAAAGGCCACGTTGGGTACCGCAAAATTTGGTAGGGGCATGGCTGCACCACTCCCCCATGCTTGCATTGGTACACCACCGTAGTATCTCGGCGGCGCCGGAATTCCTCCATATGGTGGCACATAATTTTGTGGCGCACCTTCTTCTTGGGCTGCGGAAGAACCTTCTTCTATAATCCTTCCTCTCTTGTTTTTCTTCGCCTGCACAAGAAGTCCTTCCTCTAACCAATCTTCTTTCCCCTCAAGAAAAAGTCTTAGTCTTGCATCCGGTAGGGGTAAATTCACTTTGGCCAATTTGAAGCCTCCTCTCTCATCTCCACTAATATATTTACCTTGCTTCAAATAATCAAATCCTAGGTAAGTCCCAACTAGGAGATGCTCCGGGTTTCTTGGAATTCCCGGTCTCAAGGAGATAGCCAACATGGAGAGGTAGCACCCTGAACCAATATCTCTGGATCCCGATGTTGCTTCACAACACCACCGGTTGATCATAAGGTGAGTGGGGTCGATTGGCTGCCTGGCAATCAAAGCCGAGTAAAGCCAATTCAACTCCATGTCGGTTATCTTGGTCTCTTTCATTCTCCCCAAAATCCTCTTGCTCATCCATGAGTGAAACACTTGGATGATGGAGTTCTGGACACTATTTCTTTGACAGTTAGCTTCTCCCGTGATCATTCTCCAAAAACTTTCCAATGTGCCTCCATGCACATCAACTTGCTCTGGGGCTCCCTTTTGAAAACCGAGTAGCTCCCTAATATATTCATAGGGAACCACTTGCTCATCTCCTTCCAAACGAAATGAGAGTCTCGGCACTCCTTCATCAAGTATAGGCGCCATGGTCATGAGAATTTCCAAGGTGAATTCCTTGTGGGTGTTTGCCGACACTCCGTTGGAGAATTGCACCCAACCTAGGTGTCCCAACATGTAATAAATATCCGTATGAAAACCCAACACTTGGAGAGCCGGGTCGTCGAGGTCGACGTTCGCCACAAGCCTCTTCTCAAGGCGAGTGAGCTTCTCCTCCTCCTCCATTTTGATAATAAACCCATACTTGGAATATCGCGGAGTATATGGAAGTGGAGTAGATGATTGTGTCGCGTGGCGAGGTCGGACGGGCGGCTCCTCCATGCGTCCTTGCGGTTCGGTGAACCGCATAGACGAGCTTCTAGTGGCCCTCATACCACTGAGGAGAAGAGTGTCATTCCTCCTCGGTAGTGCCGTGTCCTCCTCCATACTCTGAGGAGACTCGAAGACCGAGTGCCTCCTCGAAGAGCTTGTCGATGTTGGCTTGGACGACGATGATCCCTTCTTCTTGGTGAAGAGACTTGTAGTTTTCTTCCACATGGTTGCTGCACTCTCCCTCACAATTATATACCCGGGGTTTTCAACCGGTAACAAGGCACACAAAAATTATTTGGAGTATGGACTTTGAGTGGATTTAGGATGGATTTTGATGGACAAAACAAAACTCGAAGTGGGAAGCTATGTCTCTAGTGGTTCTGGACTAAGAGCTCAAGAACACGAACAAGGAACTGGACGAATGACTTACCTGAGGAAGACGGGCACCAGGGGGCTTTAAAGGGGGTGAGGTCAGCCTGCCTGGGCCGACCGGCCTGGGTGGCTGCTGCTCCTCCCAGCTTCGGCTTTCTCCAGTGCACTCATGCTTGCTTTGTTGCTTTGTGACCGCGTGCTCCACGGGGTTGCACCGCCCAAATGCTCTCGTCCACTCCTTTGCTTGCATGATTGATCCTTCCACTTGATTGTTTTGCTTTGAGTCACTTCCATGCTCCCTTGCCTCACAGGCCTCCATGAGATTCCTGCAAAACAAAGCTTTGGCTGCCTCCCCATGCTTGTCCTTTGCATGTGGTTTGATGATAAATGTTGGAGGGGCATCCTGTGATGCATCATGGTGCATGTGTGGTTAAGTTAACTCAATTGCCTCCCTCTAAGCATGTTTTAATGCTAAGCACTCCTCTAATTTCAAAAAATAAAATTAAACTCAGAGCTTGCAATGAGTTCAAATATAATTTGAGGAGTTTTTAAGCATCAAAAACAAATGCGAGTCGAAAATGTTTTCCGACTACTTTAATTTTGGTCGCACCGGTATTGTTTGCTTCCATTAGTTGAGAGCAAGCTTTTACCGGCTTGATCATGGGGGCATAGGGTTAGGTTCTAATTTTGGTTAAGAGTGAGAGAGATTTTGAATGAAATAAAATTAAATGAGGCTTAGAAAAATTCTAATTCTAGAGAAACCAAGGATATGAATTTTGAACAAACCAAAAATTAAGTTTCTAGGTTCACGCGAGTCCTACCATACGCTGAAATTTAAATATCATCTAGATACATAGCGTGGCTCTACTCGTGTGTTTTTAGCATGTAAAACAAGTCAACCATAACATCATGAAGAGGATGAAAGGTTGACGTAGGTTCTGAATTTTTTGTTTTGGTTTCTTGAAAAGAAGCAAATAACTCATAGGATGGCTCATGTAAAGGGTTTATGATCCAAATAAAATATCCAATCAAAATTTATAACTCTAAACATTATCCAACCACTTTAAGTCTATGAATGTCTTGCGTAGCAAAATTTTAAAACCAACTTACTTGAAATACTCGAAAAATCTTGATCGGGTTGTCCTCCCGGTACCTTATTCTTGACTCGACGAAACGGGTTGCCTCCCGCCTAGCACTTCGTTTATAGTCCATGGCTAGACTTCTTCACTTGATTACTTCGGATCAACGCTCTTTGCAGGCATTGCAATCTTGGGTACCCACTTCCGCACCATCTTTGGCGCAGGCTTATTCTCCAGCTTAGTCATCTTTTTGGTCTTCACAGGCGGCTTTTGTTCCTTGATCTTGACGGATGCGACAACTTCCTTGATTTCCTTCGCTTCCTTCTTCTCCAGCTCTTCCTTCTTCCTTGGCTCTTCCTTACTTACACGACGATGAGACAGAATATATTTAACTTTGATCATATTGCATACCTCGAAGCGTGGTCGAAACTTGAATGAACTTCTCTCGCTGTTGATGTCGAACTTGATCTCCCCCTTCCCGACGTCGATGGTAGCTCCCACGGTCTTGAGGAAAGGCCTCCCAAGGATGAGTGGCAGCTTCTCCCTCTCTCCCATCTCGAGCACCACGAAGTCAACAGGGATGAAGTGGTGTCTGACGTTCACGGGCACATCCACGGCGATGCCCAAAGGGTAGCGAATGGAGTTGTCACCCAACTCCAAGCACATGGCCGTAGGCTCTAGCTCTGGTAGGCGTAGCTTCTCGAACACATCTCTTGGCATGACGCTCACACTTGCTCCAAGGTCGCATAATGCCTTCTCGAACTTGAATGAACCAACGGAACATGGAATTGTCAGGCATCCGGGGTCTCCTTGCTTCTCTAGTATGTTCGAAATAGTGGCGCTACATTGCTCGGACATCTTGACATGATCCACCCCGAGTGTTGCTATCTCATACTTGTTTGCAAGTATATCTTTGAAGTAGCGAGAATATGTAGGAACTTGAAGGGCGTCCAATAGCGGCATGTTGATGCTCAACCTATGCACAACCTTCACAAACTTCTCAAAATGATTATCAAGTTTACCTCGGATGTAGTGTGGCTTGAGTTGCGGTATCTTCGCGTCTTCACCCGGCATCTCAAACTCGGGCTCTTCGGTGATGATCTCGGTAACCTTCTCCTTAGCAAATTCCTCCGCCTCGGTAGATGGTTTAGGCTTTCTAGCTCCCGCGGAATGCTCCGGATCTTCAGTCTCCTTCCCCGAACGAGTTTGAATGGCCTTCGCCGTCTCGGGCCCTTGTGGTTGCCCCAGAAGCTTCCCATCATTAGCGGATAGGCGCCTGGCAAGTTGTCCCACTTGTGTCTTGAGCATCTTCATCATGTTGAGCACTTGATGGTTGGAGTTTCCGACCTCCGTCACCTTGCTATCGATGTTCTCCAACACCTTGTCTATGGCCTTGAACTTAGTGACGGTGTCCTTGTTGATCTTAGCTTGCTCGTCCACGAAGTCCTTCAATTGCATACGAAGAGGAACCGAATTCGGAATGGATGAGCTTGCATTAAATTGAGGTCTACCTTGCCCGTAGCGGAAGTTCGGCAAATCTCCCTTCCTCATGTAGTCCAGCATCTTGGCTTTCTCTGGGCAATCCTTTTGGACATGGCCATATTCCCCGCACTCTTCACATGTGGATCTTGCTTCGGCAGCCTTTAAGTCTTGAGCTTCCTTCTTCTCTATCTCCATCTTCTCCAACCTCCGTATAAGCGAATCGATCTTGCCTTCGAGTAGATATTCCTTCTCCACTTGCAAGACTCCTTTGACGTTCCCCATGGGTTGAACCAGAAGTAAGCGTCCGGATGACGCCCATGTGTCATTGTTCGCGACCTTCTTGAATAAAGTGAACGCTTTGGTCAGTGTAAGCTCGATGATGGATCCTCCCGCCGATGCATCGAAGATCGTCCTTGACGCCATGGTGAGTCATTGATAGAACTTTTGAATGATATCTTCCTTCGGGAACTTGTGATGTGGAACCACCCAAGTGTACTCATTGAAACGCTCGAATGCTTCCGATATGGTCTCCGCAGGATATTGAGCAAAGGTAGCAATCTTATTGCGCAAACTTTGAGTCTTACCCGGTGAGTAGTATTCCTTCATGAAAGCTCTCATCAAGGCATCCCAATTTTGCACCGTCTTCGCCAGTTGAGTGTAGAACCATTGCAAAGCCTTTCCGAGTAGTGAGAACGGAAAAAACCTTGCCCTCATTTGGTTTTGAGTCACCCCCTCCATATTGAATGTCTGACAAAGTTGAATGAATGCTTGGAGGTGAAGGTTTGGATCCTCTTTACCGGTGAAGGGTGAATGTTGCACCATGCGGATTGTTGAGGTCTTGATCTCGAACGGCCTTCCGATCTTCGTGAGGTTCAAGATTGGTAGGTCGACGATGTCTGGGGTGCATAGTTCCCCGATCTTGCGCTCCGGCTGCGGTTGTTCTCCCATCGGTTGCGGTTGAAGTTGATTTTCCTTAGGGCTTGGAGGTGGCGATTCCTTTGGAGACTCCGACGATCCTTCGGCCTCCGCTTTTGGATCTGCAAATTCCAGCTTTTTAGCTTGTGCTTCACGTCTCCTTAGCCTGTAAAGTTTTTCTGGATCATCCACAAAATTTTCGGGTTTGTTGGAGAGGTAGCCGTCCATCCCCTGTGATGGTTAGCGATAAACAAAACAAAATATATACAAAAACAAAGATAAAAACAAATCTAAGAAAACTAGGGTTAGTCAAACTAGATTAGATTGATTTTTGAGGATGATCAAAAGTTAGAAGATGCAAAAAGAAAAACCAAAAGAAAACTGAAAATATTCACAAAAAGCAATAAAAGATCGAATCTTGATCACTTGTTCCCCGGCAACGGCGCCAGAAAAAGGGGCTTGTTGACGGCGTATATGCGTATCCAACTTCGTTTGGACTTGCAAGCGGACAAGTCCTCTGTCGTAGTCAAGGGACCCTTCTTCCCTCAAGTGTGAACCCAAGGTATCGAATCTGTGGAACAAATGTGTGATGCAAGAACCAATCTATTAAAGCCGAGAACTTTGATCTTCAAAGGGATCTCTTATGCATCTAATCTAACAAACATCATAAAAAATGAATCTAATCTATGAAAACCAGAGGTAACAAGAGATAGAGAGGGATAGGTAAAACCAATCTAGAGAGATTGGATCAAGCTCTTGTTGAAGTTCCAAGCAAAGAAGAAATAACCAAGTCGAATCTGATAAAAAGCTTCTTTAAACCGCGGCTTCCGTTCCAACTCCGAAGACACCGACCTTTTGGAGCAACCATTCTGTCACAACGCACTCCTATTCGTGCGGGTTAGCCTAGGGCGAGTCCAATGGACAAGTTGAAATCTCTTGGAAGGTCAGGCATGCACCTCTAGCCACCATGGCTACAAGAACACCCTCTATGATGTATCTCGAGAATAGATCTTAAAGTAAGAAAAGCCAATCGAAATCAAAGTCGTAGAAGAAGCACTTGATCGCTAGAAATCGGATTGCAACTTGATAATTCAACATCATAAATGATACATGGACAAGATCACCACCGGGATCCTACCTTGATCTTGCTCCTAGCACCTGGAACTCCGACGTGGTCTTCCTTGCAAGGTTACCATGCCAGCTAGGGAAACCCTAGACAACTAGCTCGACCATCTCCTCTCCGAGATGGTGTCCCTCTCTTCTCTGCTCCTCGGCGGCGAATGACGAATGAGTTGATGTGTGGCTCTTGGCAGGGGGACTATAAATAGTCCGAGGATCATCTAGGTCAAAGGGGGGCACGAATGGGCCCCGAAATGGGCTGGGCCGGCTGGCCGGCCTGGGCCCATTTCGGCCCACTTCGTGGCCTCCTTCGTGGACGATGCTTCCCGTGTCTTCTAGAAGTTTCTCCCTTCTGCATGTGGGCCCTTGACGTCAGTTTCTCCGCGGTTTGGATAGAGGTCCTTGTCTCGCAAGATTCAGCATTTTTTGTTAGGTCCTCAGAGTTTTCCGTCTTCACGGGTTGGTCCTTGGGCTTCTTGTAGTCATGTTCACTTCATTGCTAGACTTGTACCGGGCTTCAAGGTCTTCTCACGAGGTGCTTGATGAACTTTACCTGGAAGTCTTGCTTTCAATGCTAAATTCCTGCATAAACATCAAACTCCAAAACCGACATGCACGAATGAACTTGTTATACCAAGGGGGTTAGTACCAATGGATAAGATATAAAATTCATGCCAACACCGAAGGTAAACTCATGGCTAGGTTGACGGAAATTCACCGTCAACACTCGTCATCGAGAGCACTGCGGTCAACACCAACCAGCAGGTCGGATCCGATCTGCTGGCGGAAACCCACCCACCCACTCCTCGCGATCTGATCACGGGGCTCGATCACGTTAAGAACATGCTCTCCGGCACGATCAAGGTCTGTGAGCGCGCCAAGCGCCCTCGCAGGACCTCTCCACCTTCATCCCACATGCCTCTTGGCCTGTAGAACGTAGCTCATGCAGCATCTTGCTACATGAAGAACAAGATCCAGATCGAATCTGGACCCAAGACCCCACATCGTGGAAATTGTAGAGGTCACTTTGACGACCCCTGCCCTATCCGCGAGGACTCCAAACACACGGCTCGCCAGTGTCGTGTGCTCAAGAAGCTTCGCCGACCTCTCATCGCAGCTCATCGCCGCCAGATCAACCGTGAGCCGTCCCCGGACTACCTCACGTTCCAGATCGCCCGAACGACCATCTCCCCCAACAACCCGGGCGACATATTCGAGATCCCAGATCGAGAGGTCCTCGTGGTCTCCGCTGACGTACCCCCTCAAGCTGGCGAGACAGACGAGCAGCACCAACAGTGAGAAAATGCTAATGCTGCACAAGCTGTGCGTCGTCAGCAGGAAGCAGATGCAGCTGCAGCAGCTGTCCAACAACAGGCCCTAGGTCAAGCCGCGGGCAACGTCGTACCTGGCGCCGGCAGCCAACCCATAAGCAACATCGCCGATGGGGGACCACACCCTGCGGCCCCAGCCGCTCCTCAGCAGTAGGAGAATGAGCCTCACCGACACCGCCTACGTGCCAGAGACCTCCTCAGGGACTTTGAGCAGGATGGTCACAAAGTCTACAACTCGCCTCAAGCCAACCTAGGCGCGGCCCTTGCCGAGCTGGGACAACTTGCAGACACTCCTGCGACTCGATGTCTACAAGCTCACATCCACATCGCCACCGCCTAGGTTGAAGAAAGAGGACCAGGATACAGCAGATCGGCCTCAAGTACCTACTCCAGGAGTAGGTCGGAGCGACCCCGCCATCGTCGACACCATAATGACAATGCTCCTCTTCCGCCTGTGGCCGAAGAGGGAGGTGGTGAGAATGAAGTCGTACAACCAGTCAACCCCGCCGCCAATTGAGCAGCCAATCCAGCTACCTACGCTGCCAATGCCGCCGCCAACACCGCCGCCAATGCTGCTGGCGCCCAGCAGCAGAACGCCGCCGGCAATGCAGGACAGAACGCTGGAGCCCAACCTCCACCAGCACAAGCCACACACTCCCGGAGCAATCAGCGTCAACCCATACGAGATGAAGCGGAGATGGAGTGTTGCGCTAACTACGACCGCGACAACGGGGTCCCTGATCCCCTTGACGCCAACCATCCCATCCAAGCAGCAGAGCTCCGTGAGATGCATGATCGAGAACTTCTGCGTCGTGCCCAGTACGACCAAGATAATGGTCCTCCCGACGACCTCTATGTCATCTCGTCAACCTACGCTCCAGCATCTAGCTCTGGAGCAATCAACAACTTTTCGGCGTTCTCACGACATCTCTGGATGATCAGATACTCAAAGGACTTCAAGCCAGCCATCGAAAAATACGACGGTTGCTCCGACCCAAGTATTTGGCTCAAGATGTACAGGATCGCCGCCCGGGCGTCGGGGGGCAACGAACACCACATGGCAGGATACTTTCCTCTCGTAATGGGCCAGGCGCCACTCCTGTGGCTCGACAATCTCCCTGCGGAGTGCATCACCTCGTGGGCGCCCTTATCACAACTCTTCACAACCAACTACCAAGCGACCTACAATCGCCCCGGCAACACTCACCACCTCGCCAAGGTACGGATGAGGAAGGATGAAACTCTCCAAGAGTACACCAATCGCTTCTTCGAGGACCGGAACACCCTCGCCGGTGTCAAGGATGAAGACGTCATAGCCTACTACAAGAAGGGGGTAACTAACCTCAAGCTCTTCGAGAAAATCCATGAAGGCGACGCTAACTCCATCGCCGACCTCATGGCCTACGTCGACAAGCTTGTCGACACCCAAGACGCGGTAGTACATGACTTCAAAGGAGATGATCACGATGACGGTGGCAGCAGGTTGCGCAAGCGATCTGGTGAGGTCTACGCAACCGATCCACCCAGACCTTCCACCTTCCTTGAAGGTGACTTCAACTGTACACTGGACGACCAGTTTCAGTTCCACCGCGATGCCAAGCACACCATGAGGGAGTGCGAGCAGCTAAAGCGCGCCCTAGGCATACTCTCGAAGCCAAACAAAACCAAGAGTGGCAACAACGACGACCAGAACAGCGGCCGCCGCTACGACAATCGTAACCGTCGACCTGATCGATGTAACTACCGCGACCGACGACCTTACCATCACGACGACGATAGGGATCGCCGTGACTATCACTACGATGATTGGCGTGATGATCATCGTAACAACTACCGCCGCGACGACCGCCACGATGACCGCCGTGACAACCAACGAGACAACCGACGTCGTTACGACGACCACAACGATGATGGCAACCGCCGCAAGGAGCCTTCTCCTCCACCTCCACCGAAAGCGAGCAATCCCAACAGCGCGTTCCAGAACGCCAGTCGACAGATCAACTTCATCGTCGGTGGCCGCCAAGCAGCTAAGAGCAACAGTCAGCAGCGATTGAACGCAAGGGAGATCGGCTAAGTCAACACTGAAATTCCACAACCCCTACGTTGGTCGGAGTACCCCATCACTTTCTCCAGAAAGACCATTAGGTGCACATACCTGACCCCGGGACCTACCCGCTGGTCGTCAACCCCATAGTGGACGGCGCCTTCCTGCCTAAGACCCTCGTCGATGGGGGCAGCAGCTTGAACATTATCTTCACCGAAACGCTGAAGACGATGGAATTTGACTTCTCCAAGATGACTGCCTGCGACGAACCCTTCTACGGGGTGGTGCCCGGCAAGGCTGCATACCCCATAGGTCGTGTATGTCTGCCGGTCACTTTCGGCAAGGAGGACAACTTCCGCACGGAGTACCTGACGTTCGAGGTCGCGGACTTCCGCTCGTCCTACCATGCCATCATCGATCGACCTATGTTGGCCAAGTTTATGGCTATCCCGCATCACACCTACCTCATTATGAAGATGCCAGCTCCGAACGGAATCCTTTCCGTCTATGGTGATATCCTCGTCTCCTACAACTGCGAGAGCGACACCGTCGACCTCGCCAAGGTGTCTGCATGCAAGGCTCCAGCTATGGTCATGGTCACTCAGGCTGCCAAGATCGACCAAACTACCCTGGAGGTGCCAGAACAGAAGCACACAGCCACCGCCTTAGATGCAAGTCAAGCAGTGAAGAAAGTTTGCCTCGGCCTGCCCGACGCATCCAAGGAAGTCACCATCGGGGCCGACCTCGACCCCAAATAGGAACTCGCGCTCACTAGTTTCCTGTGTGACAACGCCAATATCTTCGCATGGAGCCCGTCTGACATGCCCGGTGTCCCCAGGGAGCTGGCTGAGCACGCCCTTGAAGTAAGCAAGACAGCAAGACCTATCAACCAAAAGCTCTGGTGTTTTGCAAAAGATAGAAAGCAGGCCATAGAAGTAGAAGTCTGTAAGCTCTTAGCTGCAGGATTCATTCGAGAATTTAAACACCCGGTTTGGCTCGCATACCCGGTCCTTGTACCCAAGAAAACTGGAGGATTATGGATGTGTATCGATTACACCGACCTTAACAAGCACTGCTTGAAAGATCCCTTCCCTCTCCCTAGCATCGACCAGGTCGTGGACTCCACGGCTGGCAGCGTCCTGTTATGCTTCCTCGATTGCTACTCAGGGTATCACCAGATAGCCTTGAATCCCGACGATCAAGACAAAATGGCATTCATAACGCCCAATGACATCTACTGCTACAAGGTCATGACCTTTGGCCTGAAAAATGCTGGTGCGACCTACCTGAAGGCGATACAGAAGTGTCTGAAATCTCAGATCGGGAAGAACGTGGAAGCCTACATCGATGACGTGGTCGTCAAGACCACCATGCAAGATCAGCTCATCGCCGACCTCGCCGAAACCTTCACCAACCTACGCACCTACCAAAGTAAGCTCAACCCGACCAAGTGCGTCTTCGGTGTTCCCTTCGGGTTGCTTCTGGGCTTCATGGTGAGGCACCGAGGCATCGAAGCTAACCCCGTCAAGATCGACGCAATTTGCAACATGGACAGACCATCTTGCAAGAAAGACATCATGAAGCTCACGAGTATAATGGCGGCCCTAGGTCGTTTCATCAGCAAGCTTGGCGAAAAAGGTCTACCTTTCTTCAAGCTATTGAAGAAAGCAGATAAGTTTGTATGGGATGAAGAAGCACAGAAGGCCTTCGAGGCTCTCAAAGAGTCCTTGACCACGCCTCCAATCATGACACCTCCGATCCCGAAGGAGACACTCCTCCTGTACATCTCCACCACCACTAATGTGGTCAGCACGGTCCTTGTCGCCGAACGAGAAGAAGAAGGGCAAGTCTACCCTGTTCAGCGACCTGTGTACTACGTAAGTGAGGTCCTGGCCGATGCTAAAACACATTATTCACAGCCTCAGAAGTTGCTCTATGCACTCCTGATCACATCAAGAAAGCTGCGACACTACTTCCAAGCTCACAAGATCAAGGTGCCTTCATCTTACCCGCTAGGGGAGATCATCTGCAACCGCGACGCTAACGGCCGTATCGTCAAGTGGTCGGTTGAGATCGGCGAGTTCGACATCGAGTTCTGCCCCAGGCAGGCGATCAAGTCGCAAATCCTAGCTGACTTCGTGTCAGAATGGACGGAAATCCAGATGCCACCTCCCAAGGAGCGACCTGAGCACTGGATAATGTACTTCGATGGTGCACTCAACCTCGAAGGTGCGGGAGCAGGTGTACTATTCATCTCTCCTTATGGAGAGCAGCTCAAATACGTCCTGCAGATACACTACAAGGCCTCCAACAATGGAGCAGAGTACGAAGCTCTAATCCATGGGCTCCGTATTGCAGTGTCCCTTGGCATCAAGCGACTACTGGCATATGGCGATTCCATGGTCGTCATCGAGCAAGTCAACAAAGAGTGGGATTGTGTGAAAGACACAATGGACGCTTACTGTGTTGAGATCCGAAAGCTCGAAGGCCACTTTGAGGGGATAGAGTTTCAGCATGTGCCGCGCAACAACAATGTGGCCGCTGATGTTCTATCTAAACTAGGCTCCAAATGAGCTCTAGTCCCGGCGGGTGTGTCCATCCAGGACCTACGCAAGCCATCGATCAAGCTGTTGGATCCGGACAACCCGGACCAAGGTCAGCCTGACCAAAACCCAGCACCTCCCAGAGACGTGCTGATGATAGAAAAAGAGGACGATTGGTGCGAGCCTTTCCTAGCCTTTCTACTCGACCAGCGAGCTCCAGAAGACAAAGCAGAGCGTGAACGCATCACACGGTGTAGTGCTAACTACATCGTGATCAGCAACGACCTATACAGAAAAGCTGCCTCTACCGGTGTGCTGATGAAATGTATCTTGCGATCAGAAGGTCTTCAGCTCTTAGCTGAGATCCACGGCGGCGAGTGTGGCTGCCACGCAGCGTCTGCCAATCTGGTCGACAAGGCTTATCGATCTGGTTTCTATCGGCCCACGGCCATGACTGATGCCAAAGACCTCATAAAGAGGTGCAAAGGATGTTAGTTCTTTGCCAAACAGCAGCACCTGCCTGCTCAGACCCTGCGCACGATTCCCCCGTCATGGCCCTTCTCCATGTGGGGCCTTGACTCCATAGGACCCTTCAGAACTGCCCCTGGCGGCTACAAGCACATCCTTGTGGCCGTCGACAAATTCACCAAGTGGATTGAAGTCCAACCTGTCGCTAAGGTCACGTCGGAAGAAGCAGCGAAGTTCATCAAAGAGACAACACATCACTTCGGTGTGCCCAACAGAATCATCACCGACCTCGGGTCGGCCTTCACAAGATCTGCCTTCTGGGATTTTTGCCAGGACAACATGATTGATGTTTACTACTCATCGGTCGCCCACCCTCGGTGCAACGGCCAGGTCGAACGTGCCAACGGCATGGTTCTTCAAGCTCTCAAGGATCGTATCTTTGATGACGCTTCAAATTACGCTTCCCGGTGGTTAGCCGAGCTACCACACGTAATTTGGGGTCTGCGGACCCAAGTCAGTTCAGCCACAGGCTTCTCGCCCTTCTTTCTGGTTTATGGCTCAGAGGCCATCCTACCCACCGACGTCACCTTTGGAGCTCCACGAATACAGTTCTACGAAGAAGGTGAAGCTGAGAAAACTCATCGTATCGACCTTGATAGCCTCGAGGAGCAACGAGTGGCAGCCATCATGAGACAAGCTCGCCACGACCAGCAGCTCCGTCGGTACCATGATCGCAACATCAGAGAATGCTCCTTCAACGTTGGCGACCTAGTCTTAAGGCGTATCCAGAAGACCGACAGCATGCACAAGTTGTCCGCCCCTTGGGAAGGACCCTTCATCATCACGGAAGTCATCAGCCCGTCTACATATTGCCTCCAGTCGGGCGACGGTCAAGGGGTCCCCAACCCATGGAACGTGGAGCATCTTCGCCGATTCTATCCGTAGAATAGTTTTCATTACAGTTATGTATTCTTCGTCTTTGTACCTTCAGTTAAATAAATATTAGTTTTAAGCAGTCATCTGCTGTGTCTCGAGTTCTATCCTCTTTTCTTCCATGTCATGTACCCTCCCCCTCGACATGCTCGGGGGCTTGGCAAAAGCCAATACAAGGGTCGAAAGATCTGAGGGTGAAATTTAGTGTTCCTCCCCGTCGACATGCTCGGGGGCTTGGCACAAGCCAACACAAGGGTCGTTCGACCTGAGGACATCGTCCATCATGACCACTTACTCTATGTTGTTACGAGCCTGCTTGGTCGTGTGGTTGCAAAACCAGAGTCCTAGACTCCTCCCCGCACGCTGATCGCATGTAAGTCTCCCTGCCGAGCCATGGTGATTGGTAAGCCAGCCTCTCCGTGAGTAGTGGTCAGCGGGGTATGATAAGAACACATTGCTTTAGGGCAACCAAGCTCGTACAAACGTATACTAAGTATGCCATGAAGGCCAAAAGAAGATCACCATTATTTTTTACATGACTTGAGGAGGAGGGGGTACAGCTCTGTGACTACGACTACTCTTCACCATCATCGCCCTCGTAATCGATGGCGTCCATTATCTTCTCCGCGGCCACCCGCACCTCTTCCTCTACGACCTGGAGGTCCTTCGTGACGTCTGGGCCCTCCCCGACCTTGACCATGTCAACCTCAGGGAAGTGCGATTTCACTCGCACCAGCGACTCCATCGCCACTGTCAAACTCGTCGCCCTCAGGAGATCGACTAACTTCTGAGGTGCAGCTAGAAGCCGGTCAATGGCTGTCTTGGGCTCCTCCCTAGCGACCTGCGTCTCCACCATGTCCATCACATGGTCGACGACATTCTTCAGGTCGTTCACCTCCACCTCAAGCCCTTCAATGGTTACCTGGTCATTCTGCAATGACTGCAAAGCTACCACGAGACTGACCTCGAGGTCCTTTCGTGTTTGTTTCTCGTAAGCCAGCTTCTGGCTCACGGCATACTCACTGTCCACAGCAGCCTTCATCATCTACTTCAGCTCCTCGCCCCATGCGTCAACCACCCGTAGGTCCACCTCAAGGCTCTGGATCCTTTCCCTGGCAACCTTAAGGTCTTCCTTGAGCTTGTCCTTGTCCCTGTGGAATTCTGCGACACAAAGATATCATCAAAAACAGGATTTGATCTAACAGCTCGAATGTAGAAGGTTGTGGGCCATTGGCCTTACAAGCACTCACGGACGTCAACAGCGTGTCAGCGTCACGATTCTTGCGCTGCTCTTCCTTCAGCTCGTCCTCGAGCTTCTTCTTATCAGCAGTGGCCTCCTCCCGGACCCGCTTGAGCTCTTGCTCGAGCTCCATCACCCGCAGCTGCATGGCCGTGGCATTCTTACACTAGTCGGCCCTACTCTGGGCACGGTTGGCCAGTGACTACTTCAAAAACACAAGACAGATCATTGATAACAACTATGAGATAAGTTGCTTAATGAATTCAAGAGCGGTTATTTACTGTAAACGCATCGGTAAGCGTCAAAATGGCCCGACAGACCTCCTTCATATCCTTGTCATCCTCGAAGATGTCTCCCTCCCAGGGGCTGCCATTCCAGTTGATCTCCCGCCTCCTCAAATCTAGCCCCATCGACGTTGAACCCGGTACCTCTCCGCTGGTTGTTTTTGGGCCCCGCTGTGGCTGCTCAATCTGAGCTTGGTCCACCGCCGGGTCCTGAGCCGACGTGCTTGGCACCGCGTTGATCGGGTCCACCTCAATGATAGGCGGGGGAGTCGACGTTCCCACACCACCAACGGAACCCTTTGTTCCAACCTCCTGCTCCGATGTTGTCACCGTTGCAGGAGAACTCTAAGCATCCAAGGTGCTCTGAGGTCTGGCGTCTGACCTGCAATAATTTCTTCGTCAATATGCTACGACCTCACGGTGATTATCAATAAACAAGTCCAAGTACTGAGATCTTACCTCACCACTATTGTCGTACGTGATTTCGGCCTCAACGGCCGAGCTCGCACCTTCGTAGGCATCTTTGCCTGAACACCAGCTGCAGCCAGCTGTGCCTCTCTGATGCGGCCGAGGTCTTCCTCTGTCACCTGTCGCTCCTACTCCCGCCGCCTCTTGGTCGCGGGACTAGGCGACCTCGGTGGCGCACGGTCATCAATAACCGGCGGATCATCAGTAGCTTTATCTTCCTCCTTGATGTTTCGCGACGCTGGGGTGGGGATGGTCTTCCTCTTCCTCTTCTTCTTCGCAGCTTCGAGCTTGGCAGTATTCGCAGCCTCGGCCGTTGCGACAGCCCTCGAGCTTGACTGCTTCGCCGTTGCTGCCCTCGTCTTGCACCCCAGTTTTGTGGCACTGGATGCCTCAGGCCGGTCCACCACATCGTCACCGACATCCTCATCGCTGTCTTCATCCACCTCTACAGACGAATCCAACAAGTAGTTCTCCAGCAGAGTAGCTGCTGGAGGTTGGTAGTCCTGCGACCTTAACTTCCGACGTGGCTCCTCGCCGGTCGGCAAAGGTGCAGGACACCAGTACTGCATCTCTCGAGCCTGCAAAGGCAAGCAACAAGTCATAAGAGGTCTTCCTCTAAAGAATAAGGCAAAATAAACACATCGAAACGAGTTGGTTGTCTCAGGACTTCCAGGATCGGCAGGTCGGGTCAGGGAATGCACCTTCGGGCACTTCTTGTTCCGGATCCGCCCAGTGTACAGCTGCGTAACCCTGGTTGCCATCTCGTCCCTGGAGACCTTGCGATTGACCTCACGAGTAGGGTCCGATTGACCCCAGTACTCGTATGCAGGATGCACCCGGTCCTTGATCGGCTGGATCAGACGACGACAGAACGACATCGCCACTGAGCCCCCCGTCAGACCTTTTTTCTTGAGGTCGGCGAGGAGGGCGAGCGACTCCTTAAGATTTTCCGTCTCACAGGAGGTGAGGGACAGGTCCCACTCGGGTATCTTCTCGGGCCTGTGCCCAGTCCGCTTCGGGAGCGCCGGCTTCTGGTCGGCGATGTAGAACCACTCCGACCTCCACCCGGCGGTGTTGTCCGGCAGATCCATATCAAGCCATTCTGCCTTAAGACCTGGTCTTAAGCAGAACATCACCGAGTCTACGATGCCCATACATTTGCCGGTGGTCTTGACGTGGAAGAAGTAGCACCACAACAAAAAATGGGGCGGTATCCCCAGATACTCCTCGCAAAAGTGGATAAACGACGACCCTATAGTGATGGAGTTGGGAACGAGGTGTACCAGCTCCAGCTTGTAGTAGTATAACAGACCTCTGAAGAAGTCACCGGCGGGCACATGGAACCCACGCTCGAAGAAGGATGCGAAGACGACCTGCTCCTTGTCGTCCTCCGTCGGGAACGCCTCGCTGGTGGGCGCCTTCCACTCCATCTACGCCTTGGACCTGAGCAGCCCGTGATTCACCAGCGCTTGGATCTTCTCCTCGGTCATCACTGAGGGCTCCCAGACCGTCTCCAAGGCGGGGATTTGGGAAGCCGCGGCCGCCATTTCTTGGGAACCTTTGGATTTGGATCTAAATGTCACTAGGGTTTTTATGCGCATGCGGAGCGGCGCGACACACGGGTCGCAGCGGCGGCGCACGGTTTGCTAGAGACGGCGGCGGCAAGCTCTGGCTTCGAATACGGTGGGGTGAATGCACAAGCACGGTGGCTAGGGCAAGGAGGCTTCCGGTGGATGGCGAGAAGAAGAAGACGATGGAAAGGGAGGGTCAACGCCCGTCCCCGCGGCCGTATTTATATGGGTCCTGCCGCGGACGCCCGTTGCGGATCTATCGCCGCAACGGATCTGCTGTAACGGCTCTATGCCGCTAATTGCGCGAGATGATCTCGACAGATTTCACACCAACGAATATATGTGCAACAGAATGATTAGCGACCTAATACTCTGAGTTTAGGTTGTATGAACAACAACGCTACCAGGTCGTCCTGATAGATAATTCAATCTCCATGAGGTCGACAAGCCCCCAAATCACATCATTTTAGGTCTTTGATGAATAATTTCCTTAAAACGACCATTACATGACAGAAGAGAGTGAACATAACACGGGAACTTCGACGGTACACAAGTCGCCTGCGACCTCATTGGATCCAGAACCCGTTATAAGATACAAACATATTTGAAGACCTAATCTACCTAGAGCAATCTTTGCCATGTTCTCTGCTATAGCAGAGCACATCGCAAGGATTCTCCTAGCTTCAGATCCTTGATGGTGGCCTTGTGGTGAACGCCTGCACAACGCTGTGCATAGCAGGTCACACTTTGTACCTGACTATGGAATGCAGACACGAGCTTGCTCTTCAGCGCGTCCTGCGAGCCCTCGATGAGCATCACATGCTTACCAAGAACCTACAGCATCACCTCAGGCCCCTACAGCATCACCTCCAAACTCTCCTTCATTCTTCGCTGAGGCACGGTGCAAAGAGTGGGGGAGATACCTACACTTCGCAAGCTTCAACACACCTTGCATCCTATGCTCTGGTGGACGGACGCATGCCCATGGCATAGCTAAAATACTACTCTGCAGCTTCATAGCTCAGCAATGCTCGGTACTTGCTTCCTTCAGCCTTATGGTGCTATTAATAGCCGGAACCAGGCCTTGTATAGCCGGTGAAGTGGTGACACTGTCACCACGTGATTGAGGGGTCCTGTAGACATGTGGATGATTAAAATGATGTCCTCTTCCCTGCTTTGCGATGCCTTTGTCACTTGTGCATCATTGATGCCTGAGACCGCTGCAGTGTCACATGGCTACAGTACATCTCTCGATCAGTGGGCAGTTTGTCGTTTTCTGGGTGGCAAGAGAATCTCTGACCACTGTTGACCCGTGACCCTACAGTCTATGGAGAGCAAGGTTTTTGATCGCGGGCTATGAAAAATAGCGGTGTCCTAGTCTGGCCGCTATTTGGCACTATAGCACCGCTATAGCACCGCTATAGCGCCGCTATGACGCCGCTATAGCGGCAACTATGTGCAGTAGCGCCAGCTTGCTGCTGCCGCTATATCGCCGCTATAGCGCGCTATTTGATTGAAACAGCAACAGCAACATGAGAGTGTTGAACTAGCCTTAATAAGTTAATAATTCAACTAGCCATGACAATGGACAACATAATATGATAAGTTCTCAACCTCAAAGCAAATACCAAATAGCCATGCAGGCATCAAGTCAACACTTGAAGTTGAAGTACATAAGCAAACAACCATGGACCACACAACTATAATGTTCACAAATCACAATTCAAATAGCAATAGCCATGGTTATTGGCAACAGCCTAAAGTTTTTAATTACAGTTTACTTGCCTTGTTTTTTTTGCCAGAGCCTATAGCGGCAAAATAGCGGCGATATGAAGCTATTCTGGAATAGCGGCGCAATAGCGCGATATAGCGGCAATAGCGCCGATAGCGCAAAAAAGAAGAATAGCTTTGCGTCGAGAGCTACGGGCCGCTATAGCGCCGCTATTGCGCCGCTATAGCACGCTATTTAAAACCTTGACGGAGAGATAAGTCTGACTTTGCATCAGAGGACCCTGCGCCTTGTTACATCTACGGACGACGACGATGATTAAATGCACCCGCTTGGCTCTGCGTCCTGGTGCACCTGCTATGGCTCTGCACATAAACGAACCTATTCCAATCAGCCTATATTTCTATTTCCTGAGCAGAATGGTTGTAGGTTCGATTGAAGACCTTCCGGGGTAGGCATGCCTCGCTGCTCTGCCAGATCTGTCTGGGCGCCTAGAGATCAGAAGCTTCACGTCTACGATTTCGTCGGGCTTCCGTGGTCGGTGTGCCTAAAACTAAGGTCATCAATACCTTTGTACCATGGCTCCGCTAGATGGCTGGCAGCTATGCTGGTCGTCTGGACACCAAAACGACCTTCCTGAGGTCGGCATGCCTTAATACCTAAGTCTTGCAATACCTTGGTATGTCTACGGCTCTGCAAACCTAGTTGGGCGCCCTGGATGCGTGACCTTCCTGAGGTCGGTGTGCTTTGTACAGCTCTGCCTGCCTGCTCTGGACACCCAAGATTTTACGTTGGGAATGAAGGCCTCCCTATGGGGTGCGCGCCTTGTGGCCCTGCCAAGTACCTCCGGATACATGGGCGCTTCTTGATTTGAGACCTTCTTGAGGTCGGCATGCCTCAGGTGGCTCTGCAGACTCATTGCAGCCATGCAGGATATCCGGGTGTCTCTACACTCCATTCGTCCAAGACCAACATTTTTCTTACAACTTCATTGTTGACCGTTTCGACCACTATAGACGACCTCTTCATGTGGCGCGCCTTTCAAGATCCTGCTAGGTATCCTCGGATACTGGACATTGTTGATTTCAGGCCTCTTTGAGGTCGGCACGCCTACAAAGGCCTCCTCGAGGTCGGCCCTGCCAGACTCCTTGCAGCTATGCTAGGAGATCTGGGTGTCTCTACACTTCGTTCGATAAAGACCATGACCTAGTTTTCTTCTCTTTTTTGAGCATCAAACCAGCCATGCTGCCTGCTTCAATGCTCGGGGACTACTCTATGAGAGCGTCTTCGACGCCCTCTTGTTTTCTTCGTCGTACCGACCTGTTGGGAAACCTGTTTCTCATCACGTCGTTACTCGACCTACTTTTCCTTCTCTTTCTTTTTCGGATCATCATACTGGCCATCCTGCCCGCCACAATGCTCGGATACTACTCTATGAGTGCGTCCTTGACGCCCTCTGAATTTTTTCATCGTCTCTTTGATCTATTGGAAGTCTGCTTCCTATAGGTCGACACTCGACCTCTCTACGATCGGCAAAACTACAAATAGGTCGGCTGCTAAGCTGGCTACGTTTTTCTTTTTTAGACCGACGTGCACACTATTCAACCTGTCGATGGCTTCAAGACCTTGTCATGACCCTCTCGAGGTCGCTGCGCCTACACATCGCTCAGGGGCTTGTGAGACATGGGTACCCCTGGGTCCCCACCGACCAGGCTCACGGCCGTCCCCGACAAGTGGGTCCGGCCTACCAGAAGACCCGCCGACCTGACAATGGGCCCAACCGACCTAGTTGGCGGTCCACACGACCTCCTGAAGACTTTCCATAAGATTCCCTAGGCGACCTTATCCAGAACAACATCAGGACTTGGCGTGCAAGACAAGATAGAGGTGGATTCCGACAAGCAGTCCGACGTATATGGCAATGGTTGTAAACAACTAGATTTAGGTCTCCTGGTCGTAACCGACCAGGAGTCTAGGTGCCGACCTTGTCCGCTGGCCAATATAAGGTGGGTGAGGCGACCTCTTGTAACATCACGCAATCCTCAAGCAATCTACACTGACAACTGGACGTAGGGTTTTACTCTCCAAAGGCCTGAACCAGTATAAACTCGGCGTCTTCTCTGTGTTCCGTGTGCTCGTGCGCAACCTTCGAGTTCTTAGCCCTAGATTCCACCCTGCCGAACAAATAAACCACTGGGGTTGACCCCCCTGTGGGTTGTTCAGATCTAAACCTCTGACAGGGCATGGTTCAGGATCGACCCTTCTTTGGAGTGATCAATGAAGACCCCTACTTTCCTTTGGAAGAATTCAAGGAACTGTGTTCACGTCTGGTTCTCCCAGGCATGACACAGGAATCCATAAGGTGGAATTTGTTCCCCCTCTCTCTATCAGAAAGGGCGGAGCAATGGTACACTGACACTGTAAAAAGTGTAAATGGTGATTGGGGCAAACTTCGAGATAACTTTTGCAACTCATTCTCTCTCGTGGAGAGGACGGTGCAATGGTATACTCATATGGTCTCTCTCCTAGGGGATATTCTCGAGTTCGAACAATTAGAGGAGGAGGCTATAGGAGCAGTGTGGGCTAGGTTCGTACGCCTTTGTGCATCTGGACCCAGCTCATTTCTACCCGATGATGTCTTGCTTTACGCATTTTGCATGGGTTTAGACATGGACGCTTGCACACAAAACTCTAGTGGAAGGAAGAGCAATCCTAGACAGCCTCTTAGAAAACTCTTTCTTCCCTACCGACCATAACGAACCCCACCAGGAATCAGATTCAATCCATGAGAGTCTCTCAACAACTAAACCTGAGCCTTTGACTTCCACATCCCAAGATTCGTCTGTTGAGCCCTCTTCCAAACCAGGAACAATGGAGGAAGAAGAAATTCAGCCTCCAGAGTTCCTCTATCGATTCGAGGATGACCCTTCTGAAAATCTCAAAAACACCTCGAATTGCTTAGATATCCAACTAGGGAAGGAGCCCTCTTCTGTCCAAATCCAGCCAGCTAGAGATCTTTTGACAGAACCTTCCCCTAGGCCTACGGTACCTCCTTTGCCTCCTGATCCTCTAAATGAAACATCTATCATGGAGGCCATAGAGAAGAAGTGGTTGACTGGAGTAGGAAACTTTTCCGAAGTACTTTGGATTTGTTCACCCTCTACAATCATTTCTTGTTCCATAAAAGGAATTATCGTAGAAGCCCACCTTAACCCCGTCATGGAGGTTAATGTTATGCCATGGCACTTAGCGTACACTTTGTTGGGCAACGTTACGCTAAGACCATCCGACAAGCTCTTCAAGAGTTGTCCCTCCGGACAAATTCTTGAGTGTCGGGGGGGGGGGTTGCATGTGCTTTGCCACTCCTAGTAGACAAGATCAAGATCAATCTAGACTTCCACATCTTTGATGTCCTCGATCTTGATCTCCTCCTAGGCTCCTCTGCAGAAAAACTTCTCGATGCATCTCGAGGGAGCCTAGATGAAAAGCTTAGGGAAGCCGCTTCTGCCACCACTCCCTTGTTCTCAGAGAGTTCTATGGCGGAGCCTCTTCCCAAGCAAAACCCGCTCGAGGAGATGGTGCATGTATCTCCGCTCGCATCGTCTGAGCCCGTTCTCGTTGAGGTTGTAGAATCTTCTACCCCTCAGGAGTACAACTCAGAAGATCCTCTTCACCTTTGTGAAGGCGAACGATCATCATCATCCTCGATCGAGTTTGAGCCTCTTCCCGTTGGCCAGTATCATGTTGCACTCGACCTTGATCGAGAATCAACATCGATCTTACACGATGAATCTCTTGAGATGGAGAATTCATGGGCCGTGGAAATATATCAGGCGTTGACTCTGGAGTCCAAAGGGAAGGATTCCACAGACGAGCATGGTAGCTTCACTCTCGATATACCACCAAAACCATGCTTGCATCTTGCCTCTCCATAGTCAGTCATGCTTAGTGCACTAGGCACACACGAGGACTACAACAGCCTTTTGGTCCTCTTTTGCTCAACGTTTAGAAGGTTGGTTGTAGATCCATATGTTTATCATAAGCATTGCAGATTTCGTGTATGCACTGTGGCACTAACCTTGCAGCTAAGCTTCAATGACACATCAACAATTGGTGGTGAGATGGGAATGACATCACCAATGGTAGTTGCAGGAAAAAGTTCCCATGGTCGAGCTTATGACCGTAAACAAAGCACTACCAGGAGATAGCCTGGATTAGGTTAGATTTTATTTCCCTTTTCAAATAAAAAGCAAGAGCATGTTTTTAGGATAGGTTGCCCCTCGGGTATTTTTTTGGTCCTAACCCTTTCAGGTGAAGATTATAAAGAATGATGGACATGTAGCACCTAAGAACATGTGAGCTATATCACTTCAACACTTCGGAAGTTTTGGTGAGGAAACATTACAAAAGGAAGCTTGATCTACACACACTTGAGTTTTGTTGCATAGCAATACAAACTTCAAGTGTGGGGGAGATATGTGAGCATCCCGAGTAAAGCTCCTCTCATACCAAATCTTGTCTTGGTTTGAAGATGATGTTAGCTCCTGCCTCTTGCCCAGTTAGGTACGTCCTGCTTTTGACTTTAAACAAAGCCCTTCCGGGAGGTTGCCCGATGTTCACCATCTTTTGCTCATGTTTATGTCCCTTTGGAAATAGCTTGATCATGCTTTCATGCTTCCTTTGTCTATGTTCGTAATGCTATGGTTTGAGTGCATGTTTAGCTACGTGCATTCATAGGCTGTTTTAAATTAAGCATGGTGCTTAGGTTAAAACTGTCTTCTTCAATCAAATAAGACATGGTGTCGAGTTTGATTGATGAACCTTATAGTAAATGCTTGCATGGATATTGGTTGTATATGCGGACTAACCCTTGCAGGAATTTGAGAATCCAAATGGGGTAAGTCATCGAGCTTGATTCAAATGGAAAGGTAACCAAGGCATGCCAGCCATGTTTGAGCTAGGTCTCATGGTGAATTTATATTTGAATTTGAATAAAGGCTCCCTGGTTCTTGAACCAGTAGAGTCCCTCTTTTGTTTTTTCCCCCGTTTTGTTTGAAGACAGCACCAGGAACAAGAACAAGTGTGGGGGAGATCTCTCAAGTTTATCAGTGACATACATAATTGAGATCTCCCACACAGGCGTTGCACAACATCGACTATGCTTTCATGACAAGGGACAAGGTAAACTAGAGTGAGCCGGCTGCCCCATGGGTCAGCTGAACCACCACTAGTCTTCTTTGTCTCTCATATTCCTCAGGAGTGATGGTATGTGCACCCTTTTATCTCACTCTCTTTGATTCATGAGTTTGAATGAGTTTCAATTCTTATCTGCTAAATCAAACTCTTGGAATCGTGCTCTACCTGCTTTACATGTTTCCTATGGTTGGCTTGCATATGTTTTATTCCATACTTATTATCTTGATGCTTGTGAAAAAATATCATTAGGAAACTCATGTTTATCTAAGTAGTTGATGTCTGAGATATGGTTTGATGATATGATCTTCTCTCTAAGTGTTTGAGTGCTTGGGAATTTTATTTTGAAAATTGAAAACCCTTTTGCAAAGCTCCTCTTTGATATGCCAAAGTCCTACCAAAGCCATATGATGAGTTATCTTGAAAATCTTATACTCATATGCTGCTTGTTATTGCATTGAGCTTTGTCAAATTGTTGTGACCCTTGTGAGAATTCTTTTCATGCTTTCATGATCAAGATTCATGTGCACCACCATATCCCCTAGCTATGCTTCTACACTGGAAGTTAGCATTGTATCGTCCATTCATTCCATAAAAAAACTCCATGTGTGGTGTGACCTCTCTCTCCAAAAGTATTCTTGAAAAAAAGAGAGATGGGCTATGAAAAAAAAAGAAAAAAAAGTACCATGCTCAAAGCATGAGTGAAAAAAATTGCTTAAGGCATGAGAAAAAAAAAGAGAAGGATAGCCCATGTCCATAATACAGAAGGAAAAGGAGAGAGATGTGATCACGCAAAAAGGAGTTCCAGTAAATTTGATGATAATAACTAGTACCCGTTCCGGGCCTAGTGTCCACCTTATCATCACCACAACATTCATCATATATATGGTAATATCTAGCACTCATTCCGGGCCTAGTATCCACCCTACCATATCCATCACATCCATACAAGTGCACATCTTGATCTGATTGTATGACTTGATTTTCTCCTTGGATCTAGTTTTTGACTTTGCAATTGATGTGATGCAAGTATGCTTTATCTTTTATCCTACCTCGAGCTCCACATATAACCATCATTAGAAGTAGGATGAAAGAAAGGTAATTCTAATGTCTTGGTGAGGACATATACACACTGAGCGATATGAGAGAATCAAATGAGGAGCTAAGCAAGGTTTGTTTTCAAAACTTATTGCAAAACCCCAAGTTACTTGACATGATGAGCAGATGTGATTTGATTCATGACCGTTCCATTCCTCAAGTACCCAAGATGGCGTGATAGACACTCCATAGAGTTCACAAGTACAAGGTATGATTTGGAATATCTCTTATGCTCGCTTCATACCTTTGGATAATATGTCCCACTTGATTTGTTCTCCCTTCACTCGGGACGAGCAAAGGTCAAGTGTGGGGGTGTTGTTGACGGCTGTTAAGTACCACTTTTACGTCATCAACTCCAACATAAAATAAATAGAAAGTGGGCATCAACACTAGAATAGGTCTTTATACTGACAAGTTCCACAAGTGCTGGTGTTTCTATCTTTTGTTGCAGGACACATGTAAAGGCACATGGAATGATACAACTGAGAGCAAGTAAACCAATGGCATAGATATGGCATCATCATAAACAACCTCAATTGCCAAATTGGTCTGTACCATTGCAATGGGCTCGTCGAGACGATCGAAATGCATATATCAGTTGCATACATCGGAGCCCGGATGAGGGAGATATGCACAAGACATCATGTGGACCCAGTGGGATCCACACCAGGCCACGTGGCAACGTACTACCACACAGGCACCCACATGTCCATGACACCTCATCGATCCAAGGAAACACACCTTCGACAAATCAGGAGCTAGTACACAGATCCAAGGGCCCACTTCCCCACGGAAACTGGCTAGAAACACCGCAAACACCCCCATACCCACCTTGGGACCCACCTGGCAGTCACCCAGATGAAAGGCGGCGCGATCGGAGCCGACCCGGGATCGGCCGACCCCACTTTGTTGCCCCTCATGTCGCCCTTCCAGTGTCGGCTTGTCGTGACGAACCAAAGGTGGTGCCAGGTGCTTGCTCGAATATTCCCGCGGGATCCTGCAGCTCCTTCTTATGGAAGATATACCAACTTGACCCCCACTCCTCTTCGCCATGTGTCACCACCCTACTGGTGGCGCCCATGGCAGCCAAGGGGGCTCCTCCTACTCTCCTTGGCCTATAAATAGAAGTGGAGGGGGTAGAGAATAGGACACAACTCCTCTCCTCCTCTCTCATTTTGTCTCTTGAGAGGAGAGGCTCTCCTCTCCTCCTTCTAGAGTGTAAGTGTGGAGTAGTTGATTAGATCAAAGCTAAGGAGAGAGTGAGTGGTATGTACCTCTATGGATGCTCGTTCTTCAATCAGAGTAAAGTGAGTATTTCTGCATTTTCTATTTAGACTAAAGTGCAAGTGATATGTTCTTGTATTCTTCACCTGTTCATCATTTAGAGGCGCGTGTTCTTCACGAACACGCCCCCTCGATCCAGTTGATTAGGTGCACAGGTTTGTATCCCATTTGTATGACTAGTCTATTAGAATACAGTGGATGCTTGCATGCTCTAATTAGAATAAAGTGTGTTCGTGATTCCTTTCTAATAGTTTATGCTAGGTTGCATGAGTAGCATTTTTCCTCTGCTAGTGCTAGATCCTGGGTTTGTGTGTTCGTCTGTTGCAAGTCATTCGTATACGTTGGAAGCTTAGTACAGGACCGAGTGCTCTCTCGTATGCCTTTAGTATAAGCTAGTAGTACCTATAGTGAGTGAGATCAGTTCTCTTCCGTGGTCGTAGTTCTATTAGTATAGGGTGTCGTAGTCTGTTGCCTACGACAGTAACCACAGCGTGGACATTGTGACACGCTACCGGTTATCATCCGTTCGGCTTATCCCAAGGTTAGGTAGAGGTAGTCCAGGAGGTGGTGACAGCCCTTCTGGCCCTCGTTGATCCTCCACAGCTGGATATAGTCAGTGCTCGCTCCACATAGATCCGCGTACCGGAGTCGCCTGTTAAGTCAAGGCTATCGGTACCCTAAGCCAAGTTCTATCTAGAGATCGACCTTTAAACTCATCTATAGTGCTATCTTTAGGAATCCTCTCTATCCTTGCATCTTATCTGGGTGTGTCCTTGGACCAACTGTACGAAGTTAGTACACACACGTTCCCTTGGATTCGATACCCTTGGAATACTCTGAGGTGAAAGCTACAACAGTATCCGTGCGCTTGCGGATTTATTTCGTGTGTCGCTAAAATACCCAACACCAAGGTGACAAACCAATCTAAACTCCTACCATGATAAAGAGTCGTCTCTAAGAACTTTCCCATGGACGCCCTTGCAAGGTGCGTGTCGACACATAAGGTTCCCCAAAGCTTTACCTCAAACGCCCTAGCAAGCGCTCTTACTCGTAGCTCCTCCTCTTGGTAGGCCATGCAACGGCTCCCATGGTACTTGCCATCGATCCTACTCAACATTACACGTTTGGTCGGAGCTTTCCCTCCCCTCATACTGTTACTACGCGAAGGTATTCAACACCGAATGACTCTCAAATGCGTGCACCTAGGTCTGTGCACCACTTCGATGTATCCGTAAGATATAGACTAACCACCATGATTACTCTATTCCTACTAAGGGCATATGCTAGCTACACATATGAATAAGCATGCATCGAAGTAGATCAAAGTAAGGAAAAAGATATGATTTATATCACCATCGAATGTAGAGTGTACAATTGCCTTGATGAATGCAAGGCATGGGCTCCAGAACTCCACCATCGCTTCACCACGCAGGGCCCACCATGGCGGCTAGGGCATGGCCTAAGCCATTTCCTAGGCAACTCGAGGACTTGCGACGGCCGTTGGCTTCCTTCGGCGTGTCTCCTTCGATTTGGCGGCTCTCTGGTGAATGGATCCCCCTCCTTAGATGCCTAGAGGGTTGTATTTATGCTCTTGAGGAGCCTTAGGGTGTGCTCCACCTTTCCTTGCACGAGATCTTCCTTGGGAGAGAAGTGAACTTGGTTTCCATAAACTCATCCTCGTCCAGATTTTCCTGATTCACAGCCCTTCCTTGCCGGCGCCATATCTCCCACGCCCGGACTCCAAATAATGCAAATTCCAGATTGTGTGCCACAAAATTATCTCCAACTTTATTTATTCATTGCATTCCTTGGAAATGAAGATAAGATCCCCAAAACGACCTCGGAAGATAATCTGTCTGAGTTAATTTCCTGCTTAAACAATAAACTCCAAAATCGACATGCAAGAGTGAACTTGATATCTATGGGGGGTTAGTACCGTTAGTTCGGATATTAAATTAGTGCCAATGTTGACGGTAAACTTATACCTAGGTGTAACAAAATCGACCGTCAACACCGAACAAATAAACCACCGGGGTTGTCCCCCCTTTGGACTGCTCAGACCTAACATCTTCAATCTCACATAAAATGAACCCACGATGTCGAAGGGCCGGCCAGTCATGACGTGAAGGAGAAGCCACTGATGAAGACTAGTGATCGACTCTGCATTGCCAATCCGTGGTAACAATGTCTTCCATAGTGCCCGGTGAACCACATTTGCCTCAAGGGTAAGCATGTCAGGCGTGCGATATGCTCGCCTACCTGTGAACGACTCAACAAAAAGTTCGGCCATCTACCCATCGTACGGGAACGACCCACCGAGCAAACTACGCCGAGGTGGTTCACGATCCCTGAAAACAATATTATGTAGGGATGGCTTATGGTCGTACTTTCCTAATTCACAATCCCTCAATCCAAGAGTGGCAGCAATATGGTGTCAGAAAAGAGTATACTGGGTTCCCTGAAACATGAACATGATGTACTCCCTAGTATCGGCAATGTACACAGTAGCATAAAAAACTCTCACCCAATCCTCAACATACTGATGATGGAATGAGACCAAATCAGGCAATCCGGGATGATCCTCAAAGTATACCTTAATATCCCCTCCTGCGGCCAACTTCATATGATCCCAATTTATAACTCTGTGCTGATACAGTTTCATGGGCAGGTATTTGTTTTTGTAATAGAAAGTTTGTAGAACGATATTCCTAAATCTTGGTTCGACCCGTTTGTCCTTGGTTTTCTCCCACCAGTGATTCTCAGGCAGCCATCTAACACCTTTAATCATTTGTTAGGTGTGGTTGCGCAGGTCCATCATCTTAAGCGGCTCTTCTGGTGGAGGGTGATATTGTACCTCTTTCTCCTTCCTGGGATCTGGCGCAGGAAACTCTGAAGGGCGGGGCGGGCGATGGCCCGCGGTTGACCCACCCCGTGTGCGGCAGGAAGGCGCCGAGCTTGACCCACCCTGTGTGCGGTAGGAAGGCGCCGAGCTTGAACCACCCCGTGTGCGGCAGAAAGGCACCGAGGTTGACCCACCCCGTGTGTTGTGTGTAGGGGTAGAGAAAGAATCCCGTGCCGCAGGCCTTCACCTTTGCCTCGTCTGAGGACTAGACGTGCCTGCAGAAGTCGGCTGCGACTTCCATTGTCGCTTCGCCGGAGAAGGATCAAGCGCCTTTCCATCTCTCTTGCCACCATCTCGGCCCATCTGCAATAAATTTCTCGAATTAGTGCCATTCCAAGAATTCGGCGGCAGATTGCGATATCTGATGGAGCCTGGAGGCGGACGCATACCTCTGATTTCAGCGACAGATTGAGGTATTCGCTGGAGGCTGCTGCAGGCGGCAGCGGCGGCAGCGGCGGAACCCTACGAAGGGGTTCCGCCGCAAGTGAGGAGGCAGTAAATGGGGGGATGGCGGGTCAGCACGAGTGACACGCCGTTGGATAAAACTATAAACGTGTGTGTAGTGCACTGTTGGCACCCTCTAGCCAGGAAATGGGAAGCGCCTTTCCTACCTGTAGTTTACAAGGAAGTTCCTCTGTTCCGATGTATACCACACCGGATCATCCTCCGGACGTATGTCGATGAGTATGAAAGTCATCATAGGATGGTCCTGTACTACATAATACAAAGCACCGAACAATTCATTCGCATACTTAGTCGATCATGCCCACATTGGAGATCAACACATCCCTTCCTCTGTAACATTTCGATTCGCCTAGTACTACAGATTATGAGCACGTCACGTTGCATACTCCTCGATCATGCCCACATTGGAGATCAACACATCCCTTCCTTCGTCGATTCGATTCGCTTAGTACTACAAGATTATGAGCACGTCACGTTCCATACTCCTCGATCATGCCAACATTGGAGATCAACACATCCCTTCCTTCGTCGATTCGATTCACCTAGTACTACAGATTATGAGCACGTCACATTGCATACTCCTCGATCATGCCCACATTAGAGATCAACACATCCCTTCCTTTGTCGATTCGATTCACTTAGTACTACAAGATTATGAGCACCTTGCATACTCCTCGATCATGCCCACATTGGAGATCAACACATCCCTTCCTTCTTTGATTCGATTCACTTGGAACTACAAGATTATGAGCACGTTGCATACTATTCGATCATGGCCACATTGGAGAGGATAAGAAATGGATATTATCTAACCTACCATTCACGTAGCCCATACAGGACATTCCGTTGTTTTATAATACAACGTACCGGATAATACGTCATCCCCATGCGTGATCGTATATTTTGTATTAGTCGCTACAGGAAGTTCCGATGCTACATAATACAGTGAACCGGATAGTAGGCACCTATGGCAGGTTTAATATTCAGGAAAGTGTGACTTCAACTACATATAAATTACATATAAATCATAGGGTCCACATGATTTCAGATCGGTTCGACTTAAACATTTACTGATTTGATATCCTAGTCGTCGTCACTTTCATCGGCAGCATTTTCATCTTCATTGACGTATTGCCATAGAGTGTCGTCGTCTTCATCTTCAGAATTGAATCCATCCACATCAGACAGCTCCTGCTGGCGAATTGCGTCAACTTCAGTGGCTGCAACAATAGTCTCCTCGCCAGTAATAGGAACCAGAACCTCCGAACCATCACCGAGACCATCATCAAGTATAACATCATGCAAGGTTTGGTCAATTTCATCATCTTGATATGCAAGTACCATGCCAGTAGGAGTTATGTCCTCCTCATTTTCATTATAGCTCCACAAATGCCTGTGCTCAAATTTTTGCACCACTCTCCATGGGTGTTGTAGCATGGTGTCTGGCAAGTAAAAGACCTTCGTTGCTTGTTCAGCAAGAATGTAGGGATCATCTTGGTACTAGTAATCTCCAGTATTGACGCTTGTGAAGTAACCATCATTTCTAATCTTCGGATCCTTCTTGGTCCCTTCCAGATCATACCAGTCAACCTGGAATAAAACAACAGTTCGATCTCTACCAAGCCTCGAGTTGTACCATAGCTCAATAATGTCTCTTAGTGAACCATAAAACTCAATTTCTTTAATGTCTTTATGTGATCCTGTAGTCAAGATTCCACTGTTCTGTGTCTTCCTATTGGCCTCTCGGGCCTTGGTGTGGTACCGGACACCGCCTACAATACATGCTGTATAAGTTTCTGCTCGTCGGTCTGGTTCAGCTGATAATGCATATAGGTTCTCGTCGCTCCCTGGATTTTTTGAAATCTGTAAAGCAGAGCCATAGTTAATATAGTTTATAATATAAGCTAGCTACCAAACAAACAAAAAAAATGAAAACTAACATGCAATCTAAACCAGCGGCGAAATTCTGTAACAATTTGACGATCAATAGCCTCGTCCGACACACCTTGCCCTTTTAATTCATTCTTGAACACTCTGCAAAGCAGTACCATCTCAAAGTTATCACGAAATAATTGTAGTTCTATCATTGCAATGGTGATTTACTTACTCGATATATGGTTTCACCTCTTCGCAATTGTTTAGCACATACCAAACCACCTTGTCGTACTTTGACCCAAGCCAACAAGTGGTCCCTGCTCGAAGTAATTGAACATTGTGATCGAAACAGGATGTTCCATCTACAGACAAATCAGCATTCTCTCTGTTCCTTCCAACCTGATTGAATCATGTGGCCACATCATTAGCCGCGAAGTACCTCGAGCAAAATGTTAAGGGCTCATTAGCAACATATGCTTCTCCAAAGGATCCTTTAGGCCTAGCTTGGTTTCTCACTGAACGCTTTAATGTGCTGTTCACGGTGAATTTCCGCCAACCAAGCCATGAGTTTACCTTCAATGTTGGTATTGATTTAATATCCAAACTAATGATCCTAACCCTCATCATATATCAAGTTCGCACTCGCATGTGGTTTTTGGAGTTTATTGTTTACGCAGGAATTAAGTACCTAAATGAGGACTTCCGGGTAAAGTTCATCGAGCACTTTGCGAGAAGATCATGAAGCCCGGCACAAGTCAAAACATATGATGAACATGACTCCAAATGGCCTAAGGACCGACGCATCAACACGTAAAACTTCGGAGATTTGGAGGTTTACCAACGAGATCAACTCAGCCGGAGAGATATTCTCGCAGCCCAGAACAACATGATCTTTCGGTGCAGATTCGGAGACTTAAACGGTCTCTAATGGCAAACATTTGAATACCAAAGTTGTAGGCCTCGACGATAGCTTCGATTTGGACATATGGAAGGCCCAATTCGGGTCAAGGAGCTAGGAGATATGGCCCCCTAAATACCTGCTGCGCAGATAAGTATGAAATCAGACATATTATCTTCCGAGGCCGTTTTGGGGATCTTATCTTCGTTTCCAGGGAAAGCAATGAATATAAAAGTTAGAGATAATTTCGTGGCACATAACCTGGACACTGAATTTGCATTATTTGGACTCCAGACGTGGGAGATATGGTGCCGGCAAGGAAGGGATGCGAATCAGAAAAATCTGGACGAGGCTCAGTTTATGGAAACCAAGTTCGCTTCTCTCCCAAGAAAGATCTCGTGCAACGCAAGGTGCAGCACGCCCCAAGGCTCCTCAAGAGTATGAATACAACCCCCTAGGCGCCCAAGGAGGGGGATTGATCCATCAATTCATTCGTCATCCGCCGCCGAGGAGCAGAGAAGAGAGGGACATCATTCCGGAGAGGAGAGGGTCGAGATTGATGACTAGGGCTTCCCTAGCTGACGTGAGAACCTTGCATGGAAGACCACGTCGGAGTTTCAATAGCTAGGATCAAGGTCAAGGTAGGATCCCAGTGGTGATCTTGTCCATGTATTGTACTTTCATGTTAAATTTGCAAGTTTGAATCCGATTTCTAGCGATCAAGTGCTTTCTCTACAACTTTGTCTTCGCTTGGGTTTGCTTCTTCCCCAATCTAGTCTATAGCTAGATTGCTTAGGGTGCTCTTGTAGTCATGGTGGCTAGAGGTGCATACCCGATTTACCGAGCGTTTTCATGTTGTTCTTCTTGAACTCACCCAAGGCTAACCCGCACGAATAGGGGCGCGTCGTGACAGGATGAAGATTCCAAAAGGCGGGCGTCTTCGGAGTTGGAACGGAAGTCGCGATTTAGAGAGGATTTTAATGAGATTCGTTTGCTTAATTCTTCTTGGTTTTGGAACTTCAACAAAAGACCCGATCCAATCTCTAGATCGGTTTTACCTCCCCTCTCTTTCTCTTGCTACCTCCGGTGTTTGGTAGATTAGATGTGTTTTCATGGTTCTTCCATAGATTAGATGCAAAACCCCTTTTCAAGATCAAAGTGTTTTCTGCTTATTAGATTGGATCTTGCATTACACATTGTTCCACGGATTCGATACCTTGGGTTCACACTTAAGGGAAGAAGGGTCCCTTGACTACGACGGAGGATTTGTCCGCTTGTGAATCCAAACAAACTTTGATACAACTATTAACCGTCAACAAACCCCTTTTTCTGGCGCTGCTGCCGGGGAACAAGTAATCAAGATTCAATCTAGTATTGTGTTTGTAAATATTTTCAGTTTTTCTCTTGATTTTTCTTTTGCATCTCTTGATTTTGACCATCCTCGAAAAAAAATCAATCTAATCTAGTTTTTGCTAACCCTAGTTTTCTTTTAGTTTTTCTTGTATATATTTGCTAACCCTAACAAGAGATGGACAGCTACATCTCCAAAAAAACATATATCTTGTGGATGGTCTAGAAAAACTTTACAGGAAAAGGTGACGTGCAACACAAGCCAAAAAGATCTAAAAGCGGAGGCCGAAGATCGTCGGAATCTCCAATAGAAACTCCACCTCCAAGCCCGAAAGGAGATCGCCCTCAGCCGCCACTCATCCTAAGGAGATCGTTCCTCAAGACCATCGGACAATCGACACCAACAAGGGGTTGATCAAGTTTGACATCAATGGCGTGAGGAGTGCATTCAAGTGAAACACGATTCGAGGTATGTAACATGGCTAATGTTAAATACGTCCCACCTCATTGTCATATCGGAAGGGAGGAGCCAAAGGAGAACGAAGCAAAGAAGACACAAAAGATGTTGCATCCGTAAAGACCAAGAATCAACGCCCGCCTGTGAAGACCAAAAAGATGACTAAGCCGAAGAATAAACCTACACCAAAGCCAAGGATGGTGTAGAAGTGGGGTCCCCAAGATTGCAACGCCCGGAAAGAGCGTTGATCCAAAGTGACGAAGAGAAGAAGTCTAGCTATAGACTATAAATGAAGCGCTTGCGGGAGGCAACCCGTTCGTCAAGTCAAGAATAAGCTATAGGGAGGACAACCCAATCAATAAAGCTACCGAGAGGACAACCCTGAAGATTTTCGAGTTTTCAAGTAAGTCGGTCATAGAATTTGCTACGCAAGAACTATTATAAATTCCTAAGTGGTTGAACAATTCTTTTTGAGATGCTATATTTGCTCAGTCATTTTACTTAGATTTAATTTCGATCATAAACCAATGACATAAGCCATCTATGATTTATTTGAATCTTTTAAAGAAACTAGTACCGAAAATTCAAAACCTATCCAAGCCTTTCATCTTCTCCATGATGATAAGGTTGGCTTGTTTTACATGATAAAAACACATGAGTAGAGCCTCGCTATGTTTCTTAATGTTTTTAATCTTTGACGCATGGTTGGACTTGTGTGAACCTAGGGAACTTGATTTTTGGTTTCATTCAACTTGACATCCATCGGTTTCGCTAGATTTAGAATTTTTCTAAGCCCCATTGACTTTATTTTTATTCAAATCTCTCTCTTATGTTTGGCCAAATTTAGAACCTAAATCCATACCCCCACGGTCAAGCCGGAGGAGCTTGCTATCAATTAATGAAAGCAAGCGATCCCGGTGCAACCAATATAAATGTAGTCGGAATGTTTTCGACTTATGATTGTTTTTGATGCCTAAAAGCTCCTCTAAAATATATTTAAACTCATTGCTAGCTCTGAGTTAATTTTTAGTTTTTAAAATTAGAGGAGTGATTAGCATCTAAACATGATTAAGGGGAGGTTTTTGAGCTTGATTGACATATAGTGCTCCATGATGCATCGCGGGAAGGCATCCATCATTTGGCATCTTGGGCACATGGAGAGGACAAGCATGGGGGGGCAGAAAGGGCTTTGTTTTGCAGAAAATTAGTGAAAGCACATAAGGCAAGAGAACAAGATGTGACACAAAGATAAACAATGGAGGTAGAACCCTTAATCGTGCAAGCAAAGGAGTGGCTGCGAACATTTGGGTGATTAGAGCAAGGCAACAAGGGAGCAATGAGCATCTCGAAGAAAGATTAGAGCAAATGGAGCAGGAAGGCCCCTAGGTAGATCGGCCTAGGCCAGCCTGACCTCCACTTATAGCCCCCAGTGCTCCCCTTCGCCTGGTAAGTATTTTATGCATTTGTTAATTCGTGTTCTTGAGTTCATAACCCATAAGTTCCAGAAACAACCTAGAAATATTTGAGTTCCATGGGGATGAGGATCTTGTCATGTTATCGCCGATTCTTTTGTTTTAATCTTTTGTTTATGTTGATAATGCTTTGATGCTTAAGGCTAGCCACCATGCTTTTCGGGAGTATAGATCTCACTACTCCTGAAGACCCCCTCAACATATCTTTTCACACCCTCTCAATAGATTGGTTTAGCTTCACCATGATAGGTGGTTGCATGTATCCATAAACCCTATGGGCATATATCCTTCATGTCTTGTGCACCACACACACCACCCTCCAAAACCTCACCAAAATTCACCATAGTTTCCATCACTCCATACGCTTCCCTTGTGTGTTTTCCCACCGGCAAGCAACCCCCGGTGCACTCGTTGTGAGTTAGTACAGCAACAATGTGGAAGAAAGCCACCAATGACTTCACCAAGAAGACACGATCATCGGAGCCCTCATATGCTCTTCGAGGAGGCACTCGATTTCCGAGTCTCCCCGAAGCATGGCTTCATCACGACGCTCAACTCGTTCATCCGCTTCACCACCATACACTCCGAGGCGTTCCAAGATTGTTTCATCATGAAAACGGAGGAGGAGAGGCTTGTTCGTCTTGAGAAGAGGCTTGTGCCAAATGTTGACTTCGATGACAACGCCCTCCAAGTGTTGGGATTCTACTCGGATAATTATCAAATCTCGAACAACCTTGGATGGGTGAAATTCTTTAATGGAGTTGGTGTAAGCACTCACATTGAGCTTGCCTTGGAATTTCCTATACATTAGCACCAGTCATTGATGAAGGAGTGTCGTGCCTCTCATTTTGCCTTGAAGATGAAGAGTAATTAGTTCCTTAGGAATATATTAGAAAGTTGCTCGGTTTCAAGAAGGAAGTCCCGGAGCAAGTTGATATTCAAGAAAATATGTTAGAAGAATTTTTGAGAATGATTACAAGAAACCCAAAATTTCTCGATGTCGGGATTTCTTTGGGGGTCGAGTAGATGAAGCAAGGAAAATATATTAGTGGAGATGAGAGGAGAGGGTGCAAGTTGATGTTCCTCTTTCCAACATGGGGCTGAGATTATTTGTTGAAGGGAGACAAAAATTGGTTAGAGGAAGGACTTCTTGTGTCGGCAATGAAGAATAAAAAGGAAGAATTATTGAAGAAGGGTCATCCTCCGCAATCCAAGATGAAGGAGGGGCTGCACATCAAGCTAATCAACAAACACATGGTAGGATCCTGATGCCACCACCTTATGGAGGAATACCAATGCCTCCACCATATTATGAAGTGTGCCGATGCAAGCATGGGGGAGTGGGGAAGCCATGCCGCCACCTCCTCCACCGTACATGGCGCCCAACGAAGCTTTCATGGAGCCTCATCCAAACCAATGCAAGTCAAATGGAAGAAGGGACCGGCACAATCATACTTCAAGCAAGGATACACCACGCAAGACCATCAATATCAACCACCGGAAGATGAAGAATGGAGGAGGAAGAAGAAAATTAATAATGATGCCTTCAACTTCAGTTTGATTTCCTCTTTTCTTTTCTTTATTTTTCAGCTTATATGCAAATTTGTGTGTGCGTAGCGTTTTCTGTTTTTATTTATTTTCAGCATGTGTGTTAATAGTAGTATTTGCTTTAAATCAACATGACTAAAGTTTGCCACCATGTTTATCACCTTTAGTGAAGATAATAAGTTGATACCATGATGATATATGATGGAAGTTGTCTCTTTGCTCATTTTCTACTTGTTTTATGCATGATTAAGCTAATGCTCTCTGTAAATGCAAATCTGAAATTAAATTAAATGCCAGCTTAATCCTTTGCAGAGGTTATGATAAAGATGAGACCAATAGTTTTTCTCATGCTCTCAACTTTTGGATGGGTTAAAGATAATTTATTTTTGTTTTTAAAAACTATGCTAACCTTGTCATTAATACCTCTTGCATGTTGCTCTACCTATCCAAAGCCTTATATTTATTTGAGTGCAAAAACTTAGTATACAAGATTTATTTTTGGGTGAATTAATTCATGGCTTGATTTCTCTGGCCCGAGACTAAGAAGCTGGTCATTCCGTTTTTGCGTATCTATCTTATTGCTAGCCTTTTCTATCCGTGCATTGTGAATCTCCACATCGGAAATTTCACAAACCTCACTGGATATCCACCCATAAAACCATAAATATCATCTTTGTGTTTACCTCTTTGACCACAACCTATCATTTGAGTATGGATGAATATTTCGAGGAAGATCACAAGAATGAAGGTGCCAAAGATTGAAGTATAATTTTGGGAGTCCTCCAAGACGATATGAAGATTGCGTGAAGGATTCCTAGAAGATTTCAAGTGTTTCTCTCCAGGAAAACATGGAACTTTTAGTACCTACCTTGGCACAAAAATTTTGCCACCTCTTTGCCCAAGGACGTGCAATCATCTAAGCATGGGGGGAGCTGCCAAGGAGGTAGGTACAATGTAATCTAGAGTTCAAGGGGACTATATAAAAAAGAGAGAAAAGAAAAAAACAGAGAGAAAGAAGAAGTATCAAAGAAAAAAAGATAAAGAAAAATGAGAGAAGAAAAAAATATGTGAGAAAGAAAAAAAATATATATAAATAAATAAAGCTCTCCGATTCTTTAGATGCATTAGGAATTTCAAGAGGATTTAAGATCAAGAACCATACACATCTTTCCAACCATGTGCAATCCGATAACGAGGACTTTGTTTGTGCCTCGGGATCACTCTTTGCCATTTGAACATGTCCACTTATCTCAAAAAGTGTGTGTTCATCTCTCCCCCCTCCTTGTAACATTATTTTTCCAATGACCTTTTTGACGAGTCTCGGTAAGACCACGAGAAGCTTATCTTGTTTTAATAATATCTCAATTATAATATCTTGGTAGGACTAAACTTTTCCCAAAACTCTAAATAAAGCCTTTCACTTATATATATTTTGAGAGGGGAAAGGAGTAGAACAAATAGGCTTGAGAGACAAGATGAGATGAGAGTTCATGAGCAAGATGTAAGGAGGTTTAAATTTTTGAACTTGGTTTAGCTCTTTTTCATCTTGCTCTACACTTCAAAATTTCTGAGATTCATTTGAAAGTTGGGAGCATGACTAATTACTTGTGGGAAGAGCTTAATTGATATCCACCGTCCGTAGGGATGAAGGCTGGCTTCATTATGAAACTTTAACAAATATAAATTTAGAGAGCATTATGTTTTCTCTTGTACGATCAAGTGCAGAGTATGAACAATGAAAGGCAACGCTGATATCCATTGAAGGCTTACTCGAGGACGAGCAAGGTTTAAGCATGGGGGAGCTGTTGACGGTGAATTTCCGTCAACCTAGCCATGAGTTTACCTTCAATGTTGGTATTGATTTACTATCCAAACTAATGATCCTAACCCTCATCATATATCAAGTTCGCACTCGCATGTGGTTTTTGGAGTTTATCGTTTACGCAGGAATTAAGTACCTAAATGAGGACTTCCGGGTAAAGTTCATCGAGCACTTTGCGAGAAGATCATGAAGCCCGGCACAAGTCAAAACACATGATGAACATGACTCCAAATGGCCCAAGGACCAAAGCATCAACACATAAAACTCCGGAGACTTCGAGGTTTACCAACGAGATCAACTCAGCCCAAGAGATATTCTCGCAGCCCATAACATCATGATCTTTCAGTGCAGATTCGAAGACTTAAACGGTCTCTAATGGCAAACATTTGAATACCAAAGTTGTGGGCCTCAATGATAGCTTCAATATGGACATATGGAAGGCCCAATTCGGGTCAAGGAGCTAGGAGATACCTGCTGCGCAGATATGTCTGAAATCAGACAAATTATCTTCCGAGGCCATTTTGGGATCTTATCTTCGTTTCCAAGGAAAGCAATAAATACCAAAGCTGGAGATAATTTCGTGGCACACAATCTGGACACCGAATTTGTGTTATTTGGACTCCAGACATGGGAGATATGGCGCCGGCAAGGAAGGGATGCGAATCAGAAAAATCTGGACGAGGCTCAGTTTATGGAAACCAAGTTCGCTTCTCTCCCAAGGAAGATCTCGTGCAACGCAAGGTGGATCACACCCCAAGGCTCCTCAAGAGTATAAATACAACCCCCAAGGCGCCCAAGGAGGGGGATTGATCCATCAATTCATTCGTCATCCGCCGCCGAGGAGCAGAGAAGAGAGGGACATCATTCCGGAGAGGAGAGGGTCGAGATGATTGACTAGGGCTTCCCTAACCGACGTGGGAACCTTGCATGGAAGACCACGTCAGAGTTCTAGGAGCTAGGATCAAGGTCAAGGTAGGATCCCAGTGGTGATCTTCTCCATGTATTATACTTTCATATTGAATTTGCAAGTTTGAATCCGATTTCTAGCGATCAAGTGCTTTCTCTACAACTTTGTCTTCTGTTGACGGTCGATTTTGGTACACCTAGCTATGAGTTTACCATCAACATTTGCACGTATTTGATATTCTAACTAATGGTACTAACCCCCTGGAGGTATCAAGTTCACTCTTGCATGTCGATTTTGGAGTTTGTTGTTTACGTAGGAAACTAGCGCTTAAAGGGAGACTTTCGGGATAAGTTTATCAAGCACTTCAAGAGAAGATCATGAAGCCCAGCACAGGACAAGACACATCATGAACATGACTCCAAATGGCCCAGGGACCGAAGCATGAAGCCGTAAAACTCTAGGGACCTGAACAGATGATGCTGAAGCTTGCGCGACAAGGAGCTCTATCTAAACCGTGGAGAAGACGACGTCAAGGGCCCACATGCATAAGGGAGCAAGTCAACAATTGACCGAGAAGTGTCGGGGTGCAAACCGGGGCCGAAACGGGCCTAGGCCGGTCAGCCCAGGCCGGCCGGCCCAGCCCCTTTTTGTGGCGGTTCGCGCCCCCCTTTGACCTAGGTGCTCCTCTATAAATTGCCTCTGCCTCCGCCGGCCGCCACATCCATCCATTCATCAAAGAGCCGCCGACACGAAGGAGAAGCACCGGGAGGAAGCCGACGGCCACCGCAAGTCCTCGAGTTGCCTAGGAGATGGCCTAGGCCATGCCCTAGCCGCCATGGTTGGCCCTACGTGGTGAAGCCATGGTGGAGTTCCGGAGCCACGACTTGAATTCGTCAAGTCGTTTGTACCTTCAATATTCGATGGTGATGTAATCATATCTTGTCCTACTTTGATCTACATCGATGAGTGTTTTATCCATATGTGTAGCTAGCATATGATTTTAGTAGGAATAGGTCTAATCGTGGTGGTTAGTCTATCTCTTGCGGATACATCGTTGTAGTGCACGGACCGAGGTTGTCGTTCGGTGATGAATATCCTTGCGTAGTGACAGTACGGTGGAGGAGAAAGTGGCGAATGAATGTGTATCGGACCACTCCATATCGGGTTACTCCATATCGAGTGTAGTCCTTATCATAGTATAGGTTTAGATTGGTTTGTCACCTTGGCCGGAACGGCAACAAGAAGATGATAGGCTAGGGTTACCCTTTTGGATGCTTACCTTTATGGCTAGGTGGATGACATCCATACATCCCTTGGTGTTTGTATGTTACCTTTATGCAATCAACACTTTATGATAGGTTAGATCATTAGAGTAGATGGATAGCCTTAGGAGTTTGGTTTCGATCCTTGGATTGACAAATCTAGGGAGGACCCTCCTTGGTGAAAAAGGCACCAAGTCACCCGTAGGCTTGCGGTGAACTTGGAACCGTCAACAAGCCCCTTTTTCTGACGCCGTTGCCAGGGATCAGCAACTCGAACCCTAGGGAAATCTATCTTTCTTTTAACTAACTCTAATTTTATTATTGCATATACCCTGTGTTTCTTGTTTGTGTCCTTGAATGCAGGTAAAACCCTAGACACAAAGCGATTGAGAAGTTTTCAACATTCGAACTTCGACAAGTCCAACCTCGCTCAACCAAGTTGATGGCTATGCAAAGATTTGCTCTTTAGTGGTAGGTGCTAACCTTGGTTAGTGGCCCAACATCCGCTATCGAGCCCCCACCCAAAGCAAACGAAGATGAACAAGGTATGCCTACGTGTGTCAATTAAGTTTCTAAGACTAATTTCTTTTGGAGGTTTGTATGTTCGAGCTATAGGTTTCGGAAACGACCATGTCAAGCACGATGGAGAAGGATTTCATTACCATCATGCTCATGCTGTGATGATAATGACTTTTGAAGCCAAGGGATGCGCGACATGGTGCCCTAAAAGACAAGATGAAGACCACACGTACATCTCCGGATCGATGGACGAAAGGATAACGATGTCATCGAGATGTTTTGCACAACCTCAGCAGAAAACAACAAGATATATTTGGATTTTCAGAAGCTCCATGAAGTCTATGTTCCAACGAATCAAGCAGCAAGGCAATCGGAGGTTCCTACAAGCGGATATGGCCGAATCACCGAAGGTTGCACGTGCTGAAATTCTGGACAGCAAGCAATGCTGAAGTGAAACAGCCATAGCTACCTCATTCGGACTCCGATTAAGATGAATGAGTACCCGTTGGAAAGGTAATTTTATGAATTTTTCAATAGAACTATATTTTGGTATATGTTCTGTTCTGGATGCAGGGGTAAATCCATGAAGAAGAGGCAGTAACAAGGTGATGACGACAAGATGGAGGAGATGGACATGGTGTCAATAAAGAGAAGATGGGGCAACGGTTCCACAACACGTACATGATGAAATTCAGAAGCTAAGGACAGAAAGAAAACCCTCCAAAGCATGGATGAATGAAGGCACAAGAGGCACCACTCAACACAAGATGATGTAGGAAGCGAACCACGACGGATTTCCAAAGGGCAACATCAAGCTGCATGGCTACTTTGGATTCTCGCACAAAGAACCATGGCTTCACGACAATAAAAAGGTACGTGAGAAAGTCAAGCTCTATGACTTTAAATGAAGCGCTTTGTGGGAGGTAACCCGATCTTTTTATATATCTATATAAACTATGACAAGTCTACATTGTGTTCTTTATTTGAAAACTTCAAGTAACATCGTACCAATGCTCTAATAAATGTCACAACCACATGTTGTATGCTTTAAATAGTTATTGAGTGAGCACTTTGCTACTTGATTTTTGGAAAACTTGTAGACCACTTTTTTGTGTGCTTATTAGTGTTTAGAGTTTTTTTTGTTTTTTTGGAGAGAAATATGAAGCATGATCCCTTTTGATTCTAAACTTGTGGCTAGTTAACTTAGGCTAACTTTTGCTTTTGGTTTAGATCACCACCATATCATGTCATACCTTTTTGTTCATTCATATCATGTTGCACTTCATTCCACTTTGTTCTCCACCTTTGCATTGTGTTGCATGTTGCATCTCATCTTTTATAACCCATCCCATTAAAAAAACATCTTTGCTTAAACCTTCCTATCAAACCACACCTAACCCAAGCCAACAAAAGGGGGAATCGACTTATGTCAAGTCGACAAAGTCTATCTCTATTCCTTTTCTAATTAAAATTTTGACTAGCCTCGTCCTAAACCCTTAGGAAAACCCCTCATACCTTTAGTAATCCTAAAACCATAGGTTTGTTTTTCATCCAAAAATCTAACCCTTGTTTTCTCTTCTTCTTTTTCAAAACCACCTTAGATAGAATTTCTTCACCCAACTTATCTTTTCAAAATTCTTGTCTTAAGCCAAAAATATAGGATACCCTTAAGCCTTACCTTAAAACCTTGTTAGCATGTTTTAGGTCTTTTGATAAAAGATTTTGTTGCCAAGACACTACCTCTCATAAAGTGACTTGCTTATCTTTATTGAGGGACGACATCGAAAACCTTTGCAAACATTGCTGACCCTTTTTACTAACCCCTTTTTTTGCATCAACCCCTTTGTTCTGTCATGCATAGGTTAGCTTGGCTTCTTTGCGAAACTTTTTGATGAATGCTTTATTTCCATGAGAATGCTTCGTGAGGCATTTTCTTTTGTAATCTTGTGTAAACATGGTGTTTAGACTTGATTGCGGACAATCATCTTTTGAGTTTTTAAAGCCTTGTTGATTTACATTGCATTAGGTTGGTTTATAAACTTTGCAATGCGCTTTAATTTTCTTGCGGCATGAAGAATTATTAACCTTGAAATGAACATGGTGTTTTGACCTTGGTTAAATCTTCATGGTTATATAGAAATAAAGCAATCTAGTTGTAAACATGGTGTTTAGGACTTGGTGCAAACATTGTCATTATTTATATCCCTTCCTTTCATTTGCATTTTTTCACGTACACTCATTAGGTTCTTACTTTTCTTTTTACTAGGTAAGCTATGCCACAAGTTAAGATCTTAGGGATGCATTTGGTTTGTTGGCAATTGTTTCTACTCCCGACCATCACCCGGGGGGTAGAATGTGCATTTGATTTGTTTTGCAGGCATGACGAAGTGTTCCCATGAGTTCTTGACCAATTACAATCAAGATCGTTAGTCATACACAAGGCTTGAGAAGGAAGTCGTTGTTTCCATCAAGATTTGAGCACATGTTCAGAGATGTACAATGGAAGAAAAGTTCATATTCAGAATCTCCTTCAAACCTTCTTTCCAACGCATCAAGGATCATCAATTTTGAAGACCCGTACAAGGAGATATGATAGAAACATTAAGTGCTGCACATTCTGAAAATTACAGATTGCGTCGCCGGAGTAAAAAAGGCACAACTCTCTTGTTCGGAACCCGTTTCATGCGAATGATAGCTCGTTGGAAAGATAACTTTATGAACTTTAACTTGGAGGGGTGTTTCAGTACATGTTCTGTTCTGTAAGCAAAAGAAAAACTGTGGAAGATAAGGCAGCGACAAGGACGGATGGAAGTCGGTGATGATGATATGATGAAGGATTGGAACCATGGCCTGATGATAATAAGAAGAAGTTGAAGGACAACTGAGCAACAAAGGCAAAGAAAAGTGAAGATGATTTTCAAACACATGTCAATAGGGAATTACGAGCGATTCGAGTTCTTCCACACTTAGCAACACGCTAAGCATGGGGGAGGATTTGAAGGACGAAAGGGAACAAGGCCACGAGGTACAAGGATCACCTTCACCACAAGATGCTCATCATTCTTTTTCCATGCTAAGAACAATGCTTAAGCATGGGGGAGGCCACGCTGCACTTCACTTCGAGCATCGTAAAGGGCGGTAACTCACCCTTAACTTTATCTTTGTTTATCACCTTTTAAATGCTTGCACATATATGCTTTCAACCATAAACAAACTTTGTATTTATCTCTCGATCAATAACATGGCTACTAGGAGGACAACCTAGGTTTGTTAGTTTTATTTTTCAATAAATGAATCACCATCTCTTTTGAGCTTACCACGATGATATCATTTGTATGCCTTGCTTATGGAAAAGTGATGAAAGTTGCCGCTTTGTTTTACTTGCATGATGTTTTATATGACATGACTTTTTGCTCTCTATTAAAAGGAACTTAAATTGATTAAATACCGGCTCTTTCATTTGTGGAGGTTAAATGACTAATTTTTAAGACCCACATACTTTATGTTGCTCTTTGATTTAAGTTTACCGATGACCTATGCCTTGTACTTGTTTTATTTAAAATTATTATGCTATCTACATTTGTGAATCTCTTGCAAGGCTCTACCTACCAAAGCCTATACTCATACAAGTACTTTTATGTTGTAACCTTTAGTTTGCAAACTTATATCTTGATGAGTTGGATTAGGATTGATTTCTGTGGTACGAGACTAAGAAGCTGGTCATTCCTTTGCGTATCTTTTTCATGCTAGCCATTTTGTCCATGCATTGTGAGTTTCTACATTGGAAATTTCACAAACTTCGCTGGGCATCCACCCTAAACCCAAAACATCTTTTTGTGATTACCTCCTTGAACACAACCCTAATTGAGTATGGATGATCTTTCGATGAATTTTCTGAAGATTTTCCGGCAAGATTTCAAGACATATAACATATGGAGGGACTCATCAATGCACCCAAGACCATGTAGAGTTTCGACATGGAGGATGCCCTTGAAGATTTCAAAAGATTTATAAAGGAACACAATGATTTTGTACTTCTTTAGCAGCCATAGGTCCCCTCACTTCTATGCTCGAGGACGAGCAATCATTTAAGCATGGGGGAGGACTGCTATAGCAAGTACTATGTTGCTTAAAAGTTCGGAGGAGCATAAAAAAGGATGAATAAAAAATAAAAAAAAAGAAGAAGAAAGAAAAAATAAGAAAAGGAAAAAAACAAAAGAGAGAAAAATGAAAATGCTCCTCGGTTCTTTTTAGCTTTCATTTAAAATCTTAGAGAGCTTTGAAGACAAGTCCATACTCAATCTTTTCCAACCATGTGCAATCCGATAACGAGAACTTCATTCGTGTCTCGGGTCACCCATTAGTCACTTGCACATGTCCACCTTTCTAAATGTGTGTGTTCCATCTCTCTCTCTCTTTCCAACATTTATTTTCCATGGCCTTTTTGACTAGTCTCGATAATTCCAATAGATCTCTCTCTTAGTTTGACAATATTTCAAGTATAATGTTTTGCTAGAATTGTTTTTACCTACCAAGCTCCACATAAGCTTTCCACTTTTATATATGAGTAGAATAGGTTGAGAATAATCTAGTATAGGCTTGAGTGACTTGATGAGATGAGTGTTTCCATGATCTTTTGCAAGAGAACCTCACTTATGTTAGATGTGCAACTTTTTGAAAACTCTTCACGATGCAACAAGGTAAAGATTTGAAGTTTGCTTAAGTTTGAGAGCACTATATTTGTTTTATTGTGGCATGTTCTTTAATAATAGTCTATCTTCCATAATGAAGTAGCCGGTCAAAACTTGAACCTTAAATGATAAATACTTGAGAAAGCAATATGTCTTGTTGTGTATAACTAAGTGCAGGGAAGACATTGAAAGGCAACGCGGATTTCCAAGTTAAGCAAAGATCTTGGACTTGGTCGAGGACGAGCAAGGTTTAAGCACGGGGGTATGTTGACGGTCGATTTTGGTACACCTAGCTATGAGTTTACCGTCAGTATTTGCACGTATTTGATATTCTAACTAATGGTACTAACCCCCCGGAGGTATCAAGTTCACTCTTGAATGTCGATTTTGGAGTTTGTTGTTTACGTAGGAAACTAGCGCTTCAAGGGAGACTTTCGGGATAAGTTCATCAAGCACTTCAAGAGAAGATCATGAAGCCCGGCACAAGTCAAGACACATCATGAACATGACTCCAAATGGCCCAGGGACTGAAGCATGTAGCCGTAAAACTCCAGGGACCTGAACAGAAGATGTTGAAGCTTGCGCGATAAGGAGCTCTATCTAAACCGTGGAGAAGACGACGTCAAGGGCCCACATGCATAAGGGAGCAAGTCAACAATTGACCGAGAAGCGTCGGGGAGCAAACCGGGGCCGAACCGGGTCGAAACGGGCCTAGGCCGGTCGGCCCAGGCCGGCCGGCCCATCCCCTTTTTGTGGCGGTTCGTGCCCCCCTTTGACCTAGGTGCTCCTCTATAAATTGGCTCTGCTTCCGCCAACCGCCACATCCATCCATTCATTAGAGAGCCGCCGACACGAAGGAGAAGCACCGGGAGGAAGCCGACGGCCGCCGCAAGTCCTCGAGTTGCCTAGGAGATGGCCTAGGCCATGCCCTAGCTACCATGGTTGGCCCTGCGTGGTGAAGCCATGGTAGAGTTTCGGAGCCACGACTTGAATTCGTCAAGTCATTTGTACCTTCAACATTTGATGGTGATGTAATCATATCTTGTCCTACTTTGATCTACATCAATGAGTGTTTTATCCATATGTGTAGCTAGTATATGATTTTAGTAGGAATAGTTCTAATCGTGGTGGTTAGTCTATCTCTTGCGGATACATTGTTGTAGTGCACGGACCGAGGTTGTCGTTCGGTGCTGAATATCCTTGCATAGTGACAGTACGGTGGAGGAGAAAGCGGCGAATGAACGTGTATCGGACCACTCCATATCGGGTTACTCCATATCGAGTGTACTCCTTATCATAGTATAGGTTTAGATTGGTTTGTCACCTTGGCCGGAACGGCAACAAGAAGACGATAGGCTAGGGTTACCCTTTTGGATGCTTACCTTTATGGCTAGGTGGATGAGATCCATACATCCCTTCGTGCTTGTATGTTACCTTTATGCAATCAACACTTCATGATAGGTTAGATCATTACATTAGATGGATAGCCTTAGGAGTTTGCTTCCGATCCTTGGATTGACAAATCTAGGGAGGACCCTCCTTGGTGAAAAAGGCACCAAGTCACCCGTAGGCTTGCGGTGAACTTGAGCACGGTTTTGAACCATCAACATCTTCGCTTGGGTTTGCTTCTTCAGCAATCTAGTCTATAGCTAGATTGCTGAGGGTGCTCTTGTAGTCATGGTGGCTAGAGGTGCATACCCGATCTACCAAGCGTTTTCATGTTGTTCTTCTTGAACTCGTCCTAGGCTAACCCGCACGAATAGGGGCGCGTCGTGACAGGACGAAGGTTCCAAAAGGTGGGCGTCTTCGGAGTTAGAATGGAAGTCGCGATTTAAAGAGGCTTTTAATGAGATTCATTTGCTTAATTCTTCTTGGTTTTGGAACTTCCACAAAAGACCCGATCCAATCTCTAGATCGGTTTTACCTCCCCTCTCTTTCTCTTGCTACCTCTGGTGTTTGGTATATTAGATGTGTTTTCATGATTCTTCCATAGATTAGATGCAAAACCTCTTTTCAAGATCAAAGTGTTTTCCGCTTATTAGATTGGATCTTGCGTTACACATTGTTCCACGGATTCGATACCTTGGGTTCACACTTAAGGGAAGAAGGGTCCCTTGACTACGACGGAGGATTTGTCCACTTGCAAATCCAAACGAACTTTGATACAACTATTAACCGTCAACATGTGCATAGCCTTCTTTCGACGGGATACATCCATCCATGTTGCACTGGACCTCTAAGGATTGCTTCCTCAGGCAAATGGACAGCCAAGTGGACCATAACATCAAAGAAGGCAGGAGGGAAAATTTTCTCAAGCTTGCACAGAATTATTGGGATATCTGTTTTCAGTTTTTGCAAATCCAACTTCCGAGTTTTGCAACATAGTTGCCGAAAGAAGTTTCCTAATTCCACAATATTTGTGTATATCTCTTTGTCCACTAAACTGCAAACACAAGTCGGCAAAACCCTTTGGAGTAGGATATGACAATCATGAGTTTTCAGTCTTTGTAGTTTGCATCCATTTGCAGCAATACACCTAGCTAAGTTTGAAGCATATCCATCTGGGAACTTCACCGAACTTATAAAATCACAAAACAACTTCTGTTTCTTTTTTGAAAGTACATATGGACGTTCTGGCATTTTGCATGACTCACCATCCTCAGTTGGCACTATGTGTAGATTTGATCTTACGCCCATCTCTTCCAAATCAACCCTAGCATTGATGGTGTCCTTTGTCTTCCCAGCAATTTTATGCAACGTTCCAGTAAGGTTTTCGCATATGTTTTTCTCAATGTGCATCACATCAAGGTTATGTGCCAACTTCAGAGATGAGCAGTACCTCAAGTCCCACAAACCAACCCTTCGGCTCCAGCACTATCCGGATTCCCGCTTCCTTTTCTTTCCTTGAGGTACAGGATGCTTTCCTAGTCTAACGTCTTTAACCTTCTCCAGTTGCTGCTTCAGCTCCTCATGGGTAAATTGCCCTAGCTTTTCTCGATTTTCAATTGTACCATCAAAATCTGCTCTCTTTCTTCTCCATGGATGGTCAGTTGGAAGGAAACGATGATGCCCAATGTAACATATCTTGCTCTTCAATCTCTTTGAGCAAGGATCCTTGTCGCAACGCACACAGGCAAAATAGCCTTTCGTGACTCGCCCAGACAACATGCTCAATGCTGGATAATCATGTATGCACCAAAGAACTGCAACACGCAGTTTAAATTATTTACCCTCAACAACATCGATTGCCCAGATACCCTTCCAAAGTTGCTGCAGCTCTTCGATGAGAGGTTCCATGAAGATATCAAAATCCTTTGATGGAGAACTCAGCCCAGGGATCAATAAGGCCATCATGAAGTTTGATTCTTCCATGCATACCCATGGTGGCATGTTATATGACACAACAAATACTAGCCACATACTATATGAGTTGTTCATGTTGCCAAATGGATTGAAACCATCGGTTGCAAGATCAAGTCTAAGGTTCCTAGCATCTTCTACAAATTTTGGCCAACTTTTCTTGAATTGTTTCCATGCCTAACCATCAGCTGGATGGCTAAGCTCATTCTTCACTGGTTTTCTCTTCGGCTGGTGCCATCATGCATCCTTTGCTATTTTTGATGAAAGAAACATCCTCTTCAGCCTGGAAATCAGCGGAAAATGCATCAATACCTTTTGAGAAACGCGCTTGTTGGTGTCTGCATCCTTCCATCTTGAATCCACATCACAACATACTGGGCACACATCAAGTTTGACATACTTCTTCTTGCGAAATAATATATAATTATTTTTGCAAACATGGATTTTTTCATAGCCGAGTCCCATGGAACGTATGTACTTCATTGATCGAAAGAGTCTGGAAGACACGCTTCTGTGAATCCTTTTTGTAACAACATCATTGTTGCATTGAATGCGGCGTTGCTCATCCGACTGAAAGACTTTATATGAAGTAACTTCACAACAAATGTAAATTGTGCATATGAAGATGTCGGTGACACCTTAAGGTTCAGATGTTCCTTTACAAATTCATACATTTTCTCACCGAGCACATGACCCTTGCCCAAGTCAGCAATCAATTCAGAAATTCCATCATCTCTAGGGCCTTCATCCTCCTCCATACCCGATATGTATTGGTTTTCCTGGACCGTTTCCTGATCACCACCATCCCGTGGAGCTGCATTATCGACATCCCCCTCTACATCCGGCAGAATTGCGTTATCCTGAACATTTGCATCATCGTCAACCATATCCTCCAAAGCTTCTCCATGATGGATCCACCTAGTGTAAGTGGTTGTCATCCCACTCACAAGTAAGTGAACTCCAATTCGCTCTATTGTCCCTGTAGAGTTATTGAGGCATCAACGACACGGACATAGTATTTCTTCATCCTCAGCGTATCTTTTCCGAAGAAATGCTAAGAAATCCTGGACCCCTTTCTCATGATCGGTGGTAAAACCAGTACAACCGATTATCCAGTGTCTATCCATCTAGAAAGTTTTTGGCGAATCCAACTCAAAATTACTGAATACAGAACGAATCGAAAAGGAGAACATTCTGCGAAATGAAATTTTCCGGATTGAACACAAAATTACTTACCAGATTGACACGCCGCTACAGCAAGTATCAACCAGGTTGCTCCCGTAGGAGTGAGCAGCCATTGGAAGTCGCAAATCACCGCTGGAATGATCTGTTTTGGTAGCCTACTCGCCTCTCCGTTCTCCGTTTTCCCGTTTCGGGGCTGCGGGCTGCGGGAAAACTATTTTTGGCTACAGCGCGGGCTTTTCTCCTGCCAACTTATCAGAACCGCTTCATGCTGTGGTTGGGGTGCAAAGTGTTTCCAATTAAATTGACACAACCAAGAGGTGGTGCAGTGGTAGATAGTGTTGTCTTGTTCCTATAGGTCTCAAGTTCAAACCCTTGCTATGGCAAATAGTTTTTGCAACATTTCGTGACCGACAGTAGGAAACTAGCAGTTTCATGATCGTTACTTAGGAAGGTCCTTCCAGCAAAACATCAATAGAAGGGACCAGAAAAACATCAGCAAAATTAATTCAGAATGGTGAGTGTGCTCGACTCAATTTGAAATAGACTAAACCAAATCGGCATAATAAGATGGAATCTCATAGCACTCATCACCACAAAGTTCACACCACCAGCAAGTATCAAACACAAAAATACAAACAATTCATCACCACAAAGTACACACCACCTATGAACCGTCTAGCTAGCAGTAACACCAGACATGTTTTATCGACTGTCTGCAGCTCAGTCAGAGTTCAATTGCTCTTTCTTTCAACAGAGCATTCTCCGCTAACAATTGCTTAATCTTTTTCAGCTGGTCATTCTCCTGGCGTAACAATAGATAAACATGGTCCCTGCATTTGGTCAGCTCTTCCATCAGGGCAATGTTCTCCTTTTGTAACAATGTCATTTCATTCAACCGGGCATGCTCCTGTTGCAGCAATTGATAACACTCTTCCATGCATTTCTTCATCTCTTTCAACTGGTCATTCTGTTGCTGTAATGATTGCTCATACAGGTGCTTGTAATTTAGAGCCTTTTGCAGTGACTTGAACTCGCTGACTTGTTGTTCTTGCAGGTCTCTCTTCACCTTCTGCAGCTCAGCTTTCGTGGATTCAAGCACCTCTAGAAGCTAGAAAAATACAAAAACCTATCAATCTATCAAATTGAAAACTAACTAAATCAACTTCTAACACCAATTGCAATTCAAATCTGAGTGTATGATGAAATCAGCTCAGCTTCAATGGATTCAAGCACCTCCAAAAGCTAGAAAAATACAAGAACCTATCAATCCATCAAACGATGCAAATTGAAAACTAACTGAATCAACTTTTAACACCAATTGCAATTCAAATCTGAGTGTATGATGAAATATGAATCTATTATATATGGTCGATAGGGGAAAATATAGTGGCTCAAACCAGAGGACTGACCTTGTCGTCCTGTTTCATGAAATCGTAGCCGGGAGGTGGCGCATAAACCACCCTCTCATCACTGCCAGAATTCGCCATTCCTACCACGAGCCATTGCAGATCTACACGTAGCAAAAGTCGAGAGTCTTTGCGAAGGCGGTGAAGCATTTCGCCTGCGAATTACTGATTTATATTAAAGATTCGAAAAAAAATGCTTACATGTGGGACCCAATTGAATTTTATGACGACTTGGAACACTCTATTTTAAAATAATGCTTACATGCGGGACCAAATTTGGTTTATGATGCTACTGACTGGTGAAAATGCTTACATGTGGGACCCTGCACAATTTTATGACGAGTTGGAACACTCTATTTTCAAAAGAATGCTTACATGTGGGACTCTTCCAAATTTTATGACGACTTGGAACACTATTTTTAAAATAATGCTTACATGTGGGACCAAAGTTGGTTTATGACGCTGTTGCGGAGCTTATGGCGTCACAAAACTAGCTTGGAACAGGGAATGATCGCCTACAGTACCAACTGTTATGACAAAAGTTTTTTTTGTCACTAAATTTGCTCGGAAGTGAAATATTATGACGAGATCAGCCAGGAACGTCATAAATCAATGACGCTAAAATGACGATTTTCTTGTAGTGATTTTAGTGAAGGCTGCGCAGAAGCTGAGAGAACGCACGTGAACCGAAGCAAAGTGCATGAATGCTTCAACCAGTTGGCCTTCCACCTCCGAACCTTGTAGCTTCAGTTCCCACTTATCCCACACCCATCTAGGTGCTAGTATAAATACCACCTATGTACTACCACAAACTCAGTTTCGATCATTATGAATTGATAGCCTCATATGGTTTGTCACAGCCGGTGTTGCTGAGTGCCTTGCACACCCATGTTCTCCCTTGTTCTTCTTGGACTTCTGAAGAGATCCCTCTGGATTTTGCTACTTAGGGCGATGATGAGGACATCACAGCCATACATAACCAAGATGCCTTGGTTACACCAGATGCATCGCCGGTTACACCAAGTCCACCTCTGGTTACACATCAACAATCAAGTGCACAACTGGTTATGCAAGAACAAGCAATGCAAATGCAAGTACAAGTGAACAGAGGGATGATTACGCATAACCATTTCAAGAAACTCCAACAAGAGGTGCATGCTTTCCTCTCTGAGTTACGTTATAATATTGATGAGAGTCATATACTACATAAGTCTTGCACTCTACTCCTACTCAGGGTTGCACAAGAGGCTTCTCCGCTGGGTTACATGAAGGACGCAGAATGTTACATAGAGGACACCAAAGTTGTTGTCCAAGCTAAGAAGTGTTATGGAGACAAGACCCATAATTATGTGATAGAAGCACCAACTTCATGCCAAAGTATGTACCATCTTGGGAAGATACAGGAGCCAAATGATACATCACTGGAAGCTCCTTGAAGTCAAGATTCCAACCCAACAAACGACGCATCATTTCGACTTCCGAGCTAGGAGTAATGGCCAATTTATTGAAGGCTGCGCAGAACCTGAGAGGACGCGCGTGAACCGAAGAAGACTGTATGAATGCTTCCACCAGTTGGCCTTCCACATCCCAATGTGGCTTCTTCAGTTCATACTTATCCCATGCTCATCGAGGAGGATTGTTCATAGTATAAATAACCCCTATGTACCCCAAAGAACTCAATGTTGATAATCATGAATTGATAGCCTCATATGGTTTGTCGTAGTCGATGCTGCTGAGTGCCTTGCACACCCCTGTTCTTCCTTGTTCTTCGAGGACTTGTGAAGAGATCTCTCTGAGGTACCCTACTTCGTGCTCTACGGCTCCCGTTCGGCTACGCCGTATTGTGTGGATCAGTTCTGGCTTGTGGTTCTGCGGTCGTTCGGAGATCGAGTCGAAGTCTTCGCGGTTTCGGTGCCTCTCTCCGCATCGCTTGGCCGCAACCAACCTTGGTCAGGTATAATGCCTTTACCCGCTGTTGACACCGTTTTTTGGCATGTGTTAAGACTGTAGTCAAAACGAGGCAGAAGGACCAATACAAAGCATGAGGGCATCTGCCGATAGAAGGCGAAAGCAAGCAGATTCGATTGAAGGCAGAGGAGGCATGCGAGATCTTAAAGCAGGGAAAATTGGCAGACTATCAGCCAGAGCAAATCGGCAGGAGCTACAGAACAATGCAGCGTATAGGTCTGCAAGGATATGCACAAAGGTGATGGCAGCATTACATCATGGGATCTATTTATGTGCATGCATGCAAGGAAGAGTGACGTAAGGGAGCAAAGAGGTAATCGGCTGGGTGATCGGCGACCAGCATGATCGGCAAGGATCACGTGCCAAGACTCAAGGGTAGTGTGTTCCTAAAAAGCTTAGTCAAGACTCAAGGGTAGTGTGTTCCTAAAAGGCTTAGTATCCAACTACGAGGTAGTGATTCAGGCTATTGGAATATAATAATATTTCCTAATATATTAGTCGGGTCATATTCAAGGGGAAAGAGCAGCAATTAAGAAGGACAAAAACTTGGCCTGGATTGATCGGCCAGCAGCAATAATTAGCCATTGGATTGCATCAATACGTTGAAAAGCAGACCGGCTTGTGACCTGATTAAAGAAAGGAAAGAAGAAGTTCGTATGAGAAAAGAGCCTGCGTATGGCAAGAGCTTCTTTGGCTCATATCATTATTAGTGGCATGCGTACATACATGGGAAACTAAAGAATAAAGAAAGGAGATGCAAGCCAACACGTGTACAAGAAGTTAATTAGAAGAGGAACATGTTGCCACACGAATGGAATCTGGACTAATTGTGCATGCACGACGGAGAAGGCTTAACTGAGAAGGATTCTGCACAGAGGGAAGCCAGAGTCCATATATCTTAATGTTAGCTTATTTAGATTTTACTTCTTTGGCAAGTATTGGTGTCGTTAGTAGCTATGATACGTCGAGAGTCTTTAATTAGGAAGTTGAGCCCTTCCGGCCGTAAGAGTCTAGAGAAGCCCAGGGTATAAATATAAGCCCCGACCATTGTAAAAGGTATGACACGATCAATATCAAAAACACCTCCGGGCACCCCATTACAGGTTCTTGCATCTACTTTACTGCATCTACTTTTCGGTGACTTCGCCATCGTACCTTTTTCTTCTTCACGAGTTCCCGCAAACTCGTCGGGCTACATCGCTTCGATCTCCGGCTTGCTAGTGAGTTCCGCTTTACCGAGTAATATCTAGACTTTGACCTCCTGGCGTATCGCTGTGGTTTCGTCTAGATTTATTCACAAGTTATCAATATCAGCTAGATTAGCAAGTTTTATCTTAATTCTTGTTACTTTAGCTTTTATCACAATTATCCAGCTGAAGACTGCTTCCTGTCGGCTTTATCGCATTATTATTATTATTTTGATTATCATATAGCTGGCTAGATCTGTTTCAAGTGTTGCTCACGTAGCTATGTTTAAGTTGCCTCTGGTAGCTTACGCTTTGCCTACGTCATCATATCGGCTGATCTAGCCGATCTGTTCTACCTCGTATCGGCTACCTAGCTGTTACGATTTTATCGGAAAATACATCAGCTCTCTAGCTGATTAACGTTTTCCTAGATTTTTCATTGTCAATCAACAGGTCAGATTGGCTGGCACACCTCGTACAGACCGGGGAGTCACGTGTGTCGCGCGCGGAGGTGACGTCATATTTTTGCATCAACACACTTTTGGCACGCCCGGTGGGACTCGAAGATTCAATCCCTATTATTATATCGTCTGGTGAGACACGAAGACAATATCCACGTTGAATCAATAAAGTTGAAGGAGTACATTCAGTGCGCCATGGACAATCAATCTGGAATATTGGCGAATATTATAGGCAAAGCAATTGAAGGTGCATTCTCTGAGTTTGCCCGTCAACAAAGTTATGAGCAATCATATTATCAACAGTCGAGATCATCAGCTAATATGGCAGTACCTACTTGCTGTCCGTGGGAACTTCCTAATCAAGTGGCATCTCAATATTGTGATGGTCCACCATTGATAGCTATGCCAGCACAAAGTAATTTGTTTAATACCTCAAGCACTCATGGTACAACTCAGATCCAACAATTTGCTATGCAGTCAACACAGCCAACGGTTCTGTATACCCAGCAATTGGCTCAACTACAAGAGATGAGGATCCATCATGCACCAGCGTCTGTTCCTCATATTACACCAGTCTTCCCTGCCTCATTGCCGCCGGTACAGGAAGATTTGTTCAATGCTCTTGGATACACGCCACAGCCGCTGGCACAGGAGGATTTGTTCACCACTCTTGGATATACGCCTGCGGACACTACTCAAATTCAAGGATCGATAGGCTGTCAAAGTGGTGTTCTGGAATCACAATTTATTCCCCAAAGTTCACAGCAGAGATGGGTTCAAGAATCGGCTCCTCAGCCGATAGCTTGAGAGCCAGGTGTGGTTCGAGGACCGGTGGATGGTCGCTTCCTGGTGTGATGAGTGATTGACAACGTGGTGTGAACTGATTCTTGGCTAAGTATTGCAGGTGCAGGTTGCGGCTTGAATGGTGCAGGTGCAGGTGAAGAACAAGCGTGAAAGGTCGTTGCCGGTGAGGCCTCCAGGTGTGGAGAAGACAAGTAGGCTTGGTTCGAGGGACCCGGTGGCTAGCGGGGTCAAGTACGGGCCGCATGGTGGCAAGAACGGCAAGATGAAGTCATGGACGGTTTCTTGGTTGAGCCTCAAAACCAAGGTCGAGCCGGGACTACGTGGGAGCCGAGTCATGAGTGGTGATTGGCGGAGGCTACACCGAGTTCGCGGTGTTTCCGGTGGTTCACCAGAAAACCACTGGGTTCCTTGGTTGATCCACAAAGCCAAGACCGAAGAACCGAAGACGGAGGTGCAGCAGCTCCAGACCGGTCTGACCGGTGGGTCTGACCGGTCTGACCGGTGGGTACCGGTCTGACCGGTGAGGAGCACCGGTCTGACCGGTGTGCGACGACGCAGTCCGGAATCTTCGAAGCGGAGGACACACGTCGGGATCGCAAGGCTTGCGTCGAGGCTAAGCAAGTTTGCGGTCGCTGGGCATCCGTCCGATGGTGCGAAGACAAAGACTTCCAATTTCGCCCTCGAGGGGCATGTATCCCTAGTTAGCTAGTAAGGGTATTTTAGTCTTTCGGTTGCCTCCATATAACCCAAGTGGTGAGAGGATGGCAGCCATCTCTTGGAACCCTAGCTCATTTGGTTTTCCTATTTTCCTTCCTATTTTCTTAGGATTTTCGTAGGACTAGCTTGAGAGCTTCATGGTGAGATCTTGTGAGAGGGAAGGATGATCGGGCGGCAAGCTAGACCTTGTATGAACCTCTTTGGTATGTATAGATGATTCGGCGTGGTTCCTCAAGGCTTGGATGTGTCTTTCCCGTTTCTCCTTTTTTGGTGATTTTCGGAGCCCTTTCTTGGCGATTTTCTTGGAGCGATTTCGAGGCCTTTCTCTTTGGGATTTGGTGGGGGATGTATGCATGAACCCTTCGTGGTTCTTTACCCTTTGATTCCCCTTCCAAATCCGTGAGCAAAGGGGCTCGATTTTGGGGTTTTCGTGGCTCTAGGGTTAGAGGTGTTCTTGGTGGGATTTCTTCGATTCCTCTTGATTTGACAAGTTTTGGTGGACCAAATCTTGGCTATGGAGTACCCATGAGGTGTTCCTACTATCCCCAAAGTCTTGTGCAAAACTGTGGAGCGGATCGGGAGATCGGGAGTTGGATTTGGGGGAGTTGACTCGCGGGCGCTGTTCATCCCGAGCTGCCCAGGCACGACCGGTCTGACCGGTGCTCTTGACCGGTCTGACCGGTGCTAGCCCTTTGTGGGTTTTTGTCTCGGGGAACAGCCTTGTCCGTGTGGTTTTGTCCCGTGGTCCTGCTGATCAGTTCTTGGCGTGTTTGGAGTTGGTTTGCTAGGTTTTGTGAGGGGTTCTTCTTCCTCACAGGTTGTGTTTCGTGGTGGTTTTTGTTCCAGGGCCAAGAGGAGTCACTGAGGCCTCCTGGAACGTTTGCTGTGCGGCTGCTGCAGCCACCGGCCTGACCGGATCTGTCCACCGGTCTGACCGGTGTCACCGGTCTGACCGGCGCAGTCCATCGGTCTGACCGGTGTAGCTCAGGCAGCAAGCCGTGCAAGTTTCCGCTGTGGTTTGGTGAGTTTTGACTCGGAAGGTTGAGTGTTGGTTCCTAGGACCAGTAGCACTCCAGTGGCTGCGTGGTCTTGGCCAACTTGGGTAGTTGGGTCGGAGACGTGAGTTGGAAGCCGTGTTCGTCTTGTTGGAGTTCTCATCTCCTTCGAGAAGAGTTTTTATCGGCTTCCATTCACTCCCCCCCCCCTCTCTGGTTCGCCTAATCGGTCCTTCAATTGGTATCAGAGCCGGTTCGGGTCTTTATTGACTCTTACCAGTCTAAGATCCAAAGATGGCGTACCAGGAACGGGGTTCGGGTCCTCCGCACTTCGATGGGAAGAACTACCAGATGTGGCAAAGGCGGATGGCGGCGTTCCTCCGCGGAAAGCGTCAGATCCTTTGGGATGTCACGGTGAACACAGCTTATGTTCATCCGATGAACTTCCTTGCTCCAGGATCGAGAGATATGTTCGAAGCCAACAACAAGGCTGTCGACTACTTGTTTCGTGCTCTGTGTCAGCCTGAATTCGATCGGGTTCAGACAGAGGACTTAGCTTGTAGGATTTGGGAGCAGTTGAAGGATGCTCATGCTGGGAATGCTCAGGTTCAGGCTCGGATGTACGCGACTTACCGGAGAGAGTACGAGAACTTCACTCATCTCCCCGGCGAGTCCGTCGATGCCCTTTTCCAGCGATTTACGGTCGTTGTGAACAACATGAGAGCCAATGTGGACGTCCTCCCATACAATGATCATGATAGAGCCGTGAAGCTCTTGCACTCGTTGGATCGTACCGTATGGGACGGGAAGTTTGAGGCTATTGTTGAGTCCGAGAAGTATGACACCTTGACGGTGAACGAGCTGTTCTCGAAGCTCAAGTCGGCTGAGTTGGACCGTGGTATGACAGCCAAGATCGAGAGCCCGACTGATTCTCATAGTCTCGCTCTCGTTAGTGGCAAAGGAGCTAAGTCTAACGCTAACGCATCCTCCAGGATGTACTCTCTGTCTTCTTTGATGTCTTTGCCAGATGAGGAGTTCGACGTGCTTGGAGAGGACGAGCTGGCGTTGCTGACCAGGCGGTTCGAGAGGCTGCACGAGAACCGGGTGAACACGAGGAGGACAGCACGGACGTGCTTTCAGTGCGGCAAGCCAGGACACTTCGTTGCCGACTGCCCGGAGAAGACGGAGAACAAGGACGGCTACAAGGACGGCTACAGGCACCGATCGAGCAAGGATGGCAAGTACCGATCGAGGCGCGATCACAAGCACAAGAACAAGCACAAGGACGAGCGACGGTCGAGGAAGAAGGATGGCCGCGGCAGGAAGGCCCGAGCAATGGTCGGAGCGAGCGACGTCGACTCCAGCTCCGCCTACTCTTCCTCAAGCTCGAGTAGCAGTGAAGATGAAGGTGATCGGCGCAAGAACAAGAAGTCATCCAGGAACTTTGAAGGACCGATTAGGCGAACCAGAGAGGGGGGGAGTGAATGGGAGCCGATAAAAATTCTTCTCGAAGTAGATGAGAACTCCAACAAGACGAACACGGCTTCCAACTTACGTCTCCGACCCAACTACCCAAGTTGGCCAAGACCACGCAGCCACTGGAGTGCTACTGGTCCTAGGAACCAACACTCAACCTTCCGAGTCAAAACTCACCAAACCACAGCGGAAACTTGCACGGCTTGCTGCCTGAGCTACACCGGTCAGACCGATGGACTGCGCCGGTCAGACCGGTGACACCGGTCAGACCGGTGGACAGATCCGGTCAGGCCGGTGGCTACAGCAGCCGCACAGCAAACGTTCCAGAAGGCCTCAGTGACTCCTCTAGGCCCTGGAACAAAAACCACCACGAAACACAACCTGTGAGGAAGAAGAACCCCTCACAAAACCTAGCAAACCAACTCCAAACACGCCAAGAACTGATCAGCAGGACCACGGGACAAAACCACACGGACAAGGCTGTTCCCCGAGACAAAAACCCACCAAGGGCTAGCACCGGTTAGACCAGTCAAGAGCACCGGTCAGACCGGTCGTGCCTGGGCAGCTCGGGATGAACAGCGCCCGCGAGTCAACTCCTCCAAATCCAACTCCTGATCTCCCGATCCGCTCCACGGTTTTGCACAAGACTTTGGGGATAGTAGGAACACCTCATGGGTACTCCATAGCCAAGATTTGGTCCACCAAAACTTGTCAAATCAAGAGGAATCGAAGAAATCCCACCAAGAACGCCTCTAACCCTAGAGCCACGAAAACCCAAAAATCGAGCCCCTTTGCTCACGGATTTGGAAGGGGAATCAAAGGGTAAAGAACCATGAAGGTTTCATGCATACATCCCCCACCAAATCCCAAAGAGAAAGGCAAGGGCCCCTTAGGCAAGGGCAACGGCTCGACACATCCGAGACAAAACATGCTCAAGCAAAGAGCACAAACCATCAAACCAAAGCTCGAAAACCACAAAGAGCTCCCCCTGCACACATGCAAGCTCCCCCTGAACCGATGCAACTCCCCCTGGACAAATGCATGCGAACCACTTCACAAAACAGAGCAGCTGCAACAGCTCAGCTCTGACCGGTCAGACCGGTCGACACCACCGGTCAGACCGGTGGGCAACATGTGAACAGGACCAGCACTCTGACCGGTCAGACCGGTGACCTCAACCGGTCAGACTGGTGCACAACAGAGCCCAAAAATAGCTCGAAACCACCTGAAAACCTTCCAAATGCATTCAGTAGGCCAAAACATGCTCAAACTTCTCCCCCTTGTTGACAATGCATGAATCAAGCCAAAAAAGCAAAAAATGCAACCTAAAGCTTCTCAAATAGACAAAATTCAACATAGGATGCTACACATGTCCAAACGAGCAAGTTAGATACTCTATAGCTTCGTAAAGACATAAACTTCATGATCACCAAGTTTCACAACCATTGAGCGAAGCTAAGATAGAATTTAGCAATTTTGCGAAAAATCACCCTCTCATGAGCAAAGTCCTAAACATGAGCAAAACATGTCAAAATGGCAAAGCCACACAAACTTCATGCTAGGACAACCATTCTAAGCATAAGACCATCATAAACACCCACAAGCACCTCATGTCATGTCAAAGCCACCGAGCCATGTGCCTACTTCTATATATGAGACTTCTCATTGGTAGGCATCATGCAACGATTTAGCACCCAAAGCAAATTAAAATTAGCACATATGACATGGGAGCACATTTTTCAAGTAATTTACATTTCATATTCAGATTTATAATTGGTACATGAAATGTCTTTGCGACAAAAAGGAACTTATGCCCCTCCACAAGATGAAGCATGGGGGCTAAACATTCATGATGGCAAATGAGCCTTTGGCCCCATATGATCAAAATAAGCTATCCAACCACAAATTAAGCATAGCCAAGCCACTAAAACATGTCAAGATCATGTAAAGGCATTTACTCACAAGAGAGCATATATATGAAATTTTTCAAAAACATAGCCATCAACCATGGATACAAACCAAGATTATCAAGAGCTAAGCCAAACTAACCATAGCTTACCAAATTAGCTCACAAAGACATATATGTCATTCCATGGTGAACAATGTGTATAGGAGAAGCCTTTCCTAAACAATGCATTTGATACAAAATGCATGCAACCTAAGATACAAAGATGCCTATACATCATGCTACATATGCCATGCCAAATGCAAGAAATGCACAAAGGAAAGCTATACATATGCTACAAAGGAGCTCCCACACGCCAACTCAAGAAATCAAACAAACACCAAGCTCCCCCCGCAAACGAGTGAAAGTTGCTTGATCTAGGGGTTTGGTGAAAATATCGGCTAGTTGTTCATGTGTGGGTACATGGATCAAAGCTATCTTCCCTTTCTCTACGTTGTCTCTCAGAAAATGATACCTCACTTCTATGTGCTTGGTTTTGGAATGGAGCACTGGGTTCTTTGCAACGCTTATGGCACTGGTGCTATCACATTGAAGTGGGACATGGGTATACTCCTCACCAAAGTCACTCATGGTGTATGTGATCCAAAGGAGCTGAGAGCAACAGCTAGCTGCGGCCACATACTCTGCCTCGGTAGTGGATTGAGCAACACTCGACTGTTTGCGGGAAGACCAAGATACCAAAGAAGAACCCAAAAACTGGCAAGTCCCAGAAGTGGACTTCCTATCCAACCGACACCCGGCAAAATCCGCGTCTGAAAATCCATGAAGCGCCAAAGAAGAAGACGCAGAGTACCAAAGGCCGAAGTCGGGAGTGTGTCGCAAATACCTGAAAATGCGCTTGACTGCTTGCCGATGCGAAGTCCTCGGAGAAGCTTGAAAACGAGCGCACAGACACACCGAGAATTGAATGTCCGGCCTCGTCGCCGTCAAGTAGAGGAGTGACCCGATCATGCTCCGGTACTCCTTCTGGTCCACGTGTTCACCTTCCTCGTCCGCATCAAGAACTGTAGTCGTACTCATAGGCGTCGCCATGGCCTTGGAGTCCTCCATCTTGAACTTCCTCACAATGTCCTTGGTGTACTTAGCTTGGTGCACAAATGTTCCTTCCTTTGATTGCTTGATTTGTAGCCCGAGGAAGAACTGCAACTCGCCCATCATGCTCATCTCAAATTCCCTGCTCATGTCTTCGGCAAACCTTGCAACAAGAGAGTTAGACGAGCCACCAAAGACAATATCATCCACGTATACCTGCACAATCAGGATATCTCTGTCCTGCCTGAGGAGAAATAAGGTCTGGTCGACCTTCCCCATCTCAAACCCTCTCTCAAACAGGAACCCCCTCAACCTACCATACCAAGCTCTAGGCGCCTGCTTCAACCCATACAGCGCCTTCCTCAACTTGTATACCCGGTGAGGGTACTTCTCACTCTCAAACCCCGGTGGTTGCCTCACAAACACCTCTTCCTCCAACACACCGTTCAGGAAAGCACTCTTCACATCCATCTGGTACAACTTGAACCCTTTAGCCACGGAAAAAGCTAGAAGGATCCTGATCGCCTCCAAACGAGCTACAGGAGCGAAAGTCTCCTCGTAGTCGATCCCCTCTTTCTGACTGTACCCCTGAGCAACAAGTCTCGACTTGTTCCTCACCACTTCTCCTTTCTCTCCCTCTTTATTTTTCCACACCCATTTTGTCCCAATCGGCTTACACCCTGGGGGAGGGTCAACCAACACCCAAACTTGGTTCCTCCCAAAATTCTCCAACTCCTCATGCATCGAGTTAACCCAATTATGATCAGATAACGCATGTCCAATGTCTTTGGGCTCAAAAGTGGCAACAAAAGCAGCATGAGCGAAATGAGAATTGTTCCGAACCCTCGACCGTGTAGTACGTTCATTCATGTCGCCGATGATTCTCGAAGCTGGGTGATCCACTTGCACTCGTCGGGGAGGTTCTCGCCTTGATGCTACCTCCCCCTCAACAGCAGCTTCGCCTTGATCTGGGTTTGTCGTTGTAGGTGTGGGAGAGGGTCCATTCTCGATCGTCGTCGAAGTAGTAGGTACATGTTCAGCCGCGGGCATCACACCGCCATCTTCATCATCTCCATGTTCATGCTCCTCCTCCTGAAAGATCTCCTCGCCAAGTTCGTCGTCACCTGCACACTCAAAAACAAGCTGACTACGTGGCTGTGTCTCGTCGAAGGTTACCTCACAAGTCTCCACGATTTGGTTAGTTTCAAGATTGAGCACACGAAATGCTCTAGAATGAGATGCATAACCAAAGAAAATACCATCGACAGACCTAGCCTCGAACTTGTCCAACTTCTTCCCTTTCTTCAGAATGAAGCATTTACAACCAAAGACATGGAAGTGACTCACCTTGGGTGTGCGACCATGCATCAACTCGTAACAGGTTTTCTTCTTGTGAACCCTGAGGTAGATCCTGTTCGACACATGGCACGCGGTATTGACCGCCTCAGCCCAGAACCTTCTCGGAGTCCTATGCTCGTCGAGCATCGTCCGAGCCATCTCGCACAAGGTCCTGTTTTTCCTTTCCACCACGCCATTCTGGGGAGGCGTATACGGACTCGAAAACTGATGTTCAAGACCCAAGTCATGGCAAAAGGTTTCGAAGCGAGAGTTTTTGAATTCCGAGCCATTGTCACTGCGGATCGCTCGTATGGCATCTCCGTGCCTCTCGTTTCTTAACCTCAAGACAAGATCTCGAACAAAACCAAACGTCTCCCCCTTCTCCTCAAGAAAGAACACCCACGCATACCGAGAGTAGTCGTCCACCACAACAAGGACATACCACTTCCCACCCGCAGATCGCACACGAGCTGGGCCAACAAGGTCCATATGGAGCAGCTCGCATGGACGCTCAGTCATCACATCGGTGAGAGGCGGGTGAGAAGAGGCTACCATCTTGGCATGCCTACACGGCGCACAAACCAACTCTTTCTCAAACCTCAATCGTGGCAATCCTCGGACCAAATTGAGTTTACTCAAGCGAGACAAAAGGTCAAAGCTCAAGTGACCCAACTTCCTATGCCACTTCCACAACTCACTCGAAGAACCAGCCAAGAAGCAACGCTCCACACCAGAAGACTGAGAAAAATCAGCTCGGAACACCTGACCCTCGGGAACGACCATGCAAACAAGATCCCCCCGAGAATCTAAAATCCGAGAACCACCAGGCCGAAACAACACCTCAAAACTCTCATCCAACAACTGGGACACAGAAAGCAAATTGTATCCAAGCGATTGAACAAGAGCAACACGCCTGAGAGTGATCTTGTCACTTACCTTAATCTCACCTTCTGACAGCACACGCCCTCGCCCATTGTCCCCAAAGGTGATGTACTTCTTTGTCACCACCGGGACGAGACTTGAGAACCACCCCTTGTCTCCGGTCATATGCCTCGAGCAACCAGAGTCAATCAACCAAATGTTCTTCAAGTCTCCCACCTGAAATTCAAAAACGAGCACGTGAGTGAACAAACGACTCAGCACTGGGGTTAGTACCAAAAGAGTAAAACCAGTGCCGAGCCATTTGCTCCAAAGTGGGGTTAGCACAAACCAAATCATCACGCCTATCAAAGCTACCACCACGAACACCACCACGGTAACCACCACGAGGGAACCAACCCTCTCTAGCTGGAGGAGGACGAAAACCACAAAAGGGAAACCGTGGATCGTTCCTCCGCTCCATCTCAAAGCTACGACTCTTCTCACCCTCGTATTGAGCACGAGGTGGAGAACGCCTAGCAAACTGACCACCTGCAAACTTTCCAGACCAACCACCAGAACCACGACCTCCAGAACCAAACCGAGCATCCTCACGAGCACGAAACCCGACTCGCTGTTTGCCCAGACCTGCACCGGTTTGACCGGTGTAGTACACCGGTCTGACCGGTGTGGCTCGGCCAGCAGCAACACCTGCAGCCTTCCGGTCTCCCCAAGCCGGAACCGTCCTCACAATCGCCTTGGCCCTAGGCATCTGCATACGAGGCTCAGGTACACCGTTAGAGGGGTGGTACCTGTCCCTGTTAGCCCACTCTCTAGCCATTCTCTCCTCACGCTTCCTCTTGAAGCAAAACTCATCCTTGTGACCATCTCTCCCACAATACCCACAATGGAACTTTATGGGCTGTGGCTTAGGCTTAGGCTTGGGTTGGGGCTGCCCACTCGGCTTCTCACCCTTCTTCTCTCCTTCCTCACCTCTCTTTGGGCTCACAAACTTCACCGGTTTCTGAAAATCATTTGTTGGGTGAGGGAATATGGGTGGATCTGGAGTAGTGTCAAGTTTGTTTCTGAGATGGTTGGGCTTGGGCTCAAACTTGTTCTTGTGTCTGTTTGGTGGTGGGATAGGAATCTCTCCAACTCTCTCAACTCCCTCACCACAGTTCTCTCCAAGCTTGTCAGCCCCAAGTGCCTGACCATCATAGCGTTTGAAAGCCGCTATCATGATACCGAGCTGAGGCTCCTGACCCGACAACCAGCTCATACATTTTCTCAGCTCATCATTTTCATCCTGCAGGCGATCAACATAATGTGCAAGCTCCAAATTCTTAACCGCATGCAATTCACAAGTAGAGCAAGAAGTGGGAATAGGCTCTTTCAACTTAGCCTCAAGCGAAACAGTGTAAGCATGCATCTCATCAATCTTTCCATGCAAAACAGGGCAAGAAGTGCAAGCACCTAGCAAAGCAGGTCTAGACTTAAGCTCAGCCACTTCAACCCTAAGCATATCTAGTTCATCACAAGTAGAAGCATGCTTATCCTTAAGAGCAGTAAGATCAGCTAGGTACACAGAGCAATCACAGCAATCAATCTCATCAGAAACCACAGGAGAAGCCTTAAGCGAATCAATCTCAAGCTTAGCATCTAGGTTCTGGGTTTCTAGCTCAGCCACACGGTTCCTAGCATCTTCTAGTGAGGCCCTAAGCTCTTTCCTCATCTTCTTGGCCTCTCTAAGCATGTGATCGCGGTTATCAAGCAAGTCAACCAACTCATCATTCTCCTTGCGCAAAGAAGAGAGCTCATCACATACCTCATCCTCGGAGTCAGAGTCCGAGTCACTCTGGTGGCTCTTCTTGCTGCCGGAGCTACGGGCCATGCCGCAGAAGCCATCTCTCGCGAAGCAGCTCAACCCGCTCAAGTTCCTGGATGACTTCTTGTTCTTGCGCCGATCACCTTCATCTTCACTGCTACTCGAGCTTGAGGAAGAGTAGGCGGAGCTGGAGTCGACGTCGCTCGCTCCGACCATTGCTCGGGCCTTCCTGCCGCGGCCATCCTTCTTCCTCGACCGTCGCTTGTCCTTGTGCTTGTGATCGCGCCTCGATCGGTACTTGCCATCCTTGCTCGATCGGTGCCTGTAGCCGTCCTTGTAGCCGTCCTTGTTCTCCGTCTTCTCCGGGCAGTCGGCAACGAAGTGTCCTGGCTTGCCGCACTGAAAGCACGTCCGTGCTGTCCTCCTCGTGTTCACCCGGTTCTCGTGCAGCCTCTCGAACCGCCTGGTCAGCAACGCCAGCTCGTCCTCTCCAAGCACGTCGAACTCCTCATCTGGCAAAGACATCAAAGAAGACAGAGAGTACATCCTGGAGGATGCGTTAGCGTTAGACTTAGCTCCTTTGCCACTAACGAGAGCGAGACTATGAGAATCAGTCGGGCTCTCGATCTTGGCTGTCATACCACGGTCCAACTCAGTCGACTTGAGCTTCGAGAACAGCTCGTTCACCGTCAAGGTGTCATACTTCTCGGACTCAACAATAGCCTCAAACTTCCCGTCCCATACGGTACGATCCAACGAGTGCAAGAGCTTCACGGCTCTATCATGATCATTGTATGGGAGGACGTCCACATTGGCTCTCATGTTGTTCACAACGACCGTAAATCGCTGGAAAAGGGCATCGACGGACTCGCCGGGGAGATGAGTGAAGTTCTCGTACTCTCTCCGGTAAGTCGCGTACATCCGAGCCTGAACCTGAGCATTCCCAGCATGAGCATCCTTCAACTGCTCCCAAATCCTACAAGCTAAGTCCTCTGTCTGAACCCGATCGAATTCAGGCTGACACAGAGCACGAAACAAGTAGTCGACAGCCTTGTTGTTGGCTTCGAACATATCCCTCGATCCTGGAGCAAGGAAGTTCATCAGATGAACATAAGCTGTGTTCACCGTGACATCCCAAAGGATCTGACCCTTTCCGCGGAGGAACGCCGCCATCCGCCTTTGCCACATCTGGTAGTTCTTCCCATCGAAGTGTGGAGGACCCGAACCCCGTTCCTGGTACGCCATCTTTGGATCTTAGACTGGTAAGAGTCAATAAAGACCCGAACCGGCTCTGATACCAATTGAAGGACCGATTAGGCGAACCAGAGAGGGGGGGAGTGAATGGGAGCCGATAAAAATTCTTCTCGAAGGAGATGAGAACTCCAACAAGACGAACACAGCTTCCAACTTACGTCTCCGACCCAACTACCCAAGTTGGCCAAGACCACGCAGCCACTGGAGTGCTACTGGTCCTAGGAACCAACACTCAACCTTCCGAGTCAAAACTCACCAAACCACAGCGGAAACTTGCACGGCTTGCTGCCTGAGCTACACCGGTCAGACCGATGGACTGCGCCGGTCAGACCGGTGACACCGGTCAGACCGGTGGACAGATCCGGTCAGGCCGGTGGCTACAGCAGCCGCACAGCAAACGTTCCAGAAGGCCTCAGTGACTCCTCTAGGCCCTGGAACAAAAACCACCACGAAACACAACCTGTGAGGAAGAAGAACCCCTCACAAAACCTAGCAAACCAACTCCAAACACGCCAAGAACTGATCAGCAGGACCACGGGACAAAACCACACGGACAAGGCTGTTCCCCGAGACAAAAACCCACCAAGGGCTAGCACCGGTCAGACCGGTCAAGAGCACCGGTCAGACCGGTCGTGCCTGGGCAGCTTGGGATGAACAGCGCCCGCGAGTCAACTCCTCCAAATCCAACTCCCGATCTCCCGATCCGCTCCACGGTTTTGCACAAGACTTTGGGGATAGTAGGAACACCTCATGGGTACTCCATAGCCAAGATTTGGTCCACCAAAACTTGTCAAATCAAGAGGAATCGAAGAAATCCCACCAAGAACGCCTCTAACCCTAGAGCCACGAAAACCCCAAAATCGAGCCCCTTTGCTCACGGATTTGGAAGGGGAATCAAAGGGTAAAGAACCACGAAGGTTTCATGCATACATCCCCCACCAAATCCCAAAGAGAAAGGCCTCGAAATCGCTCCAAGAAAATCGCCAAGAAAGGGCTCCGAAAATCACCAAAAAGGAGAAACGGGAAAGACACATCCAAGCCTTGAGGAACCACGCCGAATCATCTATACATACCAAAGAGATTCATACAAGGTCTAGCTTGCCGCCCGATCATCCTTCCCTCTCACAAGATCTCACCATGAAGCTCTCAAGCTAGTCCTACGAAAATCCTAAGAAAATAGGAAGGAAAATAGGAAAACCAAATGAGCTAGGGTTCCAAGAGATGGCTGCCATCCTCTCACCACTTGGGTTATATGGAGGCAACCGAAAGACTAAAATACCCTTACTAGCTAACTAGGGATACATGCCCCTCGAGGGCGAAATTGGAAGTCTTTGTCTTCGCACCATCGGACGGATGCCCAGCGACCGCAAACTTGCTTAGCCTCGACGCAAGCCTTGCGATCCCGACACGTGTCCTCCGCTTCGAAGATTCCAGACTGCGTCGTCGCACACCGGTCAGACCGGTGCTCCTCACCGGTCAGACCGGTACCCACCGGTCAGACCGGTCAGACCCACCGGTCAGACCGGTCTGGAGCTGCTGCACCTCCGTCTTCGGTTCTTCGGTCTTGGCTTTGTGGATCAACCAAGGAACCCAGTGGTTTTCTGGTGAACCACCGGAAACCCCGCGAACTCGGTGTAGCCTCCGCCAATCACCACTCATGACTCAGCTCCCACGTAGTCCCGGCTCGACCTTGGTTTTGAGGTTCAACCAAGAAACCGTCCATGACTTCATCTTGCCGTTCTTGCCACCATGCGGCCCGCACTTGACCCCGCTGGCCACCGGGTCCCTCGAACCAAGCCTACTTGTCTTCTCCACACTTGGAGGCCTCACCGACAACGACCTTTCACGCTTGTTCTTCACCTGCACCTGCACCAGTCAAGCCGCAACCTGCACCTGCAATACTTAGCCAAGAATCAGTCCACACCACGTTGTCAATCACTCATCACACCAGGAAGCGACCATCCACCGGTCCTCGAACCACACCTGGCTCTCAAACTTGAGCGGGTTGAGCTGCTTCGCGAGAGATGGCTTCTGCGGCATGGCCCGTAGCTCCGGCAGCAAGAAGAGCCACCAGAGTGACTCGGACTCTGACTCCGAGGATGAGGTATGTGATGAGCTCTCTTCTTTGCGCAAGGAGAATGATGAGTTGGTTGACTTGCTTGATAACCGCGATCACATGCTTAGAGAGGCCAAGAAGATGAGGAAAGAGCTTAGGGCCTCACTAGAAGATGCTAGGAACCGTGTGGCTGAGCTAGAAACCCAGAACCTAGATGCTAAGCTTGAGATTGATTCGCTTAAGGCTTCTCCTGTAGTTTCTGATGAGATTGATTGCTGTGATTGCTCTATGTACCTAGCTGATCTTACTGCTCTTAAGGATAAGCATGCTTCTACTTGTGATGAACTAGATTTGCTTAGGGTTGAAGTGGCTGAGCTTAAGTCTAGACCTGCTTTGCTAGGTGCTTGCACTTCTTGCCCTGTTTTGCATGGAAAGATTGATGAGATGCATGCTTACACTGTTTCGCTTGAGGCTAAGTTGAAAGAGGCTATTCCCACTTCTTGCTCTACTTGTGAATTGCATGCGGTTAAGAATTTGGAGCTTGCACATTATGTTGATCGCCTGCAGGATGAAAATGATGAGCTGAGAAAATGTATGAGCTGGTTGTCGGGTCAGGAGCCTCAGCTCGATATCATGATAGCGGCTTTCAAACGCTATGATGGTCAGGCACTTGGGGCTGACAAGCTTGGAGAGAACTGTGGTGAGGGAGTTGAGAGAGTTGGAGAGATTCCTATCCCACCACCAAACAGACACAAGAACAAGTTTGAACCCAAGCCCAACCATCTCAGAAACAAACTTGACACTACTCCAGATCCACCCATATTCCCTCACCCAACAAATGATTTTCAGAAACCGGTGAAGTTTGTGAGCCCAAAGGGAGGTGAGGAAGGAGAGAAGAAGGGTGAGAAGGCGAGTGGGCAGCCCCAACCCAAGCCTAAGCCTAAGCCACAGCCCATAAAGTTCCATTGTGGGTATTGTGGGAGAGATGGTCACAAGGATGAGTTTTGCTTCAAGAGGAAGCGTGAGGAGAGAATGGCTAGAGAGTGGGCTAACAGGGACAGGTACCACCCCTCTAATGGTGTACCTGAGCCTCGTATGCAGATGCCCAGGGCCAAGGCGATTGTGAGGACGGTTCCGGCTTGGGGAGACCGGAAGGCTGCAGGTGTTGCTGCTGGCCGAGCCACACCGGTCAGACCGGTGTACTACACCGGTCAGACCGGTGCAGGTCTGGGCAGACAGCGAGTCGAGTTTCGTGCTCGTGAGGATGCTCGGTTTGGTTCTGGTGGTCGTGGTTCTGGTGGTTGGTCTGGAAAGTTTGCAGGTGGTCAGTTTGCTAGGCGTTCTCCACCTCGTGCTCAATACGAGGGTGAGAAGAGTCGTAGCTTTGAGATGGAGCGGAGGAACGATCCACGGTTTCCCTTCGTGGTTTTCGTCCTCCTCCAGCTAGAGAGGGTTGGTTCCCTCGTGGTGGTTACCGTGGTGGTGTTCGTGGTGGTAGCTTTGATAGGCGTGATGATTTGGTTTGTGCTAACCCCACTTTGGAGCAAATGGCTCGGCACTGGTTTTACTCTTTTGGTACTAACCCCAGTGCTGAGTCGTTTGTTCACTCACGTGCTCGCTTTTGAATTCCAGGTGGGAGACTTGAAGAACATTTGGTTGATTGACTCCGGTTGCTCGAGGCATATGACCGGAGACAAGGGGTGGTTCTCAAGTCTCGTCCCGGTGGTGACAAAGAAGTACATCACCTTTGGGGACAATGGGCGAGGGCGTGTGCTGTCAGAAGGTGAGATTAAGGTAAGTGACAAGATCACTCTCAGGCGTGTTGCTCTTGTTCAATCGCTTGGATACAATTTGCTTTCTGTGTCCCAGTTGTTGGATGAGGGTTTTGAGGTGTTGTTCCGGCCTGGTGGTTCTCGGATTTTAGATTCTCGGGGGGATCTTGTTTGCATGGTCGTTCCCGAGGGTCAGGTGTTCCGAGCTGATTTTTCTCAGTCTTCTGGTGTGGAGCGTTGTTTCTTGGCTGGTTTTTCGAGTGAGTTGTGGAAGTGGCATAGGAAGTTGGGTCACTTGAGCTTTGACCTTTTGTCTCGCTTGAGTAAACTCAATTTGGTCCGAGGATTGCCACGATTGAGGTTTGAGAAAGAGTTGGTTTGTGCGCCGTGTAGGCATGCCAAGATGGTAGCCTCTTCTCACCCGCCTCTCACCGATGTGATGACTGAGCGTCCATGCGAGCTGCTCCATATGGACCTTGTTGGCCCAGCTCGTGTGCGATCTGCGGGTGGGAAGTGGTATGTCCTTGTTGTGGTGGACGACTACTCTCGGTATGCGTGGGTGTTCTTTCTTGAGGAGAAGGGGGAGACGTTTGGTTTTGTTCGAGATCTTGTCTTGAGGTTAAGAAACGAGAGGCACGGAGATGCCATACGAGCGATCCGTAGTGACAATGGCTCGGAATTCAAAAACTCTCGCTTCGAAACCTTTTGCCATGACTTGGGTCTTGAACATCAGTTTTCAAGTCCGTATACGCCTCCCCAGAATGGCGTGGTGGAAAGGAAAAACAGGACCTTGTGCGAGATGGCTCGGACGATGCTCGACGAGCATAGGACTCCGAGAAGGTTCTGGGCTGAGGCGGTCAATACCGCGTGCCATGTGTCGAACAGGATCTACCTCAGGGTTCACAAGAAGAAAACCTGTTACGAGTTGATGCACGGTCGCACACCCAAGGTGAGTCACTTCCATGTCTTTGGTTGTAAATGCTTCATTCTGAAGAAAGGGAAGAAGTTGGACAAGTTCGAGGCTAGGTCTGTCGATGGTATTTTCTTTGGTTATGCATCTCATTCTAGAGCATTTCGTGTGCTCAATCTTGAAACTAACCAAATCGTGGAGACTTGCGAGGTAACCTTCGACGAGACACAGCCACGTAGTCAGCTTGTTTTTGAGTGTGCAGGTGATGACGAACTTGGCGAGGAGATCTTTCAGGAGGAGGAGCATGAACATGGAGATGATGAAGATGGCGGTGTGATGCCCGCGGCTGAACATGTACCTACTACTTCGACGACGATCGAGAATGGACCCTCTCCCACACCTACAACGACAAACCCAGATCAAGGCGAAGCTGCTGTTGAGGGGGAGGTAGCATCAAGGCGAGAACCTCCCCGACGAGTGCAAGTGGATCACCCAGCTTCGAGAATCATCGGCGACATGAATGAACGTACTACACGGTCGAGGGTTCGGAACAATTCTCATTTCGCTCATGCTGCTTTTGTTGCCACTTTTGAGCCCAAAGACATTGGACATGCGTTATAGATCATAATTGGGTTAACTCGATGCATGAGGAGTTGGAGAATTTTGAGAGGAACCAAGTTTGGGTGTTGGTTGACCCTCCCCCAGGGTGTAAGCCGATTGGGACAAAATGGGTGTGGAAAAATAAAGAGGGAGAGAAAGGAGAAGTGGTGAGGAACAAGTCGAGACTTGTTGCTCAGGGGTACAGTCAGAAAGAGGGGATCGACTACGAGGAGACTTTCGCTCCTGTAGCTCGTTTGGAGGCGATCAGGACCTTCTAGCCTTTTCCGTGGCTAAAGGGTTCAAGTTGTACCAGATGGATGTGAAGAGTACTTTTCTGAACGGTGTATTGGAGGAAGAGGTGTTTGTGAGGCAACCACCGGGGTTTGAGAGTGAGAAGTACCCTCACCGGGTATACAAGTTGAGGAAGGCGCTGTATGGGTTGAAGCAGGCGCCTAGAGCTTGGTATGGTAGGTTGAGGGGGTTCCTGTTTGAGAGAGGGTTTGAGATGGGGAAGGTCGACCAGACCTTATTTCTCCTCAGGCAGGACAGAGATATCCTGATTGTGCAGGTATACGTGGATGATATTGTCTTTGGTGGCTCGTCTAACTCTCTTGTTGCAAGGTTTGCAGAAGACATGAGCAGGGAATTTGAGATGAGCATGATGGGTGAGTTGCAGTTCTTCCTCGGGCTACAAATCAAGCAATCAAAGGAAGGAACATTTGTGCACCAAGCTAAGTACACCAAGGACATTGTGAGGAAGTTCAAGATGGAGAACTCCAAGGCCATGGCGACGCCTATGAGTACGACTACAGTTCTTGATGCGGACGAGGAAGGTGAACACGTGGACCAGAAGGAGTACCGGAGCATGATCGGGTCACTCCTCTACTTGACGGCGACGAGGCCGGACATTCAATTCTCGGTGTGTCTGTGCGCTCGTTTTCAAGCTTCTCCGAGGACTTCGCATCGGCAAGCAGTCAAGCGCATTTTCAGGTATTTGCGACACACTCCCGACTTCGGCCTTTGGTACTCTGCGTCTTCTTCTTTGGCGCTTCATGGATTTTCAGACGCGGATTTTGCCGGGTGTCGGTTGGATAGGAAGTCCACTTCTGGGACTTGCCAGTTCTTGGGTTCTTCTTTGGTATCTTGGTCTTCCCGCAAACAGTCGAGTGTTGCTCAATCCACTACCGAGGCAGAGTATGTGGCCGCAGCTAGCTGTTGCTCTCAGCTTCTTTGGATCACATACACCATGAGTGACTTTGGTGAGGAGTATACCCATGTCCCACTTCAATGTGATAGCACCAGTGCCATAAGCGTTGCAAAGAACCCAGTGCTCCATTCCAAAACCAAGCACATAGAAGTGAGGTATCATTTTCTGAGAGACAACGTAGAGAAAGGGAAGACAGCATTGATCCATGTACCCACACATGAACAACTAGCCGATATTTTCACCAAACCCCTAGATCAAGCAACTTTCACTCGTTTGCGGGGGGAGCTTGGTGTTTGTTTGATTTCTTGAGTTGGCGTGTGGGAGCTCCTTTGTAGCATATGTATAGCTTTCCTTTGTGCATTTCTTGCATTTGGCATGGCATATGTAGCATGATGTATAGGCATCTTTGTATCTTAGGTTGCATGCATTTTGTATCATATGCATTGTTTAGGAAAGGCTTCTCCTATACACATTGTTCACCATGGAATGACATATATGTCTTTGTGAGCTAATTTGGTAAGCTATGGTTAGTTTGGCTTAGCTCTTGATAATCTTGGTTTGTATCCATGGTTGATGGCTATGTTTTTGAAAAATTTCATATATATGCTCTCTTGTGAGTAAATGCCTTTACATGATCTTGACATGTTTTAGTGGCTTGGCTATGCTTAATTTGTGGTTGGATAGCTTATTTTGATCATATGGGGCCAAAGACTCATTTGCCATCATGAATGTTTAGCCCCCATGCTTCATCTTGTGGAGGGGCATAAGTTCCTTTTTGTCGCAAAGACATTTCATGTACCAATTATAAATCTGAATATGAAATGTAAATTGCTTGAAAAATGTGCTCCCATGTCATATGTGCTAATTTTAATTTGCTTTGGGTGCTAAATCGTTGCATGATGCCTACCAATGAGAAGTCTCATATATAGAAGTAGGCACATGGCTCGGTGGCTTTGACATGACATGAGGTGCTTGTGGGTGTTTATGATGGTCTTATGCTTAGAATGGTTGTCCTAGCATGAAGTTTGTGTGGCTTTGCCATTTTGACATGTTTTGCTCATGTTTAGAACTTTGCTCATGAGAGGGTGATTTTTCGCAAAATTGCTAAATTCTATCTTAGCATCGCCCAATGGTTGTGAAACTTGGTGATCATGAAGTTTATGTCTTTACGAAGCTATAGAGTATCTAACTTGCTCGTTTGGACATGTGTAGCATCCTATGTTGAATTTTGTCTATTTGAGAAGCTCAAGGTTGCATTTTTTTGCATTTTTGGCTTGATTCATGCATTGTCAACAAGGGGGAGAAGTTTGAGCATGTTTTGGCCTACTGAATGCATTTGGATGGTTTTCAGGTGGTTTCGAGCTATTTTTGGGCTCTGTTGTGCACCGGTCTGACCGGTTGAGGTCACCGGTCTGACCGGTCAGAGTGCTGGTCCTGTTCACATGTTGCCCACTGGTCTGACCGGTGGTGTCGACCGGTCTGACCGGTCAGAGCTGAGCTGTTGCAGCTGCTCTGTTTCGTGAAGTGGTTCGCATGCATTTGTCCAGGGGGAGTTGCATCGGTTCAGGGGGAGCTTGCATGTGTGCAGGGGGAGCTCTTTGTGGTTTTCGAGCTTTGGTTTGATGGTTTGTGCTATTTTCTTGAGCATGTTTTGTCTCGGATGTGTCGAGCCGTTGCCCTTGCCTAAGGGGTCCGAGATTTGTCTTCTTCAAGTGATGTTGCTCTTTGCCTTTTCTTTGGCTTTCGATCGCTTGTTGGAGTTTCTTTTAGTCGTTTCTTTTCTTTTCCTTTTCTCTTGGTTACCAAAACGTGTGTGTTGTCAATGCACTCATCAAGGGGGAGATTGAGAGCCAGGTGTGGTTCGAGGACCGGTGGATGGTCGCTTCCTGGTGTGATGAGTGATTGACAACGTGGTGTGAACTGATTCTTGGCTAAGTATTGCAGGTGCAGGTTGCGGCTTGACTGGTGCAGGTGAAGAACAAGCGTGAAAGGTCGTTGCCGGTGAGGCCTCCAGGTGTGGAGAAGACAAGTAGGCTTGGTTCGAGGGACCCGGTGGCCAGCGGGGTCAAGTGCGGGCCGCATGGTGGCAAGAACGGCAAGATGAAGTCATGGACGGTTTCTTGGTTGAGCCTCAAAACCAAGGTCGAGCCGGGACTACGTGGGAGCCGAGTCATGAGTGGTGATTGGCGGAGGCTACACCGAGTTCGCGGGGTTTCCGGTGGTTCACCAGAAAACCACTGTGTTCCTTGGTTGATCCACAAAGCCAATACCGAAGAACCGAAGACGGAGGTGCAGCAGCTCCAGACCGGTCTGACCGGTGGGTCTGACCGGTCTGACCGGTGGGTACCGGTCTGACCGGTGAGGAGCACCGGTCTGACCGGTGTGCGACGACGCAGTCCGGAATCTTCGAAGCGGAGGACACGCGTCGGGATCGCAAGGCTTGCGTCGAGGCTAAGCAAGTTTGCGGTCGCTGGGCATCCGTCCGATGGTGCGAAGACAAAGACTTCCAATTTCGCCCTCGAGGGGCATGTATCCCTAGTTAGCTAGTAAGGGTATTTTAGTCTTTCGGTTGCCTCCATATAACCCAAGTGGTGAGAGGATGGCAGCCATCTCTTGGAACCCTAGCTCATTTGGTTTTCCTATTTTCCTTCCTATTTTCTTAGGATTTTCGTAGGACTAGCTTGAGAGCTTCATGGTGAGATCTTTTGAGAGGGAAGGATGATCGGGCGGCAAGCTAGACCTTGTATGAACCTCTTTGGTATGTATAGATGATTCGGCGTGGTTCCTCAAGGCTTGGATGTGTCTTTCCCGTTTCTCCTTTTTTGGTGATTTTCGGAGCCCTTTCTTGGCGATTTTCTTGGAGCGATTTCGAGGCCTTTCTCTTTGGGATTTGGTGGGGGATGTATGCATGAACCCTTCGTGGTTCTTTACCCTTTGATTCCCCTTCCAAATCCGTGAGCAAAGGGGCTCGATTTTGGGGTTTTCGTGGCTCTAGGGTTAGAGGTGTTATTGGTGGGATTTCTTCGATTCCTCTTGATTTGACAAGTTTTGGTGGACCAAATCTTGGCTATGGAGTACCCATGAGGTGTTCCTACTATCCCCAAAGTCTTGTGCAAAACCGTGGAGCGGATCAGGAGATCGGGAGTTGGATTTGGGGGAGTTGACTCGCGGGCGCTGTTCATCCCGAGCTGCCCAGGCACGACCGGTCTGACCGGTGCTCTTGACCGGTCTGACCGGTGCTTGCCCTTGGTGGGTTTTTGTCTCGGGGAACAGCCTTGTCCGTGTGGTTTTGTCCCGTGGTCCTGCTGATCAGTTCTTGGCGTGTTTGGAGTTGGTTTGCTAGGTTTTGTGAGGGGTTCTTCTTCCTCACAGGTTGTGTTTCGTGGTGGTTTTTGTTCCAGGGCCAAGAGGAGTCACTGAGGCCTCCTGGAACGTTTGCTGTGCGGCTGCTGCAGCCACCGGCCTGACCGGATCTGTCCACCGGTCTGACCGGTGTCACCGGTCTGACCGGCGCAGTCCATCGGTCTGACCGGTGTAGCTCAGGCAGCAAGCCGTGCAAGTTTTCGCTGTGGTTTGGTGAGTTTTGACTCGGAAGGTTGAGTGTTGGTTCCTAGGACCAGTAGCACTCCAGTGGCTGCGTGGTCTTGGCCAACTTGGGTAGTTGGGTCGGAGACGTGAGTTGGAAGCCGTGTTCGTCTTGTTGGAGTTCTCATCTCCTTCGAGAAGAATTTTTATCGGCTCCCATTCACTCCCCCCCTCTCTGGTTCGCCTAATCGGTCCTTCATAGCTTTCCAGCCACATGTGCAAGCTCATCAACAAATGGTTCAGCAAGCAGGTTGGCCGATGGTGCAAGAATTACAACAAACAATTCCTGTAGCTCAGCCTAAAAAACCAGAAATTGATCAGCCACAAGCTATGGACGAACAATTGATGATTCAATAGTCAGAACTGATAGTTCAACAAGCTTGGCCCGAGGGGGCTGCAACCGCAAATAGTAGCTCAACAACCTTTGCCTGGGGGCTGCAATATTCCCAGATGTCAGTTTGGTAACAACAATTAGAAAATTATTGGTCGCAAGAATCGGCTTTACAGCAAGAGGCACTGAGCCCACAGCCGATTGCTCACCAACCACATCGACCAATAATTCCTGAATCAATGGTCGGTCAGTCTATTATAGCAAAATTAGAAGAGATTGTACATCTGATAAAGACTGACGAAGATCTGTGTCCAACTAATATAGTCAAAGTGAGCGACCAAGATGAAGAGGCTGAGTCAAAATTATCAAGTTCACATGTGGCTAATGGATCAGAGGTCACGAATCATGAAGTGCAAATCCTAGTTAATGAGATCGAGAGTGAAGGCCAATATAAAGGAGAACACGATTCTGATACAACTCACAAAAAGGAAATTTTGGCTAATGATGAGAAAGAGACAATTGACTTGGCTGTATGGACAAAAAACAAAGAGCCGATATCATGCTCATACGTCAAAATGGAGCCCGATAAGTATGGGTTTGATATTAATAAAGTCGATAATATACAATCGGCTATTGACATGGGAAGTTCTACAAAGCCAATGAAAATTGACGTACATCCTGAAATCAGTGACCAGAAAGAAACATCTGAAGCTAAATTCCTGACGTCTGGAAAAGCTGAGGAATCAGGAGCTGTTAATAATAAGGTTGTGAGGCATAAAATGGCCTCTTGGATTATCTATCGCTCACCACTCAAAAGCATTGCCGATGAGTATTTGCAACTTGGAGTTTATTTTTCATGGGAGCCAGGTGGTCAGGGATACAAAAACATTGCCCAGAATTATCCACTGCTTGGAGCTTATTTTCCATGGGAGCCAGGTAACCGAGAGCAGAATATTGTCCTGGAGTATTGGCTACATGGAAATTATTTTTCATGGGATCCAGGTGGACAAGAGTTACTTACGTAATTTTGAAGCTGATGTCTCTAATCGGCTAGATGGCACACGGGACAAGGCACTAGATATATCGGCTGCTTTATTTAAAATAGAGCGGATGGAAGCAAAGGATTAGCTGGTAGAAGAGGAACAGAGTCAGCCAATGGAGCACGACCGTTCTTCATTGTCCACGCCGGAGGAGTCACCATCCAGCTCGACACCGGCGATCTCACCGACGGCTTCATCAGCGACTACTTCGACGACGACGACTACAACAATGCCGCTAGCGGACGGATCTGCACCAACTCGTCATCAAGCAGGTATGTCTACGACAATGCCTAACACCCTACGCGGTATGTATCTACTGATAACTGCCCTACGCGGCAAGTGGAGTAGATCAATTGGCACCAAAACAAATGCAAGGTAACTGCGCACTGAGGACATAATTCCCTGGATTATTTTAAATGCTTACTGGGGGACAAGAGGAAGATATCGCGTGGTGTGGTTATAAAAAGTCGAAGAGTTGAGCCGATAGATAATGCATCGGCTAATTCAGAGGAACAGTCAAGCAAGGGAAATTAGCCAGCAATCAAAACAGCTACGAAAGGAGCATGACACCATGGTAATTAATGGATGATCTTAACAAGCAACGATATGGTGGTTGCACCATAAATTTAATCTGAGTTATTGGGTACCAACTCCAGATATAATAGCTGATGTAGTTATATACTTTCGGTTAGGAGAAAAAGACGAAGCTTGGAACACAGTTGCCAACGTTCATGATTATTTCTTTGAGCAGATTACTTATGCCAAGCCTGATAACTAAATTTGATTGCTGGTCAAAGAAAAAAGATCACTGATCAAGAATATGACCGGCAAATAAATCGGCTGCAGAGAAAGCGTGCTCACACCTGGCGGCGATACAACTGTAAGATGTCGTGACGCCAAGAAGGTCATGACAAGCAAAGCGCTGCCGATGGACATCAATGCCGCGAGGCTGTTAGAATATAGCAGAACGATGCCGCTGATAATCTTAACACTGACACCACTACGGTCCACTGCTACCAAGCTACGAGCAAAATGCTTTATAAGTCAGAAGGGCATCATCATTCAGTAAGAAGAAATTGGTTGATGCTTGTGAAGTTGATAGGCTGCTATGGTTACATGGACTGAGCGGATACGATGCAGCCTCAGCCAATTGCTCACAGCTGATTGGACATCTGCATTAGCAAATGGGCAGTGGTCACATCATCGAAGAATTCGACAATAAAGACTGATGCAATTCGGTGCTATAAGAGTAGTCAGCTGATGAAAATATTCAGAAATATCGGCAGAAATTTATTGGATCTATAATACTCTGTAATGGCTCAAGAAAAACACCACGAACTGAGGCAGCCGAGAGAATGACCAATGGAGCATTGCATCTGAATAATGGCTAACAAAATTTGCTTTGGGATTATGAAGCCAATGATTATTCGCTGGATGAAGAGAGTATGTCAGGCTAGCAAATGAGGGCTAATTAAATGATGAAACTGCAAGACACCGTGTGCATGCAGAGCCAACTAATGACATACAGGATGTCGCAAGTCAAGGAAGCTGTTGTACATATGTCGATGACAATTGTTAAGGTGTAGGAGCTCTACAGCAAGGATGATGTTATGGAATCAACTAGAAAGCTAGCAAGAAAATGCAAAATATTCATTCCATGCTAGTTCGCATGACAGGCCAGTAAAATTGGCTAGTAAATCGGCAAGACTGCACATACACTTCTTCAAATCCAAGAGAGCGCATTGCTGAAATGATGACGCCATTGGATCACAAAGAAGAGCTGCCGACCAGAGTGATCATTTATGTGGGAGACATCGGCACTTATTAGAAGAATAGAAATAATCGGCTGATGGGGAGCCGATTGTCATTTCTATAATAAAGCCAGTATTTACTCCTTATGAAAAAGATGGATCAGACAACAGACAATTGTGAATTGATGTCATAGAGGCCACAATTGATTTTCTACTGTGTATCTGAAGCCTGATAATTGCTTGGGCATTGGAACTCGAAAAGAAGTGATGACTGTCAGAATTATCAAAAGCTGAAAAGTCGGCCTAGGGAGATCATGATGATACACCCTGAAGAAATTGGCCATCTTTTTGGTGAAGTTGATAACTATACTAGAAGAAACGATGGAGGTCCAATGGAGGGAATCTAGCTTACAAATCAGCAAGCAACAGCTTCAACTTGGCTGATGCAAGTATCATTAAAGTAGACAGTTTCAAACACATGATGAGCCAGTGATAATCTCTAGAGACAATGCTAAATACTGGGCAGTCATTCTGTTACGTGAGCATGGTCCCAAGAGTTGGACGAACTACCAAGTCAGATCGCGTAATCGGCAACAATGTGCTAGCTACATTTATCAATATCATACAGTGTCGATATACAAATTGACAGATGGACACAGCGAAAAGACATTAATGCCACAAGCAGAGTAAACGTTGGTGTCAGCAATGATCAATGTTGCTGCGGAAAGTGCAGCTGCTCAGGAGTTCCGGTCATATGTTGGTACAAAATATGATGGATTAGAGGAACATTAAAAGGTTAATTGGATGTCATCTATGGCTGACGACGGGGCCCATTTGAGAATAATAATTTATCAGCTCTGTATCGGCTGAGCAAACACAGAAATTAGCCGCATACATGAGCATTAATCTATTTCACAAGGGATGGATGTATGGCTCCAAACAGCTATAGTATACCTAATGGACTGCAAGAGCGTTACTGGCTGGCAATGGCTGGAGCAATTCTCGAGCTGATGAAGCCTACAACTGTGTTTAAATCAGCTACTTGAAGTCTGGAGAGGCCAATCGGTTGTACAACATGTCTTGGCGTGACTATTTTGCATATCAGCTTATTATAACGACACGCTGTCGTTGAGATGCACACATATGGAACATCCAGATGTTTTAATGGTGTTGCAGCTAATTCCTCGGTATATAAAATGGATAAGAAGATGCATTTAATTTCTGGGGTTAGGATATGAGCAAGCAGGAAAGCACAGCACGATAGCAATACTTGTCCTTACTATATTGGTTGCCAAAGTTACAAGATGGAAGCAAGGAGGCCACGTAGTATTACTACCTAGATGATGTTCACATACACTCATTATTGGATAACAATAAGGCTTACGGCTGATTGCTCGCTTCGACCAGTCCTGACAATCTGATTGGATTATGTGCTGGACCAAGGCCTATTGCCCGGCCAATTGTTCATGGTATCGTACAGGAGCAAGTTTGATGGGGAGCACTTAAAGAAACATGCACACACTGAAGGTTATGACGTCGTCAGCGATGTGCTGATACCCAAAATTCATCGATAGATAATTACTCGGCAATTATTCTAGTAACAAGTTATGACTGTCAGTAAACAGAGTTGCATGGCTAATCTCGTTCCGGGGCAATATTCGGCTACCCCATGTATTTTGTTCGGCTGTAATAGTCGATAAAAGAGATAAAGGAAGAGCTAATATGAATACCGAAGCAGGATCTGATATCAACTGCTAAGTCTGGCGACAAGAGCACATCGCCTGTATCGATGGTGTCGAACCATATGAACATGTCAGCAAAATCATTTCGTCCACTGGTAGCCTCGATAATTGGCGGTAGGTCCATATTGAGCAGCAATCCTGAGAGCCGATACATGAAATTTATCGGTTAAGAATCACTCCAATCAAAGTTTGAAAAGGTCTTGCTCTAAGTCACCAAGCTGGAGAACCAGTACCGAGACAATAACAAGATTGCATAGTCAATGAAGCCGGTGAAATCGGCATCAAGACAATATGATGAGGCGACTGGCCAGACGATGCCTGCAACAACAATGAAAACCTACGAGCATGATGCTCGTACCCAGCAGCAGTTCTTCACCAAGCATGATACCTCATCACCAGCAGTCTCACAACCAATTATATGGATATCTTCATTGGCCACAATGCTGTCAGGCAACCGGCCGAGTGACATAGACAACGACGATGTCATACCACCTTCTGTATACATGGCAGCAGAGGCCATACACGCGTATGCACAGAGATTGTGTTTGTCAAAAGCCACCATCGAAACTAGACTCAAGGGCAGTAAGACGACATTGTCCACAAGCACGGTACTACAGAGGCCATCAATGAAGAGACAACTGAATTATTTTTTGGTTACTAATAAGCTGATGGCAAATCGGCTAAAAAGTATTTAGAAGATTCGCAACAAGAGTTAATGTAGAATAGTCTATGCTAATCATATTGGCAAAGCTTGATGATCATTGGCGACAGTAAGCAGCCAATTCAACTGGATGACGGTGCCGAGAGTAAAGTGGAAACCTCTAATGATACAAGACGTACCAGTCTTATATCAAGGATACGAAGTGAAGAGACACATACAGCTGATATAATTCTTTAATCGGCTATTGTTGCTTTTAGTTTAATAGACAGCCAATAGAGATGCTACAGAAGCTGGGCAGCGGCATGGACCAACAAAGTCTAGTGTGTCAGAGACACGAAAGAGGAAGCCGATGAGATTGGTGAGAAATAATCAATCGGCTCAACACTTACTGTTAGCAACTCATACAAAGGGGATATGCTGCAGGAAAATTTGTCGAAAGAAAAGAGTTCTTTCAATCATCAACTACCATGCCTTCAAGATATCAATAATAAAGTCGTTATGCTGATGACAAGGTCGATACTGATCTTCATCACGAAGATACGAAAAAAGCAAAGATGGTGTGGCCAACGATGCAGGGCAGTAACAATTGAAGATTCATGCTGATGGTTAGAGGTTTAGAGCCGAAAGACTAACAATGGAAGATGATGATCATGATGGAAATCAACAGTCCTCAAAATATTTGTGGAAGATTACATGAATCAGTTATTCACTTGAGGAAGCTAACAAATGCCAGGCGACCAGTACATGCATTGACTGATCAATTGTTGGTTCTAGTGGATATAATTTGCATTGAGCATGGAGGCTGATGGTTCAGGGCTTTGAGATGAGTTCGTTCATGAAGTCACTATGGAGCTAGTAGCTGGTACTTCATTCTTCCAAATGCACGAGATATTAATTTTTCATATTGGGCAAGATATTATGATAGAGATAGGCTATGGAAAGGTACCGCTAGAAAGTTTGAAGTATTAAATTAGTGGAGCAGTTTGCATCGGTCAGAAGATAGAGGCTCTGGACTTACAGAATTTCGAAGCATGAATCCTTCATACTCCGAAACTGGAGGGCTTGTGTTGACACCGTTTTTTGACATGTGTCAAGACTGTAGTCAAAACGAGGTAGAAGGACCAATACAAAGTATGAGGGCATCTGCCGATAGAAGGCGAAAGCAAGCAGATTCGATTGAAGGCAGAGGAGGCATTGCGAGATCTTAAATCAGGGAAAATCGGCAGACTATCAGCCAGAGCAGATCGGCAGGAGCTACAGAACAATGCAGCGTATAGGTCTGCAAGGATATGCACACAGATGATGGCAGCATTACATCATGGGATCTATTTATGTGCATGCATGCAAGGAAGAGTGACGTAAGAGAGCAAAGAGGCAATCGGCTGGGTGATCGGCCACCAGCATGATCGGCAAGGATCACGTGCCCAGACTCAAGGGTAGTGTGTTCCTAAAAAGCTTAGTATCCAACTACGAGGTAGCGATTCAGGCTATTGGAATATAATAATATTTCCTAATATATTAGCCGGGTCATATACAAAGGGAAAGAGCAGCAATTAAGGAGAAAAAAATTGGCCTGGATTGATCGGCCAGCAGCAATAATTAGCCATTGGATTGCATCAATACATTGAAAATCAGACCGACTTGTGACCTGATTAAAGAAAGGAATGAAGAAGTTCGTATGAGAAAAGAGCCTGCGTATGGCAAGAGCTTCTTTGGCTCATATCATTATTAGTGGCATGCGTACATACATGGGAAACTAAAGAATCATAAACAACTATATAATTAGTACCTACTACAAGTCCTACCCTCATTTCTCTCAACATGCAAGCATTCCACATCATAACCCACTATACACCATGTCACTATCCACTATACACCATGCCATCATCCACCAAATCATCTATTTATGTCTTCAACCGATTTTCTGTGGCTAATAGCATATATTTGTGAGTAGCACACCACAAAATCCCCGCAGTTGAAATACATATATATCGGATCAATCATTTTGAATGATTCACTCTCAACAAAATAACATGATTTCATATATAATGTTGTTTACAAACGAATGTTGCCATGCAATAACTTTGGTGTTTCTACTTTCACATTTCACCTTAAAATTTTGTTTAAAAAATTTCCGCAGCAACGCACGGGGTATCACCGCGGGGTATCACCTAGTAATCTCAATTCACGGTGGAACGAACTGTCCACGCCGGCTCCCACCGTCAGGAACCAGGGCGCCTCGCTCTGAACGGAGGATGCAGTCGGGCCACTGATAGTGTGTCTTCAGAATGTCTCACAATGCAAACCATGATATATAGTACCATGTAATAATGCGATACAGCTTTTTACAATAACAGCATACTGGTATTTGAGTGAAATAATAGTTTGGGTCTTTACAACGTATCATATACAACTATATATATAGATGGAATCCACTACAAGTCATGGATATATTTCTCTCAACATGCAAGCATTTCACGTCATCATCTACTATATGTCATGTCACCATCCACTAGATCATATATTTGTCGAGAGAGAACCATTCTAAATTATTATTGATCCTACATTTTTTTCCAAAAATCCCGCAGCAACAGCAGGGTATCACCTAGTAATACAATACATACTAAACCTTTATTACCAAGAGACAACTTTTGAGAACCTAAGGATTTTTTTCTGATTTTTTTACAATCATATACAACTATATAGATGGAACCCACTACAAGTCATGGATAGATTTCTCTCAACATGCAAGCATTTCAGGTCACCATCCACTATATGCTATGTCACCATCCACTAAATCATATATTTATGCTTTCAACTGATTTTATGTGGTTAATATCATGTCTTTATGAGTAGCATGCCGGAATCCACTACAAGTCATGGATAGATTTCTCTCAACATGCAAGCATTTCATGTCACCATCCACTATATATCATATATTTATGTCATCAATCGATTTTATGTGGTTAATATCATGTTTTGTGCTTAGCATGCTACAAAATTTCCTTAGTAAAAAAATGTAGGATCTATAATTTAGAATGGTTCTCTCCCAACAAAATTATCATGCTTCCATGTATATTGTCGTTTAGAAAAGAATATTGTGATGCAATCATTTTGGCGTTCCTACTTTCACATTACATCTTAACATTTTGTTTACAAAATTTTCGCAGCAATGCGCGGGTATCACCTAGTAAAGAAAGGAGATGCCAGCCAACATGTGTACAAGAAGTTAATTAGAAGAGGAACATGTTGCCACACGAAAGGAATCTGGACTAATTGTGCATGCACGACGGAGAAGGCTTAACTGAGAAGGATTCTGCACAGAGGGAAACCAGAGTCCATGTATCTTAATATTAGCTTATTTAGATTTTACTTCTTTGGCAAGTATTGGTGTCGTTAGTAGCTATGATACGTCGAGAGTCTTTAATTAGGAAGTTGAGCCCTTCCGGCCGTAAGAGTCTAGAGAAGCCCAAGGTATAAATATAAGCCCCGACCATTGTAAAAAGGTATCACACGATCAATATCAAAACCGCCTCCGGGCACCCCTTTACAGATTCTTGCATCTACTTTACTGCATCTACTTTTCAGCGACTTCGCCATCGTACCTTTTTCTTCTTCTTGAGTTCTCGCAAACTCGTCGGGCTGCATCGCTTTGATCTCCAGCTTGCTAGTGAGTTCCGCTTTACCGAGTAATATCTAGGCTTTAACCTCCGGGTGTATCACTGTGGTTTCGTCTAGATTTATTCACAAGTTATCGATATCAGCTAGATTAGCAAGTTTTATCTTAATTTTTGTTACTTTAGCTTTTATCACAATTATCCAACTTGAGACTGCTTCATGTCGGCTTTATCGCATTATTATTATTATTATTTTGATTATCATATAGCCGGCTAGATCTGTTTCAAGTGTTGCTCACGTAGCTCTATTTAAGTTGCCTCTGGTAGCTTACGCTTTGCCTACGTCATCATATCGGCTGATCTAGCCGATCTGTTCTGCCCCGTATCGGCTACCTAGCTATTACATTTTATCGGAAAATACATCGGCTCTCTAGCTGATTAACGTTTTCCTAGATTTTCCATTGTCAATCAACAGGTCAGATTGGCTGGCACGCCTCGCTACAGACCGGGGAGTCATGTGTGTCACGCGCGGAGGTGACGTCCTATTTTTTCGTCAACACCCACTGCTTGCAGCAAGTTATCTTGTTACAAAACCTACTGCCGTGAAGATCGGGCCACCTCCAGGACACTTCTTGCAACGGTCCATACCATGTGGTAATCAAAGCTATCATTGTCACAATATGTTTTGGTTAATACCCACCCTCCCACCCTTTGTCATCTATTACATCTTTTTGTTCATGTGCTACAGTCCAATAAAAAGCCATACAAAAAAATCACATAGCCTTTTTGTGGTACTGTTACTTTGTGTGTTTCGTTCATCTTGTTGCTAGTCACCATCGTTGTTGTTCCGCTGTGTTTTAAATTTTTTCCACACCCCTCGTATGCTATATTATGTTTGTTGTTAGTAAAAAATCAGAAAAAAAATGTGAAAGAAAGAGCAAAAAAGAAAAAGGGAGAAGAAAGAAAAAAAGAGAAGAAGTTGAAAGGGGATGTGTTGCGGATTGTGTAACCAAAAGTTTGATAGCTGTAAGCTCAAGTTGGTGGTGATTCTGGATAGCAATATTTTGAATAGGTTACACACTTTGTTTCAGTACCATAGCCTCCCTTGATCAGCCACCTATAGCTCCACAAAAATCTGAAATCATACCTCTCGTCTTGTATCCTTTCAACCGCTTAATCACAGGTTCGGTTACGCCACACTAGCACACTCATAGTCCTTGAGAACGGGTAAGAACTTGGGTAAGCAAGAGGTGAGGTAGTGTAATTCCACAAATTTTTCCTATGCTACCTTCTCTTGCAATATCCTAACATGGCAAGACTTAATTCGAGTGTTCGTGGTCGCCACCGTGGTGCTCAAGAGGCCCATGTTCCACGAGCTGAGATACAAGAAGTACAAAATTCAGTGTTGCGGGCAATGGAAAGGATGTTCGATGAACGTCTTCCAATCTCAAATAGTGTAGTCCAACATCAACGTGTTCCTGTTGCTCCACAAGTCAAGGATGGTATAAAAACTCCATCAGTGGTGCTTCCGCACATTCTCTGCAGCAAGGAAGAAGTTCTCTTTGGCGTGACCTTGTCCCCCATCAGTGCTTTAATGCTAAACACATACAATGTGATATCTACAGTCCTTATGATCATCATGATAGAATAAATTCAGATTGCATCCTTTGGGTTGATTTGAGTATACCCAAATTTTTTGGGAGAGAAGACCCCAAAGCTTATGTTGTTTGTGAAGAAAAGTGTGATTATATTTTTGGTATACATCTTGTCTCGGATGCACAGAGAGTGCACTTAGCTGCAACAGAATTTTATGGTTACGCTTTGACATGGTGGAAAGATGTGCAAGAAAATCAGCTTATGTTGGGAAGAGATCACATCGACACATGGGCTGAAATGAAGCATGTTATGTGAAGGAGATTTGTTCGATCATATTCTCATCATAAGCAGCAGCACAGGTCTCCAAAATTTGATGATCCTTCCACTCGGAACCCATCTAAGGCAGCAGCAAGGTATTCTGCACAACAGAGTACATTTCAGCATGTTGGTGCAAGAAAACATGTTGTTTTGAAGGAGAACATGCATTCTGGACAGCGAGAGAAGGTCTAATATGAAAATGTGCAGAAGCAAAATGGAAGGAAGGAGGATCATGGAGTTCACAAGTCAATGAAATATTCGTCTAAATCTGCTCATATGCAACATATCCCACATGTGAAGATTGCGGCTAATGGTTATGATGACACTGTTGTTCCATTCTTCATGGAAGATGGTTTATTCCAAAACCCATGTGAGAAAGAGTTCCACTAGCCAAAATTGAGTGTGTGTTAAGATTCCACCATACGTGAGGAGAGCCACAAAAATATATATGAAGAAGATACACAAAAATTGAGTGAAGTAGAAGCTAGGCCATGTGAGGAAACATCTTTTTCTAACATGACAATCTCTTTTACTTTATCTTTTGATGTGTTGCAGGTTACGGAAGCAAATAATGTGGGGAAGTATGATCAACCTCCAATTTTCGATGATGAAGACCAGGTGATGACCATGGAAAAAGGTGCTGAAATTTCATTGTGTTTGCAACATAAAGATCATATTGAAGGCAATAATAATTCAAATGCTTCCCATTCAAGTGATGCAACTTCAGTAGCATTTGAGGAATCTTTAGTTATAAGTTCTTTTGCCACAATTGCTACTCCATTGCCTTTACAAAACCTGGTGACGTTTGATACATATGCATATGTTGCTTCACAAGATGTTGAAGTGATTGTGCATCAGAACCTATGTGAGAACGAGGGTCACATAGCTGAACTGAGAGTGAGCGAAAAGAAAAGTGAGTTATGTGATTCCACCCAATGTGACCTTGTGAGTACAAACAATACAAATGAGAGGGATACGACACAAAGCAATAGAGATTTTGAATGTAAATCATGTGAGGATACTTTTGAAACTAACATTCTCATCTCTACCGCTAGTGTTTTGTTTCCAAATGTGTAGGTTTGCAATACAAATGAGGGAGATAAGGTTGTTCATGACGTCACCATACTAGTTGAGAAAGATGAGAAGGTAGCCAATCAACCGAACCAATTGTATGCAGCCCAAAACATTAAACTTGACGAGGCAATTGGTAAGATTTCAGAAACGTCATCCATGATACTAGCACTACCACAAACTCTAAAAGGTACTGAAAATGATTCAGATTTGAATATGCAAAATCTAGTGGTGAGTGATTGTGATAAAAGACATGTTTCAAATGCAATTGACTATAACATTTGTGGTGCTTTGGTAGTGTCACATGATCATACTTTTGCTGAAAGTTTGCAAGTTGATAACCATTGTTTAGACATACATGACTTTTTCTATGCTTTTATATGGTTGATTTACATGATATTTTGCACTCCTATATCTAGTATTATGTATGTAAATAAATTTGATAATATAGAAATGAATACTCATGTTATTATTGTTTCAGCAATAGAACATAATCAAAACCTATGTGCTGATTTGATTGAACTACATGTTGATATGAATGTTGAATTTTGATCAGAACATTTGTGCTGATAATAACCTTTGTACTTTGACTGATCCATGCTATGCTTTATATGTCAATAAACTTCACCTTATTCATTTGACCACTAGTGCTAAATTCTTTGATAAAAGATCTCCTACCAACTCCTTGTTTTATACCATGCTTCATACACATATGGATGTCAACAACATGCTTGAAAATATTTGTATGATAACATCTTCAAGATCCTTGAGTACTGCTCATAGCTGTAAGTTTACATTTATTTTAATTGGAGAACATGTTGTAAATAGTTTTTATGTTCATGTCATTTCCATAACCAATGACAAGCTTGCTGATTTGAAGACAAAAATGTTGTGTGATAATTGTTGTCATATGTATTTTCCTAATGAGATGAATCAAATGTTTAGTGCTTTAAATTCAGAACCTTCAATGTCTTTCCCATGTTCATCTAATCCACCGAAAGAAAACACTCATGGGCAAAGAAGTGCAATCTCTGCACTCGACAAGCATTTATCCACATCCATGAGCATTGCAATTGAAGGGTACACATCTAAATTTGTCCAGAAATTGAGCATCAACAACTTTGGGATTATTACGAATATTTCATCACCATATTTTGTACAGTTTGATTTTAGAATGTTAAAATTGGAGATGTTAAATCCGTTGTGTTGTTTACATGAAATTTTCATTCTCCCATCATATAAATTATTTGCAGTTACACAAAAGTCAATCATGATTTTTCATCGTGGTAAGATGAAAGTTGTTAATACAATGTTTCAAGCTAACAATCTTTTGCAGTATAATCAAAAGTCGAGGTCGACTTTTTTCCAAGGAAGGGAGGATGATGCGAACATCATGATGATTGTGACATATGCACTAACTCCATACAATTTTTCCTTTCTTGAGAACGGTGTTTTGCAAAACAAAGATAATGACAAACTAGATGACACATTCATATATCATGCATATACTTTTGCCCTTTTATGCAATCGTTATTCGGGTTATGAAAAACTTGGAGTAGCTTCTCCTCAAGAGGGCGAGAAAGATCAACATTACATATATACATTTGAAGCCATCATTGTCAACCGACTATCCAAGGTGAAACCTAAAACAAACTTCCATCCTTATTATTTCCCTATGGCAAAGCTACTACTTGGATTGTATGATTACAGATCAAAAACCTTGGAATACTGGAGGAAATAAATGCTACGACACCAACAAATTTTCTTCTGAATCATATCAACCATGAAGGGGTTGTCAAATGTCTTGAAAAGACAGGTATGCCAATGAAGTATGATGCAACTGCAATCCTCAAATTTGGCAACCCATCTCTATTCTTTGGATTAGAAGAGTCGACGATGACTCCTTTTCAAGAGGAGGAGAATGATGTACACATGCCAAGCCTAACTTACACAATAGAGTCGAGGACAACTCCTTTTCAAGAGGGGGAGGATGATGAGGACATCACAGCCATACATAACCAAGATGCCTTGGTTACACCAGATGCATCGCCGGTTACACCAAGTCCACCTCTAGTTACACATCAAGAATCAAGTGCACAACTGGTTATGCAAGAAGAAGTGTTGCAAATGCAAGTACAAGTGAACAAAGGGTTGGTTACGCATAACCGTGTAAAGAAACTCCAACAAGAGGTGCATGCTTTTCTCTGTGAGTTGCGTTATAATATTGATGACAGTCATATACTACCTAAGTCTTATACTCTGCTCCTACTCAGGGTTACACAAGAGGCTTCTCCGCTAGGTTACATGAAGGACGCAGAAGGTTACATAGAGGATCCAAGCTAAGAAGGGTTACGTAGACAAGACCCAGAATTATGTGATAGAAGCACCAACTTCACGCCAAAGTATGTACCATATCGGGAAGATACAGGAGCCAAATGATACATCACTAGAAGCTCCTTGAAGTCAAGATTCCAACGCAACAAACGACACATCATTTCGACTTCCGAGCTAGGAGTAATGGCCAATTTGCTGAAGGTTGCGCAGAAGTTGAGAGGACGCGCGTGAACCAAAGAAGACTGCATGAATGCTTCCACCAGTTGGCCGTCCACCTCCCAACGTGGCTTCTTCAGTTCATACTTATCCCACGCTCATCTAGGAGGATTGTTCCTAGTATAAATAACCCCTATGTACCCCAAAGAACTCAGTTTTGATAATCATGAATTGATAGCCTCATATGGTTTGTCGCAGCCGATGCTGCTGAGTGCCTTGCACACCCCTGATCTTCCTTATTCTTCGAGGACTTGTGAAGAGATCTGTCTGAGATCCCCTACTTCGTACTCTACGGCTCCCTTTCGGCTGCGTCGTATTGTGTGGATTAGTTCCGGCTTGTGGTTCTGTGGTCGTTTAGAGATCGAGTCGAAGTCTTCGCGGTTTCGGTCCCTCTCTCCCCATCGCTTGGTCGCAACCATCCTTGGTCAGGTATAAAGCCTTTACCCGCTGCTTGCAGCAAGTTATCTTGTTACAAAACCTACTGCCGTGTTCTTGCAACGAGGAAGTTATCTTGTTACAAAACCTACTGCCGTGAAGATCGGGCCATCTCCAGGACCCTTCTTGCAACGGTCCATACCAGGCAGTCCCAATTGGAGTTTGTACAACTTCAATTCCTAGAAAGAAAAAGAGCAATTAATGTTCATAGAAACCATCTCTTTCAACCGATGGTTTCTACAACAGACTTAATACAAAGAATGAATTAAATGCAACACAAAATGAGAGAAGATCAATTGTGGCAATCAGCCATGTAGCCTCTAGTACAACACAATTTTCTTTAAAGATTGAAGTGCAAGGAAATAAAATTTTTAAGGGTTCAAATGTGAGGAAATAAAAATTCTAGGGACTAATGTACGAATATTAAAAACTAAGAGGGCAAAAAAATCCAAACCTTATCTCTATCTCCCACCTCTCAGTCCCCCCCATCTCTCACTCTAATCTATCCCAGGCCAGCTCCTCCCCTGCTGACCTGCACCATCATCCTCGTCGGCCACCTGGTGGAGCCCTTCTCCTCCCTCCTCCCATTGTCTCCTTTACTCGGCGGCAGCGTACATCCGGCACGGTGGCTCGGCCTCCACGGTGCAGAGCTCCTCCCACTGGATCCCCACTGCGATGCTTGGGTGCACGCCAAGGGCTGAAGGCCAGCGCATGTGCGACAGCCAACCCGAGCACGACGGCGTGCGCTCTGGGTCGGCGGCCAGCGTGTGCGCTGGGGCTGATGGCAGCATGTGTGCGGCGGACCGAGCATAGCCAGCGTGATGTGGCGTTCGCCCTGGGTAGGCGGCCAGTGTGAGCGCGGTGAGGCCGTGTTGGTGCGCACCCGGGGCCGGCAGCCAGCGCAAGCGCGGCGGCAGGTGTGCGCGCGTTGGGGACTAAGGCAAGCGTGAGCGCGGCGGCATGCGGGTGCTCTCCCGTCCTCATGGGAGCAGCGGTGCGTGCGGCGATGGTCCGGTGAGCTCCGCTGTCGTGGGGCATAGCAACAGCCACCCGGATCTTGGCAGCGGCGAGCCCCGATTTTCATGTGGCTGGCGGCGGCTCTTCTCCTCCCTCTCATTTCCGTCGCGCGGGCGGTGGCACTACCCCTCCCTCTCCTCCCCGGCGCATGGGATGCAGGCATTCGGAGGAGCACGAGATCCAGACGGAGAAGGCATTTTGGTGATTTCGATTTCTACCCGGCTCGTTGCTAGCGTAGACCTTGTTTCCTCATGAAGAAACGATTTCTCCTTTCTCTGCTCTCTCTCTCTCTCTTCTTTAACTCATTTGCCACGTCAGCAAAACATTAATGAAATGGTCTAATTAATGCATATAGAAACTACTATAAATGCACCATTTGGGTTGCCCTTAGTGCTCTATGGTTTTCAGTACGACTGTACCATTTTGTGTGGATTAGTCCCGGATTGTGGTTCTGTTGTTGTTCGGTGATCGAGTCGAAGTCCTCAAGGTTTCGATGCCTCTCATCCCGTCGCTTGGTCGCATCCACCGTTGATCGTGGCTCTGTGTTTGTTTGGAGATCAACGTAGTTCTCTTCGGTGCCTCTCTTCCTTTCACTTTGTTGCATCCAACCTTTGTCAGGTATAAAGCTATTTACCAGCTGTTTTCAGCAAGTTATATTGTTACTAAACCTATTATCGTGAAGATTGGGTTATCCAAGGACATTTCTTGTAGCGGTCCCTATCATATAAGCCACATCCTATACTCAGGCCGACGATGATGACGCCATTAAGGTCATGTTCTTCGCAAAGGTGTCGTTGGAGAACTCCATTATCCATATGGTGTTTCAGCATTCATTGTTTTTCTCGGATGCTCGTGGGTGATTTTACTACGCCGCTTTAGAGGCTTTCTTTTGGAAACATATTCGCTATGATTTATCAATGCAGCTTAAGGACATAAGAGAGACCATCCATTCGATAAGTAGAGCAACGGAGGCTCTAGATATTCTTTCCAACAATGGATGGATAAGCAATATTAGACATTGCTTAAGAATATTTCTGTTCTTGTGCAATATTTTTCTTTTTATTTTTTTTATGAACAGCTATTGAGCTGTAGACCTTGTAAGGTTTTGGGTGTGTGCGTTTAAGCAGAGGCCAGATACATTTCCATGTTTTTTTAAAAAAAGTAACAAATTCAAGCAGCTTTCATATAAGGAAGATATGATACAATAGTTATATGATGTTTTGCTTTATTCTTTCCAGCAGGTTATACATTTCGAAGTGGTGAAAAAGTGAATCAAGGGAAGTAATGCTATCACTCATCACATTCCTTCGTTCGATACAAGAAGAGAGAAAAAAAAGCTGCAAGCACATCAGACATATTATGGGCCATTTATGCATGGGCTGTGGCAATAGCGAAAACATTTGATGCCAGAATTGTAAAGAAAAATGTGTTTCACATCACGAGGAATCTAACTGCTGTGAAACACATTTTTCTTTACAATTCTGTGTTTCACATCACGAGGAATCTAACTGCCCTTTCGCAAAAAAAAAAGAGGAATCTAACTGCTATAGTATATCCTTGATTTTGTTCTCTTTAAGAATCTTAGGATGCAGCACTTGAGATGGGGCATATATGTTGTGAAATCAAGATACTGTATTTAGTTTTAGGCCGCATGTCCTCGCTGGATACTCTGCACCAGCGACTTCACCGAAGAGACGGTCCCCACCACCGCAAGAACCACGCCGGCGGCCATCATGGCCACGTTGAGCGTGACGGTGGGCCGCGACACCCTGCCCCAGCAGATCCTGAGGTAGAACGCGCAGGGGAAGACGACGCAGATCGCCACGCTCACCAGCGACCCCGTGAGGCTGAGCACGTGCTCGAAGTAGGGCACGGCGAGTGCCAGCGCAAGGATGGACAGGAGTGCCGCCGAGCCGACCCCGCCGCGGACGAGCAGGCGCGCGCGGGCGCCCATGGCCGCCGGGAGGCGGCCCTGTATCTGGACGGCGAGCGGCGCGAACTCCAGCGCGTATTTGGTCAACGGCGTGAGCACGGTGGCCCACAGCGCCACCTTCGTGGCGGCGAGCCGCGGCGGCATGCTGAGGGTGACCTGCGAGCTCACGGACGGGCCGAACAGGCTGGCGCCGGCGAACGCCAGGGCAACGTAGAGCGTGGTGACCACGGCGAAGCTCGTGATGGTGACCTTGGTGAAGCTCGTGGGGTCCTTCATGGCGGTGTAGATGTTGGGGAATACGATGTGCCCGGCGTAGCTGAACATGTACAGGCCGGAGACCGCCGGGATCCTCTGCAGCCGGAGCACGGGGATGTGTTTGCCCATGTCGACCCCAGCGCCGCCGAGCGCGGCGGTGAAGACGACGCTGCCGAAGATGAGCAGCGACATGACGATGCCGCCGAGGGAGAGGAAGGAGATGGACGAGAGGTCCCTCAGCCACAGGCTCGGGAGCGCCACGAGCACGGCGATGGCGGTGAGAAGCTGTGTGGTGGTGAGGCGGAGCCACGGGAGGTGGAGGTGGGCGCCAGCGAAGACGAGGGGAAGGTTGTCGCTGAGGGAGATGGTGTAGGAGACCAGGGCGAAGAAGATCTCGAGGTAGATGAAAGCAGAGGCTACGATGCGGCCGCTGGCGCCGAACGCCCGTTCGCCGATGTCCTGGTAGGTCTTGGCGGAGGCGCAGTCCTCGTCGAGGCACTTGCCGATGATGTGAGCTGTATAGCAGCACATCACGCCAAGGCCGATGAGGAGGAACACGGAGGCCCAGCCGCCGTTCTCCAAGGCGTATGGAGTGGAGAGCTGCCCCAGCCCTGAAACCAGAGTGATTCCGTGGCACATAAATGTGTGATTCTTGCTGCTTCAGTATTTGCAATAAGGTTTCAATGTGAATGCGTTTTCTTTTCAAAGTACAAGTTGGATACCCAGAGTCATGCATGCAGCGTAACTGGGTGCAACTTTTTTTTAAGGAGCCACGGCAGGCAAAATTTGGTCTGAACGTAATTAATATACGAAATTGTGTATACAGGATTTGTGAAAAGTTCGACATCACCTGCTTTACCATAGTCAACGATTATTGCCAAGACGACCGTGTTAGTGTCGAATAATCGACACTAAAAGTTTGTGACAAAAAATTTTGGTTGCCAAGACGACCGTGTTAGTGTCGAATAATAGATATAGTCAGGTTGGTCATTTTGGATCAGTGAGTGTCACGCGAAATGTGGCAAGTGAGGTCCTCGTGTGGTGATGCTACTTTTACGGCAGTCCACGCTATCACACTCTTTGTCTCATGGTGACAGTTAATTACGTGTCGCACTGAGAGCACGTAACATATAACCCAAACTGATGTAACTTTGATCGCTATTTTCGTAACAAAATGTTTGTAAATACAAACTTCAGCATATATTTTTTATATTGAAATTAAACACATTGCAGGAGCAGCGCTAGAAGCAGTACCTATGAGCATCCCAACCATGTTGATGACAGAGTGCGCAAAGGAGCTGTTCGGCTTGCTATGGCCCTCCTTGCCGTCGTTCCCCTCCACGGCGGCCACTGTCCCGAGGTTCACAGCCACGGCCTCCTCGCCGTCGCACTTGCACGGCTCGCCCACCTCGACGTCTTTGCAGGTGCCCAGGCGCTGCAGGGCGCCATGGACGCTCTCGCTCGCCACCTGCTTGTTGGGCTTGGGGCATAGCGACGAGCAGCACCACGGACTTGCCATTCTTGGGCTAGGGGTCAGTGCTCGACTCGACTCGATCGCAGTGAACATAATGTTGAGCAAGTTCGTGCCGTATATATAATAGAAATATGTGGTTGGTTTGGAGAGAGCTATAGGCCATGGTGGCGAGAGGGAATAATATGGATACGGCATCGAGAGGAAGTGACGAGGATCGTCGCACTAGGAGAACCTGAGGAGATGCGTATCCTACGAAGATGTCTAGTGAATCCATCATTCTTTTGGCTCAACCTTAGTACAGCAGGACACATACGCTCAACCTTTTTTACGAGTCCTTTGGCCGGGCGCTGTGATTTTGGCTGAAATAGTTGTGGTTGTAGCTGCTCCAATGGAACGACGATTTCTCAGGTGGAGTTGAAGTCGTTTAAAAAAAATGTTTGGTAAAACAGTTTTTCAAAGGTAATACTAGTAATTTTATGATTAATTAATACTTGTTAAAAAATGTTTGGTAAAACAGTTTTTCAAAGGTAATACTAGTAATTTTATGATTAATTAATACTTGAAAGGGGAAGAGAAGCCGATGATGCCACTTTTTGTCTTCTCTTTAGTGTAAAAGTTGTTTTGTGGTTTCTTGTTCAAATCGATGGTGAAACCGTTTTAAAGTTATCCCTTTGGTAGAGCTTCACTAAAAGTCGGTTGAGAAGCCTTACCAAAGGGGCCCTTATTATCACAAGTAATTTAAAAGGTGTTTAAATTGAGAAGTGTCTATAGCTCACACGTGTGAAATAGAGTCCTTCCTCACACGAATTTTCGAGCCATTGAATCTCAAATCAACAGCCAGATTCTCCCTCCATCTCCACCTTCTGTCCACCTCATCTCTTCCCTCTCCCACCCTTTCTTCTTCGTCTCCCTAGACTCCTCCACCCCAACCACCATCCGCCGTCATCTGCTACCCCATCACGCTTCACCCCACCAGCGCGGAGGTCCATCAGACCCTAGCCCGGCCGCACCCGCCCGCCCCCTCCCACCATCACCACCACCACCACCGTCTCCGGTCACCGCCACCACTACTACAAAACAAACATAATGTAACACTTGTTTGGAACACATTCATGTATGTGTTACAAAGAATTTCAATAGGAACACGAAACTATGTGTTACAAGAGGAGGTTGTAACACATGGTGGTTCTCCGAGAAATTGTGTTACAAAAACAGGTTTTAGTAACACATACACATAATTATTGTTGCAAATAAAATTTTACAAAGGTGGTGGTATGTTGTAACTCAAAACTGTAACTTGCAAAATATGAGACAATATATATCCTATAGTAACACAAGATAATGTTACTGTTGAAGTGTTACATAGAATAAATTGAGTTTGTACGCTTATATGGCTTCAGCCCTTCACGTGACAATTGATCCCTACCATTTTTTAAAATTTAATGCTAAAATAAACCCCCCTCCGCACCAGCCCGCCCCCTCCCACCATCACCACCACCACCACCATCTCCGGTCACCGCCACGCATCTCCGGCTCCCACGACGCTGCCGTCGTGGGCGGGGCGCCTGAGCCTGGCCCATCTACCACCCGCCTCCTCCGCCGGGCTGGCGGTGAGCAGCAGCCCCGGCAACCTAGAACCCCTAACCCCTGAACCGTAACTCAAACCTTGCTTTAATCTCGCCGGAGTTCGTCAGAGTTGGTGAAGAAGGGTGGAGGTAAAGATGGAGGTGAAGAAAAAATTGTGTGAGGAGGAGCTCAAGTCACCGAAGTGAAATATAGCTTTGAATTGAGGAATGTAGTAGTCCATCATCTTCTTTGTAAGGAATCGGATGCTCGTAGCCTAAGAGGGGGAGGCGGTGAATTAGAAAACTTAAACCTTAACCTATGGCTTCACTACTTTGCATAAAGTAAACTAGATCAAATCTATCTAGATGTGCAATCTAAGATTGATCTAGTGTGAAACCCTCATCCCAAAACAAGTTTTGCAACCTATAGCCAATCCTAGCATGATACTACTCTAGGAAAGTAAAGGCAAGCAAAGATTGCAAGAGAGTAATGCGGAAACGTAAAGAGGGATGAGAGGAAGCAAACTCTTGACATGCAATTTATCCCGTGGTATCGGTAGGGACCTAGCCGCCCCTAGTCCACGTTGTTGAAGCACTCACACAAGAGTATTGCTTCCCGGTCACCAAGTCTCTCCCAAGAGCACCACTTGACTTGCCACAAAGGCTCGCTACTAAGGCACTCGCCAAGCTCCCTTGGTCACCTTGATACCGACTCCACTAAGGAGCTTCTCCACTTAGGAAGGGGGTCTCCATGTCCCCGCACAAAGTGTCCTCGCCACTCCACACCAAGCTGGAGGGTCGAAGATGATTGCCGGTGAGCCACTTAGGCCCCAAGGCTTCCAACGCACCTTGTACAACTTGATTCACTTAAGAATCACCTCACAAGGTAGGCACACCTTGCACTCACTCAGCTCTAAGCTAAGCCTAGCACCAAGCACACACACAGCATGTGCAAGTCTTTGGCTGAGCAATTTAGTACTTGGATGGCTTGGATATGATCTTCTAAGTGTCTTGCACCCCTCTGCACTTCCACTCAATCCAGCAACCTCAAATGGGTAAGTGGAGGGGGTATAAATAGCCCAAGGCATCTAAAGAGCCGTTGGCTAAAAGCTGCAGAAAGTAGCACCATCGGATGATCCGACACCATGCTTTTCCGGGCGTCGGTTCATCTGGTGCTACTAGCCATTGCCCTCCACTGCACATGACCGTTGACACAAATCATTCGACGCTTCAACCGACGCACCGTCGGTTCATCCGGTGCTGAATACTCCACTGCCAAAACCCCTCTGTAACACATTTCATGACCGTCGGATTAACCGCTGCTTGGTTCTCTTTGACCATCGGTTCATCCGGTGTTGAAGGGTTTGCAGCTAGTTGCTCTCTGTTAGCTGTCTTCACACCGTCGGATGAACCGCTGTTGACCCATCGGTTCACCTGATGCTACTGCTCTTCCAACTCGCTGCTCTCTGTCTTGATTTCACTGAACATCGGATAGACCGACGGTGCCTGTCAACATACTGTCGGTTCATCCGGTGCTACTGTCTTCTGCTGCTTCGTCTCTTCCATTCATCCGACGCATCTAGTAAATGGACCGTCGGATCATCCAACGGTGTCTTTTGCTTTTCTTTTTCTTCTTGTCGGTTTACCCTCAAAATATATATTATCTTCTCATTTTTGCATCCATGGGACCTAAAATTGTCTACAAGGACATGCTCAACAATATGGTTAGTCCCATTGATCATGTTCTCATGAATCACAAAATCAAACTCAAACTAATGGCATATGAGGCCATGTTTATTACATTCTTACTCTGCGTCTTTTTGTTTAGTTTATAGAACAAATGAAATGAGTTGACCCATCACCATATTTTCAGAAGCTAATAATAATTTAAATACATGATTAGTACACAAACTTGGTAGATGGCCCTAGCCGGGTGCACTTAATTAGGTGCATCATCTCTCTAACCGGTCATGTGGGTGCAGTAATTTGGTAGGTGGGTGCATGACTACACATGGATGTGACACATCGGAAAACTTTTAAAACGATTGTAGCTGCCGTGTTTTCTACCATGTATATTAGTTTAAATTCGTAGGTATTCTTTTCATTCTAAATTACTTATCATTATTGACTTTTGATCAAAATATTTGACCATTCATCTTATTGAAAATGGTCAAATGTTGTGAGCAAAAGTCAACAGTAACAAGTACTATGCAGTGTCAGAACCACATTCGGAGAAAAGGACGGGAGCTAGCACACGACGAACCATGAGAAGTAACAAAATACCTCTGGCCGGCATTCGTATCCTGACACATGTGGTTGGCACGTGAGTCATGTGGCCGAATTGGAGTGAGAGGCCGGGTGGCATGGTTGCATATGCCTGCCCAGCCGGCGGCGAACGCATCACACAGATGCATGGATGAGGCCTGGGAGACAGCTGATTCCATTGACGGGACCAAGGAGTTCCGCGAATATGGCATGAATAAAGCCCAAGGCTGCAGGGGGAATCGTATCACGAGGGTACCTTCAGGTATACGCCCTAGCTCATCGTGTAATGCTGGTTGGCTAAAATGGTTTCGGTTCTTTGATCGATAGATTTTCACAAAATGGCGTTCGGATCGAATTGGCCATCCCAGTGCCAGCGAAGAGGATCGTTCGCCGCAAGAATTTGTGCTAGTGGATGACTAGGGAGCTTCGAATTCGTCCAGTCTCACCTCCCTGGTGGGTGGATGCTGACGACTGAATAACTGACGGATGGATCCCATGATGGATGCGTCGATACGTCAAGATTTTGTGCTTCACTGCATGACGGATGGAAGGCTGCTGGGAGCGAACTTGCCACAGTGAGCAACGTGGTAAGTGTGTCATCCAAACGCTTTGGCGTCATCAGATATATACCGGAAAACCCACATAAAAAAAAAGATTAGCTAAGGGTTTATCTTCAATGGATGAATGACAACGACATAGAGATTCTTGTGGCTTCTTTAATACACTAGTAAAATGCACGTGCGACACGCACGTGTTTCAAAAATCCAATAGAAACATATATTAATTTATTTAAAACAATGCTCATAAGAAACAATATGACTACAATGGTAGCTCTGACATCTTGAAAGACCTTTCTATACCACACACATTATCCGGCTTAGTTATTTTATTGGGTATGTCATGGACTTATGCTGATTGATACGGAAGAACGCCAATTCAACTCCATCACCATCTTCCAACTTCTGATCTCTACAACTTTTAATCAGCATGCAACTTCTGATCTTTGTGACTTCTAATCAGCTAGCAACTTCTGAATTATAATCTCTGTAACTTCTAATCAACTTGCAACTTCTGACCCCCTTATCTGACAACCTCTCACTTGATATCCTGGACTGGAATCAATTTTTAAAATTGAGTACTGGAATTATCAAATTGCTCCAGTCAAATAATTGTGTGCGAACATTACTACATTACTCCATGCATATGAAGTATGAACCTTCATAAACCTAAATCAGCTAAGCATCAAATCAGTGTACAATGAGCCGATAGCCAAATTTGAACTCTGCAAAAAATGTATGGAACAAAATAATAAGCACTTCTGAACAATATAAATGCAATCCTAAAGTGCTATCTAATAGATGCAAGCAATTTGTCCAACAAGATGAAGCCTGACCTTCATTATCAACTGTAACCTGTATGTGGCTATGGTGGCCAAAGTTGTGTGCGTGTGTGGTTTGAAGCAACAATTTGAAGCAATAAGCAATACTAACCTGTTCTTACCAGTGTCATCTAACGTAGCTCCACTTGATGGCAGGGTGTAACCAAGCTCAGTTCCAACCTGCCAACTATTGTTGGTCTGAAAAATGTTGTGATGAGCTCAACATAAATAGAAAAACAATGATGGATAAAAATGAACTTTCTAATACTTCAAAATTTGAGATTAAGTTGGCATTTAAGAGAATAATTAAATTTGACAATAAATTCATGCCATCATCTAAAATAGATAACCCGTGTCCATATCCAAGCACTGCAGATCATACCCTTTCCACTCCCTGAAAGAAAAGAGTATATTTTCAGAACGGAAAAAACAATTTCAGTTCAATAAATCTAGAGAAAATCTAGTTATTTAAACACAAGAAATATTCACTTATTGCTTGCTAATATCTGTATACTTCTTGAACAAATATATTTTTGGTCATGCAACCCGGTGCTGCAATCAAGAAGAGATTGTTCCAGCCAGAGAATGACACTACAAATAAGGGATAATAACTAAGAAACTCCCTCGGTCCCGGTCGTCTTGTGCGGTCGAGCAACGTGCCGGCGCTAGCAGCAGCGGCCATCCATCGCCCGCGGCAACACCCCTGATCCCGGTCATCTTGTGCGCGAGAGCGGCATGTTAGTGCTGGCCGCAGTGGCGGCAGCCGTCCCTAGCCCACAGTGTCGTCGCGGACCAGACCAGAGCACCTCACATCAGTCATAGAAAATCTTCAGCACATGTGTGTTCAAATTAGTGTCATTTCCATTTGCTCCACCAGTCACAGGTGCCTTCAGGAATCACATCAGTAAGGCCTGATGATATCTGAAAGAGTTGATTAGATGATCAATTCAATAACTGTGATTGCAACTTGTATTGGATTTCAAAGATGTTTGTGAGCTTGGCTCACTGAATCCATTTGAGACGAACAGTCCCACTGAAGAACTGGTTCGTGCGGGACTGCCAACCTGCAATGTAAACCAGGAGGCTTCTAACACGGAGCACAAGAATGATATCATGGGAGTACTTCGAGGACCTTAGTACAGGATGGTGTGATACCTTAGATTTAGTGTTCTAGGTGCATCCGAACACACTTAATGAAATGCAGCGTAACCTCATTTAAATCAGTTATGGGCCTGAAATAAAACCCGTATGTTGATTTGCATGCTGCATTGCAAGAGTCATTCAGCTTAAATGAATTTACTGCAGGGGATACCTGATTGAGAAAGCAGTAGCACGCTTTCGCTCCTGAAGTCCCTTGAGGCTACCATTGACCCAGACGTACATACCAGTCCTTTATAAGCAGGATGAAAGAAGGAAAAGTGACAATCCATCCACATCAATGTGCGGCAATTCTTCCCTCAAGAAAAAGGGAAGACATTGAAATGCTTTAATATAAGAATGAAAAGCCTATAGCCTATACATACTGAATATAGCAGCAGTTTCAGAAGAATCTGAAGCATCATTCACCCTGTGAACAGAAACAGAAATTAGACAACTTATGTCAATTTCTTTTGGGGTAAGGAAACAAGGTGATAGCTCCAAAAATTCACTGAATCATACACACACCTATACTGCAAGTGTAGAATCAATCAGTGTTTACATTGGGATAGTCCGTATGCCCCTATCGTTTGTCAAAGTTGTGGTTAATTACTTAATTATTATCAAGTAGCAAATGGATAAGACTTGTACAGTGCAGGATCAACATATTTTTTTTCCGAATAACATCAGCATATTCTGCATTGTTGTGTGCCTCAGTTCTGATGACAGCTAACAGTATGCTAATAAAAAGTAAAACTAATGTCTTGCATGCTGCAATGCCATTACAAGAGAAAATGTGCTTCAGAAATTGAGAGCAAGTGATTTATGGTAATGGTGTAACCATCTGATGAAATCGAGGCGGCCAGTGCCGTCGTCCAGCGTGAATGACAGACACATCGGTGGTCCGCTCCGCCTTGCCGTTCACCATCCCCACAAGTCTAATCTGCAAAACCCATCAAAATCCCAAATTAATTTCTCACTCCACACGAATAGACACAACGACGAGGAGGGGAAAGAGGCACATTACATTAGCCGTCTCGAGCCGTCGATGACGAATGGGGCGCCCTTCTCTCCGGTGCCAGACTGATGCGCATCGGCGGTCTGCTTCACGGTGAGCTGCATGGAGCCGGATGCGCCCCACATCTGCGAATCCGCTCGTAGGTGGCGACGACGACGCCGCTTGCCCTCCCTCGCCACCGTGGACCGGAGCGCAGCAAGGAGGACGTGCTGCCCCTCCCCTGTGTGAGAATCTGCCCTCCTGCGGCCCATGGCGAGGAGGCTGGCAGCCGGTACAGGGAGGGCGGCGGGATCCATGGGTGGAGAGAGAGAAAAGGGGGAAATTGAAGAGGAAGACCGGAGGGATCCGGCAGCCGGCTCCGGTAAAGCCGCGACAGCCGGCGGCGGGGAGGGCGGCGGGAGGGGCGGAGGATAGGGCGGCGGCCGACGGTCGTGTGGGAGTGAGGGGGTAAGAAGAGAGGAGACCCGGTCGTTTTTGTTTCCACACCGTGCGGCCGTGCGGGTGGGTGGGTGGATGGGTGGAATAACGCTGATGTGTGGGTCCGGCACGGGTACAGGTGGGCGGGTATGCCGAGTGCGGGTGAAAAAAGTTAGGCATTTTTGGCAGAAACGCTCTCCAAATTGCAATTTTTTGGTACTTCGTAGTCTTTCCGCACTATCCACTTCCAAAAATATATGACTGGTAGGTCCGGCGTGAGGGGTAAGGCGGGTCCAATTTGGATGAGAAAAGTTTTCAATTGTCTTCGCTCCTTATAGTATAGATTTGCTTGGGTCGACGCAGTGGTGCTGAATATAATCAGCATGATGCGTGTGTGATTCGGAATTTCCGGTAATATATCAGGTAAGGTTAATTCTCCATTATTCCTACTCATCTCGACACTGGGGAAGGGGCATACATAGCAACATACATTGGTAGAGCGGGAGGCTTCTATATGCCTCATTAGTCCCGGTTCAACTATAGAGCCTGGACTAAAGGCTTTTCATCGACGTGGCCCGAAATGGGTACGGGAGGCGCGCCCTTTAGTCCTGGATGGTATAACCAACCGTGACAAAAGGGTTGCCTCCCAACGTCTTTTTCCAGCAATGATTGACGCAGGATTTTAGTCCTGGGTGGTATTACTAACCGAGACTGAAGGGTGCCCCTATAGTCTCGGTTGCTAACTCCACCCGGTGCTAATGCTTTAGTCCCGAGTGGTGTCACCACCCGGGACTAAAGGTTGCGCCCTATAAATCCAACTTCTTCTTCCTCTTTCTCTTGCCCGAGCCATTCTTCACCTAGAGCCCAAGCTCCTCCTCCATGGCGCCTCAACCTTAGAGAGGTGCTGCTGAATTTTTTTCTTCAACAATTTGTGAAGATTTCTCTCATCTAAAGTGTTGTCCAGGTTTGATTCTTCTTCCTTCCTTCATTTGTTGTTATTAAATTTTTTTTATGTTTTAGAGATGGAGAAAATAAAAATCTTAATTCTTAGGTAGGAGGAGCTAATAAGAGATGAGGTTGTTTATATACTTTAGATATAGAAACAAAAGTGGTTAGGTAGACACTAGCATTCTCTTGTTATCTTTTAATTTGATGTAGAAAAAATTGAATTTTACTTTTTGATATAATGATACATAGAACTAATTATTAATTTTACATTTAGCTAATTTTTAGATGTTAGTTTATAAAAAATATGGTCATTAATATTGGAGATATAAAACATAGCCATCAGGTGACCTCTGTATGTCATTGTATCACAACAAATGACCAGATGCCTATAGTTCACATAGGATCCAATGATTGTCTCGGTTGTGGTACAATGACATACATACAGAGGTCACCTGATGGCTATTACAAGGCACGACATTAATAGCAATGAGTACAAGTCTCAATCTGAAACTGATCAGCTTCTAGCTTTTGAACCTCTCCTTTAAACACATTTATGAATTCATGTATTGTCTTCAAATGATCAACATATTCAGGAAGTATGTAGGTAGGCCTCCAATTCTCATCATCCCGTTCATAACGGAATACATCATCAAACTCACCCTTCTTCATCTTTGTCTTGTTTACTTTTTGATTTAATGATACATAGAACTAATTATTAATTTTACATTTAGCTAATTTTTAGAAGTTAGTTTATAAAAAATATGGTCATTAATAATGGAGATAAAAAAATAGCTATCAGGTGACCTCTTTATGTCATTGTATCACACAAATGGCCAGATACCTGTAGTTCACATAGGATCCAATGATTGTCGCGGTTGTGGTACAATGACATATAGAGGTCACCTGATGGCTATTAGAAGGCACGTCATTAATAGTAATGAGTACAAGTCCCAAGCTGAAACCGGTCAGCTTCTAGCATTTGAACCTCTGCTTCAAACATATTTATGAATTCACGTATTGTCTTGAAATGATCAACATGTTCAGAAAGTATGTAGGTAGGCCTCCAGTTCTCATCATCCAGTTCATAACGGAATACATCATCAAACTCACCCTTCTTCATCTTTGTCTTGTTTATTATGATTTAAAGAAAATAATTTTTGGACTTAATATGATGCAGATGAACCGGCAATGCATGAACGCCGACAGACGATCCCCGGAGTACATTGCTGGCATGCATGCTTTTCTCGAACCGGCCAAAGCCAACAAGAACCCAAAGGGATTCATGTGCTGTCCATGCTCTCTGTGCAGAAACGACGAAGACTACTCTAACTGGGGGACTCTTCACCTCTACTTGATTAAAAACGGATTCATGGCGAACTATGTGGTTTGGACTAAGCACGGTGAAAGAGGGGTTGTGATGGAAGACAACGAAGAAGAGGAGGATGATAATAACATTCCGGACTGAGCCGCGGGGCATGCTTTTGCGGATACTTTAATGGAAGATGCTGATGAAGAAGAGATATCGGAAGATGGCCATGTTGATGATCTTGGTCAGGTTCTACAAGATGCACATAGAGACTGCAAAAATGATAAAGAAAAGGCAAAGTTGCAGCGTATGATAGAAGATCACAAAAAACTATTGTACCCAGATTGCAAACAAGGTCACAAAAAGCTTGGTACTACACTGGAAAAGTTGCAATGGAAGGCAAAATATGGTGTGTCTGATAAGGCATTTGAGGGGATGCTAAAAATTGTGAAGGATAAGCTTCCCGAGAACTATGAATTGCTGTCGACAACATATGAAGCGAAACAGACTGTGTGCCCTATGGGGTTGGAGGTTCAGAAGATCCATGCCTTCCCTAATGATTGCATTGTATATCGAGGCAAGGAATACTGGAATTTGGAAGCTTGTCCTGTGTGCAAAGCGCTACGTTATAAGATCCGGAGAGATGAAGATCCTAGTGCTCTCGAGGGGACACCACCCAAGATGACGAAAGTTGCGGCGAAGGTTATGTGGTATTTTCCTATAATACCACGTTTGAAGCGTTTGTTGATGACATGACACAAAGAGGATCGTAAGAAAGACCACATGGTGAGACATCCGGCAGATGGGTCTCAGCGGAGAAAGATAGATAGAAAATACAAAAAATTTGTTGGGGATGCAAGAAACATAAGATTTGGTTTAAGCACAAATGGTTTGAATCCATTTGGTGAGTTTAGCAGTGGTCATAGCACTTGGCCTGTGACACTATGCATGTTCAACCTTCCTGGTTGGATGTGCATGAAGCGAAAGTTCATTATTATGTCGGTGCTAATCCGAGGTCCAAAACAACCCGGCAACGACATTGATGTGTATCTAAGACCATTGGTCGATGAACTATTACTACTATGGAAGGAATAAGGTGTACGTGTGTGGGATGAGGATAAGCAAGAGAACTTCAAACTACGAGCATTGTTGTTCATTACCATCAACGATTGGCCTGCTTTAAGTAACCTATCAGGGCACTCAAACGAGGGATATCGAGCCTACACCCACTGTTTACATAAAACATACGGTTTTCATCTGAAGAATTGTAAGAAGGTCGTGTATATGGGTCACTGTCGCTTTCTTCCTGAGAAGCATCCCTTAAGGAAGAAATGTATGCATTGGAAAGGGAAGGCTCATCATCGTACAAAGCCCACCCATTTTAAAGGAGAGGAGATATTTGAGATGGTAAAAGATCTAAGGGTAGTTATTGGAAAGGGTGACGGTAGTGAACCAGTTCCACATGATGCTAACGGGCGTGCACCAATGTGGAAGAAGAAATCTATATTTTGGGAGTTACCTTATTGGGAAATCCTTGAGGTCCGAAATGCAATTGACGTGATGCACTTGACGAAGAACTTTGTTTGAATGTGCTAGGCTTCTTGGGTTGTTACGGTTACTCTAAGGATACATTGGAAGCACAATGAGACCTGAAAGATATCCATAGGAATGTAGCACCTCCGAAAGAGGTTGATGAAGAAGCAGATCCTAAAGAGGTTGAGGAAGAAGAACAAGATTACTTAGGTCCTGCTAGTTACACTCTCAGCAAGGAAGAGAGGACATCATGTTTGATTACCTAAACAGTATGAAGGTTCCATCTGCCTACTTGTCGAATATAAAAGGGATCATAAATATGAAAGATAAGAAGTTCACAAATCTAAAGGCCCACGACTGCCACCTGTTGATGACACAGTTGATTCCAGTTGCGTTGAGGGGTGTTCTACCAAAGAATGTACGATCAGCGCTCGTAAAGCTTTGTGCATTTCTCAATGCAATTTCACAGAAGGCAATCGATCCAAGGAACCTAGTGAAGCTACAGAATGATGTGGTGCAATGTCTTATCAGCTTTGAGTTGGCATTTCCACCTTCATTCCTCAATATTATGACTCACCTCCTGGTGCACCTTTTGAAAGAGATTACTATTCTCGGTCTAGTATTCCTGCACAACATGTGGCCTTTTGAGAGGTTCATGTCAGTCCTCAAGAAATATGTTCTTAACCGTGCATGCCCGGAAGGAAGCATCGCCAAAGGATATGTAACTGAGGAGGTCATTGAGTTTTGTGTTGACTTTGTCGACTCAATTGACTCGATTGGGGTTCCAGTATCATGGCACGAGGGGAGGCAACTGGGAAAGGGCACCATTGGAAGGAAAGCAAGTTTGAGCAATGATACTGATTTGTTCCGTAAAGCACATCTAGTTCTTCTGCAACAATCAACTTTGGTGGCTCCGTATATAGAGGAACACAAGCACATTATTTCTTCTCAAAATCGAACCAAAATCGAAGCATGGGTTATACGCCATCACTTGGAAACATTTCCCTCATGGTTGAGTGAACAACGTATCAGTGATTCCACGATTCACCCACAACTCGCTTTGTTAGCTAGGGGACCTTCTAGCACAATTGTGAAATTCCAAGCTTACGATATAAATGGCTATGCTTTTTGCACAAGAGACCAAGATCGGGAAACCACACACCAAAATAGTGGTGTCCGTATAGATGCCATGGACAGCAAAAAGAACAAAAACTCCAATTATAGTGTCATAGAAGAGATATGGGAGCTTGAGTACAGGGCGCTGAACATCCCTCTGTTTCTTTGCAAATGGGTAAAACTAAATGGAGGTGGCATAAGGAAAGATCAATATGGAATGACAATAGTGGACCTGACCAAGATTGGTTTCAAAGATGAACCATTTGTCCTTAACAAAGATGTGCATCAAGTTTTCTATGTCAAGGATATGACTAGCAAACCGAAGAATACAAATCCCCAAGAAGGACCACAAGAGCGAAAGTGTCACATTGTTCTTCCAGATAAAAGAGTAATCGTGGGAGTCGAGGACAAAAATAGACAAATCGGATGATTATGATCAGTTCGATGGCATGCCTCCATTCGCTGTCGAAGTTGACCCAAGCATATCACTTGGAAATGAAGAGACACCGTACTTACATCACGACGATGACCAAGGAACTTTCATCAAGAAAAGGAACTTCAATGTTGTACTGTAATGATTAATGTTCAAATCATTTGTATAATGTTGTATGAGTGTATTCCTTTATGTATTTCAACTGAAACTTGTTGTAAGGCTTTTAGATGCCCTGTGGGAAGTAACCACCAAGTTTCAGATATTTCTGAATTAGTTGAGCATTTGTTTCAGTTTAATTGAATTTTCGTGCGATATCACCCAATAATTAAACATTGATCTGAGTCCATCACTAAAAAGATATGGAATGGTGTCAAATTTTGCCACATGGTCTCTTGTGTCATAGGAGACAAATATTTATGGAGTCAGATGTATAATTCTTGTTTTAAAAATTTATATGAAATGAAATTAGCATTTTTGTGACAAAAAATTGAAAAATAGAAGTAATTATTTCAACTATCAAATTAATTTTTACATAGAAAAGTGAAGGTTATTAATTCTTAACTCAAAACAATTTTGCATGGTTCAAATATTTAAACTTACCATTTTTAGAAAATCTTGCAAAGAGAAAGAATGAGAAAATAAGGAAGGAAAATGGGAAGAATTCAATGTCCTGTGCAAAATACCCCTTTAGTCCCGGGCCGTGTAACAAACCGAGACAAAATGGAGGCCTTTTGTCTCGGGTGGTAACACCACCTGGGACTAAAGAGGGAAATTTTCCCTTTTGGGGGCTCCCACGCGAAATCACCCTTTAGTCCCGAGTGGTGTTACCAACCGAGACAAAAGGCCACCCCTTTTGTCTCGGTCTGTCACACGACCCGGGACTAAAGGGGATCTATATAAGAATGGCGACCCTCCCCCTCCAAAACTTAGCCACTTTTTCCGTCTCCGATTGATCTGCCGCCGTCATCGTCTCCTCATTCTCCTTCGTCGTCGTCGTCCTCCCCGACCGCCACATCCCGCGTCCTCCCCGTCCTCAGCCCCTCGGAATTCGCCGCCGCCGTCGACCTCTTGCAATCCGCCGTCCACCCCTTCTCCGCCGATGCCGTCGGCCCCCGTGTGGTCCCGCCACTGTCGTGGACGACGTAACCCGAAATGCGGCCTCCCCCGGAGTCGCCGTCGACGCGCCCGTCATTATCAACCGCGCGTCGGCCTCCTCCCCATCCTCCTCCTCGGCGCCGTTGTCCTCGGCCTCCGGGGCTCCGCCGCCGCCGCGCGCCGCCTTACCGCCCGGCTGGCCAGCCTGTCGCCGCCACGCGCACAACATCGTCTGTCCTCCTCGTCGTCCCACTCCTCCGTCGCCTCGTCCTGCTTCGCTCGGCCTTCCTCCTCACGGTCATCATCCCCAACGTCGGTAGGGGCGCAGCCTCCCCCCCAACCGCCGTCTCTCCCCGGCTACTGGTGCCTCCCGACGCACCCAGGATCACGCCGCCGCCTCCTTGCCGACTCCGGTAGGTGCCACTACCGAAATTCATGAAAAATTGTGGTTATTTTAGAAAATGATAGAAATTCATAAGAATTATTTTATATTCATAGTAATGGATATAAATTATTTTATTTTCTCAGAAATTCGTGTCTATTCATAGAAAATTAGTGTTTATTCTTGTTTATTCTAGGAATAGAGAGAAATTATTGTATATTCTCATAAATCCGTGTCTATTTATAGAAAATTAGTGTTTATTCTTGTTTATTCTAGAAATAGATAGATGTTATTGTATATTCTCAAAAATTCGTGTCGATTCATAGAAAATTAGTGTTTATTCTTGTTTATTCTAGAAATAGATAGAAATTATTGTATATTCTCAAAAATTCGTGTTTGTTCATATAGAAAATTAATTAGTGTTTATTCTTCAAATTCATAGAAAATTCTTGTTTATTCTAGAAGTAGCTAGAAATTATTGTATATTCTCATAAATTCGTGTCGATTCATAGAAAATTAGTGTTTATTGTTCAAATTCATAGAAAATTCATGTTTATTCTAGATGGATGAAAACAATAACAATGATGAAAGGATTATAGAGGACATTATTGCTCACGGTACAAATACGGTTGCAACCTACACCGACGAGGAGTGTAGCCAAGCAAACGGGTTCCTCAACATAACTATGATCGAGGAAGGAGACGTTGCCGCCGAGGACTTGGAAACTAACGAGGACAACATAGCCGCCGACTCAGAAAATAATGAGGACCTTGAGGATGCTAATGCGGAAGGTTCCAACGAGGTATATATATCATTAGTATTAATTCGCTAACCCCATTTATTACATAAATAAATAACGAATATGCTACTTGTAGGTTTCTGGATCAACGACGAAAAAGGCTAAGAGAGGCTGTACACAACTAATCGTCGGCGATGTGATGTATCATATCACGAAGGTGTCAGAGCTTGGCCAGCCATGCGCTCCAAAAAAAATCAAAGACAAGTTCGTGTCTCTATGTAGGGCCATTGTAAGGGACAACATGCCCATCAAGTATAGAGAATGGAAGGGAAAACCAAGTAATCCATACATGGTTCCGGAGTTAGTAAAAGACCAGTTGTGGGATGATGTGCTAAAACACTTCACTCTTCCTGAAGGCGTCGATGCAAACCTTGTTAAGGGTTGGACTCTACAGAAGATGGCAACTCAATTTTAGAATTTCGAGAAGAAGTTGACTCGAGATTTTGTCAAGAAGAACCAAACTCCAAATTGGGATGAATATCTGAAGATAAAAGATAACTGTAAGTCCTTTGTTGAATACAAGAAAACTGAAATTTTTGCCCAAAAAAGTGCACAAGGGAAGAAAAGTGACAGTAAGAAAGGGTAGTACAACTATCGTCTTGGCCAAGGTGGTTACGCGATAGCAATTCCCAAGTGGCAGAAGATGTAACAAGACCTTATCGCCAAAGGTATCATATCACCGGTCTTTGACTGGCCCGATCGATCGAAGAATTGGTATTATTCGCATGGAGGCAGATTGAACCCAGATGATGGTACCCTTGAATTTCCACTCACGTTACGAGAGAAGGCACTTGAGATAATGAAAAAAATATAGAAGATGTCAGAGCTTGTAGATTGAAGGTTGACAGAGAAATGGATGAGCTCACTTTGGTGCTCAGGAATCCAGAACACCCAGGTGAGAGACATGGGTACCCCTGGGTCCCCACCGACCAGAGTCCCAAAGGCCCCTGCCAAGTGGACCCGACCTGCTAGAAGCCCTGCTGACCTGGAAGTGAGCCCGAAGACCTTATCCACAGACCCGACAACCATGGATGACCATGGGCGACCTTATCCCGATCCCGGAGGATCCGCAGTACTTGGAGTACAAGACAAGACACCAGAACGCGACTTGGCGCCGCCTATAGGTCCGTATATCATGGGATACTCCTTGTAATCCAGAAGGATAGCTTTCCAACTTGTAACCGACCCAGATATGGGTCCACCGACCTCGAATGGAAACCCTAGCCCGTTGCCCATATAAGGCGGCCTAGGGCTCCATTCGAGGGGACAACTTGATCTCTCTCGCATAATTCCACCACCAAACTGGACGTAGGGTTTTACTCTCCGGAGGCCTGAACCAGTCTAAACCCTTGTGTTCTCGTGTTCTTCACCTACTTGCCGTGTTTTGAGTTCATCACGTGAACTACCACCTATGCTCTTAGTTCCCGATCCCTCCATTAACCTGCAAACTGCTTGGGTAGCCCCCTTGCGGATCCGTCTAGGTCTCAACCCCTGACAGTTGGTGCACCAGGTAGGGGTGATCAGGAGCTCGCTATGCAACATGGTGGCCCGATCGGGTGTTGTCTTCCCGGCAAGCATGGCGGACATCCTCGCCAACCCCGTCGAGATCTGCTTCGGCTCCTTCACGACGACCTCACCCGTTGCGGTGGCTGCAGCTTCTCCAGCGGCCGCGAAGCGGGTCGCAGCGGCGCTTGTCACCACCCCTGTTTCCGATCTAGCATCAGAGACCCACCCGCCCAAACCCTATGATCTTGTTTAGGGGATGGAGCGTGTTATCAGCATGATGGATGAAACCCTCAAGATCTGTGAGCGAGCTCAACGCTCGGCGCAGCTGGCGCTGCACCATGATACCTTCTCCTTCGGCCTGCGACCTTCGGCAGGCGCCAATTCCCGCCAGATGTCCTCCCAGATCCAATCCAGGCGGCGGCCCTTTGGTGACCTAAAGCTTGCCCCTCGCGCTCGGCGCGACCCTCTCGACGTACCTTGCACCTACCATAAGGGTGAGAGGCATACTCTCTGCGGATGTCACCTGTGGAAGAGGATCGACCAAGAGCACCACCGCGGCACCACACGAATTCCCTAGTCCCCGAACTGTGGCGAGTTTCAGAAGGTCCGGGTCCGTGTCTCCCCCAATGACTCAGACATCGTCTTCCGCTAGGTGCTCAAAGTCTCAAACAATGAACCACCACGTCACGGCGCGATGGACTCCGAGGAGGCGGCACGCATCCAAGGAAATGCCTTGCATTGCGTGCTCAGCGACGTGTAGAAGAATAGCGTCGTGCTGTCTGTAGCGAACATGGCCTCATAAGCCATTTGTTCGAGTATGATTTTGGTGATTCATGACAACATGATCAATGGGACTAACCATATTGTTTAGCATGTCTTTGTAGACATTTCTAGGTCCCAAGGATGCAAAAATACCACATGCCAAAATGAGAAGATAGTTTATTTTTCAAGGGTCAAAACCATGGAAGAAAAGGAAGAAAATTGACACTATCGGATGAACCGACGGTACCATCAGTGCATAGCGTCGGAGTACTTGGTACACCGTGCAACGACTGGAGTTAACTTGATACCGTCGGATGAACCGACGGTCCCTTTCCTAGTTGCGTCGGATGAATTGGAGAAGAGAAGCCGCGAAGACAGCAGCGTCGGATGAACCGACGGTCCATTGGAGGGAACCGTCGGTCTATCCGATGGTCGAGTTTAAACAAGACAGAGACATGCCAAGATCAACGCAGTAGCACCAGATGAACCGACGGGTCAGCAGCGGTTCAACCGATGGTCACGTGGAAGCTAACAGTAAGGATCTGGCCGCGGGGTCTTCAGCACCGGATGATCCGACGGTGCGTCGGATCATAGCGTCAGAGTAGTTCTGTCAGAGAACCTCAACGGCTAAGTGACGTGGGAGGGGCACCGGATGAACCGACACCCTGAAAAGGATAGCATCGGTTCATCCGATGCTTACTTTTTTAGTGGTCGTTAGCCAACGGCTCTTTGGATGCCTTGGGCTATTTATACCCCTCCACTCACCCATTTGAGGTCGTTGGATGGTGTGGAAGTGCAGAGGAGTGCAAGACACCTAGAAGGTCATATCCAATCCATCCAAGTGCTAAATTTGCTCATCCATAGACTTGCACATGCTTTGTGTGTGTGCTTAGTGCTAGGCTTAGCTTAGAACTGAGTGAGTGCAAGGTGTGCCTACCTTGTGAGGTGATTCTTGAGTGGATCAAGTTGTACAAGGTGCACCGGAAGCCTTGGGGCCTAAGTGGCTCACCGGCAATCGTCTTCGACCCTCCGGCTTGGTGTGGAGTGGCGAGGACACTTTGTGCGGGGGACGTGGAGACCCCCTTCCTAAGTGGAGATGCTCCTTAGTAGAGGCGGCATCAAGGTGACCAAGGGAGCTTGGCGAGTGCCTAAGTGGCGAGCCTTTGTGGCGAGTCAAGTGGTGCTCTTGGGAGAGACTTGGTGACCGGGAAGCAATACTCTTGTGTGAGTGCTTCAACAACGTGGACTAGTGGTGGCTTAGTGCCTACCGATACCACGGGATAAATCGCGTGTCAAGAGTTTGCTTCCTCTCATCCCTCTTTACGTTTCCGCATTACTCTCTTGCAATCTTTGTTTGCCTTTACTTTCCTAGAGTAGTATCATGCTAGGATTGGCTATAGGTTGCAAACCTTGTTTTGGGATGGGAGTTTCACACTAGAACAACCATAGTTGCACATCTAGATAGTATGTTCTAGTTTATCTTTATGCAAAAATAGTGAAGCCATAGGTTAAGGTTTTTTAAGTTGCCAAATTCACCACCTCCCCCTCTTAGGCTACGAGCATCCGATTACTTACACTGTCCCCCCTTGCGCTCGAGACCTTCGCCTCGAGTTCGAGGAGGCAGGGCTCCCGACATACAATAGCCCTCAGTCCAACCTGGGTGCTGCCATGGCACGTCTCTAGCAAGCTCAGCCGTCACCTGAGGCCGAGGCGGCCATCACCTACCTTCAAGTCGCCACAGCCCTGGTAGAAGAAAAGAGCGAGGCCTCCAAGTCTGCCGCATCTGCGTCGACGCATCACTCACACAGTCGATCCCATCAACCTCGGCGCAACAACCTTCCACCCATCCAGGAGGAGGTCGATCAGCACAACCCCGAGCAGCCCAACCACCGGGCTAACGGCGCCAACGGTGGTCACCTCTGCGTCAACCTCGACAACAACAGGCGCGCCCGCGACGCTCGCGGCGCCCGCGACTACATCGACCAACACCAGTGCGAGCGCGAGGAGCGAGAACTACGCCATCACGCGGAGTACGACCGCGAGTATGGTACCCCCGGCGTCGTCCATCGCATCATGGAGCGCGAGCAGCGCGACTGCCATGACGTCGAGAATCGGCGCGTGCGGTGTATAAAGAGAAGTACGGCAACCCGAAGGTCGCCCCCGCCAATCGGGATCGCCAACCACGTTCCCAGGTCGTTGTCCCTGCGCACAACAGGGGCGCCGTTCAAGCCGGAGGCAACGTCGACGACATAGCCATCACCGCCTTCCCCGCTCAAGCCGCAACCTGCACCTGCAATACTCAGCCAAGAGTCAGTCCACACCACGTTGTCAATCACTCATCACACTAGGGAGCGACCATCCACCAGTCCTCAGGTTTGTGGTGACCATCTCTGCATGGTAGTGGTGGTTTGGTGCGCAACATCATTGATGGCGCAAGTGGTGACTTTTACGTGTCCTTTGGCTTGTTTTGGTGGTCGGGACTGCACTTCTGGTGGGGTTCGTGGACTGACGGTGATGGTAGGGTGGTTGCCATGATGGTGAGTGTTGAGGAGTTGTCGTTAAGCGATGTCGATTTGTGGCTCCTGTTGATGTTCCAATCCGACTGGGCAGAGTATTTTTTATGTCTCTTCATCCCTGCCTCGCCCAAAGGCTCGTTGCTGCCACTCGAACTCACAGATGAACGACGAAAAGGAAGGGAAGAAGGAAGGAAGAAGGGTGTGGTCATCACCTCGCCGTCGAATTGAGCCTGGTTGTCGTTGAGTCGAGCCTACAGGGTGTCAAACGAGCACCGGTGTCGTCGAATCAAACACCCATGACCGATGGCACCCATGCCTAACCGCCTCCGCTTGAGGTCGAGATGAGAGGAGGACTGCTCGATTCGCCGGATCCAGCGTCGGAGGAGGGCCCGCTCGTTTCCCACCTCCATGAGATCCACGAGTGTCGCCACCGCGCCCGGCCGGAGCTCCACGGGTGCTGCCTCCGAGCTCGGTGGCAGCTCCGTGAGCGCCATTACCCCTAGCTCCCCCGCGCAGCCGCGCCCTAGCCAGAGCTCGTGCTGCTGCAGCAGAGGAGGGGCAGTTGTGGCAGCAGAGGAGGAGCGGCCGCTTGGGCTGCAGGGGCCGGCGGCGGCCAGTGGCGGATCCAGGATCTATGGAGAGGGGGGCTCATTTTCATCCTTCTCCTTCTTCCCCTCTTTTTCTTCTTCTTCCTCCTCTCTTCCTTCTTCCTCTTCTCATTCATGGCTCAAATTTGCTAGGGGGGCTCGGGGGGCTCCAATGGACAACATGGGGGTAAGGGGGCTCCAGCCCCCACGCTGGATCCACCCCTGGCGGTGGCGCACCCGACTCCTCCACTCCAAGCTATGGCCCGGCTCCACCAACCCCCTACAGGAGCTCGAGAAAAGGGTGGGGGAGAAGAAAGAGAGCAGCACCAAAGCTCGAAGAGTGGGGCAGGCCGGTGGGAAAGAAGGGGTGTGGGATTTATTGGTCACTGATGTGTTGGTCCCATCTGTCATAATAAGAGTAGGGGTTGAGAAGAAGGGGTTGTTGCTGGAGTTGAGCCAAAAAAAATGAAGCCTCCAAAAGTTAGGGGAGCCCCTACTCAATAAAGTAGGGGCTATTGCTGGAGTTGCTCTAAGGCACCTAAATTACAAGGATGTCAAGTGACATGCTGCGGTAGTGACGTAATGTTATATGATGCACCATCTGTTCCAAATCGTAGGTCATTCCAACTTTCTTGGAGAGTCAAACTATTTTGTGTTTGAGCAAAATTATAAAGAGGATTATAAAAATTATGGCACCAAATAGATAGATTATGAAAATATATTTAATGAAGAATCCAATAGTACTTATACCATAAATATTAGCACTTTATTATATAAATTTGAGATGATTTGACTTTTCAATAAAATTGGAATGACTAATAATTTGGAACGGAGGTAGTACATTTAAGGAACCAGAGGGTTCACAAGCAGTGCTGAGTCTAAATTAATACGCAATCATATAGAAGTATCATGTCTTCTGCCAGCATTGCACAAAATGTGTTTACTTTTTTCCAGGCGTACAGAAGGAGAGAATGGTGGCAGAGGACATGTATGTTTTTTTCTGCAGATGGGAAAGTGATTTCTGCCCCAGCAGCAAAGCCATGGCCAAACAAGCCGCCAAAGTGTACAGACTGTGCTCCCCTGTTCATGAAGGTTTGCGGATGCTCTTTCTTCCAACTTTCCAAGGTTTTGCTGTAGCTTCTATACTTGTTTTCAGCTTAAAACACATGCTTTTCCTTTTGCTTTTGAAGCCATATCAGATGAGAGGAGCTGGGGCCGTCGTTCACAGCCATGGAATAGAGACCTGCATTGCGTCAATGCTTGAACCTGGTGCGAAGAGAGTTCAGGGTAATTGCCCTTGTCCAGCCTCTTTTTCTGTCTGCCTAACATGTGAAGCTATTATTAATCGAAAATTCATTTCTAAGCCAAGGGTTTCAAAGGCCATGAATATTTATTTGCTGATTTTCTAGATTATGTCAGGATTTTGAGTTCATATTCACATCAACCTTCTGTATAGTTCATGAACTAGTTGGTCCTTTACATATGAACTTTAGCTCCAATATATGTTCCTTCAAACTGAATGTTAAATATTAATGACATGCTCAGATATCTACAATGTGATGATACAGAAGAAATGTGCACTTTTTTATTGGTGAAGATATTAATATCACGCACACTGTGTAGTTCCAAGAAAGAAAATCAGAAAGAACTAAAATATCAATGATTTTTAAGTATGAGAAAACAGTGATATGCTGATCAATCTGTTTGTAATATCAATATATCTTGCACTAGTTGTAATTATATACTTAGCAATAGTATTTATTTCTATTGATGACTAAAGTAATGATATGACTGACTGAGTCAAGTCTGACATAAGGGAACTTGGCTCCTTAGGCTGTCCGCACCTGTGCATGTTAAAGGAACGCGACGGGACACGGTGGCAGGTAGTGTTGCCCTTTCCCCTTTCTTTAGCTGCACCGGGGAACGGCAAAGGGGACGGGACCCTCCCGTTCGGCCGCGGTAACACCAAATCCAGCGTCGTCCGGTAGGAACGGTACACGCGGGGCCGCGCACTTGCACGCCATCCCTAACCACCACGGGGGAGAGGAGGAGCAGCGACGCAGCACCGCGCGGTAGGAGGGGGAGGAGAGAAGTAGAGCGGGAGGGGATGGTCGGGGAACTGCTGCTGCTATCGCCGCGCCGCGCTGCGCCGCCCAAGCTGTGGCGGACGGGAGTAGGGGAGGGACGGCGCCAGCCATCTCCGCCTTGCCTGGCCTGGCCGGGAAGAAGAGGGGGCCCTGCCAGGTGCGACGGAGGAGCCGAGGTGGCTGTCGTGCTCCAGGCCGTGGATCCCTGCTCGTCCCCGATGGCCGCTTGACTCTACCCACGCCGCTCGTCCTGGGCTGCGCCTCTCGGAAGCAGAGGAGGGAGCCGGCCATGGATCCACCGTGTGAGCTCCAGGGAGGGGACCGGCCACGACCCTGAGCTCGAGGCGGAGCTGTCGCGCCGCCCCCTGCTCCCATGTCGCCGCCATGCCCCGGGCCACTCGATGCGCGAGAGCTCGGCTAAGATTCGGCACGCCGACCGCCTCTGCTCGTCGCCACCTCCACGGAGATGGGGAGGTATGGCGTCGGATCTTGGAGCAGAGGGCCTGCCACCGGCCGCGCCCCTGCTCCTCCCCACCTTTGCTCCGAGCACGCAGAGAGGGGCGCGGAGAGGCCAGGAGGCGGCGTGGCTAGCGCGAAGAGGCTGGCAGGCGATGCGGCTGGCGAGAGGGTCGTGGCGTGGCACAGCTGGTGCGGAGAGGCCGACAGGCGGCGCGGCCGGATGGGGAGATGGGATGGAAAGAAAAAAGGAAAGAGAGAGAGGATGGGTGGTTGTAGATAATTGAATAAAATATAGTGTAGTTGGTATGAAGTATGAGATATAGGGGATGACGGGTGCGGGAAATTGGTACTGGATTGGAGAATCTCGATGACCAGATGGGAATATTCCTGTTCAGGGGATGAAAATAGAGTATGACAAGTGCGAATAGCCTTAAGACACACAATACAGACAGATACTGTAGGGGACTACTGTGGGAATAATGTACTGCCAATCGAGTGAAATTGTGGATGTGTCATTAATTTATGTACAATTGTCCTTTGTACATAGCCTGCTTACACCTCCTGTTTGGTAAATGAAGTCGTTTAGGATAGCGACGCGGTCTTCAATGTACAACTTTGACTTCTTATTTTTATAAAAATATTTATTAAAAACTAACATATGTATTGTATTTTGCAAGACAAATCTATTCATATAGTTTTCACATTTTCAAACTCAACAACTTAAAAGTTATTCATGATTTATATTCTCAATGTTTTACTCAAAACTTGTCCAAAACAACTTCATTAACAAACCGGAGGGAGTACTTAATTGTTGTACAGAAAACCTTATTTGACTAGCTGATCTTTATGCAGATGACTCATATGGAAATGCTTAAAGCAATCAAAGGTCATGGCTATCATGATGAATTGGTTATACCTATTATCGAGAATATGCCTTATGAGTATGAGCTCACTGACTCCCTAAGTGAGGCGGTATGCTATCAGTACCTATATTTGAATTAATCTCAGTCCCACACATCCAACGTGTCATTGAAAGACAATGTTGTCTCATTTTGAAGTTTTCAAACAATAAAATAAATTAGATATTTGTAGACAGTTGATGAGAAATTATTTTACAGATTGCAGCATACCCAAAGGCAACTGCTGTCCTTGTAAGGAACCATGGAATATTTGTCTGGGGTAACTCCTGGATCAGTGCCAAGACACAAGTATGATTCTCACGCTGTGTTTCTGCATTAGTTTTAAAAGCTCTGGGTATGTTTTTCTCTATGAGTTTCTGCAGTAGTTTTAAAATACTCTGTATCCTGACTGCTGACTAACATTTTTTGATGAAATCTCACTGTATTTATGCAACCAGTTCATTCTGTATACTTGGTTAGATATTTACTTTATCTTTATGGCCTTGCTTTTCAGGCTGAAAGCTACCACTATCTGTTAGATGCGGCCATCAAGCTCTATCAATTAGGTATTGATTGTAGAACTCCAGAACATGGCCCAATAAACCATGCAAAGAGAATGAGCAGCATTTTGAACACGGGAACTCCTAAGGGCATGTACAACCAACCCACAGACAGCGGGTCGTCTGCAGAACCTCGAACTTAGCATACAAACAGATATACAGACAGCTCATACAACCCACAGACAGAGAGGTCGTCTTTAGGCTTTTTAATGCATTGCATGTATCTTAAGATCAACTACAAATGCATTTGTGTATACCATTGTGTGGCTATTTGATTTGTGGCTATTTGATTGTATAATATCAAGCATAAATAATAGAAACATGATTATAATAATTTTTAGGTTCACAACTTCTTTGTCTAATTTTCACATTCACATTCAACTGACATGCCTGCAACTGATGCATCTGTTCAGATTCAGGTTCAGCATTCACATTCAGAAATTAGAAGAAAAAAATGATAGCATTCATAAGAAAAAATGATAAGACTAATTTGTTCACATGCAGCACTGCAACAATCTGTCTCCAATGTTGAACCTTCAGTAAACCCTACAAAAAAAAAGCCGACATATTAGCCACACGCCACATAAAAAGGAGGCCACATGTCATAGATCAATGTCTTTCAGAGCTAATTGCAGTCATAAGCTAATTCATAAGAAAAAATTGATAGCATTCCTAAGAGCTGATTGAAGATTTGCAGTCATCACATGCTTATAAGAATCATTCCTAAGAGATATAGCAGCCATCACATGCTCATCACATTCATGTTTCATATGCATGCATGAATGCCTGATGAACACCTAACACAGTATAGCAGCCATCAAACTCAACCCTTCTTTTCCCCAATTTCCCAATCCAAATCCTGCTAGCTTCTTTGACAAATCTTGTATAAGAACCAATGAACTCCACCTTATTGATTTGGAGTTTCCCCATTCGAGCAACCGATCCAACGAAATCAACTCCAAAAACTCGACCCCCTGCACTGACTCGCGAGCTGAATGGCTCTCGGCCATTCAGTTCATCAGTAAACTCCCAAAACAGTGATACATTGCAAACTCCATGACCCAGGACAAGAGCATGTGACGAGAAGAAAAATGGAGATAAACGTTTCCTGTCAATTACCTCGTGGTCCTGTTACAGCGAAGAGGAGGTGTTGGACGGGGAGGCCACCGGTGAGGGCCCGGTCGTCGCTGTATCCCGGGCCGCAACCTCGCCTCAAGACGCCAGCCGCCCCTCACGCACGGCGCACTGCCGTTGCCTCGGCTGCTGCGCCCGAACACCGCTCGCTACAGGCGCCGCTCGCCACAAAGCTCGACGCGGAGCCTCTCCCACGACCGCCGTGATGTACATCTTGCCTTCCAGGCGCCAGCCAAATCCCCTGCTTCCTCCTCCTACGCGCCACTCCCGCCAAACCCTCCAGGCGGACACGCGCGGGTGGATCCGGAGCCGTGGGCGATGGCAGCTCCTCCCGACGGGCGACGGTGGCCGCAGATCGAGAGATTATACATCCTGCAAAATGAGATTCCTTCCGCCGCGCCGGCTCCTTCCCGACGGTGGAGGATTTGGTTCAGTGCCCGGCCGCCGCTCCTCCCCGCACCGCCGCTGGCCGGAACTCTGGTACTCGCGCGGCCCCTCCCTCACTCTCTTCCCCGGCGGCCCTTCCCTCTCCCTCTCCTTCCCCGGTCGCATCCCAGAGCACCAGGAGGTCGCACGAATCTCATACAGCTGCTCCTGCGGGCGGGCGGGGCTGGACTTGGCGTGAAGTACTCCCACACGCGCGCACCGCGGGGGATTCTGAGCGCCGTCGCTTCGCGAAGACGGGGGCGTACAATGGGGGCGCAGTCGTCGACTCGACCTGGGAGAACGGGACCCTGCGTCGCCTCGCGAGGCGACGGGGGAGTCGTCGGTGGGAGGTAGCGGGGGGTTTTTCGTAAAAATGTCGGCTCATAGACGGCTCACAGACAGGGTATTAATTGGCGTTGTACATGTCCTAACGAGTGCCTTGCTGCTGAATCATTAAAGGTTAGTTCATTGCTCCTGATAATGTTTTAAACACTGTGTCCATTTTTGAGATTATTAAATTGCAACTGTGCATTGCATATGTAATTTTCTGAAAGTTATTATTTTTTTGAAAGCGTAGGAGAGCTGTGTTTCATTGTATTAAAGAGAAATTAATAGTTATATTATTTCAGTCCTTAACTTGTTGTGGGAGTTTGGTTATTCATATCTCTTCTCTTCCATTCTGTTGGACTCAACTTGATTATTTTCACTGTTGCAGTGTATTGTACTTGACATTGAGGGAACAACCACTCCAATATCGTTTGTGACCCATGTTATGTTTCCTTATGCTCGTGATAATGTGCGAAAGCATCTGATTTCTACATTTTATTCTGAAGAAACCAAAGAAGACATCAATCTACTGCGCATCCAAGTAAGTGATGAAAAGTTAACTGACATTTATATATAGTTCGCACATATTATTTTGTTTTATTCATGTCCTAATAAAAAACTAGTGACCAATTACTCAGATTGAAGATGACTTGAGAAATGGAACTCTTGGCGCTGTTCCAGTTCCACCTGATGAGGCTGGCAAGGAAGAGGTTATCAATTCATTAGTCTCCAATGTTGAATCGATGATTAAAGCTGAGCGGAAGATTACATCACTGAAACAACTTCAGGTATCTTAGTTTACAATTCTCGTTCTTCGCTTATTTCACAAATTTATGTAAGTTCATTTATTCTGATTAGCTAAATTCATGGTCATATATGGAGAACTGGTTTTGAAAGGAAGGAAATTCAAGGAGTTGTCTTTGAGGATGTTCCTGAGGCACTAAAGAACTGGCATTCTATTAAAATAAAGGTACAACTTAGACAACATTGTGTGAAATCAGGACTTCATATTCTGGCATTACAATTTTTTGCTTAAACAATCAAATGGGTAAAGTGCGCATTTTACAGTTACCACCGGTAGTCCCAGTTGGAAGGAGGCTTAGTTCTCTCCATTCCAAACAGGGAATCCCCCCGCCTTTTTAGTCCCGAGTGAACGAACCTAGACTAAAGAGGTCCTTTAGTCCAAGTTCGTTTCACGAACCGAGACTAGGGGGGCTACGCTAGCGCCATGAGCCCCCCCTTCCCTTGGTCTCGGTTCGTACTACGAACCGAGACTAAAAGGGTCCCCGTAATAACCTATGAAGCCTAGCATATTCATGCAAAGATTCTTCGTAAGATGCATCACATCAATTGCATTTCTAACCAAAAGGATTTGCCAATAAGGTAGCTCCTAAAGTATAGGTTTCTTCTTCAACATTGGTGCACGCCCGTTGGCATCAGTTGGAACAAGTTCACTACTGTCACCCTTTCTAAAGACTACCCTTAGATCCCTTACCATCTCAAATACTTGCTCTCCATTAAAATGGGAGGGCTTTTACGATGATCAGCATTCCCTTTCCAATGCATCCCTTTCTTCCTTAAGGGGTGATTAGCTGGAAGAAAATGACGGTAGCCCATATACACAACCTTGTTACAATTTTGAGATGAATACCTTGTGTTTTATCTAAACAATGCGTGCAGGCCCGATATCCCTTGTTTGTCTACCCTGAAAGGGTTACTTAGAGTAGGCCAATCATTGATGGTTACGAGCAACAATGCTCGTAGGTCGAAGCTCTCTTGCTTATCCTCATCCCACACACGTACACCTTGATCCTGCCATAGCAGTAATAGTTTCTCGGCCAATGGTCTTAGGTACACATTAATGTCGTTGCCGGGTTGTTTTGGACCTTGGATAAGCACCAACATCATAATGAACTTTCGCTTCAAACACATCCAACCAGGAAGGTTGAACATTAATAGGGTCACAGGCCAAGTGCTATGACCACTGCTAAACTTGCCAAATGGATTGAAACCATCCGTACTTAAACCAAATCTTTTGTTCCTTACATCCTTAGCGAAGTTCGGGAATGCTCTATCAATATTTCTCCACTGAGACCCATCAGCCGAATGTCTCAGCATGTGGTCTTCCTTACGTTCCTCTTTGTGCCATCTCATCAACTCAGCATTTGCTTTGTTCCTGAACAAACGCTTCAAACGTGGTATTATAGAAAAATACCACATAACCTTAGCCGGAACTATCTTCGTCTTGGGAGGTTGCCCCTCGAGATCATCAGGATCTTCATCTCGACGGATCTTATAATGTAGCGCTTTGCACACAGGACAAGCATCCAAATTCTCATAATCTTTGCCGCAATACAGGATGCCATCATTAGGGTAGGCATGGATCTTCTAAATCTCCAACCCCAGAGGGCACACAATCTGTTTCGCTTCATATGTTGTGCACGGTAATACATTTTTCTCAGGAAGCTTGTCCTGCACAATTTTTAGCATCCCCTCAAATGCCTTATCAGACACACTACGTTTTGCCTTCCATTGCAGCATTTCCAATGTAGTACCAAACTTTTTGTCACTCTGCATGCAATCTAGGTATAACAGTTTCCTGTGATTTTCTACCATACGCTGCAACTTTACCTTTTCTTTACCATTTTCGCAATCCCTATGTGCATTCTGTAGAACCTGACCAAGATCATCAGCAGGGCCATCTTCTGGTAACTCTTCTTCGTCGGTATCTTCCATTAAAGTATCTGCAAAATCTTGCCCCGCGGCCCGGTCCGGAATGTTATTATCATCATCCTCTTCGTCGTCTTCCATCACAACCCCTCTTTCACCGTGCTGGGTCCAAACCACGTAGTTCGGCATGAATCCGCTTTTAATCAAGTGGAGGTGAAGAGTCCTCCAATCAGCGTAGTCTTTTTCATTCTGCACTAGGAGCATGGACAACACATGAATCCCTTTGGGTTCTTGTTGGCTTTGGCTACTTCGAGAAAAGAACGCATGCCATCGACATACTCCTTGCTTCGTTTGTCGATGTTCATCCATTGCCAGTTCATCTGCATCATATTAAGTGAAAAAAAACTTTATTATTCTCTTTAAATAATAATAAACATGCTCCCTGAACATGTTGGTGATTTGAAGACAATACGTGAATTCAGAGATGTGTTTTAAGAAGTGGTTCAAAAGCTAGAAGCTGACATAGTGCACAAGGTGTCTAAGAGCTCCAATATTATTACTTGTAATATCACTTCAGTAAGGTAGATGGTTATTGTTGTCCCTATAGCCTCAACAAGAATGTTTGAGGATGTTGTACAAGGACAACTGTCAGGGGGTGAGACCTGGACAGATCCGCAAGGGGGCGACCCAAGCGGTTGTAGGTTAATGGAGGGGATCAGGAACTAAGAGCGTAGGTGGTAGTTCGCAGATGGAACTCGGAATACGGCGAGAATGGCGAGGGACACAAGGGTTTAGACTGGTTCAGGCCTCCGGAGAGTAAAACCCTACGTCCAGTATGCGGTGGAATTATGCGTGAATGGGGAATCCCCTCGAATTGAGCTCTAGGCCGCCTTATATGATCAACGGGCTAGGACTTCCATTCGAGGTCGGTGGACCCTCATTGGGGTCAGTTACAAGAGCAGATCCCGCGATCTGCGGACCTACTGGCGGCGCCGTGGCGCGACATGGGGATGAGTCTTACGCCACAAGCCCGGCGGATGCTCCGGGACCTGGATAAGGTCTTCTGGAGTCTTCCAAGGTCGCTGGGGTTATGGATAAGGTCTCCGGACCCACTTGCAGGTCGGCGGGGCTTCTAGCAGGTCGGGTCTACTTGACAGGGACCTCTGGGACCCTGGCCGGTGGGGACCCATGGGTACCCATGTCTCTCAAGCCCCCGATCGACATGTAGGCGTAGCGGCCTAGATGAAGTCATGTCGAGGCTTGGCGAAGTCATGGCATCATCAAGGTCGTGTAGGGTGCACGGGGATCCAAAAAAAAGAAATGAACTCCTCCAACGCGCACGACGTCAAGTATCGAGCTCTTGGAACGTAGATCCAGGGGATCGAAGCGAAGACAAGGCGCCGTCCTCTGAAGAACCGCCGACCTGGCCGGAGTCAGGAAAGATCGTCGTGACCTCGGAGAAGGTCCCTGTGCTGACCATCGGGAGGCCAAGCGGAGGCATAGTGGAAGCTGGCTTCCGGTAGGTCGATGCGACGTAGAGGAAGAGGGCGTCGGAAGACGCACTCGTGGAGTAGCCCCCGAGCAGTAAGGCGACCTGGATGGTCGGGTTGATGCTCGAAGAATGAACCAAGAACCTACAGCCTTCTGCTTGTGCTTTAAGATGCTCTTCCCACTGAATAAGACAAGCCATCCAGAATCTCTGTAGAGTAGTGCCAGACGCCAGCAGTCTCGTCGCGTGGCACCCCACGGGCGCACTGTAAGATCACAGGACCTGCCCCAAGCAGAGATGCGGTTGCTGCCTATATGGGACAAAAGCTGAAAAGTTGTCATCAGGCGGGAGACAGACGTGTCAACGCTCCCCCGAAGCAGACAAGGACCTCATGCTCCACGTGGTAACAGTGTTGTGGATAAGGACGCCACACCAGCTGAAGTGCAGGCGGCATCCAAGGCCAAACTCCACTGCTATAAATAGGAGACCCCGTAGCTTGCTTCTTGAACCAAGTAGGAGCATCATGGCGAAGCAGCTTAGTAATTTTGCAGTGCTCTGGTCTTGTGTTCGGCCACCAGAGCGTAGCGCTAGGTTATTGCCATCTGGAGCTAGAAGAATGCTTGCGAAGTTGGGAGAACTCCATCAGCCGCTCCACCCGCGCCCAGCGAGGAATCCAGGTGCAGCATGGGGCAGTACATGCCTTGATGGACCTTGTGAGCAGGGGCCTAATGTGGCGTTGGAGACCGCCATGCTGCGCCGGGGAAGGCCCGAGGTGACGCTGGTCCGATTTGGGATCTTATGGGAGCACCCTAGCAAAAGATGGAACTCCACAGGAAACCTTTTGGGGCTAGAGTAGAGGTGGCTGTGTGGAAGCCACGACCTCGGCGGCGGTGGAGAGCTCCAAGTAGGTCCTGAAGCTAGAAGAAAGCTTGCAACGCGCTTCATCAGTCTAGGTTGCGCCGTAGGCACCATGTACGGTAGATCAGGACCTTTAATATGTTTGCATCTTGTAATTGGCCTTGGGCCAAAGTCTTTTGTAGCTTACGAAGCTTTTGTATACATGCTTGCACGGCAAACGATGTGTCTTGACTATTGTGAAGAGGCGTCCGGGCAGCAATGGCATGGCCAAGGTCCTGGCGGGGCTGTAGAAGCACGCCGACCTTCGGAAGGTCATAGAAATTGACAAAAAGAGCCCGTGTCGACCTGAGTCAACACGGCTGCTGTGCAGTGGCACAACGCAGGGTGTCAATCCTGAAGTCTGTAGGTCTTTATCGACCTAGAAGGCAGCGGGGCCTCAGCAAGGAGCTGTAATTGGGACCGATAGGTCGTCAAAGGGTAGTAGAGCCTTTAAGCGTGGAGCCGTTGAGAAAGTTTAGCCGCTGCAGGTCGAGGAGACCTAGAAGGCATTTAGGCAGCTGGGCCTAGGAGACGTGGTGTGAACCCGCCGTTGGGAGGCCGAGGCGACCTGGGAGGCTGCCATTACCTTGACGACCTTGGATAAGCGATATGGCTGGCCCATAGGTCGTCCGTGGGTCATGACGACCTTGAATGTAGTACTAGAGATATTATATTTGGGGGCTTGAACGTGGGGCATGACAGGTCCACGTCGGCGGAGCGCTGACCAGAGGCCGGCGGACGCAGATTCCTGTACGGAACTAGCCGTTACTGCCATTTTCCTGTTAGGCCGAAAGAGCCGTTGAGCGGTAGATCCGCGAGAGGCGTCTAGACGTTGGGTCGTCGTGATCTCCGCCAAAGAGACGTTGAGTGCGGCCGCCCGTTGCGCCGCTGGGGCCCAACTATATAAGGCCGGTCTGTGGGCTGGGACCTCTACTTGCCTTCATTTCTGTTCCACACTAGGGTTCCACCGCCACTCTGTTGCTCAGAGAGAACAGTAGCGCCGCCGTGCTTAGGTCCACTGTGCGCCGCAACCTCGCATGTGAACCAAGACCCTTGTAGTGTTTAGATCCAAATCCATCGGTATAGAGGAGGAGAAGATGGAGCCCGTGCAGATTCCACCACCGCAGACCGTCTGGGAGCCATCAGTGGTGACAGAGGAGTAGATCCAGGCCCTGGCGACCCGCGGGTTGCTGAGGCCCAAGACGGAGGTCGGCTGGAGGCCGGCGGCGGGCGAGGAGTTCCCAACGGAGGGGACCGGTGAGACCGTCGTCTTCCTTGCGCACATCGAGCGCGGGTTCGGAGTCCTGACGGGTGACTTCTTCCGCGGCCTCCTCTTGTTTTATAGGATCGAGGTGGTGCATCTCGTCCCCAATGCCATCACTATCATCTCCTCCTTCATCCACCTCTGCGAGGTGTACCTCGGAATAGCATCACATTTCCACCTGTGGCGTCACTTCTTCGAGCTCAAGAAGACGGGGAAGTCCGAGGTCGTGGGGAGCGTCGGCTTCATGCTGCGCCGGTACATGAAGCCGGAGTACATCGACCTTGTACTCCCCGACAACACCACCGGTTGGAAGCAGGTGTGGTTCTACCTCGACAACCCAGCGCCGGCGCTTCCTGACAGGACGGGACGCGCTCCCGTCCCATTCCCGGAGTGGACCAACCAGCTCACCTCGTGGGAGACTGAGGAGCTGCGCCCACTGCTGGAAGACCTGGAGAGGTTGAAGGTGGAGGGGCTGACCGGCGGCGCGGTGGCTATCAGCTTCAGCCGCTGGCTGATACAGCCCATCCAGGACCGGGTCCACCCGGCCTACGAGTATTGGGGGCAGTCCGACCCTACCCGGGTCGTCAAGCGCAAGGTCTCCAAAGAGGAGATGGCGGCGCGGGTGAAGGGCACCTTCGCCGGGCGCATCCGCAACCGGGAGTGCCCTAAGGCGCTTGGTGTGTATCGGCCCTCCGAAGCGGTGAGTCTTCGACCTTGATTTCTTTTCTGTTTGAGAACTTGAGCATTTGTGACGCAGGTCTTCTCATCTTTTCTTTTTGTTTTCAGTTTCGTGAGGGCATTTATTGGTGCCCTGTGCCACTGCGCAATGAAGAGGAGCGGAGCTTCAAGGTCCGCGCCGCGGAGGATGTGCAGGTCCCTCCGCAGTAATGCGTTGAAGAGTACATCTCCGACACGTCGGTGGGGAGTGATGATGATGCTCCCACCACAAGAAGGGCGCCGCCAAAGGTCGCCACGTCGGCACCGCGGCGCACGCGGCAGACGACGGGCAAGATGTCCGCGTCCCGGGCTGCGGCCACGATCGCCGCCACCCAGACGGCAGAGGCCAAGAAGAAGAAGAGGAAGAGGACCGGGCCTGCTGTGTCAGCAGATACGGCGACGGTCAGCTCCGACGTTGAGACCATCAACGTCGAAGAGGAGGAGGATGACGCCAAGTCGCCCAGCGCGGCGACGGTCCCGCCCACGGAGACGCCCCGCAAGGCCACCGCGACGGAGGGGCAGGCGTCGGAGACACCCCGCAAGGTCGCCACCGCGAAGGAGCGCTCGAGGTCAGGTGCGGACGTCTTGGGAGACGCGGGGTCGCAGAAGAGGGCGAAGAGGGCCCCGTCTAAGCCCATTAAGCCTGGACTTAGGTCCGCGAGCAAGTAAGTCATGGCCGCGTTCTGGTTTCGATTGTAGATTTTACTTTGCTACTAGTTTCGCTGATGAAGGTATTTGCTTGGATGTAGGTCGACCCCGGCGACGTCCGACAGCGCCAAGAATGTCTCAGGTCAAGAGGCCTTTGGGCGGAAGGGGAGCGAGGCGCCGGTGGAGCAGTCACCGGCCGCCTCGGCTGCGGAGGTCTCAAGACAGACCCTTGGCGCCGGGGTGACAGCAGCGTCGGAGGCGGAGAGAGGCGGGACCAGCACTGCTCCGCCCGTCGGAGGTCAGCAGGACGACCTCTGTGTGGCCGACCCGCAGCCAACGCTGGACCAGCAGGCTGCAGAGGCGGGCGGCGCCAACGTCGAGGACGACAACGATCAGTGCCTGTACGTCGGGACCCCGTGGGAGAACGACGTCATCACCGACTGTCGCGACGTCGACGACTTTAAGGAGGCGTCGCGGACGATCGCGCGGACACTCGTTGTAAGGACTTGTACCCTGGTACTTCGATCCTTGTCGAGTATCCAGAACGTCTTGTGAGGTCTTAAAAACGAAGCGTGTCTTCTTGTGTTGCAGTCGCTCGCCGAGCGGGCTCAGGCTCGGGCGGGCTTGGTGAGGGAGGCCGCCAACGCCCACGCGGAAGCTGCCGCGGCTCGAGAGGCTTCACTGCAGGCCAAGATCGAAGCCACGTAGGAGGTCAAGCGTGTGAAGGAGGCCATGGCCCGCCAGGCGGAGAAGGGTGTGGCCTCCTTGAAGAGGAAGTTGGAGGTGGCCGAGCAGAAGGCAAAGGATGCCGCTGACGACCTCCAGGCCATGGTGGAGGGTAAGTTTGCTTGGTCGCTGAGCGTCGAATCCATGCTTCTTCTCGGTCTTTCCCTGATTTTTCGACTTTGGATGGGTTCAGGCGCCAGGGAGACAGAGGGCACCCTCAAGAAGGAGCTTGCGGAGACCAAGGACAAGGTGACGGTCCTCAAGGAAAGGATGGCGGAGGTCCAGCGAGGTGAGTGGTCTTATCTCCCATAGGTCTTTATCGTTGTTGGTCGGAGGATGTAAGCAATCGGCCTTTTGTTTGCGCAGGTTTGGAGAAGCAGCTCGCCGACCTCAAGGAGGCCGCTCAGTACCTTATCGACATCTACGTTCCTCAGGAGGAGGGGGCGGAGCCAAAGGAGCTGCTGGAACGTCTCGATGAGGCTGATGGCCAGATGAAGGCCCTGCTGCTCGACACCAGCAAGCTTGCCGCGGCTGCGGCGTTGGCTGCGGTGAAGTACCATGAGCCCTCCTTCGACCTGCAGAAGGTCGCGGAGGACGTCGACCTGTCAGAGCTGGTGGACTGCACAGACGTCCAGGCTGCCGCCGAGGAGGTTGTGAAGAAGTTCGACCTCTGAAATTAGAAGTCGAACTGTATCAAAGTGCAAATGCAAGTTTAGGCCTAGGGCCTATTGAAAGGACCTTGATGTCGCCTAGAGGGGGGGTGAATAGGCGAGTCGACCAAATAAAACTTTTCCCCCGAAAACTTGAGCTTACTAGCAGAGGCGGTCAGACCGCCTTCACAGGGCGGTTAGACCGCCTGGCTGTTTTCTGCTGGGGGGAGGCGGTTAGACCGACCCCTGCAGGCGGTTAGACCGCCTCCTCGCAGAAAGCTACCCGAGAGTGGCTCAAGCTCCTCTTGACTTCTAGCACGAACCAAACTTGGTGAGTGGCCTTGGTAGATGGTAGCAAGCAGGGTAATAATCCCTGCACACAAAGACAAGCACACCCAAGTAGATCGAAGCGGAAGCAAATATAAATATGCTAGAAAACAAAGCGAGTGAGGCAAACCACAAAGGAGAGACGAGGATTTGTTTCCCGAAGTTCACCGCCCACTAAGGAACGGCTACGTCTCCGTTGAGGAGCTTGTAAGGGAAATCTCCCACAACAAGCCGGGTCTCTTTCAACCGCTTTCCTCCTTTCCACTAAGGCGATCTTTTCCACGAAGAGGCAAGATCACAGCCCTCACAAACTTGCCGCTGCTCACCACAGCCTTGGGAGCTAGCCGGCGACGCCTAGCCGTCTAGGAGGCAAACCTCCAAGAGTAACAAAAGCTTCAAGGCTTGTAGACGCGAATCACAAGTGCTCAAGCTATGGAAGGCTCTTCCTCAGCTCATAAAGCACACACAAACTCACTCTCTCAACCCAACACAAGAATAGAGCTTGAATCTCACAAATCTCACAAAGAGAAGTTTGGGGAGAGGTTCTATAGCTTTGGCTTCTTCAAAAACAGCAGAGGAAGCACACCAGCAACCCTAAAGTCAGTAGCTCCAACAAGTGGAGCTCGTGGGGTACTTATACCCCACTCAAGGAAAACTAGCCGTTAGAAAAGTGACCGGGGCGGTCAGACCGCATGGTCAGGGCGGTTAGACCACCCCCTCCGGCCAGTTTGAAAAACTAGCCATTGGCTGACAGGGGGCGGTTAGACCGCCCATGGGGCAGAGAGCTCCCAAAACCCCTTTTTCTCTTTTCACAAACACTTCAAGACGTGTTGAAGTGGCTAGGGTTGAGTTAGAGGTTTGTTAGTTCACTCAGGGACACTCTCAAGGCTGTTTCTCACAAAGGTCAACTAATGAGCACTTTTGATACTTGTCATGAAGCTAATGTTGCATCCCTCTTGATAGTACGGCATTCCTATACTCAAGGATAAAAGTAAATACCTAATCAACCTCTTGAGCTTGTATACCTTTCATCTTGCCATACTTGAACGTGTTGAACTTGAGGGCTTCCAACAATTGCTATCTTCATGAGCACATCCATACTTGAGCTAGTAACTTAAGATCTTTCCATATAGCATAGGTATGCATGCTTAGATCCTTAAGTCACTCCATATTGTCAATCATAACATGTAGACGAGTTGCATTGCTTCACTCGGTTAAGGCTTGGATATGATACTTGGAGACCCCACGGATGCTAGAACTTCACCTTAGCAAAACACGAAATGGCGGCTTAGCTAGGGCCCCAAAGATTGCTTAGTCCCTCACCCTAGTCACCTCGGTTGATCTCTTCATCACTTACCCAAACCACATTGAGTTCAACTTTGCTTCACCTAAATTTGATCTTCATTTGAAATACCGCTTCAAATGCTTGTTCTTGATTGACAATGTTTATGCAAGCTTCCAATCTTAGGATCATCAAAAATACACTCCTCCTCGTATCCCTTCATAATCATCACATGAAGTCTTGCATTTACTATAGTAGAGAACACCTTTTCTCTTTTTATGACCCATTGACTTTCAATCAAGCTACCTCATTCATTGGAGACTTGTAATTGTTCTTTGGCAAATATCCCCAATATTTATCTTCATTTGATTGCTTGACATTCACCATTTCTTATCAAAGGACCACACACTTGCTTGTCTTCATCATGTGAGCCATACAATATTCATCCTCAAATACATAACAATATTAACTCATGAATAATTAAATAAGAACCTGCTCACACTCTTAAACAAACAAGTTAGATCTTTAATCGCTTTGTCATTCAATTCACCAAAATCCACTTAGGGGCCTAGATGCACTTTCAATCTCCCCCTTTTTGGTGATTGATGACAACTCGATTAAAGCTTACAAATAAAACATTTAAGCGCATAAAAATTCTTAGATATAGGATGAGCTCCCCCTTAATATGTGCTTTGAATGGAATTTCAAAAATTTGGCCTCAAATGCCAAAGGCACATTTTAAGTGAAAGAACATGAGAGCTCCCCCTATATCTCAGAATATGTGCAACAAGTGTGTGTGACAACAATAAAATAAAGTCGTGATGCATATGACATGAAAAGCATTCAATAAGAAAGATGTGTGTGCTGACTTGGCCGGGGCGGTCAGACCGGGTCCGCAGGCCGGTTAGACCGCCTCCCCCACTCAACCAACATAAGACAAGCACCATCACACATAAATATTGCAAACTAGCATCAAGTCACTTAAGGTACATAAATAGATCCAAATACACACAGTAGCACACATACAAGGTTCTCAAGTCCACTAGAAAATATAAAACCAAATTTATTACATGGCTCTCTCAGCCAACTGCCAGGGGCGGTCATACCGCGTCCCTGGGGCGGTCAGACCGCCTGCACCAAATCAGCAACATAAAGAGATGAAAACTTGAAGCTTTAATCCATTCTTCTCCCCCTTTGTCATCAAGCATCCATAAAAGGGCCCGGAGAAGATGTGGCTGCAGATCATCACCAACCGTCCCAACTGGGTTGAGAACCTCCTATAGAGAATTTTCAGGTAGCCAAGGCATAGGAGAGTTTAGATATATAGAGTCGGGTATGGTGATTTCAGATAAAGTAGCTAGGGAATCATCGCTCATACCATAAGGAGTAGGACCATAGCTGAATAGATCCGCTGAGAGACGTGCTGCTAGAGGAACTGCCGGATCGTCCTCAGGAGGAGGAGGTGGTGGAGGAGCCTGAGAGGAAGACTCTCCACCAAACATGGCATCAAAACCTCTAGGTGCATAAGTAGGTGGTGGAGGAGGTGGTGGAGCCTGAGAAGACGAAGCACCCACATCAGGATAGTGCCTCTGAACAAACTCCTCATAGTAACCGGAGTTGATGTAGCCCAACATCCTCTCATCTACTGAAGGTATCTCAGCCTCTGGAGGAACAGGGGATATAGGTGAGCGAGGTGGCTGAATTCCAAAGTGTTCATGCATCCTTTTCATCGAATCCCGCTCTTTCTTTCTTTCCCTCGTAGCCCTGTCATTGGCAACTTCAATGTCCCTCTGACTCTTGCAAATACCAGCCAAGATATTGAACAATTTCTTGAAGAAGGAGGTGTTTTGCCGCTGGTAGTGCTCAGGGCGGTCAGACCGCGTGTGGGGGGCGGTCAGACCGCCTCCAGCCTCATTTCTGCCCGGCTGTAGTGTTTCTGCCACACCGTCCCATTGTGCATCTCCTTCTTGTTCACGCAGTTCTTCTGGAGAGGAGGGAACACTGATGGTAACACTGTGCTTGGGTTGCAATAGTCGGTGTCTTGTATCTTTAGGATATTTGGTGTTGGTGACCTTTCTTATGATATACATGATATATGGACTATGGCCGCATAAGTTTTGAGCATTCTCTGAACAATTCTTGATTTCTTGCCAAATAAAGTCACCAACACAAAACGGAGCTGCTCCCGATCTCATAGCAACCATAAGATTCCTCTGAAAAGCAGTGATCTGTGAGGAGTTCCCATCTCTAGGGGTGAGGGTTTTCCTGAAAAGCCGATTAAGGACTGCATAGTAGGTGTAAAGCGGCTTTACGGTTCCTGCAAATACCCTCTTACTTCTAGGGTACATAAACTCCATGTCCCTTGAGTTGAGAATCCCTTCATCATGAAGTTTTCTAAGACCGGGATCATTTGGAAGTCTGAATAAAGCAAGGAAGTTATTAAATGTGATGTGCCATCTATCTCCCTCAGTCATCCAGAACATTGCCCGCTCAGTTCCCATGTATCCAAAGTAAACAGTAGCATAGAACTGAGCTATGATCTCTTTATTCCAATGTTGCAAGAAACCCATGATGTTCTTCAGTCCCTTCAATTCACACTCTCTGATTATTTCATTGAAAATCATGTCATTCTTTCTTGCCATATAATCCCAATCTATGCACTGAGCCTCACTGGTGATTTTAGCATTCCTTCGATTAAGAATGACAGTAGTGTAGTAATCCTGCTGAAAAGGGGACCAAAACCGATAATCTGAGGCTGTCCTTTGCTGATCATAAGGATTCTCCCTTCTCTTATTTTTCTGAGTCTCTGCCATGCCTTCACTGTAATAATCCACAGGGCCTCGAACAAGAGGATAGACGGGGACCCTGATTTCTGGCAAGAAATTAACAACAATGGGAGGAACATTTCCTCCAGCCTCATCATCATCATCAGGAGGCACTCCAGCTGCACCCTCTGGATTTTCTTCCTCATTATCACCTGCATCATCATCAACCTCCTCAATCTCTGCATCGGCTCTAACTCCACTGCCTCCAGCACCAAAACCTCTGCGACTAGCACCAGCACCTCTACCACATGCACCAACACCACCATGTATGGCTCCAACTCTGCCCTCATGGTCTGCACACACATAGGTGTCATCCTCTACCTCATCATCATCACTGGACTCATTTCTTTCCTCCATCTCAATGTCTTCCCCATAGTCTTGATAAATTGGCCTTTGTTGCCCCTGTGGCCTCAGTTTCTCCCTGACATTATAAGGACGAGAGCTCTGTCCGGCTTCGGTGTAAGCAAATTCCTCTCTTCCCTTTTTCCTTTTCTCGGCACCTGAACCTTTAGGCATTTCAGCAACTCCTGGGTCACAAGATGTGAAACACAGATGTATAAGACACCAGGAACAAGAATGGCTAGATAGATCGTGTCGAAGCAAAGTGCGTGGAGCAATTGGAACAAAACTGGGCAGGGCGGTCAGACCGCCCTGGGCAGGCGGTTAGACCGCCCCTACCAGTTTTGAGCCAATGGCTCTCTACACCAGCAACAGGGACAAAATGCCGAGATATGAAAGATAAAGTTCATGATATAGTCCTAGATTGAATATATGTTGAATGCACGGTCAAGAACAAAAATTTTGGGGCAAACTGCTCAGGGCGGTCAGACCGCCCTGCGCACGCGGTTAGACCGCCTGGCGCAGTGAACCCTAAATTTTGTTCCCGACAATGTAGCCAACGAAATTGAATGATACTCTAGGAATGTCTTCTAGGGGTTGCTAATAGATGATATCTCAGAGGAAATCCAAAATTTTGCAACGAGTAGGGAGATCGGGCAAAAACAAGATTTGGATACCTTTGTAGAGATGAACTTGAGAGGAATTCAAAATGCAGCCTTGGATCTTGCTTCAGCACCCTTAGGAGAGCCCTTTCCATGGAGGGGATTTACTTTTCCATGGTTGAATCCTCAAATCACCATGGGAGAGGAGGAGAGAGCTTGAGAGGAGAGAGGCACGGTTTGGGGACGAAATGGGACTGTTCTAGGTCGCTGGAGAGAGAAAGAGGGAAGGAGATAAGGATGTGGGGCTGTGGACTCACGGGTTGGGATAAAAACAGAAACTCCCGTGACCCCCGGTCTAACCGCGTCTGACCCCCGGTTAGACCGCCCCCTCGGTTCATTTTGGAAAAAGCTGATTCTGAGTAGATTTTGATCCTTTTGCTTTTCCATACTTTGATACAGAGATTATGGAAGATAAATATCCATTTGTGCCAAAACTTAGAAGAATAATTAATCTTCCAAATAATTCCATAATTCTTGATTCTTCCACGAGTGAGAGAGAGATAAAGATATGGATATAGAGATATTATGGACTTGAGAAAATCTTCTTAATTATGACTAGCCAACAATCAATCAAGAGGAGCTATAGTCATAACTAAGTTGATTAGGTCACAAAGACCAAGATTCAAATATTTTTCGAAAATTCACAAAACCTACGCATGCTAGTTCATTTTTCAAAAACTTCTATCCTATGTCACAAAGTGCACACAACCACCCCAAGCAAATTACCACTCTAGTATATTTAGCTCATACCCAACTAGAGGACACTCTCACGACACGAAGTCGTGTTTATGTGTGGGTATCAATCAAATATCTAGAAGGGCACACAAAGTTTACTTGAAGCAATTATATGCTAAGAATGGCACACTAGCATGGTACATAAATAGGCCTAGATGCATTTCAATATTTTAAAAGAGGTCAAGAGAACATACCTTTTCTTTAGGCCACATTTTCTTTGTGCATAAATTAATTTTAAAGACAACTTGCTCTTAACTTGAATTCTTAAGGATTATTGTTTCAAAAAGAGCTTGCATATGTTGCACAAATATGTGAGGCTACAAGTTCACTAGAAGAAATTGTTAGTCCCACAAATGACACAAATTTTGAAGTAACCTCCCCCTTAATTAGTGCTAGAGAGACTTTTGAATATCTTTTACATAGCACAATATTCATTTAAGAATAGAGGGAGATTATTCCAAAATTTGGTCATGACAAAAAAATGATATAGCAACTGAATTTATTCAAGTGTCTTATTACCATTTGCTTATGATCACCAATGAACATCCTTCAAATATTTTTATCAGAACTTCCGACCTGAGGTCGGAACTTCCGACAAAGTGCACATGGGAGACAGAGGACCCTTATCGAAACTTCCGCGGTGAGGTCGGAACTTCCGATATTCACCTTTTAGGGACCAGGCGGTCAGACCGCGCCCTATAGGCGGTCAGACCGCCCTAGCCAAAAGAAATTGGCTCAGTGATTTTGCAGGCCTTTGTTTGCGGGAATTGTTCACTTTGTTTCCTGCAAGTCATAAAATAGCACATGCTCTCCTAGAGAGCCATTAAACGCATCGAATGGTATGAGAGGCTAATTTCAACAAAATTGTCAAAGTCACTACCTCATGTATCATAAGTCTTAGGACTAATGGTTCATGAGTGTTCACAAAGAACTAAGAGTGACCAGGACACAACATTAAGCATTTATTACCGAGATTGCATTGATAGAATGATTTTCAAGATTTTCTTATGGCAAGACATCGATTGTTGAATCTTTTTCCTTTCACCATGCCTTCAATGCAACTCGATCAACCTACAAGCTCAGCAAGCACTTCTTGGTACCCAACACTTGTTGGGTCCTACTAGGTTAGTCACAAGGTGCTTAGGAACCCAAATGGCCCTAGTGCTTGTTTGAGGTGAACTAATCATCCTCATAGCACAAGTACCATTCTTGTCATTCCTAAGCTTACTGAAATCATAATGGACAAGGTTCGATTTAGGAATGTTACCATTTGGACAATCCTTGCCCATGTGACCCTTTTTACGACAAGTGTAGCAAATTCGGCTTTTGTCATTTCTAGGCTTGGGAGTCATTTGCTTGTCTTGTCTTGGCTTGCTTGTGGGCTTCTTGCTTGAAGGGTGAGCTTTCTCTTCTTTGCTGCAGTGCATCTTGGCAGTAGTAGCCATACGCGGTCTAACCGCCCTGAGGGGGCGGTCAGACCGCCCCGGGTCAGTACTGTTGACCTGTGGGCAATCTGCGGCAAAGTGACCCTTCTCTTTGCATTGGTAGCACAATCTCCTTCTGATGGAGCTTCTTTTCTTCCTGGAGATTGATTCTTGAGCCTTGAGCTTGGTAGGGCAATGTGAAGCGAAATGCCTCATCTTTGAGCATTGATTGCACTTGATAAGCTCAAACTTCTTCTTCTCTAGAATCTTGATTTTGTTGTCCTCGAGTTGGTGTTGAGGACCTGAGCTAGTGACGGTTGACCCCTTTTCAAGCTTCTTCACCATGTTAGCATGGTTATCTTGAGAAGGTTGCACTTTGCTCTTCTCCTTCAACTTACTCAAGTTCTTCTTAAGCTTTTCAACCTCTTGCTTGAGTTGATCATTTTCTTGAGCAATGAGGTCATCACAAGATTCTACAAGTACATGCTCAATGCTAGATTGGCTTGCTTGAGAACAACAAGGTTTAGTGCAAGCAAGAACATTATTGACAAGTGAGCATGTGCATGTGTGTGAGAGAGGTTGCAAATATTTAACCGAAGATAAAACAACCTCATGAGCAATTTCTAGTGAAGCATAAGAATCTACAAGCTTCTCATGAGAACACTCTAGTTCCTTGTGTTTTACTTGTAGAGCCATATGCTCCCTAGTGAGCTTCTCTAGTTTAGCTTCTAGTATGTCATTAGCTTTAGCATACTCAAGTTGTTTAGCCAATGACTCATACTCACAAACCATGGAGGCACGCTCAGTTTGAAGAGTCTCAAGTTGCTTTTCCATCGAGCTTGAGGCTTCATCTTTTTCAATTTTTCCTCCTTTGGTTCTTCTCTTTTTCTTGTTCTTCTTCTTCTTGGCCTTTAGGCAAGCACCTTCATCATAATAAGCTTCTGAGGCTTTAATAACAGGTGAGGATGTGATTGGGGCTTGAGAGGTCTCCTCGACACACGAGGATTGACTTCCTCTGCCAGGGGCGGTTAGACCGCCTCTTCCAGAGGAGCTTGTTCTTCTCTTCTTTCGCCCTTTTCCTTCTCGAGAATGGATGCTTGATGTTCTGTGGTGGCTGTAGAGGCAGTGCAGCACTCCTCTACTTCATCTTCATCTTCGTCATCACTTTCATCTTCATTCAATTTGGAGTCCACAAAGGATTTTAGTAAAATCCAAATGCGATGAGCATCCCGACAAATGTTCTTGTTCTCTAGCATGAATTCCTGAAAATCTTCACATAGAGAACTACGCAAAAAGTTAACAATAGAGGCATTGAGTTGTGTGTTTTCCAAATCCTCAAGAGAGACGTATGTCCAATCTTTTGGAAGGATACTCGCAACTACAATGCTCTCCGCAGTGGGACCCATAGCCTTAAGCGAATGTAGAACATTTGCTGACCAAGAAATGTAGTTTGAGCCATCTAGAGCTAGAGGCTCAAACGGTACCTCACATGTAGTTGACATCGTCAAACTCCGAGCGATTAAGCTCGAAACAGAGCACTCGGCTCTGATACCAATTGAAAGGACCTTGATGTCGCCTAGAGGGGGGGTGAATAGGCGAGTCGACCAAATAAAACTTTTCCCCCGAAAACTTGAGCTTACTGGCAGAGGCGGTCAGACCGCCTTCACAGGGCGGTTAGATCGCCTGGCTGTTTTCTGCTGGGGGGAGGCGGTTAGACCGACCCCTGCAGGCGGTTAGACCGCCTCCTCGCAGAAAGCTACCCGAGATCCTCTTGACTTCTAGCACGAACCAAACTTGGTGAGTGGCCTTGGTAGATGGTACCAAGCAGGGTAATAATCCCTGCACACAAAGACAAGCACACCCAAGTAGATCGAAGTGGAAGCAAATATAAATATGCTAGAAAACAAAGTGAGTGAGGCAAACCACAAAGGAGAGACGAGGATTTGTTTCCCGAAGTTCACCGCCCACTAAGGAACGGCTACGTCTCCGTTGAGGAGCTTGTAAGGGAAATCTCCCACAACAAGCCGGGTCTCTTTCAACCGCTTTCCTCCTTTCCACTAAGGCGATCTTTTCCACGAAGAGGCAAGATCACAGCCCTCACAAACTTGCCGCTGCTCACCACAGCCTTGGGAGCTAGCCGGCGACGCCTAGCCGTCTAGGAGGCAAACCTCCAAGAGTAACAAATGCTTCAAGGCTTGTAGACGTGAATCACAAGTGCTCAAGCTATGGAAGGCTCTTCCTCAGCTCATAAAGCTCACACAAACTCACTCTCTCAACCCAACACAAGAATAGAGCTTGAATCTCACAAATCTCACAAAGAGAAGGTTGGGGAGAGGTTCTATAGCTTTGGCTTCTTCAAAAACAGCAGAGGAAGCACACCAGCAACCCTAAAGTCAGCAGCTCCAACAAGTGGAGCTCGTGGGGTACTTATACCCCACTCAAGGAAAACTAGCCGTTAGAAAAGCGACCGGGGCGGTCAGACCGCATGGTCAGGGCGGTTAGACCGCCCCCTCCGGCCAGTTTGAAAAACTAACCGTTGGCTGACAGGGGGCGGTTAGACCGCCCCCCAGGGCGGTTAGACCACCCATGGGGCAGAGAGCTCCCAAAACCCCTTTTTCTCTTTTCACAAACACTTCAAGACGTGTTGAAGTGGCTAGGGTTGAGTTAGAGGTTTGTTAGTTCACTCAGGGACACTCTCAAGGTTGTTTCTCACAAAGGTCAACTAATGAGCACTTTTGATACTTGTCATGAAGCTAATGTTGCATCCCTCTTGATAGTACGGCATTCCTATACTCAAGGATAAAAGTAAATACCTAATCAACCTCTTGAGCTTGTATACCTTTCATCTTGCCATACTTGAACGTGTTGAACTTGAGGGCTTCCAACAATTGCTATCTTCATGAGCACATCCATACTTGAGCTAGTAACTTAAGATCTTTCCATATAGCATAGGTATGCATGCTTAGATCCTTAAGTCACTCCATATTGTCAATCATAACATGTAGACGAGTTGCATTGCTTCACTCGGTTAAGGCTTGGATATGATACTTGGAGACCCCACGGATGCTAGAACTTCACCTTAGCAAAACACGAAATGGCGGCTTAGCTAGGGCCCCAAAGATTGCTTAGTCCCTCACCCTAGCACCTCGGTTGATCTCTTCATCACTTACCCAAACCACATTGAGTTCAACTTTGCTTCACCTAAATTTGATCTTCATTTGAAATACCGCTTCAAATGCTTGTTCTTGATTGACAATGTTTATGCAAGCTTCCAATCTTAGGATCATCAAAAATACACTCCTCCTCGTATCCCTTCATAATCATCACATGAAGTCTTGCATTTACTATAGTAGAGAACACCTTTTCTCTTTTTATGACCCATTGACTTTCAATCAAGCTACCTCATTCATTGGAGACTTGTAATTGTTCTTTGGCAAATATCCCCAATATTTATCTTCATTTGATTGCTTGACATTCACCATTTCTTATCAAAGGACCACACACTTGCTTGTCTTCATCATGTGAGCCATACAATATTCATCCTCAAATACATAACAATATTAACTCATGAATAATTAAATAAGAACCTGCTCACACTCTTAAACAAACAAGTTAGATCTTTAATCGCTTTGTCATTCAATTCACCAAAATCCACTTAGGGGCCTAGATGCACTTTCACCTATTGATGTAAAGAGTATTTTGCCGTAATAAAAACTTGCAAATTAAATAAAGTGCGTGCTCCACTTGAGTAGCGAAAACAGTCGTTATGTAAGCTCGAAAATAACCAGATTGCAGAGTATTCCCTCCGCTAACCCAACTCAGTGGAGGAACGGCTTACCGACTGTGCGGCTCAGCGTGGAGGCTTAGGCACAGCCGGCGCGCGGAGGGGGGTCGTGGACCCTAGGTCTCGCAATCAAGTAACTTAGGAACATTCATAAAGAGAGTAGGGGCTAAACATGTGGAGAACGCGCATAAACATAAGACATGAGAAACCCCTTCAGGTCGCGAGACCCGTAGGTTGGCGAAGCCAAGCCCCCGAGCGCTTCGGGGCCTAACCTAGACCAAGCCCCCGAGCGTTTCGAGGGGGAAGGGTAAACACAACAGAAAGTAAAGGGAGACCCAGGTGCAGGTCGACAGAAGAGCTGCCGAAAGGAATCTCATTCTTTATTAAATGGAAATTACAAAAGAGGAGAGTACATAGCTTTTATTTTGGTACAAATCTTCTAAGGATAGAAGGGACGCAGGTGCTCGAAGTTCCAGACGTTCGGGACGCCTTGACCGTCGGCCCACTGGAGGCGGTAGGTCGCTGGTCCAATGACTTCCATCACGATGAAGGGGCCTTCCCAAGGCGCGGAGAGCTTGTGCATGCCCTTGGTGTCTTGGATGCGCCGCAAGACTAGGTCGCCCACATTGAAGGATCGTTCACGCACGTTGCGATCGTGGTAACGACGTAGCTGCTGCTCGTGGCGAGTGTGCTGCTTTAGCGCAGCCACACGGTGCTCCTCAATGCTGTCGAGGTCGACCTTGCGCGTCTCCTCAGCTGTCCCTTCTTCGTAATGTTGGATGCGGGGGCACCAAAAGCGAGGTCGGTCGGGAGGACGGCCTCCGACCCGTACACCAGGAAGAATGGTGAATAACCTGTAGCTGAACTGACCTGGGTCCGGAGACCCCAGATCATGTGCGGCAGCTCCGCTAGCCACCTGGTGGCGTATTGGGAGGCGTCGTCGAAGATGCAGTCCTTGATGCCTTGAAGCACCATGCCGTTTGCGCGCTCGACCTGGCCGTTGCAGCGTGGGTGCGCCACCGAAGCATAGTAGACGTCGATGAGGCTGTCTTGGTAGAAGTCCCAGAAGTCGGATCCTGTGAAGGCCGAGCCTAGGTCGGTGACGATCCTGTTGGGGACCCTGAAGCGGTGTGTGATATCTTCGATGAACTTTGCCGCCTCCTTCGACATAACGCTGGTGACGGCTCGAACCTCGATCCATTTGGTGAATTTGTCCACCGCCACCAGGATGTACCTGTAGCCGCCAGGGGCCGTTCTGAAGGGTCCTACTGAGTCCAGGCCCCATATGGCGAAGGGCCAGGATGGAGGGATTGTCCTCAGGGCTTGCGCTGGGACGTGCTGCTGCTTAGCGAAGAACGGGCACCCTTTGCATCGCCGGACTAGGTCTTGAGCGTCGGCCAGAGCAGTAGGCTAGTAGAATCCCGACCTAAAGGCCTCGCCCACCAGGTTAGCGGAAGCTGTGTGGTTGCCACATTCTCCACCATGGATCTCTTGCAGGAGCCTGAGACCTTCGGACCTGAGGATGCACTTCATCAACACACCGTTGGTGGCGGACCTCCGGTAAAGCTCTGTGCCGATGATGACGTAGTTGGCGCTACGCCTGACGATCTTCTCCCGGTCGACCTTGTCCTCAGGGACTCGGTGTTCCAGGATATAGGCGATGAAGTCGAGGCGCCAATCATCTTCGGCCTCTGTCATGAGGACGTCGCGGCAGCCTGGTTGGGGCACATCACCAGGCGACGTCTCTTGGTCGCTGAGGAGCTTGATCGATGGCTTTCGTAGGTCTTGGACGAACACGCCTGCCGGGACCAGCGCACGTTTGGACCCCAATTTGGAGAGGACATCAGCCGCCACGTTATTGTCTCGACAGACGTGGTGGAATTCCAGGCCCTCGAAGTGGGCCTCAAGCTTCCGGACCTCAGCGCAGTAGGCGTCCATCGTGTCCTTCTTGATGTCGCACGCCTTGTTGACCTGGTCAATGACGACCTTGGAGTCACCGTAAGCAATGAGCCACTTGATTCCCAGGGAGACGGCGATGTGCAATCTGTGAATCAAGGCCTCATATTCGGCGCTGTTGTTGGACGCCTTGTAGTGGATATGTAGGACGTACTTCAGGTGGTCACCCTGAGGGGAGATGAAGAGTACGCCTGCACCCGCTCCTTCGAGGTTCAGGGAACCATCAAAGTACATCTTCCAGTGCTCCGGCTTCTCTGTTGGTGGGGGTTGCTGGGTCTCTGTCCATTCAGAGACGAAGTCCGCGAGGATCTGAGACTTGATGGCCTGTCGTGGGCAAAACTCGAGGTCGAACTCCCCTAGCTCGACCGACCACTTGACGATGTGTCCTGTGGTGTCGCGGCTACGTAGGATCTCTCCTAGAGGGAAGCTTGACACCACTTTGATCTTATGCGACTGGAAGTAGTGCCAGAGCTTACGCGAGGTGATGAGAAGGGCATACAGCATCTTCTGAGGTTGCGAGTACCTGATCTTGCTGTTAGAGTGGACCTCGCTGACGTAGTAGACAGGTCGCTGGACGGGGTAAGGTTGACCTTCTTCAGGTCGTTCCGCCACCAGGACCACGCTGACCACCTGGGTGGACGCGGAGATGTAGAGCAGCAAGGTCTCTTTTGGCGCCGGGGGCACCACGACTGGGGGCGTCGTAAGGAAGGTCTTCAGCTCTTCCAGCGCCTGGTCTGCCTCATCTGTCCACGCGAATTTGTGTGACTTTTTCAGCAGCTTGAAGAAGGGCAGGCCTTTCTCGCCGAGCTTGCTGATGAAGCGACCTAGAGCGGCCATCATGCCGGTGAGCTTCATGACGTCTTTCTTCCCGGTGGGTCTCTTCATCCTGCGGATGGCGTCGATCTTGGTGGGGTTCGCCTCGATGCCTCGATGGCTGACCATGAAGCCTAGGAGCTTGCCAGATGGAACGCCAAAGACGCATTTCTCCAGGTTGAGCTTCCAGCGGTAGCGCCGGAGGTTAGCGAAGGTCTGGGCGAGGTCGGCGATGAGATTGTCCTCCACCGTGATCTTGACAACTACGTCGTCGACGTAGGCTTCGACGTTGTCGCCGATCTGGGACTCCAAGCACTTCTGGATGGCCTTCTGGTAGGTCGCTCCAGCGTTCTTGAGGCCGAACGTCATGACCGTGTAGCAGTAGATACCGTGCGGTGTTATGAATGTCGTTTTGTCTTGGTCAAAGACCTTCAGGGTTATCTGGTGATACCCTGAGTAACAGTCGAGGAAGCATAGCAGGACACTTCCGGCTGTGGAGTCAACGACCTGGTCGATGCGCGGTAGAGGGAAGGGGTCTTTAGGGCAGTGCCTGTTGAGATCGGTGTAGTCGATACACATTCTCCATTGACCGGTTTTCTTGGGTACAAGCACCGGGTTGGCGAGCCAAACCGGATTTTTACATTCACGGATGAATCCGGTAGCTAGGAGCTTTATTATTTCTACCCTAATGACCTCCTTGCGATCCTTCGCAAAGCGGCGCAGCTTCTGCTTGACAGGCTTGGCCGTCTTGCTTACATCCAAGGAGTGCTCAGCCAGTTCCCTTGGAACACCCGACATATCCGATGGGGTCCATGCGAATATGTCGGCGTTGTCCTGGAGGAAACTGGTGAGCGCGAGTTCCTATTTCTCCCCAAGGTTATCACCGATGACCACCGTCTTCTCTAGGTCGGCAAGGCCGAGGCAGACCTTCTTTGTCGCTGGTGTGGCGTCGAGGGCGGTGTCGGTGCGCTTCTGCTCCGGGATGGTGAGGTCGCTCAGGGCGACCTTCGCAGCTTCGGTGACCATAACCGCCGAGGCGTCGACGCAGGCATTCGTCGTGGCGATGTCGAGAGCCTCGTTGTCGCACTTGAACGAGACAATGAGGTCGTCGTAAACGGTGAGGATCCCATTCGGAGCTGGCATCTTCAACACCAAGTAGGTGTAATGCGGGATGTCCATGAATCTGGCCAGCATGGGGCGACCTAGGATGGCGTGGTAGGAGGACTTGAAGTCAGCAACCTCGAAGCTGAGGTACTCCGTGCGGAAGTTATCCTCCGTGCCGAAGGTCACAGGGAGGGAGACCCGACCCAGGGGGTAGGCCGCCTTGCCCGGGACGATGCCGAAGAATGGTTCGTCGCACGCTGTCATCCTCTTGAAGTCGAAATCCATCTTCTTCAAGGTCTCGAGGAAGATGATGTTGAGCCCGCTTCCTCCGTCAATCAGGGTTTGAGAGAGCAGGGCTCCCTCCACCGTAGGCTCGACGACGAGAGGGTAAGACCCGGGGTCTGGGATGTGGACCCAGTGATCAGCTCTGGAGAACGTGATCGGCTGCTCCGACCACCGCAAAGGCTGTGACGGCTTGGTGTGGATGAGGTGGATCTCGTGCTTATCTTTGCAGTACTGCCTTCTGCTCACGTTGGCTTTGAGACCGCCAATGATCATGTTGATCGACCTCTTGGCGTGCTGAAAGGGGCCGTTGGGGTTGCCCGTCACCGGTGGCGGAGGTAGGTCACGCTCATCGCGGCGGTCCTCCGGCTGCGGGTCGTCGCGATGTCGCTCGTCGCGGCGGTTGTCGTCGCTACGGCCACGTCGATCGTCACTGCGGTTGTTATTGTTGTAGCGACGTGAAGACGATCGATCACCATCGCCTCTAGGCCGCTTCGGATCTTCGGGGGTACGGAACGCCCTCTTGAATTGCGAGCACTCGCGGACGGTGTGGGTGGCCCCCTCGTGGAACGTGCAGGGACTGTCGAGCACTGCGTTGAACTCTTCAACGTTGAACGTCGAAGGTCGACGTCCCTCCGCCGCAAGCACCTCTGAAGGTCGCTTGCACAGCTTGGAGCTTGAGTCGCCAGCGGTGCCGGAGGTGCCCGCGTTGCGCTTGGCGTCGGAGTCGAACTAGTTGACCAGTGCCTCGTCGGTGTCGATGAGCTTGTTCACGACCTCCATGAGGGCCGCGACCGTGGTGGCCCCTGACTCATGGATCTTCTCAAAGATCTTGCGATCTCTGATGCCCTTCTTGTAGCTTTCGACGACCTGGTCGTCTCGGACGCCGACGCAGGTGTTGCGGTTCTCGAAGAACCGGTTAGTGTAGTCGCGGAGCCGCTCATTGGTCTTCATGGTGACCCTCCCGAGGTTGAAGGCGTTCCCAGGGCAATTGTAGGTCGCCTGGAAGTTGGACGTGAAGGCCTGGGATAGGTCGGCCCACGATGTGATGCTGCCCGCCGGGAGGTTGTTGAGCCAGAGCGACGGTGCGTCACCCATCACCAGCGGGAAGTACGCTGCCATGTAGTCGAAGTTGCCGCCGGCCGCCTTGACGGCGACGTAGTAGGTCGACAGCCAGATGTTGGGGTCAGAGCGGCCGTCGTACTTCTGGATGTTCGGCTTGAAGTTGTCGGGGTAGGCCACCGACCTGAGGCGAGGGGCCAACGCGGGGAAGGCGGTGATGGCCATGTCGTCGGCGGCGGCTCCAGCTTGAGTGCCGCCTCTGCTCTGCGTAGGGGCCACGATATGGGATCTAGGCTGGCGATCTAGATTCGGAATACCGCCCTCTTGGTGGCCGTAGTCCGCCTCGTACTGAGCACGTCGCCTGTTGTCGACGACGTGGCGGTCGCGCTCCTCGCGCTCCATGATGCGATGGACAGCGCCGGGAGGTCCGTACTCGTGATTGTAATCCGCACGATGTCGTAGCTCTCGCTCTTCACGCTCACGATGGCGTTGGTCGATGTAACCGCGGGCGTCGCGGTTTCGCCTGTTCTTGTCGAGGTTGGCGTGGAGGTCACCGTCCCTCGCGCCGTTCGCCCGAGGCTGGTCGGGGTTGTTTTGATCGACCTCCTCCTGGATGGGGGGAAGTTTGCTGCGCGCAGGCTGGTTGGATCGGCTGCGTGAGTGACGGCTTGACGTCGACGCAGCGGACTTGGCTGTTGCGCTCTTCTCCTCTACCAAGGCCGTGGCGACCCGAAGGTAAGCCATGGCTGCTTCGGCCTCGGGTGTAGGGTTGGCTTGTTGGAGGTGCGCCATAGCAGCGCCCAGGTTGGCCTGGGGGCTGTTGAACGTCGGCAGCCCCGCCTCCTCGAACTAGAGGCGAAGGTCTCGAGCGCAAGGAGGTATTGCACGACGCTGCTTGTCCGCACGTCGCTGGGCGCGGTTGGTGTTGCCCTGGATCCGACGCGCTTCCTCGGAGTCCGTCGCGCCGCGACGTGGTGGTTCGTTCTCCGACACCACCAGGACCCGTCGAAGGATGGAGCCCTGGTCGTTGGGAGAGACGTGGATCCGGACCTTCTGGAACTCGCCACCATCTGAAGACGTGGGGGTTCGCGTGGTACGGGGGGCAATATGCTCCTGGTCGATCCTTTTCCGCAGCCAGCAGCCGCGGAGGGTGTGTCGTGCGCCCTTGTGGTAGGTGCACGGTACGCCAAGCGGATCGTGGCGAGCGCGGAGCTCGGGCTTGAGGTCGCCAGATGACTCCCGCCGCCCAGATTGGATCTGGGAGGACTTGGTCGCCTGACGGGCGTAGACGTCGCTGGACGGTCGCAGACCGAAGGGGAAGGTCTTGTGACGCGACGCAATCTGCGTTGAGCGCTGGGCTGTTTCGCAGATCTGGAGGGTCTCCTCCATCATGTCGATGACGCGCTCCATTCCCTGAACAATGTCATAGGGTTTGGGCGGGTGGGTCTCCGACGCCAGATCGGAAACGGGGGCGGCGACGGGTGTCGCCGGGACCTTCACAGCGGTCGCTGGAGGGGTCGTGGCCGCTAGCACAGTCGAGGTTGCCGTGAAGGAACCGAAGCAGATCTCCACGGGGTTGGCGAGGATGTCCGCCATGCTCGCCGGAAAAACAACACCAGATCGGGCTACCATGCTGCACAGCGAGTTCCCGATCTCCCCTACCTAGCGCGCCAACTGTCAGGGGGTGAGACCTGGACAGATCCGCAAGGGGGCGACCCAAGCGGTTGTAGGTTAATGGAGGGGATCAGGAAGTAAGAGCGTAGGTGGTAGTTCGCAGATGGAACTCGGAATACGGCGAGAATGGCGAGGGACACAAGGGTTTAGACTGGTTCAGGCCTCCGAAGAGTAAAACCCTACGTCCAGTATGCGGTGGAATTATGCGTGAATGGGGAATCCCCTCGAATGGAGCTCTAGGCCGCCTTATACGGTCAACGGGCTAGGGCTTCTATTGGAGGTCGGTGGACCCTCATCGGGGTTAGTTACAATTTAGGAAGGTCACCTTCCGTGATTACAGAGCAGATCCCGCGATCTGCGGACCTACTGGCGGCGCCGTGGCGCGACCTGGGGATGAGTCTTGCGCCACAAGCCCAGTGGATCCTCCGGGATCTGGATAAGGTCTTCTGGAGTCTTCCAAGGTCGCCGGGGTTATGGATAAGGTCTCCGGGCCCACTTGCAGGTCGGCGGGGCTTCTAGCAGGTCGGGTCCACTTGACAGGGACCTCTGGGACCCTGGCCGGTGGGGACCCATGGGTACCCATGTCTCTCAACAAGTAACCATCTATCTGATTGAAGTGAGGGAGGTTCTTGGAATCGAGTTTCCGTACTTGATGCTGCTGTATATACTGAAGATGACCTCCTGAGAGGTGTCACTGACAACATTATGTTTGGACAACTTGCTCCTATTGGTCTCATTTTCTAATAACTAAAAAGTAAAAATCTCTTTTCTCTGATAATAAAGCACAAAACAATGGTAAATAAAAATAAATAAAGAAAAACATTGCAAGTACAAAAGTCTTTTTTTTAATCTCAAATAACTTTATTATTTATTCTAAATCATAATACTGATATATGAAAGAGAAATTAAATTACCATTATTTGCATGGGACTAATCCATTTTCTTTATGTATATACTGACAATATTTTCTATAAACTCAGTTCAAATAAAGCTAGCTAAATGTTAAATTTATTCTGTCTCATTCTACCTAAAAGTAAAATTCAATTTTCTTTATATAAAAATAAAAAATTTCTTCATAAACATGAATGAAAGAAGATACAATGTTAGTAGCAAGTCCACATTGACTTGGTTGGTTTGCTGAATCACCTTATAGCAAGTCCACATGGTGACACCACTGCCACGCCCACGCTTGTGCCTTATAGGATGAAACTGCCTTCCGGTGGCCTAGGGTGCAGGTAGTTTGTCTTGTTTCAATAAGGGTGCTAGATACCAGGTATTGAAGTTGAAGGCTTAAATAGTTGGATGGCGTAAATTGGACTTAACGATTAAAATAACAGAAATGCTACTGTTCACAAAACTGCTACCAGTCCAGTTTGCCGCGTCTGAAAAACCCGACCGGTGATCTTTTAGGTTTGGTCAGGGGTCGGAAAACCGGCTGATTTTGTTACCGGACCGGACCGGTAAGACCGGTTTTCGTGGAATTCCGGTCCGGTAGCAACGGTAAATAAAACCCCACGGCTACCCACTGGGACGTCGCCCCCTTTCCCTTTCTTCTTCACCTTCTCTCTCGCGCGCGCGGCATGTCACGGACGGGAGCTTTGCTCCGTCGGAGCAACTCCTCCACAGGGAAGGCCGTCGGGGTGCGGCTAGGCGTGGGTCGCCTCTCCGCCTGCAACGAGATTGGCCGCCGGAGGAGCTTCTCCGCGGTAGGAAGCCTGTCGAGCACCCCTCGAATGCCGGGGATGTGGGCCGCTGCTTCTCCGCGGTCATATGCATGCTGACACACCCGCGACCCAGGGGCGTGGCCGGGCACCCGCGACTGGGTGCAGACGAGGTGAGGGGGTCCTGGTTTCGATGTTGCAGGAGATGATTTGAGATGTTGAGATTTTGTGCCAATGTTGCATAAATCGATTTGAAATGCCATATTTTTTATGAAGTTGCAAATATATATTTTTGATGTTGCACAAGCTATTTTTGGATGTTTCATTAGCTAGTTTGCGATGTTGTGATTGTTCGATTTAAAATGGGGATTTTGGCATAGATGTTGCGTTAAACATCCATATTTGTTGTGGTGTGGATTTTTCTTAATAAAATTTTTATGATTGGGATCTAGTGAACTGTTGTTGCAAAAGGTAAACCACAGTGTTGCAGTCTCCTTTTTCTCGATATTGCAGATGGTCAGCATGATGTTGCAGACGATCTGGTAGGGGAACTCTCTGGAGGAGATGCACCATCAGCTTTCCCAAGGACGGATCCGCGAGCTGCGACGGAGGATGAAGAAAGAGCTCGTGAAAACGTTTCACTCGCTGATGTTGCATGCAACACGAGGCAATGTCGACGGCTGATCTGTTTCGAATCGGACGACTGCGCAAGTGTCCGTTGCTAGCGTCCGGAATGGCGGGCGCTAGCAGCTCCTTTAAAATAAAGTAAATTCCTTTCTTAATGATTCATGACCCTTTCCTGAATTTGTAAAGAGTGTGTAATCACACTTTCTTGGGTTAACGCAGGAACCACCGGTCTAGCATAGCTTTGTTGTCTAATCCTTGTATGTGTTGCTAGTATGTTGATCCATTGAGGAGTCACTTCTCTTCTCTTTCTGACACTGGTGCATCTGTAACTGGTTAACAGTCATTTGTACTTCATTCTTTCTTCTTAATGCAATAATACTCAGCTCTCTGGTGCTAAATCTATCATAATTTCAATAGGTTTACATATACTCAAGTGGCAGTAGAGAGGCACAAAGGCTTATGTTTGGCAATACAATGTATGGTGACCTACGGCCTTTCCTGTATGGGTACTTTGATACCACTATTGGGTAAGTTTTGGATTTTCTTCCATTTACCTGTGAGTCAACATAAAAGAAAAGTACTTTGACCCTCTTTTACACTTCATAAACAAAACACAGACCCGGAGTTAACTACTTTGCAATGGATTCCTTGTTCCATTCGTCTTCCAAAATATCAAAATGTCGTCAGATATTATGATTTTAATCTTGTACATGCAGAAACAAAAATGAAACAAGGAGCTATTTTGAGATCAGCCAAACACTTGGGGTTGACAATCCATCTCAAATCTTATTCATAACTGATGTCTTCCAAGAAGCCATTGCTGCAAAAAACGCAGGTAATTCCTCGTTCCACAAAATATTTTTGAACCTGCAGACGACTTTTGTATATATCTTCCCTTTCCTTCGGACCATTTCAAGATTTCTTTTTGGCACAATATCCATTCAGCTTTTACTTCTAGCGATTAACTTATACGTGTAGCATTCTAATCATACATTCATGTCATGGTATCATTCTAGTTTTAGGATCTTATAGCTTGTGAAATAAGCACAATGCTGACAGTTATATATATTATCGCATATGTTATATATGTGCTTGCAATATTTATGCATTCCTTCCATCACATATCATTGTCAAACCTAACACTAATACATTTCAGGTTTTGAGGTGGTAATCTCCATTCGCCCAGGAAATGCTCCAATTCCCGAGAATCATGGTTTCCGCACTATCAAATCATTCAGTGAGGTCTGAGTCTGACGAATACTCCCTCCGGTTCCATATTAGAAGTCGTTTTGGACAAGATTTGAGTCAAACATTAGGAATATAAATCATGAATAACTTTTAAGTCGTTGAGTTTGAAAATGTGAAAATCATATAAATAGATTTGTCTTGAAAATTACTTTCATTAGAATATACATATATAACTTTCTAATAAGGATTTTTATAGAAAAAAGAAGTCAAAGTGTTGACGCTTTTTCCGGTCGAACACACTGGTGCGCTAGGTCGCGCGGTCGTCGAAACGCTCCTCGTCGAAACCACTAGCAGGGGGCGGTCTAACCGCCTCTGTCAGAGGATCGCCAAAAACCTAAATCCGCTGCCCCGGGAGGGACCCCGTCAGGGACAACGAGCCTAGGGTTGCTCTGAGATCGGCAGGCCACTCAGAACGTCCTTGAACGCCGTAGAGACGAGCAAAGAAAGCAAAAGGGTTGGAAAAGCTAGGGTTTGGAGATAAAAGTGTAAAAAGATAAATGATCGATTGGGTGATAGGCCCTCAATCGGCCACGGCCCTTTATAAATAGGGTGGGGAGGTCTTGCCCCGCAAGGAAACCTTTTACAACTCGAAATCTACAAGGATTCCTCAATTTGCTTCGGACTCAGGGGGAGGCGGTCTAACCGCCCCGGCCACGCGGTCTGACCGCCCTGGCCACTTTTGCCGGACCAGCTACAGCACGACCCGGTCAGACCGCACTTGGTACCCGGTCTGACCGGCCTGCCTGACCTGAGTCGGCTTTTGCCAATTTTGAGTGTCAACATATGCCCCCCTGTTTTTTAGTAAAGCTTGCATGCTAAAAAATAAATCTAAGGTCGATGTGATATCTTTCATCGGCCATTTTTTATTCTAAGGGCGATTTATCAAATCGGCCATGTCTTCTCAAGCATCCTGCCAAACACTTGGATGGAACTTCTTCAAATATCTCCCATTGATAGCCCTGGGCAGCTGCTGTCCTTGCAAAGTCTCCACCACATAAGAATTTCCAGAGCAAACTCTCACAATCTTGTATGGTCCCTCCCAACTTGGAGACCACTTACCGAACTTGTTGCTCTTAGATCCTATAGGCAAAATAGTTTTCCAAACCAGATCACCTACCTGAAAAGATTTGGCTTTAACTCTCTTGTTATATGCTCTAGCAACTCGCCTCTTGTCCCTTTCAATTGCCTCCAAGGCCTCCAATCGCTTGTCGGTCAACTCATCAATATTGTCCATCATCAAAGCATTATATGTGTCAAAATCAAGATCATTTTGCTTTGCAAGTCTATATGCGTCTAGATTCACCGCAACGGGCAAAACGGCCTCTTGACCATACACAAGCTCATAAGGAGTAACTTTAGTAGCACCATGTCTAGAAATACGATGAGCCCATAAAGCTTCAGATAATACCTCATGCCATCTTCTAGGATTATCCTCTATCTTCTTCTTAATGAGCTTAATCAAGATTTTATTGCTAGACTCGGCTTGACCATTAGCTTGAGCATAATATGGAGATGAATTGAGCAACTTAATACCATAGGAATTGACAAAATCACGCACCTCTTTAGATATAAATGAAGTTCCTTGATCTGTAGTCAAAGTTTGTGGAATACCAAACCTATGAATAACATGCTCCGTAATAAACTCAATTACCTCCCGATGAGTCATATTCTTAAGAGGAATTGCTTCAGTCCACTTAGTGAAATAGTCAGTTGCCACAATCACAAAGCAATACCCCTTTGATGAAGGAGGATGAATTTTGCCAACAAAGTCCAAACCCCAACCTCTGAAAGGCCATGGCTTGATAATCGGATGCATCAACGCAGCAGGTACCAACTGAATATCCCCATGCTTTTGACAATCTTCACACCCTTTGTAGTACCGAAAACAATCAGCTATCATAGTAGGCCAATAAAAGCAAGCTCTCTTAAGGAGCCACTTCATCTTAGGAGCCGATTGATGAGTACCACAAATTCCTTCATGAACCTCTGCCATAGCTAACCTTGCTTGATCAGGTCCTAAACATTTGAAAAGCAAATCATCTGCAGTCCGACGATACAATTCACCATCTTCCAAAACAAACTTGAGAGCCCATCGTCAGATTTTTCTGTCAACTGTACCTTTAGGATCCTGCAAATAGTTAATCAGAGGCTTCCTCCAATCTTCAACTTCGTCTGATGAGGACATCACCACCAGCGATACATCCACGCCTACACAAAATCGAGTTATTGCTGGTCCTATTACTCGTGCCCGTGCTCGTCAACTTAATCAACAAGTGAGTTCACTCCTGAGTTCATGTTCATCATATTTAGATTGTGGAGACACGTGCACTCTTCTTTTGATTAGGAATCATGGTCAAGACCGAAAGGGAGAAGGACTCGCGCAGGCTGGATTCGGACTGCAGAAAAACACCAACTTGTGACGGACGCCACTGTCGCATACGGAGTCGGATTGGGGCGTTCAAGTACTCCCTGGAACGAGGGTGAAGTAAACTTTCATATGGATCCGGACTCATGTCCATATCTGCTCTGTGCCGGTCGCAATTGTCAAATCAATGACTGGATGTCAATCTGTCCCAGGTGCTGCGCCACCTTATTCGGCCCAATGGGCCGTGTATCAAGTGGAGCCCCATAGGGGCGCGTCCTAGGGTTGTAGGACGACCCCCACCACGTCCAGGTCGTCCTCCACCCTCTCATATAGCTCCATAGCTGCCACAAACTGATTGGGTTTTGTTTAGATCAAGTTTAGCCATTGCTACTTGCTGAAGCGCGCGTGCTGAATCAGCCGCCCGACTTCCTGTCATCGGAACCCCACCGTATTCGTGATTGAGTTTGAGATTTAATACTTCATTCCCATCTAGTAAATTCAGTACTTGTTCTATACTTGTTCTTGCTAGTTCTTCGATTGCTTGCAGGAACGGGTGCCCTAGTGGCCGGGTGACGCGCTCCACAAGATCGCGGCAGCCATAGGAGGTGGTGTATCGGTTGCTAAGGCGCATCCTTGGAAAGGTTGTAGTCGGGCCGTGAACGTCATCTCCTCCAATCGAATTATCCCCCACGCATCTCATCGAAAGATCGGGCACAAACCCTAGCGGGTTCACATCAGTTGGTAATCAGAGCAAGGTTGTTTGATGAGAGACTTCCACATCAATCGCTATTTTTTTTCCTATAGTCCAGAAAAGCCAAAAAAAATTATAGATTAGGTTACCCGCTGTCCCATAAACCCTTTGAGCCTTTACTAGTACTACTTAGTTAGGGCTTGTTGAGTTTTTGCTTGCATCGGTTGTGTCGAGTTGCTGGTCTTAGTGTCTAATCCTTTAGAGTTTTGAGTTCTGTCACATTTTAGTCACCACGGATCCATCTTAAGTCCGATTCAAGTGTTTAAATACAATCTGGAAAGGTTATCTTTTTATCTTTCTAACGGATTTGGCCTTGTTAGAAAATTCCCTTTGAGCACTCCGCAATTGTCCTGGAGATCTGCGATCTGCAATCTGTGCAATACGCATTCTATATTGATTTGTCCTGATATTCAGCAAGAAAAAGTCAAAGAAAGAAAAAAAAATAGAAGTGAAAGCAAAAAAAAACAGAAGAGGAAAAAAAAGAGTGAAAGAAAGATAAAAAAAAAGACAAGAGAAGAAGAAGAAAAAAAAAGAGGGGGCTGAATTTGGTGTTTTCTTTTGTGCTGTGCTAGTTGCTCTTTGTCGGTGACTACCTTTGTGCCTAGGCTCACGTCTCTAGCATGGTTTAGCCTAGGACCAGCACAGTACCGCCGTTGAACAATTATTCAGCTTGTTTTTTAACTATTGTGGTGCTAGTCATTCCTTGTTTCAGCCCACCTATAGCTCCACATATTAGACTACAGCTTGACAGGTTTTGTTGCCGCGGCACCGATACACTTCTTCCTGTTTGCAGACTTGTTGGTGGCCGTCCCCTCCTGTCGAGCACGGTAAGAATTGGTAAGAGCTTGTATAACAGGTTGAGAGTGAGTGCCTTACAGTAGCTACATCCTAATAGTTGTAGGGCTTTTATTTCTTCACTTGTTTTCTTGTTGTTTCTGTTTGTCAAGCCATGACAGGACCAGGAGATTGTAGTGATGGATCCAACAACTCCTTTCCACAGTCTCCTCGCACCAAGAGAATCATACAATACTTTGAAAAGAAGGTGAAGGACCACAATGAAGGAATTGATAATGACTTGCTCACGACGAATGAGAAGATCGGGCAATTGGAGACCACACAGATTGACACCAACAACAAGCTTGCAGGGGTGGAGGCGACAGTTGCTCGTATGGACAGGAGTCTTTCTTCTTTTGTGCGCAGGTTTGATGAGATGTATGCTAAAATCAATGGTGGGTATGATGAGAATAGCAAGAAGACTGATAGCAAGAAGACTGATGGCAAGAAAGATGACAAGAAGGATGAGTCCTTCGAGGACAATTGGGAAGACTATGTTGCTGATACAGAACAAGAAGACCGGGATCGACGACGGCTACGTACTAATCGTAGATGTATGGGTGGATTCCGCTGAGGACGTGAGGTACATGTTAATAATGATGCTTTTAGTAAGATTAAATTTAAGATACCTCCTTTTGCCGGTAAATATGATCCTGATGCTTACATTACTTGGGAGATTGCTGTTGATCAAAAATTTGAATGTCATGAATTTCCTGAGAAAACACGTGTTAGGGCTGCTACTAGTGAGTTTACTGATTTTGCTTCTGTTTGGTGGATAAAACATAGCAAGAAAAATCCTAATAATATACCACGAACTTGGGATGCTTTGAAACGGGTCATGCGGGCTAGATTTGTTCCTTCTTACTATGCACGTGATCTGTTACATAAGTTACAACAATTGAGACAGGGTACTAAAAGTGTAGAAGAATACTATCCGGAATTACAAATGGGCATGTTGCATTGTAACATAGAGGAGGGAAATGAACCTGCTATTGCTAGATTTGTGGGCGGTTTGAATAGAGAAATTCGGGACATTGTTGAATACAGAGAGTATACTAACGTAACAGATTGTTTTCATATTGCTTGTAAAGCTGAAAGGGAAGTGCAGGGACGACATGCCAGTGCAAGGTCTAACATTTCTGTAGGGAAATCAACACCATGGCAGCGAACGACTACTTCTTTTAGTGGGCGTGCACCTCCCTCATCGTCCTCACCGAGTCGATTAGCACCACCACCACCTCCCTCCAGCGACAAGACATGTGGTACTCCCACAAATGCAACAACCAAATCTGCTCCAAAACCAGCTGCTAGTGCTTCTTCAGTTGCCTCCACAGGTAGAGCAAGAGATATTCAGTGCCATCGATGCAAGGGATTAGGGCATGTGCAGCGTGATTGTCCCAACAAGCGGGTTATGGTGGTAACAAATAATGGTGGGTATTCCTCTGCTAGTGATTTTGATGAAGATACACTTGCTTTGCTTGCGACTGACGATGCAGGTAGAGAGGAGCCATTAGACGAACAGATTGGTACAGAGGATGCTGAGCATTATGAGAGTCTCATTGTGCAGCGTCTGCTTAGTGCACAAATAGAGAAGGCGGAGCAAAATCAGCGGCATACATTGTTCCAAACCAAGTGTGTGATTAAAGAGCGTTCTTGCCGCTTGATTATTGATGGAGGTAGCTGCAACAATTTGGCTAGCAGCGACATGGTGGAGAAGCTTGCACTTACAACCAAACCACACCCACATCCATATTACATTCGTTGGCTGAACAACAGTGGTAAGGTAAAGGTAACAAGGCTGGTACGAATTAATTTTTCTATTGGTTCATATCATGATGTTGTGGAGTGTGATGTTGTGCCTATGGAAGCTTGTCACATTCTATTAGGTAGACCTTGGCAATTTGATACTGATTGTTTGCATCATGGTAGATCAAATCAGTATTCTCTCATGTACCATGATAAGAAAATTGCTTTGCTTCCTATGTCTCCTGAGGCTATTGTGCGTGATGACATTGCTAAAGCTGCAAAAGCTAAAACTGAGAACAATAAAATTAGCAAATCTGTTGGTAATAATGAAGATGGGATAAAATTGAAAGGACATTGCTTGCTTGCTACTAAATCTGATATTAATGAATTAATTGCTTCCACTTCTGTTGCCTACGCTTTGGTATGCAAGGATGCTTTGTTTTCAGTTCAAGATATGCAGCATTCCTTGCCTCCTGCTATTGCTAACATTTTGCAGGAGTATTCTGATGTCTTTCCAAGTGAGATACCAGCAGGGATGCCACCTATACGAGGGATTGAGCACCAAATTGATCTTATTCCAGGTGCTTCTTTGCCCAACCGTGCACCATACAGGACAAATCCGGAGGAAACAAAAGAAATTCAGCAACAAGTGCAAGAACTACTTGACAAAGGTTATGTGTGTGAGTCTCTTAGTCCTTGTGTTGTTCCGGTTATTTTGGTACCTAAGAAAGATGGAACATGGTGTATGTGTGTTGATTGTAGAGCTATTAATAATATCACTATCCGATATCGACATCTTATTCCACGTCTAGATGACATGCTTGATGAATTGAGTGGTGCTACTATTTTCTCTAAGGTTGATTTACGTAGTGGGTACCATCAGATTCGTATGAAATTGGGAGATGAATGGAAAACTGCTTTCAAAACTAAGTTCGGTTTATATGAGTGGTTAGTCATGCCTTTTGGGTTAACTAATGCACCTAGCACTTTTATGAGATTAATGAATGAAGTTTTGCGTGCTTTCATTGGAAAATTTGTTGTAGTCTACTTTGATGATATATTGATCTACAGCAAATCTATGGATGAACATATTGATCATTTACGTGCTGTTTTTAATGCCTTACGGGATGCACGTTTATTTGGTAACCTTGAGAAGTGCACCTTTTGCACCGATCGAGTGTCTTTTCTTGGCTATGTTGTGACTCCACAGGGAATTGAGGTTGATCAAGCCAAGGTTGAAGCTATACAGGGTTGGCCTGTACCGAAGACTATCACACAGGTGCGGAGTTTTCTAGGACTTGCTGGATTTTATCGCCGTTTTGTGAAGGACTTTAGCACCATTGCTGCACCGTTGAATGAGCTTACAAAGAAGGGAGTGCCTTTTAGTTGGGGTAATAAACAAGAGAACGCCTTCGTCATGTTGAAAGATAAGTTGACACATACACCTCTTCTCCAACTCCCTGATTTTAATAAAACTTTTGAGCTTGAATGTGATGCTAGTGGAATTGGTTTGGGTGGTGTTTTATTACAAGAAGGTAAACCGGTTGCATATTTTAGTGAAAAATTGAGCGGGCCTATTCTGAATTATTCCACTTATGATAAAGAATTGTATGCTCTTGTTCGAACATTGGAAACATGGCAGCATTATTTGTGGCCTAAAGAATTTGTTATACATTCTGATCATGAATCTTTGAAACATATTCGTAGTCAAGGCAAACTGAACCGTAGACATGCTAAGTGGGTTGAATTTATTGAATCTTTTCCTTATGTTATTAAACACAAGAGAGGGAAAGAAAATATCATTGCTGATGCTTTGTCTAGGAGATATACTTTGCTGAACCAACTTGATTACAAGATCTTTGGATTAGAAACAATTAAAGCCCAATATGTTAACGATGCTGATTTTAAAGATGTGTTGCTGCATTGCAAGGATGGGAAAGGATGGAACAAATTCATCGTGAGTGATGGGTTTGTGTTTAGAGCTAACAAGCTATGCATTCCAGCTAGCTCCATTCGCTTATTGTTGCTGCAGGAAGCGCATGGAGGTGGCTTGATGGGGCATTTTAGAGTTAAAAAGACGGAGGACATACTTGCTGGTCACTTCTTTTGGCCAAGGATGAGAAGAGATGTGGAGAGATTTGTTGCTCGTTGCACTACATGTCAGAAGGCTAAGTCAAGATTGAATGCACACGATTTGAAGCCATATTTGGGAGAAGACGATGAGCTTGAGTCGAGGACGACTCAAATGCAAGAAGGGGGGATGATGAGGACATCACCACCAGCGATACATCCACGCCTACACAAAATCGAGTTATTACTGGTCCTATTACTCGTGCCCGTGCTCGTCAACTTAATCAACAAGTGAGTTCACTCCTGAGTTCATGTTCATCATATTTAGATTGAGGAGACATGTGCACTTTTCTTTTGATTAGGAATCATGGTCAAGACCGAAAGGGAGAAGGACTCGCGCAGGCTGGATTCGGACTGCAGACAAACACCAACTTGTGACGGACGCCACAGTCGCATACGGAGTCGGATTGGGGCGTTCAAGTACTCCCTGGAACGAGGGTGAAGTAAACTTTCATATGGATCTGGACTCATGTCCATATCTGCTCTGTGCCGGTCGCAATTGTCAAATCAATGACCGGATGTCAATATGTCCCAGGTGCTGCGCCACCTTATTCGGCCCAATGGGCCATGTATCAAGTGGAGCCCCATAGGGGCGCGTCCTAGGGTTGTAGGATGACCCCTACCACGTCCAGGTCGTCCTCCACCCTCTCATATAGCTCCATAGCCGCCACAAACTGATTGGGTTTTGTTTAGATCAAGTTTAGCCATTGCTACTTGCTGAAGCGCGCGTGCTGAATCAGCCGCCCGACTTCCTGTCATCGGAACCCCACCGTATTCGTGATTGAGTTTGAGATTTAATACTTCATTCCCATCTAGTAAATTCAGTACTTGTTCTATACTTGTTCTTGCTAGTTCTTCGATTGCTTGCAGGAACGGGTGCCCTAGTGGCCGGGTGACGCGCTCCACAAGATCGCGGCAGCCATAGGAGGTGGTGTATCGGTTGCTAAGGCGCATCCTTGAAAAGGTTGTAGTCGGGCCGTGAACGTCATCTCCTCCAATCGAATTATCCCCCACGCATCTCATCGAAAGATCGGGCACAAACCCTAGCGGGTTCACATCATCGTCCTTATCAGTTTTGGAAGAAACAATGGCCGAAGCGACTTCTTCCTCTGCAGGGCGGTCAGACCGGCCTGGCAGGGCGGTCTGACCGGGTGGGGCAGTCTGACCGGGTGGAGTACGCGGTCTGACCGCCTCCTCCAGGGCATAACCCTCAGCTTTGCTAAACATCGGTTTTTGTTCATGAAAATTTCTTTTCTGAACATCATAACCAGATGCTTGCTGAGCCAGAGCATTTGCCCTTGGATTCTCTTCTCGTGGCACATGATAAATCACAAATTCATCCATACAAGATATAATGTCCAAGCATTTATCAAGATAAGCATTTAAATAACCATTTAGACACTGGCATACCTTGGAAACTTGCTGCACCACCAGTAGAGAATAACCATAAGCTTCTACATGTTTTACTCCCATGTCATGCAAGATTTGCAAACCAAACAAGAGAGCCTCATATTCGGTTTGATTATTAGTACAATCATGATCCAATCGGTTAAGAGCTTCAAAAATCATTCCAGTAGGGGAAATAATAATCACTCCAACACCACAACCACTTTTGCAAACCGATCCATCAAAATGCAATTTCCATGGAGTAAAAGTAATATAACCGACATCTAAATCAAGTTGTTTATCAATTCTATGTTCTACAATAAAGTCGGCTACAATTTGTCCTTTCATAGTTTGTAATGGCTCATAACATAAATCATATTCAACAAGTGCATAAGCCCATTTGCCGACTCTACCACTTAGAATAGGTTTTTGCAACATATATTTAATTATGTCGGTTTGACATGCTACCACACAAATACTTGATAACAAATAATGCCTTAACTTGGTACAAGCATGATATAAGGATAAGCATAATTTCTCAATAAAAGTGTACCTTGTCTCGGCGTCTAATAACCTTCTACTCTCATAAGCCACAATATACTCCTTGCCATCGGTCTCTTGAGTCAAAACAGCCCCAATAACACTATCTTCAGCCGCTATATATATTTTGAAAGGAATACCACCCTTGAGAGCTTGAAGAACGGGCGGCGAAGTTAAATAATTTTTAATCTCATCGAATGCCTCTTGCTGTTTTGCCCCCCAAGTAAATTCAACTCCACTTTTTAACCGAAGTAAAGGAGTAAAAGCATTCACCTTCCCGGACAAGTTACAAATAAATCGCCTCAAATAATTTACCTTGCCCAAGAATCTTTGCAAATCTTTCTTGCAAGCAGGAGCTTGTACTTTTCGAATGGACTCAATCTTTTTAGGATCTATCTCAACACCATTCTCATGTACAATAAAGCCCAAAAATTTACCAGCCGATACACCAAAAGAACATTTGAGTGGATTCATTTTTAAATTATATCGGCGTATTTTTTCAAATGCAAGTCTTAAATCAGCTAAATGAGAATTTAAACCAGCCGATTTGACTATAATATCATCGATATAAACTTCTACTATTATACCAAGCAAGTCATGAAAAATCAAATTCATAGCTCTTTGATAGGTAGCTCCAGCATTTTTTAAACCAAAAGTCATGACTATCCACTCAAACAAGCCTACAAATCCCGGACATATAAAGGCCGTTTTAGAAACATCCTCTTCGGCCATAAAGATTTGATTATAACCAGCATTACCATCAAGAAAGCTAAGAATTCTATGTCCGGATGCAGCATTAACAAGAAAATCGGCTATAGGCATAGGATATTCATCTTTAGGAGTAGCTTTGTTAAGATCTCTAAAGTCTATGCAAACACGAAGTTTCTTAGTTCCTTTTTTCTCCACAGGCACAATATTAGAAATCCAATCAGCATATCGACAAGGCCTAATAAACTTAGCATCAAGCAACCGATTGATTTCTTCTTTCACTCGGTCATAAATATCAGGATTAAAATTCCTACGAGGTTGTTTATAAGGTCTAAAACCAGGTTTAATTGGCAATTTATGTTCAACTAAATTACGACTTAAACCAGGCATCTCATTATAACTCCATGCAAAGCAATCAACATACTCCTTTAATAACTTTATTAATTCGGACTTAAAAACAGGATCAAGATTCTTGTTTACAAATGTCGGCCTGGGTATAATGCCGTCACCAATGTCTACCTCCTCAAGAGGATCGGCCGACGTAAACCCTTGTCCTAGCTTGCCCAAATCAACAAGATCTTTGATAGCTTCACACGTATCGTTCTTTTGCGCCCGATAGTGTTCAAGTCTCCGCTGCAACCACTCTTGATTTGACTCCATCAAATCACATGAAATGGTTTAGCCGATTATTCACTGGCTTTATGACAGCAGGGATAAAGCCATCTTTAGAACAACTAATGAACTCATAATTAGATAAATCTAAGCCAGATAGACATTTTACATCATCATGCACTCCTATAGAATTGCTATCAGCTATAGCTACACAAGAAGAATTATCACCATGCACAACTTCTACCTCATCATCTACCCATTGTATTAAAAACTGATGCAAGGAAGAAGGCACACACTGATTTGCATGAATCCAATCACGACCAAGGATTAAGCTATAGTTACCTTGCGTCTCAGCGACGAAGAAAGCTGTAGCTAACGTCTTGCTCCCAACGGTGAGCTCCATAGAAGCAACGCCTTTGGCACTCATCGGCTCGCCTCCTCCCACACCGCTGACGGTCATGTTGGTCTTGATCAACTCCTCATCTGAACCTCCAAGTTTCTTGAATAAGGAGTATGGCATTAAGTTGACGATCGCTCCCCCATCAACAAGCATCCGAGTGACCGGCTTCCCATTGATGTGCCCTTTGACGTATAAAGCCTTCAGATGATTTTCAGACTCTTTTGGCTTCTGGAATACAGCATCTTTCGGCCCCAAATCAAGGTGAGCAATGTCCTCCTCTGAAAGCATAAAACCATCACTAGACATATGTATAACATTAATTTCAAGGTTCATCTGCTCAGGAAAGGAACTGTAGTCAACAAGCTGCTCATCATCCTCTGGCGCAGGCACTGAAGATATCGGAGTCGAAGAATCTGAAATGGGCAAATTTTCTGGACCAGGCGGTCTAACCGCCTCCAGACGCGGTCTAACCGCCCCTGGCGGTTTAACCGCCTCAGCTGGTGTTTTGACCGCCTCTGCCTGAGGTGCTGCTTGTAGTGTCGTCTTGACTCTCCACTCTTTCCCTTGTGGTGCCATTGGTCTGTAGATGTTGAACATATCATCTCTCTGTTTCTCCAACTCATTTTCCTTCTTCTCTCGAAACCTCAAGCGTTGAAGCTTCCTCCTTTGTGTACGCGTCAAACCAGGAGGACACCACCTTGGTAAGAAGTACTTGGAGTTGGAACCACTCCCACTGGCCTCATGATCATTAGCAGCACATCCTTTCTGAACAGGTGTCATAATCTGATTGTTTAACACAACCGGTCCTTTGCCACCTTTCTCAATAGGAACATCCATTGTTCCAATCTGTATGATGTCTTGGCCAGTAGTCCTCTCTGGATCAATATCCATCTTCTTGACCTCCTCTTCTCTGATCTTGGGCTTGTACACCTGTCGCGGAGGAGATTGAACATTTTCTCTGGGCAGGGCGGTTTGACCGCGTATAGGGGGCGGTCTGACCGCGTTGGCCCTCAGGGCGGTCTGACCGTGTGTAAGAGGCGGTCTGACCGCGTTGGCCAACTGATGCTGCCCTGACCAACGTGGAGCCCAACGATCCTGTGTAGGTCGTGAAATCCGATCCAATGCTGGTCTTCTTGGCCCTCCCCATCCAGGATGGAAGGACTGCTGAAAAGGCACCCACATTACTCCATTGTCATCATAAACCGGACGAGGTTCCCATTGTGGAGTAAATCGTTGTCCTTGCTGTGATGAATCACCTTTGAATCTTGTAGCTGCTCTTGGAGGCGACGACGGCCTCTCTTGACGTGGAGGTGATCTCATCCTTTTTTTTAACGGCCGATCACTTGTAACGACCTTTTGTTTAGAGTATTTGTCAAATAGCATATCAAACGTAACCTTTGGTTTTGAAACACTCCCCTGATTCTTTGCCATGTTGAGCTTCCAGTTTCCAACTTCCGGCCGCTTTGGAATAAGCATCTTTGGACGGCCATGTACAGGGGCGGTCTGACCGCCTGCCACACCCGGTCTAACCGCCCCTACCTGAACAGGTGCAGACGGCTGTTGATCAGCAGGTGTTGCAGATGTGTACGACCCTTGCCCCCCATGTCCAGAAGCTTTGATAGTAATTTTAAATGTTTCTCTGCCATCAGGGGTCTTCTCATATGCTACTTCCCTTGTCAACTCTTTTCCTCTCAAATCGGGCTTTGCCTCCCCGACTACCACATTCTTTCCCTTGGTTGAATCGACTTGATGAGGCCAAACCAGTACCTTGGGCTGCTGCAAATCCATGGTATTGACAGAAAAAGGTTGCTTGTCCACTTGCATCTCATGAAACATCAAACGACCTTCATTTATGGCCGATTGAACCTGACGACGAAACACATTGCAACCGTTAGTAGCATGAGAATAAGAATTATGATACTTACAATATGCACATCTTTTTATTTCTTCAAGTAGAGGCAAGGTATGAGTCAATTTAATGTTTCCAGATTTATGTAATTCATCAAAGATACGATCACATTTAGAAACATCAAAAGTAAATTTTACTTCTTCTTGCCGACCCTTATGAGCCGGTTTAAGTGATGAACAAGAATAAGCTTTTTCTTTAGAGGGCCAAACAAATTCAGCAGCATATACCTCTTTGTCACTATCGCTCGAACTATCAGAATCATAGTCAATAATATGCATATTAGAACGACATGACTTAGAGCTATCTTTTTCCTTATTCATTCGGTTTTCAATAATTAAAGCTCTCACTTGAACTTGAGCAACCGAAAGAAAATCAGAACCCTCTATTTTATCTCTAATTGAAGACCTTAAGCCCTTTAAGCAAATATCAGCAAGGTCCATATCAGTAATTGACAAATTAAAGCACCGGTTTTTAGTTTCTTTAAACCTTTTAATGTAAGCAGAGACGGTTTCATCTCTACCTTGCCTAACCGATGTTAAATCTGTCAATTTTAATTGCACACTCCCGCTATAAAAGTGATCATGAAATTTACGCTCTAGCATATCCCAAAATATAATAGAGCCAGGAGCAAGTGAAGAAAACCAAGCAAAAGCGGTGCCAGTCAATGATAAAGAAAACAAACGCACTTTAAGAGCATTATAAGCACCCGCTTCACCAAGTTGAGCCGTATACTGACTAATATGCTCCCATGTGGTTCGGTCATCATCACCACTAAATTTGATCAAATCAGGCATACGCCAACCACGTGGGAGAGGAAACCTATCAAACTCGGGATCGTATGGCTTTTGATATAGATTAGTATTACCAATATCAACACCAAGTTTATTTTTAACCACGCTAGCCAAATCTTCCTTAAATTTATTAAATTCCGCCCAATTAGGATTATTTGGCTGTTGCGGTGCTGCATTCACCAAATTCATTTTATTTAAGTAGGGAGCTATCTTAGCTTGAGCTAGCCTATAACTTTCAAACACATCATCAGGAATTAAATTTGGCTGAGCAGATGTGTTAACTGTTGTATTATAATGAGGTCCAGCATTACCAACTGTATTAGAAAAATTAGGAACCACTGAACTCGGCACAACAGAAAGTGGTAAAGGCTGTTCAGGCACCAATTCCATGGCGCTGGTCAGGCCGGTCTGACCGCCTGTCAGGGGCGGTCTAACCGCCCCGGCCGTGTTCGGCCATTGCGGCTGGATCGGCGTTTGTTGACCAACGTTGAAGTCAGGTGGCATGCCATACATGTAATTTGCAGTGTTAGTACTAGGCAAAGGCGCTAAGCTAGGATTAACTACCCCACTAGTATTAATTTTAGGAACACTATTACTAGTTTCATTATTATTGTAAAAATCAGCACTCCTATCCTTTTCAAGATCTTCTAATCTTTCTAAACGAGCAATATACGAGGCAATCAACTCATCACTTTCCACAGTCGTTTTTTGAGAAATAGAAGGATTTTGTGGAGATTGACTTACAGCGGTAATTACCTCAACATTATTGTCGTTCAACTTGATCGCTGGCAGCTCGAATTCCTTCAATCTTGCTACCTTGCCATGACGATCTTTCTTGACGCCTGCTAGAAATTGTACCTTCATGTACTCTTGCAGCGCCTGGAACTTCTGCTGCTCCTCCAGAGAGAGATCCTCCATCGAAGCCGTGATGATATTCTCCATATCAAGTTCGCATCGAGATCCCATCTTACTAGGGCAAGACTGAACGGTTTTGAAAACCAGATCTTCTTGTCCCCAGCGGAGTCGCCAAAAGTGTGTTGACGCTTTTTCCGGTCGAACACACTGGTGCGCTAGGTCGCGCGGTCGTCGAAACGCTCCTCGTCGAAACCACCAGCAGGGGGCGGTCTAACCGCCTATGGGGGGCGGTCTAACCGCCTCTGTCAGAGGATCGCCGAAAACCTAAATCCGCTGCCCCGGGAGGGACCCCGTCAGGGACAACGAGCCTAGGGTTGCTCTGATATCGGCAGGCCACTCAGAACGTCCTTGAACACCGTAGAGACGAGCAAAGAAAGCAAAAGGGTTGGAAAAGCTAGGGTTTGGAGATAAAAGTGTAAAAAGATAAATGATCGATTGGGTGATAGGCCCTCAATCGGCCACGGCCCTTTATAAATAGGGTGGGGAGGTCTTGCCCCGCAAGGAAACCTTTTACAACTCGAAATCTACAAGGATTCCTCAATTTGGTTCGGACTCAGGGGGAGGCAGTCTAACCGCCCCGGCCACGCGGTCTGACCGCCCTGGCCACTTTTGCCGGACCAACTACAGCACGACCCGGTCAGACCGCACTTGGTACCCGGTCTGACCGGCCTGCCTGACCTGAGTCGGCTTTTGCCAATTTTGAGTGTCAACACAAAGTTGTGCTTTGGTGACCGTGTCAGTGTCCTAAACGACTTCTAATATGGAATCGGAGGGAGTATGAGGATCTAGAATGATTCCTGACATGTGGAACTGCCCGGGGAACAAATGCATCCAAGAACGCCTCAATACTGCAGTCACAATAATAAACCAACATAGCAAAAGAGAACACAATGAGTTAGGGATTTTTTTTTTCTGCGGGACATGCATTTGTATGATTTTGTAGGACAATGAAAAGTTATTTTTTCTCTAAGACCTTCATTGTTTTTGGTAGAATAGTGGACGTGTCAGAAAAAAGACCTTTTTTCAGTGTCGTATGGACATTTTGGTTTTATCTAATGTCAGGTTCTTTACCATCTCATTTACATAGTACATCTGATTAAGATGAAGATGCTATCATTTTTATTCACATGTGGGGGACCCTAAAGGGGTCTTCACGGACAAAAAAATTACTTTAGTCCCGGTTCGAAAAATGATCGAGATTTTATTTAAGAATGGAAGATCGTTTTCTTTACTGAGCATTTTGCTAGTTAAGTAAAAAGATCTGATGGCACCAAGAAGCGAGCTCTAGTAGCAAAGATAGATATATCACCAATTCACAAGGGAGGCAGAACTCGTGCAGTAATGGACTGATCCGTGGACATACAAAAAGTTTTTTTTTCTTTGAACAAGTGCACATACAAATAGTACATGCATAAGTAATGTTATGCCTACCGCATGCTCTACTCATGATGACACTGTTTCTTTTTAAACTTTTTTTAATGTCTATCCTTCATCAGGTGAAATGTGAGGTCTTCTAACGCAAATTTTTTGAGCTATTGGATCTAAGATTCACGCCTCAGATCCTCCCTCCCCTCCCTTCTTTCTCTCTCTCCACTCTATCTCTTCCTCTCCTCCCCACATGCATCTCTTCTACCGTGCGCCGCCTCGTCCCTCCCCACACCGCTGGTGAGGGCGAACTAGGGTTCAGTGGACCTCCTGCAGCCCTTCCGCGCAGCCCTTCCGCCGCCAGACCTCCGGCTCCCATTGCAATGCTGCCATGAACCCTCCTGCCCACCTAGCCCCAACCCCACCCCATCCCCCCCTCCTCTCTCGAGCCGGCCCTCCCTCTATGGCTAGCAGTAAGCATAGCCCCTCGAAAACCCTAAACCACGGAACCCTAACTCGCCGACGAAGTTGGTCGCCGGAGTTGAACAAGGTAAGGACAGGGAAGAAGAAAATGAGGGTGAGGTGAGCCTCCAAATTACAAAGGTGCAGTGTTTTCCTAAACGGTTCTAAACAGCCGTTTAGACAGGTTTAAATGCTAAACGCACACTAACTGCATAGTTTAGGGGCTAATCGGCCTCCTAAATGGTTGACCCGTTTAATCAGTCAAAAACGGAGGAAAACGGGAAAAACGGCAAAAACAGGGACGATTATTGAACGGTTTGAGTGTCGTTCAGCCGTGTACCAGGCTGTTTGCGTGATAGAGCAGCAGATCGATCCTCGTCATCATCCGCCTGTAGGCCCATGGCAGCGGCGGAGGCCAGGACGGGCGCAAACGCACATGGAAGGGTGATGGATGAGGCAAGGGCGGGTGTGCGGAGGAGGCAGTGGACGTCGATCTGTGGTGGCGGCGGCAAGGGAGGAGACCCAGACGACGACCCCTGGCGGTGGTGAACGGTGCATGGACGGGCGGCGGCGGCGACGGTGCAAGCCTGCCGGGGCTGGTGTGCGGAGGAGGAGGAGGCAGGGCCGCAAGGGACGTCGATTCCTAGCGGCGGGAACATGGAGATGACCGGGACGACGACCCCTGGGTCCCGGCGGTGGTGTAGGCGGGGGCAGAGGAGGCATTGGCAGTTTCTAGAACAAGACACGACATCCATCCGTGTGTAGAGTAGATAAGGTTGGTTGTCTCTTTTTTATTTTGCCCCTTCCCAGTTTTAAGAATCAGTGAACATATGAAAATTTATGACACATTCTAGTCTAGAACTTCTATTCTACCACATTCTAGTCTATTTTCTTACACTAGTATAATCAGTGAACAGCTACATAATGCAAAATCAAATAAGAAAAGTGACATCTATTTTTTATTTATTTTTGACAATTAAGTGCAAAATGAAATATATTTAAGATTCATTAAAAAATGATAGAAGAATTATTATATTATTTCAAAATAATATTCGTGATATCTATAGTTTACTTCATCACAAATTGTAGTGGAAAACAAAGTGACAACTTGCAGTTGAAAACAAAAGGACGAGTACATAATTTCAACTCCAGAGCAAACTTGTATGTGTCCAACTTCAAATAGCCCAAAATCAGTCAGCTGCACCAAAGTCCCAATAAAACATCAAGCTTCTAGAACTTGAAATGTCATTAGAGCTAGCAAGGTCATTGACCTGAAGAGTTCTATGAACGATCACCAGTCACAACTCATATGGTCATCACAAGAGTGAATTAGCAGTATTTATCTCAAGCATGCCAAGTATCTCCCATCATATCTAAACCATACCCTGTAACCAAGTGGCAGTACTTATCTATCAATCTTCAATACATTGTGTATGGATAACTTGAAAATTGCCTGCAATGAGTGAAACAAAGTTAGTCTGATAGACTTCAACAAAATTCAAGATTGATAAGGTTTTTGTTTTCTGCAATATCAATCAGCTTCATGAATTAGAGCTGCAAGTGCTTGCAAAGCAGTTAACTAAAATGGAAACAACTACTCTGTACAACAGAATCTGTAGCCCAGGGGCGTCAAGCAAGCTGGCCATGGCCACCAGCAACGGTCCCACCAGGTCCATGGCAGGTTGCCAGACTTCCTGCGCTCAAGAGCTGAACCTGCAGCAGTAACAGGAAGCACTCATCATATGCAAAAAAAAAAAACGTACATATAAAAAAATTGGCGTGTGCTAAATAGAAATATCACAAGTACATATAAAAAAATTGGCGTGTGCTAAATAGAAATATCACAAGTATTTTCACACACATTATGATGCTCGTGCTAATTTTACAGGTATATTTTGCAATACACATCAAACTAAAAGAAATAAGTAATGGCTTTGCAAAGCTTACTCTAATATGAAATTTGGACATACAACATGCAAAAAAAAAAATCAGTGGCTTCGTTTATATGAAATGACAAATTGAGAGGAAAGAGGGCCAATATCGTGCATAACCGCACTTGAGTAGCAACATCTCCGACTTACTGCCGCCGTCTGAACGGGAGCTGGAGATCCGCATCACGGGAGAGACAGAGATGCGATTGCTGCATCTGTTTCTCGAAGCACCAGGGGAGGAGCCCGTGCCTGGAGGCTGTGAGCCTGGCCGCGCCACCGGCTGGAGCCTGCTCCGCTGGCCGCGGTGCCAGCCACGGTGCCGACCTGGCCGACCAAGGCTGCGTCTGCGGCCGCTGGGAAGAAGCCACTGCGGATGCTCCCATGGATGGATAAAGAAGAAGGGGTGGGAGAGGTAGAGGAGATCCGGGTCCACCATCTTCGGCGAGCTGGAGGTGGGCGCCGAAAGTGGGGAGCTTGCTGATGTAGGGACCGATGGCGACAATGGAAGGCGCAAGGGGAGGCCGCCGCGGCCAGGAAGATGCAGGGGCACCTAGGGAGGCGCACCGGCCTGGGAGCCAAGGCGGCGCAGGGGGAGGCCGCTGCGGTGCCGCATGGAGCTAGGGAGGAGTGCCGGCCGGGGAGATGCGGCGGCGCACCGGCGGGAGGGCAGGCGGGCCAGGTAAGGATGGCGCGCAAGATCCGGCAGCCGACGGCCAACGCACGTGCCGCCTGAGTCCCGCGCCACACCTCGTCGGTGACCGGGACCGCACCGGACCCGATCGTTGAGGCCTTGTCCTGCGCTCATCCCTCGCGGCCGTGGAAGACACGGTCGGCCAAGTCCTCGCCGCAGGATTCTGCGCCGATCGGATCTGAGAGAGAAAGCAACCTGCCGCTGTCCGCCGGATCCGCGCCTGCCGTCCCCGACACGGCATTCTCGCTGAACCACGCCGAGGAGGGGAGAGGCGAGCGGATGGGGAGGAGAGAGAGGGACGGGGGGAGACCGGCGTGGAAAGGGATGAGGGAGATGAGAGGTCGCGGGACCCGAGGGTCGCGACTTTCCCCCTCCCCAAGGAGGACTCGCGTGCGGGATGGGGGCGCGCGGCGTGTGGGACCGAGAGGATGAGTGGGGAGGGTCTGAGATTTGATCTGGAAGAGCTGAGGCTTTAGATGTGGGTGAGTGAGACAAAGTTGATGTTTGCAGTAATTTGAACAATTGGATATGGGTGAGTGAGAAAAAATGGATGTTTGCGGGGTACAATTAGTTGGGTGTACTTAGTTTGGTAATGACTGTTCGGGAGACTTGTTTGTGTGGCTTTAGAAAAGAATAAACTGGTGCATTTTATAGTGTTAATGATTTAGGAAGGAATAAACAGGTACATTTTATAGTGATAGTGATTTTAGTCCTAAGAATCTCTATTTTTCTCACAAATCCATATATATATATATTATATGTTACAGTAAGAAACCGTTCAGCCCGTTTAAATAATGTTTAAATCCATCTGAACAGATTTAACGCTAAATCACGGGTCACGTAAACCTGTTTACCGTTTACGTTATCATTGCACATGTGAGATATAACTTTTTATATTTTTTCAATTTTTGAATCTCCTTACAATCTGAAAAGGACACGTGTGTAAATGAAGAGGAACTCACCAGTCCGATGGCTCGAAGTCACGCAAATCGCAATGCCAATGCCGACGGCACCTCTCGTCGCGGCCGCCGTAAGCTGCCGCCGCCGTCGCCCGAACCTCTCCCTCCTCGCCGACCGCTGCGCCACCCCGCGCGCGCTGGCCCGCGTCCACGCTGCCATGCTCGTCTCCGGCCGCCTCGCCGAGGACACCTTCGCCGCGTCCCGACTCCTGGCCGCCTACGCCGCGCTCTCCCCGGACCCCGCCGCCGCCGCGCTCGCGCTCCTCTCCTCCCTCCCCATGGTGCCCAACTCGTTCATGCTCAATACCACCCTCCGCGCGCTCGCCTCCTCCCCGGATCCTGCCGCCGCCTTCCCATTCTTCACCCGCATCCGCGCCACCGGCGCGTTCGCCGCGCCCGGGCGGCACACGTTCCCCTTCCTCCTCAAGGCCGCTGCGCGCCTCTCGCTCCCGCTCCCCGTCGCCTCACAGCTCCACGCGCTCGCCGTCCGGCACGGCGTCCACCTCGACGCCTACGTCGCCAACGGCCTCGTCCGGGCCTACTCCATGGCCGGCCGCCTCGGCGCCGCGCGGAGGGTGTTCGACGAGGTGCCCGAGCGGAACGTGAACCTGTACACCACGCTCGTCTCCGTGTGCGCGCAGAGCGGGCGCCACGAGGACGCCATTGCGGCGTTCGACGAGATGGTCCGCGAGGGGTTCGAGCCCGGCGGCGCGGCGCTGTCGTCCGTGCTGTCCGCATGCGCACAGTCCGCGTCGGGCGGCCTCGAGATGGGCTGCCGCGTGCACGACCTCATCGCAGCTCGGGGCGGCGGGACGGAGGGGGCCATCCTCGGTACGGCGCTCGTCGACATGTATGCCAAGAACGGCGCGATCCGGGAGGCGGTGGATGTGTTCGACGGGATGACTGAGCGAGTACCGGCGACGTGGAACGCCCTGATCTCGGGGCTGGCGCACCACGGCCACGGCGAGCGCGCGCTGGATGTGTTCCGGCGGATGCGGTGGGAGCGCGTGCCACCAAACGCGACCACGCTTGTCGCGGCGCTCTCCGCGTGCTGCCACGCGGAGTTGCTGGACGAGGGCCGCCGGCTGTTCAGGTCCATGGAGGAGGAGTTCGGGATCACTCCATGAATCCAGCACTACGGGTGCTTGGTCGACCTGCTTGGCCGGTCGGGGCTCCTGTCGGAGGCCGAGGAGACTATACGCAGAATGAAATGCAAGGCGGACACCATGATCTGGGGGGTACTTCTGACGGCCTGCAAGAACCATGGTGACATCGAGATCGCTGAACGGGCGGTGGTGGAGATACTGAAACTCGATCCTAGCAACCATGGTGTTTATGTTGTGCTGTCAAACTTGTATGCGGAAGCTGGGAGGTGGCAGGACGTGGACAAGCTGAGGAAGGTGATGAAGGAGGCACGGTTGACGAAGATCCCTGGGGCTAGCACAGTCGGTGGCTTGCCGGAGCCATCACCACAACTAGAGAAGGTGTTGGTCTAGTTGCACTGGCTGGTGGCATTGTGTCCGTGAAGTGAACTACAGATCTGCTGCAAGTTTGTGACGCTCCTCAGCTACCAGAGAGGAACAGATGGACCAAATACATCCTAGAGGTTAACTGAGTACTGACAAGTGCCAAATTCAGAACAGTGCAAGAACAAATTATGCACTTCTGACACTATGGATATTACCAACATTGGTACCAGAATATGGCAATGCTAATTCTGTATGGTAATACACTAATGACTTGTCTACGAGGTCCAATTCAGCATGACACCAGTACACCATCAATCTACTTAGTTGCTTAAAAATTCTTCCCGGAAATCAAGAGGAAGGGAGGTGCTATACAGTTGAACCACAAACTCGGTTATGTTCTCCTGCGCATTTGGTATTTTAGTCACTAGCTAAGCAGGCTGTATGATGGCATGTCTTCAATCCGCATCACATCATCCAGCATGAGCTCCCTCTCCAGCTGGGTTCGCGTTGACTTCAGTACCTCCTGCGAGTGGCACCACAAACATGAGACCAATGATGACAAGCAGATTTAGTTTTTAACGGAAGATGATATGTTTATAGGCAGGAATTTACATTGAAGTCCATGTAAGAGGCATTCTTATCAAGCCACTGCTTGTCCATCACAACAAATGCGACGCAGTAGAGCAGATCAAATGCCCACTCATCCTCTAGGACAACGAAGTCGAGAGCAATTTGTTGAATTTTGAAGGTACTTTCGAACTTCAGAGCAGAAACACGCAAAAAGAACTTGCTGAAACAGTCCTACCTGAAAGCATTTGAATAAAAATGGCTCGGACAAATGTTCTTGGCTTTGCTGCAGTTGATATTATCACTTTGTTAGGAAGATTACATTTTTGTAGTCATAACAGGATGGCATTGCGGAGTCTGGATCAGTGCTTACTTGACTGGAGATCAAGCATCTGCATGATCATGAATGTAATATTTACGCCAGCAACTGCAAATGGGTACTCCCATGTGGATCTATTACCACACTGTTTCTTTAGCAGCCTCTGAAATGACGCCTGTGGAAATAAAATTAGAAGGTTACTCACAAGCAAGAGCACATTCGAATAAGGAAAAGCAACCACTATATATTGCTTACAGAGAATGTCTTGGCAAAGAATAGAAGGTTCTCCAGAGATATGAATCCTGCGCCTCTGTAGCAATTGTAATGTCGCATAATTTAGCACTTTGAAAGGTACTCTGGGAAATTTTAGTTTGGTTCAGTCATTGTGTACCTAAAGTCAGTTGATGGATCTCTTCCTTGCCAACCCATGTCCTTCCATTGTTCAGATATCAAACCTTGAAGTTCTTGATCAGGGTATGTTGCATGCCAAAGAGCTTTCAGGGCTTCCTGTAACAGTTAGTATTTTTACTTGTCAGGATTCAGTAGACTGCAACTGCAAGAGTAGAATAAATAGAAACACAACTATACAGGTAAAGATGTCAAACTCAGTATCACAGCAGTAAACAATTCTGCAAAAAAAAATGATACTTGCTAGTTACTATTTTGTATGCATGATTTAATAAGACTTAATTAACTGCTAAATAATGCAAGAGTTAATTGCATTTAACCCACTAATGATGTCAATTATTAGAAGTCACATTTTTCTTAAGTTTTCAATCTATGCATGAAAACCTCAGTATCAAAGAGAGCAAGTCCAGAAGCGCGAATATCTGGGAATCCCTCTCTCTATACATAAACTGACTAAGGTTCAGATCCAACCGATAATCGACAGAATTGCAGACCAACTACCTGGCTGGAAGGCTGATTTACTTACAAGAGCAGGGAGGGTAGTGCTTGTCCAATATGTACTCACCTCCATGCTTGTCTATCTGACCATGGCTGTTGATCTCCCTGCATGGGCTATCAAGGCCATTGACAAGATCAGGAGGGCATTTTTGTGGAAGGGGAGAAAGGATGTCGAAGGAGGGCACTGTCTGGTTGCTTGGCCCAAGGTAACTCGGCCAACTGAGTTAGGGGGTCTGGGTATTTCCAATCTGCAGCAGCTTCGCTGGGCCCTAAGATCAAGATGGCTTTGGCTCCAAAAAACCGAACCTGACAAGCCTTGGGCCTTTATGCCCATACAAGTTCATCACTCGGTGAAATCCTTTTTTCCATTGCCACCATCTCGGAGGTTGGGAATGGTAAGAATACATTTTTCTGGAGTGACAAATGGCTGCATGGAAAGAGCCTGGATCAGATGGTTCCACATCTTGTTGGCACTGTTTGTAATCAAGCAAAAAGTAGAACAGTATATGAGGCTCTATCGGGGAGATGGTTACTGACATTAACGGTGCTCTCACCTTGGATGTCCTAGTGGAGTATCTTGGACTATGGGATTTACTGGCTGATAGAGAACTGAATCCTGATGTGGAAGATTCTCACATTTGGCAGTTCTCGGATGAAAGTGGTACAGATACTATCTGTGTGTCCGTCCGACCGAAAGGGTCCGACACTCAAATGGTAAGATCGTATCCGAATCCAAGCATTCCATATCTGGATTTATCTGTACCGTATTCGTATCCGGATATTCAAAGTTGGATTTCTAAGATCTGAATACGATGAATATCACTATTCGACACATCATGATCTAATCATATCTGAAATCGATCCGAAAATTTGATCCGAGAGAAAAAAAAAACTATCTGTATCTATATTCGTAGTATTCGTTCGTATCCGATCTGTTTTCGTCGCTAGTTCTCATCCTCTGGAAAATAATGTGAGACATGGGTACCCCTGGGTCCCCACCGACCAGGCTCATGGCCGTCCCCGACAAGTGGGTCCGACTCACCAGAAGACCCGCCAACCTGACAGTGGGCCCAACAGACCTGATCTGTGGGCCACACGACCTCCCGAAGACCTTCCAGAAGATTTCCCAAATGACCTTATCCGATCTGTTCGGGTAACTTGGCGTTGAGACAAGGTAGAAGACGTCAGCCGCACCGTCAATTAGTCCGAAGATCACGAGATTATGTTGTAACTTACCTTAGATTGGTTTCCATGTTGTAACCGACCTGGACTCTGGGTCCACCGACCTTGTCCGTCAGCCAATATAAGGCGAGCAAGGCCGAACCCCCATGGACAAGTCATCCCCAAGTCGCAATCCATCCAAAGCAATACAATCAAGAACTGGACGTAGGGTTTTACTCTCCGGAGGCCTGAACCAGTATAAACTCGTCGTGTCCTTTGTGTTCCGTGTGCTCTTGCATAACCTTCGAGTTCTTAGCCTTAGATCTCTCCCCGCCGAACAAATAAACCACCGGGGTTAACCCCCCTTGGACTGTTCAGACCTAAACCTCTGACAGTTGGCGTGCCAGGTAGGGGCTGATCTAGGGTTCTTCGTGCAACTCGATGGCTTCACCAAGCGGCGTCATCTTCCCTGCAAGCATGGTGGACTTCCTCGCCAATCCTATCGACTTCTGCTTCGGCTCAATGCCGGCGGAATCCGTCGCTCCAGCCGCCTATCTCGTCATCGAGAACACTGCGGTCACTTCCGCCCAATAGGTCGAACCCGATCTGTTGACGGAAACCCACCCACCCACTCCTCGCGACCTGATCGCGGGGCTCGATCGCGTTGAGAGCATGCTCTCCGACACGATCAAGGTCTGTGAAAGCGTCAAGCGCTCTCGCAGGACCACTCTGCCTCCACCTCGCATGCCTCTTGGCTTGCGGAACGCAGCTCATGCGGTCGCATGCCTCCGGCCGCATGAAGAAGAAGATCCAGATCCAATCTGGGTCGACCTCCACCTCTTGTGGAAACCGCAAAGGTCCTCTCGATGACCTCTGCCCTATCCACAAGAACGCCAAACACACGACTCGCCAGTGCCGTGTGCTGAAGAAGCTTTGCCGACCTCCGACTGCGACCCATGGTCGCCAGATCAATCGTGCGCTGTCCTCGGACTGCGGCACGTTCCAAATCGCGCGCGCCGTCATCTACCCCAACAACCTCGGCGACATGGCTGAATTGCCGGATCGTGAGGTTCTTGTGGTCTCCGACGACGTACCTCCTCAAGCTGGCGAAACAGACGAACAACGGCAGTAACGGGAAAACGCCAACGCTGCGCAAGCCCAGCGCCGCCAGCAAGAAGCAGTCGCCGCAGCCGCAGCAGCTGCCGCACCTCAACACGACGCCCCGGGCCAGCCCGCAGGCAACGTCGTACTCGGTGTTGGTGGTCAACCCGCAGGCAACATCGTACAAAACGCCGCCGGTGGACTACCCCCACGGCCCCAGCAGCCGCACATCAGCAGCAGCAGCAAGACGAGCCTCGTCGACACCGCTTACGTGCCAGAGACCTCAGGGACTTTGAGCAAAACGGACATGAAGTCTACAATTCGCCCCAAGCTAACCTAGGTCAGCTTGGACACCCCTGCGACTTGACGTCTGCAGGCTCACATCCGCGTCGCCACCGCCCAGGTCGAAGAGCGAAGCCAAGGATACAGCAGGTCGGCCTCAAGCTCCTACTCCAAGAGTAGGTCGGCGCGACCTCGCGATCGTCACAACAACGCTAACCCCCCCTCCAACCCGTAGCTGAAGAGGGAGGTAGAGATAACGAAGTCATGCAGCCGCCCAATGCCGCTGCCAATGCTGCCGCTAATGCCGCCGCCAACAACACCGCCAACGCCGCTGGCAAACAGCAGCAAAACGTTGCCGGCAACGCAGGACAAAATGCTGGAGTTCAACCTCCACCAGTACGAGCTACGCGCGTCCTCCGGGGCAGCCAGCAACAACGCCAACCCGTCCGGGACGAAGTGGAAATCCAGCGCCGCGCCAACTGCGACCGCGACAATGGGGTCCTGGACCCTCTCAACACCAACAACCCAATCTAAGCAGCAGAGGTCCGCGAGATGCACGACATCGAGCTTCGACGTCGTGCCCAGTACGACCAAGATAACGGTGCCCCTGACGACCTCTACGTCGTTCCGACGGCCCATAATCCAGGATCCAGTTCTGGAGCAATCAACAACTTTCCGGCTTTCTCATGAGGTCTCAGGACGATGAGATACCCGAAAGACAAAGCCGGCCATCGAAAAATACGACGGTCGCTCCGACCCCAGTATTTGGCTCAAGATGTACAGCATCGCCACCCAGGCGTCAGGAGGCAACGAAGACCACATGGCGGGATACTTCCCCTTTGTAATGGGCAAAGCGCCACTCTTGTGGCTCGACAACCTTCCTGCGGAGTGCATCACCTCATGGGCAACCTTGTCGTGGTTGTTCACGACAAACTATCAAGCGACATATAACCGCCCTGGCAACACTCACCACCTTGCCAAAGTGTGGATGAGGAAAGGTGAAACTCTCCGGGAGTACACCAATCGCTTCTTCGAGAACCGCAACACGCTTGCTGGTGTCAAGGACGAGGACGTGATCGCCTACTACAAGAAGGAAGTCACCAACCTCAAGCTCTTCGAGAAGATCCATGAAGCCGGCGCAGACACCATCGCCGACCTCATGGCATATGTTGACAAGCTCGTCGACACCCAAGATGCAGTCGTCTACGACTTCAAAGGCGACAAAGCAGATGACCCTACGGCATCCGATGCCGGCGGCAGGTCGCGCAAGCGATTTGGCGAGGTCTACGCGAACGACCCTCCAAGACCTTCCACCTTCCTCGAAGGTGACTTCAACTGCACGCTGGACGACCAATGTCAATTCCACCGTGACGCCAAGCACACCATGCGGGAGTGCGAGCAACTGAAGCGCGCCCTGGACATCCCTCCATAACCAAAGAAGACCAAAAGCGGTGGCAACGACGAACGGAACAATGACAACCGCTACGACAACCGCAACCGTCGACCTGATCGACGCGACTATCGCGACCGACGACCTTACTGTCATAGTGACGACAGAGATCGCCACGATGATCGCCGCGACGACCGCCGCGATGACCGCCCCAACAACTACCGTCTCATTCGCCGTGACGATCGCTGCGAAGACCGACGTGACGACAGTGACCGCCGGAAGGAGCCTACTCCCCCACCACCTAAAGGTGACAACCCCAACGGTGCGTTCCAAAACGCCAACCGGCAGATCAACTTCATCGTCGACGACCGCCAAGCAGCCAAGAGTAACAGACAACAGCGATCCAACGCAAGGGAGATCGGCCTTGTCAACACGGAGACTTCACAACCTCTGCGGTGGTCGGAGTTCCCCATCACCTTCTCTAGAAAAGACCACTGGGTGCACATACCCGACCCCGGGACCTACCCGCTGGTCGTCAACCCCATAGTGGATGGAGTATTCCTGCCTAGGACCCTCGTCGACGGGGGCAGCAGCCTGAACATCATCTTCACCGAAACGCTGAAAAAAATGGACTTCGACTTCACCAAGATGACCGTGTGTGACGAACCCTTCTATGGGGTCGTGCCCGGCAAGGCTGCATACCCCATAGATCGCGTATGCCTGCCGGTCACGTTCGGCAAAGAAGACAACTTCCGCACGGAGTATCTGACGTTCGTAGACATGATGGTTCTGATACTCAGCCAAATTAGCTTATGAGGCGATGTTCACTGGAGCTGTCCGCTTCCAACCATGGGAGAGGATTTGGAAGAGCTGGGTCCCTGGTAAATGTAAATTCTTCATGTGGCTGATCGCTCATAACAAGTGCTAGACAGCTGATCAGCTGGCTAAGAGAGGACTACCTCATCCGGAGCAATGCCCTCTATGTGATCAGGAAGAGGAGACAATAAACCGCCTGATTTTCTCATGTGTCTGTGCACGTCAGGCCTGGTTTGAAATCCTGCAGGGGCTTGGTCTAAGAGCTCTAGTCCCAGAAATGGCAGATGCTTCATTTGAGGATTGGTGGCATGGGGTGAACAACAAAGTAAATGGTCTGATTTAGAAAGGACTGAATTCGATTATAATTCTTGTTGCCTGGTCGGTCTGGAACCATCGAAACAAATGTGTTTTCGATGGGATCCAGCCCAATTTGAACTGTCTCTTGGCCACCATTCGGGAGGAGCTGCACCAGTGGGATCTTGCTGGGGCTCAAGGTGTCAGGCACCTCCTTACCCTGCTACCTGGTGTTTGATTAGTAGTAGTGTGTGTTTTTCTGGGTCAGGTCCTGCCTAGCTAGAGGATGCATGATGTAAGCTATGGTTATTAAGGGGGTTTTTTACAGGGATTTCCCCTCAAAGAAACCTGTGTATCTGGGTGTCTCACCCAATCTCTTCTTAACATATTGATGCGCAGATCTCCTGCGTGTTCGAGAAAAAAAAGTCCAGAAACGCGAAACATATCTGCTCTGAACTATTAATTATCAAAGTTAATGAGATAACTCATTGTGCCCTGTTCTGTTTGGCATCCATCAGCCTTGTTATTTGATAACGTATGAACTCCCAATACTTGCAGTAGTTGTTTTATGTAGTTCAGTGTTTTCCACATTAGATTTGACAGACTTTAGTGCAGAGCTAATCATTTGTACGAATTATTTACCATACTTATGGCAAATTTTTTACCTGGTGATCTCGTCTAGATGGATCAAAGTAAACCTTCATGCGATGCTTTAATCTCTGAAGCCTTTCTTCCTGCAAATTAGCAGCAATTGAAATAGAATAATAAGTGATTTTACCCTCATTTAGCAAACTGCTTATTAAACTATTCATCTAGATATGTTGCCCAGATAAGCAATATGAATACAGGAACATGGTTATATAGGATTTTCCCAAAAACACATGATGTATACAAAAAAAGATAAAAAAGAACAAGATAAGGTTTTGAGCTGGACCGCCTAGTCCTGCAGAGTTTAAATGGTACACTGAAATTCACCGGACCACTCATTGCGCATGAAGAGGGGATATTAATCACTCAAAGGAAAGCTCTTGGAAGTCCTTTTGAGTGGTCACTTCAATTATTTGTGGTCTTCTTCTCCCAGAAAAGTAGGCCTTAATACCGATGAATGCAGCTATGCAAACCAACTGTCCTCTGCTATTAAAAGGGATGCTGGATATGCAAGCTGACATGAGCCAACATCCGATCATTTGCATAAGAAACTCAGCAACTTTTTACCTGTACTGGTGTGAGATTCATGCATATTCTCTCATATGCCCCTTTTCGCTTGATGCACACACAAGATAGGCTTCTCCCTATCCATCTTGGTGATCCACATGACGCTTCGTCTGCACAAGAACAAGGACATTCCATCACATGATTAGCTTAAATTTCTTAATACCAAATACAAAACCAGGTTTGCACATGTCACAATCATAACATTATCAATATATACCGGACTAAAAGTAAAATTGAAAGGTTATGAGACAGTAGGAGAGTATCTAAACTGGCAATTTTAGCCCACAGTGCTAGCTACCCCAGCATCCCAGAGGCAAAAATCCTTCGGGGTCTGAGATCTCGGGGTTATTGACACTACACACTTACACAATGTGGTTATAGGCCACCTTAATACTAGATTATGAGGGTTATTATACTCAAATGGATCTATCATGATAGGATAGAGACAAAACAAATATTTTTGTAGCCTACCAAACTGACACCACCCTCACATGAGGTTACAAGACAATGTTCTTGAACTGAGAAACATCCAAACGCCCCCAAGTTTCTCACCAAACGCTCTTTTCATTGTCCAACAAATCTGTCAAGGTATCCACCAATGCCAAGATTTCCTACCAAATGGGCTGCCTCTGAACGATAACAGACGTGTGAGCCCCAACAAAGCCATGCCCAGAAGCTAAAGCAACTGTTCACTTGCCCTGCTGTTGAGATAATGACCCAGAATTTGTTCCCAAATGTGCTATCAGATGTTGATGTGGCCTAATCTTATGAATGATGTACCTAGCCTTATGTATAATGTGCCTTCGAAGCAGAAAGGTGCCATCATTAGTACCAAAATGAACAGGGAAAGGGAGAGGAGGGCAGCAAAGCAATCTGACAACTCTAAACGCCTAGGAGCATGATTGTAAATGTTGATGGAATAGTGTTTTACAATTGCAATTGCCATAAACATTATATTGAACTGGTAATCATTGGCAACTTTGAAAATTCGACATATGAAATTAAAATGCAAACCAAAATAAAAAGGGGAAAATCTTTAGGATGGGCGGGCAAGTTGAAAACTATTAACATAAAAATAACGGGTCAAAATACAAAGACTCGAGAGATGACGATCGATACTGAAGAACTTACACGATCAGCAGCTATTTCCCAAACAAGGAGACATAAACAACTAAACAATCTTCTATGTTCGATCTACAAATTCTTAACTCTCACAATAAGAACTAGGCGTAAAAATAAAAATTCCAACAAATAAAATCAGAGACATTCGCCAGGAGCGCTGGCTACAAACATTTTGGCCCCATCGGATGGTCCAAACATTTTGGCCCCATCGGATGGTCGCTGAAAAAAAAGGAGAAAGGACAAGAGCCATGATTATTTGTTCCTCTAGGTTTATCCTGCCGCTCCAACGCCGCTAAATGGTGCCGAAAGCGACACCAAGTACAGGATTGAGAGGCACATGCATTGCTGACTTTTTTCATGGAAAATCTGTGTGCTAACATCAATACGCCGCAAAATAACATTTCCCGAGAAACACATTGAATGCAGCAAAAGTCGTGAAAGGAAAAGGACTCCTGAAAAGAGTGCAAGAAAAGAACTGAAGAACTCTGCAAAAACAGAGGAATATCATCAAGAAGTCATCAGCACAGCGAGGTCCACAGCAGAGGAGAGAATATTTAAGCAGTAGCAAACAGAAAAAGAAAAAAATAAATGCAGGGAAACTGCTATATGAATTACTCAAACGGAAGAGCAGGAATAAAACGCAACTGCAGGCATCAGGCAATGCAAAGTGAACAAAAAACATATCAGAATGAAGGTAAGGGGGTCGATTAATCGGGAGACGTTACTCACCAGAAGATCCAGCGAGCGAGGAGCCGCCGCCGGCGCCGATGGCGCACCGCGGCAGCGACGTCCTGACGGCAAGGCAGCCGTGGTGGTGCTCCGGGTCCCTCTCCGCCGCCGGCGCGGGCGCGGGCGCGCGCGGCACCGCCGCGGCCTCCATTCTCCGCGTTCTCCCAACCAACAGCTTTCCTGCCGCTGCACGCTGGCGTGCAACAACCGGGCGCCGACCACCTCGCTCCGCGAGCTGGACGGCCGGGTGGGCACTTCTCCTCCTCTTCGCGTGAGAATAATGCGGAGGGGAAGGGGAGAGAGAGAGAGGAAGGGGAGGTGGCGGTCTGGCGGACGGACGCGAAGCTGGGTCGGCGGCGGCGGCGGTCGTCGCGTGGTTTGGGTGGCGCTGTTCCGGGGGAGGAGCACGTCGCGTTGCGGCTTGTTGGCACAACACAAGGGCACCGATTTAAATACCAAGAAATTAGTTTTGTAAAATTTGATTATTTTATTTATGTGTTGGGATCCCATCTGTTCGGGTTGGTGTGGCAGTGTTTGGTAGGGGGTGAAAAAATTTTCACCCCCTATTAAATGCTACTTTGACCACTAATTACGAGTATTAAATAAAGTTAGTGTCAAAATTACCTTTACAACCCTGAGCAAAATCGCGAGACGAACCTAATGAGGTCTTTGACCGCACGATTAGAGCATAGTACTGTAGTATTACTGTAGCAAATCGCTAATTAATTATGCTCATTAGATTCGTCGTGCAAAGTTGCACTCATCTGTGAAAAGGTTTTGCAAATAAACTTCATTTGGTACTCCATGCGTGCAAGATTCCCTTTACATGAAATTTTTTTCACCCTAACCAAACACTGCCTGTGTCTGATAGATTTCTTTTCTTATAAAAAATACAGAAGAACTGCTATGTCATATAAGAAAAATGATGTAGTTTGTTACATAGTCTTTATTACATAATAAAACTATTAACTCGGAGCTCGTAAAATGGTCTAACATTATTGGAATAATTGATCCTCGCCTTCACCACAAGCCACTCTTCTAATCTTGATTTCTTCCTTGATTAAAGCCAAGATCCTGATCGGTGTTGATGAAGCCCCTACAGTTCCTTTCTGTTCACAAATTCCATGTAGTGTATATGAGCAACGCAGCCACCTGCCTAGCTTCATCCTTCGATCTGCCGGACACTGCTTTGTTCCACCAAACTTTCAGTGATGCTTCTCTTCCTGGTATTTGAACTAACCCCTGTGACCATTGGGATACTAGATGCCAAACTTCTTGAGCAAAAATACAATGTAAACATAGGTGTTGCGTCGTCTCTGGCTCTTGATCACACATCCTGCAAATAGGATCACACGGCTAGTATCATATCTGCACTAGTAGCCACGCAAATAGCCAGTACTTCCCTTCGGCCTTCGCATGCCAGATGGCTTTTTGGTTGGAGGTACAGTAAGTTCTTGCGAAGTGAACCTCATAGGCCGATTTTGAGGAGTAAATCTCATTTGATGTCCATCTCCACTGAATCTCGTCAGCTTCTTCACCCAACTGCACATTCCACAGCAACCCCCAAAGCACCACCAGTTCAGCCATCTCATCTGCTGTCAACATACGCCAAAGCCCTCGCATCCAATTCCCGTTATGCAGATCATGTCTTACTGAATTATTCTTTCGCCAGGCAAGCTTGTATAGATTAGGGGCCAAATCTCGTGGCGCACGGCCTTCCAGCCATGTTGATTCTCAGAAGCGTGCTGTCCTTCCATTGCTTACAGTCACCACGATACTCAATCTAAAGAGTTGCTTATCATCTTCATTGCATGTTGTCTCTGTTCCAACCCACAGTCGCTCTGGTTCCACCCATTGATACCACAACCAACATCGCCTTAAAGCCCTACTGAACATCTCTAAATCAAGCACGCCCAAGCCTCCTATCTTTTTTAGAGTTTTCACTATCGCCCAACGGACCAAACTATGCCCTCCACTAGCATCCTATGTCCCTTTCCAAAGAAACCCTCTTCTGATACGATCCAAACGCTTGATCACCCATTTTTTGGCGCGAAAACTATGAGGAAGTAGACCGACATAGATGAAAGAACATAGTTGATCAATTTCAGATGAGCTGCATGTTTTAGGAACCTGCCTTTCTAGGAAGGTAGCTTGTTGGACATTTGGTCAATCAGTGGCTGAAAATCTACACGTCTTAGCTGTTGAAAATGCTGTGGAAGCCCCAGATAATGACATGGAAAAGTTGAGATTGGGCATTGAAAGTCCTGCATAATTTCCTCCAAATTCAGATTGTCACACCTTATTGGGTACACAACACACTTTGTTCTGTTGGTGACAAGCCCTGACCACCGAGATCACCTCACGCACCGGTTTCCAAAAGAGAGCCGCGTCATCAACATACATGCTCACTCAGTGTAGCAGTCCTGCAATTCAGTGGTGAGATGTGTCCTTTGTTTGTTGCCAGCTTGAAGAACCTCTGCAAAGGTTCCATGGCTAGAATAAATAACATCTTGCGCTAAAAACAGAATAAATAACATCGGTAAGAGCGGATCGCCTTGTCTGAGTCCAGTGTAGTGCCTAAACCAACTGCCCATTGTTCCATTGAATAGAATTGCCTTGGAGCACGAGCATAGTAGAATGCAAACCCAGGCGCGCCATTTTGCGCCAAAGCCCATCTTCTCCAGGACTTACAGTAGAAAATCTCATCTCACCGAATTAAAAGGCTTTGCAATGTTGAGTTTGAGGAACAAGCCCGGTTCTTTTTTTTTTGATGCAGCGCTCTAATGAGGTTTTGGGTGCGGAGAAAGTTATCATGGATGCTTATTTTTTGATGAAAGCACTTTGCGCACGTGACACCTAGAGAGTTTACTTCAGGTGCCAATCTTGTTGCTAGCAATTTTGAAGTCAACTTAGTAACGGAATCTGTTAGGCTGATAGGTCTGTAGTCAGTTACTCTCTGCGCGTTTGGCCTCTTGGGGACTAGGACAAGATGAGTTGTGTTGTGATGCTGGAAATGTTGTCCATGTTGTTGATAAAGGTAATGAATTGCAGCCATGAGGTCAACTTTGATTAGATGCCAGCTCTTTTTAAGGAAGATGCCAATAAAGCCATCAGGCCCCGGCGCTTTGTCCCCTACCAGATCAACCACCACTCCATGAACTTCCTCTTTGAGAGCCTGTGTGGTTCGAGGACCGGTGGATGGTCGCTTCCTGGTGTGATGAGTGATTGACAAGGTTGGTTGGACTGATTCTTGGCTAAGTATTGCAGGTGCAGGTTGCGGCTTGACTGGTGTTGGTGCAGGTGAAGAGCAAGCGCAAAAGGTCGTTGCCGGGTAGGCCTCCAGGTGTGGAGAAGACAAGTAGTCTTGGCTCGAGGGACCCGGTGGCCAGCGGGGTCAAGTGCGGGCCGCATGGTGGTAAGAACAGCAAGATGAGGTCATGGACGGTTTCTTGGTTGAGCCTCAAAACCAAGGTCGAGCCGGGACTACGTGGGAGCCGAGTCATGAGTGGTGATTGGCGGAGGCTACACCGAGTTCGCAGGGTTTCCAGTGGTTCACCAGAAAACCGCTAGGTTCCTTGGTTGATCCACAAAGCCAAGACCGAAGACCGGAGGCAGCAGCACCAGGACCGGTCTGACCGGTGGGTACCGGTCTGACCGGTGGGAGACACCGGTCTGACCGGTGTGCGACGACGCAATCCGGAGACTTCGAAGCGGAGGACACACGTCGGGATCGCAAGGCTTGCGTCGAGGTTGAGCAAATTTGCGGTCGCCGGGCATCCGTCCGATGGTGCTACGACGAAGTTTCCCAAAAGGCCCTTCGGGGGCGTGTATCTTAGTTTAATGTAATAGGGGTAGTTTTGTCTTTCGGCTAGCCTCCATATAACCCAAGTGGTGAGAGGATGGCAGCCATCTCTTGGAACCCTAGCTCATTTGCTTTTGCTATTTTCCCTTCCTATTTTCCTTAGGATTTAGAGGACTAGCTTGAGAGCTTCATGGTGAGATGTTGTGAGAGGGAAGGATGATTGGGAGGCAAGCTAGACCTTGTATGAACCTTCATGGTATGTATAGATGATTCGGCGTGGTTCCTCAAGGCTTGATTGTGTCTCTCCCGTTTTCCCTTTTTGGTGATTTTCGGAGCCTTTTCTTGGCGATTTTCTTGTGGCGGTTTTGAGACCTTTCTCTTTGGGATTTGGTGGGGGATGTATGCATGAACCCTTCGTGGTTCTTTTCCCTTTGATTCCCCTCCCAAATCCGTGAGTAAAGGAGCTCAATTTTGGGGGTTTCTTGGCTCTAGTGTTAGAGGCATTCTTGGTGGGATTTCTTCGATTCCTCTTGATTTAGCAAGTTTTGGTGGACCAAATCGTGGCTATGGAATGCCCATGAGGTACTCCTACTATCCCCAAAGTCTTGTGCGAATCCGTGGAGCGAATCGGGAGATCGGGAGTTGGATTTGGGGGACTTGACCCGCGGCTCGCTGTTCATCCCGAGCTGCCCAGGCGTAGACCGGTCTGACCGGTGCGTGTGACCGGTCTGACTGGTGCAAGGCCTTTGTGGGATTTGTCTCGGGTGAGCTGCCTGATTCGTGTGTCTTTGGGTTGAGGTGTTGCTGGTCAGTTCTTGGCAGGTTTCGAGGAGTTTGGCTAGGCTTTGTGAAGGGTTTTCTTCCTCTGCAGTTTGAGTTTTGGAGGTGGTTTTTGTTCCAGGGCCTAGAGAAGTCACTGAGGCTTCCTGGAACTTTGTTGTGCACCTGCTGTTCTTCACCGGCCTGACCGGCAGAGTCCATTGGTCTGACCGGTGCCATCGGTATGACCGGCAGGAGCCATCGGTCTGACCGGTGTGGCACAGACAGCAGGCTGTGCAGTTTTCCGCTGCGTGTTTTGGTGTGAGAGTCTCGGTGGTTGTTGGTTCCTAGGACCAGTTCACTCTAGTGGCTACGTGGTCTTGGCCAACTTGGGTAGTTGAGCCGAAGATGTATTTTGGTTAGCCGTGTTCATCTTGTTGGAGTAGCCATCTCCTTCGAGAAGAATTTTTATCGGCTCCCATTCACTCCCCCCCTCTCTGGTCGCCAGTTCGGTGCTTCACTCTTCCGTGAAAGGATCCTCTAGGTGGGCCAAATCATGCCCCGACAGCCCCAATTGCGACCAGTCCAAGGTGTAGTCTCTCTGACCTGGACACACAAAGTGTGTGCTGTAATGGTCAAATAACACCTGTGCTTTCTCCCTATGCAGGAATTGATTACCTTCTTCTGTAACCAGGTGATGAATGGTGTTCTTTATACGTTGCCCATTGGCATGCATGAAAAAGTGTTTTGCATTTGCCTCTGCTGCTTATATTCATATCAACCTGGAAGCCTGCTTGGCCCATAGTTTCTCTACTGCAGTCAGTCCCAGAAATCTGGCCTTCAAATCCCGCCTGAAATCCATCTCTAGTTGTGAAAGTGGCCTCACTTATTGCACCACATCAAGTATCTCAATCCGTTTTTGCACAGCACAAAGGAGAACTTTGTTTTTCCCCAGTAAACCATTCGCCCAGTTTCTTAGTTCCTTACCTGTTCTCTTAAGTTTGCAATGCAATCGCGGAAAAAGATGTGTAACATTCAATTGCTTAGACTAGACAGAGGCGATAGCATCAGAGTACCCTTGCAATCTAGGCCAAAATGCCTCAAACCAGAATCCTCTGAACTTATTTACTGCACATGTGCTAGAACCAACAATGAGGAGAGGGTAGTGGTCTGAAACATGAGATGATAGCGCCTGATGATGAGCCCTCAGCAACATACAGTCCCATCTAGTGGTACAGAAAGCTCTATCAATTCTAGTTTGTGTGTAATTGTTTGACCATGTGTATTTCCTCCTTTGCAAATTCAATTCTTTCAGCTCCAAATCACTCACAGCATCTCTGAAAGCCCCCATCAATCTTCTATTGAGGAGATCATTGCTCTTGTCACATGCTTGCAAGATCATGTTAAAATCACCAATTACCAGCCACTTGTTAGACCCTTGCCCTTGTGACACAAAATGTTGCCACCATCTCAACTCACCCAGAAATTGAAGCTTTGCTTGATCTTCTTGGGGCCCATAAACTGCTATGAGATACCATTCAACCATGCCTGAACCTACAGACAACCGAGCAGTGACAGAGTGTACACCTAGTTCTGAAAGGTTGATCTTATAGTGCGCATCATCCACAACAAGTAGAATCCCTCCTCTTGTACCATCCGCTGGGAGAGCAATAAAATTATCAGCAAATTGTTCCCCCAGGGTTTCAATCATCAATTGCTGATCCACCATGTCTAACTTACTTTCCTGTAGCGAGACAATCATGGCCTTTGTTTGTGCCACCGAATTGCACACCACCTGCCTCCTAGTCGAGTTGTTGAGGCCACTAGAGTTCCAATTCAACAAGACACACTGTTGTTCTTTCATTGTACAACTGCCAACTCAGACGCCCCCACCATCGAACCAGGCCAAACAACACATAGCCTAAAAAGGCTCTGATCAATAGGACCAACAAAAAAGATCTCTAGACCTGGAACTCCCACCTACTCAAGCAACTACTACACACCAACCTAAAACAAGGACACAATAAAGGAAATTGACGAAACATGGAAACAAAGACACACAAGCCCCACCGAAGCTCCAATCTGCGGCCGTAGCCACTAATCATTCTTTAGCTTCAATCACAAGAACATCTTGGCTCCCAGAGCCCTGCACATGTCTTTATCCAGATCAGACTGCAATATCTCAATGAACTGTTCCCCAAACTTCTACTCCGCCTCTTCAGTAGGCTCATCACCATCAGCAAGGATACCACTTGCCTTCAGCACCAAAGCCGTGGCCTGCACTTCCACCGGCAGGCAAGTGCGCTCTGGTAGTGCCGCGCGCGTGCCCTTTCTGGCAGGATGGGAGTAAATTCCTACATGTTCCCTTTCTCTCTCTAGCTTATCTCAGACAAAGATTGGGAGTACCTCTATTTAAGGTCTGATGACAGTGGGGCCAGGTCTAGGGAATCCTCGATTTTGAACTTTGGTGTTGAATTCTTCTCCCATTTTAAGTTTAGGCCATATTTTGTAGTGCTACATATATGTGCAATAGTCTAATCAAACTTTTGTTTAGTGTAGTTTAAACTTTGCTTCTGATTAATGTAGTTCAAACATTTGTGCTTTTGATGATAAAAGAATTGTGACTATGATGTATCCTAAAAAACAATGCAAGAGTAATCCTTGGAGGAAAGATGGAACTGAATTCAATGGTATATAATGCAATGTCACCAAAAACTAGTGTTCAAGTGTTGGACTACTAAAGCTATTATTATTTAAAAATTCATATCTTGGAGCATTTTGTAATTTACTTATGTCCTTTCCTGGATGCGAAACTTACTTTCCTAAATGATAAGTACTATTCCATCAGTTTCAAACTATTTGTCATTTTAACTTTTCTAAATATAATCTATTTGTTATGCACCTACATATTATTATGGTCAATTGTATGGGCCGGCTTAACTAGGGGCCTTGGCCCAACACGTGAACGGTACCTGTGGGTACACTACAAGAAAATCATTGATTAGTGACGCAACCACATTTTAGCGTCATTGATTTATGACGTTCCTGGTTGATCTCATCGTAATATTTGACTTCCGAGCAAATTTAGTGACAAAAAGAACTTTCGTCATTACGGTTGGTACTGTAGCCGGGCATTCCCTGTTCTATGCTGTTTTGTGACGCCATAAGCTCTAAAAAAACGTCATAAACCAACATCGGTCCCACATGTAAGCATTATTTTAAAAACAGAGTGTTCCAAGTCGTCATAAAATTCAGTAGGGTCCCACATGTAAGCATTCTTTCGAAATTAGAGTGTTCCACGTCGTCATAAAATTTTCCAGGGTCTCACATGTAAGCTTTTTCGCTAGGTCAGCAGAGGCCAGGTCACGAAATGTTGCAAAAACAACTTGCCATTGCAAGGGTTTGAACTAGAGACGTATAAGAACAAGACTGTGTTGCTTACCACTGCACCACTTCTTGGTCATATTATGCTAATAGGAAACACTTTCCTTATGGTTGTCTCAGGTGAATCTTTAACATAAATTAGTAATTCGCAGGCGAAATGCTTCACTACCTTCACAAAGACTCTCGACTTTTGCTACGCGCAGATCTACCACGGCTCATGGTATGAATGGCGGATTCTAGCAACGATGAGAGGGTGGTTTATGCACCACCTCCAGGCTACGAGTTCATGAAACAGGACGAAAAAGTCAGTCCTCTGGTTTGAGCCACTATATTTTCCCCCTATCGACCTAGGGATGGGGCTTTTTAGATTTGGGGATCTAGAGGACTGATGATCATATACAATAGATTTAGATTTCATCGTACACTCAGATTTGAATTGCAATTGGTGTTAGAAGTTAATCGGCTATAGATAATCGGTGTTAGATTCAATTAGTTTTCGATTTGCATCATTCTAAGAATTGATAGGTTCTTGTATTTTACTAGCATCTGGTGGTGGCTCGGTCCACTGATTTCGTTACATCGGAGCCTCCTGATGCTGATCTTATCGTTGTGGATCCTTATAACAAGTGCCAGCATGGGTATGCTCTCCTTGTCAGGGAAAGCTTCACTGCCCTTGGATGCCGGTATGGAACCTGTGATCAGGTAAACAATAACTTGTTTAAATTTTAATAGACTTATAGTACTTGTACTCTTGATATTAGTGTTGAAAATGGACAATTTTATGAACATATATGTATTTGGCGTCCGCAGCCTCAAGGAAAACAATGTCAGGCATTTGTTTGGATTGATCCTGAATGGGATGGTAGGACTAAAGCTATTATGAATAAGCTAACATGCAGGATAGCAAAAGCTGAAGAGTAAGAAAGGTCATGGAAAGAAGAATGCAGAAGGGCTAACTTGAAGCTTGGAGATACTGAAAAATTGATACTCAAAGATATACCACTAAGCTTCAGAAGATGAAGAAGGGTAAGCCAACACAGCTGGAACTTGTCCAGGTGTTCATGGAAATGGAATCGAACAATAGGTAGTTACGATTATTGGAACAATTTTTAATGATGAATAACCATGACATGCCATCTTATGAAACTTGTTGCTGATGTTTTCTTTAGGTCACATAAACGACCCTCGGAATTGATCGATTTAACTGAAGCTTGAAGCCAAGCTGCAGAAGGTGAATGGACAGCTGCATGAAGCCAGACATAATATTAGGGAGCTATATGCGGCGAGAATTGTCGATCTATTGATGTCTTAAGAAACATGTTTCTACCTCATCATCTTATGATGTTTGCTACTTGGTGGTGTAAACTTTGTGGTGATGAGTTGCTTTGAGATGCCATCTTATTATGCCAATTTGGTTTTATCTATTTCAAATTGAGTCGAGCACACTCACCATTCTAAATTTATTTTGTTGATGTTTTGCTGGTCCGGACTATTGATGTTTTGCTGAAAGGACCTTCCTGAGCACTCTCACCATTCTGAATTAATTTTGTTGATGTTTTGCTCATCCGGTCTGTTGATGTTCTGTTGGACGGACCTTCCTGAGTAACGATCGAGAAACTGCTTATTTCCTACTGTCGTTCCAAGTCATCAAAAAATGGAGGTCCCACATGTAAGCATTTTTGCTAGGGCACGAAATGTTGCAGAAATAATTTACCATTGCAAGGGTTCGATCTAAAGACCTATAGGAATAAGATCGTGTTTTTTTACCACTACACCACTTCTTAGTTCTGTCATTTTAACAGGAAACACTTTCCTTATGGTTGTGTAAGGTGAATCTTTAATATAAATCAGTAATTCACAGGCGAAACACTTCACTACCTTCGCAAACACTCTCGACTTTTGCTATGCGCAGATCTGGAATGGCTCATGGCATCCTAGAGGCGACGGGAAGATGGTTCTGCCGCCACCTTCCAGCTACAAGAAGCTGAAACGGCTCGACAAGGTCAGTTCTCTGGTTTGAGCCACTATATTTTCCCCTGTCATCCTAGGGATTTCTAGATTTGGGGATCTAACGGATTGATGAGCATATACACTAGAATTAGATTTCATCGTACCCTCATATTTGCACTTTGTTTGGTGTTACAAGTTGATAGGCTATAGACAATTCATAGATGTTAGATTCAGCTAGTTTTCAGTTTGCATCGTTTGATGGATGACAGGTTCTTGTATTTTACTAGCTTCTAGAGGTGCTTGAAGCCACTAAAGCTGGGCTGCTGGAGGTGAAGAGAGGCCTGCAAGAACAATAAGGCAGAGAACTCATGGCGCAGCAAGAGGCTGTAAAATACAAGGAGCTATGTCAGGAAATTTTAAATAAAACTATGCAAGAGATGAAAAAACTCAAGGAGATGGCTGACCAATTGTTACATGAACAATTGCAACAGACCAACAAATACAAGGAGATGTGTGCCCATATGTTACACCAGGACAATGCCTTGTTGAAAGAAATAGGTGAGATTCTTGACCAAGAGTCGAAAGACCTGGTACTGGACTGGAAGGCAAAACATGAAGGGGAGGCAAGGTCATGGAAGGAAGAATGCGCAAAGGCTAACATCAAGCTTAAAGCAACTACCACTGAGCTGTAAAACATGAAGGGAAAGCTGAAACATGCCATCGATGTGATGGAAGTGTATAAGCAATCGGTTGAGCAGCTAGTTATTGAGATCGAGAAGGAGAAGCAATCGATACAACAGAGTGTTTTCCAGATGGAGAAGGAGAAGCAACGGATACTGCGCGAGAAAGATAAAATAGGTAGTGCTTGATTATTCTGAAACTTGTTCCTTGTTGATGTTTAATTACTGATTGTTCCTCTTGTGCACTTCATAGTGATGAACTGCCATGACATGTAGTGTTATGAAACTTGTTGTTGCTTATGTTTTCTTTAGGTCAGCCAAGCGAAAAAGGGATCAACAATGGGAAGGATCCTCAGAAGCTAACATGAAGCATGAAGCTACTTCCCATGGAAGGTGGTTGCCATCCTCGTGCCACAACTTCCCATGGAAGGTGGTTGCCATCATCAAGAGATCACAGACGTGTTGGTCATACGGCGGGGGGACCCGCACATCAGCCCCTCAACAGTAGAAGATGAATGGAAGCCACTCAAGACTCAAGAGGCGCCCGTTGCTTACGTTCTCACCGAAGCAGCACAACTTCCCAGGCAAGGCAAGTAACTCCACATAAATCGCCATTCCTACCCTCACCATTGGAGTCCTCGCCAATTCCGAACCACTCTACCACTTCCCAAACACTCGCGCCTCACTCCTACTGCCCGGCCGACGCAATGAAGCGATCAGGATCCCCGTCGCGTCGGCTATCCCCCACCGGTTCCCCGTCGTGCCGGCTATCCCCCACTGGCTCCCCGTCGCGCCGGCTCTCACCCTCACCCTTCAACCGATCCTTCGGCGCCACACTCTCTTCGCGCATCCGTGACTGGGTGCCACCGCATGACGACTAGCACTTTGCCCGCATGTTCACAGAGGCGCTGTGGGGCCACATCCACGGCACGCCGCCGCCGCCGCCGCGCTCCGACGCCGCCAACGTCTACCGCCGTCGCTCGTCGGCGGTTTGCCAAAAGCCGGTGGTGGCTCGCCGGTGGATTCTCAGCCTCCTCCACCATCACCGCCGCCGCCCTCCGACAACGCCAACATCGACCCTCCGTCGATCGAAAGCGGTTTGTCAGGAGCAGGTGGTGGCTCGCTGGTGGATATCCAGCCTCCTTCACCGTGGCCACATCGGAAGCTTACGTTTACGGTTACCCTTCCTGCTAGTGAGTTTGACTCCGACTCCGACTCCCAAGCTGACAAAGACTCGTCTGAGGACCGTCTCCACAGCTACATCCCTCCGGTCCCCCGGGGCGATGCTTTGCACATCTTCCGGCGCACCAACGGCACATAGGGGTGCCCTATCTGCCCCAACCTTATGCACCGGTGGGGCAAGCTGAATGAGGTCAAGGACCATGTCCTTGAGATGGCCAAGTCTGCATGCCTGAGGCAGAACTACAAGAAGAAGTGGAGCCGCCACCGCATTGTGGCCAGGAACAAGGGATGGATGGAGTAGATGGAGTGAGCGAGCTGCGCTGGTGGAAGATCTATGCTGTTATGTTATCTGTGATGTTAATTAGTATCTTTAGATTTCATTGGAACATTGTCTTATGTATGTGAACTTTGTGATGTTATGTTATCTATGATGTGAATTAGTATCGTTAGATTTCATTGGAACATTGTCTTATGTATGTGGACATTGTGATATTTAATTAGTAACTTTAGAATGGACTCTGTTTCCTACTTTGGATGGATGTTCGTTCGAATAATGCGATCGTATTTTCCTAATAACAAATCAACGAACCATTTAGTCCGGTCCGGTCACTTTTGCAGATCAGTAAGATTCGGCCGTTGTCATCCTATTTTGCCCACAAAATCAACACAGAATTTAGTCCGGTCTGGTCACCTTTTCTTATTAGTAACATCCGGCCGTAGCCTTCCTCGACAGGCCGAGGCGCCTGTTCCCTAATTTCCCAAGGAAGCTTGCCTCAACGCCCCATAGAAGGCGGTTGCCATCATCAAGAGGTTAGGGACATGTGGGTATACCCAGATGGTACCCACATGTCAGCCACTCCAAGTCTGAAGATGAATAGCAGCCACTCGATCTAGAGGCCCATTGCTTAGCTTGTCACATAAGCTTGCACCACTTCTCGTGGAAGCTGACCATTGTATTCCTACCACCATCGGCGTCCTCGCCAGTTCCGAACCACTCTACCCATACTTCTCTTCCCAAATACTCGCGTTTCAATCCTACTGCCCCTCCAACTCAATGAAGCAATCAGTCTCCCCCAAACACAGAGAGCTCAGGCGCATGGCCGTACCCGCCCCTGCTCGTCGGTCCGGTGGCGTTGCCAACCTCTCGCCCACCGCCTCCTAAGGAGCCAAATCTGGCTCCTGGCTGTCACCGTGCGACCTCTACTTCATCTGCGCCAACTTAGAGTGGCAAGGGTGTCAATTCCATGGCACGGAGCCGCCCCGCTGCGACGCCGCCAACGTCGACCCGCCAATGCCTGGAGCCGCTTGTAGGTCGCCGGCGGATTCCTAGACTCCTCCACCACTTGCAGAGTTGGACTCCAACTCCGACTCCAACTCCGACACCAAACTGACATAGACCATCTGAAGACCTTTGCTCTGCGCTTGTTTCGACGCACTACCAACACCTATGGGTGCCCTGTCTGCCCCAACCGTTTGCACCGGTGGAGGAACCTGAATGAGATCAAGGACCACGTCCTTGGGATGGCCAGGTCTGAGGCCCTGAGGGAGGACAACATGAAGAAGTGGAGCCGCCACGGTGTCCTGGCTAGAAACGAGGGATGGATGTAGATGTAGTGAGCGAGCTGCGCCATTGGAAGACCAATGTCGTTATGTTATCTGTCATGTTAATTAGTATCTTTAGATTTTGTGGGAACATTGTCTTATTGAAGGACCGAACTGTCGACCAGAGAGGGGGGGAGTGAATGGGAGCCGATAAAAATTCTTCTCGAAGGAGATGGCTACTCCAACAAGACGAACACGGCTAACCAAAACACGTCTCCGGCTCAACTACCCAAGTTGGCCAAGACCACGTAGCCACTGGAGTGCTACTGATCCTAGGAACCAACAACCACTGAAACCTACTCGAGAACGCAGCGGAACAAGCAACTCGAGCAGCTACTGACCACACCGGTCAAACCGGTCACCTGCACCGGTAAGGCCTGTCCCTGCCGGATCTCCCGGATTGAGCCGCCGGAACACCTGACTCCTACCAGAGGCACACCGGGTCACCCTGGACCCTGAGCCGGGTCACCCAAGCAAAACCTGAGGACTTCCACAGAAGGCTCCTACACCGGTCAGGCCGGTGTAGCATGCCGGTCAGACCGGTCTAAGCCAGGAAACCCCAAATCCGCCAAACAGACCTTCCGAGCTCCAAAACTGACCAAACTCGAAACAACAGCAACACAAGACACTAGGGAACTCACCAAGATGTTCACCCGAGCAAATCCCAACCAAGGGTCAGCACCGGTCAGACCGGTGAGAGGCACCGGTCAGACCGGTCAAGACCTGGGCTCTCGGGATGAATAGCAACCCGTGGGTCTACTCCCCCAAATCCAAATCTCGATCTCCCAATTCGCTCCACGGATTCGCACAAGACTTTGGGGATAGTAGGAACACCTCATGGGCACTCCATAGCCAAGATTTGGTCCACCAAAACTTGCTAAATCAAGAGGAATCGAAGAAATCCCGCCAAGAACACCTCTAACCCTAGAACGAAGATGAGAGCCTGTGTGGTTCGAGGACCGGTGGATGGTCGCTTCCTGGTGTGATGAGTGATTGACAACGTTGTGTGGACTGAGTCTTGGCTAAGTATTGCAGGTGCAGGTTGCGGCTTGACTGGTGTTGGTGCAGGTGAAGAACAAGCGCGAAAGGTCATTGCCGGGTAGGCCTCCAGGTGTGGAGAAGACAAGTAGGCTTGGTTCGAGGGACCCGGTGGCTAGCGGAGTCAAGTGCGGGCCGCATGGTGGCAAGAACAGCTGCGACGCCCCAGGTTTTTAATTAGCATCATTAGTGCTAATGACTGAGTCAAGCACGTTGACTGGAGTCAAACCTTGGTCAACCTGGGTCATCACCTCGAAAACCTAGTCAACAATCACTAATGACCCTCTTAATCAAGTCAACACACACTTGTGGTCAAACCTTGGTCAAAGGCATGGCCAAACCCTAGTCAAACCCCTATGTCTTTGAACCTCCTCTGGAACTTTTGCCGCGTTCTCCACATTTCACTTAAACACTTCAAAATCGGTCAATATAAAAGTTGTTCGTCTTTTTGAGGGACACAACTTTCATAATTGGCGGCATTGGGGATTTTGAGTGGAAATTGGTGAAAAACTCGGTCAACTGCAGCTACATACTATTCACTAGCGTCAAGAAAAAAACAGGAACTTTGCCAACTTTTTGTGCTCCAACCAGTGATCAAAACACAGGTCAACCTTTGCAAAAAGTGTGCTCCTATAGTTCCTCTACAAGTTCCATATGGGGAGAATTTGAACTTGTATTTGAATTTTTATTGTTTGAATCATTCAAAGGAGGCTAAGTGGTATTGGGACGGCAATGTCGCGCCGCGACGCCGCGCTCCCGCGCTCCAAGAGAGGGCCCGCGCGCACGGCCACGCGGCCGCCGCAGCCCCTCGGCGTCTGGGCCCTCACACGGCCCGCGCCCCCGAGGCCGCGCCCCCCGAGGCCGCCCGCAGCCCGAGCGAGCCTAGGACCTCGCGCGCTCGCCCCGTGGCGCGCTCCCGTGCGCCCGCGCCGGGTCCTCACCGCGCCGCCCGCCGGCCAGGCCGCCCGCGCCCCGACGCCGGCCGGGTCCCCCTCGCCCTCCCTCCTTTGCGTCGCAGCGAAGGCCTCCAGCCCGCGCACCCCTATAAAAGCCACAGGCCGGTCCCCTGCGCGTGCACGCACTGCCACCTCCTCCCTGTGCTCCGCCGCCATCGCCATGGCCACCGCCGCGGTGAAAGCCCCTGCCCGCTTGCTTCCCCGTCAGCTCAACCATCCAGGCACCGCCCCTAGGACCTGCTAAAGCCGGCACAGGCGCCTATTGCCCCGACCGCGCCGCCCATTCGCCGGAGCAGCCGCTCCAGCGGCCTTAGCCACTGGACGCCGCCGTGCTCGCTTACCGGCGCCGTCCCCGCCCTTCCTCCGGCCACCAATCGCGTCCGTGGGACCACGTGGTCCTCCCCCGCCGCTTCTCCGGCCAAGAACGGCGGCGAGCTCGCCGGAATTTGGCCGGACCACCGCCTGTCGCCCTCAAGGACCTAATTGTAAGGACGTTTTTCTTTCCAGGGGCCGGTGTGTGAAACCGAGGGCATGGTTGTGAATCCTGAAAAAGTTCCAGGGACCTCAGTGGAAATTAGAATCTTAAATAGTGTTGGTGTTTGGCTGATTCTTGTAAAATTCATAGAAAATCGTAGAAAAATCAGAAAAATGCAAACTCAATTTTGTTGGTTTCCTTGTGAATAACCCTACAATTTTCGCAAAGCATGACCATACTTTTGAGTTCTAGTTTTTGCATGAAAAATAGAAATCATTTAAACCTAGATCTGTTGTAGTTCAAAATCTACATGTGATCTCAAGTTGAATTTGGGATATGTTGTGAGCTATGTCATGCCTAGCCTCTGTACCAAAAATTGCATAAAGTTACTATGTAGATCTTTTATTATAAATTGTTTTGTATTTATGATAAATCTGCCTAAATGATTTTTGTAGACAAAACTAAATATGTTTTTGTGCTCAACTTCTGCATGTGATCGTGTTATGCCTAAATACACATCTTGTAAATTAATCATGAATTTATATCTGTCAGAAATAATCATTCTTGATTTATGCTTAGTTTTAAATATAAATGCATAGCTCAAGATCTAGAGTAGCTCTTGATGTGTTTATTGTATTCCTGGCTCTGATTCGAGTCCGAGAACCAGTGGGAGAAAGTTGGAACCCATTTGTGGTTTATTTATTTTTATATGCATTTATCTTGCTTTGGTAGCTAGAATTTGTTATTTTGTTGTAATTAATTTATAGCCCTTGTAAATGTGGAATCTTGTTCAGTGGCTTCATCTAGGTTTGTAGTGCTTCAGAAACACCTCCACTGAATCTTAAGAAAGTATTTTAAGAATAAAAGCTATGGAAGCCATCTAAAGCTTAATATTAAATTAAATTGGGAAAATCACCAACACACACCTAATGACCCTATGTATGTGATGTAAATCATGCTAAAGGCTAAGTATCACCACCCCTTGCTGTTTGTGAAATTAAATTAATTTATTTATATAAATGTGTACACAGTCACTATCAAAAATAATAATTAATAAAGAACCACATATTGTTCCTTTATTGGAAGAGTATGCTGAATGTATTCTTATCTAGGTGAATGTGGTCAACCATGCACCCCATGGTTGTCATATGTTGTTTTGTAATTAATTAAGTTGAAACCGTCAATTAAATCTTGCATTTACATCCTCGTGTAGATCTTCCCGACGGTAGCTATACGCTCGTGCCGGAAGGAGGAGAAGGAGGAGCCGACGGTGAGCTGCAGAGCGTGGACGTAGCTTAAGACCTGGACCAAAGTCCAGAAGGGCCCAAGGCCAACCTTACCAGTGAAGGCAAGCCCCAGATCATTAACCCTTCTTTTTAAAATTATGCAATTACCTTTGCTATGTTTGTGCATTTACGTTTCAGGAGTTGAATTGAAACCCTAGATGCATGAGCCTTAGGTACCTATGCTCTTTTACTAGTATGTTAGGTCGATAGCTACTATGCTAGAGGACCGGTATAAGTCGAGTGATGTTCGTCACTCGCGAGAATAGGTTCTTATGTTGGAATCATAAGATCTTTATAAATGGATTGCTCATGTGGTAAGAGCATGGGATTTGGGCTCCGGTTCAGTGGCTTTCGTGGGCTAAGCTTTTGAACGTACTAAGCACTTGTCGGGAATGGGACCGGTAAGCCTAGTACCTTAATGAGACGGTGCGGGATCTTACTATTACTAATCTTGAGTATTCACCTGCCCGGCTAGCTACCGGGAGGTGGGTACATGTGTGAAGCTGGGTGCCTTGCGGGGTACGCCAGATAGCCGTGTACCCGGGACTGTAAGATTCGATCCCAAGCCGAGGATTTTTGGAAACCGCCTGGTTGGTGAACTCTTGGTGAGGTCACTCTTCCGTGTGTTTAGGTCCACCTGGCAAGGTTATTAAACAATCGATTGTCGGCCTCTCACCGTTATCTGAGACTGCTTAATCAACTGGCCATGATATCCCTTAATGATGGAACTTTGTGAATATTACTGTGTGGAATAATTGTATTGTACAATTCTTGATTGCAATAGTTGGCTCACTTAGAAATGGTAATTAACTAGAATTTGAGCTAAAATGTTGAAAGTAAGGACATACTCTTTGTTGCTTTTCAGCAAAAGAACTCCACCGGCCAAAAAGCCTCTCATGTCTAGAGTTTGGTGATGTAGTCATCACCCGACGGTTAAGTCTTGCTGAGTATTAGTATACTCAGCCTTGCTATATAACTGTTGTTGCAGGTGGTTTGGCCTGGTGAGATTCCACCTGGCTGGGAGCTGGAATGGGTGGATGACGACGAGTGCTGGCATCACGGACGGCCTCCTGTGATGTCCATCATTCTGTAGTTTAATTTTCCGCTGTTTTCGAACTCTGAACCTTTACTTATCAGGTCATGAATAATGGTTTGTAATAATTAACCCTTCGGGGTACAATTTGGATTTAATTTGTGTTCGTACTCTGGACTCGCCTTCGCGTGTGTTTTAATGCATATGTTCGATCCTCTATGTGATATCCAAGTGATTTGGCGGGCTTTGACCCGGCAACCAACGATGGGATGGTACTTTACTGTCGCTTAATGACCAAAGAGGATTGGTTTAGGTGATAGTACGGTATTTTCCTGGGCGGGTTGTCACAACAGCAAGACGAAGTCGTGGACGGTTTCTTGGTTGAGCCTCAAAACCAAGGTCGAGCTAGGACAACGTGGGAGCCGAGTCATGAGTGGTGATTGGCGGAGGCTACACCGAGTTCGCAGGGTTTGCAGTGGTTCACCAGAAAACCACTGGGTTACTCGGTTGAGCCACAAAATCGAGGCCGAAGACTCGACGAGGAGGTGTGACCACCCAGGCCGGTTCAACCGCCCAGGGGGGGCGGTCAGACCGCCTGGGCCGGTCTAACCACCCAGGGGGGCGGTCTGACCGCCTGGGCCGGTCTAACCGCCCTGGGGGGCGATCTGACCGCCTGGGTCGCAGCCACCGAGAAGCTTCGAAGCGGAGGACACGCGTTGGGATCGCAAGGCTTGCGTCGAGGCTAAGCAAGGTTGCGGTCGCTGGGCATCCGTCCGATGGTGAAAATCTGAAGACTTCCAAATTCGCCCTTGAGGGGCATGTATCCTTAGTTATCTAGTAAGGGTAGTTTAGTCTTTTGGTTACCCCCATATAAACACTTGAGGGGATGGATGGCAGCCAACTCTTGGAACCCTAGCTCATTTCCCTTTGTCATTTTTGTTTGTATTTTCCTCTAGTTTTTCTAGGACTAGCTTGAGAGCTTCATGTGAGATCTAGAGAGAGGGATGGATGACCGGGTGGCAAGCTAGACCTTGTATGAACCTTCATGGTATGTATAGATGATTCGGCGTGGTTCCTCAAGGCCTTGTGTTGCCTCTCCCGTTTTCCTTTTTGGTGATTTTCGGAGCTCTTTCTTGTGATTTTCGTGGTGGAGTTTTGAGGGTGATTTCTTGCGAGATTCTTGTTGGGTGTCACGTATGAGGACCCTGTGCCTCTTTGGCTGGTGACTTTGCCCCAAGAACTCCCTTGAATCGATATCGATTCGGTGGTTTTTCGAGTTGCTCGAGTTCATGACCTAGAGGGCCAAGATCTGCGATTCCCTTTGATTGAGAGCGTTTCGGTTCGATTCCTTTGGTGGAGAGGTTGCCCAGGAGGTAACCCAGGTATTCCCGAAGTCTCGCTGCAATCCATGGGGGTGAATAGGGAGATCGGGCGATGGGAAGTTGAGGTTTGACCCGAGGTCAAGTTTTCTGGAAGGGGCGGTCTAACCGCCATAGGGGGGCGGTCTAACCGCCCTGGGCTTTCCAGGTGAAAGTTTTGGTTTTGCCAGATTTTCCTCTGTGAGTCTGTTCGCCTTGATCAGAGGAGCGTTCAGGTGAAATCTTGGTTCGTTTCGGCGCTGTTTGCTAGGAGTTCTTGCCTTGAGTTCGTTGCTGGGTACAGGAGGTTAGACCGCCCGTGGTAGCCGGTCTAACCTCCCCTAGGCCCTTGAGTGGAGTTTCGGTTTTCGTCAAGATTTTCTGGTAGCTAGCTTGGCCTTGACCAGAGAATCCTGTAGGTGAAACCGTGGAGAGTTTTGGAGCTCGGAAGAGGTGTTTCAGAGGATTTCTTGGTTACCAGGTGGAGGCGGTCTAACCGCCCCCCATACCCAGTCTAACCGCCCCCTCCAGGCAGGCAGCTTCCGAGTTGTTTCCGCTGCCGTGTGTGTGTAGGAGTTGTGGCTGCAGGTAGTGTTTGTTCCTAGGACCAGTATCACTCCAGTGGCTACGTGGTTTTGGCAAACGGAAGGTTGCGTGCGGAGCGTGTGATTTTGGGTATCCGACCGAGTTCATCTTGTTGGAGAAGTCATCTCCTTCGAGAAGAATTTTTATCGGCTCCCATTCACTACCCCCTCTCTGGTCGGCAGTTCCGGTCCTTAAGAAGAAAACCCCAAAATTGAGCCCCTTTACACACAGATTTGGGAGGGGAATCAAAGGGAAGAGAACCACGAAGGGTTCATGCATACATCCCCCACCAAACCCCAAAGAGAAAGGTCTCAAAACTGCCACAAGAAAATCGCCAAGAAAAGGCTCCGAAAATCACCGAAAAGGGAAAACGGGAGAGACACAATCAAGCCTTGAGGAACCACGCCGAATCATCTATACATACCATGAAGGTTCATACAAGGTCTAGGTTACCTCCCAATCATCCTTCCCTCTCACAAGATCTCACCATGAAGCTCTCAAGCTAGTCCTAAAAAAAACTAAGGAAAATAGGAAGGGAAAATAACAAAAGTAAATGAGGCTCCAAGAGATGGCTGCCATCCTCTCACCACTTGGGTTATACGGAGGCTGGCCGAAAGATGAAACTACCCCTATTACATTAAACTAAGATACACGCCCCCGAAGGGCCTTTTGGGAAACTTCGTCGTAGCATCATCGGATGGATGCCCGGGGACCGCAAACTTGCTTAGCCTCGACGCAAGCCTTGCGATCCCGACGTGTGTCCTCCGCTTCGAAGTCTCCGGACTGCGTCATCGCACACCAGTCAGACCGGTGTACCCTACCGGTAAGACCGGTACAAACCGGTCAGACTGGTCAGACCGGTCCTGGTGCTGCTGCCTCCGGTCTTCGGTCTTGGCTTTTTGGATCAACGAAGGAACCCAGTGGTTTTTTGGTGAACCACTGGAAACCCCGCGAACTCGGTGTAGCCTCCGCCAATCACCACTCATGACTCGGCTCTCACGTTGTCCCGGCTCGACCTTGGTTTTGAGGCGCAACCAAGAAACCGTCCATGACTTCATCTTGCCGTTCTTGCCACCATGCGGCCCGCACTTGGCCCCGCTGGCCACCGGGTCTCTCAAGCCAAGCCTACTTGTCTTCTCCACACCTGGAGGCCTACCCGGCAACGACCTTTCGCGCTTGCTCTTCACCTGCACCAACACCAGTCAAGCCGCAACCTGCACCTGCAATACTTAGCCAAGAGTCAGTCCACACAACGTTGTCAATCACTCATCACACCAAGAAGCGACCATCCACCGGTCCTTGAACCACACAGGCTCTCAATCTCCCCCTTGATGAGTGCATTGACAACACACACATTTGGGTAACCAAAGAGAAAAGGAAAAGAAAAGAAATGACTAAAAAGGAACTCAAACAAGCGATCTAAAGACAAACAAAGGCAAAGAGCAAGATCACTTGAAAGAGGAAAGATTCGGTCCCCTTAGGCAAGGGTAACGGCTCGACACAATCGAGTAAAAAACAAGGTCAAGCAAAGAGCAAAGACCATCAAAGAAAAGCTCGAAAACCACAAAGAGCTCCCCCTGCACACATGCAAGCTCCCCCTGAACCAATGCAACTCTCCCTGGACGAATGCATGCAAACCACTTCATGAAACAGAGTAGCTGCAACAGCCTTGCTCTGACCGGTCAGACCGGTCCACCTCACCGGTCATACCGGTGCACTAGATCGCCCAGCACCTGACACTCACACCGGTCAGACCGGTGCATTCCACCGGTCAGGCTGATGACCACCTGGGAAAAACTGGGAACTGCACGAGCTCAAAAATAGCTCAAAACCACTTGGAAACCTTCTAAATGCATTCAGTAGGCCAAAACATGCTTAAACTTCTCCCCCTTGTTGACAATGCATGAATCAAGCCAAAATTTGGAAAAATGCAACCTAGAGCTTCTCAAATAGACAAAATTCAACATAGGATGCTACACATATCCAAATGAGCAAGTTAGATACTCTATAGCTTCGTATGGACATAAACTACAAGATCACCAAGTTTCACACCCATTGGGCAAAGCTAAGATAGAATTGAGCATTTTTGTGAAAAATTTCCTCTCATGAGCAAAGTCCTAAACATGAGCAAAACATGTCAAAATGGCAAAGCCACACAAACTTCATGCTAGGACAACCATTCTAAGCATAAGACCATCATAAACACCCACAAGCACCTCATGTCATGTCAAAGCCACCGAGCCAAGTGCTTACTTCTAAATATGAGACTTCTCATTAGTAAGCAACATGCAACGGTTTAGTACCCAAAAGCAAGTAAATTAAGCACATATGACATGGGAGAACATTTTCCAAGCGATTTACATTTCATTTTCAGATTCATATTTGGTACATGAAATGTCTTTGCGACAAAAAGGAACTTATGCCCCTCCACAAGATAAAGCATGGGGGCTAAACATTCATGATGGCAAATGAGCCTTTGGCTCCATATACTCAAAATAAGCTATCTAAGCACAAATTAAGCATAGAAATGCCACTAAACCATGTCATGATCATATAAAGGCATTTACTCACAAGAGAGCATACATGTGACATTTTTCAAAAGCATAGCTATCAACCATGGATATAAATCAAGATCATCAAGAGCTAAGCCACACTAAGCCATATCATACCAAACTAGCTCACAAGATAATATATAGCACATCATGGTGAACAATGTATATAGGAGAAGCTTTTCCTACAAAATGCATGCAACCTAAGATACAAAGATGCATATACATTATGTTACACATGCAATGCAAAATGCAAGAAATGCATAAACGGAAAGCTATACATATGCTACAAAGGAGCTCCCAGACCCAACTCAAGAGACCAAACACACACCAAGTTCTCCCCGCAAACGAGTGAAAGTTGCTTGATCCAGGGGCTTGGTGAAAATATCCGCTAGTTGGTTTTGTGTGGGCACATGGATCAAAGTGATTTTCCCTTTCTCAACATTGTCCCTCAGAAAATGGTATCTCACTTCTATATGCTTGGTTTTGGAATGAAGCACTGGGTTCTTAGCAACACTTATCGCACACGTGCTATCACAAAGAAGTGGAACCTGGGTATACTCCTCACCAAAGTCACTCATGGTGTATGTGATCCAAAGGAGCTGAGAGCAATAAATGGCTGCGGCAATGTATTCGGCTTCGGTTGTAGATTGAGCAACACTCGATTGTTTGCGGGAAGACTAAGACACCAAAGAAGAACCCAAAAACAGGCAAGTCCCAGAAGTGGACTTCCTATCCAACCGACACCTGGCAAAATCCGCATCTGAAAAACCGTGAAGCTCCAAAGAAGAAGACGCGGAGTACCAAAGGTTGAAGTCGGGAGTGTATCACAAATACCTGAAGATGCGCTTGACTGCTTGCCGATGCGAAGGCCTTGGAAATGCTTGAAAATGAGCGCACAGACATACCGAGAATTGGATGTCCAGCCTCGTCGCCGTCAGGTACTGGAGGGAGCCGATCATGCTCCGGTACTCCTTCTGGTCCACGTGTTCACCGTCCTCGTCCGCATCAAGAGCTGTAGTCGTACTCATTGGAGTCGCCATGGCCTTGGAGTCCTCCATCTTGAACTTCCTCACAATGTCCTTGGTGTACTTGGCTTGGTATACGAATGTTCCTTCCTTTGATTGCTTGATCTGGAGTCCAAAGAAGAACTGCAACTCGCCCATCATGCTCATCTCAAATTCCCTGCTCATGTCTTCTACAAACCTTGCAACCAAAGAGTTAGACGAGCCACCAAAGACAATATCATCCATGTACACCTGCACAATTAGGATCTCTTTGCCCTGCCTGAGGAGAAACAAGGTCTGATCTACTGTCCCCATCTCAAAACCTCTCTCAAACAGGAACCCTCTCAACCTACCATACCAAGCTCTAGGCGCCTGCTTCAGCCCATACAACGCCTTCCTCAACTTGTAGATCCTGTGGGGGTACTTCTCACTCTCAAACCCCGGTGGTTGCCTCACGAACATTTCTTCCTCCAAAACACCGTTCAGGAAAGCACTCTTCACGTCCATTTCGTACAATTTGAACCCTTTAGCCACGAAAAAGGCTAGAAGGATCCTAATCGCCTCCAAACGGGCTACGGGAGCAAAGGTCTCCTCGTAGTCTATCCCCTCTTTCTGTGTGTACCCCTGAGCAACAAGCCTTGACTTGTTTCTCACCACTTCTCCTTTCTCTCCCTCTTTATTTTTCCACACCCATTTTGTCCCAATCGGCTTACACCCCGGTGGAGGCTCCACTAACTCCCAAACTTGGTTCCTCTCAAAATTCTCCAACTCCTCATGCATCGAATTGACCCAATTGTGATCTGATAGCGCATGTCCAAAGTCTTTGGGCTCAAAAGTAGCAACAAAAGCAGCATGGGCAAAGTGAGAATCATTACGAGACCTCGACCGTGTAGTGCGTTCGTTGATGTTCCCGATGATCGTTGAAGCTGGATGATCCACTTGTACTCACCGGGGAGCTTCTCGCCTTGAAGCCACCTCCCCCTCAGCTGGAGCTTCCTCACGATCTCGGCACGTCGTCGTAGGTGTGGGAGAAGGACCGTCCACAATCGTAGTCGAAGTAGTGTGTACATGCTCAGCTGCGGGCGCCACACCACCATCTTCATCATCACCTTGCTGCACCTCATCCTCGAAAATCTCCTCGCCAAGTTCCTCATCACCTGCACACTCAAAAACAAGCTGACTACGTGGCTGTGTCTCGTCAAAGGTGACCTCGCAAGTCTCCACGATTTGGTTAGTTTCAAGATTGAGCACTCGAAAGGCTCTAGAATGAGACGCGTAACCAAAGAAAATGCCATCGACAGACCTAGTCTCGAACTTGTCCAACTTCTTCCCTTTCTTAAGGATGAAACATTTGCAACCAAAGACGTGAAAGTGACTCACCTTGGGGGTTCTACCGTGCATCAACTCGTAGCAAGTTTTCTTCTTATAGACCCTAAGGTAGATCCTGTTCGATACATAGCACGCGGTATTGACCGCCTCAGCCCAGGACCTTCTCGGAGTCCTATGCTCATCGAGCATCGTCCGAGCCATCTCACACAGGGTTCTGTTTTTCCTTTCCACCACGCCGTTCTGGGGAGGCGTATATGGACTAGAGAACTGGTGTTCAAGACCCAAGTCATGGCAAAAGGTTTCGAAGCGAGAGTTTTTAAATTCCGAGCCATTGTTACTGCAGATCGCTCGTATGGCATCTCCATGCCTCGCATTTCTCAACCTCAAGACAAGATCTCGAACAAAACCAAACGTCTCCCCTTTCTCCTCCAAAAAGAAAACCCACGCATACCGAGAGTAGTCGTCCACCACAACCAGGACGTACCACTTCCCACCTACGGATCTCACATGAGCTGGGCCAACAAGGTCCATATGGAGTAGCTCGCATGGACGCTCCGTCATCACATCGGTGAGGGGTGGATGGGAAGAGGCTACCATCTTAGCATGGTGACACGGCGCACAAACCAACTCTTTCTCAAACCTCAACCGTGGCAATCCTCGGACCAAATTGAGTTTACTCAAGCGAGACAAAAGGTCAAAGCTTAAGTGACCTAACTTCCTATGCCACTTCCACAACTCACTCGAAGAACCAGCCAAAAAGCAATGAGCCACACCAGAAGACTGAGAGAAATCCGCTCGGAAAACTTGACCTTCGGGAATGACCATGCAAACTAGGTCCCCTCGAGAATCCAAAATCCGAGAACCACCAGGTCGAAACAACACCTCAAAACCCTCATCCAAAAGCTGGGAAACAGAAAGCAAATTGAATCCGAGCGATTGAACAAGAGCAACACGCCTGAGAGTGACCTTGTCACTTACCTTAATCTAACCTTCTGAAAGCACACGCCCTCGCCCATTGTCCCCAAAGGTGATGTATGTCTTGGACACCACCGGGATGAGACTTGAGAACCACCCCTTGTCTCCGGTCATATGCCTTGAGCAACCAAAATCAATCAACCAAACATTCCTCAAGTCTCCCACCTGAAATTCAAAAATGAGCACGTGAGTGAACAAACGACTCAGCACTGGAGTTAGTACCAAAAGAATTAAACCAGTGCCGAGCCATTTGCTCCAAACTGGGGTTAGCACAAGCCATATCATCATGCCTATCAAAACCACCACGAAAGCCACCACAGGAACCACCACGAGGGAACCAACCCTGTCTCACTGGAGGAGAACGAAAACCACGAAAGGAAGACCGTGGACCGTTCCTCCTCTCCAACTCAAAGCTACGACTCCTCCCACCATTGTATTGAGCACGAGGTGGAGAACGTCTAGCAAACTGACCACCACCAGACTCACCATGCCAACCACCTGTACCATGACCAAAGGAACTAAACCAAGCATCCTCATGAGCACAGAAACCAAACTGCCGGCCACCCAGACCAGCACCGGTTTGACCGGTCTGACCGGTGGTGCTCGGCCAGTAGCACCACCTGCCACCTTTCGATCTCCCCAAGCCGGAACCGTCCTCACAATCGCCTTGGCCCTGGGCATTTGCATACGAGGCTTAGGTACACCATTTGAGGGGCGGTACCTGTCCTTGTTAGCCCACTCCTTAGCCATTCTCTCCTCACACTTCCTCTTGAAGCAAAAGTCACCCTTGTGACCATCTCTCCCACAATAGTCACAATGAAACCATATGAGCTTAGGTTTAGGCTTGGGTTGGAGCTGCTCACTTGGTTTCTCCTCACTCGGCTTCTCCTTCGGTTTCTCCTCACTAGGCTTCTCACCCTCTTTCCCAAAGAACACATTCCCTAAGTTGCTCTTGAACTTTATGGGTTTTGGAAATCATTTGTGGGGTGAGGAAATATGGGTGGATCTGGGGTTGTGTCAAGTTTGTTTCTCAATGGGTTTGGCTTAGGAGCATAGGCATTTTTGTGGAAGGTTTTTGGTGGAGCTTGGATATCACCAATTTTCTCTCCTCCCTCACCACTACACTCTCCAATCTTATCCGACCCAAGCGCTTGCCCATCATAGCGCTTGTATGCCTTTATCATCATCCTAAGCTGTGGTTCATGACCCGACAACCAACCCATCATTTTTCTCAACTCATTATTTTCATCCTGCAAGCGATCAACATAATGTGCAAGTTCCAGATTCTTCACAGCATGCAATTCACAAGTAGAGCAAGAAGTGGGAACAGGTGCTTTCAACTTAGCCTCAAGAGAAATAGTGTAAGCATGCATCTTATCAATCTTTCCATGCAAAACAGGGCAAGAAGTGCAAAGCAGGTTTAGACTTATGCTCAGCCACTTCAACCCTAAGCACATCTAGTTCCTCACACTTGGAGGCATGCTTTTCCTTAAGAGCAGTAAGATCAGCTAGGAACACAGAGCAATCAGCACAATCAACCTCATCAGAAACAATAGGTGAAGCCTTAAGCGAATCAATTTCAAGGTTAGCATCTAGATTATGTGTTTCTAGCTCAGCCACTCTAGTCCTAGCATCCTCAAGCAAGGCCCTAAGCTTCTTTCTCATCTTCTTAGCCTCTCTAAGCATGTCATCACGATTATCAAGCAACTTGCCAAGTCGTTCATTTTCCTCACGCAAGAAGGGAAGCTCGTCACGTACCTCATCTTCGGAGTCGGAGTCCAAGTCGCACTGGTGACTCTTCTTGCTGTCGGAGCTACGTGCCATGCCGCAGAAGCCATCTCTCACGAAGCAGCTCAGCCCGCTCAAGTTCTTGGATGACTTCTTGTTCTTGCGCGGATCACCTTCATCTTCGCTGCTACAGGAGCTCGAGGAAGAGTAGGCGGAGCTGGAGTCGACGTTGCTTGCTCCGACCATCGCTCGGGCCTTCTTGTCGTGGCCGCCCTTCTTCCTCGATCCTCGCTCGTCCTTGTGCTTGTGCTTGCGCTTATGATCGCACCTTGATCGGTACTTGTTGTCCGTCCTCGACCGGTGCTTGTAGCCATCCTTGTTCTCCATCTTCTCGGGGCAGTCAGCGACGAAGTGTCCTGGCTTGCCGCACGGAAAGCACGTCCTCGTGTTTCTCCTTGTGTTCACCCAATTTTCGTGCATCCTCTCAAACCTCCTGGTCAGCAGCGCCAGCTCGTCCTCTCCAAGCACGTCGAACTCCTCATCTGGCAAAGACATTAAGGAGGACAAAGAGTACATCCTGATGGATGGGTTAGCGTTAGACTTTACACCTGAGGCACCGATGAGGGCGAGACTATGAGAGTCAGTGGGCCCTCAAGCTTGGCTGTCATACCCCGATCCACCTCAGCCGACTTGAGCTTCGAGAACAGCTCGTTCACCGTCAGAGTGTCATACTTCTTAGACTCTACAATGGCCTCGAACTTTCCATCCCAAATTGTACGATCCAGAGAGTGTAAGAGCTTTACAGCTCTGTCATGATCATCGTATGGGAGCACGTCCACATTGGCCCTCATGTTGTTCACCACTACCGTGAACCGCTGTAACAAGGCTTCAATTGACTCACCGGGGAGATGAGTGAAGTTCTCGTACTCTCTCCGGTAAGTCGCATACATGCGAGCCTAAACCTGAGCATTTCCAGCGTGAGCATCCTTCAACTGCCCCCAAATCCTACAAGCCAAGTCCTCTGTCTGAACCCGATCGAATTCAGATTGACACAGAGCACGAAACAAGTAGTCGACCGCCTTGTTGTTGGCGTCATGCATGTTCCTCGATCCCGGAGCAAGGAAGTTAATCGGATGAACATAAGCTGTGTTCATCGTAACGTCCCAAAGGATCTGACCCTTACCGCGGAGGAAAGCTGCCATCCGCCTCTGCCACATCTGGTAGTTTTTGTCATCGAAGTGCGGAGGACCCAATCCCCGTTCTTGGTACACCATCCTTGGATCTTAGACTGGTTAGAAGCATGAAGATCCGTAACCGGCTCTGATACCACTTGAAGGACCGAACTGGCGACCAGAGACGGGGGAGAGTGAATGGGAGCCGATAAAAATTCTTCTCGAAGGAGATGGCTACTCCAACAAGACGAACACGGCTAACCAAAACACATCTCCGGCTCACCTACCCAAGTTGGCCAAGACCACGTAGCTACTGGAGTGCTACTGATCCTAGGAACCAACAACCACCGAAACCTACTCGAGAACGCAATGGAACAAGCAACTCGAGCAGCTACTGACCACACCGGTCAGATCGGTCTCCTGCACCGTTCAAGTCAGTCCCTGCCGGATCTCCGGGACTGAGCCGCTGGAACACCCGACACCTACCTGAGAGCCATGTGTGGTTCAAGGATCGGTGGATGGTCGCTTCCTGATGTGATGAGTGATTGACAACGTGGTGTGGACTGATTCTTGGCTAAGTATTGCAGGTGCAGGTTGCGGCTTGACTGGTGTTGGTGCAGGTGAAGAACAAGCGCGAAAGGTCGTTACCGGTGAGGCCTCTAGGTGTGGAGAAGATAAGTAGGCTTGGTTCGAGGGACCCGGTGGCCAGCGGGGTCAAGTGCGGGCCGCATGGTGGCAAGAACGGCAAGATAAAGTCATGGACGGTTTCTTGGTTGAGCCTCAAAACCAAGGTCGAGCCGGGACTACGTGGGAGTCAAGTCATGAGTGGTGATTGGCGGTGGCTACACCGAGTTTGCGGGGTTTCCGGTGGTTCACCAGAAAACCACTTTGTTCCTTGGTTGATCCACAAAGCCAAGACCGAAGAACCGAAGACGGAGGTGCAGCAGCATCAGACCGGTCTGACCGGTGGGTACCGATCTGACCGGTGAGGAGTACCGGTCTGACCGGTGTGCGACAACGCAATCCGAAGTCTTCGAAGCGGAAGACACGCGTCGGGATAGCAAAGCTTGCGTCGAGGCTAAGCAAGTTTGCGGTCGCTGGGCATCCGTCCGATGGAGCAAAGACAAAGACTTTCAAATTCGCCATTGAGGGGCATGTATCCCTAGTTAGCTAGTAAGGGTATTTTAGTCTTTCGGTTGCCTCCATATAACCCAAGTGGTGAGAGGATGGCAGCTATCTCTTGGAACCCTAGCTCATTTGGTTTTCCTATTTTCCCTTCCTATTTTCCTTAGGATTTTCATAGGACTAGCTTGAGAGCTTCATGGTGAGATCTTGTGAGAGGGAAGGATGATCGGGCAGCAAGCTAGACCTTGTATGAACCTCTTTGGTATGTATAGATGATTCGGCGTGGTTGCTCAAGGCTTGGATGTGTCTTTCCCTCTTCTCCTATTTGGTGATTTTCGGAGCCCTTTCTTGGTGATTTTCTTGGAGCGATTTCGAGGCCTTTCTCTTTGGGATTTGGTGGGGGATGTATGCTTGAACCCTTCGTGGTTCTTTTCCCTTTGATTCCCCTCCCAAATCCATGAGCAAAGGGGCTCGATTTTGGGGTTTTCTTGGCTCTAGGGTTAGAGGCGTTCTTGGTGGTATTTCTTCGATTCCTCTCGATTTAGCAAGTTTTGGTGGACCAAATCTTGGCTATGGAGTGCCCATGAGGTGTTCCTACTATCCCCAAAGTTTTGTGCAAAACCGTGGAGCGATTTGGGAGATCGAGAGTTGGATTTGGGGGAGTTGACCCGCAGGCGCTGTTCATCCTGACAGCTCAGGTCACACCGGCCTGACCGGTGCCTCACACCGGTCTGACCGGTGCAGACTCTCTGTTGAGTTTTGCTCGGGTGAATGTCTTGGTGAGTTCCCTGTTGTCCTGTGTTGCTGCTGTTTCGACTTTGGTTCAGTTTGGAGCTCGGGAGGTGAAGTTGGCAGATTTGGGGTTTCCAGGCTCAGACCGGTCTGACCGGTGAGCTGCACCAGCCTGACCGGTGTAGGAGCTTTTCTGTGGAAATTGCCAAGTCTTCCTCGGGTGACCCGGCTCAAGGTCCAGGGTGACCCGGTGCGTCTCTGGAGAGTGTCGGGTGTTCCGGCGGCTCAGTCCGGAAGATCCGGCAGGGACCGGTCTGACCGGTGCAGGTGACCGGTCTGACTGGTGCAGGTCAGTAGCTGCTTGAGTTGGTTTTCCACTGCGTTCTCGGGTAGGCTTTGGTAGTTGTTGGTTCCTAGGACCAGTAGCACTCCAGTGGCTGCGTGGTCTTGGCCAACTTGGGTAGTTGAGTCGGAGATGTGTTTTGGAAGCCGTGTTCTACTTGTTGGAATTCCCATCTCCTTCGAGAAGAATTTTTATCGGCTCCCATTCACTTCCCCCTCTCTGGTTCGCCTAATCGGTCCTTCAATTGGTATCAGAGCCGGTTCGGGTCTTCACTGACTCTAGCCAGTCTAAGATCCAAAGATGGCGTACCAGGAACGGGGTTCGGGTCCTCCGCACTTCGATGGGAAGAACTACTAGATGTGGCAGAGGCAGATGGCAACGTTTCTCCGCGGAAAGGGTCTGATTCTTTTTGGACGTTACGGTGAACATAGCTTATGTTCATTCGATTAACTTCCTTGCTCCAGGATCGAGGGATATGTTCGACGCCAACAACAAGGCGGTCGACTACTTGTTTCGTGCTCTATGTCAGTCCGAATTCGATCGGGTTCAGACAGAGGACTTAGCTTGTAGGATTTGGTTGGAGCTGAAGAATGCTCATGCTGGGAATGCTGAGGTTCAGGCACGGTTGTATGCGACTTACCGGATAGAGTATGAGAACTTCACTCATCTCCCCGGTGAGTCTATTGATGCCTTGTTCCAGCGGTTCATGGTGGTTGTGAACAACATGAGGGCCAATGTCGACGTCCTCCCATACGATGACCATGATAGAGCTGTGAAGCTCTTACATGCGCTGGATGGTACCATGTGGGATGGAAAGGTCGAGGCCATTCTTGAGCCCGAGAAGTACACCACTCTGACGGTGAACGAGCTGTTCTCGAAGCTCAAGTCTGCTGAGGTTGATCGTGGTTTGACAGCCCGTCTTGGGAGCCTGACTGAGTCCCATAGTCTTGCTCTCGTCGGTGGCAAAGTGGCTAAGTCTAACGCTAACGCATCCTCCAGGATGTACTCTCTGTCTTCTTTGATGTCTTTGCCAGACGAGGAGTTCGACGTGCTTGGAGAGCATGAGCTGGCATTGCTGACCAGGCGGTTCGAGAGGATACACGAGAACCGGGTGAACACGAGGAGGACAGCACAGACGTGCTTTCAGTGTGGCAAGCCAGGATACTTCGTCGCCGACTGCCCGGAGAAGATGGAGAACAAGGACGGCTACAAGGATGGCTACAAGCACCGGTCGAGCAAGGACGGCAAGTACCGATCGAGGTGCGATCACAAGCATAAGAACAAGCACAAGGACGAGCGAATGTCGAGGAAGAAGGACGGTCGCGGCAGGAAGGCCCGAGCGATGGTCGGAACGAGCGACGTCGACTCCAGCTCTGCTTAGTCTTCCTCGAGCTCGAGTAGCAGTGAAGACGAAGGTGATCATCGCAAGAACAAGAAGGCGTCCAAGAACTTGAGCGGGTTGAGCTGCTTCGCGGGAGATGGCTTCTGCGGCATGGCTCGTAGCTCCGACAGCAAGAAGAGTCACCAGAGCGACTCGGACTCCGACTCCGAGGATGAGGTACGTGATGAGCTTCCCTTCTTGCGTGAGGAGAACGAGCGTCTTGGCAAGTTGCTTGATAACCGCGATGACATGCTTAGAGAGGCCAAGAAGATGAGGAAAGAGCTTAGGGCCTCGCTAGAAGATGCTAGGAACCGTGTGGCTGAGCTAGAAACCCAGAACCTAGATGCTAAGCTTGAGATTGATTCACTTAAGGCTTCTCCTGTGGTTTTTGATGAGATTGATTGCTGTGATTGCTCTGTGTACCTAGCTTATCTTACTGCTCTTAAGGATAAGCATGCCTCTACTTGTGATGAACTAGATGTGCTTAGGGTTGAAGTGACTGAGCTCAAGTCGAGACCTGCTTTGCTAGGTGCTTGCACTTCTTGCCCTGTTTTACATGGAAAAATTGATGAGATGCATGCTTACACTATTTCGCTTGAGGCCAAGTTGAAAGAGCCTATTCCCACTTCTTGCTCTACATGTGAAGTGCATGCTTTGAAAAATCTGGAACTTGCACATTATGTGGATCGCTTGCAGGATGAGAATGATGACTTGAGAAAAATGATGGGTTGGTTGTCGGGGCATGAACCTCAGCTTAGGATGATGATAGAGGCATACAAGCGCTATGATGGGAAAGCGCTTGGTTCGAAGAAGGTTGGAGAGTGTAGTGGTGAGGGAGGAGAGAAGATTGGTGATATCCAAGCTCCACCAAAAACCTTCCACAAAAATGCCTATGCTCCTAAGCCCAACCTACTGAGAAACAAACTTGACACAACCCCAGATCCTCCCATATTCCCTCACTCCACAAATGATTTCCAAAAACCTATCAAGTTCAAGAGTGACTTGGGGAATGAGTTCTTTGGGAAAAAGGGTGTGAAGCCTAGTGAGGAGAAACCGGTTGAGAAGCCGAGTGGGGAGAAACCAAGTGAGCAGCCCCATCCCAAGCCTAAACCTAAACCCGTGCGGTTTCATTGTGACTATTGTGGGAGAGATGGTCACAAGGGCGAGTTTTGCTTCAAGAGGAAGCGTGAGGAGAGAATGGCAAAGGAGTGGGCTAACAAGGACAAGTACCACCCTTCTAATGGTGTACTTGAGCCTCATATGCAGATGCCTAGGGCCAAGGCGATTGTGAGGACGGTTCCGGCTTGGGGAGACCGGAAGGTAGCAGGTGGTGCTGCTGGTCGAGCTACACCGGTTAGACCGGTGCGCTACACCGGTCAGACCGGTGCAGGTCTAGACAGACTGCGGTCTGGTTTTCGTGCTCGTGGGGATGCTTGGTTTGGTTCAGGTGGTTGGTATGGAAAGTCTACAGGTGGTCAGTTTGCTAGACGTTCTCCACCTCGTGTTCAATACGAGGGTGAGAGGAGTCGTAGCTTTGAGATGGAGAGGAGGAATGGTCCACGGTCTTCCTTTCATGGCTTTCGTCCTCCTCTAGCTAGAGAGGGTTGGTTCCCTCGTAGTGGTTACCGTGGTGGTGTTCGTAGTGGTAACTTTGATAGGCGTGATGATATGGTTTGTGCTAACCCCACTTTGGAGGAAATGGCTCGGCACTGGTTTTACTCTTTTGGTACTAACCCCAGTGCTGAGTTGTTTGTTCACTCAAGTGAAATTTGAATTTCAGGTGGGAGACTTGAGGAACGTTTGGTTGATTGACTCCGGTTGCTCGAGGCATATGACCGGAGACAAGGGGTGGTTCTCAAGTCTCGTCCAGGTGGTGTCTAGGACATACATCACCTTTGGGGACAATGGGCGAGGCCGTGTGCTTTCAGAAGGTGAGATCAAGGTAAGTGACAAGGTCAGTCTCAGGCGTGTTGCTCTTGTTCAATCGCTGGGGTTCAATTTGCTTTCCGTGTCCCAGTTGTTGGATGAGGGTTTTGAGGTGTTGTTTCGGCCTTGTGGTTCTCGGATTTTAGATTCTCGAGGGGACCTAGTTTGCATGGTCGTTCCCGAGGGTCAAGTGTTCCGAGCTGATTTCTCTCAGTCCTCTGGTGTGGAGCGTTGTTTCTTGGCTGGTTCTTCGAGTGAGTTGTGGAAGTGGCATAGGAAGTTGGGTCACTTAAGCTTTGACCTTTTGTCTCGCTTGAGTAAACTCAATTTGGTCCGAGGATTGCCACGGTTGAGGTTTGAGAAAGAGTTGGTTTGTGCGCCGTGTAGGCATGCCAAGATGGTAGCCTCTTCTCACCCGCCTCTCACCGATGTGATGACTGAGCGTCCATGCGAGCTGCTCCATATTAACCTTGTTGGCCCAGCTCGTGTGCGATCTGCGGGTGGGAAGTGGTATGTTCTTGTTGTGGTGGACGACTACTCTCGGTATGCGTGGGTGTTCTTTCTTGAAGAGAAAGGGGAGACGTTTGGTTTTGTTCGAGATCTTGTCTTGAGGTTAAGAAACGAGAGGCACGGAGATGCCATACGAGCGATCCGTAGTGACAATGGCTCGGAATTCAAAAACTCTCGCTTCGAAACCTTTTGCCATGACTTGGGTCTTGAACACCAATTTTTGAGTCCGTATACGCCTCCCCAGGATGGCGTGGTGGAAAGGAAAAACAGGACCTTGTGTGAGATGGCTCGGACAATGCTCGACGAGCATAGGACTCCGAGAAGGTTCTGGGCTGAGGCGGTCAATACCGCGTGCTACGTGTCGAATAGGATCTACCTCAGAGTTTACAAAAAGAAAACCTGTTACGAGTTGATGCACGGTCGCACACCCAAGGTGAGTCTCTTCCATGTCTTTGGCTGTAAATGCTTCATTCTTAAGAAAGGGAAGAAGTTGGACAAGTTCGAGGCTAGGTCTGTCGATGGCATTTTTTTTGGTTACGCGTCTCATTCTAGAGCATATCGTGTGCTCAATCTTGAAACTAACCAAATCGTGGAGACTTACGAGGTAACCTTTGATGAGACACAGCCACATAGTTAGCTTGTTTTTGAGTGTGCAGGTGACGACGAACTTGGCGAGGAGATTTTCCAAGAGGTGGAGCATGAACATAGAGATGATGAAGATGGCGGTGTGGTGCCCGCGGCTGAACATGTACCTACTACTTCGACGACAATCGAGAACGGGCCCTCTCCCACACCTACAACGACAAACCCAGATCAAGGCGAAGCTGCTGTTGAGGGGGAGATAGCATCAAGGCGAGAACCTCCCCGGCGAGTGCAAGTGGATCACCCAGCTTCGAGGATCATCGGCGACCCCAATGAACGTACTACACGGTCGAGGGTTCGAAACAATTCTCACTTTGCTCATGCTGCTTTTGTTGCCAACTTTGAGCCCAAGGACATTGGACACGTGCTATCTGATCATAATTGGGTGAATTCGATGCATGAGGAGTTGGAGAATTTCGAGAGGAACCAAGTTTGAGAATTGGTTGACCCTCCCCCAGGGTGTAAGCCGATTGGGACAAAATGGGTGTGGAAGAACAAAGAGGGAGAGAAAGGAGAAGTGGTGAGAAACAAGTCAAGGCTTGTTGCTCAAGGGTATAGTCAGAAAGAGGGGATCAACTACGAGGAGACCTTTGCTCCCGTAGCTCGTTTGGAGGCGATTAGGATCCTTCTAGCCTTTTCTGTGGCTAAAGGGTTCAAGTTGCACCAAATGGATGTGAAGAGTGCTTTCCTGAACGGTGTGTTGGAGGAAGAAGTGTATGTGAGGCAACCACTGGGGTTTGAGAGTGAGAAGTACCCCCACCGGGTGTACAAGTTGAGGAAGGCACTGTATGGGTTGAAGCAGGCGCCTAGAGCTTGGTACGGTAGGTTGAGGGGGTTCCTGTTTGAGAGAGGGTTTGAGATGGGAAAGGTCGATCAGACCTTGTTTCTCCTCAGGCAGGGCAGAGATATCCTAATTGTGCAGGTGTACGTGGATGATATTGTCTTTGGTGGCTCGTCTAACTCTCTTGTTGCAAGGTTTGCAGAAGACATGAGCAGGGAATTTGAGATGAGCATGATGGGTGAGTTGCAGTTCTTCCTCGGCCTTCAAATCAAGCAATCAAAGGAAGGAACATTTGTGCACCAAGCAAAGTACACCAAGGACATTGTGATGAAGTTCAAGATGGAGGACTCCAAGGCCATGGCGACGCCTATGAGTACTACTACAGCTCTTGATGCGGACGAGGAAGGTGAACACGTGGACCAGAAGGAGTACCGGAGCATGATCGGATCACTCCTGTACTTGACGGCGACGAGGCCGGACATCCAATTCTCGGTATGTCTGTGCGCTCGTTTTCAAGCGTCTCCGAGGACTTCGCATCATCAAGCAGTCAAGCGCATTTTCAGGTATTTGCGTCATACTCCCGACTTCGGCCTTTGGTACTCCACGTCTTCTTCTTTGGCTCTTCATGGATTTTCAGACGCGGATTTTGCCGGGTGTCGGTTGGATAGGAAGTCCACTTCTGGGACTTGCCAGTTCTTGGGTTCTTCTTTGGTGTCTTGGTCTTCCCGCAAACAGTTGAGTGTTGCTCAATCCACTACCGAGGCAGAGTATGTGGCCGCAGCTAGTTGTTGCTCTCAGCTCCTTTGGATCACATACACCATGAGTGACTTTGGTGAGGAGTATACCCATGTCCCACTTCAATGTGACAGCACCAGTGCCATAAGTGTAGCAAAGAACCCAGTTCTTCACTCCAAAACCAAGCACATAGAAGTGAGGTATCATTTCTTGAGAGACAACGTAGAGAAAGGAAAAATCTCTTTGATCCATGTACCCACACATGACCAGCTACCGATATTTTCACCAAACCCCTAGATCAAGCAACTTTCACTCGTTTGCGGGGGGAGCTTGGTGTTTGTTTGATTTCTTGAGTTGGTGTGTGGGAGCTCTCTTGTAGCATATGTATAGCTTTCCTTTGTGCATTTCTTGCATTTGGCATGGCATATGTAACATGATGTATAGGCATCTTTGTATCTTAGGTTGCATGCATTTTGTATCATATGCATTTTGTAGGAAAGCTTCTCCTATATACATTGTTCACCATGGTATGTTATGTATGTCCTTGTGAGCTAGTTTGGTAAGCTATGGTCAGTTTGGCTTAGCTCTTGATGATCTTGATTTATATCCATGGTTGATGGCTATGTTTTTGAAAAATGTCACATGTATGCTCTCTTGTGAGTAAATGCCTTTATATGATCTTGACATGTTTTAGTGGCTTGGCTATGCTTAATTTGCGGTTGGATAGCTTATTTTGATCATATGGGGCTAAAGGCTCATTTGCCATCATGAATGTTTAGCCCCATGCTTAATCTTGTGGAGGGGCATAAGTTCCTTTTTGTCGCAAAGACATTTCATGTACCAATTTCAAATCTGAAAATGAAATGTAAATTGCTTGGAAAATGTGCTCCCATGTCATATGTGCTTAATTTACTTGCTTTTGGGTGCTAAATCGTTGCATGTTGCTTACCAATGAGAAGTCTCATACATAGAAGTAAGCACATGGCTCGGTATGCTTTGACATGACATGAGGTGCCTGTGGGTGTTTATGATGGTCTTATGCTTAGAATGGTTGTCCTAGCATGAAGTTTGTGTGGCTTTGCCATTTTGACATGTTTTGCTCATGTTTAGGACTTTGCTCATGAGAGGGTGAATTTTCGCAAAATTACTCAATTCTATCTTAGCTTCGCCCAATGGTTGTGAAACTTGGTGATCATGTAGTTGATGTCATTACGAAGCTATAGAGTATCTAACTTGCTAATTTGGACATGTGTAGCATGCTATGTTGAATTTTGTCTATTTGAGAAGCTCTAGGTTGCATTTTTTTTTGCATTTTTGGCTTGATTCATGCATTGTCAACAAGGGGGAGAAGTTTGAGCATGTTTTGGCTTGCTGCATGCATTTAGAAGGTTTCCAAGTGGTTTCGATCTAGTTTTGAGCTCGGGCAGTTCCTAGTTTTTCCCAGGTGGCATCGGCCTGACCGGTGAGGTACACCGGTCTGACCGGTGTGAGGTTCAAGTGCTGGGCGATCTAGCACACCGGTCTGACCGGTGTGGTTGACCGGTCTGACCGGTAAGAGCAAAGCTGAAGCAGCTGCTCTGTTTTGCGAGGTGGTTTGCATGCATTCGTCTAGGGGCAGTTGCATTGGTTCAGGGGGAGCTTGCATGTGTGCAGGGGAAGCTCTTTGTGGTTTTCGAGCTTTGAATCGGTGGTTTGTGCTCTTTGCTTGAGCATGGTTTTGTCTCGGATGTGTCGAGTCGTTGCCCTTGCCTAAGGGGTCCGAGACTTGTCTTCTTCAAGTGATCTTACTCTTTGCCTTTCTTTGGCTTTCGATCGCTTGTTAGAGTTTCTTTTAGTCGTTTCTTTTCTTTTCCTTTTCTCTTTGGTTACCAAATGTGTGTGTTGTCAATGCACTCATCAAGGGGGAGATTGAGAGCCATGTGTGGTTCGAGGACCGGTGGATGGTCGCTTCCTGGTGTGATGAGTGATTGACAACGTGGTGTGGACTGATTCTTGGCTAAGTATTGCAGGTGCAGGTTGCGGCTTGACTGGTGTTGGTGCAGGTGAAGAACAAGCGCGAAAGGTCATTGCCGGTGAGGCCTCCAGGTGTGGAGAAGACAAGTAGGCTTGGTTCGAGGGACCCGGTGGCCAGCGGGGTCAAGTGCGGGCCGCATGGTGGCAAGAACGGCAAGATGAAGTCATGGACGGTTTCTTGGTTGAGCCTCAAAACCAAGGTCGAGCCGGGACTACGTGGGAGCCGAGTCATGAGTGGTGATTGGCGGAGGCTACACCGAGTTCGCGGGGTTTCCGGTGGTTCACCAGAAAACCACTGGGTTCCTTGGTTGATCCACAAAGCCAAGACCGAAGAACCGAAGACGGAGGTGCAGCAGCATCGGACCGGTCTGACCGGTGGGTCTGACCGGTCTGACCGGTGAGGAGCACCGGTCTGACCGGTGTGCGACGACGCAGTCCGGAGTCTTCGAAGCGGAGGACACGCATCGGGATCGCAAAGCTTGCGTCGAGGCTAAGCAAGTTTGCGGTCGCTGGGCATCCGTCCGATGGAGCAAAGACAAAGACTTCCAAATTCGCCCTTGAGAGGCATGTATCCCTAGTTAGCTAGTAAGGGTATTTTAGTCTTTCGGTTGCCTCCATATAACCCAAGTGGTGAGAGGATGGCAGCCATCTCTTGGAACCCTAACTCATTTGTTTTCCTATTTTCTCTTCCTATTTTCCTTAGGATTTTCATAGGACTAGCTTGAGAGCTTCATGGTGAGATCTTGTGAGAGGGAAGGATGATCGGGCGGCAAGCTAGACCTTGTATGAACCTCTTTGGTATGTATAGATGATTCGGCGTGGTTCCTCAAGGCTTGGATGTGTCTTTCCCGCTTCTCCTTTTTAGTGATTTTCGGAGCCCTTTCTTAGCGATTTTCTTGGAGCGATTTCGAGGCCTTTCTCTTTGGGATTTGGTGGGGGATGTATGCTTGAACCCTTCGTGGTTCTTTTCCCTTTGATTCCCCTCCCAAATCCGTGAGCAAAGGGGCTCGATTTTGGGGTTTTCTTGGCTCTATGGTTAGAGGCATTCTTGGTGGGATTTCTTCGATTCCTCTCGGTTTAGCAAGTTTTGGTGGACCAAATCTTGGCTATGGAGTGCCCATGAGGTGTTCCTACTATCCCCAAAGTCTTGTGCAAACCCGTGGAGCGATTTGGGAGATCGAGAGTTGGATTTGGGGGAGTTGACCCGCGGGCGCTGTTCATCCCGACAGCTCAGGTCACACCGGCCTGACTGGTGTCTCACACCGGTCTGACCGGTGCAGACTCTCTGTTGAGTTTTGCTCGGGTGAACGTCTTGTTGAGTTCCCTGTTGTCCTGTGTTGCTGCTGTTTCGAGTTTGGTTCAGTTTGGAGCTCAGGAGGTCAAGTTGGCAGATTTGGGGTTTCCAGGCTCAGACCGGTCTGACCGGTGAGCTGCACCGGCCTGACCGGTGTAGGAGCTTTTCTGTGGAAATTGCCAAGTCTTGCTCGGGTGACCCGGCTCAAGGTCAGACCGGTCCAGGGTAACCCGGTGCGTCTCTGGAGAGTGTCGGGTGTTCCGGCGGCTCAGTCCGGAAGATCCGGCAGGGACCGGTCTGACCGGTGCAGGTCAGTAGCTGCTTGAGTTGGTTTTCCGCTGCGTTCTCGGGTAGGCTTTGGTAGTTGTTGGTTCCTAGGACCAGTAGGACTCTAGTGGCTGCGTCGTCTTGGCCAACTTGGGTAGTTGAGTCGGAGACATGTTTTGGAAGCTGTGTTCTACTTGTTGGAGTTCCCATCTCCTTCGAGAAGAATTTTTATCGGCTCCCATTCACTCCCCCCCTCTCTGGTTCGCCTAATCGGTCCTTCACTACCAGAGGCACACCGGGTTACCCTGGACCCTGAGCCGGGTCACCCGAGCAAAACCTGAGGACTTCCACAGAAGGCTCCTACACCGGTCAAGCCGGTGTAGCACGCCGGACAGACAGGTCTAAGCCAGGAAACCCCAAATCCGCCAAACAGACCTTCCGAGCTCCAAAACTGACCAAACTCGAAACAAGAGCAACACAAGACACCAGGGAACTCACCAAGATGTTCACCCGAGCAAAACCCAACGAAGGGTCAGCACCGGTCAGACTGGTGAGAGGCACCGGTCAGACCGGTCAAGACCTGGGCTCTCGGGATGAACAGCAACCCGCGGGTCAACTCCCCCAAATCCAAATCTCGATCTCCCGATTCGCTCCACGGATTCGCACAAGACATTGGGGACAGTAGGAACACCTCATGGGCACTCCATAGCCAAGATTTGGTCCACCAAAACTTGCTAAATCAAGAGGAATCGAAGAAATCTCGCCAAGAACACCTCTAACCCTAGAACGAAGAAAACACCAAAATTGAGCCCCTTAACTCACAGATTTGGGAGGGGAATCAAAGGGAAGAGAACCATGAAGGGTTCATGCATACATCCCCCACCAAACCCCAAAGAGAAAGGTCTCAAAACCGCCACAAGAAAATCGCCAAGAAAAGGCTCTGAAAATCACCAAAAAGGGAAAACGAGAGAGACACAATCAAGCCTTGAGGAATCACGCTGAATCATCTATACATACCATGAAGGTTCATACAAGGTCTAGCTTGCCTCCCAATCATCCTTCCCTCTCACAAGATGTCACCATGAAGCTCTCAAGCTAGTCCTAAAAAAACTAAAGAAAATAGGAAGGGAAAATAGCAAAAGCAAATGAGCTAGGGTTCCAAGAGATGGCTGCCATCCTCTCACCACTTGGGTTACATGGAGGCTAGCCGAAAGACGAAACTACCCCTATTACATTAAACTAAGATACACGCCCCCGAAGGGCCTTTTGGGAAACTTCATCGTAGCACCAACGGACGGATGCCCAGCGACCGCAAATTTGCTTAGCCTCGACGCAAGCCTTGCGATCCCGACGCGTGTCCTCCGCTTCGAAGTCTCCGGACTGCATCGTCGCACACCGGTCAGACCGGTCAGACCCACTGGTCAGACCGGTCCTGGTGCTGCTGCCTCCGGTCTTCGGTCTTGGCTTTGTCGATCAACCAAGGAACCCAGTGGTTTTCTGGTGAACCACTGGAAACCCCGCGAACTCGGTGTAGCCTCCGCCAATCACCACTCATGACTCGGCTCCCACATTGTCCCGGCTCGACCTTGGTTTTGAGGCGCAACCAAGAAACCGTCCATGACTTCATCTTGCCGTTCTTGCCACCATGCGGCCCGCACTTGATCCCGCTGGCCACCGGGTCCCTCAAGCCAAGCCTGCTTGTCTTCTCCACACCTGGAGGCCTACCCGGCAACGACCTTTCGCGCTTGCTCTTCACCTGTACCAACACCAGTCAAGCCGCAACCTGCACCTTTAAAATACTTAGCCAAGAGTCAGTCCACACAATGTTGTCAATCACTCATCACAACAGGAAGCGACCATCCACCGGTCCTTGAACCACACAGGCTCTCACTTATGTATGTGAACATCGTGATGTTAATTAGTGACTTTACATTTCCATGAAACATGGTCTCACATTTGTCCGGCCTATTCGTGTTTCGTAGACAAGAACATCCGCTCTTATTGTACCTACATGATAGTGTTTCCTAGCGTGCCACATGAACAAGGAAAAAAAGCTATGGATGAAACTCTAGGTCTGCTTGGTTGTCTTGAGGAAGCGGTGTGACAACCCACCCAGGAAAATACCGTACTATCGCCTAAACCAATCCACTTTGGCCATTAAGCGACAGTAAAGTACCATCCCGTCATTGGTTGCCGGGTTAACGCCCGGTAAATCACTTGGAAATCACACAGAGGATCGAACATATGCATTAAAACTCACACGAAGGCGAGTCCAGAGTACAAACACAAATCAAATCCAAATTGTACCCCTAAGGGTTAATTATTACAAACCATTGTACATGACATGATAAGTAAGGTTCAGAGTTCGAAAACAGCGGAATAATTAAACTAGCGAAACGATAAGCATCACAGGAGGCTGTCCGTGATGCCATCACTCGTCGCCATCCACCCATTCCAGCTCCCAGCCGGGTGGAATCTCTCCAGGCCAAACAACATCACCTGCAACCACATTTATAAAGCAAGGCTGAGTATACTAATACTCAGCAAGACTTAACCGTCGGGTGATAATTACATCACCAACTCTAGACATGATAGGCTTTTTGGCCGGTGGAGTTCTTTTACTGAAAAGCAACAAAGAGTATGTCCTTACTTTCAATATTTTAGCTCAGATTCTAGTTGATTACTCTTTTCTACATGAGCAAGCTATTGCAAGCATAAGTTGTGCAATTCAATTAAACAAACATAAATATTCACGAAGTTCCATCATTAAGGGATATCATGGCCAGTTGATTAAGCAGTCTCGGATAACGGTGAGAGGCCGATAATCGATTGATTAAAAACCTTGCAAGGTGAACCTAAACACACGGAAGAATGCATACCCCAAGAAGGTCCAAACAAAAATGAAACGGGGTATACAGTGACCAGGCGGTTCCCGTCGATCTTCAGCTCGGGATTGGAACCTACATTCCTTGGTACAAGGCTTACTGGATCGCTCCCACAGAAATGTCCAGACTCACACAGGTCCCACACTGTTGCAAGCAGGGGGACACATCCTTGTGCCCCAGGGGTAGTAGGGAAAGGTTCCCTTGCCACATCAATCGGGTACTAGGCTTACTGGTCCCATTCCCGACAAGTGTTTAGTACGTTCAAAAGCTTAGCCCACGAAAGCCACTGGACCGGAGCCCAAATCCCAAGCTCTTACCACATGAGCAATCCATTTATAAAGATCTTATGATTCCAACATAAGAACCTATTCTCGCGAGTGACGAACATCACTCGACTTGTACCGGTCCTATAGCATAGCAGCTATCGACCTAGCATACTAGTGAAAGAGCATAGGTACCTAGGGATCATGCATCTAGGGTTTCAATTCAACTCCTGAGACGTAAATGCACAAACATAGCAAAGATAAATGCATGATTTTAAAAAGAAGGGTTAATGTCCGGGGCTTGCCTTCGCTGGCAAGGTTGGCCTTGGGCCCTTCTGGACTTTGGTCCAGGCCTTGAGCTACGTCCACGTGCTGCAGCTCACCGTCAGCTCCCTCGTCTCCTCCTTCCGGCACGAGCGTATGGCTACCGTCGGGAAGATCTACACGAGGATGCAAATGCAAGATTTAAGTGATAGTTTTTATCTAATTAATTACAAAACAACATATGACAACCATGAAGAGTATGGTTGGCCATATTCACCTTAACAAACACACATTTGGCAAATTATTGCTATTAAAGGAACAACATGTGGTGCTTTATTATTTATTCCTTTTAATAGTGACTGTGTACATATTTATGCAAAATAATTAATTTAAATTCACAAAATAGCAAGGAAGTGGTCTTAACCAACTTAGTATGTTTCACATCACAATCATGAGGTCATTAGTGTGGCTGTGGTGGTTTTCCAATTTAATTTTAATATTAAGCATAAATGGCTTCCATTGCCTTTATTCAAAAAATAAATACATAAAAATTCAGTGGGAGTGATTCTGAAGCACTACAAACCAAAATAAGGCCACTGGACAAGATTTCATATTTTCATGAGCTATGAATTTAATTATATCAAAAATAACAAATGCTAGCCACCAAAACATGAGAAATGCATACAAAAATAAATACATAACAAATTGATTCCAACTTTCTCCCACTAGTTCTCTGACTCAAATATAGGCTAGGAAATCAACAAACACACCAAGAGCTATTCTAGATCTTGAGCTATGCATTTATATTTAAAACTAAGCATATTTCAAGAATAAATATTTCTGTAAGATATAAAATTATGATTAATTCACCATAGGTGCATGTAGGCACAACAAGATCACATGCAGAAGTTGAACACAAAAATCTATTTGGTTTTAGCTACAAAAATCTTTTAGGCAGATTCATCATAAATACAAAATAAATCATATTAAAAGATTTAGTTAGTAACTTTCTGCAATTTTTGTTGTAGAACCTAGTCATGGCATAACAAGAAAGATATCCAAAATTCAGCTTGAGATCACTTGTAGATTTTGAACTACAACAAATCGCGGTCAACGAGATTTCTATTTTTCATGCAAAATCTAGCACTCAAAAGTATGGTCATGCTTTGGGAAAGTTGTAGTGTTCTTCACAGGGAATCCAACAAAATTGAGTTTGCATTTTTATGATTCATCTATGATTTTCTACGATTTTAGGAAGGTGTTGGACCTAGTTGTAAGGAAAATAAGATACAAAACAAAGCCGGGAGGTCCCTAGTTCACGGATCTACCCCTGGAACTTACATCCATACCCCCGGCGGCGGAGGCGAGCTCGCCGCCGGTGAGGTGGGACCGGCCGGGGGCAACAAACGGCACCGAGCTACAATTGGGACCCCTACTGACCGATTGCGGTGTCGCCTTGGCCGGAGGACTCGCCGGTGAGCGGCGGCGGCGAGGCCGGGGCGGCGCGGCCGCAACAACTCAAATGCCGGCGAAGGTAGGGGTGGGGCTAGGCAACACGCGAGCGCTAGAGCTCGAGCACACCCTAGGTGAGGCTCTGGAGATGGGGACCGACGCCAGGAGCGAGCAGAGGAGGGAGCTCGGCGGCGACGGCGTTCATGGCAGCCACGGCGGAGGTAGCGTGGGCGGGGACAGCTCTGGCTCGGGCGCGAGGGGGGGTTCCTACCCATTTTAAACACGAGCGAGTGGAGTGGGACACGGCGGCTTCGCCTCGAAGCAAGCGAAGGGGAGGAAGGGGGGCCGGGCCCGGCGAGAGCGCACGGGAGACACGCCCGGCGGGCGGCGCGGCAGGGGGCACGGCGCGGCGTGCAGGCGCTTGACGCCTGGTGCGCCGGGCACGGGGTGTGAGGACGGGCTCGGACGGCATGATGGTGCGGACCTCGGGAGGCACGGCCGGTGGGGGACCCGGACGCCGAGAATGCAGCGGCGCCGCGTGGCACCCGCGATGTCGCGGCCCGGCGCGCCCTGGCGGCGAGAACGTTGCCTTCGTGTTGGTCAACGCGGATCCAACCGAGGAAATCTCCAAATTTTTGAACTGTGCAACAAAAACGCTAGATAGGAAAGTTGTAGCTGAGATACTCCTCTACAAGATTTGCAAAGGCCGACATATGGTTCGGTGAATGGTTTGGATTGGAACGCGTGACGAAGTTCAGGAGTTTCATGGTTCAAAACACTATTCAAACGGCCTTTGACTGAGTTTTTGAGCTTCAATTCTTCAAAATTTGAAATGCCGCCAATTAGGAAAGTTGTGTCCCTCGAAAAGATGTACAACTTTTGTATTGGCCGATTTTGAAGTGTTTAAGCGGAATTTGGAGAACGCGTCAAAAGTTCTAGAACGGGTCAACTGGTCTAGGGGTTTGACCGAGGTTTTGACTCGTTGACCAAAGTCAACCTGGTCGATTAGCTCCTAATGACTATGATTATGCCACTAATGACTTTGTTAAGGCTACTTAAATACCTAGGGTGTTACAGCCTACCCCCTTAAAAGGAATCTCGTCCCGAGATTCGAAAATTAAAGACAAAGGTAGGGGTAAGGTTCTTACTGTTTCGCGATTGAAGAAAACCCGGATACTTGGTGTTGAGAAAATGCTTGGTCTCCCAAGTAGCTTCTTCTTCAGTATGGTGACTCCATTGTATCTTGTACATCTTCACGGTATGTCTCCTGGTTTTTCTTTCTTTTTGATCTAGCACTCTCAACGGATGCTCAACAACTGAAAAATCTAGCCCGATCCAAGCATTCACTTCTGTGATTACCTCTATCTCGGGTACCTTCACACCTTTCTTCAATTGTGTCACATGAAACACATTGTGCACAGCCAAGAATCGATCCGGAAGTCGGATGCGATAAGCGACTGGTCCACATACCTCGATGATCTCGTATGGGCCAATGTAACGTGGGGCTAATTTTCCTTTGACGCCAAATCTCTGTACACCTTTGGTCGGTGAAACCTTGAGGTATACGTAGTCACCCACTTCATAATGTCGGGGTGCTGTCCCTTTGTCATGGTAACTCTTTTGGCTCATTTGAGCTTACTTTAAGTTTTCTCTAATCACTTTCACCTTCTCTTCTGCGTCTTTAACTAAATCTGGGCCAAAGAGCGTTCGCTCTCCGGCTTCTGACCAATTCAAAGGACTTCGGCATCTTCGTCCATAAAGAGCTTCAAATGGTGCCATCTTCAAACTCGCTTGATAACTATTGTTATAAGAGAATTCGGCCAAAGATAGACACTTGTCCCAACTCTTATCAAAATGCATGGTGCTTGCTCTCAGCATGTCCTCCACAATTTGATTGACTCGCTCGGTCTGACCATCGGTCTGAGGATGATAACTTGAACTGCGAATCAATTTGGTTCCCAAAGATTCATGCAAGTGTTCCCAGAAACGAGCCAGAAATTGAGTACCTCGATCAGAAACAATGGTCTTGGGAATCCCGTGTAGGCGCACGATTTGATCGACATAGAGTTCTGCATAATCTTGAACGGAGTAAGTGGTGTGCACTGCGATGAAATGAGCAGTCTTGGTCAGTCGGTCCACTATAACCCAGATAGAATCCTTCTTTCTGGCAGTCAGGGGTAAACCCACAATAAAATCCATACTTATGTCATCCCACTTCCACAAAGGTATGGTCAACGGTTGAAGCACACCGGCTGATTTCAAATGGCTGGCTTTGACTCGATGACAAGTATCACACTCCGCCACATATTTAGCTATGTCTACCTTCATGTTTGACCACCAAAAGTTCTTTCTCAAATCTTGATACATTTTGGTGCTTCCAGGATGAATAGAGAATTTGGAAAGATGAGCTTCATCAAAAATCTCCTTTCTGAGCTCCGGATCAGCAGGAACTACAAGACGTTGCTCAAACCACACTACATCTTTTGAATCCTTACGGAAACAACTATATTTGGGGTCTTCTTCAACTAATTTCTGTTTTATTAGCTGGACGCCTTCATCATTGAGTTGAGCCAAAACAATTCTGTCATATAGATTGGACTCAGCAGAGATAGCATTTAACTTTCCTTGCTCCACAATTTCCAATCGAAGCTTCCTCAAGTCTTCGCATAACGTCTCACGATACGATTCCACAGTTAAGCAGTTGCAGTGAACCTTACGGCTAAGAGCATCTGCAACGACATTGGCTTTTCCGAGATGATAGTGCACTTCTAGATCATAGTCTTTTATCAATTCGAACCATCTTCTCTGTCTCATATTCAAATCCGATTGGGTGAAGATATACTTAAGACTCTTGTGATCGGTGAAGATATTACAATGGTTTCCCATAAGATAATGCCTCCAAATCTTGAGAGCATGAACAACCGCTGCTAGCTCAAGATCGTGGGTCAGGTAATTTACTTCATGGGGTCAAAGCGATCGTGAGGCGTAGGCAATGATTCTATTTTCTTGCATAAGAACACAGCCGAGACCAGTGCTCGAAGCATCACAAAAGACTTCAAACGGTTTAGAATTATCCGGCTGCACTAGCACTGGGGCTGTAGTCAAATGTTGCCTCAACGTGTGGAAAGCTTTTTCACAATCATCTCTCCACACAAACTTGACTCCCTTCTTCAATAGTTCAGTCATAGGTTTAGCGATCCTGGAAAAATCCGGAATGAAACGACAATAATAGCCTGCTAAACCCAGAAAACTGCGGATTTGATGTACGGTCTTGGGTGGTTTCCAATCCATAACTTCTTGTACCTTGCTAGGATCCACAGATATGCCTTCCTTGGAAATAGTGTGCCCCAAAAATTTCACACTATCCAACCAAAATTCACATTTGGAGAACTTGGCATAAAGCTTGTGATCTCGCAGCCGTTGTAAAACAATTCGAAGATGTTCTGCATGTTCTTCTTCATTCTTGGAATAGATTAAGATGTCATCAATTAATACCACTACAAACTTGTCCAGTTCCGTCATGAATATGGAATTCATGAGATACATGAAATAAGCGGGTGCATTGGTAAGACCAAAGGACATCACCAGATACTCATAAAGGCCGTATCGGGTGGAGAAAGTTGTTTTGGGAATATCACATGGCCTGATCTTTATTTGATGATACCCTGATCGAAGATCAATCTTGGAGAAAACCTTGGCTCCAGCCAACTGATCGAAAAGAACATCGATGCGAGGTAATGGAGATTTATTCTTGATTGTTACCGCATTGAGAGGTCGGTAATCCACACATAACCTCAAGCTACCATCTTTCTTCTTCACAAATAGAGCTGGGCAACCCTAAGGTGAAGAGCTTGGGCGAATATAGCCATTATCTAGCAACTCTTGAAGTTGGGTCTTCAATTCTGCCAATTCCTTGGGTGGCATGCAGTAAGGTCTTTTGGAGATAGGAGCCGTGCCAAGCTGAAGTTCGATGACAAACTCAACATCTCTGTCGGGTGGCATACCCGACAATTCGTCGGGGAAAACATCCGCAAACTCTCGAACCACTGGAATTTCTTCCAGCTGAGAAGTGATTGCCACATACGGACATGGATTTACACCATCTTTGAAAGGTAGGTACAGAGTCGTGGCTCCAATAATGGGTGAGTTGATCTCTACCATTCTCTCTGAAATATCCAGTACAACCTTATGCCAGTTCATCCAGTCCATTCCTAGAATGACACCCATGCCTTCCAATCCCAAAATGATAAGGTCCGTGTCAACTGTCCTGCTGCCTAATTCCAAGGGTACTCCCCTGGTCACCAACTCGAAAGAGATGTTCCCTCCCGCGGTTTTAATCGTAAATGCCTTATTGGTATTGCAAGAACTTAGTCCTAATTTGCTCAGCATCTTTCCATTCATGAAACTATGTGTAGCACCAGAATCAAACAATATCCGAATAGGTTTGCCTCGAACAGAGAATGTGCCCATCATTACTGGTGCTCCTTTTGGAATATCAACTACAGAAGTGAAGTTGAGTCTGTCCATCCTGGCTTGAGCAATCTTCTTCTTGCCCTTGTTGCTGGGTTTGGAAACTTGTCCCTGATTCGGCTGAGTTAGCTGGTGCTGTTTATTGGTCTGGCAAGGTTGCAGGCATGCCTTAGCGAAGTGTCCTGGATCACCACACTTGAAACAACGACGCCCACTGCTACCACTAGGAGAACTGGGTGCAATAGGCTTTGGAGTCTGCTGTTGAGTGTTGGGGAAGTATAGATTTTCTTGAGATCGATCCTGGGATGACTTAGCCACTAACCTTCCCGACTGTGAAGCCTGCTGGGAGTCTGGGAAAGTCTTCTGCACAATGCGAAGCTTGCAAAGCTGTGCATTATTGGGCATGGGGTTAGCCTTTCTTTTCCTCTCGGCTTTGGCCCTCTTCATGGCATCTTCCTGTGAGATAGCTTTATTCACTGGCATGTGGTAGCTGTCAAATTTCACCAGATTCAGCCATCCACACAATTCACTATTAAGGCCTTCGCGAAAAAGCTCCATCTTCTTCATGTCTTTATCCACATGATATCCTCCATACTGGCAGAGGTTATTAAACTTCTGCGCATATTGGTACACTGTGTCTGACCCTTGCTTGAGAGCCAATAACTCCCTCATTTTCCTATCGGTAAGTGCTTTAGGAATGTAATGGTCTCTAAAAGCCTTTTTGAATTCTTCCCACGTGATTTCATACCCAGGCTGTTGCATGGATTTGTAGTGTTCCCACAACATCAAGGCAGAACCACGAAGCTGCAATGCCGTGAATTTAGCCTTGCGTCCTTCTGAACATGGCAAGGTAAACACCGCGAACATGGCTTCGATGGCCCGAATCCAAGCATCAGCATCTAGGGGTTCTTCCGCCTCAGTGAACTGCGGTGGATTCATATCGAGAAAGTGCTTGTACTCGGTCACTGGGCTTCGGGCATCAATTCGATTCCCATGGAACTGCTGTTGCTGCAGGTGTAGAAGAATTTGGCGCATCATCTCGGTTTGAGTAGCCACTGATGTCGGGTCCGGTGGTGGTGGCGGCTGGTTGCGGCCACTCGAATCACCGAAACCATTCGGAGTGCTGTGCGTCGAGCCCACCATCTGCAAATTTGAGTATTCATTAGTTACACATTCGTAAGCTTGTTTAACAAGTAGAACATGTACGACAAAAACTCAAATTGACCAAATAGTCAGACTCGAGACAGCCGCACTGCAATGAAATGACAATTTCAAAATTCAAAAACCAAAGTTCCCAAAATTTTCAAAATCTTCTGGCAACTTGGTAAGCTCGTGAGACAAAACTTGGCATTCAAGGGTTACGCTAGGTTAGCTAGGATCAAGGTCCAAAGGTGCAAGATTCGGAGTGATGTGCTCTGGAAAAATGGCAAGACCTAAGTTTACTATCTGAGCAAAGATCGAGATCTGAAAACTTATGGTCATGAAAGGATGTTTCAGCAGAGACTGGTATAGATATGGAGTACTTGGGTATAGATCACCTATACGGAAACTCTGCAGAACGGGTCTGAGAAAGGTTACGACAACAGGGTCAACTAGACAGTCCAACAACAACACTTTAGATTTGGTTTAAAGATTGTTATTGTTGTCATTATTATCATTATTTAAGGGGAACAACACACGTGATCTTTTTATCATTCAGCAGGTTTTTATCATGATGCAAGAACGACCTATTCGTCCTCACTAAGCAATTAAGCCAAATCGGAGTTAGTGCCGGTGGCATGGCAACAATTACGTTTCTCCCTATAATAACTAGTCGAGACTATTGGTACTCACTTAGCGACTTACGAAACGTTGTTAGTGTACCTGCAGAAAATCACAGAACACACCGAACCTTTCGTGCCAGCACTAACGAAAGCGTCCACATACATTACCGTTCACTAGAGAAACGGCACCCATGCGTTTATCGCTGCATGGACAGCGTCCAACCTCAGACACCCTCCGTTTGAATGGAGTGTATCCTTGCCTCGCATATTCATAATGCGGAACGCACACGTATGTCAAAACGTGGCGAGACACAGACGCGACGGTGGGTTCCCTTTGGATTAGGTACCATCCATCCCTCACATGACTTTCATGCGGTACCACCACATATGGCAAAACGTGATGAGACACAGACGCGACGTGGGTTTCCATTAGAATAGGTCCCATCCATCCCTCACAGGACTTTCCTGTGGCACCACCACGTATGGCAAAACGTGATGAACTAGTATGGTTGTACAGAAAGTAAGTCCTGACAAGAATAAAATGTGCTGGAAGTTTGCAAAATAAACCATAGGTTTGTAAGCCACCTGAAAGAACCCAAAAATTCCCTCTAGGGCCTCTCGGTCTAAATCCATCCTTAACGGACCAACGTATTTTGCAAATCCAAATAATCCTGGCAAATTTTATTCAAAAACCAGTGATTAAGGATGTTAATTAAACTCTGGTGCATATAATCACTCTGGTACCAGCTGTGACAACCCGCCCAGGAAAATACCGTACTATCGCCTAAACCAATCCACTTCGGCCATTAAGCGACAGTAAAGTACCATCCCGTCGTTGGTTGCCGGGTTAACGCCCGGTAAATCACTTGGAAATCACACAGAGGATCGAACATATGCATTAAAACTCACACGAAGGCGAGTCCAGAGTACAAACACAAATCAAATCCAAATTGTACCCCTAAGGGTTAATTATTACAAACCATTGTTCATGACATGATAAGCAAGGTTCAGAGTTCGAAAACAGAGGAATAATTAAACTAGTGAAACGATAAACATCACAGGAGGCCGTCCGTGATGCCATCACTCGTCGCCATCCACACATTCCAGCTCCCAGCCGGGTGGAATCTCTCCAGGCAAACAACATCACCTGCAACCACATTTATAAAGCAAGGCTGAGTATACTAATACTCAGCAAGACTTAACCGTCGGGTGATAATTACATCACCAACTCTAGACATGATAGGCTTTTTGGCCGGTGGAGTTCTTTTGCTAAAAAGCAATAAAGAGTATGTCCTTACTTTCAATATTTTAGCTCAGATTCTAGTTGATTACTCTTTTCTACATGAGCAAGCTATTGCAAGCATAAGTTGTGCAATTCAATTAAACAAACATAAATATTCACGAAGTTCCATCATTAAGGGATATCATGGCCAGTTGATTAAGCAGTCTCGGATAACGGTGAGAGGCCGATAATCGATTGATTAAAAACCTTGCAAGGTGAACCTAAACACACGGAAGAATGCATACCCCAAGAAGGTCCAAACAAAAACGAAACGACGTATACACCGACCAAGCGATTCCCGTCGATCTTCAGCTCGGGATTGGAACCTACATTCCTTGGTACAAGGCTTACTAGATCGCTCCCACACGAACGTCCAGACCCACGCAGGTACCACACTATTGCAAGTAGGGGGACACATCCTTGTGCCCCAGGGGTACTAGGGAAAGGTTCCCTTGCCGCATCAATCGGGTACTAGGCTTACCGGTCCCATTCCCGATAAGTGTTTAGTACGTTCAAAAGCTTAGCCCACGAAAGCCACTGGACCGGAGCCCAAATCCCATGCTCTTACCTCATGAGCAATCCATTTATAAAGATCTTATGATTCCAACATAAGAACCTATTCTCGCGAGTGACGAACATCACTCGACTTGTACCGGTCCTATAGCATAGCAGCTATCGACCTAGCATACTAGTGAAAGAGAATAGGTACCTAGGGATCAAGCATCTAGGGTTTCAATTCAACTCCTGAGACATAAACGCACAAACATAGCAAAGATAATTGCATGATTTTAAAAATAAGGGTTAATGATCCGGGGCTTGCCTTCGCTGGCAAGGTTGGCCTTGGGCCCTTCTGGACTTTGGTCCAGGCCTTGAGCTACGTCCACGTGCTGCAGCTCACCGTCAGCTCCCTCGTCTCCTCCTTCCGGCACGAGCGTATGGCTACCGTGGGGAAGATCTACACGAGGATGCAAATGCAAGATTTAAGTGACGGTTTTTATCTAATTAATTTCAAAACAACATATGACAACCATGAAGAGTATGGTTGGCCATATTCACCTTGACAAACACACATTTGGCAAATTATTGCTATTAAAGGAACAACATGTGGTGCTTTATTATTTATTCCTTTTAATAGTGACTGTGTACATATTTATGCAAAATAATTAATTTAAATTCACAAAACAGCAAGGAAGTGGTCTTAACCAACTTAGTATGTTTCACATCACAATCATGAGGTCATTAGTGTGGCTGTGGTGGTTTTCCAATTTAATTTTAATATTAAGCTTAAATGGCTTCCATTGCCTTTATTCACAAAATAAATTCATAAAAATTCAGTGGGGGTGATTCTGAAGCACTACAAACCAAAATAAGGCCACTGAACAAGATTTCATATTTTCATGAGCTATAAATTTAATTATATCAAAAATAACAAATGCTAGCCACCAAAACATGAGAAATGCATACAAAAATAAATACACAACAAATTGATTCCAACTTTCTCCCACTAGTTCTCTGACTCAAATATAGGCTACGAAATCAACAAACACACCAAGAGCTACTCTAGATCTTGAGCTATGCATTTATATTTAAAACTGAGCATATTTCAAGAATAAATATTTCTAGAACATATAAAATTATGATTAATTCACCAGGCGTGCATGTAGGCACAAAAAGATCACATGCAGAAGTTGAGCACAAAAATGTATATATTTTTAGCTACAAAAATCATTTAGTAGATTCATCATAAATACAAAATAAATCATGTTAAACGATTTACTTAGTAACTTTCTGCAATTTTTGGTGTAGAACCTAGTCATGGCATAACAAGCAACATATCCAAAATTCAGCTTGAGATCACTTGTAGATTTTGAACTACATCAAATCTAGGTCAAACAAATTTCTATTTTTCATGCAAAATCTATCACTCAAAAGTATGGTCATGCTTTGGGAAAGTTGTAGTGTTCACAAAATTAAGTTTGTATTTTTATGATTCCTCTCGGATTTTCTACGATTTTAGGAAGGTGTTGGACCTAGTTGTAAGGAAAATAAGATACAAAACAAAGCAGGGAGGTCCCTAGTTCACGGATCTACCCATGGAACTTACATCCATACCCCCGGCGGCGGAGGCGAGCTCGCCGCCAGCGAGGTGGGACCGGCTAGGGCCAACAAACAACACCGAGCTACAATTGGGACCCCTACTGACCGATTGGCGGTGTCGCCTTGGCTGGAGGAGTCGCCGGTGAGCGGCGGCGGCGAGGCCGGGGCGGCGCGGCCGCAACAACTCGAATGCCGGCGAAGGTAGGGCGGGGCTAGGCAACACGCGAGCGCTAGAGCCCGAGCACACCCTAGGTGAGGCTCTGGAGATGGGGACCGGCGCCAGGAGCGAGCAGAGGAGGGAGCTCGGCGGCGACGGCGTTCATGGCAGCCACGGCGGAGGCAGCGTGGGCGGGGACAGCTCTGGCTCGGGCGTGAGGGGGGGTTCCTGCCCCTTTTAAACACGAGCGAGTGGAGTGCGACACGGAGGCTTCGCCTCGAAGCAAGTGAAGGGGAGGAAGGGGGGCCGGGCGCGGCGAGAGCGCACGGGAGACACGCCCGGCGGGCGGCGCGACAGGGGGCACGGCGCGGCGTGCAGGCGCTTGACGCGTGGTGCGCCGGGCGCGGGGTGTGGGGACGGGCGCGGACGGCATGATGGCGCGGGCCTTGGGAGGCACGGCCGGCGGGGGACCCGGACGCCGAGAATGCGGCGGCGCCGCGTGGCACCCGCGACGTCACGGCCCGGCGCGCCCTGGCGGCGAGAACGTTGCCTTCGTGTTGGTCAACGCGGATCCAACCGAGGAAATCTCCAAATTTTTGAACTGTGCAACAAAAACGCTAGATAGGAAAGTTGTAGCTGAGATACTCCTCTACAAGATTTGCAAAGGCCGACATATGGTTCGGTGAATGGTTTGGATTGGAACGCGTGACGAAGTTCAGGATTTTCATGGTTCAAAACACTATTCAAACGGCCTTTGACTGAGTTTTTGAGCTTCAATTCTTCAAAATTTGAAATGCCGCCAATTAGGAAAGTTGTGTCCCTAGAAAAGATGTACAACTTTTGTATTGGCCGATTTTGAAGTGTTTAAGCGGAATTTGGAGAACGCGTCAAAAGTTCTAGAACGGGTCAACTGGTCAAGGGGTTTGACCGGGGTTTTGACTCGTTGACCAAAGTCAACCTGGTCGATTAGCTCCTAATGACTATGATTAGGCCACTAATGACTTTGTTAAGGCTACTTAAACACCTGGGGTGTTACAGCCTACCCCCTTAAAAGGAATCTCGTCCCGAGATTCGAAAATTAAAGACAAAGGTAGGGGTCTCCCAAGTAGCTTCTTCTTCAGTATGGTGACTCCATTGTATCTTGTACATCTTCACGGTATGGCTCCTGGTTTTTCTTTCTTTTTGATCTAGCACTCTCAACGGATGCTCAACAACTGAAAAATCTGGCTCGATCCAAGCATTTGCTTCCGTGATTACCTGTCTCGGGTACCTTCACACCTTTCTTCAATTGTGTCACATGAAACACATTGTGCACAGCCGAGAATTGATCTAGAAGTCGGATGCGATAAGCGACTGGTCCACATACCTCGATGATCTCGTATAGGCCAATGTAACGTGGGGCTAATTTTCCTTTGACTCCAAATCTCTGTACACCTTTGGTCGGTGAAACCTTGAGGTATACGTAGTCACCCACTTCATAATGTCGGGGTGCTATCCCTTTGTCATGGTAACTCTTTTGTCTCATTTGAGCTAACTTCAAGTTTTCTCTGATCACTTTCACCTTCTCTTCTGCGTCTTTAACTAAATCTGGGCCAAAGAGCATTCGCTCTCTGGCTTCTGACCAATTCAAAGGAGTTTGGCATCTTCGTCCATAAAGAGCTTCAAATGGTGCCATCTTCAAACTCGCTTGATAACTATTGTTATCAGAGAATTCGGCCAAAGATAGACACTTGTCCCAACTCTTATCAAAATGCATGATGCTTGCTCTCAGCATGTCCTCCACAATTTGATTGACTCGCTCGGTCTGACCATCGGTCTGAGGATGATAACTTGAACTGCGAATCAATTTGGTTCCCAAAGATTCATGCAATTGTTCCCAGAAATGAGCCAGAAATTGAGTACCTTGATCAGAAACAATGGTCTGGGGAATCCCGTGCAGGCGCACGATTTGATCGACATAGAGTTCTGCATAATCTTGAACGGAGTAAGTGGTGTGCACTGCGATGAAATGAGCAGTCTTGGTCAGTCGGTCCACTATAACCCAGATAGAATCCTTCTTTCTGGCAGTCAGGGGTAAACCCACAATAAAATCCATACTTATGTCATCCTACTTCCACAAAGGTATGGTCAATGGTTGAAGCACACCGGCTGATTTCAAATGGCTGGCTTTGACTCGATGACAAGTATCACACTCCGCCACATATTTAGCTATGTCTACCTTCATGTTTGACCACCAAAAGTTCTTTCCCAAATCTTGATACATTTTGGTGCTTCCGGGATGAATAGAGAATTTGGAAAGATGAGCTTCGTCAAAAATCTCCTTTCTGAGCTCCGGATCAGCAGGAACTACAAGACGTTGCTCAAACCACACTACATCTTTTGAATCCTTACGGAAACAACTATATTTGGGGTCTTCTTCAGCTAATTTCTGTTTTATTAGCTGGATGCCTTCATCATTGAGTTGAGCCAAAACGATTCTGTCATATAGATTGGACTCAGCAGAGATAGCATTTAACTTTCCTTGCTCCACAATTTCCAATCGAAGCTTCCTCAAGTCTTCGCATAACGTCTCACTATATGATTCCACAGTTAAGCAGTTGCAGTGAACCTTACGGCTAAGAGCATCTGCAACGACATTGGCTTTTCCGGGATGATAGTGCACTTCTAGATCATAGTCTTTTATCAATTCTAACCATCTTCTCTGTCTCATATTCAAATCCGATTGGGTGAAGATATACTTAAGACTCTTGTGATCGGTGAAGATATTACAATGGTTTCCCATAAGATAATGCCTCCAAATCTTGAGAGCATGAACAATCGCTGCTAGCTCAAGATCGTGGGTCAGGTAATTTACTTCATGGGGTCGAAGCGATCATGAGGCGTAGGCAATGACTCTATTTTCTTGCATAAGAACACAGCCGAGACCAGTGCTCGAAGCATCACAAAAGACTTCAAACGGTTTAGAATTATCCGGCTGCACTAGCACTGGGCTGTAGTCAAATGTTGCCTCAACGTGTGGAAAGCTTTTTCACAATCATCTATCCACACAAACTTGACTCCCTTCTTCAATAGTTCAGTCATAGGTTTAGCAATCCTGGAAAAATCTGGAATGAAATGACGATAATAGCCTGCTAAACCCAGGAAACTGCGGATTTGATGTACGGTCTTGGGTGGTTTCCAATCCATAGCTTCTTGTACCTTGCTAGGATCCACAGATATGCCTTCCTTGGAAATAGTGTGCCCCAAAAGTTTTACACTATGCAACCAAAATTCACATTTGGAGAACTTGGCATAAAGCTTGTGATCTCGCAGCCGTTGTAAAACAATTCGAAGATGTTCTGCATGTTCTTCTTCATTCTTGGAATAGATTAAGATGTCATCAATGAATACCACTACAAACTTGTCCAGTTCCGTCATGAATACGGAATTCATCAGATACATGAAATAAGCGGGTGCATTGGTAAGACCAAAGGACATCACCAGATACTCATAAAGGCCGTATCGGTTGGAGAAAGCTGTTTTGGGAGTATCACATGGCCTGATCTTTATTTGATGATACCCTGATCGAAGATCAATCTTGGAGAAAACCTTGGCTCCAGCCAACTAATCGAAAAGAATATTGATGCGAGGTAATGGATATTTATTCTTGATTGTTACCGCATTGAGAGGTCGGTAATCCACTCTTAACCTCAAGCTACCATCTTTCTTCTTCACAAATAGAGATGGGCAACCCCAAGGTGAAGAGCTTGGGCGAATATAGCCTTTATCTAGCAACTCTTGAAGTTGGGTCTTCAATTCTACCAATTCCTTGGGTGGCATGCGGTAAGGTCTTTTGGAGATAGGAGCCGTGCCAGGCTGAAGTTCGATGACAAACTCGACATCTCTGTCGGGTGGCATACCCGGCAATTCATCGGGGAAAACATCCGCAAACTCTCGAACCACTGGAATTTCTTCCAGCTGAGAAGTGATTGCCACATACGAACATGGATTTACATCATCTTTGAAAGGTAGGTACAGAGTCGTGGCTCCAACAATGGGTGAGTTGATCTCTACCATTCTCTCTGAAATATCCAGTACAACCTTATGCCGGTTCATCTAGTCCATTCCTAGAATGACATCCATGCCTTCCAATCCCAAAATGATAAGGTCCGTGTCAACTGTCCTGCTGCCTAATTCCAAGGGTACTCCCCTGGTCACCAACTCAGAAGAGATGTGCCCTCCCGTGGTTTTAATCGTGAATGCCTTATTGGTATTGCAAGAACTTAGTCCTAATTTGCTAAGCGTCTTTCCATTCATGAAACTATGTGTAGCACCAGAATCAAACAATATCCGAATAGGTTTGCCTCGAACAGAGAATGTGCCCATCATTACTGGTGCTCCTTTTGGAATATCAACCACAGAAGTGAAGTTGAGTCTGCCCATCCTGGCTTGAGCAATCTTCTTCTTGCCCTTGTTGCTGGGTTTGGAAACTTGTCCCTGATTCGGCTGAGTTAGCTGGTGCTGTTTATTGGTCTGGCAAGGTTGCAGGCATGCCTTAGCGAAGTGTCCTGGATCACCACACTTGAAACAATGACGCCCACTGCTACCACTAGGAGAATTGGGTGCAATAGGCTTTGGAGTCTGCTGTTGAGTGTTGGGGAAGTGGAGATTTTCTTGAGACCGATCCTGGGACGACTTAGCCACTAACCTTCCCGACTGTGAAGCCTGCTGGGAGTCTGGGAAAGTCTTCTGCACAATGCGAAGCTTGCAAAGCTGCGCATTATTGGGCATGGGGTTAGCCTTTCTTTTCCTCTCGGCTTGGGCCCTCTTCATGGCATCTTCCTGTGAGATAGCTTTATTCACTAGCATGTGGTAGCTGTCAAATTTCACCAGATTCAGCCATCCACACAATTCACTATTAAGGCCTTCGCGAAAAAGCTCCATCTTCTTCATGTCTTTATCCACATGATATCCTCCATACTGGCAGAGGTTATTAAACTTCTGCGCATATTGGTACACCGTGTCTGACCCTTGCTTGAGAGCCAATAACTCCCTCATTTTCCTATCGGTAAGTGCTTTAGGAATGTGATGGTCTCTGAAAGCCTTTTTGAATTCTTCCCACGTGATTTCATTCCCAGGCTGTTGCATGGATTTGTAGTGTTCCCACCACATCAAGGCAGAACCACGAAGCTGTAATGCCGTGAATTTAGCCTTGCGTCCTTCTAAACATTGCAAGGTAAATACCACGAACATGGCTTCGATGGCCCGAATCCAAGCATCAGCATCTAGGGGTTCTTCCGCCTTAGTGAACTGCAGTGGATTCATATCGAGAAAGTGCTTGTACTCGGTCACTGGGCTTCGGGCATCAATTCAATTCCCATGGAACTGCTGCTGCTGCAGGTGTAGAAGAATTTGGCGCATCATCTCGGTTTGAGTAGCCACTGATGTCGGGTCCGGTGGTGGTGGCGGCTGGTTGCGGCCACTCGAATCACCAAAACCATTCGGAGTGCTGCGTGTCGAGCCCACCATCTGCAAATTTGAGTTTTCATTAGTTACACATTCGTTAGCTTGTTTAACAAGTAGAACATGTACGGCAAAAACTCAAATTGACCAAATAGTCGGACTCGAGACAGCCGCACTGCAATGAAATGACAATTTCAAAATTCAAAAACTAAAGTTCCCAAAATTTTCAAAATCTTCTGGCAACTTGGTAAGCTCGTGAGACAAAACTTGGCATTCAAGGGTTACGCTAGGTTAGCTAGGATCAAGGTCCAAAGGTGCAGGATTCGGAGTGATGTGCTCCGGAAAAACGGCAAGACCTAAGTTTACTATCTGAGCAAAGATCGAGATCTGAATACTTATGGTCATGAAAGGATGTTTCAGTAGAGACTGGGATAGATATGGAGTACTTGGGTATAGATCACCTATACGGAAACTCTGCAGAACGGGTCTGAGAAAGGTCACGACAACAGGGTCAACTAGACAGTCCAACAACAACACTTTAGATTTGGTTTAAAGATTGTTATTGTTGTCATTATTATCATTATTTAAGGGGAACAACACACGTGATCTTTTTATCATTCAGCAGGTTTTTATCATTATGCAAGAACGACCTATTCGTCCTCACTAAGCAATTAAGCCAAATCGGAGTTAGTGCCGGTGGCATGGCAACAATTACGTTTCTCCCTATAATAACAAGTCGAGACTATTAGGTCCCATCCATCCCTCACATGACTTTCATGCGGTACCACCACATATGGCAAAACGTGATGAGACACAGACGCGACGTGGGTTCCCATTAGAATAGGTCCCATCCATCCCTCACAGGACTTTCCTATGGCACCACCACGTATGGAAAAACGTGATGAACTAGTATGGTTGTACAGAAAGTAAGTTCTGACAAGAATAAAATGTGCTGGAAGTTAGTAAAATAAACCATAGGTTTGTAAACCACCTGAAAGAACCCAAAAATTCCCTCTAGGGCCTCTCGGTCTAAATCCATCCTTAACGGACCAACGTATTTTGCAAATCCAAATAATCTTGGTAGATTTTATTCAAAAACCAGTGATTAAGGTTGTTAATTAAACTCTGGTGCATATAATCGCTCTGGTACCAACTGTGACAACCCGCCCAGGAAAATACCGTACTATCGCCTAAACCAATCCACTTTGGCCATTAAGCGACAGTAAATTACCATCCCGTCATTGGTAGCCGGGTTAACGCCTGGTAAATCACTTGGAAATCACACAGAGGATTGAACATATGCATTAAAACTCACACGAAGGCGAGTCCAGAGTACAAACACAAATCAAATCCAAATTGTACCCCTAAGGGTTAATTATTACAAACCATTGTTCATGACATGATAAGTAAGGTTCAGAGTTCGAAAACAGCAGAATAATTAAACTAGCGAAATGATAAACATCACAGGAGGCCGTCCGTGATGCCATCACTCGTCGCCATCCACCCATTCCAGCTCCTAGCCGGGTGGAATCTCTCCAGGCCAAACAATATCACCTGCAACCACATTTATAAAGCAAGGCTGAGTATACTAATACTCAGCAAGACTTAACCGTCGGGTGATAATTACATCACCAACTCTAGACATGATAGGCTTTTTGGCCAGTGGAGTTCTTTTGCTGAAAAGTAACAAAGAGTATGTCCTTACTTTCAATATTTTAGCTCAGATTCTAGTTGATAACTCTTTTCTACATGAGCAAGCTATTGCAAGCATAAGTTGTGTAATTCAATTAAACAAACATAAATATTCACGAAGTTCCATCATTAAGGGATATCATGGCCAGTTGATTAAGCAGTCCCGGATAACGGTGAGAGACCGACAATCGATTGATTAAAAACCTAGCAAGGTGGACCTAAACACACGGAAGAATGCATACCCCAAGAAGGTCCAAACAAAAACGAAATGGGGGTATACACCGACCTGGCGGTTCCCGTCGATCTTCAGCTCGGGATCGGAACCTACATTCCTTGGTACAAGGCTTACTGGATCGCTCCCACACGAACGTCCAGACTGACACAGGTACCACACTGTTGCAAGCAGGGGGACACATCCTTGTGCCCCAGGGGTAGTAGGGAAAGGTTCCCTTGTCGCATCAATCGGGTACTAGGCTTACCGGTCCCATTCCCGACAAGTGTTTAGTACGTTCAAAAGCTTAGCCCACGAAAGCCACTGGACCGGAGCCCAAATCCCATGCTCTTACCACATGAGCAATCCATTTATAAAGATCTTATGATTCCAACATAAGAACCTATTCTCGCGAGTGACGAACATCACTCGACTTGTACCGGTCCTATAGCATAGCAGCTATCGACCTAGCATACTAGTGAAAGAGCATAGGTACCTAGGGATCATGCATCTAGGGTTTCAATTCAACTCCTGAAACGTAAAGGCACAAACATAGCAAATATAATTGCATGATTTTAAAAAGAAGGGTTAATGATCCGGGGCTTGCCTTCGCTGGCAAGGTTGGCCTTGGGCCCTTCTGGACTTTGGTCCAGGCCTTGAGCTACGTCCACGTGCTGCAACTCACCGTCAGCTCCCTCGTCTCCTCCTCCCGGCACGAGTGTATGGCTACCGTCGGGAAGATCTACACGAGGATCCAAATGCAAGATTTAAGTAACGGTTTTTATCTAATTAATTACAAAACAACATATGACAACCATGAAGAGTATGGTTGGCCATATTCACCTTTACAAACACACATTTGGCAAATTATTGCTATTAAAGGAACAACATGTGGTGTTTTATTATTTATTCCTTTTAATAGTGACTGTGTACATATTTATGCAAAATAATTAATTTTAATTCACAAAGCAGCAAGGAAGTGGTCTTAACCAACTTAGTATGTTTCACATCACAATCATGAGGTCATTAGTGTGGCTGTGGTGGTTTTCCAATTTAATTTTAATATTAAGCTTAAATGGCTTCCATTGCCTTTATTCACAAAATAAATTCATAAAAATTCAGTGGGGGTGATTTTGAAGCACTACAAACCAAAATAAGACCACTGAACAAGATTTCATATTTTCATGAGCTATAAATTTAATTATATCAAAAATAACAAATGCTAGCCACCAAAATATGAGAAATGCATTAAAAAATAAATACACAAGAAATTGATTCCAACTTTCTCGCACTGGTTCTCTGACTCAAATATAGGCTACGAAATCAACAAACACACCAAGAGCTACTCTAGATCTTGAGCTATGCATTTATATTTAAAACTAAGCATATTTCAAGAATAAATAATTCTGGAAGATATAAAATTATGATTAATTCGCCAGGGGTGAGTTTAGGCATAACAAGATCACATGCAGAAGTTGAGCACAAAAATCTATTCATTTTTAGCTACAAAAATCATTTAGGTAGATTCATCATAAAGACAAAATAAATCATATTAAAAGATTTACTTAGTAACTTTCTGCAATTTTAGGTGCAGAACCTAGTCATGGCATAACAAGCAACATATCCAAAATTCAGCTTGAGATCACTTGTAGATTTTGTACTACAGCAAATCTAGGTCAAACTGATTTCTATTTTTCATGCAAAATCTGTCACTCAAAAGTATGGTCATGCTTTGGGAAAGTTGTAGTGTTCTTCACAAGGAAGCCAACAAAATTGAGTTTGCATTTTTCTGATTCATTTATGATTTTCTACGGTTTTTGGAAGTTGTTGGACCTAGTTGTAAGGGAAATAAGATACAAAACAGAGCAGGGAGGTCCCTAGTTCACGGATCTACCCCTGGAACTTAAATCCATACCCCCGGCGGCGGAGGCGAGCTCGCCGCCGGCGAGGTGGGACTGGATGGGGGCAACAAACGGCACCGAGCTACAATTGGGACCCCTACTGACCGATTGGCGGTGTCGCCTTGGCCGGGGGAGTCGCCGGCGAGCGGCTGCGGCGAGGCCGGGGTGGCGCGACCGCAACAACTCGAATGCCGGCGAAGGTAGGGGCGGGGCTAGGCAACACGCGAGCGCTAGAGCCCGAGCACACCCCAGGTGAGGCTCTGGAGATGGGGACCGGCGCCAGGAGCGAGCAGAGGAGGGAGCTCGGCGGCGACGGTGTTCATGGCGGCCACGGCGGAAGCAGCGTGGGCGGGGGCAGCTCTGGCTCGGGCGCGAGGGGGGGTTCCTGCCCCTTTTAAACGCGAGCGAGTGGAGTGGGACACGGCGGCTTCGCCTCGAAGCAAGCGAAGGGGAGGAAGGGTGGCGCGGTGAGAGCGCACGGGAGACACGCCCGGCGGGCGGCGCGGCAGGGGGCACGGCGCGGCGTGCAGGCGCTTGACGTGTGGTGCGCCGGGCGCGGGGTGTGGGGACGGGCGCGGACAGCATGATGGCGCGGGCCTCGGGAGCTGCGGCCGGCAGGGGACCCGGACACCGAGAATGCAGCGGCGCCGCGTGGCACCCATGACGTCGCGGTGCACCCGCGACGTCGCGGCCCGGCGCGCCCTGGCGGCGAGAACGTTGCCTTCGTGTTGGTCAACGCGGATCCAACCGAGGAAATCTCCAAATTTTTGAACTGTGCAACAAAAACGCTAGATAGGAAAGTTGTAGCTGTGATACTCCTCTACAAGATTTGCAAAGGCCGACATATGGTTCGGTGAATGGTTTGGATTGGAACGCGTGACGAAGTTCAGGATTTTCATGGTTCAAAACACTATTCAAATGGCCTTTGACTGAGTTTTTGAGCTTCAATTCTTCAAAATTTGAAATGCCGCCAATTAGGAAAGTTGTGTCCCTCGAAAAGATGTACAACTTTTGTATTGGCCGATTTTGAAGTGTTTGAGCGGAATTTGGAGAACGCGTCAAAAGTTCTAGAATGGGTCAACTGGTCTAGGGGTTTGACTGGGGTTTTGACTCGTTGACCAAAGTCAACCTGGTCGATTAGCTCCTAATGACTATGATTAGGCCACTAATGACTTTGTTAAGGCTACTTAAACACCTGGGGTGTTACAAGCGGGTGGAGGCCAAGAACAGGAATCATCAGACAGAGGTGTTTGTGAGGCAGCTTTTGAAGGATGACAAGGCTAGTAAGCTTGATTCGTTCAAGGACATTCTGTCGGTGAAGAAGTAGAAGGGTGCAGAGGGGGAGGAGGAGGTGGACTCGAAGATGACCAAGAAGAAGATGGACATTGGCGCTGGTCCTTCAAATGCCGGCTCCGCCAATCCCGGTCCCGTGGCTCCCCCAGCCATTGAAGCTCCCTCGACACCAGAGTCATCGGGGAACTCCTCGGAGGGGTCGTCGTAGATTACTCGGATTTGGGTTTTCTTTTTCATGTTCATAAAGGTGGTCTTGTTGATGGAAAGATCAATGGTATGTTTTCTTTTGGATGGAAAGATAGATCCTCTATTTTCCTGCTCTGTGAATCTTGTAGTGGTAGGAAAATCCTTTGTGTCCCCTGTTATCCATGAAGAACATTGGTGTTCTTCTTTTCCATGATCACCTTCCTTGCTTCACTGGATTTCCCTAGTCATGATGCATTGTCATAGTTTGAGATGTAATGTTTTGTCATGTGATATTTTATTCTTATCCCACCACACCTCATTGCAGATACACACGTAAATGATGACCGATTTTACCAATTTACCGTTTGACCAAATTCACCGTTTTACCAAGAATATACAGAACGTAAATGATGACCACCTTGCCCAAATTATTCAACTTAAATGTGCACATACATGATACATCACCATAGACCTACACTCGTATAGTGGCACTAGCACAGGCGCGCACAAACACACACCCAACAATGAAACCTTCGGACTTGGCAATGAGGAAGATAACAGACACGGTCATGGAGATGGATATGGCACACGCCTATTCTGTCATACCTAATGCACGACGGAATGTAGCATAACGAGGATTCGTGTGGAGATATTCCTCCAATGCATGATGCCTACCCCTCGACTTCATGGTTACACCCCGAGTGACCAATGCCAGAAGCATGCTGCAGGATGTCACGAAAACCCCACTGCCGGTGAGCAAGATTGCAGTAAGGGCACACACAGCAACCATGGCGAAGCACGCGAGTGTAACCCTGCTCCTGCAGCCAAGCCAAAGCATCTTTCTTCATCTCCTTCCTTTCTTCCTCGTCCGCTTCGTCCATGTCGTACAGATCATATGGATCCATGTATCCTGGCTGTTGCGGAGGTGGCACAACATTGAAGTTGGCAGTTCCTCCGTTCGCATCAGAAGCCATCCTCCTACACACTTGCCAACAACGTAAACATGATAAGCACTGACCAAAAACAATTATTGTAACCTGTAAAAACACGACACAGAAGCTAAGAGGTCACCACTTTTCACAGCGCAGAACCAAATAGAGAGGTCTGCTAGCATAATGTGTGGAGGATGAAGAGGCGATGAGCAAAGGCCTTTGGGGCACGCCTATTTATCGAACCATGACCGATCATAAGGAAGTGTGCACCTTGTGGCAGAGCTTGCCTCACGGGATTACAGTAGCCATGAAAATACGTGGGATGCTTGGAATACGAAGGCCTACACTGCTCAGGAATCCTGTCACAAGTATAGGGCGGAATATGCAGGCTTTTTCCCCGGTAGGCATGCGAAATATTTGGTGGGTACACGAGTGTGCTTTGGTCCGGATGAGAACGTAGAAGGAAGATCCTTATATCCGTATGACTTAAAAAAAATAGACGTGTAGGCATTATAGTGGGAGAAGCAGCTGTTAAGCTTTGTGATCTGCGATTGGAAACTGTTGACGGTTAAAACACGTGTCACGTTTGATCCGCAAGCATACGGATCATGTGTCACCCTTCTTCACTCGGGGGTGACCCAAGATAACGAACTGTGGATCAGAAGCAAACTACTTAGGGTTCTCCATCTAACCTACCGGTCTAACCCTACATGAAACATTGATTGCATAAAGATCATACAAATATGAAAGGATGTATGGATCACATCCACCTAACCATAAAGGTAAACAACCAAAGGTAGCCCTAGCCTATCGTCTTCTTGTTGCCGCTCCATCCAAGGTGAGAAACCAATCTAAACTCCTACCATGATAAAGAGTCGTCTCTAAGAACTTTCCCATGGACGCCCTTGCAAGGTGCGTGTTGACGCTTAAGGTTCCCCAAAGCTTTACCTCAAATGCCCTACCAAGCGCTCTTACTCGTAGCTCCTCCTCTTGGTAGGCCGCACAAGGGCTCCCATGGTACTTGGCATCGATCCTACTCAACATTACATGTTTGCTCGGTGCTTTCTCCTCCCTCATACTGTCACTACGCGAAGATATTCATCACCGAACGACACTACATGCATTCACCGGTCTGTGCAGTACTACGATGTATCCGCAAGAGATAGACTAACCACTATGATTACTCTATTCCTACTAAGGGCATATGCTAGCAAGCTACACATATGAATAAACACGCATCAAAGTAAATCAAAGGAAGGAAAAGAGATGATTTATATCACCATTGAATGTAGAGTGTACAATTGCCTTGATGGCATGGCAAGGCTCCGGAACTCCACCATGGCTTCACCACGCAGGGCTAACCATGGCGGCTAGGGCATGGCCTAGGCCATCTCCTAGGCAACTCGAGGACTTGCGGCGGCCGTCGGCTCCCTTCGGCGTGTCTCCTTCGATTTGGCGGCTCTCTGATGAATGGATCTGAATCGTAACCCCCTTGGGACACCTAGGGGGTTGTATTTAGACCCTTGGGGAGCCTTGGGGCGTGCTCCACCTTGCCTTGCACGAGATCTTCCTTGGGTGAGAAGCGAACTTGGTTTCCATAAACTCAGCCTCATCCAGATTTTTCTGATTCGCAGCCCTTCCTTACCGGCACCATATCTCCCACGTCTAGACTCCAAATAATGCAAATTCGGTGTCCAGATTGTGTGCCACGAAAGTATCTCCAACTTTATTATTCATTGATTTTCTTGGAAATGAAGATAAGATCCCCAAAACGGTCTCGGAAGATAATCAATTTGATTTCGGACTTATCTGCGCAACATGTATTTCGGGGGCCATATCTCCTAGCTCCTTGACCCAAATTGGGCCTTCCATATGTCCAAATCGAAGCTATCGTCAAGGCGCACAACTTCGGTACTCAAACATTTGCCATTGGAGGCCGTTTAAGTCTCTGAATCTGCACCGAAAGATCATGCTGTACTGGGCTGTGAGAATATCTCTCGGGCTGAGTTGATCTCGTTGGTAAATCTCCAAGTCCCCGGAGTTTTACGTGTTGATGCTTCGGTCCTTATGCCATTTGGAGTCATGTTCATCATGTGTCTTGACTTGTGCCGGGCTTCATGTTCTTCTCTTGATGTGCTTGATGAACTTATCCCGGAAGTCTTTTTTAACGTTAATTTTCTGCGTAAATAATAAACTCCAAAATCGACATGCAAGAGTGAAATTGATATCTCTGGGGGGTTAGTACCGTTAGTTCGGATATTAAATTAGTGGCAATGTTGATGGTAAACTCATAGCTAGGTGTACCAAAATCGACCGTCAGCATACCCCCATGTTTAAACCTTGCTCGTCCTCGAGCAAGTCCAAGATCTTTGCTTAACTTGGAAATCAGCGTTGCCCTTCAATGTCTTCCCTGCACTTAATTATACACAACAAGTCATATTGTTCTCTCATGTATTTAGCATTTAAGGTTCAAGTTTTGACTGGCTAATTCATTATGGAAGATAGACTAGCATTAAAGAACATGCCACAATAAAACAAAAATAGTGCTCTCAAACTTAAGCAAACTTCAAACCTTTACCTTGTTGCATTGTGAGGAGTTTTCAAAAAGTTGCACACATAACATAAGTGAGGTTCTCTTGCAAAAGCTCATGGAAACACTCATCTCGTCAAGTCACTCAAGCCTACACTAGATTATTCTCAACCTATTCTACTCATATATGAAAGTGGAAAGCTTATGTGGAGCTTGGTAGGTAAAAACAAACCTAGCAAAATATTATACTTGAAATATTGTTAAACTAAGAGAGAAATCTATTGGAATTACCGAGACTAGTCAAAAAGGTCATGAAAAATAAATGTTGGCAAGAGAGAGATATGGAACACACACATTTGGAAAGGTGGACATGTGCAAGTGGCAAAAGGGTGATCCCGAGACACGAATGAAGTTCTCGTTATCGGATTGCACATGGTTGGAAAAGATTGAGTATGGACTTATCTTCAAAGCTCTCTAAGATTTAATGAAAGCTAAAAAGAACTAAGGAGCATTTTTATTTTTCTCTCTTTTGTTTTTTCTTTTCCTATTTTTTTCTTTCTTCTCACTTTTTTCATTCATCATTCATTTTTTCTTCTTTTTTCTTCTTTTTTTATGCTCCTCCGAACTTTTAAGCAACATAGTACTTGCTATAGCAGTCCTCTATGATGATCACGGTGTGTTGTAGGGGTCTACGGGAGTAGTGAGATCTATACTCCCGAAAAGCACGGTGGCTAGCCTTAAGCATCAAAGCATCATCAACACTAGGTTGCTCGTCCTCCCCCATGCTTAAATGATTGCTCGTTCTCGAGCATAGAAGTGAGGGGACCTATGGCTGCTAGAGAAGTACAAAATCCTTCTGTTCCTTTATAAATCTTTTGACATCTTCAAGGGCATCCTCCATGTCGAAACTCTGCATGATCTTGCGTGCATTGATGAGTCCCTCCATAAGTTATATGTCTTGAAATCTTGCCAGAAAATCTTTAGAAAATTCGTCGAAAGATCATCCATAATCGATTTGGGTTGTGGTCAAGGAGGTAATCACAAAAAGATGTTTTGGGTTTACGGTGGATACCCAGCTGATGGACCGATTAGGCGACCAGAGAGGGGGGGGGGGAGTGAATGGGAGCCGATAAAAATTCTTCTCCGAAGAGTCGAACTCGACTATGTCCCAAATTCACAACCAAGGATTCCCACACGAGCTTGCCAAGGTCGCGTAGTCACAACGGACCTACCAACCCTAGGAACAAGTCCAAACAAGTTGCAAAGCGGAAGCACAACTCAAGAAGTAAAGGACTTAGCCAAACTGCAAAGCTCCTGGTGGACAGTCTGCAAGGTCCGAGCGGACGGTCCGCAAGTGCTCGGCGGACTATCCGAGGGGTGAGCTCGGACGGTCCGTATTAACGGATAGAACCTCCAGTACCTCCCCGGGAAATACGGACTGTCCGAGCTAGGTCCGCAGACGGTCCGAGCTGGGCGGACGGTCCGTGACCTGCTCGCGGACGGTCAACAAACAACACGCAACAAAACCCTCGACTATCTGCGGATCAAAACGTCTCATTCTCACAAACTCAAGAACACGCAATGAACCCTAGGTCCCGCAGACTGTCCGCACAACACCCGCGGACGGTCCACCGCCTTCGCAGACAGCGAACAGAAGCAGGAAACACGAAGTCAACCCTTCCTAGCCTTCCATGGATCTGCCAAACGGCTGCACAGATTGAGACAAGATTTGGGGGAGATGTGAAGCATCCCTTGGGGATGCTATGCCCCAAAACTTGAGTCCTCAAACCAACTAAATCGCCGGAAATCGATCACGAACCGAGCTCAAGAACAAAGCTAGGGAACCACCCGAAATCCTTGAATCGGAGGCCAAATCCGGAGTTTGAGGGGTCAAGATCAAGCACGAAGATGCACAAGACATCTATCCATGATCCCCACAAAGAAATCCGAACACAAACGCCTTAGAATCGAAGGAACAAGCTGCGCACAAAAATCTAATGAAAATAGCCTGAAAAAGACACGGAAATCACTCGAGCCACAAAAAGGAAATTGACGCAACCATGAATGCTTCCATACACTCGGAGGTCAGATTCTCTACAAACCGGTGAAGAAAATCTATGCCTAAAGAGCAGGGAAATGAGAAGCAGTCCAGATGGATGAGTTTTCATGAAACCCTAGAGCTATATATATGAAGTCTCTATGGGTTGGGCAAATGACGAAGCTACCCCTAGAACTTAAAATGAGATACACACCCCTCAGGGGCAATATGGTCAAGTAGCACTCTTCTTCATCGGGTGGCCATGCCTTCGCCGCAGTCCGTGTCCTCCCTACGCCAGCCCTGCAATCCCGCCGCGTGTCCCCCGGCATCGAAGCTTCTTGGCGCGCCCGGATCCCGTCTCCGCCTGCCGAGCCTCCGGTCTTGGTTTTGTGGCCCAACCAAGTAACCCAACAGTTTTGTAGTGAACCGTCGCAAACCCCGCGTATAGACTCCGGTCCTGAGCCGCTACCCTACACCGGCTCCAGTCGACGACTTCGTCTTGCTTTTCTTGCCACCATGCGGCCCGCACTTGATCCCGTTCGGCCACTGGGTCCATCAAGCTGAGTGTACTTGTCTCTCCACTCCTCGGAGGCCCCGCAAGGCTAAGACCTTTCGCGCCCGCTCTTCACCTGCACCAACACGAATCAAGCCGCAACCTACACCTGCAATACTCAGCCAAGAGTCAGTCCACACCATGTTATCAATCACTCATCACACCAAGGAGCGACTATTGACGCAGAAATAGGACGTCACCCTTGCGCGCGACACACGTGACTCCCCGGTCTGTAGCGAGGCGTGCCAGCCAATCTGACATGTTGATTGACAACGGAAAATATTAAGGATCAGCTTGAGAACCGATGGATCTTTAGTGACATGTGTATCTGCCAATCGGCCGATACAGAGAAGCGGGATCGGCAGGCTCGAAAGCAACCGAAGCGCGAGTATGTAAATAAAGAGATTGGTTGTATCGACCGATCGTGACGTCAGCACTCGAACAGGTCTGAATTGGCTGTAATGTTAGAAGCTGATGAGATCTAGATCGAGTGGGATAAATTGGTGATAAGAGCTAAAAACCACAAGAATTGGTACGAAAACTTGCAGATATAGCTAATATCGGTAAGGGGTGAATAAAGAACTAGACGAAACCTCAGCGATCGATCGATGCAACCCGACGAACTTGAAGGACGACATTGAAGAAAAAAAAACGCAATGGCGAAGTCACCGAAAAGTAGATGCTGTAAAGTAGATGCTGTAAATTGTAAAGGCTTTGCCTGGAGGCGGTTTGTTTGATATTGGTGTGTACAAATTTTCTGACCACGCAGGGCCGCTATTTATGTCCTAAAGACAACCCGACTCCTAGCCGATTACGGCACTGTTTAGTTGCATCTAAAGAAAACAAACACTACTAAAAATAGAAAAAGACTCATGCAAGAGTCAAACTCTCCTAAAACTGACTTTGACCCATTTGCCAATCCTGGATTGACCCGCCTCCACCGCGCCTTGCCTTTGGCGTATGTCCTTGATTAGCGCCTTGTTCTTTTCCATCGGCTGATTCCCCGGTTGACCATCAGCCGATTGGTTGACCCGCCAGTCCATTGATATTTAGCCCCTTTTGACCATCGACGAGTTCTGTTTACCATCCTTTCAATCTGTCGATTATACTGCTCTTTCATCGGTTGCTCCTTCTCATCCTTTTTTGACCTGTTTTTTTTCCAAAAAACGGTGTCAACACATGCCCCCCAGCTTCGGAGTTAATAATCTTTTGCTCCAAAATTTACTCAATTCCTTAACTCAAAAGATAGCCAAATCTCTTCACCCAGCCGATGCGATCAGTCTCCATTGCTTCCATTGATAGTGTATCATTCCTTCAGTATGACAGATCACCTGACACTTTTCCAGGGCTGTTTGCCATGTGATACTCTTTTGTCTCTTCCGTTTTTCTTCCATATAAAACTCACCCGCTTGTCTAGGGCTTTCTTCACAAGCTCTTTAGGTCTTCGGATTTCGATGTAGACGTCAGTTCCGTTAGCTATTTAGGTATGAGAGGCATCCTTTTCTGGAAAATTCTTTAGGAGATAGCAATTGCCACTAGTCGTTGACAAACTTCTACTTGAAATGGCATTTCTTCCAGATACTGCCAGTAAACTTGCTATCTCTGTCTGCAACGTTGGGAAGAAAATATCCTTGATTTATGCTCTGCAGTTTGTGGACGTACCAAAGAAGATTCCCCAATGCTTGTAATATGTGTGTGTGTCGACCCTATTTTTGGGAAATATATCTCTGAATCAGTCAATCCTTGGAAACCAAACCATTCACGGGTCGTCTGTTTCCCCTTTTACCGGATCTAGCATCTTAGGTTTCTTTCTTCTTTAGTTTCCCCATCCTTATCTCTTCTTGGCGCTTGGGGCTATAAATAACCGCCCCCATCTTCTATCAAGAACACATCTTGCTTTCGCCAATGGCTCAAAATATAGGTTCAGTAGGCTTTAGGCTTCTACTTTTCGGTCTTCTTCCCTTCTCCCACCTCTCGATGGCTAGAAGAATTCTTGTGATATAGTCTAGGACATGCTCCTCTCTCTAGTCTCCTTTTGTGAAGCCAAGAGGTCCAACAGCTAGAAGAACCCTTGTGACGCGTCTTAGGTGCATCAGCTGATGGGGGAGAGTGGATGTTGTTCCTGGGCATTTAAGAAGAAGAACAACCCTATGTCTTCTTCGTCGGGATTTGATGGAGAAGGTCACAGAATCTAGCGATTCATCTTCATCAAATTTATGCTTCCTTTTTTGTTTTTCTCTATCTTCGTTCCCTCATTGACGACAATGATCCAGGGTCGTTGTTCGTTCAGTGATGATGAACATAATCGGCTCATCATAAATTTTCCGATTTATCACTTCAATGTAACCTTCAGATCCGAATTGTAATATTGTCTTATGTAATTAGTGACAAGAGAAAAAAATATATATATATTTTGTTCTGAGGGTGATTTGTTCATCTGAAACCGAACGTATAAAATAGGCCATTGGTTATTTTATTTTTCGTACTGAAGGTGATTCCCTCTAGAATCGGCTATAGCTCGAAATCTTAATCGGCTGTTAGGCTCGACATGATGATCGGCTAGGCGTCTACCCATATGCTTGGGTAATAGTTCTTCAAATATTTTCCGTTTAACACTCTAGCAAACTTTTCCCCTTCCAAAGTTTCCAAGATATAGGCATTGCCTGGCACACACTGGCTGATGCGATATGGACCTTCACATGTTGGTGACCACTTCTCGTATTTTGGATCTCTAGAGCCGATTGGCAATATGAGTTTCCAAACCAGATCTCCTTGGGCAAATTCTTTAATTTTGACCTTCTTGTCATACCTCTTGGCTATTCTCTTTTTATTTTTCTCGATATTTTCCAAAGCTCTTAGCCGATCACCAGCAAGGTCCTCTAACTCTTCTTTCATTATAGCTGAATAATCATCAGCTGATAATTGATCTTGTAAAGATGTCCTTCTAGATCCAGTTTTCAACTTAAGGCAATACCGCATCATGACCATATACTAGGTGATAAGGTGACACTTTGACAGTGTGCCATCGCCTAGGATTTTCATTGATCTTGCGTTTAATCAATTTGATGATGCCCTTGTTTGCTGCCTCTGCCTGCCCGTTTGCTTGAGCATAATAAGGAGATGAATTCAGCAACTTGATACCCATAGAGTTCGCATACTCCTCAAATTCTCCTGAGGTAAATTGAATTCCTTGATCGGTTGTAATAGTTTGGGGTATACCAAACGGATAGACAATATGTTCTTTGATGAAATCGATCATGTTGCCCGACGTCACGTTCTTGATAGGGATAGCTTCAACCCATTTTGTGAAGTAATCAGTGGCCACCAATACGAATTTATGACCTTTGCTTGATGGTGGATATATCTGTCTGATCAGATCGATTGCCCACCCTCTGAACGGCCATGGTTTGATTATTGGATTCATTGCTGATGCTAGGACTCTTTGAATGCTCCCAAATTTCTGACACTCTTGGCATCCTTTGTAGTATTTGAAGCAATCTTCCAATATCGTTGGCCAATAATAGTTATTATTTCTGATCATCCACTTCATCTTGAATGCCGATTGATGGGCTCCACAGACTCCCTCATGAATTTCTCCCATTAAGGTTTTAACCTCCTCTTCACCAAGACATTTGAGCAAGACTCCATCGATGGTGCAATAGTACAACTCATCCTCTAATAAGACATATTTAATGGCTCTGTACCTTAGTTGTTTGTCGACCTTCTTGGATGGGTCTTTCAAATAGTCAATTATTTCTTTTCTCCAATCATCAGCTGGTAACTCTACAGCTAGAATTGGCTGATAACCTGATGCCCCTTGAGCCAGCCGATTAGTTTTGCTGTTGTGACATTAAGGGATATGTTCGAGTTTTACTATCTTGAATTCTCTGAGTAATTGAATGCACTCTTCATGATAGACCCTTAATATGTCATCTTTGCACTCATATTCTCTTGCCAACTGATTTATCACGAGTTGAGAATCCCCAAATATCTCAACAGCTTCAGCATTAATTTCTCGTAATAGCTTTATCCCCTTCAAAACTGCCTGATACTCAGCCTGATTGTTTGTTGAAGTCTTCTCAATCGGGATGGAAAATTCATAATTTGCTCCTTGAGGCGAAATGAGGACAATTCCGATCCCAGCTCCTACTCCACAGGATGATCCATCAAAGAACATGGTCCATGGAACAAGTTCAACAACTGCAACCTCGGGTCCGCAATGCTGAGTCACCAGATCGGCCATTACCTGTCCTTTGATTGCTTTGGCTGATTGGTAGGTCAAATCAAATTCTAACAAAGCCAAGATCCACTTCCCAATCCTGCCCTTCAAGATTGGTAATGTCAGCATATACTTGACTACATCATCTTTGCAAACCACAATGCACTCGGCGGTTAATAGATAAGGCCTCAACTTTGTGCATGAGAAATATAAGCACAAGCATAATCTCTCCAACGTCGAATATCTTGTTTCTACATTCAAGAGTCTTCTACTCACGAAGTATACGACTCGCTCTTTCCCTTCGAACTCTTGTACGAGGGCCGATCCAATAGCCTGCTCATTAGCCGATAAATATAATTTGAACGGCTTCTTATCTTGAGGGGGCATTAGGATAGGAGGAGACTTTAAATATTGCTTGATGTTATCCAAAGCCTTCTGTTGCTCTTCTCCCACACAAATTTCTAATCAGCCTTGAGCTTCAATAGAGGTGTGAACGGCTGAATTCTCTCAGATAGGTTAGATATAAACCTCCTGATGAAATTAATCTTGCCGATCAATGACTGAAGCTCTTTCTTGTTTGATGGTGCCTCTATCTTGTCAATTGCGCTGATTGATTTCTGACCAACCTCAATTCCCCTTTCATGTATCAAGAAACCCAAGATTGACCAGCTGAAACACCGAAGGCACATTTGTTGGGATTCATCTTTAAACCATGCTTCCTTGTGCACTCCAATGTTTTTCGTAGATCAGTCAGATGCTCCTTGTAGCCTTTTGACTTGACAACTACATCATAGATGTAGATTTCTACTATCTTGTCGATGAGTTCGTGGAATATGTAATTCATGGCTCTTTGACACATGGCACGAGCGTTCTTTAATCCAAAGGTAATGACAATCCACTCGTATAAACCGACATGACCAGGGCACCTGAAAGCAGTCTTTGCAATATCTTCTATAGCCATAAATATCTGGTTATACCCAGCATTACCGTCCATGAAGCTAATGACTTTATGCCCTACAACGGTGTTGACCAATGCGTCTGCCACTAGCATTGGATATCCGTCCATCAGCATTGCTTTATTTAAATCCCTGAAATCAATACAAACACACAATTTGCCGTTTTTCTTGTAAACTGGGACTATGTTAGAAATCCATTCGGCATACTGACATTGCTGAATAAAACCAGCTTCGAGTAACTTTGTTATCTCGGCTTTTATATCAGGATAAATTTTTGGGTTGCACTGCCTAGGATGTTGTTGGAAAGGTCGATATCCTAGTTTAATCGGTAGCCGATGTTCCACAATAGATTGGTCTAAACCAAGCATCTCATAATACTCCCAGGCAAAACAATCTTTGAACTCTTTTAATAATGCAATCAACTCTGCTTCGTACTCTGGATCTAGCTTGGCACTAATATAAGTCGGCCTTAGTTTGCTTCCATCTCTAAGATCTATCTTTTCCAACTCATCGGCCGACGAGAACCCATGCCCAAGCTTTCCTTCATCTTCTATGAATTGATCCATTAAATCTTTTTATTAGAGCCGACTGCTTGAACCGGCTTTAGTCCAAAATCAGACACTTTGAGATACTTGGTATCCCATGCTTTTCCAGATATGCAGCTTACTCGATCGTAAGTCCATCCTTGAGCTTCTGTAGTTGCTACTGTCAAAGAGGTTTCTCTCTTGACCATCTCCACTGAATCTCCGATCCATTGGATGATGCATTGATGCATTGTAGATGGTATACAACAATTGGCATGTATCCAATCCCGCCCCAGCAGTAGATTATAAGATCCCCTCCCTTTAATGACAAAGAAGGTGGTGGAAGGGTTTTACTGCCGATGGTGAGCTCCACGCAGATTGCACCTTGAGCCGGAGAGACGTTGCCTTCAAAGTTCACCAGCATAATATCAGTTTGGGTTAGATCCTCATCAGATTTCCCAATTTTGCGTATCAAGGTGTACGGCATCAGATTGACTGCTGCTCCTCCCTACCAGCATCCTGGTGACTGGCTTCCCATTGACAAAACCTCTGAGAAACAATGCCTTCAGGTGTTGTCTTTTCTCATCTTCTGGTTTCTCAAAGATAGCTTGTGTAGGCTCTAATGTCAGCTGAGCCATGCCTAATTCTTCATCGAACGCATCCGAATCAATTGGAGCCATAAAGTCCTTTGGCAGAAGGACAACCATGTTTATATCAGCTTTTGGTCCATTGTCCTTCTCATCATCGGCTCTAGGCTTAGGGCGCCATACTTGAGACCGAGCTTTTTTCTTGTCCAGCGCATGCCTCTCTGTTTCTTCTTGCTGTTCTAGCTGTTGTAGGCGCTGGACTCTCCTTTTCTGAGACTTGGTCAAACCATCTGGACACCATTGTGGATTAGGCTTCTTGTATGACTAGCTTGACCCTTCATTGTCCAGTTGTAGAGTGCGTCGACGTTCAAGAGCTCGGCACATGATATCTTCATCAGGAACCAAGGAATCAGTCATCTCTTCCAGCCAATTGTTTGACCTTTCATTGACTCAGCCACCCAGCCGATCATGAACGCTGGCCTTGCCCCCTAGCCGATTGTGGACACTGGCCTTGCCCCCCAGCCGTTGATGAACCAGTACCCGTTGATTGTTGAATTCACGGTAATCCCCAATCGCAGGCCTTCTGTCGTTGAAGCAAACTCTCTTGGATGAGCTGCTATTGTTATAAACCCTATTGCATTCTAGACAATTCTCTGCTGTTGGCAATTTGATTCCTTCCTCCCAACAATACTTGAAGAACGGACATCTCCAATGTCCCTCATTACGCCACACCCACTCTTCTCTTTTATTTGCCTTCTCTTGTCGTCGCTGAAATTTGTTGATCAGTATCTGAGACGTGACAGGCCGGTGTGGCTTCATTTCTTCCTCTTCAAGTAGCAACCCTTTTCCTTTAACATCGGCATCGGTTGCTTGTACCTTGGGATCAACAGCTCCTTTATTTTGAGCCGATTCTGACATCAGCAACTTAACACGTGATGTGTCTTTGCTAGGCACCTCAACTATATTAGTTGGGAAGGGGTGCTGATCAATCTTCATCGGCTTTTCAGCTTTGGTAGGGGTTTCAAATTTAAGCTTCCCTTGCTCAATAGATAATTGAATCTGCTGTCTGAAGATCTTGCAATCATTGGTATCATGTGATGTTGCATTATGCCACTTGCAATACTTCATCCTTTTGAGCGCTTCTGCAGATGGTATGGTATGGAACTGGGAGAGTTTGATCTGCCCTTGCTGAAGCAACAAATCAAATATCTTATCGGCTTTAGTAATATCAAAGCCGAATCTTTCTGGTTCTTTCTTACCAAAGAGACAGGATACTGTCTTCTTGCCTTTGACCCACTCTGCAAGCCCTATCATATTTTCTTCATCTTCTGAGTCAGAGAAATCTGCATAAGAGATCTTCTTTTGGAAATTTCTCCTAGGCTCATAGGACTTTGCAGTCTCCTGTCTCATTCGACTGACCAACTGGCTAAGACTCTCGAAGTCATGTGATGTATATTTCTCTCTCAAAGTTGGCAAAAGCCCATGAAATGCCAACTCAGCCAGCTGTTTATCTCCCAAATTCAAGCTGTAACATTTATTTCTGACTTCTCTGAATCTCTGAACAAATCCAACAATAGTCCCATCGTTCCTTTGCTTGAGTCTGGTTAGATCAGTGATCTTCATCCATGAATGCCAGAGAAGAAATAATTGTGGAACTGCTGTCCAAATCAGACCACTTGATGATGGAGTTGGCCGACAGTGAAGTGAACGATGAAAATGCTGGCCCTGATAGAGATAAAGAGAACAACCGTATCCTTAGTGCGTCAATATTCCATGCTTCTCCACACTGTATGATGAACCGAGTGATGTGCTCCATTGTGGATGTATCATCTTGCCCAGAGAATTTGGTGAAATCTGGCACCTTGAATCTTGGAGGGAAAGGTATCTGATCGTAGCCAGATGGATATGGAGTTCTGTACATATAGATTTGCCACTTAGGTTTTATCCCAAATTGCTTCTGCAGCGTCTCTGAAAGATGGTCAATCAATTCTTCCTTCAGATGAGATTTGAACTCAGCAGATATCTGTTCTATTGCTTGCACATCAGTCGATGGAGTCTCTGAAGGTCGTTCTTCGATTATCCTTGACTGTGGATTTGGCAATTCTGCTGTCACTCTTGCTCTAGAAGAACTTTGCATATTTGATTGACCCGTTACAGATGAAGTTTGTCCGATCGGCTGTCTAGCCGATGGAGTTGGTTGATGCAGGTTCAACTGGCCCGAACCGGCCAATTGATTTAGGAGCATCTGCATCGTTTGCATAGGATCCATCTGCTGTGGTTGTGCTGCTGGTTGCTTTGTCACCCCTTGATTAATTGGCTGCTGAGGCGATGATCTTATGTGTGTAACCGTACTAGCCGGGGTCATGACAAGTTGCACTGATGTTGACAGCTGTAATGGAGTGGTTTGTACAGACATTCCTAAGATCGGCTGAGGAGCCGGTCTTTGAGGTGGAACAGGAGCTTTCCTTTCCATTGGTATAACCATATCTGCATGAGCTGGACTGATCTTAACTCTTTCAAAAGCCTTGCTCCCATGATTAAATTAGACAAACTCCACTGCTTCCTTGGTTAAATGCACAGTCCCTGGAGTACCTCCAAACATAGCTTGATAGTGATTTGGGTACTTCACTTCTGGAATTTCCTCAGGTTGGGGTTCAAAGAAATTTGAGATATCTGTCTCAAAGTGATCACAAGGCAAATCCCATCCTGAAAGTCTTCCATTCTGATCCCTTATCGCAGGATATCTTTGATGAGGATTCTGGACTGAGAATGTCTGATCCTGGACATTAGACTGTGCTGAATAGGTTTGAACTATCGGCTCTGTAATAGAAGGATCTTTAGGCACATCTCCAATATTCTGATTCTGAATTGGCTGAGGATCCGATGATGAATCAGGAGCAGTTGCATTGATGTGTGGAGATGGTGTAATTCCTACTGTTGGATCATCAATCGGCTGAGAAGCCGATTGAGCTTTTGGGAACATCAGAGGAGATCGCCCAGGTTGGAAATATGCAGGTCCCACATATCCTTCTTTTGTTCCCTTCTTGAGCGTTTCAGTCAGACAGTTCTGAATAGTATTGGCGAGGACTGTTGACTGATTGATCATAGTTTGATGCATAGCTTTATTCATCATGTCTTGAAGTCCTTCAGGATCAGCTGAAAAGGTGATATGTTGAGGCCCTGGAATAGGATTTTCTTGTAGACCCCACTTTTAGTCTGACTATATGAAGCCAAGCACAATTCTTCATATCTCTTCATGTGTGCTTCGAACTCGGCTTTATCTGCATCCTTTAGCTGATCTTTAGTGACTGGATGAACGTTGCTCGAGTCAACTTAGGAATTCTTCATGTTCTTGGTCATTGTTGACTTTTTCGTGTCCCACTGGGCGTGCCAAAAGTGTGTTGACGCAAAAATAGGACGTCACCCTTGCGTGTGACACACGTGACTCCCCGGTCTGTAGCGAGGCGTGCCAGCCAATCTGACTTGTTGATTGACAATGGAAAATATTAAGGATCGGCTAGAGAACTGATGGGTCTTTAGTGACACGTATATCTGCCAATCGACCGATACAGAGAAGCAGGATCGACAGGCTTGAAAGCAACCGAAGTGCGAGTATGTAAATAAAGAGATCGGCTGGATCGGCCGATCGTGATGTTAGCACTCGAACGGGTCTGAATCGGCTGTAATGTTAGAAGCCGACGAGATCTAGATCGAGTGGGATAAATTGGTGATAAGAGCTAAAAACCATAAGAATTGGTACGAAAACTTGCAGATCTAGCTAATATCGGTAAGGGGTGAATAAAGAACTAGACGAAACCTCAGCGATGCGCCCGGAGGTTAAAGCCTAGGGTTATTCGGTAAAACGGTATCACAAGCTTGCCGGAAATCGATCGATGCAACCCGACGAACTTGAAGGACGACGTTGAAGAAAAGAAAAACGCAATGGCGAAGTCGCCGAAAAGTAGATGCTGTAAATTGTAAAGGGTTTGCCTGGAGGCGGTTTGTTTGATATTGGTGTGTACAAATTTTCCGACCATGCAGGGCCGCTATTTATGTGCTAAGGACAACCCGACTCCTAGCCGATTACGGCACTATTTACTTGCATCTAAAAAAACAAACACTACTAAAAATAGAAAAAGACTCATGCAAGAGTCAAACTCTCCTAAAACTGACTCTGACCCGTTTCTCAATCCTGGATTGACCCGCCTCCGCCATGCCTTGCCTTTGGCGTATCTCCTTGATTACCGCCTTCTTCTTTTCCATCGGCCGATTCCCCGGTTGACCATCGACCGATCGGTTGACCCGCCAGTCCATCGATATTTAGCCCCTTTTGACCATCGGCGAGTTCTGTTGACCATCCTTTCAATCGGCCGATTATACTGTTCTTTCATCGGCTGCTCCTCCTCATCCCTTTTTGACCTGTTTTTTTTCCAATAAACGGTGTCAACAGCGACCATCCACCAGTCCTCGGACGCTCCGGTCCTCAATCTCCCCCTTGGTGAGTGCATTGACAACACACATAGTAACCAATTCAGAGAAAAAGGAAAAAGAAAAGAAACAAACTAAAAACTCAAACAAGTGATCAAAAGCCAAACAAAAGCCAAAATAAGATCACTTGAGAGACAAAAATCTTGGTCCCGTAAGACAAGGGCAACGGCTCGACACAACCGAGATAAAATGCTCCAAAATTGCGAACTTCTCAAGGTGAGGCAAAAGGGCTCGACACCATCGGCAAAAGAGCACAACTAAAATCAGGCGACAAAGAGCTCCCAAAGCACATGAATGCAAGCCCCCCTTGAACAAATGCATTTCTCCCAATTTTTCTTCCCCTTGATGCAAAACTCCCCCTGGATGCATGAATTGGGTACTTTCCTCCCCCTTGTTATTAATGCATGAATCAGGTCTACAAATGCAAGCATGTGCTTCTCAAATAGACACAGAGCACTACAGCATGCTAGAAATGAGACATAGACAAGCAAGATAGCCACAAAATAAGTACAAGCATCGCCAACAAGGTTGATAGGGACATATAAGCATGTGACATAGCCAAGATCAAAATGAAGCATTTTTCACAAAATTGCCCTCTCATGAGCATATGACCTCAACATGGCCAAAATGAGCACAAACAACATATAACTCACAACCTTCATGCAAGGTCACAAGTTCTTATCACAATATCATCACAAACACCTACAAGCTATCTCATGTCATGTCAAAGCCACCGAGCCATGTGTCCACTTCTAAATATGAGACTTCTTAATGGTGAACATCATGCAACGGTTTAGCACCCAAGATAAGGAAATTAAAGCACATGTGACATGGAAGCATATTTTTCAAGCATAAGCATTTCATATACCAATTTCATGATTTAAAATTAAGCATGGTACATGAAGTGCCTTTGCGGCAAAAAGAAGCTTAGGCTGCTCCACTAGGTATAATGTAGGCTAAACATTCATGATGACAAATGGGTCTTTGACCCCAAATGAAAAGAGCATGATTCCCAAGCACAAATTAAGCAAGATATAGCCATATGAGCACAATTTGAGCATGAAAGGCATTCAACACACAAGAGAGGATCATATATAGCATTTTCACAAAAGTAAGCCATTCATATGTATATACATCCCAAAGCTACCAAGAGCATAGCTATACATCACAATAGCTTCACTAGCAAAGTCATAAGCTCACATTCAACATATCATAGTGATCAATGTATATAGGAGAAGCACATCTCTAAAGCATATGATACAGATGCAGTCTATGATACAAAGATGTAAACATGATATGATACAAGAATGAAAATGCAACATGCAACTGTACATCAGACTCCCAACCAAAGCTCAAAAAGGAAAAACCACACCAAGCTCCCCTCGCAAACGAGCAAATGTAGCTTGGTCCAAAGGCTTTGTCAGGATATCAACAAGCTGTTTCTCGGTTGGCACATGGATGAGGTCTATGTTTCCCTTCTCAACATTATCTCTCAGGAAGTGGTACCTCACCTCTATATGTTTGGTTCTGGAGTGTAGCACGAGATTTTTGGCAACACTAATGGCACTCGTGCTATCACACATGAGAGGAACATGGGTACACTTCTCACCAAAGTCACTCAGCGTGTATGTGATCCAAAGCAGCTAGGAGCAATAGCTAGCAGTAGCTACGTACTCGGCTTCTGTGGTAGACTGAGCTACACTTGACTGTTTGCGAGAAGATCAAGAAACAAGCAAGGAACCCAAAAACTGACCCATCCCCGAAGTCGACTTCCTATCGACTCGACACCCTGCACAATCGGCATCTGAAAAACCAAGAAGCGAAAGGGAAGAGGACGCCGAATACCAAAGACCAAGCTCAGGAGTGTATCGAAGATACCTGAAAATCCGCTTGATGGCCTGCCGATGTGAAATCCTCAGCGACGCCTGAAAACGAGCGCACAGACACACAGAAAACTGAATGTCCGGCCTCGTCGCTGTCAAGTACAAGAGGGAGCCGATCATGCTCCGGTACTCCTTCTGTTCCACGGGCTCTCCATCCTCGTCCGCATCCAGCGCTTTAGTCGTACTCATCGGTGTCGATAGGGGCTTCGAGTCATCCATCTTGAACTTCTTGAGGATGTCCTTCGTGTACTTGGCTTGATGCACAAAGGTTCCCTCCTTCGCCTGCTTGATCCGATGCCCAAGAAAGAACTGCAATTCTCCCACCATAGACATCTCAAATTCTTTGCTCATGTCCTCTGCAAACCTTGCAAATAAAGAGTGAGACGAGCCGCCAAAGACAATATCATCCACATACACCTGAACAATTAGGATATCATCGCCCTGCCTGAGGAGAAATAGAGTCTTATCTACTTTGCCCATCTCAAACCCCTTGCTGAACAAGAACCCCCTCAAACGGCCATACCATGCCCGGGGAGCTTGTTTCAGCCCATACAATGCCTTCCTTAGCCTATATACTCAGTGGGGAAACTCAACACTCTCAAAGTCTGGTGGTTGCTTCACATAAACTTCTTCTTCTAAAAACCCATTCAAAAAGGCACTCTTCACATCCATTTGGTACAATTTGAACCCTTTAGCCACAGAAAAGGCTAGAAGGATCCTAATCGCCTCCAAACAGGCTATAGGAGCAAATGTCTCCTCATAGTCCAACCCCTCCTTCTGACTAAAGCCCTGAGCAACCAACCTTGATTTGTTTCTCACCACCTCAGCATTCTCACCCTCTTTGTTCATCCACACCCATTTTGTCTGAATAGGTTTGCAATGTGGTGGTGGCTCTACCAACTCCCAAACTTGGTTTCTCTCAAAGTTCTCTAACTCCTCATGCATTGCGTTCACCCAATTAGGATCAGAGAGTGCGTGTACAATGTCTTTTGGCTCAAAGGTAGCAACAAAAGCTGAATGAGCAAAGTGAGAAGCATTCCTAGACCTTGACCGTGTCGTACGCTCGTTGATGTCGCCGATGATTCTTGAGGGAGGATGATTAACTTGAACGCGCCTCGGTGCCTCTCGCCTGGAGACGACCTCCCCCTCAACATCAGCTTCCACTTGATCTTGCTGGATCATAGTCGGTGTAGGGGATGGGCCATCCTGCATCGTAGTCGTCGTAGTGGAAGTAGAGGGTACATGTGTGGCTGGAGCTTCACCATCATCATCATCATCATCCTCTCCAGCATCATCCTCCTCGGGCTCGGCTGACCCATTGAGTCGGCCGACCCAAAGGGGCCGCCGCCGCCTCTCATCTTTTGCATGCACACTTCTTCGTCCTCCAGAAACCCTTTCCTTGCTGCGTGGTGAGTTTCGAGTGGCGCAGAAATCCCATCTCCTCTGCTCAACCCTTCTCGCCGCCACCACTGCCACCCGCCATGGCCGGCAAGAGCATTGTTTCCTTCGCTGAGGGGACCTCTTCTGCTGATCCCGTCAAGGAAGATGTCCCTGCCATTGCTACATCTCCAAAGGTGGTAGCACCCATGGAGGTTGCCTGCATCTTCGACGTCCCTCCGCTCGCTTCCCTTCCTCCAGTATGAAGCTGAGGAGCAAAGGCAGTCGTTGAGGGGCCTTCGGAGCCCAAGGGGATAGCCGTCCAGCCCTTCACACCCGTGGCTCCACGTACTAATGGCCGATCTGCTTCACCTGGAAAGGCAAGGAAGCCGCGGGGATGTGCCGACAGTCCTTACCAGAGGTGCTCAGAGCTTCGGCCGCGATCCATAGTGACTCCGCCGCCTCCGGTGATCCCACCACCTCAGGTCGGCACTCTAGGAGCCTCAGGGGTGAGGAGCCGTTCGGTTCCTGCAGTGCCATCATCACCTCCACTGATCACTCATTTTGGGAAACCCAGGATTGCCACTCCATACAACATTGACAAAAAGAGCACACATGTATCTGTAACTTTGGAGGAGGCCGATGAGGACTTCAAGTTGGGTAGCAGCTCCACACCGTAGGCATCTAGAAAGTCAAGGGAGAAGACTCGGGCATCCAAGAGGGGTCCCAAGACTCGCACTACACCAGGATAGCCCCGCTGGTGGAGGATCTGGGTAGAAAGTGCGAGAAGGTGAAGTCCATTAGCGCGGAGCAGAAGATGGATCTCGCTGAGCTTAGAGATGATCTCCGCGACCTTCTTCGTGGCCTGTGCGCTAAGATGAGGCGCCTCTTTGTGGCCATAGGGCACGAGGACCTCTATGATGCCGAATAGAGGATTGTGCCCCCTTTTATTTCCCCATAGGCATTTAGTTAGGTTTAATTTATTTTCCTTTCGAACAATTTTATTTCCATCATGTGTGTAAGAGCCTATTTCATTAGTGGATTTGAATAAATAATTTGGCTCTACGAGTCATGTAACCCGGTCGAGTCCCATGTGTGTTAGTTATTTTGTTTTGTCTCGAAGAACAACACCTAAGTACAAGATAGTGTGGGGGAGAGCCTCGACTCTCCAAGCACAAAAATGATGGATTCTTGCACCCACACTACGCTCACATAGCGTTGATGACCGACCAAGCTTAGAGAACCTGAACGGGACGCATAGCCTCACACATTACAGGAAACTCTGTCTGGTCTGCACAGACAAACAACGCTACATTTCCCATCTGGTTTGCATCTCTATCTCATTTAACCAAGATTTCTGAGCTCATTATTCTTAATATTTAGAAATCCTCTATAATCGAACTCACAAAATACATGGTTGTGCTCACTTTGTACCTATGGTTGACTTGCATATGTTTTATTCCCCGTCTATGACCTTGATGCTTGTGAACAATATTATCGTAGGAACAACATGTTTATCTAGGTGGTTGACAAGTGAGATATGGCTTGATGATATGATCTTTTCTTTGATGATTTCAAGTTCTTGGGTTTATTTTAAAAAAACTCTTACAAAGCTCTTCTTTGATATACCACAGTCCTACCAAAGCCATATGATGTTCTAGTTAAAAACCTTATACTCATATGCTGCTTGTTATTGCATTGAGCTTTGTCAAATTGTTGTGACCCTTGTGAGAATTCTTTTCATGCTTTCATGATCAAGATTCATGTGCACACCATTTTTCCCCTTGCTATACTTCTACACCGGAAGTTAGCATTGTATCACCCATCTATTCCATGAATAAAACACTCCACCATATGTGTTGGTATCTCTCTCGAAGTTGTGTTACTAGAGAGGCATGGCTATATATATTCAAAAAAAAGTTGGATCCACGGAGGTCCAAGTGAAAAAACATATATATATCATGTATGGCCATGCCCTCAAAATTTATGAGAGAGAGAATCACGCAAAACAAAGTTGTCTTTCTATCCACCAATCACCACAATATTCATCATGTATGGTAATATCTAGCACCCATTCTGGGTCTAGCATCCACCTTACCATACTCACCATATACATACATGCACATCTTGATCTGATTGTATGACTTGAGTTTCTCTTCGCATCCGGTTTTTGACTTTTCAATATATGTGATGCAAGTATGCCTTGTCATTCGTTCCTTACCTGGAGCTCCACATAAGCCATGTTTAGAGGTAGGATGAGTTTAAGGCAGAATAATACTTTGGTGAGGATATATACACAATGAGCGATCCGAGAGAATCAAAGAACGAAGCAAAGCAGAGTTTCTCTTTAAAAATTATCAGAAACCTCAAGTGCTTACCATCAGGTGCTGAAGTGACTAGATTCATGGTCATTCTTCTTGTCAACTACCCAAGGTAACATGGTAGACACTCCACAAAGTTCACAAGAGCAAGGTATGATGCAGAATAACTCTTATGTTTGTTTCATACCTTTGGTTTAACCCACTTGATCTCTTCCCTTTTGCTCAGGACGAGCAAAGGTCAAGTGTGTGTGTGGGGGGGGGTTGTTGACGGCTGTTAAGTACCTATTTTAAGCCTGTAAATTCCTACATTTTATCATTAGAACCATGAGTAGAATAGGAGCTTAAACTAACAAATTCCACAAGTGGCAATGCAAAGTTGAATGCAGGTATTTAGCACAAGAAATGAGAAGAAAACACACCTCTTTGATCCAAGCAATTCAGGTTCAGCCAATGAGGGGCTGCCATGCAGGCATCCCCTGGATCCATGATATCATCGATCCAAGGGAGGAAGACCTAACAAATTAGAAGCCGCCACATGGTGGGACTGTTTCAGTTTCAATCTATGATGTTATAAATGGTGAAAACTGTGGTCATGCAAGAGAAAATGATGTTGTCATCAATTGTCCAATTATTGTTTCTAAAAACAATTCCCTGGATCTTGAAACTGTAGCTGGGAAGACCTTAAATGAAAATGTTGGGACTGAGAAAAAAGATGCCAAAAATATATATTATTTGAGGAAGGCTTCATTTCAAGTTGAGGATAATGTGACTGTTAAATCCTTGGATATCCCTTCAATTAATTCTGATAAGATTGGCTGTGATCCCATTGCTGTCAAGAGTGATAAGAAAATTATCAGTGCTTCCATGCAATGTCAGACTTCTATTAATAACCCCAGCCTGCTCAAGAAACAAAATGCAGAAATTATGTCAAAGCCGAGGACGGCTTTGTTTCAAGAAAGGGAGAATGATGAGCCAATGAGTCATCAAGTTACTATTTGTAGACATGCAAAAGAATCGGGAAGAACTACAAATTCTTTTATGAAGATTGGTTCCATTTTAATTGACGTGAATGCTTCAGTTATGCCATACAATAATTTATTTATGGGAATTAATCTACTCAAGGAGCAAGAAAGGAAGCTAAGTGTTATTCAGTTTGGTTCTATGCCTGCTACGGAGATAACTTGAAGTTGCCTAATTGACCACGTCTGGTTACATAAAGGTCCCATTATTTAATTATTTCCATTACAAGAGTAACAGCCGTGTCATGTAGTAGCTAGTTAATTAATATTTAAGTCTTTTGCTTGAGTATGTGTTAGTTAGCTAGTCACGTCGGTTTTTATTTTTTGGAGTCAGACTAGTTTTGGTATGCACGTGTGTACATCTTGTGGTCGAGTCCGACCTGAAGTCCAAGGCGGCCTGCGTGCCATATATGCCTACGGCATGTGTGCCTTCAAGCTTAGATTGGATTTTTTTTGGAGTTATTCCTTGTCAAGGGTTTCTCCGACTTGAGCAAGAGCGGCGGCGGCCCTCTCGGCTCAGTTATCTGCCGTCCATCCGGATTGCGATTGAGAGCGTGATCAGGATTATCTCCTGGGTGCGTTGCTCCGGATTCTTCCGTGGATCCCCATCTTCTGATCGTGGTTCGTCGTAGCCGCGGGTGGAAGAAATTATCTAGGGTTTGGATTGTATCTATTGTAAGCTGATCCCTTGTTCTCTTTTATTCCAAAAGATTGTACTGGTGATTTATCAAACAGAAGTGTGTCGTCATAGCACAACTTCTTTATTGGGATTATTCTATTCCTGTTGTGAGCCCTGACGAGATTTCTGGAGCAACTTTGGGTAGCTATTGGTTTACTGAATATCATATTTTTCTTGTTAAGATATCAACTACGCGCTGCTAGGCAGCAGCCAAACACTGTTCCTCGTCTGAAAATATTGCACCTGATACAGCCAAGAGAAGCATTATTTGGTTTGATTAATTGTTAGCCAAATTGAATATTCAGTGGTAATATTTGCCATCATCTAGTACCGTGAAAGATCGGGCCGTAATTCTCGGACATCGTAGCCGTGTCCTTATCACCACATGTGCATCACATGGATCCTATGGCCCACCAACACGCTCAAACCTCCTCAAAACCGCGGGGACACCTGGAACGGCCATAAGGACCCACCTGACAGCCACCATGAGAAAGCACAAGGTGAGGGGGCCCACCATGGGGTCAGCCGAACCGACCATGCGTCGGTTCATCCTGGCTTTCCACGTGGTGCTTCCTAATTGACTCCTAGGCCCGTTCCGGGGGTGCTCAGGGTGTTCTCATGCCGGTGTCTGAGCCTATAACTAGAAGAGGAGGGGGGTAAGAATAGGACAACGCACTTGAAGGCAACTTCTCACCTTTGCCTCCTTCTCCTCTCTCATTCTCTCTTTGTGGAGGTGAAACCTCACCTCACCAAGAGTGTGTGTGTGTGTGTGGAAGATCTAGCCTAGGTGGTGCTAGGTAGAGAGAGAGTGTGTGGATGAGTAGAGGTGAGATGGTGATGATCTGTTCATCATTCATCATCCCCTTGTACCTCGTGGATGATGTAATTCTTCATTTAGACTAAAGTGAGTATTTCAGTATATTCCAATTAGACTAAAGTGGCACTCATGCATAGGTGATATGTTCTTGTGTTCTTCATCCATTCTTGATCTTAAGCTTGTGTTCTATTAGCACAACACCTTTCGATCCTGTGGACAAGTTACTTAAGTAGTTTATCCATTTGTATGATTGTTTGTCAATTAGAATATAGTGGACGCTCATGCATATCTGATTTAGATCAAAGTATCATTCATATCTCGTATCTCCTATTTGATTCCATGATGAGTGAGGCCTAGACCGTACTCGTGGGTTCGTCGCTCCGTATTTATATGGAGTGCTATAGTGTTGCTATGGGACGTCAGACGTAGTCGTGCTATAGTAGTGATCGGTGGTGTAGATGTGGTGTCTAGACTATGGGTTATCCTTCGTTTGCCCCGTAGCCCACGGTTTGTCTCGAGGTAGGTCACGGTAGTGACAGCCGTTGGACCCTTTGTACTCCTCCACGTTCCGATACGACGTAGAGCTTATTTCCGGAACCAACTGTTATAGCCAGGTGGCAGCCGTTGCCCGAAGCCAGTGTCCTTATCACGTGCTTGCGCCCCTCTAGAATCAATGTCCATAGGAGACTCCTCATCTCCCAATCTACCTCAGCAGGGATCCTGTGTCCTTGGATAGTCACTCGTAGAGCTCCCCTTCTGTTCCTTGGAGTCGATATCCTTTGGAATACTCCTTAGGTGAAGTGCTACAATGGTATATCCGTGCGCTTGCGGATTCGTTTGTACTCATAGGTATACCCAGGTGATTCTTATAAGCTCACGCTATCCCAGCGCCATAGTGGTGACGTTAAGAAATACCAATACCTATCCATCCATGGATCTCCCAAATGACTGGAAGGATTGAGACAAGATTTTGGGGAAAGAAGAAGCATCTCTAGGAGATGCTATACCAAAAAACTTGGAGCCTTAAACCAATTAAAATGCCGGGAATCGACTAATCATCGAGCTCAATCACAAGCCTAGGGTTCCAACCGAAATCCGTGAATCGGAGGCCAAATTCGGAGTTTGAGGGGTCAAGATCAAGCACAAAGATGCACAAGACATCTATCCATGATCCCCACAAACTAAACCGAACACAAACGCCTCAGAATCGACGAATCAAGCCGTGCACAAAAATTCCACAAAATAGCCAGAAAAAGACACGAAAATCACTCGAGCCAAGAGAAGGAAATCGACGCAATCATGAACGCTTCCATACAACCAGTCAGATTTTCTACAAAATCATGAAGAAAATCTAGCCTAAAGAGCAAGGAAAATAGGAAGCAGTCCAGATGGATGAGGTGCCCTCTAACCCTAGAGCTATATATATGAAGTCTCTCCAAGTTGGGCAAATGACCACGCTACCCCTAGAACTTAAATGGATATACACACCCCTCAGGGGCACTTTGGTCAAGACATGGTATTTCTCATCAGGCGGTCATGCCTTCGCCGTAGTCCGCGTCCTCCTGACTCAAGCCCCGCGATCCCGCCGCGTGTCCCCCGGCATCGAAGCTTCTCGGCGCACCTGGATCCCGTCTCCGTGCGTTGATCCTCTGGTCTTGGTTTTGTGGCTCAACCAAGTAACCTGGTAGTTTTGTGGTGAACCATCGCAAACCTCGTGTGCAGACTCCAGTCGTGAGCACTGGCTCATGTCCACGACTTCATCTTGCTTTTCTTGCCACCATGCGGCCCACACTTGATCCCGTTTGGCCACTAGGTCCATCGAGCGAAGCCTACTTGACTCTCCACTCCTCAGAGGCACCGCAAGGCTATGAACTTTTGTGCCTGCTCTTCACCTACACCAACGCAAATCAAGCTGCAGCCTACACCTACAATACTCGGCCAAGAGTCAGTCCACACCACGTTGTCAATCACTCATCACACCAGGGAGTTACCATCAACCGGTCCTCGAGCGCTCTGGTCCTCAACGTGGTTTCGTCGGTTGTCAACACGCATGAAGTAGGCCTTTCCCGCAAGCTCGGCAATGAGTTCAGCCGCACGATTGCCTGGTGTAGCTTACCCAATCCTGTTAATGGACATGAGGCATTGCTCAGGCGTGTCGTGGGGCCGTGCAGCGACTCCGTCGAGCACATCATTAAGGTTGCTGATTGGTAGAGCTACAATGACGTCACGATGACGTTTTGCTCGCTTTGTGTTGCGAGCACGTCGGGCGTCCTTGGCTTCAGTAGTTTCGTCGGCGGGTGCATTAGCTGACAAATCATCATTTGAGATGCCATTGTTGATGGCTGTTAAGTGCCTACTTTAGCCTTCAATATACTCATAAATAAAGGAGCAAAAGGCATTTGTTACATGCATTTAGTTAAGAATAATGTAGTTCCACTTGTCCTTGGAGCTTTTGTTCTTGTAGGTAAAATAAGCATAAAAGAAGTGACAACTCACCTTCCAACTCCTCTCTCACTTTTGGTTTCCAAGGCTAGGAGGTAGGCTAGAGTAGTTCTACTTCAGGTTCCAAGTCTACTTTGGGATTTAGGTATGAGTTCTCTTGTATCTTTATTTTATTATATGACTTTGATCTACTTCAGTTATTCAGCTATTTCATATAAAGTAGTGTTAGCATATATGGGTGATTTGTTCATGTGTTCTTCGTTTGTTCATCATTTAGAGGCTCCTGTTCTTGATGAACAAGGCCTTTCGTCCACTTGACGAATGATTTACTCATGTCTTCGGTGTTTGTTCATAAGTTAGAGGCTCGTGTTCTTCATGAACATGACCCTTTGATCCTGTTGAATAGACGTAGTAGAACACGAATCCGTTTGTGTGCCTAGCCTAGTTTGATCCAGTTGGATCACGTGTTTGTGTTGTATGAAGTTCAAGTTCAAGCTACGGTACTCGGTGTAAGTGGCCAGTTATCTGGTGGCACTGAACTGGGTCACAGTAGCCCGGGCCGGTAAGTGTCTAGTTAACAACGCAAGCATGGTGCTTGGGTTGAGTAACTGCGTTGCATATGAGCGTGCCCCACGGATAGTTAGGGGTAGGCCGCGGTAGTGACAGCTGTTGGACCCTTGGTACTCCCCCATGTTCGGGTACACTGTAGGAGTCTAAAATCTAACAACCGACGTCTTGCAGAAGCGACGCGGGCGGTTAGCTCCCCGTTTGTGCCTAGGTGCTGAGCTGATATTCATACAATGCTTAAGTGACTGACTGGCTTCTGCTAACTTTATATGTATAGTACCTTAGGACCTAGAGCTAACTCATATGTTGCCTCCTAAGCCGTAGTGTACCATAGAGAGAACGAGTTCGGGTGTGTTCACACTACCCTATCCTTAACATATCTTACACCCTGTATTTGGGACCTGACTTATTCTCGTCATTGATCTGTACTCATTGCAATAGTGTTGCACATGTTAATCCAACCATGCCTTCCTTGGATTCGATACCCTCTGGAATACTCCTTTGGGGAAATGCTACAATGGTATATCCATGCGCTTGCTGATTCTTTGTAAACGTTAGGATTACCATCGGAACATTTCTGGCATCGTTGCTAGGAACTCACGAACTTAGCAAAGATGTTAAGGAATGCCGACCACCATTTCTGGCGCTGTTACTGGGATACAAACCTAGTGATGACGTTAAGAAATGTCAACAAGCATTTCTGGCGCCGTTGCCGGGGAAGGCTAAAGGATAACATGACAGCACTTTGCATATGTTTATAATCATGACAGGGTAAAGCAGTTCTCAATGCAGGCTAACCTTGATTGTCTTCTTTGTCTTTGGATGATGAATACAGGTAGTGCATGACTGGTTTCGACTTATCACCGAATTTCACTGAAGATCCTGAGTCACTTGTAAGGAGAGCTAGAACTCATTTCGGTTCTTCCCAGCGTGTACGTACAGAAGTCGATCCAGCTTCCTTTGTGCCATCTACATCAACTCCTATGGGCAACCCTAACGTTGAGAAGACTCTCCGTGAGTACTCTGCTCCCTCTGCTGATTAGGTGCCCACAGGCCCTGAGATCAACACCGGGAATGGAAACTTTGAGATCAAGACTGACCTCATTACGATGGTACAGGGTAGCCCATTCTGTGGCAAGTCTAATGAAGACGCGAGCGCCCATTTGCAATAGTTCTTGGAACTGTGCAGCACCTTCACCATACGAGGATTGGAGGAAGATGCTATTCGTCTGTGACTGTTTCCTTTCTCACTTCTAGGAAAGGCGAAGCAGTGGTTCTATGCAACCGTGAGGAGATTAATATTTGGGCAAAATGCTCGGCGGCATTCCTCGCGAAGTTCTTTCCGTTGGATAAAACCAATGCCCTGCGGGGAAGAATTTCAAGCTTTCAGCAAGTAGCAGATGAGACTATCCCAGAAGCTTGGGAGAGGCTTCAAGAGTACATCTTGGCCTGTCCTCATCATGGGATGGACAACTAGCTTATTCTGCAGAATTTCTATAATGGGCTGACTCTGATAGCCCGAGGACATGTTGATGCTGCTGCTGGAGGAGCTTTCTTCTCACTCACTATTGCTAATGCAACTCAGCTTATTGAGAAGATGGTCTCCAACCAAGGGTGGAGTGATGATCGACTCCAGCCAAGTCAAAGGGGTACACATACTGTCAAGGAAGCAGATATGTTGAACACCAAGGTGGACCTATTGATGAAGCGAATGGATGATCTAACCAATAAGAAGGCTGCCATGGCCACCACTAGTCAAGCTATGGATTCTCGCATGACCTGTGAAGTCTATGGTAACACTAGGCATTCAGGGAATTACTGCCCTACTACCCAGGAGGATGTGATGTTCATGAACGGCAACAACAACGGTTATCGTCCACAAGGAGGTCAAATGTGGAATCAACGCCCTTATTATCAAGAAGGTAATCAAGGTAATTCTTTCAATCCCAACCAACATTCCTTGAAAGATCTTGTTTTTGGGCAAGCTAAGATCAATGATAGTTTTAATAAGAAGTTAGCTACCTATGATAAGGCTCTGGAAAGCCTCAACACCATGGTTGATAGCCTCTCTTCTGCTCTTAAGAGCCAATTAAGCTTTAATAAGATAATAGAAACCCAGCTGGCACAGATAGTTGCTTTGGTTCCCTCTGCTGAAGATGGGAAGATTTCGGGGCAACCTGTATCCTCCAGTGAAAATGTTTGCATAGTGTCCACTAGATGGTGTGAGCCATCTAGGAGGACACGACCTACTGACTATGCAGGGAAGCCAATACAGCAGGTTCTTGATCCATGGGAATCTTCAGCAATTGTGCACAGGAGAGACCCTAGTTATCCAGCTATCACTTGCACGATATAGTATTAGAAAATCAGGAATGCTCTCTGTGACCTTGGTGCAAGTGTCAACCTCATGTCCAAGGCTATGTTCGAGAGATTGGGATATCCTACTCTTTCTCCAACCTCAATGACAGTTCAACTTGCTGACGCATCGATCCGACATACAGAGGGGATAGTGGAGAGCTTACTGGTATTCGTCCAGGGGTCTTGCATCTTCGTGGATTTCGTGGTCTTTGATATGCAGGATGATGCAGAAATGCCACTCATTCTTGGGAGGCCTTTCCTAAGTGACGCAAAGGCGAGGATCAATGTGGGAAATGGAACCATCCGCTTCCGCATTGGGAAGAAGAACTTGATGTTCCGATTTCGACCAACAGAAGAGCAATGCTATTCAGTGCAAGGAAATGATGAGCAATCCGGGGAATGGACGGAGCCACGAGCCCAGCTCAAGCAACCTCTAACCACACCAACAAAACCAAAGAAAACATAGAAGGTGTGGCGGGAGGTACAACAGTCGCACCCCTCTACTTCTCAGGAGTGGGGTGACGAATGGAATTAATCACCGAGGACAGTCCCGCTCTCGGACTTAAAACAGTGAGTCCTTTTTGCCAAAAGGTAAAATTGGTATTTATCTCATATTTCCCTTTCAAAAATTTTATTTGAATTCTCCAAACACAAATTTAATTTTTCCAACAGTGCATCTGCATGCTAGAATTTTTCTAGCCATTTTTTCCTTTCAAAATAAAATTTCTGAAAATAATTTTTGAGCTTGGAAAACCCTTGAAAAATTATTTGTGCCACTTTGTGGGTGAATTTGGACCAAGGCACCTTGGCAGGGCACCAGGTAGCCGTTAGAGAGTAGCTGGTAAAAGCCGGGGGCGAGCGGGCCCGACAGGGCGTCGGTCGACCCAGCCCAACGGTCGGACGGGCCCCGCCGCCTCCAACGGCTCCTAGCCGTTACTCTCGGCTTTTACCCTGGTGCCTCGCTTGTTTGGCTATAAATAGAAGGGGGATTGGGGGGATTCTTCACCCATTCACTCATTTCACCACACTCCCCCTCTCTACTCTTTGGCTCTTTGGTTTTCTTAGATTTCTTGCTCGAGATTGAAGTGACCAGCACCCTCTCCAAATTGTTGCTGAGTATTGATCATTGGTGGAGCAACCTCAATAAGAATTTCCTTCAGTTTTACTGATCCATCATCGAGTTGCTTGTGTTGTTCGTTGTGCACCATGAGTTGGGCCGCCGGTATGTTCCGGAAGGTGACTCGCTCCCGCCGTTCGTGAGACGGAGGAAGCTCATCTCACCACTCCGAAGCCACACCAAGCCAAATGTCTACGGAGCATGAAGAAGAAGAGGAAGAGCTCCCTACGCCACAAGCCGAAGGAGTGTACGCCATTGACGGCCCCTTCATCGACTTGAGGGACGAACGAGAGAGACAAGCCTACACCATCCTCAAGGATCGAGTCTTCTCCAACACAAGGGAATTCGACCCAACCCTTCTGGAAAGGACAGGTATGGACTCCAAGTTCGATTCCATTTTGCAAGCCCTTGGTTGGGAAGGTTTTGTCCCGGTTCAGGAGATCGGTTCTAGGCCTATTACCATCCAGTTTCTCTACACTCTTCAAGAGGATGTATTTGGTATTTCATTTCGATTTCATGGAGTTCCTTATCGGGTATCATGGAAGGATCTTAGTTGCACCATCGGTTTTCATCGCCGTTGTGCTATTCCTCTTGAGCAAGCTTGCAGTGATTTTAATCGCGAAAGTTTTTGGGAAGAACTTTCTGGTCGGTTGTTCGCGGCAAGTTGTCACCTCAGTGCAATGATATCTTGCATCCCACTCTCCGACTGTGGCACAAGTGGCTCGCCATCACTCTCTTTCTGAGGGATGATGTCCGAACCATGCACACTGACGAGATGAGGATTTTATACGCCGTGGTCAGACGGATCAAGGTCTCCCCCGTTCAAGCTATGTTTCGGTAGTGGTTGACGAATTTTAAGATGACGGGTCCTATTGAGTGTACGTCTTCGGTTTCGTGCATCATCACGAACCTGGGGGTTACACAGGGGCCCAATGTGCCCTACATTGCTAATCCTCAGACTCTGATCGATGAGGCTTCTTTGACACAGGGGCATATTCTTAAGAAGGGTCCGGATGATTCTTTGGTTTTCTTTTACCCTAGCTATGCAAACCAAATTCGGTTACCTAACCCGGATTTTAGGTTGTACGGCCAAGGGCCACTAACCGTTCCTCTTGAGAAACCTCGTCGTTCTAGTGTCTCTGGTGACAGGATTACAAGGAGTGCATCGAGGAGAGCAGCCAGGGCACAACAGCCGCCACCACAGCCATCTCCGCAGCCGTCGCCTCAGCCACAACCTCAGCCTACCACACCTCCGCCTGGCACATGGACCTCTACCGAGTACATGCCTGGTGTTACTACCGGATATGCTCCCAGTTGGGATCAGCCCATGTACCAGCAGGGTGCGAGTAGCTCGGCTTGGGCTAGTGTAGGCAGTGGCGAGTGGGCTATGCCTGCCGGTACTGCCTATGGAGATGCGACATCTTGGTCATTCGGGTTGCGCTCATCATCTCGTGGGGTTACCCTCACTCAGCAGATGAGCGAGCTCAACATCCGAGTTGGCGATGTGGAGGAGGCTGCGCACCAGCACACTGAGTCCACCCGGGACTAGCAGCGTATGTCTAGCGAGAGACTTCACGCCATCGAGCAGGCACAGCAGTAGCCGTTGCAGGAGCTGAGGGCTTACTATCGGTGGATGGGATATCCCCCTCCACAGTAGTGAGCGTTAAGCTAGCTTGGGGGAGGACCCCCACTCCGAGGTAACTTGTATCTTCATTTGTTTTCAGAACCTCTTATGCTAAAAACACATAAAAATATGAAAAATTAAAAAGACCAAAAATATGTAGTTGCTTTCATAAAATTAGTTTGCTTTCATATGCGCAGTAAGAATGCTTTCATTCCTATGGTTGAAATGATGAATAGTTGCTCTGTTTATTCCTCTTGTATGCGTTGCTTACAACTTAGTATCCTATTTAAGTTTTGAGTTAGTTGGCTTGCATGATCAACCCTTAGCTTGAAACTTGTGGGTGGCAAAAAGCACGACCTTTGCCTAGGTTGTTGTGAGATATGATATGGTATAATAGAGTTGCTATGAGCTAGTGCCAAGTGATGTTTGATTTCCGGAGTTTTCTTTTGAAAATGCTAAAATGATAAGTTCCTCAATGATGAGAGATTCGTATCCAAGGCCATATTTAAATTCTAGCTCTTGTAGCTTCCACATATGCTACCTAATTTCTTCATCGAGTCTTGTCGAATTATTATGACCCTCGGCGAGAAACTTGTCATGCTCCTATGATCAAGATCACGTACACAACCACCATGTGCTAGACTTCCACCCTGGAAGTTAGCAACCATCATTCCATCCATTCCACAAATAAAGCTCCGCGCATTCTTCATGATTTTATCCCTCTCCAAAAATATTCAAGAAGGACTATGGGCTATGTAAAAAAAAGAAAGAGAGAATACATGCTCAAGGGCATGCATAAAAAAATATAAAAAAATATAGAGAAGCATAGCCCAAGTCTCAAAATCATCAAAAAGGAGAGAAGGAAAAATCATGCCAAAAGGAGTCCATTGTCCATCCACCATATATACACACACATGCACATCTTGATCAGGTTGTATGACTCGTTGCTCCCAAGGATCTGGTTTTTGACTCGGCAATACATGAGAAATAGGTATGCCACATGTTTTCCCTACCTACAGCTCCACATATAAGCTTATTAGGAGTAGGTTGTGAAAGAAGGCAACACAATGCCTTGGTGAGGAACCATACACATTGAGTGATCCGAGAGTATCATTTGAGGAACTTTGATTTCATTTGAAAACCTGCAAAACCTCCGGATTGATAACTGATCAAGGTACAAGTAATTGGCAATCTTTATATAACTGTTCTATCTTTCAACCACCCAAGGCATGGTGAAGCTACATGCCCCGTATCGATCAAGCAAAAGGTAAGATCAATGCCAACTCATTCAACTCTAGATAGAATATCTAGCAGTATGCTTGTCATAAATTAGGAATACAACATCGTAGGAACTCCTGATCAACTAACCTAAGTCCTTAGTGTCTTGCTCGGGACGAGCAAGAGGCTAGTTTGGGGGAGTTGTTGACGGCTGTTAAGTGCCTACTTTAGCCGTCAATATACTCATAAATAAAGGAGCAAAAGGCATTTCTTACACGCATTTAGTTATGAATAATGTAGTTCCACTTGTCCTTGGAACTTTTGTGATTGTAGGTAAAATAAGCATAAAAGAAGTGACAACTCACCTTCCAACTCCTCTCTCACTTTTGGATTCCAAGGCTAGGAGGTAGGCTAGAGTAGTTCTACTTCAGGTTCCAAGTCTACTTTGGGATCTAGGTATGAGTTCTCTTGTATATTTATTTTATTGTATGACTTTGATCTACTTCAGTTATTCAGCTATTTCATATAAAGTAGTGTTAGCATATATGGGTGATTTGTTCATGTGTTCTTCGTTCGTTCATCATTTAGAGGCTCCTGTTCTTGATGAACAAGGCCTTTCGATCCACTTGATGAATGATTTACTCATGTCTTCGGTGTTTGTTCATAAGTTAGAGACTCGTGTTCTTCATGAACACGACCCTTTGATCCTGTAGAATAGACATAGTAGAACACGAATCCGTTTGTGTGCCTAGCCTAGTTTGATCCAGTTAGATCACGTGTTTGTGTTGTATGAAGTTCGAGTTCAAGCTACGGTACTCGGTGTAAGTGGCCAGTTATCTGGTGGCACTGACCTGGGTCACAATAGCCCGGGCCGGTCAGTGTCTAGTTAATAATGCAAGCATGGTGCTTGGGTTGAGTAGCTGCGTTGCATATGAGCGTGCCCCACGGATAGTTAGGGGTAGGCCGTGGTAGTGACAACCGTTGGACCCTTTGTACTCCCCCACGTTTGGTACGCTGTAGGAGTCTAAAATCTAACAACCGACATCGTGCGGAAGCGTCGCAGGCGGTTAGCTCCCTGTTTGTGCCTGGGTGTTGAGCTGATATTCATACAGTGCTTAAGTGACTAACTGGCTTCTACTAACTTTATATGTATAGTACCTTAGAACCTATAGCTAACTTGTACGTTGCCTCCTAAGCCGTAGTGTACCATAGAGAGAACGAGTTCGGGTGTGTTCACACTACCCTATCCTTATCATATCTTACCCCTATGTTTGGGACCTGACTTATTCTCGTCATTGATCTATACTCATTGCAATAGTGTTGCACATGTTAATCCAACCATGCCTTCCTTGGATTCGATACCCTCTGGAATACTCCTTTGGGGAAATGCTACAATGGTATATCCGTGCGCTTGCGGATTCTTTGTATACGTTAGGATTACCATCGGAACATTTCTGGCATCGTTGCTAGGAACTCGCGAACTTAGCAAAGATGTTAAGGAATGCCTACCACCATTTCTAGCGCCGTTACTGGGATACAAACCTAGTGATGATGTTAAGAAATGTCAACAGCCATCTAGGTACTGGTCCTCACGGTTGCATGAGGCATCGCCTTCGGTTATTGCTACAAAGACCTATCGGTCGAGTGAGTAGCAGCACGAGCTGGACATGGCCACCTCGGTTGGAGTGTGTTCTTCTGCAACGGGAGACAGTGGAGCCCCCTCCTAGAGCGGAAGTGTCTCGAGGCAGGCGATGAAGCAAGAGTTGTCATCCATGGCCAGGTCTGCGGGCTTCTGGTCGGGCTAGTAGAAGAATGTACCGGTCGGAGTAGACTTGACGACTAAGCCAGCAGCAGGACCTGATAGCAGCTTCTCAGCAGATGAACCCGAGTTGTAGTCAATCAGATCTAATCCGAAGTCACACTTGTAGGAGGAGTCCGAGTGGTTGTCGAACCCGGAGTCCGAGGAATACCGAAGCGTCCGAGGACCGGTGGATGGTCACTCCTTGGTGTGATGAGTGATTCAACGTGGTGTGGACTAACTCTTGGCCGAGTATTACAGGTGCAGGTCGCGGCTTGATTTGCGTTGGTGTAGGTAAAGAGCGGGCATGAAAGGTCTTAGCCTTGCGGGGCCTCCGAGGAGTGGAGAGACAAGTAGGCTCGACTTGATGGACCCGGTGGCTGAACGGGATCAAGTGCGGGCCGCATGGTGGCAAGAATAGCAAGACGAAGTTGTGGACAGGAGCCGGTGCAGGGTAGTGGCTCATGACCAGAGTCTGCATGCGGGCTTTACGGCGGTTCACCACAAAACCGTTGGGTTACTTGGTTGAGCCACAAAACCAAGACCAGAGGCTCGGCGGGCGGAACGGGATCCGGGCGCGCCGAGAAGCTTCGATGCCGGGGGACACACGGTGGGATCGCGGGGCTTGCGTCAGGAGGACGCGGACTACGACGAAGGCTTGGCCGCCTAATGAAAAGGATCGCTACTTGACCATCTTTCCCCTGAGGGGTGTGTATCTTCCTTTGTGTTCTAGGGGTAGCTTGGTCATTTGCCCAATCCGGAGAGACTTCATATATATAGCTCTAGGGTTCCAGGGTAACTCATCCATCCGGACTGCTTCGCATTTTCCATGCTCTTTAGGCTAGATTTTCTTCATGATTTTGTAGAGGATCTGACCTCTGGTTGTATGGAAGCATTCATGGTTGCGTCGATTTCCTTCTCTTAGCTCAAGTGATTCTTGTGTCTTTTTCGGGCTATTTTGTGGGATTTTCATGCATGGCTTGTTCCTTCAATTCTGAGGTGTTTGTGTTCGGATTTCTTTGTGGGGATCATGGATAGATGTCTTGTGCATCTTTGTGCTTGATCTTGACCCCCCAAACTTCGAATTTGGCCTCCGATTTGAGGATTTCGGTTGGAACCCTAGCTTTTTGGTTGAGCTCGGTTCGTTGTCGATTCCCGGCGATTTAGTTGGTTTGAGGCCTCTTGGTTTTGGGCATAGCATCCCCTAGGGATGCTTTACATCTCCCCCAAATCTTGTCTCAATCCATCGAAGGATCGATTAGGCGAACCAGAGAGGGGGGGGGAGTGAATAGGAGCCAATAAAAATTCTTCTCGAAGGAGATGGGAACTCCAGCAAAACGAACACGGCTTCCAAAACACGTCTCCGACTCAACTACCAAAGTTGGTCAAGACCACGCAGCCACTGGAGTGCTACTGGTCCTAGGAACCCACAACTACCAAAGCCTACTTGAGAACGCAGCGGAAAACCAACTCAAGCAGCTACTGACCTGCACTGGTCAGACCGGTCACCTGCACCGGTCAGACCGGTCCCTACCGGATCTTCCGGACTGAGCCGCCGGAACACCCGACACTCTCCAGAGACGCACTGGGTCACCCTGGACCTTGAGCCGGGTCACCCGAGCAAGACTTGGCAATTTCCACAGAAAAGCCCCTACACCGGTCAGGCCGGTGCAGCTCACCGGTCAGACCGGTCTGAGCCTGGAAACCCCAAATCTGCCAACTTGAACTCCCGAGCTCCAAACTGAACCAAACTCGAAACAGCAGGAACACAAGACAACAAGGAACTCACCAAGACGTTCACCCGAGCAAAACTCAACAGAGAGTCTGCACCGGTCAGACCGGTGTGAGGCACCGGTCAGGCCGGTGTGACCTGAGCTGTCGGGATGAACAGCGCCCGCGGGTCAACTCCCCCAACTCCAACTCTCGATCTCCCAAATCGCTCCACGGTTTTGCACAAGGCTTTGGGGATAGTAGGAACACCTCATGGGCACTCCATAGCCAATATTTGGTCCACCAAAACTTGCTAAACCGAGAGGAATCGAAGAAATCCCACCAAGAACGCCTCTTACCCTAGAGCTAAGAAAACCCCAAAATCGAGCCCCTTTGCTCACGGATTTGGGAGAGGAATCAAAGGGAAAAGAACCACGAAGGGTTCAAGCATACATCCCCCACCAAATCCCAAAGAGAAAGGCCTCGAAATCGCTCCAAGAAAATGACCAAGAAAGGGCTCCGAAAATTACCAAAAAGGAGAAGCAGGAAAGACACATCCAAGCCTTGAGCAACCACGCCGAATCATCTATACATACCAAAGAGGTTCATACAAGGTCTAGCTTGCCGCCTGATCATCCTTCTCTCACAAGATCTCACCATGAAGCTCTCAAGCTAGTCCTATGAAAATCCTAGGGAAAATAGGAAGGGAAAATAGGAAAACCAAATGAGCTAGGGTTCCAAGAGATGGCTGCCATCCTCTCACCACTTGGGTTATATGGAGGCAACCAAAAGACCAAACTACCCTTACTAGCTAACTAGGGATACATGCCCCTCGAGGGCGAATTTGGAACTCTTTGTCTTCGCACCATCGGACGGATGCCCAGCGACCGCAAACTTGCTTAGCCTCGACGCAAGCCTTGCGATCCCGACGTGTGTCCTCCGCTTCGAAGTCTCCGGACTGCGTCGTCGCACACCGGTCAGACTGGTGCTCTTCACCGGTCAGACCGGTACCCACCGGTCAGACCGGTCAGACCCACCGGTCAGTCCGGTCCGATGCTGCTGCACCTCCATCTTCGATTCTTCGGTCTTGGCTTTGTGGATCATCCAAGGAACCCAGTGGTTTTCTGGTGAACCACCGGAAACCCCGCGAACTCGGTGTAGCCTTCGCCAATCACCACTCATGACTCGGCTCCCACGTATTCCCGGCTCGACCTTGGTTTTGAGGCTCAACCAAGAAACCGTCCATGACTTCATCTTGCTATTCTTGCCACCATGCGGCCCGCACTTGACCCCGCTGGCCACCGGGTCCCTCGAACCAAGCCTACTTGTCTTCTCCACACCTGGAGGCCTCACCGGCAACGACCTTTCGCGCTTGTTCCTCACCTGCACCAACACCAGTCAAGCCGCAACCTGCACCTGCAATACTTAGCCAAGAATCAGTTCACCCCACGTAGTCAATCACTTATCACACCAGGAAGTGACCATCCACCGGTCCTCGAACCACACATGGCTCTCAATCTCCCCCTTGACGAGTGCATTGATAACACACACATTTTGGTAACCAAAGAGAAAAGGAAAAGGAAAGAAACGACTAAAAGAAACTCCAACAAGCGATCGAAAGCCAAAGAAAGGCAAAGAGCAAGATCACTTGAAGAAGACAAGTCTCGGACCCCTTAGGCAAGGGCAACAGCTCGACACATCCGAGACAAAACCATGCTCAAGCAAAGAGCACAAGCCATCAATCCAAAGCTCGAAAACCACAAAGAGCTCCCCCTGCACACATGCACACTCCCCCTGAACCAATGCAACTCCCCCTGGACGAATGCATGCAAACCACCTCGCAAAACAGAGCAGCTGCTTCAGCTTTGCTCTGACCGGTCAGACCGATCAACCACACCGGTCAGACCGGTGTGCTAGATCGCCCAGCACCTGAACCTCACACCGGTCAGACCGATGACTACCTGGGGAAAACTGGGGATTGCACGAGCTCAAAACTTGCTCGAAACCACTTGGAAACCTTCTAAATGCATGCAGCAAGCCTAAACATGCTCAAACTTCTCCCCCTTGTTGACAATGCATGAATCAAGCCAAAAATACAAAAAATGCAACCTAGAGCTTCTCAAATAGACCAAATTCAACATAGGATGCCACACATATCCAAATGAGCAAGTTAGATACTCTATAGCTTCGTAATGACATCAACTACAAGATCACCAAGTTTCACAACCATTTGGCGAAGCTAAGATAGAATTGAGCAATTTTGCGAAAAATTACCCTCTCATGAGCAAAGTTCTAAACATGAGCAAAACATATCAAAATGGCAAAGCCACACAAACTTCATGCTAGGACAACCATTCTAAACATAAGACCATCATAAACACCCACAAGCACCTCATGTCATGTCAAAGCCACCGAGCCATGTGCCTACTTCTATATATGAGACTTCTCATTGGTAGACATCATGCAACGGTTTAGCAGCCAAGGCAAATTAAAATTAGCACATATGACATGGGAGCACATTTTCCAAGCAATTTTACATTTCATTTTCAGATTTGAAATTGGTACATGAAATGTCTTTGCGACGAAAAGGAACTTATGCCCCTCCACAAGATCAAGCATGGGGGCTAAACATTCATGATGGCAAATGAGCCTTTGGCCCCATATGATCAAAATAAGCTATCCAACCACAAATTAAGCATAGCCGAGCCACTAAAACATGTCAAGATCATATAAAGGCATTTATTCACAAGAGGGCATACATGTAACATTTTTGAAAAACATAGCCATCAACCATGGATATAAACCAAGATCATCAAGAGCTAAGCCAAACTAACCATAGCTTAACAAACTAGCTCACAAGGACATATATATCATACCATGGTGAACAATGTATATAGGAGAAGCTTTTCCTACACAATGCATATGATACAAAATGCATGCAACCTAAGATACAAAGATGCCTATACATCATACATATGCCATGCCAAATGCAAGAAATGAACAAAGGAAAGCTATACATATGCTACAAAGGAGCTCCCACACACCAACTCAAGAAATCAAACAAACACCAAGCTCCCCCCGCAAACGAGTGAAAGTTGCTTGATCTAGGGGTTTGGTGAAAATGTCGGCTAGCTGGTCATGTGTGGGTACATGGATCAAGGCTATCTTCCCTTTCTCTACATTGTCTCTCAGAAAATGATACCTCACTTCTATGTGCTTGGTTTTGGAATGGAGCACTGGGTTCTTTGCAACGCTTATGGCACTGGTGCTATCACATTGAAGTGGGACATGGGTATACTCCTCACCAAAGTCACTCATGGTGTATGTGATCCAAAGGAGCTGAGAGCAACAACTAGCTGCGGCCACATACTCTGCCTCGGTAGTGGATTGAGCAACACTCGACTGTTTGCGAGAAGACCAAGACACCAAAGAAGAACCCAAGAACTGGCAAGTCCCAGAAGTGGACTTCCTATCCAACCGACACCCGGCAAAATCCGCGTCTGAAAAACCATGAAGAGCCAAAGAAGAAGACGCGGAGTACCAAAGGCCGAAGTCGGGAGTATGACGCAAATACCTGAAAATGCGCTTGACCGCTTGCCGATGCGAAGTCCTTGGAGATGCTTGAAAACGAGCGCACAGACATACCGAGAACTGGATGTCCGGCCTCGTCGCTGTCAAGTAGAGGAGTGACCCGATCATGCTCTGGTACTCCTTCTGGTCCACATGCTCACCTTCCTCGTCCGCATCAAGAGCTGTAGTTGTACTCATAGGCGTCACCATGGCCTTGGAGTCCTCCATCTTGAACTTCCTCACAATGTCCTTGGTGTACTTGGCTTGGTGCACAAATGTTCCTTCCTTTGATTGCTTGATCTGTAGCCCGAGGAAGAACTGCAACTCACCCATCATGCTCATCTCAAATTCCCTGCTCATGTCTTCTGCAAACCTTGCAACAAGAGAGTTAGACGAGCCACCAAAGACAATATCATCCACGTACACCTGCACAATCAGGATATCTTTGCCCTGCCTGAGGAGAAACAAGGTCTGATCGTCCTTCCCCATCTCAAACCCTCTCTCAAACAGGAACCCCCTCAACCTACCGTACCAAGCTCTAGGCGCCTGCATCAACCCATACAGCGTCTTCCTCAACTTGTACACCCGTACGGGTACTTCTCACTCTCAAACCCTGGTGGTTGCCTCACATATACTTCTTCCTCCAACACACCGTTCAGGAAAGCACTCTTCACATCCATTTGGTGCAACTTGAACCCTTTAGCCACGGAAAAGGCTAGAAGGATCCTAATCGCCTCCAAACGAGCTACGGGAGCAAAGGTCTCCTCGTAGTCGATCCCCTCTTTCTGACTATACCCCTGAGCAACAAGTCTTGACTTGTTTCTCACCACTTCTCCTTTCTCTCCCTCTTTGTTCTTCCACACCCATTTTGTCCCAATCGGCTTACACCCTGGGGGAGGGTCAACCAACTCCCAAACTTGGTTCCTCTCGAAATTCTCCAACTCCTCATGCATCGAATTAACCCAATTATGATCAGATAGCGCGTGTCCAATGTCTTTGGGCTCAAAGGTGGTAACAAAAGCAGCATGAGCGAAATGAGAATTGTTCCGAACCCTCGACCGTGTAGTACGTTCATTCATGTCGCCGATGATCCTCGAAGCTGGGTGATCCACTTGCACTCGCCGGGGAGGTTCTCGCCTTGATGCTACCTCCCCCTCAACAGCAGCTTCGCCTTGATCTGGGTTTGTCATTGTAGGTGTGGGAGAGGGTCCGTTCTCGATCGTCGTCGAAGTAGTAGGTACATGCTCAGCCGCGGGCACTACACCACCATCTTCGTCATCTCCATGATCATGCTCCTCCTCCTGGAAAATCTCCTCGCCAAGTTCGTCGTCACCTGCACACTCAAAAACAAGCTGACTACGTGGTTGTGTCTCGTCGAAGGTTACGTCGCAAGTCTCCACGATTTGGTTAGTTTCAAGATTGAGCACACGAAATGCTCTAGAATGAGATGTGTAACCAAAGAAAATGCCATCGACGGACCTAGCCTCGAACTTGTCCAACTTCTTCCCTTTCTTAAGAATGAAGCATTTACAACCAAAGACATGGAAGTGACTCACCTTGGGTGTGCGACTGGGCATCAACTCGTAACAGGTTTTCTTCTTGTGGACCCTGAGGTAGATCCTGTTCGATACATAGCACGCGGTATTGACCGCCTCAGCCCAGAACCTTCTCGGAGTCCTATGCTCGTCGAGCATCGTCCGAGCCATCTCGCACAAGGTCCTATTTTTCCTTTCCACCACGCCATTCTGGGGAGGCGTATACAGACTCAAAAACTGGTGTTCAAGACCCAAGTCATGGCAAAAGGTTTCGAAGCGAGAGTTTTTGAATTCCGAGCCATTGTCACTGCGGATCGCTCGTATGGCATCTCTGTGCCTCTCGTTCCTTAACCTCAAGACAAGATCTCGAACAAAACCAAACGTCTCACCTTTCTCTTCAAGAAAGAACACCCACGCATACCGAGAGTAGTCGTCCACCACAACAAGGACGTACCACTTCCCACCCACAAATCGCACACGAGCTGGGCCAACAAGGTCCATATGGAGCAGCTCGCATGGACGCTCAGTCATCACATCGGTGAGAGGCGGGTGAGGAGAGGCTACCATCTTGGCATGCCTACACGGCACACAAACCAACTCTTTCTCAAACCTCAACCGTGGCAATCATCGGACCAAATTGAATTTACTCAAGCGAGACAAAAGGTCAAAGCTCAAGTGACTCAACTTCCTATGCCACTTCCACAACTCACTCGAAGAACCAGCCAAGAAACAACGCTCCACACCAGAAGACTGAGAGAAATCAGCTCGGAACACTTGACCCTCGGGAATGACCATGCAAACTAGGTACCCTCGAGAATCTAAAATCCGAGAACCACCAGGCTGAAACAACACCTCAAAACCCTCATCCAACAACTGGGACACAGAAAGCAAATTGAACCCCAGCGATTGAACAAGAGCAACACGCCTGAGAGTGACCTTGTCACTTACCTTGATCTCACCTTCTGACAGCACACGCCCTCGCCCATTGTCCCCAAAGGTGATGTATGTCCTGGACACCACCGGGACGAGACTTGAGAACCACCCCTTGTCTCCGGTCATATGCCTCGAGCAACCGGAGTCAATCAACCAAACGTTTCTCAAGTCTCCCACCTGAAATTCAAAAGCGAGCACGTGAGTGAACAAACGACTCAGCACTGGGGTTAGTACCAAAAGAGTAAAACCAGTGCCGAGCCATTTGCTCTAAAGTAGGGTTAGCACAATCCAAAGCATCACGCCTATCAAAGCTACAACCACGAACACCACCACGGTAACCACTACGAGGGAACCAACCCTCTCTAGCTGGAGGAGGACGAAAGCCACGAAAGGAAGACCGTGGACCGTTCCTCCTCTCCATCTCAAAGCTACGACTCCTCTCACCCTCGTATTGAGCACGAGGTGGAGACCGTCTAGCAAACTGACCACCTGCAGACTTTCCATACCAACCACCAGAACCACGACCACCTGAACCAAACCGAGCATCCTCACGAGCATGAAAACTAGACTGCTGTCTGTCCAGACCTGCACCGGTCTGACCGGTGTAGCTCGGCCAGCAGCACCTCCTGTAACCTTCCGGTCTCCCCAAGCCGGAACCGTCCTCACAATCGCCTTGGCCCTGGGCATCTGCATACGAGGCTCAAGTACACCATTAGAAGGATGGTACTTGTCCTTGTTAGCCCACTCCTTTGTCATTCTCTACTCACGCTTCCTCTTGAAGCAAAACTAGCCCTTGTGACCATCTCTCCCACAATAGTCACAATGAAACCGCACGGGCTTAGGTTTAGACTTGGGATGTGGATGCTCACTTGGTTTCTCTCCACTCGGCTTCTCAACCGGTTTCTCCTCACTAGGCTTCACACCCTCTTTCCCAAAGAACACATTCCCCAAGTCACTCTTGAACTTGATGGGTTTTTGGAAATCATTTGTGGAGTGAGGGAATATGGGAGGATCTGGGGTTGTGTCAAGTTTGTTTTTCAGTGGGTTAGGCTTAGGAGCATAGGCATTTTTGTGGAAGGTTTTTGGTGGAGCTTGGATATCACCAATCTTCTCTCCTCCCTCACCACTACACTCTCCAACCTTCTCCGAACCAAGCGCTTGCCCATCATAGCGCTTGTATGCCTCTATCATCATCCTAAGCTGAGGTTCATGCCCCGACAACCAACCCATCATTTTCCTCGACTCATCATTCTCATCCTGCAAGCGATTCACATAGTGTGCAAGTTCCAGATTTTTCAAAGCATGCACTTCACAAGTAGAGCAAGAAGTAGGAATAGGCTCTTTCAACTTAGCCTCAAGCGAAACAGTGTAAGCATGCATCTCATCAATCTTTCCATGCAAAACAGGGCAAGAAGTGCAAGCACCTAGCAAAGCAGGTCTAGACTTGAGCTCAGCCACTTCAACCCCAAGCACATCTAGTTCATCACAAGTAGAGGCATGCTTATCCTTAAGAGCATTAAGATCAGCTAGGTACACAGAGCAATCATCACAATCAATCTCATCAGAAACCACAGGAGAAGCCTTAAGCGAATCAATCTCAAGCTTAGCATCTAGGTTCTGGGTTTCTAGCTCAGCCACACGGTTCCTAGCATCTTCTAGTGAGGCCCTAAGCTCTTTCCTCATCTTCTTGGCCTCTCTAAGCATGTCATCGCGGTTATCAAGCAACTTGCCAAGACGCTCGTTCTCCTCACGCAAGAAGGGAAGCTCGTCACGTACCTCATCCTCGGAAATGCTCGTTCTCCTCACGCAAGAAGGGAAGCTCGTCACATACCTCATCCTCGGAGTCGGAGTCCGAGTCGCTCTGGTTTCTCTTCTTGCTGCCGGAGTTACGAGCCATGCCGCAGAAGCCATCTCCCGCGAAGCAGCTCAACCCGCTCAAGTTCTTGGACACCTTCTTGTTCTTGCACTGATCACCTTCGTCTTCAATGCTACTCGAGCTCGAGGAAGAGCAGTCGGAGCTGGAGTCGACGTCGCTCGCTCGGACCATCGCTCGGGCCTTCCTGCCGCGGCCGTCCTTCTTCCTCGACCGTCGCTCGTCCTTGTGCTTGTTCTTGTGCTTGTGATCGCGCCTCGATCGGTACTTGCCGTCCTTGCTCGATCGGTGCTTGTAGCCGTCCTTGTAGCCGTCCTTGTTCTCCATCTTCTCCGGGCAGTCGGCGACGAAGTGTCCTGGCTTGCCGCACTGAAAGCACGTCCGTGCTGTCCACCTCGTGTTCAACCGGTTCTCGTGCAGCCTCTCGAACCGCCTAGTCAACAACGCCAGCTCGTCCTCTCCAAGCACGTCGAACTCCTCATCTGGCAAAGACATCAAAGAAGACAGAGAGTACATCCTGGAGGATGCGTTAGTGTTAGACTTAGCCACTTTGCCACCGACGAGAGCAAGTCTATGGGAGTCAGTCGGGCTCTCAAGACGGGCTGTCAAACCACGATCAACCTCAGCAGACTTGAGCTTCGAGAACAGCTCGTTCACCGTTAGAGTGGTGTACTTCTCAGACTCAAGAATGGCCTCGACCTTTCCATCCCACACGGTACGATCCAGCACGTGTAAGAGCTTCACAGCTCTATCATGGTCATCGTACGGGAGGACGTCGACATTGGCCCTCATGTTGTTCACAACCACCGTGAACCGCTGGAACAAGGCATCAATAGACTCACCGGGGAGATGAGTGAAGTTCTCGTACTCTCTCCGGTAAGTCGCATACAACCGTGCCTGAACCTCAGCATTCCCAACATGAGCATTCTTCAGCTCCAACCAAATCCTACAAGCTAAGTCCTCTGTCTGAACCCGATCGAATTCGGACTGACACAGAGCACGAAACAAGTAGTCGACCGCCTTGTTGTTGGCGTCGAACATATCCCTCGATCCTGGAGCAAGGAAGTTAATCGGATGAACATAAGCTGTGTTCACCGTAACGTCCCAAAGAATCTGACCCTTTCCGCGGAGGAACGCTGCCATCCACCTCTGCCACAACTGGTAGTTCTTCCCATCGAAGTGCGGAGGACCCGAACCCCGTTCCTGGTACACCATCTTTGGATCTTAGACTGGCTAGAGTCAATGAAGACCCGAACCGGCTCTGATAGCAATTGAAGGACCGATTAGGCGAACCAGAGGGGGGGAGTGAATGGGAGCCAATAAAAATTCTTCTCGAAGGAGATGGGAACTCTAGCAAGACGAACACGGCTTCCAAAACACGTCTCCGACTCAACTACCAAAGTTGGTCAAGACCACGCAGCCACTGGAGTGCTACTGGTCCTAGGAACCAACAACTACCAAAGCCTACCCGAGAACGCAGCGGAAAACCAACTCAAGCAGCTACTGACCTGCACCGGTCAGACCGGTCACCTGGACCGGTCAGATCGGTCCCTGCCGGATCTTTCGGACTGAGCCGCCGAAACACCCGACACTCTCCAGAGACGCACTGGGTCACCCTGGACCTTGAGCCGGGTCACCCGAGCAAGACTTGGCAATTTCCACAAAAAAGCCTCTACACCGGTCAGGCTGGTGCAGCTCACCGGTCAGACCGGTCTGAGCCTGGAAACCCCAAATTTGCCAACTTGACCTCCCGAGCTCCAAACTGAACCAAACTCGAAACAGCAGCAACACAGGACAACAGGGAACTCACCAGGACGTTCACCCGAGCAAAACTCAACAGAGAGTCTGCACCGTTCAGACCGGTGTGACCTGAGCTGTCGGGATGAACAGCGCCCGCGGGTCAACTCCCCCAAATCCAACTCTCGATCTCCCAAATCGCTCCACGGTTTTGCACAAGACTTTGGGGATAGTAGGAACACCTCATGGGCACTCCATAGCCAAGATTTGGTCCACCAAAACTTACTAAACCGAGAGGAATCGAAGAAATCCCACCAAGAACGCCTCTAACCCTAGAGCCAAGAAAACCCCAAATTCGAGCCCCTTTGCTCACGGATTTGGGAGGGGAATCAAAGGGAAAAGAACCACGAAGGGTTCAAGCATACATCCCCCACCAAATCCCAAAGAGAAAGGCCTCAAAATCGCTCCAAGAAAATCACCAAGAAAGGGCTCCGAAAATCACCAAAAAGGAGAAGCGGGAAAGACACATCCAAGCCTTGAGGAACCACGCCGAATCATCTATACATACCAAAGAGGTTCATACAAGGTCTAGCTTGCCGCCCGATCATCCTTCCCTCTCACAAGATCTCACCATGAAGCTCTCAAGCTAGTCCTATGAAAATCCTAAGGAAAATAGGAAAACCAAATGAGCTAGGGTTCCAAGAGTTGGCTGCCATCCTCTCACCACTTGGGTTATATGGAGGCAACCGAAAGACCAAACTACCCTTACTAGCTAACTAGGGATACATGCACCTCGAGGGCGAATTTGGAAGTCTTTGTCTTCGCACCATCGGACGGATGCCCAGCGACCGCAAACTTGCTTAGCCTCGACGCAAGCCTTGCGATCCCGACGCGTGTCCTCCGCTTCGAAGTCTCCGGACTGCGTCGTCGCACACCGGTCAGACCCACCGGTCAGACCGGTCGGATGCTGCTGCACCTCCGTCTTCGGTTCTTCGGTCTTGGCTTTGTGGATCAACCAAGGAACCCAGTGGTTTTCTGGTGAACCACCAGAAACCCCGCGAACTCGATGTAGCCTCCGCCAATCACCACTCATGACTCGGCTCTCACGTAGTCCCAGCTCGACCTTGGTTTTGAGGCTCAACCAAGAAACCGTCCATGACTTCATCTTGCTGTTCTTGCCACCATGCGGCCCGCACTTGACCCCGCTGGCCACCGGGTCCCACGAACCAAGCCTACTTGTCTTCTCTAGACCTGGAGGCCTCACCGGCAACGACCTTTCGCGCTTGTTCCTCACCTGCACCAACACCAGTCAAGCCGCAACCTGCACCTGCAATACTTAGCCAAGAATCAGTCCACACCACGTTGTCATTCACTCATCACACCAGGAAGCGACCATCCACCGGTCCTCGAACCACACATGGCTCTCATCCATTCAGCCGATTGGGAGATCTATGGATGGATAGGTGGAGTTGACCGCGCGGTTTCGAGTTCGCTGGGTTGTATTCGTGCCTGACGGACGATCCGTCGTGTAGGTATGGACGGTCCGTGCAGATCTGAGTTCGTCCAGTTCGTCGCATGTTCATGCGAGTTCATGGTTCGATCGGTCGAAGCGCTAGGTTTTTGTTGGAGGAGGTTTGACGGACGGTCCGTGAGCAAGGCTCGGATGGTCCGTGCTAGACGGACGGTCCGTGGGTCCCATATGGACAGTCTGTATAGCACGGTGTGCTACTGGAGGTTCTGCTGGTTTTATATGGACGGTCCGTCCCTCATTCACGGACGGTCCGCCGGTCTTCACGGACGGTCCGAGACCTCCATATGGACGGTCCGTCCTGGCTAGGTAGATTTGCCTAAGTCCTTTGCTTCTTGAGTTGTGCTTCTGCTTTGCAACTTCTTTGGACTTGTTTCTAGGGTTAGTAGGTCCACTGTGACTACGTGACCTTGGCAAGTTCGTGTGGGAACTCTTGCGCGTGATTTTGGGACTTAGCCGGTTTTCTCTCGGAGAATTTTTATCGGCTCCCATTCACTCCCCTCCCCTTCTCTGGTCGCCTAGTCGGTCCTTCAGTACTCTACATGGGTTCAGACATGTCTAGCTTTCCTATTCGAGTACTAGTCCTCCGATGCCTTTTAGCCCATGCCATCTTGCACCATGGCCCACAAGTTGAGTAGTCGGGGCCCACATAGTAGTCGGTGCCTTTACCCGTCCATCTAGTGGGCCCAGGGATGTCTGTACGACTCCAACCCTCATCCTGGTGGTACCTATTTCTGCAACTTCTTCCTCACCTATGCCTGGCGGAGCCCAGCTGCCCATGGCTCCGATCGGCCCTGCTGCCACCCAATCCGTATGTGGTGCTGGCGCGCCGCCAAGCAAGTGTGCACCTTCACCGCCCTGACGACCATGCGTGCAGGGGCCAAGTTCCTCGCCTGCTGGAGCCATCTTCCTCACTAGTGCCGATGCAATCAGCCCCAATATCCCTTACAACCCCATGGGTGGCCCTGTCCTCCTCGACGGCCATTCTTGCGCTGGCAGCTCCCTCATCTGCACCATGTGGTGCCCAACCCGATTATTCGGTGGTGTTGTACATGATGCCGATGCCTCCATCAGCACCAACCGCCATGCCACACGCGGCCGTGGCGTCCCCTGCCGCAACGTGTGTGTAACCGTCAGCCGCGACTTCCGTCCCCACGGAGCTTTCTACGGAGCTCGACCTGATGAATTCTGCGACAACCTCTTTGACGACCGCGGCAACACTATCTTCATCTACACCAGCACCACCTTCAAGGATGGTGCTTCCTACGACACGCGCGACCCCGTCTTTGGTGCCTTCCACAGCTCGTGTGGGCCTGCGTAGGGCGACACCTCATTCAGGACCTCAACTGCTGCCACTACTGCGTCGTGCTAAGGAACACCCCTTCCTCATCTCTGGAGTCCACTACGCTATGCGCAAGTTCGTCGCCAACACTCACGTTCGCGCCTACGCTGTCTCCCTGCACGACTTCTCTCCTGAATCAATCACACAACACGCAGCACTATCATAGGCGACGGTCCCACTCTCATCGACCCCACGAGTGGGCTTGCCTCGACGGCGGGGGCATAACTCACACCGGTGGCAGTAGAACCCCTGGCAGCGTGGCCGCAGGGGCTGGCCAGGTTGCCACAGACAGGCCGACTATTTGCCCATCATGGATTGGGTCCATTATGGTCTGGCCCGATCTGCAACTATTCATGGTGGCCCAGCAACCCCCTCAGGCCCACTATGTCGCGGCCATGCCAGGCGACGCGTGATCTTATCTTCCGCGTCGGCCGTCCGCGCATCATCTTTAGCCTCTGCGCCGCCGCCAGCGGCACCGACGGGTCCTCTAAGCACTGCACCGTTCGTCTCGCCACCAGCTGCGCCTCCGTCGCTATGAGCAGCCATCCTCGCATCCGAGCCTTAGCTGGCTGTTTTCGACAGGGATTTTTCTTGCCACTCAGTATTCCGCGCAGAGCAGCCGTACACGACCTCTTTACCGGCACCTCCAGTGTCCCAACGTAACACGCAGCTTCACCATCTCCAAGGCCGTCCTCTGCGATGGTAGCCTCCACCGTGGCCCCATCTTCGGCTTCTGCACCAGCGCCGTGCATGGAAATTTCTGCGCCTGCTGGGAGCCTCTGTTCCAGTGGCGGCACCCCCCACATTGGTGCGTCCCGCAGGAGCCACCTCCACCTTCTCACCTACAACTCGGTCCATGGCAGCTCCTACCGCAACTCCTTCTGGCTCCCGTGTGATGCTTTTCTTCAGCCAGCCCTTCCGTTGCCGTCCGATGGCCGTGCAGGCCACCACTAGTACCCCTCGAAATGGAGAGAAACACCCCTAGGCTTTGTTTAGCAAAATGTTGTTTGACGTGGAAAGTGGCCCAATCCCCATCTCCCGTGGAACAAAGCCCACGCCGGGGACAACTTCCCCTATCGGGCCAATGTTGCATTTGTCAAGTCTATGTTGAGGTCTGTTATGGGAAAAACCACGTCAACCCATAGGTGAGAAAAAAAATCATCGAGGCAGGCGTGGAATCTCGTCCCTTGCGTCACTTTCTTCCTCACCCTTCTCGGCACCGTGCATTGCTACTTCCGCAAGGTTGACGCCGCCGTCACCTCTCCCATGCGGTGAGCCCGACCACAACGAGTAGGTGCGCCTCCTCCCCCTCCTCATCCTACTGCTCCCCTCCCTCCATCTCCTCCTCCACTTCATGCCCTCCCTACTCCTTTCTTTGTTGCTAGGCTTTGTCAGGTAGTGGCAGCGGTGGCAGCGCCGACGTCGGTGACTGCTGCTCCAACTTCGGCCTAGATTCGGCTCCTCCAGGTGCATATACCTCTCTTCCCCTCCCTCCCTCCTTAACATGCTCCTCTCCCTCCCGTCGCTCCTTCTCCCATGGCCTACGAATGACGGATGGCAAGAGCGCTAGGTGCCCAGCCAGTGCAGTGCAGCTCATCAATCTCAGAATGACATGATTCATTTTTTTTCAATATATGGTTGCAGTAAGGAATAGATTGTCTATCTATTTTTTCTTGGAACAATAAATAGTACTTTTCCTACCATTTTTTTGGGTTAAATGTCATTGCACTTGTGACCGTAGCAATAGCAGAATGCAACGAGTTACATTTTAGTTGAGACACACAGCCCCTCTATTGCAACACTTGTGACGCTTTTGCAACACATGGTGAGTGTTGTAACAAAAGCAATTGCAACCACTATGGGTGTGACAATAGTATCAATTGCAACGAACTAGACGTTGCTAGCGATACGTATTGCGACACACTGGTCGTGTAGCAACACAATGCAATCACAACGCAACGTAGGTGTTGCAATCGTGGTTATTGCTATGCGGAGAAAGCATTGCAATAGATGTTCTCTATTGCCACGTCGCCTAAATGGTTGTTATAGGTGGCTTAGGTTATTGCAACGTCTCTGTAGGTTGGTTGCTATAGAGAGGTCCTCTATTGCTACATTTCTGAATGGTTGCTATAGGTGGCATAGACTATTGCCACGTTACTTAGGTTGGTTGCTACAAAGAGGTCATCTATTGCCACGATTATCGTACCTATTGCCACGACTAAATGTGGTTGTTATATGTGCCATCATATATTGCAACGCCAGATTAATATATTAATAATTCATGTTGCGAGACTTTATTTGGTAGCTTAAATCAATAATCTCAAAACGACAATACATAATGAATGAAGCAACGACATCCATTAAAACGAAATATAATTTGTTCATGCAAATCTTTAACGAAACACACCGAGTGTCAAACTAAATGAGAACACTAGATAGCTTAACACATAATAATGTATCCAGCACAGACAACTGTTTGAATTCATTCGAATCAAAGACCAATGTCTACTGTAACAGCGAAGGTTCCCTTGATATGTATGTTGGCCATCGTCCTACCATTCGTATGCTCCTTCTCAAACTCAAGAGTCGCCCTGAAAAAATCATTGCCATGAGTTAAACTAAAATTCTAGAAGTAAAAATCATTGACATGCATTAGTTAAACAAAAACTCTAGGTACTACTAAAATTTACAAGTATTTTGCAACTTGATGATGGTCAAGATCATTAAAGCATGACAGGCATTTCCGTAACATGCTGGTGATGGTCGATGGATGGTAAGTCCTCTTAACAGTGAGATAATTGTAAGAAAGAATTACATAAATAGATGGTGCATTTCAGAAACATGCATTTTCACCCAAACATAATAATCATCATATGCATTTGTCAAAACATGACGCATTTCATAACAATATGCATGAACATCTGCATGGTAAAGTAAAAGAAAATGCAGCATGTACCTTCCAATGAATGATTGTAGCCATGACGTCTTTCCAGAACCAATAGCAGTAAAAATGCAAAAAGTATACTGCAAGCAATCTGATGCAACTTAAATGGGATAATGTAATTAGAATTGAAGAAAATAAGATGAAAAGGAGCTTCCAGACTGCATGGTGGCCTCCAGCTGGACATTAGGGCCAGTAAATTAAATTGGAGCAACGAAAGTAGAACACATAATTGCTATCAGACTGCTATGTGACTATAATGTAGTGTCAAGCTTAAAAGGCATTAGATAATACACTAAATCCAACAGAAATGTTTCCATGCCAACTATATGCAGCAAGACTGTTTTCATGCTAACTTTCATTAAACTAAAATGAAAGATAGATTATATGTAGTTACACCTATGTCACAACCAAAAAGGCTGGGAATTTTTCTCTTTGCTAAAAGAGCAAGACTGGATAACATACCACATTTCTTTAGAAAAAAGAAAATTACATTTCCTAAAGGCCAATCAGAGATATAAGTTGCACCTCTGAAATTAGCCAAAAAAAATCAGGTATGGTCTGAAACTTGATCTGCAGGATAAAACATATGCCAGTGTGATTCTCAGAACAAGGATATTAACATTCCAGCCTTGAAAAGATACTGACATCTCGATACCTTAGGTATGTCCCATCCTCCTCTTGTAGCCCCTGTGCTTAGATTTCTCACAAGCAAGAACAAAGTTCACTGCAAATGCGTGATTATCCGAATAGCCTATCGACAAAACGAAGAAGATGCTTAACTTTTAACCCCCCCTTAAGATGGCATTTCTTTTCAGCCATGACGTATAAATAGTGGTAACCTGAAGGACTGTCACCGTGATATAAGTAACTACCTTTTTGTTCAAGTGTGTTTTGTTTCTGTGATTTGTTCAAGTGTGTATAAACGGAGGCAAGGTGACAGCTGGGTCCCATGACGGCATCCCCGCAGCATAGACTTCAGGTTAGAATTCAACTTTAGAGTTCAACTCTAGATTTCAGATCTAGTTAGTACCTTGTGTAGTGGAATGCATTTCTTCTCATGCTTTTGGTCCAAGTAATGCTTTTCCTTAGATGTAGCTAGTAGAACTAGTTAGCAGGAAGACATGGGCTTGCCGGGTGATTTGGGAAGGTCTATAGTCGATGAATAAAATTTGTAGAGATTCAGCACATTTGCATGCATCCATACTCTGAACCTTAGCTACAATGTTATAAGTTTGGAGCAAAATCCATTGTAGTGCCTCCAATTGCCTAAATTTATATGGAAACCTGTGATCTATAGGGTGGTTTTGTAACTTGATCTGGATCTAACTCACTTTGAATATAATTATATAATGGAAGAAATTGATTATTTGCAAATTGTCTTTTTATTCTCATGCAATGCCTTGGACTTATAACTTTTATCTAGGGGTAATCTCACATAACACGTCTAATCAATGGTGAGGGCACACACAGGCTAAACACAAACCAAACACTACTTGTCCCTTTCATCTACTCAGGCTCATTCCAGGGCTTTAACCAAACGCTGCCATGAAATCATCTCTACCTGACTAGGCAGCTCAAATGCTCAAGCAACTCACCTAGGGTTCCAACAAAACATGCCCTGGATCTTTGAACTTAATTGAATGAATCAGTATATTTTGTCAGATTATTACACATTGTCTCTGTTTATTATTGAATGAATCACTAGTGATTATTACACATTGTGGCACACTTTTTTTGACACAACTCTTTGGATTATGGCGGTCTAACATGTAAGCTTTGAAGGATCAGCCTCATGCTGAAGGCAGTGCACTATCAAGTGCACAGGTTGTATCCAAAGTGCTCCCCAAGAATAGCAGTAACATCTTCTTGAAGAATATTGGTCTGCAGTCGACAAGCCCATCAAAACCACCCACGGCAAAAGAAAGGGCACTGCATGATCAACTCACGGCTGAAAAACAAGCTTCCGCTGTTCTCCAAGATGGAGTGAATGTGTTGAAGCAGAATTTTTAGAACACAAAGGATGCCCTTCAGAGGACCCAAATGGAGCTGCAAGAGTACAAGAAGGTGATGGAGGAGAACAAGAAGGCAATAGAGGAGAACAATCTTCCGCTTAAGCGTCTTCTGCAGTTCAAATGGTGATAACATATCCAGTCCTTCATCTTGATCATCTTGAAAGCGTGCTGCTATCTTTTGCTGGACCTTACTCAATTTGCTGCTACCTTTGCGGCATGTGAACTGAGTCTGTGAACTGTTGAGTCTGTGATGTCATGATTAACTTGTGTTGTGATGTCATGATGAACTTGTGCTGTGTGATGATGAACAACTTATGACTTTGTCTAAGTTATGTGTCCGGAATATGGTGCATTGTAACTGTGAATTGTGTGCATGGCGTAATCTAAAGCATAGTGCATCTAGAAGCAGCCATGTGGTGCAATCACAAGTGAACACGTGTCCCAACCAAAAACGGCCACATGGAACCACCAGAAGCGACCAGGTGTCCAAACAAAAAACACCCACGCTGAGCCACTAGAAACGACCACATGTCGCAACTGAAAAGACCCACGTGGACCAATCAGATCACGACACATGGACCAATCGGGTCACGACACGTGGTCCAATCGGGTCACGACATGTGGACCAATCGGGTCACGACATGTGGACCAATCGTGTCACGACACATGGACTAATCGGGTCACGACATGTGGACCAATCGGGTCACGACATGTGGACCAATCGCATCACGACATGTGGACCAATTGGATCATGACACATCATCATCTATGTGCATGTTGCCATGTCAACATCCAGCATGGACCCGAGACACGTCAGCAACCAGCGTGGCACCTAGCCACGTCAGCGTGGCACCGGGCCATGTCAGCTGCCAGCATGCACGGCGCCACATGGCAGTCACTTTCATGACGAAATCAGTGACGATTTTCTTTAGTCATAGAAGACGAGCGGTTACACGACAAAAAATGTGTTCATCACGAAAAATGAGCAGTTCTGTGATGAAATTGCCTGATTCGTCACAGTGCGTCAAATGTGACACTCGTTCTATGAGGATCTCAGAATCATCATAAATTCGTCACAGAAGGTTTTCAATGACGAATTTGGCATGTTCTGTGACGAAAGTGTTTTGTCATTAATGTGAAGTTCTGTACTCAGAAGACAAAAATGGACTTGCATTTTGGCCGCCTAATCTTTAGTATCACAACACAATAACACCTCCAATTTATCTTGAGCTCCAAGTTGTTAGTTCAAGGATCTCTTGCTGCCAGTTACTCACAACAATGTTTAAACGAAGCAGACAATCAGCTGAAGCATTGCAGCAGCCATTCTATAGTTTCAAATTTTAACTAATGTTGGGATTCAATTGAGGAAAAAATCAATAATGGTATAAGTTGTGAAGCTGAGAAGTCACATCACTACAAGGTTTTGTAACAAATGCAACGCTTCTGAATTGCAACGCCTAAAATTTGGTTGCTAGAGATGGTTGTATTGCAACCATTCTAAAAAATGGTAGTGATACATGCCTTTAATACGACGGTTTTCAAGTCATTGCGAACCTTTGTTGCATTTGGTGGATGATATTGCAATGGTGAAAACTGGTTGCAGTAGAATTGATTTTTGTTGCAATTATGTGGTAGTACTGCAACCACGTTTGCGTTAGTTACATTTGGTTGTGCCTATTGCTACGTTTATTTTGTGTTGCATAAAATTTCACAAGCGTTGCAAACACTAGATGCTTAATGCAACGAGAACTTTGATAGGCGAAGCAAAAGTGGTTCGCAATTACAACGCTGTTTTGGGGTTGCAACTGCTACAACTTATTGCAATGAGGACTCTAGAGGGCAAAGCAAAATTGATTCTCAATTGCATCGCTTTTGGGGAGTTGCAGCTGTTACATGCTTATTGCAACGAGAACTAGTAGCTGAGGCTGATTTGGATTGAGCCTTGTATATGATATATTATGAAAAAATACAATTCATAGTAAAAATTGAACTTGGCTAATTTTGAATTTAGATTTTATTGTAATTATTGATTTTGAGAAAGAAGTTTGAATTGGTGGGGAAACAATCTATCATTAGAGACAAAATATAAAAAATAAAAAAAGCGTCATGGTATGGAATGGAACCAAGGTCCTGAATACTACACTAGTATATGACTTACCACTACACCATTATAATGTTAGTGTTAGCTAGCATCGTTCAAGCCTTTTTCATGTTTCTATGTGGTCAACTTATAGTAACCTTATAGACATTAAAATAGAAAAGTTACTTTACAGGATTCTATTAGTTAGTTACATTACACTCGGTACGGTCCCACCAGCTGGTCCCACCTCGACCACGTGGCACTGCAGTCCCACTTTAACAACATTTGAAGCAGTAAATGATTTTAGATGGAAAAGTCATAAACATAAGAGTTATAGAACTCAAGATCTACACTTTGTATTATAATCATTTTTGCATTTGACAGATTTTGAACGATTCAAATTTGAATTTAAAAAAATTACAAAGAAAAATCAATTTTTGAAACCCTAGATGGTTTCACATTTTTTTTGTTTTCTATCTAATGCAACACCAAAAAACTGTTGCAATAGGCCTAAAATGGTTGCAATAGACACAATATCAGGAACCCAAACAATTTTAAATTGTCACCGGCCGCGACTGCCAAGTCACCTAGCCTCACCTTGAGGATGTGTCGATGCGGTCCCACCTTGAGGATGTGGTGATGCGGTCCTACCAACGGGTCTCCCCTTAAAAAAATAGTAATTAAATATGTATGTGTAGGCAAGAAAAAATCGAAAATATAAAAATTGTGTGGATTATGGTTCGAACTATGCACCTCCTACTTCAACTAAAGCACTTTTACCACTACACTACATAACATTTTGTGTTTTTCCATTGCATTCAACATTTTTGTACTTGGTTTTGCCACCGGCCAACTGCGGCCGCGCTCGACCGAGCCCCGGCTGGTAGTGCCACGCGACCGGCTACGCCACGGCCCCGGTCGGCTGCAGCTACCCTCTAGCCTCCCGCACCACAGCCCTGGCTGTCCGCAGCCTCCCATGCCACACAGCGGCCGAGCCCCGACCGGCCGCAGCCAGCCGCGCGGCGGCCCCGGTCGGCCGCGCCCTGGCCGCGGCTGGCCGAGCCCTAGCTGCAGCAAGGCTGTGGCTGGCCGAGCCCCCACAATCCACTCATGAAGTACATTAAGATTTATTGGACAACTCTTATTTTGGTGATTTGTTCATCCAACAAAATGGTAATACCATTGTTCACAAAATTTGCAGGTCGTGCCACGCCGCGGCCGAGCCACGGCCGACTACACCACGACCCTAGCCGGCCGCAGCCGCCCTATATCCTCCCACGCCATGGCCTCAGCCGGCCGCAGTCTCCCACGCCACACAGCAGCCGAGCCCCGACCGGCCGCAGTCAGCCGCGCGGCGGCCCCGGCCGGCTGCGCCCTGGCCGCGACCGGCCACGCCCTAGCTGCAGCAAGGCCGTGGCTGGCCGAGCCCCCACAATCCACTCATGAAGTTCATTAAGATTTATTAGACAACTCTTATTTTGGTCATTTGTTCATCCAACAAAATGGTATACCATTGTTCACAAAATTAACATGTGTCACTTATACTCATGAAACCATATGAGTGAGTTGTAAAATTTTTGCCTTCTGTCTAATTCAACACTGAAAAAGTGTTACAATAGGCCTAAAATGGTCAATAGACAAAATGCCAAGAATTTAATTAGCAAAAAAGTCTGCTTGGGGATCGAACCTGCGACCTTTGGAACAAAAGTGACGTGTGCAAACCACTAGGATAAGCATTAGTTTATGTTGTATTAGGGTGTTTTTTTGAACTGCAATAAATCTTAGAAAACAAATTTGAAAAGATATGTGGCTATACAACACATTTTGGTTCCATAACCATCCCATAAAAGTTTCAAACGATTTTGACAAAGTGATACTATACATCTTTCACAAGTAGGAACATGTCTCACTTAGCTACATAGGACTATTTTAGCTATATATGTCTTTGTGAGGGATATTCAGCAACTCTTTATCGAAATCACTTGAATTTTTTATGTGATGCTCATACACTAAAATCATGTGGCTACACAACTTTTTAGATTTTTCTAGCCACTTTATGATATTTTCACATTTATTCCTTAGTAATTCAATAAATAATTACAGTTTTAGCAAAACTTGATCAAAAAATTCCATAGATTCACACGACAACATATTTAGGGTCCATAACCATCTCATAAAAGTTTCAAACCATTATGACAAAGTGATACTATACATTCTTTCACAACTAGGAACATATCTCACTTAGCTGTATAGGACTATGTGAGCCATATATGCTTTTGTGAGGGATATTCAACAACTCTTTATTGAAATCACTTAAATTTTTTATGTGACCCTCATACACCAAAATCATGTGACTACATAACTTTTTAGATTTTTCTAGACACTTTATGATATTTTGACATTTATTCCTTAGTAATTCAATAAATAATTACAGTAATAGCAAAACTTGATCAGAAAATTCCATATTTTCACACAACAACATATTTTGGCTCCATAACCATCCCATAAAAATTTCAAATAATTTCTAAAATAAATAAACTAATTTATAAATATTCTAATCTAAAAACTAATTTCTAATTTTCTAAATTAATTACATTAATTCTAAACTAATTAATAAAGAGAGGAAACTTACCCGAGAGGAGGAGAGGAGGGGAGGGGCGGCGGCAGGCGTGTGGGTGACGACAGCTGTCGTAGCCCCTTTATATTGGCACGGCAGTCGCTGTCTGCCACGGCTATTGGAGCCTACCGCCGTGGCCCACAGTGGTAGGTTCTCGCGGGCCCACCGCTAGGCCACGCGGCGAGCCGACCGTTGGAGGTAGGCCTACCGCATTGGCCCAGGGCGGCTGGACTCCCTAGCTGCCGTAGGCCACGGCGGTAGGCCCTAACCGCCGTGGCCCATGGCGGTGGTCGTATAGTTTTGATAAATTTCAAAACGATACAATTTTACAAAATTAAAAATATAAAAAATTCCAATCCCACGACCCAATCCCCTCCTCTCCTCTCACCGCGACGCCGCCACACGCCCCTCCTTCTCTCCTCTCCCCGCGCCGCCACCGCCTGCCCTCCTCCTCTCCCCGCTCTGGTGCCCCAGCGTCGCTCCCCCTCCGACTTCATCAACGCCATCCATTCTCCCCTCCTCAAACCCTAGACCCCGATCCATCTGATGTCTTCCCTTGATGCCGCACTCCATCATCACCCGTGGATGCCTCCTCCCGTCACCGGAAGACCCCGCATGCGCTCGTGTACACCACCGCCGGCATCGCCCGGGATCTACAACACGTAGGCAGCTGCCCCCGTCATCGGAAGACTCTGCTGGCCCCCGTGTACACTGCTGCCCATGGCTCTAGGTACACTTCATCGTCGCTCGGGTCTGCAGCACACAAGTTATGCTGCGCCACCACACAAATCAGAGCGCGAGTGGGTGTCGATGGCTATCCCTATGCTGTTTTCTCAATCAGATGTGCCACCTACAACTACTCTAGAGCCATTGCCTCCTCTAATTGCCTCACCTCTAGCAGATTCGACATCGTCAAACATAGGTACAGTCCTCCCTCCCTCCTTGGCATCAAAAAATGGAATTAATGCATCAGATGGAATTTCAATTCCATCACTGAATCTGACATTGACTTCACTGCAACATCCTCTCCTTTTCAGTCATTCTAGGAACCCTCACTTCTTGACGGTGTTATGAAGAGTCGATAATCGTCAATTGGAAGAGGAGTACTGTGATGGGTGCCCACATATTCAATGATAGCCTGTGCAACTTGCAGTCATGGTGCCATGGGGTCAGTGGGTTCACCCGTGATTTCATGACAGTGTTTGGTTAAAGCCCTGGAATGAGCCTGAGTAGATGAAAGGGACAAGCAGTGTTTGGTTTGTGTGTAGCCTGTGTGTGCCCTCACCATTGATTAGACGTGTTATGTGAGATTACCCCTAGATAAATGTTATAAGTCCAAGGCATTGCATGAGAATAAAAAGACAATTTGCACATAATCAATTTCTTCCATTATATAATTATATTCAAAGTGAGTTAGATCCGGATCAAGTTACAAAACCACCCTATAGATCACAGGTTTCCATATAAATTTAGGCAATTGGAGGCACTACAATGGATTTTGCTCCAAACTTCTGCCATTGTAGCTAAGGTTCAGAGTATGGATGCATGCAAATATGTTGAATCTCTACAAATTTTATTCATTGACTATAGACCTTCCCAAATCACCCGGCAAGCCCATGTCTTCCTGCTAACTAGTTCTGCTAGCTACATCTAAGGAAAAGCATTACTTGGACCAAAAGCATGAGAAGAAATGCATTCCAGTACACAAGATACTAACTAGATCTGAAATCTAGAGTTGAACTCTAAAGTTGAATTCTAACCTGAAGTCTATGTTGCGGGGATGCCGTCATGGGACCCAGCTGTCACCTTGCCTCCGCGGGGACACCACCACAGTGCGCCAAGGACACCTCTGTCGGCCCGCCAGGGACACCGCCACACAGCCGCCCCCGTCCGCCCGTCGGGGATGCCGCCACACAGCAGCCTCCGTCCACCTACCGGGGAGGCCGCCATGTAGCAGCCGCAGCCGCCCGCTGGTGACACCTCTGCCACCGCAGTCATTCACGACTTCGCCCTCCTCCACAAGCCAGGTGTGCCATGTGCGACGCGACAGATTGAGTTTCGGTTTCTTTGTTTATCGAACATGGGAATTCATGTTCTAGTTATTAAATAAAGAAATATGTAATCCTCTACCACAAAACATTGAATGGTGCAGTGGTAAGACTTCCTCCCAGGTGTCGTCCCATCTGCGATTCGAATCCTGGAGAAAGCACTTTTTTTGCCGAATAAAAACCTGGTCCGGAGACGGTTATTAAAAAATAAGGCCGGCCCAATCAAAAAATAAGGCTGTTAAGTACCTAATTTAGCCGTCAATATACTCATGAATAAAGGAGCAAAATGCATTTCTTCCTCGTATTTAGTTTAGAATGATGTAGTTCCACTTGTCCTTGGAGATTATTTGATTGCAGGAAAACAATTATAAAAGAAGTGATAAACTCACCTTCTATGATCCATGCCACATCACCTCAGCCAAGGAGGGGCTGCCACCTAGGATTCCATGCATGCAAGCCATGTCATCAATCCAAGGGAAGCACACCCCGACGAATTAGAGGAAGACACGTGGACGTCACATGGATTGAAGGGCCCTCGAGGACCCAAACCGACTCCATTTCTTACATCCACCGAGAATACACCCAAGAACCCACATATCAGCCAGCAGGCTAAAGGAGGGGGCCAGCCGGGCCCACAAGGGGTCGGCCGAACTGTGGGTTTGACCGAACCGACCTTGGCTCGGTTGATCTCCCCCCTCCACATGGTGCTTCCTGATTGGTCTTAGAGTGGATTCCCAGGGTGTTTGGGGTGCTGTCGCGCCGGTGCCCGGGCCTATAAATAGAAGGGGAGGGGGTTCATTTATAAGAAACTCATCTTGTAACCCCTCTCTCACTTTTGGTTTCCAAGGCTAGGAGGTAGGCTCGAGTAGTTCTGCTTCAGGTTCCAAGTCTACTTGGGATCTAGGTATGAGTCCTCTTGTATCTTTATTTCTTTGTATGACTTTGATCTACTTCAGTTATTCAACTATTTCATATAAAGTAGTGCTTGCATGCATGGGTGATTTGTTCATGTGTTCTTCATCCGTTCATCATTTAGAGTCTCCTGTTCTTGATGAACAAGGCCTTTCGATCCAGTTAACGGATGACTTATTCATGTTTTCTTTGTTTGTTCATAAGATAGAGGCTCGTGTTCTTCGCGAACCTGATCCTTTGATCTTATGGAGTAGACGTAGAAGAACACGAATCTGTTTGTATGACTAGCTTGGTTTGATCATGTTAGATTACGTGTTTGTATTGTATGAAGTTCGAGTTAAGCTACGATACTCGGTGGAAGTGGCTAGTTATCTGGTGGCTCTGACCTGGGTCACAATAGCACGGCTGGTCACAGTCTAGTTTACAATGCAAGCATGGCACTTGGGATGAGTAGCTGCGTTGCATATGAGCGTGCCCCACGGTTTGTCTTGAGGTAGGCCGCGGTAGTGATAGCCGTTGGACCCTTTGTAGTCCTCCACATTCGGGTATCATTGTAGGAGTCTAAAATCTAGCAACCGACATCGTGCGGAAGTGGTGCGGGAGGCTAGCTCCCCGTTTGTGCTTGGGTGCTGAGCTGATATTCATTCAATGCTTGTGTGCCTAACTTGTATCAGCTGACTTTGTGTGTTTAGTACATTAGAACCTAAAGCTAACTCATATGTTGCCTCCTAAGATGTAGTGTGCCTTTGAGAGATGAGTTCAAGTGTGTTCACACTACCCCATCACTATCATATCTTACCCAGTATTTGAGAATCTGATTTACTTCTGTCTATGATTTATATTCATTGCAATAGTGTTGGTCTTGTTAATCCAACCCTACCTTCCTTGGATTCGATACCCTTTGGAATACTGCCTTAGGGAAATGCTACAATGGTATACCCGTGCGCTTGCGGATTCTTTGTGGTAATTATGATTACCATCAGACATTTCTGGCTTCGTTGCTAGGAACTCACGAACATAGGAGCAATGTTAAGAAATGCCAAAAAGCATTTCTGGCACCGTTGCCGGGGAAGGCAAAAGATAAACAAGACAACACTTTGCATATGTTGATAATCATGATAGGGTAAAGCAATTATGAATGCAGGCTAACTTTGATTATCTTCTTTATCTTTGGATGATGAAGACTATGACTGGTTTCGACTTACCGCTGAATTTCATAGAAGATCCTGAGTCACTTGTGATGATGAAAGGTCGAATTCATTTCGACCCTCAACGTGCACGTTCGGAAGTCGACCCAGCTTCCTCAGTACCATCCACATCAACTCCTATGGCCGAGAAGACTCTCCGCGAGTACTCTGCTCCCTCTGCTGACCACGTGCTGACAGGCCCCACGATCAACACTAGTAATAGAAACTTTGAGATCAAGACAGGCCTCATTACGATGGTACAGACTAGCCCATTCTGTGGCAAGCCTAATGAAGATGCAAGCACCCATTTGCAGCAGTTCCTGGAACTGTGCAGCACCTTCACCATAAGAGGAGTGGAGGAAGATGCTATTTGTCTGCAACTTTTTCCGTTCTCACTCTTGGGAAAGGCGAAGCAGTACGAACCGTGAAAAGATTAATACTTGGGCAAAATGCTCCGCGACATTCCTTGTGAAGTTCTTTCTGTTGGGTAAAACCAATGCCATGTAGGGAAGGATTTCGACTTTCCAGCAAGCAGCAAGTGAAACTATTCCAGAAGCTTGGGAAAGGCTCCAAGAGTACATCTTAGCATGTCCTCATCACGGGATGGACAACTGGCTTATTCTTCAAAAGTTCTATAATGGTTGCCTCCGACAACCCAAGGACATGTTGATGCTGCTACTGGAGGAGCTTTCTTCTCACTTACCATTACTGATGTGACAACACTTATTGAGAATATGGTTTCCAACCAAGGGTGGAGTGATGATCGACTCCAACCACGTCAAAGGGGTACACATACCGTCAAGGAAGCGGATATGCTGAATGCCAAGATTGACCTATTAACGAAAAGAATGGATGACTTGACCAATGAGAAGGCTGCCATGGCCACTACTACTCAAGCTATGGATTCTCACATGACCTGTGAAGTCTGTGGTAACACTGGGCATTCAAGGAATCACTGTCCTGAAACTCAGGAGGGTGTGATGTACATGAACAACAATAATAACGACTATGGTCCACAAGGAGGTCAAACGTGGAATCAACCACACCCTTATTATCAAGGAGGTAATCAAGGTAATTCTTTCAACCCAAACCAACCTTCCTCGAAATATCTTATTTTTGGGCAAGCTAAGATCAATGAGAGTTTCAACAAGAAAACAGCTGCCTATGATAAAACTTTGGATAGCCTCAACATTAAAATTGATGGTCTTTCTTCTGCTCTTAAGAACCAGCTTAAGCTTTAATAAAAGGATAGAAACCCAGTTGGCTCAGCTAGCTGCTTTGGTTCCCTCTACTGAGGACGGGAGGATCCCGGGGCAACCCGTGTCCTCTCGTGAAAATGTTAGTGTGGTGTCTACCAGATGGGGTAAGCCATCTAGGCAGGCACATGCTCCTGACTATGCAGGGAGGCCAATACAGCAGATTCTTGATCCATTGGAATCATCAGCAGTTGTACATAGGAAAGTCCCCAGTTATCCGGCTATCACATGCACAATCTATTATAAAAAGATGAGGCACGCTCTTTGTGACCTTGGTGCAAGTGTTAACCATATGTCCAAGGCCATGTTCGAACAATTGGGGTATCCTACTCTTACTCCAACCTTGAAGAAAGTTCAACTTGCTGATGCATCGATCCAACATCCAGAGGGGATAGTTGAGAGCCTATTGGTGCACGTCAAAGGTTTGTGTGTCTTCACGGATTTTGTGGTCCTTGATATGCAGGATGATGCAGGAATGCCACTCATTCTTGGGAGGCCATTTCTAAGTGACGTCATGGCAAGAATCAATGTCGGAAGTTGAATGATCCAGTTCCGCATTGGGAGGCAGGACTTAATGTTCCGATTTCAAGCAACAGAAGAGCAGTGCTCCTTAGTGCAGAATAATGATGAGCAATCAGGGGAATGGACGGAGCCACGACCCTAGCCAAAGCGACTTCTGACCACACCAACTAAATCAAAGAAAACTAGGGAAGTGTGGCGGAAGGTACAAAAGCCATCCCCATCCATTTCTCGGGAATGAGATGACGAGCGATACTGATCACCGAGAAAAGTCTCGCTCTCGAACTCTAAATAGTGAGTCCTTTTTGCCAAAAGGTAAAATTGGAATTTATCTCATATTTTCCTTTCAAAATTTTATTTGATTTTTCCAAAATGCATATTTGAATTTTCCAACCTTGCATTTGCATGCTAGATTTTTCTAGCCAATTTCCCTTTTCGAATAAAATTTTAGAAAATAATTTCTGAGTTTAGAAAATCTTTGAAAAATTATTTGAGCAATATTTTGGGCAAATTTGGACCGAGGCACTTGAGCATGTCACCAGGTAACTGTTAGGGTGCAGCTGGCCCAAGCTGGGGCCAAGTGGGCCCGACCGGGGGTCGGCCGACCCTAGCGTTTGGCCAAACCTACGAACGGTCAAGTGGGCCCCACTTGCTCCAACGTGTCCTAGGCGTTGCACCCCGGCTATGTCTTGATGTTCGGAACATTTTCCTATAAATAGAAGAAGGATAGGAAGATCTTCACTCATTCACTCATTTTCATCACACTCCCCCTCTCTACTCTTTGGCTCCTTGGTTTCTTGGATTTTTTGCTCAGGATTGAAGTGTCAAGCACTCTCCCCAAATTGTTGCTGAATATTCATCATTGTTGGAGCAAGCTCCGTAAGAATTTCATTTCGATTATGCTAATCCTTCACTGAGTTGCTCGTGTTGTTCAATTGTTGTGTAAGCATGAGTTGGGTTGCCGGTGCAATCCGGAGGGTGAATCGCTCACGCTGTGCATGAGACGGAGGAAGCTCATCCCGCCATTCCGGAGCTACACCAAGCCCAATGTCGGAACCTCATTGTTCTAGTGTTTTCGGTGATTGGGTTACTAGGAGCGCATCGAGGAGAGTAGCCATTGAAGGACTGATTTGGCGACTAGAGAGGGGGGGAGTGAATGGGTGCGGATAAAAAATTCTCTGATAGAAAACCGGCTAAGTCCCAAAGTCACAAGCAAGGGTTCTCACACGAACTTGCCAAGGTCATGTAGTCACAACAGACCTACCAACCCTAGGAACAAGTCTCAACTCAACTCAAAGCGGAAGCACAACTCAAGGGACAAAGGACTTAGGCAATCTGCAGTGCCTAGGACGGACGGTCCGACTTGGGGTCACGGACGGTCCATCAGTCACCGGCGGACGGTCCGACCCCCCTCGGACGGACGGTCCGTTCTTGCCTTGCAGATGGTCCGATGACGGCGGACGGTCCGTGATGCACTGGCGGAAGGTCCATCAAACCTCCAGCAGCAAAACCCTAGCACTCCAACTGATCGCCGCGCGAGCTCGCAAGAACTAGACAAACTGGTGACCCGTGGACGGTCTGTGGGGATCCTACGGACGGTCCGTCCCTCGCGACCAGAAGCAGAAACAGCCTAGCCTGCGAAGTCAACTCCACCTAGCCTTCCATGGATCTCCCAAACGGCTGTATGGATTGAGACAAGATTTGGGGGAGATATGGAGTGTCCCTAGGGGATGCTATGCCCAAAAGCTTGGAGCCTCAAACACACTAAATCGTCAGGAATCGATCACACACCAATTTCAAGAACAAAGCTAGGGAACCACCCGAAATCATTGAATCGAGGGCCAAATCCGGAGTTTGAGGGGTCAAGATCAAGCACAAAGATGCACAAGACATCTATCCATGATCCCCACAAAGAAATCTGAACACAAACACCACAAAATCGAATGAACAAACCACACACAAAAATCCCGCAAAATAGCCCGAAAAAGACATGAAAATCACTCGAGCCAAGAGAAGAAAATCGACGCAACCATGAATGCTTCCATACAACCAGAGGTCAGATTCTCTACAAAATCATGAAGAAAATCTAGCCTAAAGAGCAGAAAAAATGAGAAGCAGTACGGATGGATGAGTTTCCGTGGAACCCTAGACCTATATATATGAAGTCTCTTTGGGTTGGGCAACTGACCAAGCTACCCCTAGAACATAAAGGAAGATACACACCCCTCAGTGGCAAGATAGTCAAGTAGCAATCTTTCTTCATCGGGTGGCCACGCCTTCGTCGCAGTCTGCGTCCTCTCGACTCAAGCCCCGCGATCCAGCCGCGTGTCCCCAGACATCGAAGCTTCTCGGTGCACCAGATCTCGTCTCCGTCCGGCGAGCCTCCGCCGCAAACCCACGTGCAGACTCCGGTCGTGAGCCGCTACCCTACACCGGCTCATGTCCACGACTTCGTCTTGCTTTTCTTGCCACCGTGCGGCCCGCAGTTGGTCCCGTTCGGCCACCGGGTCCATCGAGCCGAGCCTACTTGTCTCTCCACTCCTCGGAGCCCCCGCAAGGCTAAGACCTTTCAAGCCCACACTTCACCTGCACCAACGCAAATCAAGCCGCAACCTGCACCTACAATACTCGGCCAAGAGTCAGTCCACACCACGTTGTCAATCACTCATCACACCAAGGAGCGACCATCCAACGGTCCTCGGACGCTCTGGTCCTCAACCGCCCCCTTGATAAGTCAATTGACAACACACATAATAACCAATTTAGAGAAAAGAGAAAAAGATAAAAAACGAACAAAAAACTCAAACAAGTGATCAAAAGCCAAACAAAAGGTAAAACAAGATCACTTGAGAGTGAAAAAATCTCGGTCCCCTATGGCAAGGGCAACGACTCGACACAACCGAGATAAAATGCTCTAAAATTGCTGACTCCTCAAGGTGAGGCAAAAGGGCTCGACTGTCGGGCATACACCCCGGGTACTCATGCAAGGAAGGATAAAGACGGAGTCCTACTAGAATTCCCCTGTAATCCTACTAGGACTCGTTTTGTGTAATACTACTAGGACTCCTACCTTGTAACCAACTAGGCACCCACCCCTGGACTATATAAAGGAGGGCCGGGTACCTAGGAGGACAACTCATCTCAACCAATCCAACACCAAGCGCAGGGCGCCATACTTGATACCCCAAATTGGACATAGGGTTCACTACTCTGGCGGCCCGAACCTGTATAAATCTTGTGTCCCGTGTCCCTGCCTTCAGCTTCGAGTTCCAGGTCTCCCGATCATGATTCTCCACCGCACAATCTACTACTTCAGGTACCCCTTGGTAGGTTTGCAGGTCTAAAACACTGACAGCTGGCACGCCAGGTAGGGATGATCATCGACACTACGCTTTGGCCACAGCTTTGGGTGTACCGAGTTTTCGGAGGTCACAATGGCTGTATCCCAAGAAGGCAATCTCAAGCCCGCTCTAGTGGCAACCGTTCCATGGATTTCGTACCCTAAGTACTCGCGTACCGTACCATGGGTCCAAGTACCCTAAGTACTCGCGCTCTGTACCATGGGTTTCGTACCCTAAGTACTCGTGCACCGTACCATGGGTTTCGTACCCTAAGTACTCGCGCTCTGTACCATGGGTCCTAGTACCCTAAGTACTCAAGTCGACGCTAACGGTCGCACCCAAGCCCACTCCAGTGGCACAAGTCGACGCTAACGGTCGCACCCAAGCCCACTCTGGTGGCACAAGTCGACGCTAAGGGTCGCACCAAAGCCCACTCCGGTGGCACAAGTCAACGCTAACGGTCACACCCAAGTCCGCTCCGGCGGTACAAGTCGACGCCAACGGTCGCACCTAAAGTCTGCTCTGGTGGCACAAGTCGACTTCGGTAGTCGCAATCTTAAGTCGACTTCAACAGTCGCAATCTTAAGCCCACTCTGGCGGCAAAAACTACTCATTTTTTCTCTGGTTTTTCATTCGATTTTGCCTTCCGGAAGTGCTTTTCGTTTTTTGCTCTCAAGTCCGCTCCCCGTGGCAATCTAAAGTCAACTTCAGTTTTCAAGTCACATATCAAAAGTTCGCTCCGCGTGGCAATCTAAAGTCGATTTCGGTTTTCAGGTCGCATTCTAAAGTCTGCTATGCGCGACATAAAGTCGACTTCTAAAGTCGCATATCAAAGTCCGCTCTGTGCGGCAATACAAAGTCGACTTCGGTTTTCAAGTTGCATCTCAAAGTCCGCTCCGCGCGGCACAAAGTTGACTTCGGTTTTCAAGTCGCATTCTAAAAGTCTGCTCTGCCGGCATCTAAAGTCGACATCGGTCGCATCTAAAGTCTGCTCTGACGGCACGGCTACTTCTCAAGCTCCACTCGGAAACTCTCCAGCTCGGGGGCTGCATTCAAATTACTACTCGAGAACAACTCTAGCAGACTTCGCTCGCTCTCAAGCTCGGGGGCTCTACAACAATAACTACTCGACGTGGCTCATACAGCTCTCTTATCTCGGGGGCTACATGCTGCAAGAGTACTCGGATGATGGCTTTCGCGAACACTGAAGACCCTTGGATTGATTATCTAATCATTTCAAGGCTCGGGGGCTGCTATTCTACACCCATCATTCAATTTTTTCAAGACGGAAGATTCAGAATCAAGATTGACCCTCGGCTAGAGTCCGCAACTCAACCTAAGGCTCGGGGGCTACTCCATATGGAGTGCAATTTTGTAATCGCACTTCCATATAATCTAGACTTCAAGACTAATGAGCTGGACCACCTTCCAGCCTCGTGGCAGTTCAAGTAATATTGATGACTTCTCCAAGCAGTACTCGAGGACACTCAAGAACTACTTAAAGAGGCTTCAAGACTACTCAAACTACTACTCTCGACTACAACGTGCTCGCGGGCTTGTCGGGCATACACCCTGAGTACCCATGCAAGGAAGGATGAAGACGAAGTCCTACCAGAATTCTCATGTAATCCTACTAGGACTCGTTCTGTGTAATCCTACTAGGACTCCTACCTTGTAACCGACTAGGCACCCGCCCCCTGGAGTATATAAAGGAGGGTCGGGTACCTAGGAGGACAACTCATCTCAACCAATCCAACACCAAGCGCAGGCGCCATACTTGATACCCTAAACAGGACATAGGGTTCGCTACTCTAGCGGCCCGAACCTATATAAATGTTGTGTCCCGTGTCCCTGCCTTCAACTTCGAGTTCTAGGTCTCCCAATCACGATCCTCCACCACACAATCTACTACTTCAGGTACCCCTTGGTAGGTTTGCTGGTCTAAAACACCGACATCGACACCATCGACAAAAGAACACACAAATCAAATCAGGCGACAAAGAGCTCCTAAAGCATGAGTATAAGCTCCCCCTGAACAAATGCATTTCTCCCCATTTTTCTCCCCCTTGATGCAAAACTCCCCCTTCTTGGGTACTTCTCTCCCACAAAAAGAATTGGGTACTTTTCTCCCCCTTGTTGGTAATGCATGAATCATGTCTACAAAAGCAAGCATGTGCTTCTCAAATAGACAACAAGCACTACAACATGCTAAAAATGAGACATAGACAAGCAAGGAAGCCACATATTCAATACAAGCATCGCCAACAAGATAGAAAGGAACATATAAGCATGTGACATAGCCATAATCAAAATGAAGCATTTTTCAACAAAATTTCCCTCTCATGAGAATAGGACCTCAACATGGCTAAAAAGAGCACAAACAACATATAACCCACAAACTTCATGCAAGGTCACAAGTTCTCATCGCAATATCATCATAAACACCTACAAGCTATCTCATGTCATGTCAAAGCCACTGAGCCATGTGTCTACTTCTAAACATGAGACTTCTCAATGGTAGACATCATGCAACGGTTTAGCACCCAAGATAAGGAATTTAAAGCACATGTGACATGGAAGCATATTTTTCAAGCATAGGCATCTCATATACCAATTTCATGATTTAAAATTAAGCATGGTACATGAAATGCCTTTGCATTAAAAAGAAGCTTAGGCTCCTCCACAAGGTAACATGTAGGCTAAACATTCATGATGAGAAATGGGTCTTTGACCCCAAGTGAAAAGAGCATGATACCCAAGCACAATTTAAGCAAGATATAGCCATTTGAGCACAAAATGAGCATGAAAGGCATTCAACTCACAAGAGAGGATCATATATAGCATTTTCAAAAAAATAAGCCATTCACATGCATATACATCCCAAAGCTACCAAGAGCATAGCTATACATCACAAGAGCTCACTTGCAAGATCATAAGCTCACATCCAGCATATCACAGTGATAAATGTATATAAAAGAAGCACATCTCTAAAGCATATGGTACAAATACAGTCTATGGTAAACATGATATGATACAGGAAAGAAAATGCAACATGCATATGTACATGAGACTCCCAACCCAAACTCAAAAAGGAAAAAACTACACCAAGCTCACCCCGCAAACGAGCAAATTTAGCTTGGTCCAAAGGTTTTGTCAGGATATCAGTGAGCTGTTTCTGGGTTGGCACATGGATTAAGTCTATGTTTCCCTTCTCCACATTGTCTCTCAGAGAGTGGTACCTCACCTCTATATGTTTGGTTCTGGAGTGTAGCAAGGGATTCTTGGAAAAACAAATGGCACTCGTGCTATCACACATGAGAGGAACATGGGTACACTCCTCACCCAAGTCACTCAGCGTGTATGTGATCCAAAGCAGCTGGGAGCAACAACTAGTGGCAGCTACATACTCGGCTTCTATGGTAGACTGAGCCACACTTGACTGTTTGCGAGAAGACCGAGAAACAAGCGAGGAACCCAAAAACTGACACGTCCCCGAAGTCGACTTCTTATCGACTCGACACCCCCACAAAGTCGACATCCGAAAAACTGAGAAGCGAAAGGGAAGAGGACGCTGAATACCAAAACCAAGCTCAGGAGTATATCGAAGATACCTGAAATCCGCTTGACGGCCTGCCGATGTGAAGTCCTCGACAACGCTTGAAAATGAGCGCACAGGCACACAGCGAATTGTACGTCCAGCCTCGTCGCCGTCAAGTACAAGAGGGAGCCTATCATGCTCCGGTACTCCTTCTGGTCCACGGGCTCTCCATCCTCATCTGCATCCAGCGCTGTTGTCGTACTCATCGGTGTCGACTGGGGCTTCGAGTCGTCCATCTTAAACTTCTTGAGGATGTCCTTCGTGTACACGGTCCGTAAAAGCGAACAGAACCGTCAGAAGGTTAACGAAAAATACGAACGGTCCGTTCTTGCCTCGCGGACGATCCGATGACGGCGGACAGTCCGTGATGCACTGGCGGACGGTTTGTGAAACCTCTAGCAGCAAAACCAACCTCTAGCAGCAAAACCCTAGCACCCCAACCGATCGACGTGCGAGCTCGCAAGAACTGGACGAACACTCGACGAACTGGTGACTCACGGACGGTTTGTGGGGACCCTATGGACGGTCCGTCCCTCGCAATTAGAAGCAGAAACAACCTAGCCCGTGAAGTCAACTCCACCTAGCCTTCCATGGATCTCCCAAACGGCTGTATGGATTGAGACAAGATTTAGGGAAGATGTGAAGCGTCCCTAGGGGATGCTATGCCGAAAAACTTGGAGCCTCAAACACACTAAATCACCGGGAATCGATCACACACCGAGCTCAAGAACAAAGCCAGGGAACCACCTGAAATCCTTGAATCGGAGGCCAAATCCGGAGTTTGAGGGGTCAAGATCAAGCACAAAGATGCACAAGACATCTATCCATGATCCCCACAAAGAAATCTGAACACAAACACCTCCGAATTGAAGGAACAAGCCATGCACGAAAATCACACAAAATAGCCCCAAAAAACAAGAAAAACACTCGAGCCAAGAGAACGAAATCGACGCAACCATGAATGCTTCCATACAACCAGAGGTCAGATTCTCTACAAAATCATGAAGAAAATCTAGCCTGAAGAGCAGGGAAAATGAGAACCAGTCCGGATGGATGAGTTGCCTTGGAACCCTAGAGCTATATATATGAAGTCTCTTCGGGTTAGGCAAATGACCAAGCTACCCCTAGAATATAAAGGAAGATACACACCCCTCAGGGGCAAGATGGTCAAGTAGCAATCTTTCTTCATCAGGCGGCCACACCTTCGCCGCAGTCCGTGTCCTCCCGACGCAAGCCCTGCGATCTCGCCGCGTGTCCCCCGGCATCGAAGCTTCTCAGCGCGCCCGGGCCCCGTCTCCGTCCGCCGAGCCTCCGGTCTTGGTTTTGTGGCTCTACCAAGTAACCCGACGGTTTTGTGGTGAATCGCCGCAAACCCCACGTGTAGACTCCGGTCGTGAGCCGCTCTCGCACCGGCTCCTGTCTACGACTTCGTCTTGCTTTTCTTGCCACCATGCGGCCCGCACTTGATCCCGTTTGGCCACCAGGTCCATCGAGTCAAACCTACTTGTCTCTCCACTCCTCGGAGGCCCCGCAAGGCTAAGACCTTTCACGCCCACTCTTCACCTGACTAATGCAAATCAAGCCACAAGCTGCACCTGTAATACTCGGCAAAGAGTCAATCCACACCACATTGTCAATCACTCATCACACCAAGGAGCGACCATCCAACGGTCCTCGGATGCTCCGGTCCACAGCCTCAGCCTACCACACCTCTGTCTGGCACGTGGACCTCTACCAGGTACATGCCTGGGGTTACACCCGGATATGCCCCGGGCTGGGATCAGGCCATATACCAGTAGGGTGCGAGTAGCTCGTTTTGGACTAGCGCAGGTAGCGATGAGTGGGCCATGCCCACTGGTACTACCTTTGGAGATGCTACATCTTCATCGTCCGGGTTGCGTTCGTCATCTCGTGGAATCACCCTCACTCAGTGGATGAGCGAGCTCGACATCCGTATCGGCGACGTGGAGGAGACACTGCACCAGCACACCGAGTCCACTCGGGACTGGCAGCGCTAGTCCGGCGAGAGACTTCATGCCATACAGCAGGCACAGTAGCGACAGTTGGAGGAGCAGAGGGCCTACTACACTTGGATGGGATACAATCCTAATCCACCGCAGAGAGCCTGAAGCTAGCATGGGGGAGGACCCCTACTCTAAGGTAACTTGTATCTTTGTTTTCAGAACCTTGCATGATAAAAACACATAAAAATCTGCAAAATTAAAAAGACCGAAAATATTTATTTGCTTTTTCAATTAGTTTGTTTTCATATGCGCGGTAAGAATGCTTTCATTCACATGGTTGAAATGATGAATATTTGCTCTGTTTATTCCTCCTATATGCCTCGCTTACGCTTAGTATCCTATTTAAGTTTTGAGTTTGTTGGCTTGCATGACCAAATCTTAGCTTGAAACTTGTGGGTAGCAAAAAGCATGACCTTTGCCTAGGTTGTTGTGAGGTATGATATGGTATAATAGAGCTGCTATGAGCTTGTGCCATTGATTTCCGGAGTTTTCTATTGAAAAATGTTAAAATTATAAGTTCCTCAATCATGAGAAATTCCTATCCAAGGACATATGTAGATTCCATCGCTTGTTTAGATTCCACACATGTTATCTGTTTTTCTCAGAGTTTTGTCGAATTGTTGTGACCCTCGGCGAGAAACTTGTCATACTCCTATGATCAAGATCACGTACACAGCCACCACATGCTAGAAAATAAGTGACAAACTCACCTTCTATGATCCATGTCACATCACCTCAGCCAAGGAGGGGTTTCTGCCTAGGATTCCATGCATGCAAGCCATGTCATCAATCCAAGGGAAGCACACCCCGACGAATCAGAGGACGACACGTGGACGTCACATGGATTGAAGGGCCCACGGGGACCCAAACGTACTCCATTTCTTACATCCACCGAGCATACACCCAAGGACCCACATATTAGCCAGCAAGCCTAAGGAGGGCGCCAGCCGGGCCCACAAGGGGTCGGCCGAACTGTGGGTTTGACCGAACCGACCTTGGCTCGGCTGATCTCCCCCTCCACATGGTGCTTTCTCACACCTAGCCAGAACTGGACTCGAGTCCGTGCGCCGCCACCAACCATCCTCGGCTTATGCACTATGGCTCCGCTTGTGATCGCCTAGCTCTAGTGCTCGTCCTTCGCACCCGAGCCGTGCACCCTCGTGCACCTGCACAATGCGCCGCCCGCCTGGCCGTCGTGTCCGCTGCCTCTCTGGCCGCCCCTGCCCAGTTTCCCCGCTCGGCCCCGCTTCACAACTTCAAGATCATCAGCCTGTTTTTCTCCACCAGCCCGTCTCCTTTTTCTCTCTCTCTTTCTCTCGCTGACAGCCCGGCCCCGTCGTCAGGCGCCCCTTCTCCCAGCTCTGCCTCGTGCCTATGCTCTGCATATGCACTGCCGCGCTTGCACCCGTGCCGCTCAGCCTCCTCGGCGTCCTTCCTTCTCCTGCGTCTCTCTCTCTTCTCTTCTCTCTTTCAATCGCACCATCGAGCCACAGTGAAACCGACACCATGATTCACCTTCACTCCCCGTCCGTTTCTCCTCTTCATCACTCCAAATCAATAACGACCGCCACAACTGGCCATTCGTGGCCAGCTGTGTCACTACCCTTTCCCTCCCTTCGTTTGCTCTCGAGCCGCGTGCCTGCGTAGCGCTCAGCTCGCCTGGCGCTCGTGCCCGCCTGCCACACACTGCATGCCTCGGCCGGCTTTGCTCACTCGCGCCGTCCTGCCGCTCGCGCCTGAGTGCCCGCATCACGCGCTCGCGTCCACCTCCCTGGCCGTGCTGCTCGCTCTTCCACTGCAGCGCCGCACGTCATGCCTCCTCCCATCCACATCTGGCCAACGCTGCCTCATGCCCACGGTCGCTCGTGCCCGTGCATTGTGCCAGCGGCCGAGCCGTATGTTACCGCGACGCTCGCCCTCCCGCACTCTCCGCATTGCGTCTGCGCCGCTCCGCGCTTCGCATCGCGTCCCGCCGCACATTCACTCATGCACGCATGCAGCACGTCATGCCCATCCGCTTCCCCTCCCAGTAACTGTCGCTCCCCTTCAATTCATCGGTAACAGCTGCGGCAACCAAGGCCTTTGATAGCCGGCCACCATCTGTCTTCAATCCCCCACTGGAGCCGCCTCCTTTTCCTCTTGCGCCCTATAAAAAGGACCGTCCGATCCTTTTGCGCGCGCTACTGCATCTATCCCCATCTTGTGCCTTGCCGTGTTCTACATCTCACGCCGCCGCCAGCTGGCATTCATCCAATTCGTTGCAGCCATCCTCCCGGAGCAGGCTAGCACCACCACGAGTTCTGCGACGCCAAGCAGATCCCGTTCCACCAGTCGCCTCCGTCGTCTCGTCGCTGGAGTGGCGCCCGCACACGAGATTGCTCGTAGCGCCGGCGTTCGTCCGTTTGTTTGCCACCGTCGAACCAAGTTCCGACCACCTCAACACCTTACCTGTTGGTGACACTCCCACACGACCCCCTCCTCTTCCTCTTTCTCTTTTCCATGCCTGAGTCGAAGTTCATCTCTGCCCAGAACTGCGGCGATAGGAGCGCCAGAACCACGGAGTGCTGCCAGTCCGAGCCGGCCGCCGTCCACCGTCTCCATCAAATCCGACTGCCTCTGTATCCCTACCCGTGAGCACCCCCACGCGGTCTACTCATCCTCGTCTTCCTTTTCCATCGGTTTCTTAGCCAAGCATGTCTGTCTCTGTTGTTGCAGATGAATGACGCCATCCCATCATCACCTGACCATAGTCAGGCCCGTCCCTGTGGGCGTGCAGCCAGTTCAACCGAACAGGGCCTCCAATTTTTTGGGGCCTCAAATTCTAACGCAGACCATTAGGTTTATTAGTCTTTGGTCCAAAGATTAATCCTGTAACTTTGCAGTTTCCACTTGGGAAGACGGGAACAAAGCAGACTGCCGGCTTCTTTTCCGCGGCCACAACGTGCACCGCCTCGTCTCGTTCGCCGCCACCTCGTCTTCGTATTCTCGCTTCAATCGCTCAAACTGAAGTCTGAAGCCATCAAAATAGGACGTATGTTCCTTCAAGTTAAGTCATAAAGATCGGCCTACTACCCCTAGGCAATCAAGTTGTACGAGTTACAAGGTATTTGTTTTCTTCAATTGATCATATGGACTAGTTCTTGATTTCTTGTATGTTGATAAGTTGATTAATGTGAATCAGTACCACCCTTAATTTTGTCCCTTTCATCTTTTGTAGTGTATATGCATAGATTGATCTAGGCGTCTAGTGTTTCAAGATCCAAACCATCTTACCATCTCTTTTGCAAATCGGCCTAGAAAATATGAATTGGGTTGTCAAAAGCGTAGAAAAAAAGCAAAGATTAGAGGGTTTAACTCAATCTCAGAAATGTGCCATGGATAGATTTATAATAGAAGAACTGCAAGAGGTTTCAGATAATCAGACTCATGATCAAGATCCTGCAGTTGATAGCAACGTTAACAGTGATCCTATAGATGGTCAACGAAGTCCGAAAATAATGTCGAGGCTCAGAAAGCTCTTATTGACAACACAAACGATTGATTATTAGTCTACTATTGACAATTTCATTTTGAGGAACACGAAAAGAATAATACTATTCAAGTATAAATTACGTAATCATGATTAAATAGGTACGATTCTTAATGTATTAAATTGTTACATAATACATTATACAATATATGTTATTTTATTGCTCAAACTTATTAGACTAGTAGGCCTACTTTAGAATTTCGTACAGTGCCTCGGTTTTCGCCGGGACGGCCCTGCCATAGTTCATGCATGATGACGAACCACCACCAGGCACTGATCTGTTCTAGATGCCCCGGCCTCTTCTTCTTCACGCAGCCGAGACGTCCATGACCGTCGTGATATGCTACTGGTGAGAAACCCGGCTGTGTCAATTCTCCTCCTTTTCTCTCTCAAAGTCTCGATCTCACGTACAAGAATGTGTGTAGCAGTTCAGCTTCAGTGCCTGCTCTTCCTGTTTCTCCTCCATGCTTCATGCCTATATATGGACCAATTCGTTCCATATCTCCTGCATCAGTGTCTAGTAATCCATCACGTCCACCGTCGAGGATGTTCGCTAATATTTATGCAAGGTTGCCGTTTGACGACTGAAGCTGCTGCTGCCATGTTTCTGTATCAAGATATCATTAGCGTCCCTTCATAGGCTCCTCCTCGCCATTGTTCACCATCAATTGCCTTCATCACCCAAGGTACAAGCTCCGTCCTTACGTCGTCTTGCAGTAGCTTCCTTAACATGCATGCCTCTGTTCCAAGCAAGCCACCACATGCATGTTACCTACTATATATCTGGATGCAAACTAATGTCACCTCTCAAGTGCATGTTACGTACTAGTTTTATTCTTGTCCATATCATCTTGCTAAGAATCATGTACGTGCATGTGCTCTCTTTAGACAAAAACATCAGAAGCTAATAAACTTGTATTATACGTTCTGTTCATTCCTTGCATGATGTGAGCATGCCATCATGCTGATGTCATACACTCTTTTTCCCCTAAAGAATTTCTGTCCAACATGTTCTATGAAAATCTATCTAGTTAATAATCTAAGCTATGTCTCTATCTGCTCCCTGCTTTGTAAATCTCCCTTCCAATCCACAGTTAATCATGCTTAGATCCCTAATCTTTGTTTAATCTATAGATCTCACGTTTTAACCCATTTAAGCTCGTTCTTGTTGCGTTAGTTTCGTCTCATCATAAAATAGGCGCTAGACATGATGTTTACTCTAAAATGTGTTTTTATAATTTATTATATATTAACTTGGTTAATGCCTATTAAACTTGTTTTCTAAATAAAATCTAATTAGAGTTGAACCTCGTGTTTTTCATAATAGAGTTAATTTGATTAATCCTTAATCAAATAACCCTTTTAATTAAAAGCTAATTAGGGTTATACCTCGGCTTTCATAATATAAATGTTAAATTGGTTAATATTTATTTAATCTGCTTTCTAAATAAAAGCAACATAGGTTATATCCGGAGTTTTCTTAATTAAATGTTAATTGGTTAATATGAATATAAATGTGTTTTTGATATATAATTTGTTTAGTTGAACTCGAGATATAAAGATGTACGCTTAGATGTTTTTACATGCATCTTTTGAAATCAAATGTTTAAATTGAATAAATTATACTTAAATAATTACACATAAAACTGGATTAAGTTCTACATCGTTCTTTTATATATAAATATAATTTGCTTAATTATAAATAGGGTATTTCTCTGAAATAACCTATGCACATGGGTTTATTTAATTAAAATATATCAAGCACATAGCTTTTGTGTGTGAAAATCCAAATCTCTCGATAGATGTGCCTTTTCAATGATAGTTCTGTTCTTAGCGTTTCTTGCGTTTGCGTTCCTAGAACCAAACCCTATCCTCTTTTTAAGCCTCTCTTGATTGGTGTATTATTCTTAGTTATTCTTGTTTGTCTGCTTTGCATATGTGTTGTGCCCGATGATTGCTTCGAGTAGAAGATCAAACTGTTGTTTGGAAGTCTTGAAGATCATGAGTATCAATGAGCAAGAGCGGAAGAACATAAGAGTAGTTTTTGTTGGAGAAAGGCAAGTGGTCTTCTCCCCCTGCATATTCTACTTTGCCCTATATAATTGCATGATAATAAAGTTTATCTTTTATGATATTGCATTAACTTGATGGGAACACCTTTTTAAGGACTTACCTAGATTTTTACCCATGATCCTTGGAACAACCCAGTTTAAATAAATCTTTTGGGTAGATTATGCTTAGTTGCTTAACTCAGGATGGATAAAATGGTTTTTTCTGGACAAAGGTTTATGTGCTTAATGATGATGCTCATGGTTAATACAAGAACACCTTAATTTAATCGGAACATGGAGAATCACCCAAGAAAACAGTGCAACCACAGTCTATATGGCTCTGGCTTAGCCAATTAATTAGGCGTGTGGAACTATCTAATAGCCTTATCCGAAAGGAGCACAGGGGGTCGGAGTTGAAGGGGTATAGCCCGGTTCTTTTGGGGTAGCAGCCTTTGCTAAGGTGCTGACCACTAGGGAGGGTTATGGTCCGCTCCGCTGCTGTAACTGTCGCGGGTTGTTGGTCTTCTGCATTCCTTTGTAAAGGCTTCGTAGTGGACCCCTAGCCACTCACCTCGAAAGTGTTTAAGGGCCTTGCAAACCCGGGCGACATGGGGAACACGAACTGTTGAAGGACCGATTAGGCGAACCAGAGAGGGGGGGAGTGAATGGGAGCCGATAAAAATTCTTCTCGAAGGAGATGAGAACTCCAACAAGACGAACACGGCTTCCAACTCACGTCTCCGACCCAACTACCCAAGTTGGCCAAGACCACGCAGTCACTGGAGTGCTACTGGTCCTAGAAACCAACACTCAACCTTCCGAGCCAAAACTCACCAAACCACACAGCAGAAACTTGCACGGCTTGCTGCCTGTGCTACACCGGTCACACCGATGGCCTGCGCCGGTCAGACCGGTGACACCGGTCAGACCGGTGGACAGAGCCGGTCAGGCCGGTGGCTACAGCAGCCGCACAGCACACGTTCCAGGAAGCCTCAGTGACTCCTCTAGGCCCTGGAACAAAAACCACCAATAAACACAACCTGTGAGGAAGAAGAACCCCTCACAAAACCTAGCAAAACAACTCCAAACACGCCAAGAACTGATCAGCAGGACCACGGGACAAAACCACATGGATAAGGCTATTCCCCGAGACAAAAACCCACCAGGGGCTAGCACCGGTCAGACCGGTCAAGAGCACCGGTCAGACCGGTCGTGCCTGGGCAGCTCGGGATGAACAGCGCCCGCGAGTCAACTCCTCCAAATCCAACTCCCGATCTCCCGATTCGCTCCACGGTTTTGCACAAGACTTTGGGGATAGTAGGAACACCTCATGGGTACTCCATAGCCAAGATTTGGTCCACCAAAACTTGTCAAATGAAGAGGAATCGAAGAAATCCCACCAAGAACGCCTCTAATCCTAGAGCCACGAAAACCCCAAAATCGAACCCCTTTGCTCACGGATTTGGGAGGGGGATCAAAGGGAAAAGAACCACGAAGGGTTCATGCATACATCCCCCACCAAATCCCAAAGAGAAAGGCCTCGAAATCGCTCTAAGAAAATCGCCAAGAAACGGCTCCGAAAATCACCAAAAAGGAGAAACGGGAAAGACACAACCAAGCCTTGAGGAACCACGCCGAATCATTTATACATACCAAAGAGGTTCATACAAGGTCTAGCTTGCCGCCCGATCATCCTTCCCTCTCACAAGATCTCACCATGAAGCTCTCAAGCTAGTCCTACGAGAATCCTAAGAAAATAGGAAGGAAAATAGGAAAACCAAATGAGCTAGGGTTCCAAGAGATGGCTGCCATCCTCTCACCACTTGGGTTATATGGAGGCAACCGAAAGACGAAAATACCCTTACTAGCTAACTAGGGATACATGCCCCTCGAGGGTGAAATTGGAAGTCTTTGTCTTCGCACCATCGGACGGATGCCCAGCGACCGCAAACTTGCTTAGCCTCGACGCAAGCCTTGCGATCCCGACGCGTGTCCTCCGCTTCGAAGATTCCGGACTGCGTCGTCGCACACCGGTCAGACCGGTTCTCCTCACCGGTCAGACCGGTACCCACCGGTCAGACCGGTCAGACCCACCGGTCAGACCGGTCTGGAGCTGCTGCACCTCCGTCTTCGGTTCTTCGGTCTTGGCTTTGTGGATCAACCAAGGAACCCAGTGATTTTCTGGTGAACCACCGGAAACCCCGCGAACTCGGTGTAGCCTCCGCCAATCACCACTCATGACTCGGCTCCCACGTAGTCCCGGCTCGACCTTGGTTTTGAGGCTCAACCAAGAAACTGTCCATGACTTCATCTTGCCGTTCTTGCCACCATGCGGCCCGCACTTGACCCCGCTGGCCACCGGGTCCCTCGAACCAAGCCTACTTGTCTTCTCCACACCTGGAGGCCTCACCGGCAATGACCTTTCATGCTTGTTCTTCACCTGCACCTTCACCAGTCAAGCCGCAACCTGCACCTGCAATACTTAGCCAAGAATCAGTCCACACCACGTTGTCAATCACTCATCACACCAGGAAGCGACCATCCACCGGTCCTCGAACCACACCTGACTCTCAATCTCCCCCTTGATGAGTGCATTGACAACACACACGTTTTGGTAACCACGAGAAAAGGAAAAGAAAAGAAACGACTAAAAGAACCTCCAACAAGCGATCGAAAGCCGAAGAAAAGGCAAAGAGCAAGATCACTTGAAGAAGACAAGTCTCGGACCCCTTAGGCAAGGGCAACGGCTCGACACATCCGAGACAAAACATGCTCAAGCAAAGAGCACAAACCATCAAACCAAAGCTCGAAAACCACAAAGAGCTCCCCCTGCACACATGCAAGCTCCCCTTGAACCAATGCAACTCCCCCTGGACAAATGCATGCGAACCACTTCACGAAACAGAGCAGCTGCAACAACTCAGCTCTGACCGGTCAGACCGGTCGACACCACCGGTCTGACTGGTGATCAACATGTGAACAGGACCAGCACTCTGACCGGTCAGACCGGTGACCTCAACCGGTCAGACCGGTGCACAACAGAGCCCAAAAATGGCTCGAAACCCCCTGAAAACCTTCCAAATGCATTCAGTAGGCCAAAATATGCTCAAACTTCTCCCCCTTGTTAACAATGCATGAATCAAGCCAAAAATGCAAAAAATGCAACCTAGAGCTTCTCAAATAGACAAAATTCAACATAGGATGCTACACATGTCCAAACGAGCAAGTTAGATACTCTATAGCTTCGTAATGACATAAACTTCATGATCACCAAGTTTCACAACCATTGGGCGAAGCTAAGATAGAATTTAGCAATTTTGCGAAAAATCACTCTCTCATGAGCAAAGTCCTAAACATGAGCAAAACATGTCAAAATGGCAAAGCCACACAAACTTCATGCTAGGACAACCATTCTAAGCATAAGACCATCATAAACACCCACAAGCACCTCATGTCATGTCAAAGCCATCGAGCCATGTGCCTACTTCTATATATGAGACTTCTCATTGGTAGGCATCATGCAACGATTTAGCACCCAAAGCAAATTAAAATTAGCACATATGACATGGGAGCACATTTTCCAAGCACTTTACATTTCATTTTTCAGATTTATAATTGGTACATGAAATGTCTTTGCGACAAAAAGGAACTTATGCCCCTCCACAAGATGAAGCATGGGGGCTAAACATTCATGATGGCAAATGAGCCTTTGGCCCCATATGATCAAAATAAGCTATCCAACCACAAATTAAGCATAGCCAAGCCACTAAAACATGTCAAGATCATGTAAAGGCATTTACTCACAAGAGAGCATATATATGAAATTTTTCAAAAACATAGCCATCAACCATGGATATAAACCAAGATTATCAAGAGCTAAGCCAAACTAACCATAGCTTACCAAATTAGCTCACAAAGACATATATGTCATTCCATGGTGGACAATGTATATAGGAGAAGCCTTTCCTAAACAATGCATATGATACAAAATGCATGCAACCTAAGATACAAAGATGCCTATACATCATGTTACATATGCCATGCCAAATGCAAGAAATGCACAAAGGAAAGCTATACATATGCTACAAAGGAGCTCCCACACGCCAACTCAAGAAATCAAACAAACACCAAGCTCCCCCCGCAAACGAGTGAAAGTTGCTTGATCTAGGGGTTTGGTGAAAATATCGGCTAGTTGTTCATGTGTGGGTACATGGATCAAAGCTATCTTCCCTTTCTCTACGTTGTCTCTCAGAAAATGATACCTCACTTCTATGTGCTTGGTTTTGGAATGGAGCACTGGGTTCTTTGCAACGCTTATGGCACTGGTGCTATCACATTGAAGTGGGACATGGGTATACTCCTCACCAAAGTCACTCATGGTGTATGTGATCCAAAGGAGCTGAGAGCAACAACTAGCTGCGGCCACATACTCTGCCTCGGTAGTGGATTGAGCAACACTCGACTGTTTGCGGGAAGACCAAGACACCAAAGAAGAACCCAAGAACTGGCAAGTCCCAGAAGTGGACTTCCTATCCAATCGACACCCGGCAAAATCCGCGTCTGAAAAACCATGAAGCACCAAAGAAGAAGACGCAGAGTACCAAAGACCGAAGTCGGGAGTGTGTCGCAAATACCTGAAAATGCGCTTGACTGCTTGCCGATGCGAAGTCCTCGGAGACGCTTGAAAACGAGCGCACAGACACACCGAGAATTGAATGTCCGGCCTCGTCGCCGTCAAGTAGAGGAGTGACCCGATCATGCTCCGGTACTCCTTCTGGTCCACGTGTTCACCTTCCTCGTCCGCATCAAGAGCTGTAGTCGTACTCATAGGTGTCGCCATGGCCTTGGAGTCCTCCATCTTGAACTTTCTCACAATGTCCTTGGTGTACTTAGCTTGGTGCACAAATGTTCCTTCCTTTGATTGCTTGATTTGTAGCCCAAGGAAGAACTGCAACTCGCCCATCATGCTCATCTCAAATTCCCTGCTCATGTCTTCTGCAAATCTTGCAACAAGAGACTTAGATGAGCCACCAAAGACAATATCATCCACGTATACCTGCACAATCAGGATATCTCTGCCCTGCCTGAGGAGAAACAAGGTCTGGTCGACCTTCCCCATCTCAAACCCTCTCTCAAACAGGAACCCCCTCAACCTACCATACCAAGCTCTAGGCGCCTGCTTCAACCCATACAGCGCCTTCCTCAACTTGTACACCCGGTGAGGGTACTTCTCACTCTCAAACCCCGGTGGTTGCCTCACAAACACCTCTTCCTCCAACACACCGTTCAGGAAAGCACTCTTCACATCCATCTGGTACAACTTGAACCCTTTAGCCACGGAAAAGGCTAGAAGGATCCTGATCGCCTCCAAACGAGCTACAGGAGCGAAAGTCTCCTCATAGTCGATCCCCTCTTTCTGACTGTACCCCTGAGCAACAAGTCTCGACTTGTTCCTCACCACTTCTCCTTTCTCTCCCTCTTTATTTTTCCACACCCATTTTGTCCCAATCGGCTTACACCCTGGGGGAGGGTCAACCAACACCCAAACTTGGTTCCTCTCAAAATTCTCCAACTCCTCATGCATCGAGTTAACCCAATTATGATCAGATAACGCGTGTCCAATGTCTTTGGGCTCAAAGGTGGCAACAAAAGCAGCATGAGCGAAATTAGAATTGTTCCGAACCCTCGACCGTGTAGTACGTTCATTCATGTCGCCGATGATTCTCGAAGCTGGGTGATCCACTTGCACTCGCCGGGGAGGTTCTCGCCTTGATGCTACCTCCCCCTCAACAGCAGCTTCGCCTTGATCTGGGTTTGTCATTGTAGGTGTGGGAGAGGGTCCATTCTCGATCGTCGTCGAAGTAGTAGGTACATGTTCAGCCGCGGGCATCACACCGCCATCTTCATCATCTCCATGTTCATGCTCCTCCTCCTGAAAGATCTCCTCGCCAAATTCGTCGTCACCTGCACACTCAAAAACAAGCTGACTACGTGGCTGTGTCTCGTCGAAGGTTACCTCGCAAGTCTCCACGATTTGGTTAGTTTCAAGATTGAGCACACGAAATGCTCTAGAATGAGATGCATAACCAAAGAAAATGCCATCGACAGACCTAGCCTCGAACTTGTCCAACTTCTTCCCTTTCTTCAGAATGAAGCATTTACAACCAAAGACATGGAAGTGACTCACCTTGGGTGTGCGACCGTGCATCAACTCGTAACAGGTTTTCTTCTTGTGAACCCTGAGGTAGGTCCTGTTCGACACATGGCACGCGGTATTGACCGCCTCAGCCCAGAACCTTCTCGGAGTCCTATGCTCGTCGAGCATCGTCCGAGCCATCTCGCACAAGGTCCTGTTTTTCCTTTCCACCACGCCATTCTGGGGAGGCGTATACGGACTCGAAAACTGGTGTTCAAGACCCAAGTCATGGCAAAAGGTTTCGAAGCGAGAGTTTTTGAATTCCGAGCCATTGTCACTGCGGATCGCTCGTATGGCATCTCCGTGCCTCTCGTTTCTTAACCTCAAGACAAGATCTCGAACAAAACCAAACGTCTCTCCCTTCTCCTCAAGAAAGAACACCCACGCATACCGAGAGTAGTCGTCCACCACAACAAGGACATACCACTTCCCACCCGCAGATCGCACACGAGCTGGGCCAACAAGGTCCATATGGAGCAGCTCGCATGGACGCTCAGTCATCACATCGGTGAGAGGCGGGTGAGAAGAGGCTACCATCTTGGCATGCCTACACGGCGCACAAACCAACTCTTTCTCAAACCTCAACCGTGGCAATCCTCGGACCAAATTGAGTTTACTCAAGCGAGACAAAAGGTCAAAGCTCAAGTGACCCAACTTCCTATGCCACTTCCACAACTCACTCGAAGAACCAGCCAAGAAGCAACGCTCCACACCAGAAGACTGAGAAAAATCAGCTCGGAACACTTGACCCTCGGGAACGACCATGCAAACAAGATCCCCCCGAGAATCTAAAATCCGAGAACCACCAGGCCGAAACAACACCTCAAAACCCTCATCCAACAACTGGGACACAGAAAGCAAATTGTATCCAAGCGATTGAACAAGAGCAACACGCCTGAGAGTGATCTTGTCACTTACTTTAATCTCACCTTCTGACAGCACACGCCCTCGCCCATTGTCCCCAAAGGTGATGTACTTCTTTGTCACCACCGGGACGAGACTTGAGAACCACCCCTTGTCTCCGGTCATATGCCTCGAGCAACCGGAGTCAATCAACCAAATGTTCTTCAAGTCTCCCACCTGAAATTCAAAAGCGAGCACGTGAGTGAACAAACGACTCAACACTGGGGTTAGTACCAAAAGAGTAAAACCAGTGCCGAGCCATTTGCTCCAAAGTGGGGTTAGCACAAACCAAATCATCACGCCTATCAAAGCTACCACCACGGTAACCACCACGAGGGAACCAACCCTCTCTAGCTGGAGGAGGACGAAAGCCACGAAAGGGAAACCGTGGATCGTTCCTCCTCTCCATCTCAAAGCTACGACTCCTCCCACCCCCGTATTGAGCACGAGGTGGAGAACGCCTAGCAAACTGACCACCTGCAAACTTTCCAGACCAACCACCAGAACCACGACCTCCAGAACCAAACCGAGCATCCTCACGAGCACGAAACCCGACTCGCTGTCTGCCCAGACCTGCACCGGTCTGACCGGTGTAGTACACCGGTCTGACCGGTGTAGCTCGGCCAGCAGCAGCACCTGCAGCCTTCCGGTCTCCCCAAGCCGGAACTATCCTCACAATCGCCTTGGCCCTGGGCATCTGCATACGAGGCTCAGGTACACCATTAGAGGGGTGGTACCTGTCCTTGTTAGCCCACTCTCTAGCCATTCTCTCCTCACGCTTCCTCTTGAAGCAAAACTCATCCTTGTGACCATCTCTCCCACAATACCCACAATGGAACTTTATGGGCTGTGGCTTAGGCTTAGGCTTGGGTTGGGGCTGCCCACTCGGCTTCTCACCCTTCTTCTCTCCTTCCTCACCTCCCTTTGGGCTCACAAACTTCACCGGTTTCTGAAAATCATTTGTTGGGTGAGGGAATATGGGTGGATCTGGAGTAGTGTCAAGTTTGTTTCTGAGATGGTTAGGCTTGGGCTCAAACTTGTTCTTGTGTCTGTTTGGTGGTGGGATAGGAATCTCTCCAACTCTCTCAACTCCCTCACCACAGTTCTCTCCAAGCTTGTCAGCCCCAAGTGCCTGACCATCATAGCGTTTGAAAGCCGCTATCATGATACCAAGCTGAGGCTCCTGACCCGACAACCAGCTCATACATTTTCTCAGCTCATCATTCTCATCCTGCAAGCGATCAACATAATGTGCAAGCTCCAAATTCTTAACCGCATGCAATTCACAAGTAGAGCAAGAAGTGGGAATAGGCTCTTTCAACTTAGCCTCAAGCGAAACAGTGTAAGCATGCATCTCATCAATCTTTCCATGCAAAACAGGGCAAGAATTGCAAGCACCTAGCAAAGCAGGTCTAGACTTAAGCTCAGCCACTTCAACCCTAAGCATATCTAGTTCATCACAAGTAGAAGCATGCTTATCCTTAAGAGCAGTAAGATCAGCTAGGTACACAGAGCAATCACAGCAATCAATCTCATCAGAAACCACAGGAGAAGCCTTAAGCGAATCAATCTCAAGCTTAGCATCTAGGTTCTGGGTTTCTAGCTCAGCCACACGGTTCCTAGCATCTTCTAGTGAGGCCCTAAGCTCTTTCCTCATTTTCTTGGCCTCTCTAAGCATGTGATCGCGGTTATCAAGCAAGTCAACCAACTCATCATTCTCCTTGCGCAAAGAAGAGAGTTCATCACATACCTCATCCTCGGAGTCAGAGTCCGAGTCACTCTGGTGGCTCTTCTTGCTGCCGGAGCTACGGGCCATGCCGCAGAAGCCATCTCCCGCGAAGCAGCTCAACCCATTCAAGTTCCTGGATGACTTCTTGTTCTTGCGCCGATCACCTTCATCTTCACTGCTACTCGAGCTCGAGGAAGAGTAGGCGGAGCCGGAGTCGACGTCGCTCGCTCCGACCATTGCTCGGGCCTTCCTGCCGCGGCCATCCTTCTTCCTCGACCGTCGCTCGTCCTTGTGCTTGTTCTTGTGCTTGTGATCGCGCCTCGATCGGTACTTGCCATCCTTGCTCGATCGGTGCCTGTAGCCGTCCTTGTAGCCGTCCTTGTTCTCCGTCTTCTCAGGGCAGTCGGCGACGAAGTGTCCTGGCTTGCCGCACTGAAAGCACGTCCGTGCTGTCCTCCTCGTGTTCACCCGGTTCTCGTGCAGCCTCTCGAACCGCCTGGTCAGCAACGCCAGCTCGTCCTCTCCAAGAACGTCGAACTCCTCGTCTGGCAAAGACATCAAAGAAGACAGAGAGTACATCCTGGAGGATGCGTTAGCGTTAGACTTAGCTCGTTTGCCACTAACGAGAGCGAGACTATGAGAATTAGTCGGGCTCTCGATCTTGGCTGTCATACCACAGTCCAACTCAGCCGACTTGAGCTTCGAGAACAGCTCGTTCACCGTCAAGGTGTCATACTTCTCGGACTCAACAATAGCCTCAAACTTCCCGTCCCATACGGTACGATCCAACGAGTGCAAGAGCTTCACGGCTCTATCATGATCATTGTATGGGAGGACGTCCACATTGGCTCTCATGTTGTTCACAACGACCGTAAATCGCTAGAAAAGGGCATCAACGGACTCGCCGGGGAGATGAGTGAAGTTCTCGTACTCTCTCCGGTAAGTCGCGTACATCCGAGCCTGAACCTGAGCATTCCCAGCATGAGCATCCTTCAACTGCTCCCAAATCCTACAAGCTAAGTCCTCTGTCTGAACCCGATCGAATTCAGGCTGACACAGAGCACGAAACAAGTAGTCGACAGCCTTGTTGTTGGCTTCGAACATATCCCTCGATCCTGGAGCAAGGAAGTTCATCGGATGAACATAAGCTGTGTTCACCGTGACATCCCAAAGGATCTGACCCTTTCCGCGGAGGAACGCCGCCATCCGCCTTTGCCACATCTGGTAGTTCTTCCCATCGAAGTGCGGAGGACCCGAACCCCGTTCCTGGTACACCATCTTTGGATCTTAGACTGGTAAGAGTCAATAAAGACCCGAACCGACTCTGATACTAATTGAAGGACCGATTAGGCGAACCAGAGAGGGGGGGAGTGAATGGGAGCCGATAAAAATTCTTCTCGAAGGAGATGAGAACTCCAACAAGACGAACACGGCTTCCAACTCACGTCTCCGACCCAACTACCCAAGTTGGCCAAGACCACGCAGCCACTGGAGTGCTACTGGTCCTAGGAACCAACACTCAACCTTCCGAGCCAAAACTCACCAAACCACACAGCGGAAACTTGCACGGCTTGCTACCTGTGCTACACCGGTCACACCGATGGCCTGCGCCGGTCAGACCGGTGACACCGGTCAGACCGGTGGACAGAGCCGGTCAGGCCGGTGGCTACAGCAGCCGCACAGCACACGTTCCAGGAAGCCTCAGTGACTCCTCTAGGCCCTGGAACAAAAACCACCACTAAACACAACCTGTGAGGAAGAAGAACCCCTCACAAAACCTAGCAAAACAACTCCAAACACGCCAAGAACTGATCAGCAGGACCACGGGACAAAACCACACGGACAAGGCTATTCCCCGAGACAAAAACCCACCAAGGGCTAGCACCGGTCAGACCGGTCGTGCCTGGGCAGCTCGGGATGAACAGCGCCCGCGAGTCAACTCCTCCAAATCCAACTCCCGATCTCCCGATTCGCTCCACGGTTTTGCACAAGACTTTGGGGATAGTAGGAACACCTCATGGGTACTCCATAGCCAAGATTTGGTCTACCAAAACTTGTCAAATCAAGAGGAATCGAAGAAATCCCACCAAGAATGCCTCTAATCCTAGAGCCACGAAAACCCCAAAATCGAGCCCCTTTGCTCACGGATTTGGGAGGGGGATCAAAGGGAAAAGAACCACGAAGGGTTCATGCATACATCCCCCACCAAATCCCAAAGAGAAAGGCCTCGAAATCGCTCCAAGAAAATCGCCAAGAAACGGCTCCGAAAATCACCAGAAAGGAGAAACGGGAAAGACACAACCAAGCCTTGAGGAACCACGCCGAATCATCTATACATACCAAAGAGGTTCATACAAGGTCTAGCTTGCCGCCCGATCATCCTTCCCTCTCACAAGATCTCACCATGAAGCTCTCAAGCTAGTCCTACGAAAATCCTAAGAAAATAGGAAGGAAAATAGGAAAACCAAATGAGCTAGGGTTCCAAGAGATGGCTGCCATCCTCTCACCACTTGGGTTATATGGAGGCAACCGAAAGACGAAAATATCCTTACTAGCTAACTAGGGATACATGCCCCTCGAGGGCGAAATTGGAAGTCTTTGTCTTCGCACCATCGGACGGATGCCCAGCGACCGCAAACTTGCTTAGCCTCGACGCAAGCCTTGCGATCCCGACGCGTGTCCTCCGCTTCGAAGATTCCGGACTGCGTCGTCACACACCGGTCAGACCGGTTCTCCTCACCGGTCAGACCGGTACCCACCGGTCAGACCGGTCAGACCCACCGGTCAGACCGGTCTGGAGCTGCTGCACCTCCGTCTTCGGTTCTTCGGTCTTGGCTTTGTGGATCAACCAAGGAACCCAGTGATTTTCTGGTGAACCACCAGAAACCCCGCAAACTCGGTGTAGCCTCCGCCAATCACCACTCATGACTCGGCTCCCACGTAGTCCCGGCTCGACCTTGGTTTTGAGGCTCAACCAAGAAACCGTCCATGACTTCATCTTGCCGTTCTTGCCACCATGCGGCCCGCACTTGACCCCGCTGGCCACCGGGTCCCTCGAACCAAGCCTACTTGTCTTCTCCACACCTGGAGGCCTCACCGGCAACGACCTTTCACGCTTGTTCTTCACCTGCACCTTCACCAGTCAAGCCGCAACCTGCACCTGCAATACTTAGCCAAGAATCAGTCCACACCACGTTGTCAATCACTCATCACACCAGGAAGCGACCATCCACCGGTCCTCGAACCACACCTGGCTCTCAACTGTGGGTAAAGTGTACAACCTCTGCAGAGTGAAAACTGATCGATCAGCCGTGCTCACGGTCAAGAGCGGCTTGTACCCTCACATGATAATCAAACTTAAATATGGAAGTAAATTGTGGTTTCTTACGGTTTTGAGATGAGATGTTTTCTAAATGTTTAAGTGGGTTGGTATGAACTTACATCTAGTAACTAGGCATTTGTTAATTAAAATTTGACCAACATTAAAATGCTAACCGCTGCAAAACCTTAGCCTATCCTTGATAGCCTTGCATCTTCCCCCACTTGCTGAGCTCCAACCATAAGTGTGCTCACCCTTGCTATACCGCTGTTCAGAAGAAGGTGTATGAAGTCCAGAAGATGGTGCTAGGCGTACACAACCCCCAGTCGATTGCCTGTGAAGTTTGGAGCCTTTGCTTCCCAGGATTTTGCTGCAAATCTCTGATAATCTCTCTTTCTTTACGTGGTATTGTTTCTGTTATTCACTAATGATGTCACTATATGTATGGAACTAGATCCTGGCATACATATAGGTAGCACTTGGTTTGTTTTGGAAACCGGGTGTGACATGCTTCCTAATTGGTCTAAGAGAGGATTCCTAGGGTGTTTGGGGTGCTCTCGCGCCGGTGCACGGGCCTATAAATAGAAGGGGAGGGGGTTCATTTCTAAGCAACACATCTTGTAACCCCTCTCTCACTTTTGGTTTCCAAGGCTAGGAGGTAGGCTAGAGTAGTTCTACTTCAGGTTCCAAGTGTACTTGGGATCTAGGTATGAGTCCTCTAGTATCTTTATTTCCTTGTAGAACTTTGATCTACTTCAGTTATTCAGCTATTTCATATAAAGTAGTACTTGCATGCATGGGTGATTTGTTCATGTGTTCTTCATCCATTCATCATTTAGAGGCTCCTATTCTTGATGAACAAGGCCTTTTGATCCAGTTGACGGATGACTTATTCATGTTTTCTTTGTTTATTCATAAGTTAGAGGCTCGTGTTCTTCGCGAACCCGATCCTTTGATCTTATGGAGTAGACGTAGAATAACACGAATCCGTTTGTATGACTAGCCTGGTTTGATCCTGTTAGATTACACGTTTGTGTTGTATGAAGTTTGAGTTTAAGCTACGGTACTCGGTGTAAGTGGCCAGTTATCTGGCGGCTCTGACCTGGGTCACAATAGCCCGAGCCGGTTAGGGTCTAGTTAACAATGCAGGCATGGTACTTGGGTTGAGTAGGTGCGTTGCATATGAGCGTGCCCCACGGTTTGTCTTGAGGTAGGCCGCGGTAGTGACAACCTATTGACACTTTTTCCGGTTGAACACACGAGTGCGCTAGATCGCGCGGTAATCGAAATCACACCTCGTCGAGACCTCCAGCACAGGCCAGTCTAACCACCCGGGGGGGGGCGGTCCGACCGCCTTGGATAGAGCATCACCGAAAACCTAAGATCACTGCCCCAGGAGGGACCTCATCAGGGACAACGCACCTAGGGTTGTTCTAAGATCGGCAGGCCACTTAGAACACCCTGAATCACTGTAGAGACGAAGAAGGAAGCAAACAGGTTGGAAAAGTATGGTTTGGAGATAAAAAGTAAGATAATTGTTGTTTGATTGGGTGATGTCCTCAATCGGCCACGTGTCCTTTATATTTATAGGGTGGGGAGGTCTTGCCCCGCAAGGAAATCCTTTACAACTCTAATTCTATTAGGACTCCTCGATTTGGTTCAGCCTCAGGGGAGGGCGGTCTAACTGGCCCTGGGTGGCGGTTAGACCGCCTGGCCTATTGCCAGACCGACTACAGAGTACCCCGGTCAGACCGTCCATGGAACCCGGTCTGACCGGCCTGTCCAGCCTGATCTGCTTATGTGCCATTTTTGCATGTCAACATATGCCCCCCTGTTTTTTTAGTAAATCTTGCGTACTAAAAAACAATTCTAAGGTCTATGTAACATTTTCCACGGGCCATTTTATCCTAAGGGTGATTCTCATTGAAATCGGTCGTGTCTTCTTAACTGTCTTCAAGATTCATGCGCTCTAGAGAAGAACTGTAGTCAATAAGTTGTTCGTCGTCTTCTGGAGCAGGTATCGGGACAACTTCTCAACGCAAGCCATGGGGACTAAAGAAACAAAACCAGGCGGCGTCTCTGGTGAACCCGGTCTGACCGCCTGGTCAGCCGGTTTGACCACCTCAAGCGGTTTAACGCCGCCTCTAGCGGTTTGACCGCCTCTGCCTGAGGTGCTGTCTTGGCTCTCCACTCCTTCCCTTTGCAGTACCATGGGCCTATAGCAGTTGAAGATCTCGTTCCTCTGTTTTCCAGCCCTTTTTCCTTCTTCTCCCGCAACCACAAGCGTTGAAGCTTCCTCCTTTGAGTGTAAATCAAACTGGGAGGACACTATCTCTGTAGAAAGTACTTGAAGTTAGAACCACTTCCACTGGCCTCATGGTCATTAGTAGCAATAGATCCCTTTTGAGCAGATGTTCCAACCTGATCATTTAAGACAACCGGTCTCTTGCCATCTTTCTCAACAGAATGTCCATCGTCCCAATCTGGATGATATCTTGACTAGTAGTCCTTTCTGGGTCGACATCCATCTTTTCAACCTCCTCCTCTTTGATCTTAGGCTTGTAAACTTGCTTCGGAGAAGATTGAGCAAATTTTCTAGACAGGGCAGTTTGACCGTGTGCAGGGGGCAGTCTGACTAGGTTGGTCTTTTGACCTTGACCAGATTGTCGTGACGTACATCGGTCTTGAATATGTCATGTTATCCTGTCCATAGCTGGTTTCCTTGGTCCTTCCCATCTAGAAAAGAAGGATTGTTGATACGACACCCACATTACTCCATTGTCATCATAAATTGGGTGAAGCGGATTTGAACTTGAAGGAGCCCATAATGGAGCAAAGTGCCTTCCTTGCTGAGATGATTCACCCCTGAACATTGTAGCTGCTCTAGGAGGTGAGGATGACCTCTCTTGGTGTGTGGGTGACCTCATCCTTTTTTTAATGGCCGATCACTTGTAACGGCCTTTTGTTTGGAATATTTGTCAAATATCATATCAAAAGTGACCTTTGGCTTTGGAACACTTCCCTGATTCTTTGCCATGTTAAGCTTTCAAATCCCAATCTTCGGTCACTTTGGTTTAAGCATCTTTGGGCAACCATGGGCAGGGGTGGTCTAACTGCCTACCCCCAATCGGTTTAACCACCTCAGCCTTTTTAGGCTCGAGTGGTTGCCGACTGACAGGCGCAGATGACCCTTGCCCCCCATGTCCAGAAGCTTTGACGGTGATCTTGAATGTTTCTCTACCATCAAGGGTCTTCTCATAAGCAAATTCCCGCGTTAACTCTTTTCCTCTCAAATCGGGCTTCGCTTCCTCGACCACCACATTTTTACCCTTGGTTGCTTCGACTTGATGTGGCCGAACTAGAACCATAGGCTGCTGTAATTCCATGTTATTGATAGGAAAAGGATGCTTGTTAAATTTCTTTTCAAGAAGTACCAAACGGCCTTCATTTATGGCCGATTGAATCTTGCGACGAAACACATTGCAATCATTAGTAGCATGAGAATAAGAATGATTATATTTACAATATGCATGTCTGTTTATCTCATCAAGTGGAGGCGCGGTATGAGATATTTTAATATTTCCAAGTTTAAGCAATTCATCAAAAATGCGATCACACATAGAAACATCAAAAGTAAATTTTAATTCTTCTTGCCGACCTTTACTAGCCGGCTTAAGTGATGCACAATAAAATGATCTATCTTCAGAAGGCCATACAAATTCAGCACTATAAACTTCACTCTCATCATTCAAATTATTAGAAATATAATCAACCACATGAACATCGAACCGATGAGACTCAAGTTTTTCTTTTTCTTCATTCATTTTCAATTCTTGTGCCATGCCTCTCACAAGAACAGAATCAAGCGAATAAAAATTTGCACCTTCTAATCTTTCTCTAAGAGTAGATTTTAAACCTTTAGCAGCAAGATTAACTAGGTCAGAATCAAAAAGCGACAAATTGAAACAACGGTTTTTAACCTCTTTAAAACACTTGTGGTAATTAGAGACCGTCTCGTCTTTACCTTGCTTAACTGATGTCAAATCTGTCAATTTTAGTTGATAATCCCCACTAAAGAAGTGATCATGAAATTTTTGTTCTAATTCATTCCAAGAATCAATAGAGTTGGGGGCTAAAGATGAAAACCAAGCAAAGGCGGTACCCGTTAAAGATAAAGAGAACAAACACACTTTAAAAGAATCATGGGCACTTGCCTCACCTAGTTGAGTAATGTATTGGCTTATGTGCTCCCAAGTTGTACGATTATCCTCACCACTAAATTTAACAAAATCAGGTACACGCCAACCAGGGGGATAAGCCATAAGATCAAAGTCAACTTTATAAGGTTTTTGTATAACCTAGAATTACCCATATCAATGCCGAGTTTGTTTTTCACCATGCTAGCTACTTCTTCCATAAATTTAGAAAATTGACTCATAGCAGCTAGCTGGGATTGCATTGTAGCTGATAAATCAACTCTATTCATAGGGGGTGGGTTTCCTGAAACACCCATCATCTGGCCAGACGGGGCGGTCAGACCGGCCATGGGGGCGGTCTGACCGGGGTCGGTTTTGACGATGATGATTGTCTCAGATAAAAATCAGTCAGCATGCCATACACAAGTGTCTCAATTGAGGTTCCGGACGCTGCCGACAAGTTTGTTTGCAACACCCCTTGTGAATCTAATTAAGGGATAGAATCATTAGGAAAATTAAAACTACTACTTTTACCCTCAACTTTTTCTAAGTGAGTAATCATTCTAGCAACATGACCATGCTGATTACTAAAAACACATTCGAATTTATCAGATAATTCAGTAAGCTTTGTAGATAGATCAGTTTCAGGTTTGCTTACAGTGGTGATTACCTCAATCTTGTCGTTGTTGATCTTGATCGCTGGCATCTCAAATTCTTGAGTCAGCGTCACCTAGCCTGAGCGATCTTTCCTGGCGCCAGAGAGGAACTGTTGCTTGATGTACTCTTGAAGCTCAATGTACTTCCTCTGGTCTTCATCATTGAGTTCTTTGATATTCACCATGATGATGTTTGACAAATCGGTTGTAAAACCAGATCTATCCCCAGCGGAGTCGCCAAAAGTGTGTTGACGCCTTTTCCGGTCGAACACACGAGTGCGCTAGATCGCACGGTATTCGAAATTGCACCTCGTCGAGACATCCAGCACGGTCCGGTCTAACCGCCCAGGGGGCGGTCTTATCACCTTGGACAGAGGCATTGCCGAAAACCTAAGATCGCTGCCCCAGGAGGGACCCCATCAGGGACAACACGCCTAGGGTTGTTCTAAGATTAGCAGGCCACTTAGAACGCCCTAAATTGTCGTAGAGACGAAGAAGGAAGCAGAGGGGTTGGAAAAGTAGGGTTTGGAGATAAAAAGTAATATAATTGTTATTTGATTGGGTGATGTCCTCAATCGGCCACGGGCCCTTTACATTTATAGGGTGTGGAGGTCTTGCCCCACAAGGAAATCCGTTACAACTCGAATTCTATTAGGACTCCTAATTTGGTTTGGACTCAGGGGAGGGCGGTCTAACCGGCCCTGGGTGGTGGTTAGACCGCCTGGCCTATTGCCAGACCGGCTATAGGGTGCCCCGGTCAGACCATACATGGAACCCAGTCTGACCGGCCTGTCTAGCCTGATCTGGCTTATGTGCCATTTTTGCATGTCAACACAGCCGTTGGACCCTTTGTACTACTCCACGTTCGGGTATTGTTGTAGGAGTCTAAAATCTAGCAAGCGACGCTGTGCGGAAGCTATGCGGGCGGCTAGCTCCCTGTTTGTGCCTGGGTGCTAAGTCGATATTCATTCAATGCTTATGTGCCTAACTTGTATTTGCTGACTTTATGTGTTTAGTACATTAGGACCTAGAGCTAACTCGTATGTTGCCTCCTAAGCCATAGTGTGCCTTTGAGAGATGAGTTCAAGTGTGTTCACACTACCCCATCATTATCATATCTTACCCCTGTATCTGAGAAGAATCTAATTTACTTCTATTTATGATTTATAATCATTGCAATAGTGTTGGTCTTGTTAATCCAACCATGCCTTCCTTGGATTCGATACCCTTTGGAATACTCCCTTGAGGAAATGCTACAATGGTATATTCGTGCGCTTGCGGATTCTTTGTGATCATTATGATTACCATCGGACATTTCTGGCTTCGTTGCTAGGAACTCACGAACTTAGTAGTGACGTTAAGAAATGCCAACACTGGGCCACTTGTGTGGCCCACCAATTATGTCCGGTGGGACCATGCGGCGGTGGATCCCACGTAGCCACGTGGGAATGGATGGTGGGACCGTATGTGGGACCCAGACCCACAGTCAGATCCACAATTGCACGTGGTTAAATGTGGGACCAGATCCTTGTTTTCTTTTTTCAAGTTGTTTTGTGATGATAATGTTGTTGTTCTGTGAAGCCAGGTTGCTTTCGTCATTGTTTCCGCACGGGCACAACCGGAATGATTCATCTGTGACAAACAGCTTCGTTGTGTGGTTACCATCCTCTGAGTTTTGTTTTTATTTTTAGTGGCTTGGCACTGTCACTCGTTATCTGTGACGAAGTTACGAAATTCGTCAGGGTAGAGACCTCCTCCATGACGAATAAACAAAATGTCGCTATGAAATCGTCATAGATATTTACATTTCTACTAGTGAGAGCATAGTTTAAGTTTGTTCATATTGTTCGTATTATTTCAAAGTTCACATATTATACATTGTTATGTCTTTTAATATCATGGGATTCTATTTTAGATTAGATGCATGAGTAGTGACATGGATTAAGACATTATAGAATGTCTACTAGTTATTGTTGCCTGTTCACAAGTGGTTTACTACACATTAGCTGCATGCTAATGCTAATGCTACAGATTTGTGTGTGTTCATCCAATTTTCTGTTATACTTAGTGAAGTCACTTGCTTTGCTTGCTTATCTCTGTGCATTTGTCTTTGTTTGCTTGTTTGTTCAGATACATTTTGTCTCTTTGTTTTCAGTTTGAAAAGGTAACTAATTTGATATGTCAATAAACAGTTTGTATGTAGGCTGGAGTTGTTGTTAGTTCACATATTTTGACGGATCATGATTAAAAAAAATATTTTGATTAATTGATGCTTAGAATTGGACTGTGTTCAGAATTGTTCATGTACTTATTATCATTGCATTGCATTTCCCTTAATTTATTGTTATTTTGAACTATGCAAAGGACGATCAGTCAAGTTGTTTGACATTTGTCTCAGTTAAATATCTGATGACGAGATAAACGAGGGGTAATCATCTTAACTTCTAAGTCCCCGAAATCATGAAGGCTAATGATGGGCCGCATCTGTGAAGGCCCAACATCAGCAACCAGCAAGCCAGGCCCAGCTCCCCTTTCTCAAAGGCGGCGGCCTAACATCACCTAAGGGGCCACCTCTGACCTAGGCGGTCATCCTAGCTACCTCGACAGAGGACTCCATTCCGCACGACCTTAGGTTCCTTCCGTTGTAGCCCGTTGGCGGGGGACCCTCCAGGCGAGAGCTGCAACGTGGCGCAAGCGGCCCCGCGCCGCCCGGGACCTGCAGGTGCAGCAGGGCGGGCGGATCTGCACTGTCAGACAGCCAGGCCATGATGAGATTTTCCTCGACTTGGGAAGCGAACTTGCCCCGGCATCCCATCACCTGGATAATGAACAGTAACAAAGGACAGGCGAATTCTTCGCCTGTAAGGCATCAAACGGCGAGACCCGACCCAGCGGGCATCAGAGGGAAGGTCGGGGCTTGCACGAGAAGCCTCGACCTAGCAATACCTGCGTAGCTCTGAGTCAGGAGAAGCCATCTTGGAACGGGAGCCTCCGGCTACGCCACCCTACAGGGAGTACCGCGGCTAGCACAGCGTACGACACCAACCGAAGACGAAGGCCCACGGCGTGACACTGTTCCAGCACTGTTACAACACTGTAGCAGGATGCCATTTTACCATATTAACCCTTGTGCACCAGCCCTCCTTGGAATATAAAAGGTGAGGCTGGCACCGTAAACAACATAGGAAATAGCACCGAGAAACACACACAACAAGGGATCAATGATCACAACACGATCGAGGAGCCCACCACTACTCACACCGAGCACTCGCTGCTTACCACCACGCTCTGAGACTTGGGACACTCTCCCACTCCCCCTACTACTAGCCCCCGTGGGCATATAGAACACTCCTTCGAACTAGACGTAGGGCACCCCCCGTGCCCGAACCAGTATAATCCCGGTGTCACTAAGCCCAACTATCCGGATCAGACGCACGAACATACCAAAATTTACTTGCCGGCGGTATCAAACCCCGACAGTTGGCACGCCAGGTAGGGGCACTTCGTGTGTCACGATGCCAACAAGGGTTAGGATGGCCCACTCCGACGAGCAGCCGGTGCGTGCCACCGTTCTGCGCTTTGGCTCCTTGGACTTCATCTTCGATAGTCCAGTCGAGTCGCCCGCTGGGGCCGTGTTCTCGCGGTCCCAGCCTGACGCACCCACTCTTCCCTAGGGTTGGCCGCCTAAGGAGCCGCGGTCGGCGAAGTCTGCCACCGACCAGGTTTGGGACCTGGTCAGCCGCAACATGGCGGTCGCCCTGGGGCCTAACCCGTCCCAGGAGCTCTTCTGCTTCACAGCGTTCGCCACCTCTATGCTTGTGTTTGGCTTGTAGGAGGAGGAGACGCTGTCTTCGGACGAGTTCAAGCTCTGCTATGACTCCGTGTACCCCGAGGGACAGACGTGGCTGTCCTACGGCGAGGCCGCTGCCCCCGCCGCGACGGGCGGCACACGTCCGGCCCCCTGGGAAGCATCCCAGGCGAGCTGCGACGAGGTCGAGAGCGAGCCGCCTCTCTGGAAGGAGGTGCTGATGCCTCACGACCCGAGGCGTGAGTGCTTCGTCCTCCAGTAGCAAGACGATGCGGTCCACTCCAGCCACTCTGATGAGAGCTCCGCGGAAGGTGAGCCCACTTCGCCCGATGTTTCCGCTAGCGAGGAACTTCCGCAAGCCGGGGACGATCACGAGCGGCAGCGTGCCCGCCTCGACGAGCTCGACGAGGCTCAAAGGGCTCTCGAGGTAGAGCAGGCAAGGCTCCACCACACGCTCAGCGTGGAGGCCGCGGCCACACCCGCGTGCAAACGCACACAGGAAGTACGCCGCTGCATCATCGACAACGTTCACAGGACTCCTATTGCCAAACGGGCCTCCCCGAACATCGCCGCAGCAGTTGTACTCCTCCGGGCCGGCCCTGAGCCGACGACCCCAGAAGAAAAGAATCTCCGTCAGCACCTCCAGACGCTCCTTGATGCGGCCGCCGTCTAGCAGGCGGAGAGTTCGGCGTCCCGACAGCGGGAGACACGGGCTCCAGCCCCGGAACGCTCGGTCCACCGTGGGTCCTCACGCCCATCGGGGCAGCTGGGCCACGCGGAGAGCGCTCACTCGCCCGCGAACTGCAAGGTCGAACCCAGCTGCGGAGCACAGGGCGCATCCTCGCCGCACGGAAGGATGATGACCAGCGGCGGTTCCAGCGGCGAACGCCGGCCGCGAAGGGAGTACAACCGGAGGTGCGGGGGCCGCTACGACAGCAGCGAAGACCGAAGCCAGAGTTCGACGCCGGACCCCCGAGGTCTGTGGGCTTTCGGCGCCAATGTTCTCGCTGCAGCCCCACCAGCTCGCTATCGTGTTCCGACCATGTTCGTGAAGTACGATGGAGAGACCAATCCGAGCGTCTGGCTCGAGGATTACCGCCTCGCTTGCCGCAACGGCAGAGCGAGCAATGATCTATTCATCATCAAGAGCATCCCGTTGTACCTTGCCAACTCGCCACGTACCTGGCTTGAGCACCTCCCCCGGGGGAGGATCAACAGCTGGGCTCAACTCCGAGATGCCTTCATAGGGCACTTCCAGGGCACCTACGCCCTACCCGGCAAGGCCTGCGAGCTCCGCCATTGCCGGTAGAAGAAAGGTGAGAGTCTCCGCGACTACATACGCTATTTCTCCAAGCGCTGCACCGAGCTCCATGATACGGCCGACAACCAAGTCATCACAGCCTTCCAGGATGGTACCATGTGCGAGACCCTTGTCCACCGGATAGGGCGAGTCAAGCCGCAGACCATCCGGAAGCTCCTTGACCTGGGCACCGACCATGCTGACGGGGAGGAGGCCGTCGCTTTCAGCAAACGGAAGCCCGAGGAAGAATTGGGTGAGGCTCTGGTCTCTCGGCCGGAGAAGAAGAAGAAGAAAGAGCGGAAGCTCCACAACAACAACCTGGTAGCAGCAGCCGACAAGCGGCCGCCCAAGCCAAAGACTGGTCCCCCGAGGGATCACTTCGAGAAGATGCTTGAGGCGCCTTGCCCTTACCATGAGGGTCCGGTCAAGCACGCCTTGAAGGGCTGCAACCTCATGAAGAGTTACCTCGGTGGGAAGAACAAGCCACAGGATGTGGCCAAAGCCAGTGTCGCCAAGAACGTCGAGCACGACGAATTCCCCATGGAAGATGGTGCTGTCATGATGATCTTTGGTGGGACACCTGCTCGCCCTCCAAGGCGCAAGCACAAGTGCATCCTGCAGGAGATCTACCACACCGAGCCGGCCGTGCCCTCGTACCTCCGGTGGTCCAAGACGGCCATCACGTACGACCGAGCGGACCACCCCGACCACATTCCACAACCGAGGGCTGACCCCCTTGTGGTGGCACCCCTCTTCGGCACCAAGCGAGTGCACAAGGTGCTCATGGATGGGGGCAGCGGACTCAACATCGTCTACATGTCCACCCACGATAGCATGGGGATCCCGCGATCTCAGCTCTGCCCGTCGTCGACCCCGTTCCATGGGGTTGTACCCGGGATGGAGGCAGTCCCGCTCGGACAGATCGACCTACCGGTCACCTTCGTCGACGAGGGAAATTTCCGCAAGGAAACGCTCACCTTCGAGGTGGTCGGCTTCCCAGGAACGTACCACGCGATCCTCGGAAGGCTGGCGTATGCGAAGTTTATGGCGGTTCCCAACTACACCTACCTCAAGCTGAAGATGCCCGGGCCAAAGGGGTGATCACCATCGACACCAAGTTCCAACACGCCTACGAGTGCGACGCTGAGTGCTTCCAGTTCGTAGAGGCGCTCATCTGCTCTGAGAAGATGGCCACAGGAACTCCGACCACGAACCTCGCCGACGATGTCACGATGGCCGAACAGACCTAGAACAACTACGTCGTCTCTACCCTTGCAATAGTACCATGTACTGTTTTATGCTTGTGATGAATAAAAGTGCCAGCGCTTTTTCCTTTTTTCACATCATAAGTACAACTTTTGCCAAAAAGTTTCTTCGATGCGAGCGATCCTAAGCAACAAACCATTTTACGGTCCTCGACCTAAAAATCCTTCGTTGCTCGGGGGCTCCATCCAGGGGCGTGATGCCCCTCCTTTTAAAACAAAAAGTTTTTTCCTAAAAAAGCATTTTGATGGACACTCCACTGACTCAAGAGCAGAAGGGAAGGAACCAACAACCGTCTGTATACGCTCGGCCGAGTACTGACGCCTCCGCGGCTATATGTGCAAGGTTCTACGAGCTACGTCGAGGATGCTTAGGTCGATCTCCCGTCCGTCTCTAAAGTTCAGTGGCAAATGTTACCTCGACTTCTCTTTTCTTGAAAAGTAGCTCGATGCCCGACCTACCCGAACTCTCTAAAGGTAGCTCGGGGGCTTCAGGCCTAAGGGGAACCTCGATGAGACTACGCCCGGTCAACGCTCTCGAGTCCCTATGCTCCAGCAGCTATGGGACAGGGCAAGGCCAGCACTTCCTAAGGGTAACCTTATCGGCCTAAAGATCCCAAGCCTCCCGACGAGGTGAAAGGAAGAGGAATCGAGCGTCAAACTTAAAAGAAAAGCTCCCTCACTTAAGGAAGAAACTTGCAGGTTATTTATAATAGTAAGCCTCCAGTTCTACTAAACTGTTTTCTCCTGATTAGTGCTCATCATCGAGCCATCCCAGGTCCTCTATGGCGGAGTCAGCTACCCTCCTGGCGAACTCCACGCACCCGGCGAGGATCTGGGGGTAACGGTGCTCTTCATAGCCGGGAGCCCATCCACCTGTGAGGACCTCGCGATCCATGTTAGGGTAGTGCGAGAGGAACATGGCCACGGCTCGGTGAAGCAGCTGCTGAGCCATAGCCACGCCCCGTTCGCACGCGACGCCACCGACCATCCCAAGGCAATCAATCAGGGACGACCCTTCGCCAACACCGATGCCTTCCAGAAGCTCCACGACGGCTTGGGTAAGGGCCCGGTGAGTCTCCTCCCTTTGCAGGAGAGTCGCCCGGGCCGTGGCAGCAGCCGGGGATGACAGCTTGAGCGCCACAGCCCTCTCTAAGGAGAAGGAAAGGGTGAGAAACACGTCGACAGGAGGCACCAACGGGATGAGGCACAACCGCAACTCACCTGTCAAGCTGTCGGTGAGCAACGACACAAGCGGCGCCAGCTCCTCCTGTTTGGCAATGGTCTCGTTCATCCAGGTGGCGTCAGCCGTCCACTGATCCCGCAACAAGTGAAGCTCCGCGCAAGCAACTACGACAACAGCAATCACAAGTGAGCTTATCAGCCGACAGGTATAAGTGCACAACCCAAAAGTCCGTATCAGAAGGCCAGCTCACCGGTCAGATCCCTATCGCGATCGGTGGCAACCGCCAGCAGCTACCTCCGCTCGGCGACGGTGATGCCAAGCCGGTCCTGCAAGGAGGCGTTCTGCTCTAGGGCAGCCTCCAGGTCACAGGCGGAGCTCGCCGCGGCATCGGTCAACTCAGCCACCCGTGCCTCCAGGATGGCCTGCTTCCGAGCCGCCTCCTGCATGGCGGCGTCAGAAGCTGCCCGTGTATCCTTCGCCTGCCACAGGGCCTCGGCCAGCCTCGTCGCGATCGTCACCCTCTCCCCCTCGACAGTCGCCAACTGCTTTGCCGACGATGAGTGAAGGGCCACCAGCTCCGCCTCCTTCCGCTCCACCTCCGCCTGGAGAGCGCCAATCGTCTTCCAGTGCTCGTCCTACTGACGGATGAACTTGGACCTTGCGTCACTGCACGCCACAAAACCCTGCCTGAGAAGCAGCTCAACAAAGAGCAATAATGAGAAAAAGTCATGAGGAATCAAGCGTGAAAAAGGACATAAGGTAAGGGGCATACCATGGCAGCACCGGCTACTTCCTCAGCCGAAGCCGCTTGGCGACGGATCGCGTGCCCAAGCTGCTCGGCCGAGGCGCGCTCCTCTTCATCATCAATGACAAGCAGCACCCGGCCCGAGTCATCACGGGCAGCAATTTGCAGCCTGCGACAACAGGTCCCACCGCTGGAAAGGGGCACCAATGCCCCCTGGAGCTCGTCTGGCGTACTAGCACCTCAGCCATGGTGAGAGGATGGTGCGACGACTGGAGAGGGGCCAGAGAGTGGCATGAACGCCGCGTTCTCCATGCTTTCTTGCCTAGTTGCCATGTTGCCCTCCCCCTGGCGGGGCACTCCGGCGTCGAGCCCCTCACTCTGGGTCCCGGAGGTTGGCAAGACCCTCGCGGCTAGTGTGGCCATAACCGGGTCCTCCGGCGTGGACATCGCGGGGTCCGCCTTGGCAACAACGGCGCCCCCGGAAGAGCAGAGAGGTGGGGCACCAGACATACTGGCTCCTGGGGTGCCCCCGTCAGCGGTGGTGTCCAGGGTAACCTCTGGGAGATCGAGCCGCCCGGCGGTGGCGACGTCCGACACCACCGCGTGGTCACCAGCCGCGGCGCTCAAAATCTGCTGCCGCAGCTCTGCCTCAAGCGCTGTTAGCGCCTCCGCCGACGGTGGAGCGCCGGACGTTGTAACGCCAAGCTGGCAGAAGCCGTCGCTGGAGCTATCGCTCTTTTGCGACAGCTCCCCGGCACCCTGGCCGGCGGAGACTTTCTCCTCCGGCGGCACCACGAGAGGAGCTTTAGGAGTTATCTGCGACGCCACCGCAGCCGACGCCGGCACGATAACCTTCTGCACAATGCGGCAGAGAGACTTTTCCGGCGTCGGCACGAGCGTTCGGCCGCTGTGAAGCGTCCTGAAAAGACAGAGAGCTCAAAATCAGGGAAGAGACCGAGGCTCACCTCACCGCGAGGAACCGAGCCTTCTTGGGCTCCGATGATGGCGGCCAGAACGAGGACCGCTTGCCGCACGACGTTGCGGGGCAGTCTCTCCGAGAAGAAATCTGCTCCTCGTCCCGTCGCCGCTCAGTTGCGGCTCCTGTGCCCACAGACGGAAGAGACGGTGAGGAACACGCCTCCTCAGCCAGTGACATTGGCGTAGGAGGCCCGTGTGTCAGGTGCTCCCACGAGGATGACCGCGACATGGGGGAGGCAGAGCCGCGGCTCCTCTCCTCTCAGGACGGGTCGCCACGACAGGCTGCCGCCCCGCGGTCAGCGCGGTTAGGCCACTCTGACGGCGACTTGCAAGCACGGTCCCCGCGATGGTCACATCGAGAGGAAGGGTGCGGCGCCCTGTCACGAGCGCTGTCACTCCCCCCCCGGTGCGTCTCAGGAGGCCCCTGAGCGGTGGAAGCGACAACGGTGTGCCGCGGCGGAACCCCCGAGGTCGACGACGAGCAGCCCTCGGTTGGCTCGCCCGCCCAGGGCGTCACGGCCGCAGCGACTTCCTCATCATCGTCATCCTTATCAGAGGAACCAGGGGGCGGCTCCCGATCCTTGTCGGAGGAAACGTCTTCATCCCCAGCTCGCCTCCGCTTCGCCCGGGCATCGTTCCGGCTACGCTTGGCGACCTCCGTGACTTTCGACGCCTCGTGGCGGTCTTTCCGCTTCTTGAACTTGGTCGCGGCGATGCGGTTCCGCGCCCTCTCCTCCGGTAGCGGGGCGCGAGCCTGCGTCACGGTCCAGTTCCCAGCCTACGGAAACCGCACATCAGTTGCGGAGAAAGAAGGATGGGGGAGAACAAGATGGAGGAATCAGAGGCAGACTCACCAGAACCACTGTGCCCGCATCCGGGAGCATCGGAAGCAAGTCAGCTGGCGGCCACTCGGGGCCGCTGGGGACGGCCTGCCGGACCCACCTCCGAACCTTGCCCATCGAGGGCAAGGAGTCAGCGGTCACGATCCCCGTGAATGAGGCACGGTCGGTGGTCATCTCGAACAGGCGAAGGGGTCGCCCCGCAACGGCACGATCCCCCTCGCAAGGTAGCTGCCAATCACGGCCGCAAGATCAACACTGTGCCCTGTAGCGCTTTGAGCGCCTCAAGACACCCAGAAAGCAGCTTCTGGTGATCTTACTTCGGAGGCCCGTCCGACCAGGCCTATGGAGTCACGTCGTAGTAGCCGTCGGTGTATGCCGGCAGTGAGCACTCAGGGTCGTTCCTGAGATAGAGCCACTCCGAGTGCCACCCGCTGTTCGAGCTGGTCAGGGGGCCAGCTAGGTACTCCGACGACCTGTTCCGCTTCAGCCGGAGGGCGGCGCACCCGATCATCACCGGCCTCCCCTCGTCCTTCAAGTAGACGAACCCGAAGAAATAGCAGAAGAGGCGCCAATGCGCCTCCACCCTGAGATAGCCCTCACACAGCACCTCGAACGCTGCCAGAAGCTGGACACCATTGGGATTGAGGTGCTGGAGCTTGAGGCCATAGGTCCGCAAGACGGCGCGGATGAACCGCCCGGCCGACACCGAAAATCCACGCTTGTGGAAAGCGACGAAAGAGACCACATACCCCGGCGGGGGCTATGGGAATTCTTCAAGCCTGGGCTTGATCCACACCCCACACGCATTGATCCACCAAGGGTTCCCCCCACCCCCCCCGACTTAAAGGATGAAGGCAAACCGTCTAGAGGAATTTAAATCAGACAACAGCATCGACGGGACAAAGGGGACGACTGCTTTGGCATTAAACCCTAAGTTCTAAGATACAAGAGAGCAGCCCAACGGACCGTGAATAAGTATCATAATACAAAACACCGCTAGCATGGCGGTGTTGCGTTTCCCGGCAGGTCAGAGTTGGAGGAGCACCTCGCTGAGCTCCAATCTACATCTGACGCCGCCGGGGACTCCCTGCGGGGATCAGGGAGGCGCCCGATGCCTCCACCGCGACTAACAACACCTAGGAAGAAGTCCAAGTTCATAGGGCCACCCCCGAACAAGCTGCCGAAGAAGCATCGGTCCTCTGGGAGCCACCTCATCAGAGAAGCTTGTTCAGGGGTAACTTGGTGTCCTGCTGCTCCGGCAGCACTTAGGGAAGCAACCCTGGGTGTTCCATGACATGCAGCAGGAAGCGGCGGTGGTGACGCAGACGCAGAGCGGCGGCTCTCGTCGATGCCCCCTCCCCTACCACTCAACCCCCATGTCACGGCGGGGACTCGAGCCGTAGGGTATGAGAGGGCTGCCAAGAGCATGCCTCCCCATTCTCTGAACTCCCATCAACATCAGAAGGCTTGAAGGGTGGCACTACACTCAGGAGGCGAACCCCCCACGACGGGAGAAGCAGCTGATTCCTTTCCCTCTCCATATGGCGACCATGGAATCTCACCGGGACGAAGTGGAGCTCCTTTTATAGGGCAGCACCAGCCCGACCACGTGAAGACTGCGGCTGGCATGGTTTAGCTTATGAAACAAGCTAAAACGGCCACCCACCCCGCCAAGCAGCGTATTAAAGACCCGCTGAGCACCGCCGTCACTGAGAGCCTGTGTGGTTCGAGGACTGGTGGATGGTCACTTCCTGGTGTGATGAGTGATTGACAACGTGGTGTGGACTGATTCTTGGCTAAGTATTGCAGGTGCAGGTTGCGGTTTGAAGAGCAAGCGCGAAAAGGTCGTTGCCGGGTAGGCCTCCAGGTGTGGAGAAGACAAGTAGGCTTGGCTCGAGGGACCCGGTGGCCAGCGGGGCCAAGTGCGGGCCGCATGGTGGCTAGAACGACAAGATGAAGTCATGGACAGTTTCTTGGTTGAGCCTCAAAACCAAGGTCGAGCCGGGACTATGTGGGAGCCGAGTCATGAGTGGTGATTGGCGGAGGCTACACCGAGTTCGCGAGGTTTCAAGTGGTTCACCAGAAAACCGCTGGGTTTCTTCGTTGATCCACAAAGCCAAGACCGAAGACCGGAGGCAGCAGCACCAGGACCGGTCTGACTGGTGGGTCTAATCGGTCTGACCAGTGGGTACCGTTCTGACTGGTGGAGGACACCGGTCTGACCGGTGTGAGACGACGCAGTCCGGAGACTTCGAAGCGGAGGACATGCATCGGGATCGCGAGGCTTGCGTCGAGGCTAAGCAAGTTTGCGGTCGCCAGGCATCCATCCGATGGTGCTACGATGAAGTTTCCCAAAAAGGCCCTTCGGGGGCGTGTATCTTAGTTTAATGTAATAGGGGTAGTTTCGTCTTTCGGCTAGCCTCCATATAACCCAAGTGGAGAGAGGATGGCAGCCATCTCTTGGAACCCTAGCTCATTTGCTTTTGCCATTTTCCCTTCCTATTTTCCTTAGGATTTAGAGGACTGGCTTGAGAGCTTCATGGTGAGATCTTGTGAGAGGGAAGGATGATTGGGAGGCAAGCTAGACCTTGTATGAACCTTCATGGTATGTATAGATGATTCGGCGTGGTTCCTCAAGGCTTGTTTGTGTCTCTCCTGTTTTCCCTTTTTGGTGATTTTCGGAGCCTTTTCTTGGCGATTTTCTTATGGCGGTTTTGAGACCTTTCTCTTTGGGATTTGGTGGGGGATGTATGCATGAACCCTTCATGGTTCTTTTCCCTTTGATTCCCCTCCCAAATCCATGAGTAAAGGGGCTCAATTTTGGGGTTTCCTTGCCTCTAGGGTTAGAGGTGTTCTTGGCGGGATTTCTTCGATTCCTCTTGATTTAGCAAGTTTTGGTGGACCAAATCTTGGCTATGGAGTGCCCATGAGGTGTTCCTACTATCCCCAAAGTCTTGTGCGAATCCGTGGAGCGAATCGGGAGATCGGGATTGGATTTGGAGGAGTTGACCCACGGGTTGCTGTTCATCCCAAGAGCCCAGGTCTTGACCGGTTTGACCGGTGCCTCTCACTGGTCTGACCGGTGTCGACCCCAGTAGGGTTTTGCTCAGGTGAACATGTTGGTGTGTTCCCTAGTGTCTTGTGTTGCTGCTGTTTCGAGTTTGGCTCAGTTTGGAGCTCGGGAGGTCAGGTTTGCAGATTTGGGGTTTTCCTGGCTCAGACCGGTCTGACCGATGAGCTGCACCGGCTTGACCGGTGCAAGAGCTTTCTGTGGAATTCTCCATGTTTGGCTTGGGTGACCCGGCTCAGGGTCCAAGGTACCCCGGTGCATCTCTGGAGGGTGTCGGGTGATCCGGCAGCTTAGTCCGGGTGATCCGGCCTTGACCGGTCTGACCGGTGTGTGTCAGTGATGCTCGAGTTGTTTGTTCCGCTGCGTTCTCGAGTAGGTTTCGGTGGTTGTTGGTTCCTAGGACCAGTAGCACTCCAGTGGCTACGTGGTCTTGGCCAACTTGGGTAGTTGAGCCGGAGACGTGTTTTGGTCAGCTGTGTTCATCTTATTGGAGTAGGCATCTCCTTCGAGAAGAATTTTTATCGAATCCCATTCACTCCCCCCCCCTCTGGTCGCCAGTTCGGTCCTTCAAGTTGTATCAGAGCCGGTTACAGATCTTCAGATTCTAACCAGTCTAAGATCCAAGGATGGCATACCAGGAACGGGGTCCGGGTCCTCCACACTTCGATGGCAAAAACTACCAGATGTGGCAGAGGTGGATGGCAGCTTTCCTCCGCGGTAAGGGTCAGATCCTTTGGGACGTTACGGTGAACACAGCTTATGTTCATCCGATTAACTTCCTTGCTCCGGGATCGAGGGACATGCACGACGCCAACAACAAGGCGGTCGACTACTTGTTTCGTGCTCTGTGTCAGTCCGAATTCGATTGGGTTCAGACAGAGGACCTAGCTTTTAGGATTTGGAGTCAGTTGAAGGATGCTCATGCTGGAAATGCTCAGGTTCAGCCTCGGATGTATGCGACTTACCGGAGAGAGTATGAGTATTTCACTCATCTCCCCGGTGAGTCAATTGATGCCTTGTTCCAGCGGTTCACGGTTATGGTGAACAACATGAGGGCCAATGTGGACGTGCTCCCGTACGATGATCATGACAGAGCTGTTAAGCTCTTGCACTCTCTGGATCGTACAATTTGGGATGGCAAGTTCGAGGCCATTGTAGAGTCGGAGAAGTATGACACTTTGATGGTGAATGAGCTGTTCTTGAAGCTCAAGTCTGTTGAGGTGGACCGTGGTATGACAGCCAAGCTTGAGGGCCCGACTGACTCTCATAGTCTCTCCCTCATCGGTGGCTCAGGTGCAAAGTCTAACGTTAACCCATCCACCAGGATGTACTCTTTGTCCTCTTTGATGTCTTTGCCAGATGAGGAGTTCGATGTGCTTGGAGAGGATGAGCTGGCGTCGCTGACCAGGAGGTTCGAGAGGATGCACGAGAACCTGGTGAACACAAGGAGGAACACGAGGACATGCTTTCAGTAAGGCAAGCCAGGACACTTTGTCGCCGACTGCCCCGAGAAGATGGAGAACAAGGACGGCTACAAGCACCGGTCGAGGACGGATGGCAAGTACTGATCGAGGCGCGATCACAACCACAAGAATAAGCACAAGCACAAGGTCGAGCGACGATCGAGGAAGAAGGACGGCACGGTAAGGCCCGAGCGATGGTCAGAGCGAGCGACACCAACTCCAGCTCCGCCTACTCTTCCTCGAGCTCCAGTAGCAGCGAAGATGAAGGTGATCGGCGCAAGAACAAGAAGTCTTCCAAGAACTTGAGCGGGCTGAGCTGCTACGCGAGAGACGGCTTCTGTACCATGGCATGAAGCTCCGGCAGCAAGAAGAGTCACCAGAGCGACTCGGACTCTGACTCCGAGGATGACGTACGTGACGAGCTTCCCTTATTGCGTGAGGAGAATGAACGGCTTGGCAAGTTGCTTGATAATCGTGATGACATGCTTAGAGAGGCTAAGAAGATGAGGAAGGAGCTTAGGGCCTCGCTTGAGGATGCTAGGACTAGAGTGGCTGAGCTAGAAACACAGAACCTGTTGTTTCTGATGAGGTTGATTGTGCTGATTGCTCTGTGTTCCTAGCTGATCTTACTGTTTTCAAGGAAAAGCATGCCTCCAAGTGTGAGGAACTAGATGTCCTTAGGGCTGAAGTGGCTGAGCTTAAGTCTAGACCTGCTTCGCTAGGTGCTTGTACTTTTTGCCCTGTTTTGCATGGAAAGATTGATAAGATGCATGCTTACACTGTTTCTCTTAAGGCTAAGTTGAAAGAACTTGTTCCCACTTCTTGCTCTACTTCTGAATTACATGCTTTGAAGAATCTGGAACTTGCACATTATGTTGATCGTTTGCAGGAAGAGAATGATGAGTTGAGGAAAATGATGGGTTGGTTGTCGGGTCATGAACCACAGCTTAGGATGATGATAGAGGCATACAAGCGCTATGATGGGCAAGCGCTTGGGTCGGATAAGATTGGAGAGTGTAGTGGTGAGGGAGGAGAGAAGATTGGTGATATCCAAGCTCCACCAAAAACCTTCCACAAAAATGCCTATGCACCTAAGCCAAACCCATTGAGAAACAAACTTGACACAACCCTAGATCCACCGATATTCGCTCACCCCACAAATGATTTCCAAAAACCCATAAAGTTCAAGAGCAACTTGGGGAATGTGTTCTTTGGGAAAGAGGGTGAGAAGCCTAGTGAGGAGAAACCGGTTGAGAAGCCGAGTGAGGAGAAACCAAGTGAGCAGCCCCAACCCAAGCCTAAACCCAAGCTCATACGGTTTCATTATGACTATTGTGGGAGAGATGGTCACAAGGGTGAGTTTTGCTTCAAGAGGAAGCGTGAGGAGAGAATGGCTAAGGAGTGGGCTAACAAGGATAGGTACCACCCTTCAAATGGAGTACCTGAGCCTCGTATGCAAATGCCCAGGGCCAAGGCGATTGTGAGGACAGTTCCGACTTGGGGAGATCGAAAGGTGGCAGGTGGTGCTGCTGGCCGAGCACCACCAGTCAGACCGGTCAGGGTGACCGGTCAGACCGGTGCAGATCTGGGCAGCTGGCAGTTTGGTTTCCGTGCTCGTGAGGATGCTCGGTTCAGTTCCTTTGGTCGTGGTATAGGTGGTTGGCACGGTGAGTCTGGTGGTGGTCAGTTTGCTAGACGTTCTCCACATCGTGCTCAATACGATGGTGGGAGGAGTCGTAGCTTTGAGTTGGAGAGGAGGAACGGTCCACGGTCTTCCTTTCGTGGTTTTCGTTCTCCTCCAGCGAGACAGGGGTGGTTCTCTAGTAGTGGTTCCCGTGGTGGTTTTCGTGGTGGTAGCTTTGATAGGCGTGATGATATGGTTTGTGCTAACCCCACTTTGGAGCAAATGGCTCGGCACTGGTTTTACTCTTTTGGTACTAACCCCAGTGCTGAGTCGTTTGTTCACTCACGTGCTCATTTTTTAGTTTCAAGTGGGAGACTTGAGGAATGTTTGGTTGATTGACTCCGGTTGCTCAAGGCATATGACCGGAGACAAGGGGTGGTTCTCAAGTCTCGTCCCGGTGGTGTCCAAGACATACATCACCTTTGGGGACAATGGGCGAGGGCGTGTGCTTTCAGAAGGTGAGATTAAGGTAAGTGACAAGGTCACTCTCAGGCATGTTGCTCTTGTTCAATCGCTCGGATTCAATTTGCTTTCCGTTTCCCAGCTTTTGGATGAGGGTTTTGAGGTGTTGTTTCGGCCTGGTGGTTCTTAGATTTTGGATTCTCGAGGGGACCTAGTTTGTATGGTCGTTCCCGAGGGTCAAGTTTTCCGAGCGGATTTCTCTCAGTCTTCTGGTGTGGCTCGTTGCTTTTTAGCTGGTTCTTTGAGTGAGTTGTGGAAGTGGCATAGGAAGTTGGGTCACTTAAGCTTTGACCTTTTGTCTCGCTTGAGTAAACTCAATTTGGTCCGAGGAATGCCACGGCTGAGGTTTGAGAAAGAGTTGGTTTGTGCGCCATGTTGGCATGCTAAGATGGTAGCCTCTTCCCATCCACCCCTCACCGATGTGATGACGGAGCGTCCATGCGAGCTGCTCCATATGGACCTTGTTGGCCTAGCTCGTGTGCGATCAGTGGGTGGGAAGTGGTACGTCCTGGTTGTGGTGGACGACTACTCTCGGTATGCGTGGGTTTTCTTTTTGGAGGAGAAAGGGGAGACGTTTGGTTTTGTTCAAGATCTTGTCTTGAGGTTGAGAAATGAGAGGCACGGTGATGCCATACGAGCGATCCGCAGTGACAATGGCTCGGAATTTAAAAACTCTCACTTCAAAACCTTTTGCCATGACTTGGGTCTGGAACACCAGTTCTCTAGTCCGTATATGCCTCCCCAGAACGGTGTGGTGGAAAGGAAAAACAGAACCTTGTGCGAGATGGCTCGGACGATGCTCGATGAGCATAGGACTCCGAGAGGGTTTTGGGCTGAGGCGGTGAATACCGCATGCTATGTGTCCAACAAGATTCATCTCAGGGTGCATAAGAAGAAAACTTGCTACGAGTTGTTGCATGGTAGAACCCCCAAGGTGAGTCACTTTCATGTGTTTGGGTGAAAATGCTTTATCCTGATGAAAGGTAAGAAGTTGGACAAGTTCGAGGCTAGATCTATCGATGGCATTTTCTTTGGTTATGCGTCTCATTCAAGAGCCTTTCGAGTGCTCAATCTTGAAACTAACCAAATCGTGGAGACTTGCGAGGTTACCTTCGACGAGACACAGCCACGTAGTCAGCTTGTTTTTGAGTGTGCAGGTGACGAGGAACTTGGCGAGGAGATTTTTCAGGAGGAGGAGCATGAACATGGTGATGATGAAGATGGTGGTGTGGCGCCCGCGGCTGAGCATGTACATACTACTTCGACTACGATCGTGGACGGTCCCTCTCCCACACCTATGACGACGTGCCGAGATCGTGAGGAAGCTCCAGCTGAGGGGGAGGTGGCTTCGAGGCGAGAAGCTCCTCGGCGAGTACAAGTGGATCATCCAGCTTCAATGATCATCGAGAACATCAACGAACGCACTACACGGTTGAGGTCTCGTAATGATTCTCACTTTGCCCATGCTGCTTTTGTTGCTACTTTTGAGCCCAAAGACATTGGACACACGTTATCTGATCACAATTGGGTTAATTCGATGCATGAGGAGTTGGAGAATTTTGAGAGAAACCAAGTTTGGGAGTTAGTGGAGCCTCCATCGGGGTGTAAGCCGATTGGGACAAAATAGTTGTGGAAAAATAAAGACGGAGAGAAAGGAGAAGTGGTGAGAAACAAGTCAAGGCTTGTTGCTCAAGGGTACACACAGAAAGAGGGGATAGACTACGAGGAGACCTTTGCTCCCATAGCCCGTTTGGAGGCGATTAGGATCCTTCTAGCCTTTGCCGTGGCTAAAGGGTTCAAATTGTACCAAATGGATGTGAAGAGTGCTTTCCTAAACGGTGTTTTGGAGTAAGAAGTGTTCGTGAGGCAACCACCAGGGTTTGAGAGTGAGAAGTACCCCCACAGGGTGTACAAGTTGAGGAAGGCACTGTATGGGTTGAAGCAGGCACCTAGAGCTTGGTATGGTAGGTTGAGAGGGTTCCTGTTTGAGAGAGGTTTTGAGATGGGGAAGGTAGATTAGTCCATGTTTCTCCTCAGGCAGGGCAAAGAGATCCTAATTGTGCAGGTGTACGTGGATGATATTGTCTTTGGTGGCCCGTCTAACTCTTTGGTTGCAAGGTTCGCAGAAGACATGAGCAGGGAATTTGAGATGAGCATGATGGGCGAGTTGCAGTTCTTCCTCAGGCTCCATATCAAGCAATCGAAGGAAGGAACATTTGTACACCAAGCCAAGTACACCAAGGACATTATGAGGAAGTTCAAGATGGAGGACTCCAAGGCCATGACGACGCCGATGAGTACGACTACAACTCTTGATGCGGACGAGGATGATGAACACGTGGACCAGAAGGAGTACCGAAGCATGATCGGCTCCCTGATGTACTTGACGGCGACGAGGCCGGACATCCAATTCTCGGTATGTCTGTGCGCTCTTTTCAAGCGTCTCCAAGGACTTCACACAGGCAAGCAGTCAAGCGCATCTTCAGGTATTTGTGATACACTCCCGACTTCGGCCTTTGGTACTCCGCGTCTTCTTCTTTGGAGCTTCACGGTTTTTCAGACGCGGATTTTACCGGGTGTCGGTTGGATAGGAAGTCCACTTCTGGGACTTGCCAGTTTTTGGGTTCTTCTTTGGTGTCTTGGTTTTCCCGCAAACAATTGAGTGTTGCTCAATCTACAACTGAAGCCGAATATGTTGCCGCAGCCAGTTGTTGCTCTCAGCTCCTTTGGATCACATACACCATGAGTGACTTTGGTGAGGAGTATACCCAGGTCCCACTTCTTTGTGATAGCACGAGTGCGATAAGTGTTGCTAAGAACCCAGTGCTTCATTCCAAAACCAAGCATATAGAAGTGAGATACCATTTTCTGAGGGACAATGTTGAGAAAGGGAAAATAGCTTTGATCCATGTACCCACACAAAACCAACTAGCTGATATTTTCACCAAGCCCCAAGATCAAGCAACTTTCACTCGTTTCCGGGGAGAACTTGGTGTGTGTTTGGTCTCTTGAGTTGGGTGTGGGAGCTCCTTTGTAGCATATGTATAGTTTTCCTTTGATGCTTTCTTGCATTTTGCATTGCATGTGTAACATGATGTATAGGCATCTTTGTATGTTAGGTTGCATGCATTTTGTATTATTAGGTTGCATGCATTTTGTAGGAAAAGCTTCTCCTATATACATTGTTCACCATGATGTGCTATATATGATCTTGTGAGCTAGTTTGGTATGATATGGCTTAGTGTGGGTTAACTTTTGATGATATTGATTTATATCCATGGTTGATAGCTATGCTTTTTGAAAAATGTCTCATGTATGCTCTCTTGTGAGTAAATGCTTTTATATGATCATGACATGTTTTAGTGGCATTTCTATGCTTAATTTGTGCTTGGATAGCTTGTTGAGTGATGTTTGATATCCGGAGTTTTCTTTTGAAAAATGATAAAATGATAAGTTCCTCAATTATGAGAAATTCCTATCCAAAGCCATTTGTAGATCCTAGCTTTTGTTAGCCTCCACATATGCTACTTGTTTTCTTCATTGAGTCTTGTCGAATTGTTGTGACCCTCGGCGAGAAACTTGTCATGCTCCCATGATCAAGATCACATACACAGCCACCATATGCTAAACTTCTACACTGGAAGTTAACACCCATCATTTCATCCATCCCCCATCCATTCCACAAATAAAGCTCCGCGCATTGTTCCATGATTACTCTCTCTCTCTCTCCAAAAAAAGTATTCAGCAAGGACTATGGGATTTGTATAAAAAAAACACACATGCTCATGGGAATGAAAGAAAAAAAATGAAGAATAAAAAGACATAGCCCAAGTCTCAAAAATTTCAAAAGGAGAAGAGAGAATCATATGTAAAAAGGAGTTCATCATCCATTCACCATATACACACACATGCACATCTTGATCAGGTTGTATGACTTGTTGCTCCCAAGGATCCGGTTTTCGACTCGACCATACATGAGAAGCAGGTATGCCACATGTTTTCCCTACCTACAGCTCCACATATCAGCTTATTAGGAGTAGGTGGAGAAAGAAGGCAAAACAATGCCTTGGTGAGGAATCATACACAATGAGCGATCCGAGAGCATCATTCGAGGAACTTTGATTTCTTTGTGAAAATTTGCAAAACCTCCAGATTGATAACTGATCAAGGTACTTGTGATTAGTAATTTCTATACAACCGTTCTATCTTTCAACCGCCCAAGGCAGTTGAAGCTACAAGCCGCATAACAATCGAGCATAAGGTAAGATTAATGCCAACTCATTCAATCCTTGATAGAGTACCTAGTTGTATGCTTGTCATAAATTAGGAATACAACATCATGGCAAACTCTTGATCAACCGACCTAAGTCCTAAGTGTCTTGCTCGGGACGAGCAAGAGGCTAGCTTGGGGGAGTTGTTGACGGCTATTAAGTGCTTACTTTAGCCGTCAATTTACTCATGAATAAAGAAGCAAGAGGCACACGCATTTTATTTAAGAATAATGTAGTTCCACTTGTCCTTGGAGATTATGTGATTGCAGGAAAATAAGCATAAAAGAAGTAGCAAACTCACCTGCTATGATTCATGCCATGTCACCTCAACCAAGGAGGGGCTGCCACCTCAGATGCCATGCATGCAAGCGATGTCACCAATCCAAGGGAGGCAAAGCCCCGACGAATCAGAGCATGACACGTGGACTTCACATGGATCCATGGGCCCACCAGAGTGTCTAACCGCCTCAAGAACACGTGTACACCGGGGACCGACCTAAGGACCCACAGGACAGCCACCTGGAGAAAGCACACCCCGAGTGGGGCCCACAGGGGGTCGGCCGACCCCACAGGTCGGCCGAACCGACCTTGTGGCCGCCACTCAGGGGCTTCCACGTGGTGGCTCCTGGTTGGTCCCTTAGTCCATTCCCGAGGTGTTTGGCTCCTCTTGACGCTGGTGCTCAGCCTATAAATAGAAGGGGAGGGGGTTCATTTCTTACCAACACACTTTACTCCTCCTCTCTCACTTTTGGTTTCTAAGGCTAAGAGGTAGGCTAGAGTAGTTCTACTTCAGGTTCTAAGTCTACTTTGGGATCTAGGGATGAGTTCTCTTGTATCTTTATTTCTTTGTATGACTTTGCTCTACTTCAGTTATATAACTATTTCATATAAAGTTGTGCTTGTATACATGGGTGATTTGTTAATGTGTTCTTCATTTGTTCATCATTTAGAGGCTCATGTTCTTGATGAACAAGGCCTTTCAATCCAGTTGACGAGTGACTTACTCATGTTTTCGGTGTTTGTTCATAAGTTAGAGGCTCGTGTTCTTCATGAACACAACCCTTTTATCTTGTTGAATAGACATAGGAAAGCACAAATCCGTTTGTGTACCTTGCCTTGTTTGATCCAGTTAGATTCCATGTTCGTGTTGTATGAAGTTCGTGCTCAAGCTACGGTAGTCGGTGTAATTGGCTGGTTTATTTGGTGGCTCTGACCTGGGTCACAATAGCCCGGGCCGGTCAGGGTCCTGCTAACAACATAAGCGTGGTGCTTGGGTTGCGTAGCTACGTTACTTATGAGTGTATCCCACGGTTTGTCTTGGGGTAGGCCGCGGTAGTGACAGCTGTTGGACCCTTCTGGAATCCCCCACGTTCGGATATGCTTTAGGAGTCTAAAGTATAACAACTAGAGTCATGCGTAAGCGACGTGGGAGGTTAACTCCCCGTTTGTACCTGGGTGCTTGAGCCAACAGTCATGCAATACTAGTGTGTATCTAACTCGTCTTATAGACTTCGTGTGTTTAGTACCTTAGAACCTAGAACTAACTCATATGTTGCCTCCTAAGCCTAGGACCTGTAGAGAGAGTGTGTTTATGTGTTCACACTACCAACTTATCTATCATACCTCACCCCTGCACTTGGGTGTCTGGATTGTTTCCATCTATGATTTATACTCATTGCAATAGTGTTGAACTTGTTAATCCACCCAGCCTTCCTTGGATTCGATACCCTTTGGAATACTCCTTTGGGGAAATACTACAATGGTACTTACATGCGCTTGCGGTCTCTTGTAATCGTTAGGATTACCATTTGGTCATTTCTGGCATCGTTGCTAGGAACTCATAACTTAGCATCGACGTTAAAAATACCAAAACTTGGTAGGTCGGGTATGCACCTCTAGCCACCACGGCTACAAGAACACCCTATATGATCTATCTCGATAATAGATCATGAAGTGAGAAAAACCAAATGAAGACAAGTCATAGAGAAAGCACTTGATCGCTAAGAATCAGATTGCAATTTGATAATTCAACATCATGAATGATACATGGACAAGATCACCATTGGAATCCTACTTTGATCATGCTCCTTGCTCCTGGAACTCTGACGTGGTCTTCCTTGCAAGGTTCCCACACCGGCTAGGGAAACCCTAGACAACTAGCTCGACCCTCTCCTCTCTGGAATGGTGTCCCTCTCTTCTCTACTCCTCGGCGGCGAATGGCGAATTCTTCTCTCCGTGGCCCTTGGCAGGGGGACTATAAATAGTCTGAGGATCGTCTAGGTCAAAGGGGCGGCGAATGGTGCCCGAAATGGGCTGGGCCGACCGGCTTGGGCCCATTTCAGCCCACTTCGCGGCCTCCTTCGTCGGCGATGCTTCTCATGTCTTCTAGAACGTTCCCCCTTCTGCATGTGGGCCCTTGGCATCAGTTTCTCCATGGTTTGGATAGGGCTCCTTGTCGTGCAAGCTTCAGCATTTTCTGTCCAGGTCCTTGGAGTTTTCTACCTTCACGGGTTGGTCCTTGGACTTCTTGGAGTCATGTTCACTTCATTGCTTGACTTGTGTCGGGCTTCATGGTCTTGCCACGAGGTGCTTGATGAACTTTACCCAGAAGTCTTGTATTTAGCACTAAAACCCTACATAAACATTAAACTCCAAAACCGACATACACGAACAAACTTGTTATATCAAGGGGGTTAGTACCAATGGATAAGATATAAAATTGATGTCAATACCGAAGGTAAACTCATGGCTAGGTTGACGGAAATTAACCATCAACACAGGCGACCTACAATCGCCCTGGAAACACCTTCAACCTTGGGAGGATTTTCATGATGCCTAAGGAGCGACTCCATGACTAGACCAACTGGTTCTTCGAGACCCGCAACACCTGCGTTGGCGTCAGAGACGACCAGGTCGTCGAGAGCAAAAAGAAAGGCATCAAGGATCGCAAGATCTTTGAGAAGATCCACGAGTCTGGCGCTACCACCGTAGCTGCCCTCATGGAGGTCGTCAACAAACTCATCGACACCGACAAGGCGATGGTGAACTAGTTCGACGCTGATGTTGGGCGCGACGTTGGCACATCCGGCACTGCAGGGGACACTAGTTCCAAGTTGTGCAAGCGACCTTCCGAGGTGCTTGCGGCGGAGGGGCGTCAACCTTCGATGTTCAACCAAGAAGAGTTCAACGCAGCGCTCGACAGCACATGCGAGTTCCACAAGGGGGCTAGTCATACCCTTCGTGAGTGCTCGTAGTTCAAGAAGGCCTTCAGCACCCCTGAGGACCCCAAGCGACCAAGGAAAGACGGCGACCAATCATCTTCACGCAGCTACAACAACAACTACCGCCGCGACGATCATGACGACCGAGATCACCACGACGACCGCCGCGATGATCGTTGCGACAACCGCCGCGACGACCCACGCCGTGACCAGTGCGACCTTTTGCCTCCACCTCTGACAGGCAACCCCAACGGGCCCTTCCGACCACCTAACTGAACAATCAACATGATCATCGGAGATCTAAAATGCCATGTGAGCAGAAGGCGCTACCGCAAGGATAAACGCGAGGTCCACCTCATCCACACCCAGCCGACGCAGCCTCTGCATTGGTCTGAGCAGCTGATCATGTTCTCCAGAGCTGATCATTGGGTCCACATCCTAGACCCTGGGTCCTACCCACTCGTCATCGAGCCTACAGTGGAGGGGGCCTTGCTCTCCTAGACACTCATCGACGGGGGGGAGCGGGCTCAACATCATCTTCGTCGAGACATTGAAGAAGATGAAGTTCGACTTCAACAAGCTCATAGTGTGTGACGAGCCTTTCCATGGCATCATCCCTGGAAAAGCGGCCTACCCCCTGGATCGGGTCTCCCTCCCCGTCACCTTCGGCACAGAGGACAACTTCCGCACGGAGTACCTCAACTTCGAGGTCGCCGACTTCAAGTCCTCCTACCACACTATCCTAGGTCGCCCGATACTGGCCAGATTCATGGCCATCCCACATTACACCTACTTGGTGTTGAAGATGCCTGCACCAAACGGGGTCCTCTCTGTCTACGGTGACCTCATGGTCTCCTTCAGGTGCGACTCCGAGGCCCTCAACATCGCCGTGACTTCTGCCTGCGTCGACGCCTCTGCAGTCTTGGTTGCCGAGGCCAAGAAGGTCGCTCTGAGCGACCTAACCATCCTGGAGCAGCAGCGCACCGACACTGCCCTGGACGCCATGCCATCGACGAAGAGAGTCCTCCTCGACCTGCCCAATGTGGAGAAGACGGTGGTCATCGGCGACGACCTCAGGGAGAAATAGGAACTCACGCTCACCAGTTTCCTCCGGGATAACGCGAATATATTCGCATGGACTCCATCGGATATGTCGGGTGTCCCCAGGGAGCTGGCTGAGCACTCCTTGGATGTAAGCAAGACGGGCAAGCCTGTCAAGCAGAAGCTGCGCTGCTTTGCGAAAGATCACAAGGAGGTCATTAGGGTAGAAATAATAAAGCTCCTAGCTGCTAGATTCATCCGTGAATGTAAAACCCAGTTTGGCTCGCCAACCCGGTGCTTCTACCTAAGAAAACTGGCCAATGGAGAATGTGTATCGACTATACCGATCTCAATAGGCACTGCCCTAAAGACCCCTTTCCTCTTCCTCGCATTGACCAAGTCGTGGACCCCACGGCCGGAAGCGTCCCGTTATGCTTTCTTGACTGCTACTCAGGGTATCACCAGATAGCCTCTAAGGTCTCTGACCAAGACAAGATGGCGTTCATAACACCGCACGGCATCTACTGCTACACGACCATGAACTTCAGCCTCAAAAATGCCGGGTACTCTCCATTCTTCCTGGTCTATGAGTCAAAGGCCATCCTCCCCACCGACATGGTCTTCGGGGCTCCTCGCATCCAGCATTACGACGAGGGCGAAGCGGAGCAAACGCACAAGGTTGACCTTGACAGCCTTGAAGAACATCGTGTGGCCGCACTCATGCGCCACACCCGCCACGAGCAGCAGCTACGTCGCTACCACGACTGCAACATGCGGGAACGTTCCTTCAACGTCGGCGACCTGGTCTTGCGGCAGATCCAGATCACTAAGGACATGCACGAGCTCTCGGCGCCCTGGGAAGGCCCCTTCATAGTCAAGGAGGTCATCGGACCGGCGACCTATCGCCTCCAATGTGCTGATGGCTAGGGTGTCCCGAACCCTTGGAACATCGAGCATTAATGTCGCTTCTATCCTTAGAAGGCTTGTACCAAAACAAAAGCTATGTACTCTACCCTCTTATAATTTATAATTAATAAAGATAGGACTCCACTTCGGCAGGCTCCCTGTCGACCTATATCTAGGTCTCTAATCATCCCTCCCCTCGACAAGCTCGGGGGCTTGGTCTAAAGCTGGGCCCGACGTGCTCGGGGGCTTGGCTTTGCCAATCTAAGGGTCTCACGATCTGAGGGGTGTTACCTTTTCTTTCTTAAAGAGTTTTCCTTTACCACAGCTCTTATGCTTCTTATGTGTGTTCTTAAGTCGTGTGGTTGTGAGACCTTGGGTCTAAGGCCCCCCTCCATGCGCCGGCTGTACCTAAGCCTCTATGCTGAGCCGTGCAATCGGTAAGCCGTTCCTCCACTGAGTTGGGTCAGCGGAGGGGACATGTTTTGCAAACTTCATTGCTTTTGAGTTCTCATAACAAGTGTTTTTGCCAAATAAAGGGTTATGCTTTTTAATTAAACAGAACCTTTTCATTCATGCAATTTTATGTACATCGTCCAAAGGCTCTACGCCCTTACTTACATCAACAGTTTGGTACATCCTAGACTACATTTTCAGAGGTCGACCTTCTTGATGATCTCCTTCGCGACGGCCTGGACGTCTTCAAATTTCACCAACTCCGACAGGTCGACATCCTCCACGACCTTCTGTAGGTCGAATGCTGGCTGTTGGTATTTCTTAACATCGATGCTAAGTTATGAGTTCCTAGCAACGATGCTAGAAATGACCAAATGGCAATCCTAACGATTACAAGAGTCCGCAAGTGCACGGAAGTACCATTGTAGCATTTCCCCAAAGGAGTATTCCAAATGGTATCGAATCCAAGGAAGGCTGGTTGGATTAACAAGTCCAACACTATTGCAATGAGTATAAATCATAGACGGAAACAAACCAGACACCCAAGTGTAGGGGTGAGGTATGATAGATAAGTTGGTAGTGTCAACACACAAACACACTCTCTCTAAAGGTCCTAGGCTTAGGAGGCAACATACAAGTTAGTTCTAGGTTCTAAGGTCCTAAACACACGAAGTCAGTAAGATGAGTTAGATATACACTAGCATTGCATGACTGTTGGCTCAAGCACCCAAGTACAAACGGGGAGCTAACCTCCCACGTCGCTTACGCACGACTCCGGTTGTTAGACTTTAGACTCCTACAGCGTATCCGAACATGGGGGATTCCAAAAGGGTCCAACGGCTGTCACTATCGCAGCCTACCCCAAGACAAACCGTGGGATACACCCATAAGTAACGTAGCTACTCAACCCAAGCACCACGCTTACGTTGTTAGCAGGACCCTGACCGGCCCGGGTTATTGTGACCCAGGTCAGAGCCACCAAATAAACCAGCCAGTTACACCGAGTACCGTAGCTTGAACACGAACTTCATATAACTCGAACATGGAATCTAACTGGATCAAACTAGGCTAGGTGCACAAACGGATTTGTGCTTTCCTATGTCTATTCAACAAGATCAAAGGGTCATGTTTGTGAAGAACACGAGTCTCTAACTTATGAACAAACACCAAAAACATGAGTAAGTCACTTGTCAACTGGATCGAAAGGCCTTGTTCACCAAGAACATGAGCCTCTATATGATGAACAAGTGAAGAACACATGAACAAATCACCCATGTATACAAGCACAACTTTATATGAAATAGTTATATAACTGAAGTAGAGCAAAGTTGTACAAAGAAATAAAGATACAAGAGAACTCATACCCAGATCCCAAAGTAGACTTGGAACCTGAAGTAGAACTACTCTAGCCTACCTCCTAGCCTTAGAAACCGAAAGTGAGAGAGGAGTAGTAAGGTGTGTTGGTAAGAAATGAACCCCTCCCGTTCTATTTATAGGTTGAGCACCGGCGTCAAGAGGAGCCAAACACCCCGGGGATGGACTGAGAGACCAACCAGGAGCCCCCACGTGGAAGCCCCTGAGTGGCGGCCACAAGGTCAGTTCGGCCGACCCCCTGTGGGCCCCACTCGGGGTGTGCTTTCTCCAGGTGGCTGTCCTGTGGGTCCTTAGGTCGGTCCCCAGTGTACACGTGTTCTTGAGGCGGTTTAGACGCTCTGGTGGGCCCATGGTTCCATGTGAAGTCCACGTGTCACACTCTGATTCGTTGGGGCTTGCCTCCCTTGGATTGGTGACATCGCTTGCATGCATGGCATCTGAGGTCGCAACCCCTCCTTGGCTGAGGTGACGTGGCATGAATCATAGAAGGTGAGTTTGCTACTTCTTTTATGCTTATTTTCCTGCAAGCACATAATCTCCAAGGACAAGTGGAACTACATTATTATTAACTAAAATGCGTGTAAGAAATACCTCTTGCTCCTTTATTCATGAGTAAATTGACGGCTAAAGTAAGTGTCAAGGGGTGAGACCTGGACAGATCTGCAAGGGGGCAACCCAAGCGGTTGTAGGTTAATTGGAGTGGGATCGGGAACTAAGAGCGTAGGTGGTAGTTCGCGGGTGGAACTCGGAACACGGCGAGAATGGCGATGAACACAAGGGTTTAGACTGGTTCGGGCCTCCGGAGAGTGAAACCCTACGTCCAGTATGAGGTGGCATTATGCGTGGAAGGGGAGGCCCCTCGAATGGAGCTCTAGGCCACCTTATATGGTCAACAGGCTAGGGCTTCGATTCGAGGTCGGTGGACCCTCATCGGGGTCAGTTACAATTTAGGAAGGCCATCTGCCTTGATTACAGGAGAGATCCCGAGATCTCCGGACCTACAGGCGGCGCCGAGCCGCGACCTAACAGCGTGCCTTGCGCCCCAAGCCCGGCGGATCCTCCGGGATCTGGATAAGGTCTTCTGGAGTCTTCCAAGGACGCCGGGGTTGTGGATAAGGTCTCCGGGCCCACTTGCAGGTCGGCGGGGCTTCTGGCAGGTCGGGTCCACTTGACAGGGACCTCTAGGACCCTGGTCGGTGGGGACCCATGGGTACCCATGTCTCTCAAGCCGCCGATCGACGTGTAGGCGTAGCGTCCTCCGCGAAGTCATTTCAAAGCGGAGTGAAGCCATGACGTCGTCAAGGTCGTGTAGGGTACACGGGGATCCAAAGAAAGAATACTCCTCCAGCGCGTACATCGTCAAGTATCGAGCCCCTGGAGCATAGGTCCAGAGGGTCGAAGCGAAGACAAGGCATCGTCCTTGAAGAACCACCGACCTGACCTAAGTCAGGCATCAGGCAAAAAATCATCGTGACCTTGAAGAAGGTCCCTCTGCCGATCGAAGGGAGGTCGAGCGATGAAGTGGTGGAAGCGGGCTTCCAGTAGGTTGTCGTGACGTAGAAAAAGAGGGTGTCGTAAAACACACTCGTGGAGTAGCCCCCGAGCAGTAAGTCGACCAAGATGGCCGGATTGATGCTTGAAGAATGAATAGAGAACCTATGGCCTTCGGCTTCCCTTTAGATGCTCTGCCCACCGAATAGGACAAACCGACAGGTATCTTGGAAGGGAGTGCCAAGCGCCAGCAGCCTTGTCACGTGGCGCACCACGGGTGTACTGTACGGTCACGAGACCTGCCTCTGAGCAGGGATGCAGTCGCTGCCCACAAGAGACAAGAGCTGTAAAGGTGTCGCCAGGCAGGCGACAGACGCGTCAGTGCTCCCCAGAGGTGAACAGGGACCTCGTGCTCCACGTGGTAACAGTAACTGGATAAGGACACCACGCCAGCCAAGGTGTAAACAGCATCCGAGGCCAAGCTCCACGCGCTATAAATAGGTGACCATAGAGCTCGCCACCTGAACCAGACAGGAGCATCATGTCGAAGCAGCATAGTAATTTTGTAGCGCCTTGGGCTTGTGTTCGTCCACCAGAGCATAACACTAGGTTCCATCATCCGGAGCTAGAAGAATGCTTGCAAAGTTGAGAGAACTCCATCAGCCGCTTCACCCGCGCCCAGCGAGGAATCCAGGTGCAGCATGGGGCAGTACATGCCTTGACGGACCTTGTGAGCAGAGGCCTAAGGTGGTGTTGGAGATCGCCATGCTGTACCGGGGAAGGCCCGAGGTGACGCTGGCCGATTTGGGATCTTGTGGGAGCACCCTAGCAAAAGATGGGGCACCACAGGAAACCTTCTGGGGCTAGAGTAGGCTATGTGGCAGCCGCGACCTCCGCGGCGGTGGAGGGCTCCAAGTAGGTCCTGAAGCTAGAAGAAAGCTTGCGACGCGCTTCATCAGTCTAGGTTGCGCCGTAGGCATCATGTAAGGTAGATTAGGACCTTTAATATGTTTGTATCTTGTAATTGGCCATGGGCCATAGTCCTTTATAGCTTACTAAGCTTTTATACACATGCTTGCATGGCAAACGATGTATCTTGATCACTATGTAGAGGCGCCCGGGCAGTAGTGGCATGGCCAAGGACCCGGCGGGGCTGCGTAAGCGCGCTGACCTTCAGGAGGTCATGGGAATCAACAAAAGAACCCGTGTCGACCTGGGTCAACACAGCCGTTGTGCAGTGGCACAACGTAGGGTGTCAACCTGAAATCTGTAGGTCTTTATCGACCTAGAAGGCAGCAGGGCCTCAGCAAGGAGCTGTGAGTAAGACCGATAGGTCACCAACGGGCAGTAAAGCCTTTAAGCATGGAGCCGTTGGTGAAATTGGCTGCTGTAGATCGGAGCGACCTAGAAGGCATGTAAGCAGCTGGGCCTAGGAGATGTCGTGTGAACCCGCTGTTTGGAGGCCGAGGTGACCTAGGAGGCTGCCGGGACCTTGACGACCTCGAGGAGGTGGTGGAACTGGTCCATAGGTCGTCCGTGGGTCGTGACGACCTTGAGTGTGGCATCAAAAATATTTTGTTTGGGGGGCTTGAATGTGGGGCATAACGGGTCCACATCCGCCGGGGTGTTTACCGAAGGCTGGCTGACGTAGATTCCCGCACGGAACTAGCCGTTACTGCCTTGTTTCCGTTAGGCCAAAAGAGCCGTTGAGGGATGGATCCGCGGGGAACGCAGATCCGTTGGGTCGCCGTGACTTCCGCTGGAGAGACGTTGGACGCAATGGCCCGTTGCGCCACTGGGGCCCAACTATATAAGGTCGAGCCGCAGACTGGGGACCTCCACTTGCTTTCATTTCCGCTCCGCGCTAGGGTTGTGCCGCCGCTAGATTGCTCCAGCAAGATCTGCGGTGCCGCCGTGCTTAGGTTCGCCACGCCGCGCGCCCTTGCATGCAAACGAAGACCCTTGTCGTGTTTAGATCCAAGTCCATCGGGGTAGAGGAAGAGAAGATGGAGCCCGCGCAGGTGCCCGCGCCAGAGTCCATCTGGGAGCCGTCCGTGGTGACGGAAAAGCAGATCCAGGCCTTGGCGACCCGCGGGTTGCTAAGGCCCAAGGCGGAGGTGGGCTGGAGGCCAGCGGTGGGCGAGGCGTTCCCTACCGAGGGGACCGGGGAGGCCGTCGTCTTCCTCACGCACATCGAGCGCGGGTTCGGGGTCCCAGCGGGCGACTTCTTCCGCAGGCTCCTGTACTTCTACAGGATCGAGGTGGTGCACCTCGTCCCTAACGCCATCACCATCATCTCGTCCTTCATCCATCTCTGCGAGGCCTACCTCGGGATACTGCCACACTTCCACCTATGGCGGCATTTCTTCGAGCTGAAGAAGACGGCAGAATCCGACGTCGTAGGGAGCGTCGGGTTCATGCTGCGCCGGTACATGAAGCCGGAGTACATCGACCTGGTGCCGCCCGACAACACCACCGGCTGGAAGCAAGGGTGGTTCTACCTCGACAACCCAGCGCCAGTGCTCCCTGCCAAGTCCGGGCACGTTCCCGTGCCGTTCCCGGAGTGGACCAATCAGCTAACGTCGCGGGAGACCGAGGAGCTATGGCCGCTGTTGGAAGACCTCGAGAGGCTGAAGACGGAGGGGCTGACCGGCGGAGCGGTGGCGATCAGCTTCCGCTGCCGGCTGCTGCAGCCTATCCAAGACCGGGTACACCCAGCCTACAAGTACTGGGGGCAGTCTGACCCCACCAGGGTCATCCGGCGCAAGGTCTCCAAGGAGGAGATGGTGGCACGGGTGAAGAACATCTTCGCCGGGCGCATCCGCAACAGGGCATGCCCCAAGGCGCTCAGCGTGTATCGGCCTTCCGACGCTGTAAGTCTCCGACCTTGTTTCTTTGCCATCTGAGAGATTGTGCAGTTTTGATGTAGGACTTTTCTTTTGCAGTTTTGTGAAGGCATCTATTGGTGTCCGGCGCCATTGCGCAATGAGGAGGACCGAAGTTTCAAGGTCCGTGCTGCAGGGGACATTCAGATCCCTCCACAGCAATGCATTGAGGAGTACATCTCCGACTCATCGGTGGGGAGCGACGATGAAGACCCCACCGTGAGGAGGGCGCCACCGAAGGTCGCCGCACCCCCACCACGGCGTACACGGCAGACTGCGGGCAAGATGTCCGCGTCCCGGGCTGCGGCAATGATCACTGCCACCCAGATGGCGGAGGCAAAGAAGAAGAAGAGGAAGAGGGCCGGCCCCACTGTGTCAGCGGATACGGCGACGGTCAGCTCCGACATTGAAACCATCAACGTCGAGGCGGAGGAGGATGACGCGAAGTCGCCTAGCGCGGCGACGGTGCCGCCCACGGAGACACCCCGCAAGGTCGTCGTAGCGGAGGAGCGGGCGACGGAGACGCCCCGCAAGGTCGTCGCGGCGGAGGAGCGCTCGAGGTCAGGCGCGGATGTGCCGGGCGACGTGGGGTCGCAGAAGAGGGCGAGGAGGGCTCCGCCTAAGCCCCTCAAGCCCGGACTTAGGTACGCGAGCAAGTAAGTCACGGAACCTGTGCCCAGCTTTGATTGTTGCATCTGATTCTCTGTTGTTCTTCTGATGGAGGTCTTTGCTTGAACATAGGTCAACCCCGACGACGTTCGGGAGCGCCAAGAATGCCTCGGGTCAGGAGGCGTTCGGGCACAAGTGGAAGGAGGCACCAGTGGAGCAGTCACCGGCGGCTTCAACTGCGGACATCTCGAGCCAGGCCCCTAGGGCCGGGGTGACAACGGTGTCGGAGGTGGAGAAGGGTGGCACTAGCACTGCTCCGCCTGTTGGAGGTCACCAGGATGACCTATGTGTGTCCACCCCAGCGTCGACGCTGGGCCAACAAGCCGCAGAGGTCGGCGGCACTAGCCTCGAGGATGACAACAACAGGTGCTTGTACGTCGGGACCCCGTGGGAGAACGACATCATCGCCAACCGCCGCGATGTCGATGACTTCAAAGAAGCGTCGCAGATAATCGCGCGGACGCTCTCGGTAAGAGCTTGGACCTACTGCTGTGGTTTCTGGCACTTGTTCTGACTATTTCCGAGGTCCTGATACAAGGCACATCTTCTTGTGTTGCAGTCACTTGCAGAGCGGGCGCAAGCTCGGGCGGCCTTAGTGAGGGAAGCCGCCAATGCTCATGCGGAGGCGGCCACGGCTCGAGAGGCTTCACTTCAGGCCAAGATCAAAGCCGCGCAGGAGGTCAAGCGCATCAAGGAGGCCCTGGGCCGCCAGGCGGAGAGGGAGGCGAACTCCTTGAAGAAGCAGCTGGAGGCTGCCCAGCAGAAGGCGAAGGACGTCGCGAACGACCTCCAGGCCGTGGTTTAAGGTACGTTTGTTGGTCGCTGGGTGTTGTCTTTGTGCCTCTTTTAGGTCTTTGCCTGATTTTGACCTTTGATGTGTCCAGGCGCCAAGGAGACGGAGGATGCCCTCAAGAAGGAGCTCGCGGAGACCAAGGACCAGGTGACGGTCCTTAAGGAGGGGACTGCAAAGGTCCAGGAAGGTGAACGACCTCATCTCCCTGGTGTCTTTTTCATCGTTGCACTCGAGACGTTAACCGACCTTCTCTTGTTTATGTAGGTCTGGAGAAGCAGCTCGCCGACCATAAGGAGGCCGCCCAGTATCTGATGGACATCTACGTTCCTCAGGAGGAGGGGGTGGAGCCAAAGGAGCTGCTAGATCGCCTGGATGAGGCTGACGGCCGGATGAAGGCCTTGCTGCTGGACACTAGCAAGCTCGCCGCGGCCACAGCGTTGGCGGCGGTGAAGTTCCACCAGCCGTCATTCGACCTGCAGAAGGTCGCAGAGGATGTCGATCTGTCCAAGCTGGTGAACCGCGAGGACGTCCAGGCTGCCGCGGAGGAGGTCGTGAAGAAGTTCGACCTCTGAAAGTCAAAATTCAAGCTATATCAGGGGGTAGATGCAGGTTTAGGCCTAGGGCCTATTAATGTAAATAGTACTTTTGCCATAATAAAGACATGCAAGTTTGATTAAAGCACGCACCCCACTTGAACAGCGAAAGTAATGAAATTGCGAAGTGTGCCCTCCGCTAACCCAACTCAATGGAGGAATGGCTTACCGACTGTACAGCTCAGCGTGGAGGCTTAGGTACAGCCAGCGCGCTGAGGGGGGTCTTGGACCTTAGGTCTCACAATCAAGTGTCTTAGGAACATGCATAAAGAGAGTAAGAGCTACGCAGATGCGGAACGCGTAAAGGCATAAAGCATAAGAAACCCCTTCAGGTCACGAGACCCTTAGGTTGGCAAAGCCAAGCCCCCGAGCGCGTCGGGCCTAACTTAAACCATGCCCCTGAGCGTTTCGAGGGGGAAGGGTAAACAGAACAGAAAGTAAAGGGAGACCCAGATGCAGGTCGACAGAAGAGCTGCCGAGAGGGAATCACACTTTTATTAACTGGAAATTACAAAGAGGAAGAGTACATAACTTTTTATTTCGATACAGATCTTCTAAGGATAGAAACGACACAAGTGCTCGATATTCCAGATGTTCGGGATGCCCTGGCCGTCGGCCCACTGGAGGTGATAGGTCGCCGGCCCAATGACTTCCTTCACGATGAAAGGGCCTTCCCAAGGTGCGGAGAGCTTGTGCATGCCCTTGGTGTCTTGGATGCGCCGCAGGACTAGGTCGCCCATGTTGAAGGATCGTTCCCACATGTTGCGGTCGTGGTAGCGACGTATCTGCTGCTCGTGGCGGGTGTGCCGCATCAGAGCGGCCACGCGGTGCTCCTCAATGTTGTCGAGGTCGACCTTGCGCGTCTCCTCTGCCGCGCCCTCTTCGTAATGCTGGATACGGGGGGCACCGAAGGCAAGGCGGTTGGGAGGATAGCCTCTGACCCGTCGACCAAGAAGAATGGTGAATATCCTGTGGCTGAGCTGACCTGGGTCCGGAGACCCCAGATCACGTGCGGGAGCTCCGCTAGCCACCTGGTGGCATATTGAGAAGTGTCGTCGAAGATTCGGTCCTTGATGCCTTGATGGACCATGCCATTTGCACGCTCGACCTGGCCGTTGCAGCGGGGATGCGCCACCGAGGCATAATAGACATCGATGAGGTTATCTTGGCAGAAGTCCCAAAAATCGGCTCCTGTGAAGGCTGAACCCAGGTCGGTGACGATCCTGTTGGGGACCCCGAAGTGGTGAGTGATGTCCTCCATGAACTTCGCCGCCTCCTTCGACGTGACGCTAGCGACAGCTCGAACCTCGATCCATTTGGTGAACTTGTCCACCACCACGAGGATATGCTTGTAGCCGCCAGGGGCGGTTCTGAAGGGCCCTACTGCGTCCAGACCCCATATGGCGAATGGCCAAGATGGAGGGATTGTCCTCAGGGCCTGAGCGGGGACGTGCTGCTGCTTGGCGAAGAATTGGCACCCTTTGCATCACCGGACTAGGTCCTGAGCATCAGCCATGGCGGTAGGCCAGTAGAATCCGGACCTAAATGCCTTTCCCACCAGGTTAATGGAGGTTGCGTGGTTGCCGCATTCTCCACCATGGATCTCCTGCAAGAGCCTGAGGCCCTCAGACCTTATGATGCACTTCATCAGGATGCCATTGGAAGCGGACCTCCGATAGAGCTCTATGGTGATGATGACGTAATTGGCGCTGCGCCTGACGATCTTCTCTCGTTCGACCTTGTCCTCAGGGACTCGGTGCTCCAGGATATAAGCGATGAAGTTGAGGCGTCAATCATCTTTGGCCTCTGTCATGAGGACGTCGCGGCTGCCTTGCGGGGGTACGTCACCGGGCGGCGTCTCTGGGTCGCTGAGGAGTTTGATTGACGGCTTGCGTAGGTCTTGGACAAACACTTCGACCGGGACCAGCGCACATTTGGAGCCCAGCTTGGAGAGGACGTCAGCCGCGACATTATTGTCACGGCAGACATGGTGGAATTCCAGGCCTTCGAAGTGAGCCTTGAGCTTTCGGACCTCGGCGCAGTAGGCATCCATCGTGTCCCTCTTGATGTCGCATGTCTTGTTGACTTGGTCGATGACGACCTTGGAGTCGCCGTAGGCAATGATCCGCTTAATCCCCAGGGAGACGGCGATGCGCAGCCCGTGAATCAGGGCCTCGTATTCGGCACCGTTGTTGGATGCCTTGTAGTGGATCTGCAGGACGTACTTCAGGTGATCGCCTTGGGGGGAGATGAAGAGTACGCCTGCCCCCGCTCCTTCGAGGTTCAGGGAACCATCAGAGTACATCTTCCAGTGCTCAGGTTTTTCCGCCGGCGGAGGTTGCTGGGTCTCTGTCCACTCGGAGACGAAGTCCGCGATGATCTGCGACTTGATGGCCTGTCGCAGACAGAACTCGAGTTCGAACTCACCTAACTCGACTGGCCACTTGACGATGCGTCCCGTGGTGTCACGGCTACGCAGGATCTCTCCCAAGGGGAAGCTCGAGACGACCTTGATCTTATGCGCCTGGAAGTAGTGCCGGAGCTTGCGTGAAGTGACGAAGAGGGCGTACAACATCTTCTGGGGTTACGAGTATCTGATTTTGCTGTCAGAGAGGACCTCGCTGATGTAGTAGACGGGTCGCTGGATGGGGTAGGGTTGGCCTTCCTCAGGTCGCTCCGCCACTAGGACCGCGCTGACCACCTGGGTGGACGCGGAGATGTAGAGCAGCAAGGTCTCTCTTAGTGCCGGGGGCACCATGACTGGGGGCGTCGTGAGGAAGGTCTTCAACGCTTCTAGTGCCTGGTCGGCTTCGTCCATCCACACGAACTTGTCTGTCTTTTTCAGCAGCTTGAAGAAGGACAGGCCTTTCTCTCCTAGCTTGCTGATGAAGTGACCTAGAGCGGCCATCATGCCGGTGAGCTTCATGACGTCTTTCTTCCCGGTAGGTCTCTTCATCTTGCGGATGGCGTCAACCTTGGTGGGGTTTGCCTCGATGCCCCGGTGGCTGACCATGAAGCCTAGGAGCTTGACAGATGGTACACCGAAGACGCACTTCTCTGGATTGAGCTTCCAGCGGTAGCGTCGGAGGTTGGCGAAGGTCTGGGCGAGGTCGGCGATGAGGTTGTCCTCCACCGTGGTCTTGACAACTACGTTGTCGACGTAGGCTTCAACGTTGTCGCCGATCTGAGACTCTAAGAACTTCTGGATGGCCTTTTGGTAGGTCGCTCCAGCGTTCTTGAGGCCGAACGTCATGGCCATGTAGCAGTAGATGCAGTGTGGCGTTATGAATGCCATTTTGTCCTGGTCAGAGACCTTCATGGCTATCTGGTGATACCCTGAGTAGCAGTCGAGGAAGCATAGCAGGACGCTTCTGCCCGTGGAGTCCATGACCTGGTCGATTCACGGAAGAGGGAAGGGGTCTTTAGGGCAGTTCCTATTGAGATCGGTGTAGTCGATACACATTCTCGATTGACCGGTTTTCTTGGGTACAAGCACCAGGTTGGCGAGCCAAACCGGGTTTTTACATTCACAGATGAATCTGGTAGCTAGGAACTTTATTATCTCTACCCTAATGACCTCCTTGCGATCCTTCGCAAAGCGGCGCAGCTTTTGCTTGACAGGCTTGGCCGTCTTGCTTACATCCAAGGAGTGCTCAGCTAGCTCCCTTGGAACACCCGGCATATCCGATGGTGTCCATGCGAATATGTCTGCATTGTCCCGGAGGAAACTGATGAGCGCGAGTTCCTATTTCTCCCCGAGGTTGTCGCTGATGACCACCGTCTTCTCTGGGTCAGGCAGGCCGAGGCGGACCCTCTTTGTTGACGGCGTGGCGTCCAGGGCGGTGTCGGTGCGTTGCTGCTCTGGGACGGTCAGGTCGCTCAGAGTGACCTTCGCGGCCTCAGCGATCATGACGGCCGAGGCGTCGACGCAGACGTTCGTCGTGGTGATGTCGAGGGCCTCGTTGTCGCACTTGAACGAGACTAGGAGGTCGCCGTAGACGGAGAGGACCCCGTTTGGAGCCGGCATCTTCAACACCAAGTAGGTGTAGTGCGGGATGGCCATGAACCTGGCCAGCATGGGACGACCTAGGATGGCATGGTAGGAGGACTTGAAGTCGGCAACCTCGAAGTTCAGGTACTCCGTGCGGAAGTTGTCCTCCGTGCCGAAGGTCACGGGGAGGGAGATCCAACCCATGGGGTAGGCCGCCTTACCGGGGACGATGCCAAAGAAAGGCTCGTCACACGCTGTCAGCCTCTTGAAGTCGAAGTCCATCTTCTTCAAGGTCTCGACGAAGATAATGCTGAGCCCGCTCCCCCCGTCGATGAGGGTCTGGGAAAGCAAGACGCCCTCCACTATGGGCTCGATGACGAGCGGGTAGGGCCCTGGATCTGGGATGTGGACCCAGTGATCAGCCCTGGAGAACGTGATTGGCTGTTCCGACCAATGCAGAGGCTGCGATGGCTTGGTGTGGATGAGGTGGATCTCGTGCTTGTCCTTGTGATATTACCTCCTGCTCACGTGAGACTTGAGGCCGCCGACGATCATATTGATCGATCGCTTGGCCTGCTGGAAGGGGCCGTTGGGGTTGCCCGTCGCCGGTGGAGGAGGTATGTCGCGCTCGTCGCGGTGATCCTCCGGCTGCTGCTCATCGTGACGTCGCTCATCGCAGTGGCCGTCATCGCCACGTCCACGTCGGTCGTCGCGGTGGTTGTTGTTGTAGTGACGTGAAGATGACCGATCGCCGTCGCCCCTAGGTCGCTTGGGATCTTCGGGGGTACGGAACACCCTCTTGAACTGCGTGCATTCGCGGACTGTGTGAGTGGCCCCCTCGTGGAACGCACAGGGGCTGTCGAGTGCCGCATTGAATTCGTCGACGTTGAACGTCGAAGGTCGACGTGCCTCCGCTGCAAGCACCTCTGAGGGTTGCTTGCACAGCTTGGAGCTCGAGCCTCCGGCAGTGCCGGAAGTGCCCGCATCGCGCTTGGTGTCGTAGTCGAACTGATTGACCAGCGCCTCGTCAGTGTCGATGAGCTTGTTGACGACGTCCATGAGGGCCGCGACGATGGTGGCTCCGGATTCGTGGATCTTCTCAAAGATCTTGCGATCTCTGACGCCCTTCTTGTAGCTGTCGACGACCTGGTCATCCCTGACACCGACGCAAGTGTTGCGGTTCTCGAAGAACCGGTTGGTTTAGTCGCGGAGCCGCTCGTTGGGCTTCATGGTGACCCTCTTGAGGTTGAAGGCGTTCCCAGGGCGATTGTAGGTCGTCTGGAAGTTGGACATGAAGGCCTGGGACAGGTCAGCCCAAGACGTGATGCTGCCAGCCGGGAGGTTGTTGAGCCAGAGTGACGGCGCGTCACCCATCACCAGTGGGAAGTACGCCGCCATGTGATCGAAGTTGCCACCGGCCGCCTTGACGGCGACGTAGTAGGTCAACAGCCAGATGTTGGGGTCAGAGCGGCCATCGTACTTCTGGATGTAAGGCTTGAAGTTGTCGGGGTAGGCCACCGACCTAAGGTGAGTAGCCAACGCGGGGAAGGCGGTGATGGCCATGTCGTTGGCGGCGGCTCCAGCTTGAGCGCTGCCTCTGCTCTGCGCAGGGGTGACGATCTGGGATCGGGGCTGGCGATATGGATTTGGGACACCGCCCTCCGGATGTCCGTAGTCCGCCTCGTACTGAGCACGACGCCTGTTCTCGACGTCGTGGCGGTCGCGCTCCTCGCGCACCATGATGCGATGGACGGCACCAGGGGGGCCGTACTCGCGGTCGTAGTCCGCATGACGTCGCAACTCTCGCTCCTCACGCTCGCGGTGGCGCTGGTCGATGTAGCCGCGGGCGTCGCGGGCACGCCTGTTCTTGTCGAGGTTGGCGCGAAGGTCGCCGTCCTTTGCGCCGTTCGCCCGAGGCTGATCGGGGTTGTTTTGATCGACCTCCTCCTGGATGGGGGGAGGTTGCTACGCGCAGGTTGATTAGATCGGCTGCGCGAGTGATGACTTGATGAAGATGCGGCGGACTTGGCTGCTGCGCTCTTCTCCTCCACCAGGGTCGTGGCAACCCGAAGGTAAGCCATGGCTGCTTCGGCCTCGGGTGTGGGGTCGGCTTGCTGAAGGCGCGCCATGGCAGCACCCAGGTTGGCCTGGGGGCTGTTGAACGTCGGTAGCCCTGCTTCCTCGAACTCGAGACGAAGGTCTCGAGCGCAGGGAGGTACCACACGGCGCTGCTCCTCTGCATGTCGCTGGGCGCGGTTGGCGTTGCCCTGGATCCACCGCGCCTCCTCGGAGTCTGTTGCACTGCGATGTGGTGGTTCATTCTCAGAAACCACCAAGACCCGGCGAAGGATGGAGCCCGAGTCGTTGGGGGAGACGTGGATCCGGACCTTCTGGAACTCGCCACCATCCGGAGTCGCGGGAGCTCGCGTGGTACGGGGGGTACGGTCCTAGTCGATCTTCTTCCGCAGTCGGCAGCCGCAGAGGGTATGCTGCGCGCCCTTATGGTAGGTGCACGGTACGTCGAGCGGATCGCGACGTGCGCGGAGCTCAGGCTTGAGGTCGCCAGATGGCCGCCGCCACCCAGATTGGATCTGGGAGGTTTTGATCGCCTGGCGAGCATAGACGTTGCTGGGCGGTCGCAGACCGAAGGGGAAGGTCCCGTGGCACGAAGCCATCTGCGTTGAGCGCTGGGCTCTCTCGCAGATCTGGAGGGTCTCCTCCATCATGCCGATGACACGCTCCATTCCCTGAACGATGTCATAGGGTTTGGACGGGTGGGTCTTCGATGCTAGATCGGAAACGGGGGTGGCAACAGGTGCCGTCGCGATCTTCGCAGCGGCCACCGGAGAGGTCGTGGTCGCCGGAACGGTCGAGGTCACCGTGAAGGAACCAAAGCAGATCTCCACAGGGCTGGCGAGGATGTCCGCCATGCCCGCCAGAAAAACGACACCAGATCGGGCCACCATGCTGCACAGTGAGTTCCCGATCACCCCTATCTAGCGTGCCAACTATCAGGGGCTGAGACCAGGACAGATCCGCAAGGGGGCGACCCAAGCGGTTGTAGGTTAATTGGAGGGGGATCGAGAACTAAGAGCGTAGGTGGTAGTTCGCGGGTGGAACTCGGAACACGGTGAGAATGGTGATGAAAACAAGGGTTTAGACTGGTTCGGGCCTCCGGAGAGTGAAACCCTACATCCAGTATGAGGTGGAATTATGCGTGGAAGGGGAGGCCCCTCGAATAGAGCTCTAGGCCGCCTTATATGGTCAACGGGCTAGGGCTTCCATTCGAGGTCAGTGGACCCTCATCGGGGTCAGTTACAATTTTGGAAGGCCATCTACCTTGATTACAGGAGAGATCCCGAGATCTTCGGACCAACAGGCGGCGCTGAGCCGCGACCTAACAGCGTGCCTTGCGCCCCAAGCCCGCTGGATCCTCCGGGATCTGGATAAGGTCTTCTGGAGTCTTCCAAGGTCGCCGGGGTTGTGGATAAGGTCTCCGGACCCACTTGCAGGTCGGTGGGGCTTCTGGCAGGTCGGGTCCACTTGACAGGGACCTCTAGGACCCTGGTCGGTGGGGACCCACGGGTACCCATGTCTCTCAGTAAGCACTTAACAACCGTCAACAACTCCCCCAAGCTAGCCTCTTGCTCGCCCCGAGCAAGACACTTTGGACTTAGGTTGGTTCATCAGGAGTTGCTACGATGTTGTATTCCTACTTTATGACAAGCATACAACTAGTTACTCAATCAAGGATTGAATGAGTTGGCATTAATCTTACCTTATGCTCGATTGATATGGGGCTTGTAGCTTGACCTGCCTTGGGCGGTTGAAAGATAGAACGATTGTATAGAAGTTACTAATCACAAGTACCTTGATCAGTTATCAATCCGAAGGTTTTGCAGATTTTCACAAAGAAACCATAGTTCCTCAAATGATGCTCTCGGATCGCTCATTGTGTATGATTCCTCACCAATGCATTGTTTTGCCTTCTTTCTCCACCTACTCCTAATAAGCTGATATGTGGAGCTGTAGGTAGGAAAAACATGTGGCATACTTGTTTCTCATGTATTGTCGAGATGAAAACCGGATCCTTGGGAGCAACAAGTCATACAACCTGATCAAGATATACATGTGTGTGTATATGGTGGATGGATGATGAACTCCTTTTTGCATATGATTCTCTCTTCTCCTTTTGAAATTTTTGAGACTTGGGCTATGTCTCTTTATGATCGCTTCTTTTTTTCTTTCATGCTCTTGAGCATGTGTCTCTCTTTTTTTTATATAGCCCATAGTCCTTACTAAATATTTTTGGAGAGAGAGAGAGTAATCATGGAATAATGCGCAGAGCTTTATTTGTGGAATGGATGCGGGATGGAGGAAATGATGGGTGCTAACTTCCGGTGTAGAAGTTTAGCATATAGTGGCTGTGTACGTGATCTTGATCATGGGAGCATGACAAGTTTCTTGCCGAGGGTCACAACAATTCGACAAGACTCAATGAAGAAAACAAGTAGCATATGTGGAGGCTAACAAAAGCTAGGATCTACATATGGCTTTGGATAGGAATTTCTCATCATTGAGGAACTTATCATTTTATCATTTTTTCAAAAGAAAACTCCGGATATCAAACATCACTTAGCACTAGCTCATAGCAACCCTATTGTACCATATCGTACCTCACAACAACCTAGGCAAAGGTCGTGCTTTTTGCTACCCACAAGTTTCAAGCTAAGGTTTGATCATGCAAGCCAACAAACTCAAAACTAAAATAGGGTATTAAGCTGTAGCAAGGCATACAAAAGGAATAAATAAAGCAACTATTCATCATTTCAACCATGGAGAACAAAAGCATTCTTACCGCGCATAAGAAAGCAAACTAATTTAGGAAAGCAAATAAATATTTTTGGTCTTTTTAATTTTGCAGATTTTTGTGTGTTTTTATCATGTGAGATTCTGAAAATAAATACGGATACAAGTTACCTCGGAGTGGGGGTCTTCCCCCAAGCTAGCTTCAGGCTCACTACTGTGGAGGGGGAAATCCCATCCATTGGTAGTAAGCCCTCTACTCCTCCAACTGCTGCTGCTGTGCATGCTCGATGGCGTGAAGTCTCTCGCCAGACATACGTTGCCAGTCCCGGGTGGACTCAACGTACTGGTGCACGGTCTCCTCCATGTCGCCGACTCGGATGTTGAGCTCACTCATCTGCTGAGTGAGGGTAGCCCCACAAGATGACGAGTGCAACCCGGACGACGAGGATGTCGCATCTCCGTAGGAAGCACCGACAGGGATGGCCCACTCGCCACTGCCTGCACTTGCCCAAGCCGAGCTAGTCGCACCCTGCTGGTACATGGGCTGATCCCAACCGGGAGCATATCCGGGAGTAACCCCAGGCATGTACTCGGTAGAGGTCCATGTACCGGGCGGAGGTGTGGTAGGCTGAGGCTGTGGCTGAGGCGACGACTGCGGAGACGGCTGTGGTAGCGGCTGTGGTGCTCTGGCTGCTCTCCTCGATACACTCCTAGTAACCCTGTCACCAGAGACACTAGAACGACGAGGTTCCTCGAGAGGAACAGTCAGTGACCCTTGGACGTACAACCTAAAATCTGGGTTAGGTAACCGAATTTGGTTTGTGTGGCCAGGGTAGAAGAAAACCAAAGAATCATCTGGACCCTTCTTAAGAATATGTCCCTTAGTCAAATAAGCCTCATCAATCTGAGTCCGGGGATTATTAATGGAGGGCACATTGGGCCCTTGCGTAACCCCAAGATTCGTGACGATGCGAGAAATCAAAGACGTACACTTAATAGAACTCATCATCTTAAAATTTGTCAACCATTGCAGAATCATAGCTTGCACAGGAGAGATATTGATCTGTTTGACCGCGGCATATAAGATCATCATCTCATCAGTGCGTACGGTTCGTACATCATCCCTTGGAAAGACAGTGATGGCGAGCCACTTGTGCCACAGTCGGAGAGTGGGATGCAAGATATCGTTGCACCGAGGTGTCAACTTGCCGCGAACAGGCCAACCAGAGAGCTCTTCCCAAAAATTTTCACGATTAAAACCGATGCAAGCTTGCTCAAGAGAAATAGCGCAGTGACGATGAAAGCCGAGGGTGAAACTAAGATCTTTCCATGAAACTCGATACGGAACTCCATGAAGTCGAAATGAAATACCAGATGCATCCTCTTGAAGAGTGCAGAGAAACTGGATGGTGATAGGCCTAGAACCGATCTCCTGAACCGGGACAAAACCTTCCCAACCTAGAGCTTGCCAAATGGAACCGAACTCAGAGTCCATACCTGTTTTCTCGAGAAGGTCCGGGTCGAACTCCTTGGTGTTGGCGAAGACTCTGTCCTTCATAAGAGCGTAGGCTTGTCTCTCGCGATCGTCCCTCAAGTCGATGAAGGCGGCGTCGACGGCGTACACTTCTTCAGCTTTTGGCGTGAGTAGCTCTTCCTCTTCCTCTTCTTCACGGTCGGTTGACATTGGGCTTGGTGCAGCTTCAGAATGGCGAGACGAGCTCCCCCCGTCACGTGAACGGCGTGAGCGAGTCAACATCCGGAGTGCACCGGCGGCCCAACTCACCTTGCACAACAATCGGACAACACGAGCAACTCAGTGATGGGTTAGTGAAACCGAAATGAAATCCTTACCGAGCTTGCTCCACCAATATTCAAAATCAGCAACACTTGGAGAGAATACTTGGCACCTCAATCTCGAGCAAGAAATCCAAGAAAATGAGAGCCTATGTGGTTCGAGGATCAGTGGATGGTCGCTTCCTGGTGTGATGAGTGATTGACAACGTTGTGTGGACTGACTCTTGGTTAAGTATTGCAGGTGCAGGTTGCGGCTTGACTGGTGTTGGTGCAGGTGAAGAACAAGCGTGAAAGGTCGTTATCGGGTAGGCCTCCAGGTGTGGAGAAGACAAGTAGGCTTGGTTTGAGGGACCCGGTGGCCAGCGGGGTCAAGTGCAGGCCGCAAGGTGGCAAGAACAGCAAGACGAAGTCGTGGACGGTTTCTTGGTTGAGCCTCAAAACCAAGGTCGAGCCGGGACATGGTGGGAGCCGAGTCATGAGTGGAGATTGGCGGAGGCAACACCAAGTCTGCGGGGTTTGCAGTGGTTCACCACAAAATCACTAGGTTACTCGGTTGAGCCACAAAACCAAGGCCGAAGACTCGACAAAGGAGTGTGGCCGGCCAGGCCGGTTCAACCGCCTAGGAGGGGAGGTCTGACCGCCCGGGTCGCAGCCGCCGAGAAGCTTCGAAGCGGAGGACACGCGTCGGGATCGCAAGGCTTGCATCGAGGCTAAGCAAGTTTGCGGTCGCTAGGCATCCGTCCGATGTTGCTGAACTGAAGTCTTCCAAAATTGCCCTTGAGGGGCTTGTATCCCTAGTTGCTAGTAAGGGTAGGTTAGTCTTTTGGTTGCCCCCATATAAACACTTGAGTTGTGGGATGGCAGCCAACTCTTGGAACCCTAGCTTATTTCCCTTTGCTATTTTCCCTTCCTATTTTCCTTAGGAATTTCTAGGACTAGCTTGAGAGCTTCATGGTGAGATCTTGAGAGAGGGATGGATGACCGGGTGGCAAGCTAGACCTTGTATGAACCTTCATGGTATGTATAGATGATTCGACATGGTTCCTCAAGGCCTTGTGTTGCCTCTTCCGTTTGTCTTTTTGGTGATTTTCGGAGCTCTTTCTTGTGATTTTCGTGGCGGAGTTTTGAGGGCGATTTGTTGCGGGATTCTTGTTGGGTGTCACGTATGTGGACCTTGTGCCTCTTTGGCTGGTGACCTTGCCCCAAGAACTCCCTTGAATCGACCTCGATTTGGTGGTTTTTCGAGTTGCTCGAGTTCATGACCTAGAGGGCCAAGATCTGCGATTCCCTTTGATTGAGAGCGTTCTGGTTCGATTCCTTTGGTGGAGAGGTTGCCCAGGCGGTAACCCAGGTATCCCCGAAGTTTCGCTGAAATTCGTGGGGTGAATCGGGAGATCGGGCGATGGGAAGTTGAGGGTTGACCCGCGGCCAGGTCTTTTGGGAGGGGCGGTCTAACCGCCATAGGGGGCGGTCTAACCGCCCTGGGTCTCCGAGGTGGAAGTTTTGATTTGGCTGGATCTTCCTCTGTGAGTTTGTTCGCCTTGATCAGAGGAGCGTTCTGTGAAATCTTGGTTCGTTTTGGTTCCGTTTGCTAGGAGTTCTTGGCTTGAGTTCTTTGCTGAGTACATGAGGTTAGCCCACCCCCGTGAGCCGGTCTAACTGCCCCTAGGCCCTTGGGTGAAGTTTTGGGTTTTGCCAAGATTCTCTGGTTGCTAGCTTGGCCTTGACCAGAGGATCCAGTGGGTGAAACCGTGGAGAGTTTTCGAGCTCGGAAGAGGTCATTCAGAGGAATTCTCGGTTACCAGGTGGAGGCGGTCTAACCGCCCCCCATACCCGGTCTAACCGCCCCCTGCTGGCCAGACAGCTTCCGAGTTGTTTCCGCTGCCGTGTGTGTAGAAGTTGTGCCTGCCGGTAGTGTTTGTTCCTAGGACCAGTAGCACTCTAGTGGCTACGTGGTTTTGGCAAACGGAAGGTTGTGTGCGGAGCGTGTGATTTTGGGTACCCGGCTGAGTTCATCTTGTTGGAGAAGTCATCTCCTTCGTGAAAAATTTTTATCGGCTCCCATTCACTCCCCCCTCTCTGGTCGCCAGTTCGGTCCTTCAAGTGGTATCAGAGCCGGTTACGGGTCTTTCGGGACTCTAACCAGTCTAAGATCCAAAGATGGCGTACCAGGAATGGGGATCGGGTCCTCCGCACTTCAATGGAAAGAACTACCAGACGTGGCAGAGGCGGATGGCTGCATTACTCCGCGGCAAGGGTCAGATCCTTTGGGACGTTACGGTGAACACAGCTTATGTTCATCTGATTAACTTCCTTGCTCCGGGATCGAGGGATATGCACGACGCCAACAACAAGGCGGTCGACTACTTGTTTCGTGCTCTGTGTCAGTCCGAATTTGATCGGGTTCAGACAGATGACTTGGCTTGTAGGATTTGGGAAACGCTGAAGAATGCTCATGCTGGAAACAGTCAGGTTCAGGCTCGGTTGTTTGCGACTTACCGGAGAGAGTACGAGAACTTTACTCATCTCCCCGGTGAGTCCATCGATACGATGTTCCAGCGGTTCACGGTGATTGTGAACAACATGAGGGCCAATGTGGCTGTGCTCCCGTACGATGATCATAAGAGAGCCGTGAAGCTCTTGCACTCGTTGGATCGTACGATCTGGGGCGGAAAGGTCAAGGCCATTCTAGAGTCGGACAAGTATGAGACTCTGTCGGTACACGAGCTGTTCTCGATGCTCAAGTCGGCTGAGGTGGACCGAGGTGTGACAGCCAAGCTTGAGGGCCCGTCTGACTCTCATAGTCTCGCCCTCATCGGTGGCTCAAGTGCAAAGTCTAACGCTAACCCATCCACCAAGATGTACTCTTTGTCCTCTTTGATGTCTTTGCTAGATGAGGAGTTCGACGTGCTTCGAGAGGACGAGCTGGCGCTACTGACCAGGAGGTTCGAGAGGATGCACGAGAACCGGGTGAACACCAGGAGGAACACGAGGACGTGCTTTCAGTGCGGCAAGCCAGGACACTTCGTCGTCGACTGCCCCGAGAAGATGGAGAACAAGGACAGCTACAAGCACCAGTCGAAGACGGAGAACAAGTACCAGTCGAGGCGCGATCACAAGCACAAGGACGAGCAACGATCGAGGAAGAAGGACGGCCATGGCAAGATGGCCCAAGCGATGGTCAGAGCGAGCGACGTCGACTCCAGCTTTGCGTAGTCTACCTCGAGCTCGAGTAGCAGTGGAGACGAAGGTGATCGTCGCAAGAGCAAGAAGGGATCCAAGAACCTGAGCGGGCTGAGCTGCTTCGCGCGTGACGGCTTCTGCGGCATGGCACACAACTCCGGCAGCAAGAAGGCCAGAAGGACGACTCGAACTCTGACTCCGACGATGAGGTACGTGATGAGCTTTCCTTCTTGCGCCAGGAGAATGAGGAGCTAGGAAAATTGCTTGATAATCGTGATGACATGCTTAGAGTTGCTAAGAAGATGAGAAAGGAGCTTAGGGCCTCGCTTGAGGATGCTAGGACTAGAGTGGCTGAGCTAGAAACACAAAACCTAGATGCTAAGCTTGAAATTGATTCGCTTAAGGCTTCACCTGTTGTTTCTGATGAGGTTGATTGTGCTGATTGCTCTGTGTTCCTAGCTGATCTTACTGCTCTTAAGGAAAAGCATGCCTCCAAGTGTGAGGAACTAGATGTGCTTAGGGTTGAAGTGGCTGAGCTTAAGTCTAGACCTGCTTTGCTAGGTGCTTGCACCTCTTGCCCTATTTTGCATGGAAAGCTTGATGAGTCTCGTGCTTACATTGTTTCGCTTGGAGCTGAATTGAAAGCTCCTATTCCTACTTCCTACTCTACTTGTGAATTGCAAGCTGTAAAGAACCTGGAACTTGCACATTATGTTGATCGCTTGCGGGATGAAAATGATGAGTTGAGAAAGATGATGGGTTGGTTGTCGGGTCACGAACCACAGCTTAGGATGATGATAGAGGCATACAAGTGCTATGATGGGCAAGCGCTTGGGTCGGATAAGATTGGAGAGTGTAGTGGTAAGAGAGGAGAGAAGATTGGTGATATCCAAGCTCCACCAAAAACCTTCCACAAAAATGCCTATGCTCCTAAGCCAAACCCATAGAGAAACCAATTTGACACAACCCTAGATCCACCAGTGTTTCCTCAAACAAATGATTTCCAAAAACCCATCAAGTTCAAGAGTGACTTAGGGAATGAGTTCTTTGGGAAAAAGGGTGAGAAGCCTAGTGAGGAGAAACTGAAAGAGAAGCCGAGTGAGGAGAAACCAAATGAGAAACCAAGTGAGCAGCCCCAACCCAAGCCTAAACCTAAGCCCATACGATTTCATTGTGACTATTGTGGGAGAGATGGTCACAAGGGTGAGTTTTGCTTCAAGAGGAAGCGCGAAGAAAGGATGGCTAAGGAGTGGGCGAACAAGGACAGGTACCACCCATCTCATGGTGTGCCTGAGCCTCGTATGCCACTGCCCAGGGGTAAGGCGATTGTGAGAAGTGTTCCGGCATGGGGAGATGCGAGTTCTCGTAGTCGAGGTGGTTTTCTGGAGAGGGCGGTCAGACCGGCCCTACCAAGAGTGGGGCGGTTAGACCGGCCTGGCTAGGCGGTCAGACCGGCCCCCCCATAATTCTGGACGGTTTGGTTTTCAAGGTGGCATTTCGAGTGGTTTCAGTTCTGGTGGTCATGGTACTGGTGGTTGGCATGGTGAGTCTGGTGGTGTTAAGTTTGCTAGATGTTCTCCACCTCGTGCTCAATATGAGGGTGGAAGAAGTCGTAGCTTTGAGTTGGAGAGGAGCTACGGTCCACGGTCTTCCTTTCGTGGCTTTCGTGCTCCTCCAACGAGACATGGATGGTTTCCCCGTGGTGGTTCACGTGGTGGTAGCTTTGGTAGGTGTGATGGAATGGATGCTGCTAACCCCACTTTGGAGCAAATGGCTCAGCACTGGTTTTACTCTTTTGGTACTAACCCCAGTGTTGAGTCATTTGTTCACTCACATACTCGTTTTTGAATTTTAGGTTGGAGGCTTGGGGAATGTTTGGTTGATCGACTCCGGTTGCTCGAGGCACATGACCGGAGATCGGGGGTGGTTCTCCAGCCTCACCCAGGTGGTGTCCAGGACATACATCACTTTTGGGGACAATGGATGAGGGTGTGTACTTGCTGAAGGTGAAGTGAGGGTAAGTGAGAAAGTGGTGCTGAAGCGAGTTGCCTTGGTTAAGTTGTTGGGTTTTAATTTGCTCTCTATTTCCCAACTTCTTGAGGAAGGTTTTGAGGTGTTGTTTAAGTCTGGTGGTTCTCGGATACTTGATGCTCGAGGTGACCTTGTTTGTGTGGTCGTCCCTGAGGGTCAAATATTTCGAGCGGATTTCTCCAAGAGTTCGGGTGTTTCGAGGTGTTTTGTGGCTGGTTCTTCGGTTGAGTTGTGGAAGTGACATAGGAGGTTAGGTCACTTGAGTTTGGACTTGTTGTCATGCTTGAGTGGACTCAACTTGGTCCGAGGATTGCCCCGTTTGAGGTTCGAAAAGGGTTTGGTGTGTGCGCTGTGCAGGCATGCTAAGATGGTAGCTGCTTCCCATCCACCACTCACCGATGTGATGACAGAGCATCCATGTGAGCTGCTCCATATGGACCTCGTTGGCCTAGCTCGTGTGCGATCTGTGGGTGGGGAGTGGTACGTCCTGGTTGTGGTGGACGACTACTCTCGGTATGCTTGGGTTTTCTTTTTGGAGGAGAAAGGGGAGACGTTTGGTTTTGTTCGAGATCTTGTCTTGAGGTTGAAGAACGAGAGGCACGAAGATGCCATACGAGCGATCCACAGTGACAATGGCTCGGAATTTCAAAACTCTCGCTTTGAAACCTTTTGCCATGACTTGGGTCTTGAACACCAGTTCTCTAGTCCATATACGCCTCCCCAGAACGGCGTGGTGGAAAGGAAAACAGAACCCTGTGTGTGATGGCTCGGATGATGCTCGATGAGCATAGGACTCCGAGAAGGTTCTGGGTTGAGGCGGTCAATACCGCGTGCTACGTGTCGAATAGGATTTGCCTCAGGGTCCATAAGAAGAGAACTTGCTACGAGTTGATGCACGGTAGAACCCCCAAGGTGAGTCACTTTCACGTCTTTGGCTGCAAATGCTTCATTCTTAAGAAAGGAAAGAAGTTGGATAAGTTCGAGGCTAGGTCTGTCGATGGTATTTTCTTTGGTTACGCGTCTCATTCTAGAGCCTTTCGGGTGCTCAATCTTGAAACTAACCAAATTGTGGAGACTTGTGAGGTTACCTTCGACGAGACACAACCACGTAGTTCACTTGTTTTTGAGTGTGCAGGTGACGAGGAACTTGGTGAGGAGATTTTCGAGGATGAGGTGCAGCAGCAAGTAGATGAGGAAGATGGTGGTGTGGCGCCCGCGGCTGAGCATGTACATACTACTTCGACAACGATCAAGGACGGGCCTTCTCCCACACCTACGACGACGTGCCGAGATCGAGAGGAAGCTGCAGCTGAGGGGGAGGTGGCTTCGAGACGAGAAGCTCCCCGGCGAGTACAAGTGGATCATCCAGCTTCAACGATCATCGGGAACATCAACAGATGCACTACACGGTCGAGGTTTCGAAATGACTCTCACTTTGCCCATGCTGCTTTTGTTGCTACTTTTGAGCCCAAAGACATTGGACATGCGCTATATGATCACAATTGGGTTAATTTGTTGCATGAGGAGTTGGAGAATTTTGAGAGGAACCAAGTTTGGGAGTTAGTGGAGCCTCCACCTGGGTGTAAGCCGAAAGGGACAAAATGGGTGTGGAAAAATAAAGAGGGAGAGAAAGGTGAAGTGGTGAGAAACAAGTCAAGGCTTGTTGCTCAAGGGTACACACAAAATGAGGGGATCGACTACGAGGAGACCTTTGCTCCCATAGCCAGTTTGGAGGCGATTAGGATCCTTCTAGCTTTTTCCGTGGCTAAAGGATTCAAATTGTACCAAATGGACGTGAGGAGTGCTTTCCTGAATGGTGTTTTGGAGGAAGAAGTGTTCGTGAGGCAACCTCTGGGGTTTGAGAGTGAGAAGTACCCCCACAGGGTGTACAAGTTGAGGAAGGCGTTGTATGGGCTGAAGTAGGCGCCTAGAGCTTGGTATGGTAGGTTGAGAGGGTTCCTGTTTGAGAGAAGCTTTGAGATGGGAAGGTAGATCAGACCATGTTTCTTCTCAGGCAGGGCAAAGAGATCCTAATTGTGCAGGTGTACGTAGATGATATTTTCTTTGGTGGCTCGTCTAACTCTTTGGTTGCAAGGTTTGCAGAAGACATGAGTAGGGAATTCGAGATGAGCATGATGGGCGAGTTGCAGTTCTTTCTCGGGCTCCAGATCAAGTAGTCGAAGGAAGGAACATTTGTACACCAAGCCATGTACACCAAGGACATTGTGAGGAAGTTCAAGATGGAGGACTCCATGGCCATGACGACGCTGATGAGTACGACTACAGCTCTTGATGCGGACAAGGACGGTGAAGACGTGGACCAGAAGGAGTACCGGAGCATGATCGGCTCCCTCCTGTACCTGACGGCAACGAGGCCGGACATCCAATTCTCGGTATGTCTGTGCGCTCGTTTTCAAGCATCTCCAAGGACTTGGCATCGGCAAGCAGTCAAGCGCATCTTCAGGTACTTGTGATACACTCCCGACTTCGGCCTTTGGTACTCCGCGTCTTCTTCTTTGGAGCTTCACGGTTTTTCAGACGCGGATTTTGCCGGGTGTCGGTTGGATAGGAAGTCCACTTCTGGGACTTGCCAGTTCTTGGGTTCTTCTTTGCTGTCTTGGTCTTCCCGCAAACAATCGAGTGTTGCTCAATCTACAACTGAAGCCGAATACGTTGCCGCAGCTAGTTGTTGCTCTCAGCTCCTTTGGATCATATACACCATGAGTGACTTTGGTGAGGAGTATACCCAGATTCCACTTCTTTGTGATAGCACGAGTGCAAAAAGTGTTGCTAAGAACCCCGTGCTTCATTCCAAAACCAAGCATATAGAAGTGACATACCATTTTTTGAGAGACAATGTTGAGAAAGGGAAAATCGCTTTGATCCATGTGCCCACACAAAACCAACTAGCGGATATTTTCACCAAGCCCCTAGATCAAGCAACTTTCACTCGTTTGCGGGGAGAACTTGGTGTGTGTTTAGTTTCTTGAGTTAGTGTGGGAGCTCCTTTGTAGAATATGTATAGTTTCCTTTTGTGCTTTATTGCATTTTGCATCGCATTTGTAACATGATGTACAGACATCTTTGTATCTTAGGTTGCATGCATTTTGTACCATATGCATTTTGTAGGAAAAGCTTCTCCTATATAAATTGTTCACCATGATGTGCTATATATGATCTTGTGAGCTAGTTTGGTATGATATGGTTTAGTTTGGCTTAGTTCTTGATGATCTTGATTTATGTCTATGGTTGATAGCTATGTTTTTTGAAAAATGTCACATATATGCTCTCTTGTGGGTAAATGCATTTATATGATCATGACATGTTTTAGTGACATTTCTATGCTTAATTTGTGCTTGGATAGTTTATTTTGAGCATATGGAGCCAAAGGCTCATTTGTCATCATGAATGTTTAGCCCCCATGCTTTATCTTGTGGAGGGGCATAAGTTCCTTTTTGTCGCAAAGACATTTCATGTACCAAATATGAATCTGAAAATGAAATGTAAATTGCTTGGAAAATATGCTCCCATGTCATATGTGCTTAATTGCCTTGTTTTTGGGGGCTAAACCGTTGCATGTTGCCTAACAATGAGAAGTCTCATATCTAGAAGTAGGCACATGGCTCGGTAGCTTTGACATGACATGAGGTGCTTGTGGGTGTTTATGATGATCTTATGCTTAGAATGGTTATCCTAGCATGAAGTTTGTGTGGCTTTGCCATTTTGACATGTTTTGCTCATGTTTAGGACTTGGTTCGTGAGAGGGTAAATTTTCGCAAAAATGATCAATTCTATCTTAGCTTTGCCTAATGGTTGTGAAACTTGGTGATCTTGTAGTTTATGTCCATACGAAGCTATAGAGTATCTAACTTGCTCATTTGGATATGTGTAGCATCTTGTGATGAATTTTGTCTATTTGAGAAGCTCTAGGTTGACACTTTTCGCATTTTGCCTTGATTAATGCATTGTCAACAAGGGGGAGAAGTTTGGGCATGATTTGGGCACCTGTGAGCATTTGGAAGGTGTTCAAAGTGGTTCGGGCAGGTTTTGAAAAGTTTGGTGCAGGGCCGGTTTCTTGGGGCGGTCAGATCCCAGACAGGGCGGTCTGACCGACCAAGGCATGCAGTCTAACCGCCCTGGGCTGTGTGAGCGGTTTTTGCTCCTTGTTTGCATTCCCATGTTGCATTGCTGCATTGGTTCAGGGGGAGTGTTCTTTGGCTTAGGGGGAGCTTGCATATGTGCAGGCGGAGCTCTTGTGTGAGTTTGTGGCTTGTGGCCTTGTGTGCCTTTGGGGGTCTTTGCTCGTTGTGTGAGCTTGTTTTTGTCTCGGTTGTGTCGAGCCATTGCCCTTGCCTAAGGGGACCAAGACTTTTCTTCTTAAAGTGATCTTGTTCTTTGCCTTTCCTTTGGTTTTCGATCGCTTGTTGAAGTTTCTTTTAGTCGTTTCTTTTCTTTTCCTTTTCTCTTTGGTTACCAATCATGTGTGTTGTCAATGCACTCATCAAGGGGGAGATTGAGAGCCTGTGTGGTTCGAGGACCAGTGGATGGTCGCTTCCTGGTGTGATGAGTGATTGACAATGTTGTGTGGACTGACTCTTGGCTAAGTATTGTAGGTGCAGGTTGTGGCTTGACTAGTGTTGGTGCAGGTGAAGAACAAGCGCGAAAGGTCGTTGCCGGGTAGGCTTGGTTCGAGGGACCCGGTGGCCAACGGGGTCAAGTGCGGTCCGCATGGTGGCAATAACAGCAAGACGAAGTCGTGGATGGTTTCTTGGTTGAGCCTCAAAACCAAGGTCGAGCCGGGACATGGTGGGAGCCGAGTCATGAGTGGAGATTGGCGGAGGCTACACCAAGTCTGCGGGTTTGCAGTGGTTCACCACAAAACCACTGGGTTACTCGGTTGTGCCACAAAACCGAGGCCGAAGACTCGACGAAGGAGTGTGGCTGGCCAGGCTGGTTCAACCGCCCAGGAGGGGCGGTCTGACCGCCCGGGTCGCAGCCGCCGAGAAGCTTCGAAGCGGAGGACACACGTCGGGATCGCAAGGCTTGCGTCGAGGCTAAGCAAGTTTGGAGTCACTGGGCATCCGTTCGATGGTGCTAAACTGAAGTATTCCAAAATTGCCCTTGAGGGGCTTGTATCCCTAGTTGCTAGTAAGGGTAGTTTAGTCTTTTGGTTGCCCCCATATAAACACTTGAGTTGTGGGATGGCAGCCAACTCTTGGAACCCTAGCTCATTTCCCTTTGCTCTTTTCCCTTCCTATTTTTCTTAAGAATTTCTAGGACTAGCTTAAGAGCTTCATGGTGAGATCTTGAGAGAGGGATGGATGACCGGGTGGCAAGCTAGACCTTGTATGAACCTTCATGGTACGTATAGATGATTCGGCGTGGTTCCTCACGGCCTTGTGTTGCCTCTCTCGTTTGTCTTTTTGGTGATTTTCGGAGCTCTTTCTTGTGATTTTCGTGGTGGAGTTTTGAGGGCGATTTCATGCGGGATTCTTGTTGGGTGTCATGTATGAGGACCTGGTGCCTCTTTGGCTGGTGACCTTGCCCCAAGAACTCCCTTGAATCGACCTCGATTTGGTGTTTTTTCGAGTTGCTCGAGTTCATGACCTAGAGGGCCAAGATCCACGATTCCCTTTGATTGAGAGCGTTTCTGTTTGATTCCTTTGGTGGAGAGGTTGCTAGGAGGTAATCCAGGTATCCCCTAAGTTTCGCTGCAATCCGTGGGGTGAATCGGGAGATCGAGTGATGGGAAGTTGAGGGTTGACCCGCGGCCAGGTTTTCTGGGAGGGGCGGTCTAATCGCCATAGGGGGCGGTCTAACCGCCCTGGGTCTCCCAGGTGGAAGTTTTGATTTGGCTGGATCTTCCTCTTTGAGTTTGTTCGCCTTGATCAGAGGAGCGTTCTGGTGAAATCTTGGTTCGTTTTGGTGCCGTTTGCTAGGAGTTCATGGCTTGAGTTCTTTGCTGGGTACAGGAGGTTAGACCGCCCCTGTGAGCTGGTCTAACCACCCCTAGGCCCCTGGGTGAAGTTTTGGTTTTTGCCAAGATTCTCTAGTAGCTAGCTTGGCCTTGAACAGAGGATCCAGTGGGTGAAACCGTGGAGAGTTTTGGAGCTCGGAAGAGGTCGTTCGGAGGAATTCTCGGTTACCAGGTGGAGGCGGTCTAACCGCCGCCCGTACCCGGTCTAATCGCCCCCTGCTGGCCAGACAGCTTCCGAGTTGTTTCCACTGCCGTGTGTGTGTAGAAGCTGTGCCTGCAGGTAGTGTTTGTTCCTAGGACCAGTAGCACTCCAGTGGCTACGTGGTTTTGGCAAAAGGAAGGTTGTGTGCGGAGCGTGTGATTTTGGGTACCCGACCGAGTTCATCTTGTTGCAGAAGTCATCTCCTTCGAGAAGAATTTTTATCGGTCCCATTCACTCCCCCCCCTCTGGTCGCTAGTTCGGTCCTTCAGAAAAACAAAGAGCAAGAACAAGAGGGGAAGGGAGTGATGGAAATGAGTGAATGGGTGAAGGCACCCCTCAAACCCCCTGGTATTTATAGGCAATGGAGCCGGGCATCGAGACACAGGCCGTGTGTAACGGCTAGGAGCCGTTGGAGGAAGGAGGGCCGAAGTAGTCGTTGCCCTGGGTCGGCCAACTTGTGGGGTCGGCCGACCCCTCCTCGGGCCCGCTCGCCTCCAGATTTTTACAAGGGCTCTCTAACGGTTATTTGATGGCCTGCCTAGGTGTCTCGGTCCAAATTCGACCAAAATCTTGCTCAAATGAATTTTTAATTATTTTCCAACTCAAAATTTTATTTTCAGAATTTTTATTTGAAAAGGGAAATTGGCTAGAAAAATTCTAGCATGCAGATGCAAGAATGGAAAATTCAAATATGCATTGGGAAAAATCAAATAAAAATTTGGAAAGGGAAATATGAGATAACTACCAATTTTACCTTTTGGTGAAAGGACTCATCATTTTATGTCTCAGAGCAAGACTTTTTGAGAGTCATGTGTGGTTCGAGGACCGGTGGATGGTCCCTTCCTGGTGTGATGAGTGATTGACAACGTGGTGTGGACTGATTCTTGGCTAAGTATTGCAGGTGCAGGTTGCGGCTTGACAGTGTTGGTGCAGGTGAAGAACAAGCGCGAAAGGTCGTTGCTGGTGAGGCCTCCAGGTGTGGAGAAGACAAGTAGGCTTGGTTCGAGGGACCCGGTGGCCAGCGGAGTCAAGTGCGGGCCGCATGGTGGCAAGAACGGCAAGATGAAGTCATGGACGGTTTCTTCGTTGAGCCTCAAAACCAAGGTCGAGCCGGGACTACGTGGGAGCCGAGTCATGAGTGGTGATTGGCGGAGGCTACACCGAGTTCGCGGGGTTTCCAGTGGTTCACCAGAAAACCACTGGGTTCCTTGGTTGATCCACAAAGCCAAGACCGAAGACCGAAGACGGAGGTGCAGCAGCATCGGACCGGTCTGACCGGTGAGGAGCACCGGTCTGACCGGTGTGCGACGACGCAGTCCGGAGACTTCCAAGCGGAGGACACGCGTCAGGATCGCAAGGCTTGCGTCGAGGCTAAGCAAGTTTGCGGTCGCTGGGCATCCATCCGATGGTGCGAAGACAAAGTTTCCCAAAGTGCCCCTCGGGGGTGTGTATCCTAGTATTAGGCCTTAGGGGTATTTTAGTCTTTCGGCTAGCCTCCATATAACCCAAGTGGTGAGAGGATGGCAGCCATCTCTTGGGCTCATTTTGTTTTTCTATTTTCCTCTTCTTTTTTCCTTTGGAATTTCTAGGACTAGCTTGAGAGCTTCATGGTGAGATCTTGTGAGAGGGAAGGATGATCGGGCGGCAAGCTAGACCTTGTATGAACCTCTTTGGTATGTATAGATGATTCGGCATGGTTCCTCAAGGCTCGGATGTGTCTTTCCCGTTTCTCCCTTTTTGGTGATTTTCAGAGCCCTTTCTTGGTGATTTTCTTGTGGCGGATTCGAGGCCTTTCTCTTTAGGATTTGGAGGGGGATGTATGCTTGAACCCTTCGTGGTTCTTTTCCCTTTGATTCCCCTCCCAAATCCGTGAGCAAAGGGGCTCGATTTTGGGGTTTTCTCCTCTCTAGGGTTAGAGGCGTTCTTGGTGGGATTTCTTCGATTCCTCTCGATTTAGCAAGTTTTGGCGGACCAAATCTTGGCTATGGAGTGCCCATGAGGTGTTCCTACTATCCCCAAAGTCTTGCGCAAATCCGTGGAGTGATTCGGGAGATCGGGAGTTGGATTTGGGGGTGTTGACCCGCGGGCACTGTTCATCTCGAGCTACCCAGCCTGACTGGTCTGACCGGTGCAGCTCACCGGTCTGACCGGTGCAGAGGCCTTGTGGGATTTGCCTCAGGTGAACGTCTTGGTGAGTTCCCTGTTGTCTCGTGTTGCTGCTATTTCGAGTTTGGTTTGTTTTGGAGCTCGAGAGGTCAGGTTTGTGATTTTGGGGCTTCCTGGCTCAGACCGGTCTGACCGGCGTGCTACACCGGCCTGACCGGTGTAGGAGCTTTCTGTGGAAGTTTCTCAGGATCTGTCGAGGTGCTCCAGCAGGGACCGGACTGACCGGTGCTGCTCACCGGTCTGACCGGTGCAGTCTAGTGGTGCTCGAGTTGCTTGTTCCGCTGCGTTCTCGAGTAGGTGTAGGTGGTTGTTGGTTCCTAGGACCAGTAGCACTCCAGTGGTTGCGTGGTCTTGGCCAACTTGGGTAGTTGAGTCGGAGACGTGCTTTGGAAGCCTTGTTCATCTTGTTGGAGTCTCCATCTCCTTCGAGAAGAATTTTTATCGGCTCCCATTCACTCCCCCCTTCTCTGGTCGCCAGTTCCGGTCCTTCAAGTGGTATCAGAGCCGGTTACGGATCTTCAGATTCTAACCAGTCTAAGATCCAAGGATGGCGTACCAGGAACGGGGTTCGGGTCCTCCGCACTTCGATGGCAAAAACTACCAGATGTGACAGAGGCGGATGGCGGCTTTCCTCCGCGGTAAGGGTCAGATCCTTTGGGACGTTACGGTGAACACAGCTTATGTTCATCCGATTAACTTCCTTGCTCCGGGATCGAGGGACATGTTCGACGCCAACAACAAGGCGGTTGACTACTTGTTTCGTGCTCTGTGTCAGTCCGAATTTGATCGGGTTCAGACAGAGGACTTAGCTTGTAGGATTTGGGAGCAGTTGAAGGATGCTCATGCTGGGAATGCTCAGGTTCAGGCTCAGATGTACGTGACTTACCGGAGAGAGTACGAGAACTTCACTCATCTCCCCGGCGAGTCCGTCGATGCCCTTTTCCAGCGGTTTACGGTTGTGGTGAACAACATGAGAGCCAATGTGGCCGTGCTCCCATACGATGATCATGATAGAGCCATGAAGCTCTTGCACTCGTTGGATCGCACCGTATGGGACGGAAAGGTCGAGGCTATTCTTGAGTTCGAGAAGTATGACACCCTGACCGTGAACGAGCTGTTCTCGAAGCTCAAGTCGGCTGAGTTGGACCGTGGTATGACAGCCAAGATCGAGAGCCCGACTGACTCTCATAGTCTTGCTCTCGTCGGTGGCAAAGGGGCTAAGTCTAACGCTAACGCATCCTCCAGGATGTACTCTCTGTCTTCTTTGATGTCTTTGCCAGACGAGGAGTTCGACATGCTTGGAGAGGACGAGCTGGCGTTGCTGACCAGGCGGTTCGAGAGGTTGCACGAGAACCGGGTGAACACAAGGAGGAATCCACGGACATGCTCTCAGTGCGGCAAGCCAGGACACTACGTTGCTGACTGTCCGGAGAAGATGGAGAACAAGGACGGCTACAAGGACGGCTACAAGCACCGGTCGAACAAGGACAGCAAGTACAGATCAAGGCGCGATCACAAGCACAAGGACGAGCGACGGTCGAGGAAGAAGGACGGCCGCGGCAGGAAGGCCCGAGCGATGGTCGGAGCGAGCGACGTCGACTCCAGCTCCGCCTACTCTTCCTCGAGCTCGAGTAGCAGTGAAGATGAAGGTGATTGGCGCAAGAGCAAGAAGTCATCCAAGAACTTGAGTGGGCTGAGCTGCTACGCGAGAGATGGCTTCTGCGGCATGGCTCGTAGCTCCGACAGCTAGAGGAGTCACCAGAGCGACTCGGACTCCGATTCCGAGGATGAGGTACGTGACGAGCTTCCCTTCTTGCGTGAGGAGAACGAGCGTCTTGGCAAGTTGCTTGATAATCGTGATGACATGCTTAGAGAGGCCAAGAAGATGAGGAAAGAGCTTAGGGCCTCACTAGAAGATGCTAGGAACCGAGTAGCTGAGCTAGAAACCCAGAACCTTGATGCTAAGCTTGAGATAGATTCGCTTAAGGCTTCTCCTGTGGTTTCTGATGAGATTGATTGTGATGATTGCTCTGTGTACCTAGCTGATCTTACTGGTCTTAAGGATAAGCATGCTTCTACTTGTGATGAACTAGATGTGCTTAGGGTTAAAGTGGCTGAGCTCAAGTCTAGACCTGCTTTGTTAGGTGCTTGCATTTCTTGCCCTGTTTTGCATGGAAATTTGATGAGATGCATGCTTACACTGTTTCGCTTGAGGCCAAGTTGAAAGAACATATTCCCACTTCTTGCTCTACTTGTGAATTGCATGCTTTGAAAAATCTGGAACTTGCACATTATGTGGATCGCTTGCAGGATGAGAATGATGCCTTGAGAAAAATGATGGGTTGGTTGTCGGGTCATGAACCACAGCTTAGGATGATGATAGAGGTATACAAGCGCTATGATGGGAAAGCGCTTGGTTCGGAGAAGGTTGGAGAGTGTAGTGGTGAGGGAGGAGAGAAGATTGGTGATATCCAAGCTCCACCAAAAACCTTCCACAAAAATGCTTATGCTCCTAAGCCCAACCCACTGAGAAACAAACTTGATACAACCCCAGATCCTCCCATATTTCCTCGCCCAACAAATGATTTCCAAAAACCGGTGAAGTTTGTGAGCTCCAAGGAGAGTGAGGTTGGAGAGAAGAAGGGTGAGAAGCCGAGTGAGGTGAAACCAAGTGAGCAGCCCCAACCCAAGCCTAAGCCTAAGCCCATACGGTTTCATTGTGACTATTGTGGGAGAGATGGTCACAAGGGTGAGTTTTGCTTCAAGAGGAAGCGTGAGGAGAGAATGGCTAAGGAATAGGCTAACAAGGACAGGTACCGCCCTTCAAATGGTGTACCTGAGCCTCGTATGCAAATGCCCAGGGCCAAGGTGATTGCGAGGACGGTTCCGGCTTGGGGAGATCGAAAGGTGGTAGGTGGTGCTGCTGGCCGAGCACCACCGGTCAGACCGGTGCACTCCACCGGTCAAACCGGTGCTGGTCTGGGCAGACAGCAGTTCGGGTTCCGTGCTCGTGCGGATGGTCAGTTCGGTTCTGGTGGTCGTGGCTCTAGTGGTTGGTCTGGAGAGTTTGCAGGTGGTCAGTTTGCTAGACGTTCTCCACATCGTGCTCAATACGATGGTGGGAGGAGTCGTAGCTTTGAGATGGAGAGGAGGAACAGTCCACGGTCTTCCTTTCGTGGTTTTCGTTCTCCTCCAGCGAGACAGGGGTGGTTCCCTCGTGGTGGTTCCCGTGGTGGTTTTCGTGGTGGTAGCTTTGATAGGCGTGATGATTTGGGTTGTACTAACCCCACTTTGGAGCAAATGGCTCGGCACTGGTTTTACTCTTTTGGTACTAACCCCGGTGCTGAGTCGTTTGTTCACTCACGTGCTTGTTTTTTAATTTCAGGTGGGAGACTTGAGGAACGTTTGGTTGATTGACTCCGGTTGCTCGAGGCATATGACCGGAGACAAGGGGTGGTTCTCAAGTCTCGTCCCGGTGGTGTCCAAGACATACATCACCTTTGGGGACAACGGGCGAGGGCGTGCGCTTTCAGAAGATGAGATTAAGGTAAGTGACAAGGTCACTCTCAGGCGTGTGGCTCTTGTTCAATCGCTCGGATTCAATTTGCTTTCGGTTTCCCAGCTTTTGGATGAGGGCTTTGAGGTGTTGTTTCGGCCTGGTGGTTCTCGGATTTTGGATTCTCGAGGGGACCTAGTTTGCATGGTCGTTCCCGAGGGTCAAGTGTTTCGAGCGGATTTCTCTCAGTCTTCTGGTGTGGAGCGTTGTTTCTTGGCTGGTTCTTCGAGTGAGTTGTGGAAGTGGCATAGGAAGTTGGGTCACTTAAGCTTTGACCTTTTGTCTCGCTTGAGTAAACTCAATTTGGTCCGAGGATTGCCACGACTGAGGTTTGAAAAAGAGTTGGTTTGTGTGCCGTGTAGGCATGCCAAGATGGTAGCCTCTTCTCACCCGCCCCTCACCGATGTAATGACGGAGCGTCCATGCGAGCTGCTCCATATGGACCTTGTTGGCCCAGCTCGTGTGCGATCTTCGGGTGGGAAGTGGTACGTCCTAGTTGTGGTGGACGACTACTCTCGGTATGCGTGAGTTTTCTTTCTGGAAGAGAAAGGGGAGACGTTTGGTTTTGTTAGAGATCTTGTCTTGAGGTTGAAGAACGAGAGGCACGGAGATGCCATACGAGCGATTCGTAGTGATAATGGCTCGGAATTCAAAAACTCTCGCTTCGAAACCTTTTGGTATGACTTGGGTCTTGAACACCAGTTTTCGAGTCCGTATACGCCTCCCCAGAATGGCGTGGTGGAAAGGAAAAACAGAACCTTGTGCGAGATGGCTCGGACGATGCTCGATGAGCATAGGACTCCGAGAAGGTTCTGGGCTGAGGCGGTCAATACCGCGTGTTACGTGTCCAACAGGATCTACCTCAGGGTCCACAAGAAGAAAACCTGCTATGAGTTGATACACCGTCGCACACCCAAGGTGAGTCACTTCCATGTCTTTGGTTGTAAATGCTTCATTCTTAAGAAAGGGAAGAAGTTGGACAAGTTCGAGGCTAGGTCTGTCGATGGCATTTTCTTTGGTTACGCATCTCATTCTAGAGCATATCGTGTGCTCAATCTTGAAACTAACCAAATCGTGGAGACTTGCGAGGTAACCTTCGACGAGACACAGCCACGTAGTCAGCTTGTTTTTGAGTGTGCAGGTGACGACGAACTTGGCGAGGAGATTTTCCAGGAGGAGGAGCATGAACATGGAGATGATGAAGATGGTGGTGTGGTGCCCGCGGCTGAGCACGTACCTACTACTTCGACTACGGTGGTGAACAAGCCTTCTCCCACACCTACAATGACAAACCCAGATCAAGGCGAAGCTGCTGTTGAGGGGGAGGTAGCATCAAGGCGAGAACCTCCCCGGCGAGTTCAAGTGGATCATCCAGCTTCAAGGATCATCGGCGACATCAATGAACGTACTACACGGTCGAGGGTTCGAAACAATTCTCACTTTGCTCATGCTGCTTTTGTTGCTACCTTTGAGCCCAAAGACATTGGACACGCACTATCTGATCACAATTGGGTTAATTCGATGCATGAGGAGTTGGAGAACTTTGAGAGAAACCAAGTTTGGGAGTTGGTTGACCCTCCACCTGGGTGTAAGCCGATTGGGACAAAATGAGTGTGGAAAAATAAAGAGGGAGAGAAAGGAGAAGTGGTGAGAAACAGGTCAAGGCTTGTTGCTCAGGGGTACTAACAGAAAGAGGGGATCGACTACGAGGAGACTTTTGCTCTCGTAGCTCGTTTGGAGGCGATTAGGATCCTTCTAGCCGTTTCAGTGGCTAAAGGGTTAAAATTGCACCAAATGGACGTGAAGAGTGCTTTCCTGAATGGTGTGTTGGAGGAAGAAGTGTATGGGAGGCAACCACGGGGTTTGAGAGTGAGAAGTACCCCCACCGGGTGTACAAGTTGAGAAAGGCGCTCTATGGGTTGAAACAGGCGCCTAGGGCTTGGTATGGCAGGTTGAGGGGGTTCCTGTTTGAGAGAGGGTTTGAGATGGGGAAGGTCGATCAGACCTTGTTTCTCCTCAAGCAGGGCAAAGATATCCTGATTGTGCAGATATACGTGGATGATATTGTCTTTGGTGGCTCGTCTAACTCTTTGGTTGCAAGATTTGCAGAAGACATGAGCAGGGAATTTGAGATGAGCATGATGGGCAAGTTGCAGTTCTTCCTCGGCCTCCAGATCAAGCAATCAAAGGAAGGAACATTCGTGCACCAAGCCAAGTACACCAAGGACATTGTGAGGAAGTTCAAGATGGAGGACTCCAAGGCCATGGCGACGCCTATGAGTACGACTACAGCTCTTGATGCGGACGAGGAAGGTGAACACGTGGACCAGAAGGAGTACCGGAGCATGATCGGGTCACTCCTGTACTTGATGGCGACGAGGCCGAACATCCAATTCTTGGTATGTCTGTGCGCTCGTTTTCAAGCGTCTCCGAGGACTTCGCATCAGCAAGCAGTCAAGCGCATTTTCAGGTATTTGCGTCATACTCCCGACTTCGACCTTTGGTACTCCGCGTCTTCTTCTTTGGCTCTTCATGGATTTTCAGACGAGGATTTTGCCGGGTGTCGGTTGGATAGGAAGTCCACTTCTGGGACTTGCCAGTTCTTGGGTTCTTCTTTGGTGTCTTGGTCTTCTCGCAAACAATCGAGTGTTGCTCAATCCACTACCGAGGCAGAGTACGTGGCCGCAGCTAGTTGTTGCTCTCAGCTCCTTTGGATCACATACACCATGAGTGACTTTGGTGAGGAGTATACCCATGTCCCACTTCAATGTGATAGCACCAGTGCCATAAGCGTTGCAAACAACCCAGTGCTCCATTCCAAAACCAAGCACATAGAAGTGAGGTATCATTTCCTGAGAGACAACGTAGAGGAAGGAAAAATCACTTTGATCCATGTACCCACACATGACCAGCTGGCCGATATTTTCACCAAACCCCTAGATCAAGCAACTTTCACTCGTTTGCGGGGGGAGCTTGGTGTTTGTTTGATTTCTTGAGTTGGTGTGTGGGAGCTCCTTTGTAGCATATGTATAGCTTTCCTTTGTGCATTTTTCGCATTTTGCATTGCATTTGTATCATGATGTATAGTCATCTTTGTATGATAGGTTGCATGCATTTTGTATCATTTGCATTATGTAGGAAAGCTTCTCCTATATACATTGTTCACCATGGTATGATATATATGTCCTTGTGAGCTAGTTTGGTAATCTATGGTTAGTTTGGCTTAGCTCTTGATGATCTTGATTTATATCCATGGTTGATGGCTATGTTTTCTCAAAAATGTCATATACATGCTCTCTTATGAGTAAATGCCTTTATATGATCTTGACATGTTTTTGTGGCTTGGCTATGCTTAATTTGTGGTTGGATAACTTATTTTGATCATATGGGGCCAAAGGCTCATTTGCCATCATGAATGTTTAGCCCCCATGCTTTATCTTGTGGAGGGGCATAAGATCCTTTTTGTCGCAAAGACATTTCATGTACCAATTACAAATCTGAAAATGAAATGTAAATTGCTTGGAAAATGTGCTCCCATGTCATATGTGCTTAATTTACTTGCTTTTGGGTGCTAAACCGTTGCATGTTGCTTACCAATGAGAAGTCTCATATTTAGAAGTAAGCACTTGGCTCGGTGGCTTTGACATGACATGAGGTGCTTGTGGGTGTTTATGATGGTCTTATGCTTAGAATGGTTGTCCTAGCATGAAGTTTGTTTGGCTTTGCCATTTTGACATGCTTTGCTCATGTTTAGGACTTTGCTCATGAGAGGGAACTTTTCGCAAAAATAGTCATTTCTATCTTAGCTTCGCCCAATGGTTGTGAAACTTGGTGATCTTGTAGTTTTTGTCCATACGAAGCTATAGAGTATATAACTTGCTAATTTGGAGGTGTGTAGCATGCTATGTTGAATTTTGTCTATTTGAGAAGCTCTAGGTTGCATTTTTTGCATTTATGACTTGATTCATGCATTGTCAACAAGGGGGAGAAGTTTGAGCATGTTTTGGCTTGCTGCATGCATTTAGAAGGTTTCCAAGTGGTTTCGAGCTAGTTTTGAGCTCGTGCAGTTCCCAGTTTTTCCCAGGTGGCCATCGGCCTGACCGGTGCTGCTCACCGGTCTGACCGGTGTGAGTGTCAGGTTGCTGGGCGATCTAGCCCACCGGTCTGACCGGTGAGGTTGACCGGTCTGACCGGTCAGAGCAAAGCTGAGGCTTGCTCTGTTTCATGAAGTGGTTTGCATGCATTCGTCTAGGGGGAGTTGCATTGGTTCAGGGGGAGCTTGCATGTGTGCAGGGGGAGCTCTTTGTGGTTTTCGAGCTTTGGATTGGTGGTTTGCGCTCTTTACTTGAGCATGGTTTTGTCTCGGATGTGTCGAGCCGTTGCCCTTGCCTAAGGGGTCCGAGACTTGTCTTCTTCAAGTGATCTTGCTCTTTGCCTTTTCTTTGGCTTTCGATCGCTTGTTGGAGTTTCTTTTAGTCGTTTCTTTTCTTTTCCTTTTCTCTTTGGTTACCAAAACGTGTGTGTTGTCAATGCACTCATCAAGGGGGAGATTGAGAGCCATGTGTGGTTCGAGGACCGGTGGATGGTCGCTTCCTGGTGTGATGAGTGATTGACAACGTGGTGTGGACTGATTCTTGGCTAAGTATTGCAGGTGCAGGTCGCGGCTTGACTGTGTTGGTGCAGGTGAAGAACAAGCACGAAAGGTCGTTGCTGGTGAGGCCTCCAGGTGTGGAGAAGACAAGTAGGCTTGGTTCGAGGGACCCGGTGGCCAGCAGAGTCAAGTGCGGGCCGCATGGTGGCAAGAACGGCAAGATGAAGTCATGGACGGTTTCTTGGTTGAGCCTCAAAACTAAGGTCGAGCCGGGACTACGTGAGAGCCGAGTCATGAGTGGTGATTGGCGGAGGCTACACCGAGTTCGCAGGGTTTCCAGTGGTTCACCAGAAAACCACTGGGTTCCTTGGTTGATCCACAAAGCCAAGACCGAAGACCAAAGACGGAGGTGCAGCAGCATCGGACCGGTCTGACCGGTGAGGAGCACCGGTCCGACCGGTGTGCGACGACGCAGTCCGGAGACTTCGAAGCGGAGGACACGCGTCAGGATCGCAAGGCTTGCGTCGAGGCTAAGCAAGTTTGCGGTCGCTGGGCATCCGTCTGATGGTGCGAAGACAAAGTTTCCCAAAGTGCCCCTCGGGGGTATGTATCCTAGTATTAGGCCTTAGGGGTATTTTAGTCTTTCGGCTAGCCTCCATATAACCCAAGTGGTGAGAGGATGGCAGCCATCTATTGGAACCCTAGCTCATTTTGTTTTGCTATTTTCCTCTTTCTTTTTCCTTTGGAATTTGTAGGACTAGCTTGAGAGTTTCATGGTGAGATCTTGTGAGAGGGAAGGATGATCGGGCGGCAAGCTAGACCTTGTATGGACCTCTTTGGTATGTATAGATGATTCGGCGTGGTTCCTCAAGGCTCGGATGTGTCTTTCCCGTTTCTCCTTTTTTGGTGATTTTCCGAGCCCTTTCTTAGCGATTTTCTTGTGGCGGATTCGAGGCCTTTCTCTTTGGAATTTGGTGGGGGATGTATGCTAGAACCCTTCGTGGTTCTTTTCCCTTTGATTCCCCTCTCAAATCCGTGAGCAAAGGGGCTCGATTTTGGGGTTTTCTCCTCTCTAGGGTTAGAGGCATTCTTGGTGGGATTTCTTCGATTCCTCTCGATTTAGCAAGTTTTGGCGGACCAAATCTTGGCTATGGAGTGCCCATGAGGTGTTCCAACTATCCCCAAAGTTTTGCGCAAATCCGTGGAGCGATTCGGGAGATCGGGAGTTGGAATTGGGGGTGTTGACCCGCGGGCGCTGTTCATCCCGAGCTACCCAGCCTGACCGGTCTGACCGGTGCAGCTCACCGGTCTGACCAGTGCAGAGGCCTTGTGGGATTTGCCTCGGGTGAACGTCTTGGTGAGTTCCTTGTTGTCTCGTGTTGCTGCTGTTTCGAGTTTGGTTTGTTTTGGAGCTCGGGAGGTCAGGTTTGTGATTTTGGGGCTTCCTGGCTCAGACTGGTCTGACCGGCGTGCTACACCGGCCTGACCGGTGTGGGAGCTTTCTGTGGAAGTTTCTCAGGATCTGTCGAGGTGCTCCAGCAGGGACCGGTCTGACCGGTGCAGTCTAGTGGTGCTCGAGTTGCTTGTTCCGCTGCGTTCTCGAGTAGGTGTAGGTGGTTGTTGGTTCCTAGGACCAGTAGCACTCTAGTGGCTGCGTGGTCTTGGCCAACTTGGGTAGTTGAGTCAGAGACGTGCTTTGGAAGCCTTGTTCATCTTGTTGGAGTCTCCATCTCCTTCGAGAAGAATTTTTATCGGCTCCCATTCACTCCCCCCCTCTCTGGTCGCCAGTTCCGGTCCTTCACTTTTCTCGGTGATCAGTTCCACTCGTCACCCCACTCCCGATAAGTAGAGGGGTGTGACTTCTTTACTTCCTGCCACACTTTCCGTGTTTTCTTTCGCTTAGCCGGCGTAGTGGGAAGTTGCTGGGGTTGTAGCTCCATCCATTCCCCAATTTGCTCATTATTTCCTTGCACTGAATAGCATTGCTCTTCTATTGGTCGAAATCGGAACGTCAAATTCTTCTTCCCAATGCGGAAACGGATGGTTCCATTTCCCACTTTGATCCTCGCCTTTGAGTCACTTAGGAATGGCCTCCCAAGAATGAGCGGCATTTCTGCATCATTCTGCATATCAAGGACCACGAAATCCGCGAAGATGCAAGATCCCTGGACAAATACCAGTAGACTATCCACTATCCCCTCCGGATGCCGGATCGATGCATCAGCAAGTTGAACTATCTTCGAGGTTGGAGAAAGAGCAGGATATCCCAGTCTTTCGAACATAGCCTTGGACATGAGGTTGACACTCGCGCCAAGATCACAGAGAGCATTCCTAATTTTCTGGTAGTAAATCGTGCAAGTGATAGCCGGATAACCAGGGTCTCTCCTATGCACAATTGCTGAAGATTCCCATGGATCAAGAACCTGTTGTATGGGTTTCCTGCGTAGTCAGTAGCTCGTGCCCGCCCAGATGGCTTACCCCATCTGGTGGACACTGCACAAACATTTTCGCAAGAAGACACGGGTTGCCCCGGAATCTTCCCGTCTTCAGCAGAGGGAACCAAAGTAGCTAACTGAGCCAACTGGGTTTCTATCATTTTGTTAAAGCTCAGCTGGTTCTTAAGAGCAGAAGAAAGGCTATCAATTTTAACATTAAGGCTTTCCAAAGCCTCATCATAGGCAGCTGTTTTCTTATTAAAACCATCGTTGATCTTAGCTTGCCCGAAAACCAGATCTCTCAGGGAAGGTTGGTTTGGGTTGAAAGAATTACCTTGATCACCTCCCTCATAATAAGGGCGTGATTGATTCCACGTTTGACCTCCTTGTGGACGATAATCATTGTTGTTGCCGTTCATGTACATCACATTCTCCCGGGTAGTAGGGCAATAATTTTCTGAATGCCCAGTGTCACCATAGACTTCGCAAGTCATGCGAGAATCCATAGGTTGAGTAGTGATGGCCATGGCAGCCTTCTCGCTGGTTAGATCATCCATTCTTTTCATAAGCAGGTCCATCTTGGTGTGCAACATATCCGCTTCCTTGACAGTATGTGTACCCCTCTGACGTGGCTAGAGTTGATCATCACTCCACCCTTGGTTGGAGACCATCTTCTCAATAAGTTTGGTTGCTTCAGCGATAGTAAGAGAGAAGAAAGCCCCTCCAGCAGCAGCATCAATATGACCTCGGGCTGTCGGAGTCAGCCCATTATAGAAACTCTGAAGAATAAGCCAGTTGTCCATCCCATGATGGGGGCAGGTTGGGATGTACTCCTGAAGCCTCTCCCAAGCTTCTGGAATGGTTTCATTTGCTGCTTGCTGGAAGCTTGAAATTCTCCCCCGGAGGGCATTGGTTCTGCCCAACGGAAAGAACATCGCGAGGAACGCTGCTGAGCACTTTGCCCAAGTGTCAATATCAGCACGGTTCACATAGAACCACTGCTTTGCCTTTCCCAGAAGTGAGAATGGAAACAGTCGTAGACGGATGGCATCTTCCTCCACTCCTCGTATAGTGAAGGTACTGCACAGCTCCAGGAACTGTTGCAAGTGGGCGCTCGCGTCTTCATTAGGCTTGCCACGGAATGGGCTAGCCTGCACCATCGTAATGAGGCCAGTTTAGATCTCGAAGTTAGCCTGCATTGAGAACTGTTTCATTCCTGTCATGATTATAAACATATGCAAAGTGTTGATATGTTATCCTTAGCCTTCCCCGGCAATAGCGCCAGAAATGCTTGTTGGTATTTCTTAACGTCGATGCTAAGTTATGAGTTCCTAGCAACAATGCCAGAAATGACTAAATGGCAATCCTAACGATTACAAGAGTCCGCAAGCGCACGGAAATACCATTGTAGCATTTCCCCAAAGTAGTATTCCAAAGGGTATCGAATCCAAGGAAGGCTGGGTGGATTAACAAGTTCAACACTATTGTAATGAGTATAAATCATAGACGGAAACAAACAAGACACCCAAGTGCAGGGGTGAGGTATGATAGATAAGTTGGTAGTGTGAACACACAAACACACTCTCTCTATAAAGGTCCTAGGCTTAGGAGGCAACATACGAGTTAGCTCTAGGTTCTAAGGTACTAAACACACGAAGTCAGTAAGACGAGTTAGATACACACCAGCATTGCATGACTGTTGGCTCAAGCACCCAGGTACAAACGGGGAGCTAACCTCCCGCGTCGCTTACGCACAACTCCAGTTGTTAGACTTTAGACTCCTACATCGTATCCGAACGTGGGGGATTCCAGAAGGGTCCAACGGCTGTCACGACCGCGGCCTACCCCAAGACAAACCGTGGGATACACTCATAAGTAACGTAGCTACGCAACCCAAGCACCACGCTTACGTTGTTCGCAGGACCCTGAACGGCCCGGGCTATTGTGACCTAGGTCAGAGCCGCCAGATAAACCAGCCAATTACACCGAGTACCGTAGCTTGAGCACGAACTTCGTACAACACGAACATGGAATCTAACTGGATCAAACTAGGCCAGGTACACAAACGGATTTGTGCTTTCCTATGTCTATTCAACAAGATCAAAGGGTCGTGTTCGTGAAGAACACGAGCCTCTAACTTATGAACAAACACTAAAAACATGAGTAAGTCACTTGTCAACTGGATCGAAAGGCCTTGTTCACCAAGAACATGAGCCTCTAAATGATGAACAAGTGAAGAACACATGAACAAATCACCCATGTATACAAGCACAACTTTATATGAAATAGTTATATAACTGAAGTAGAGCAAAGTCATACAAAGAAATAATGATACAAGAGAACTCATACCTAGATCCCAAAGTAGACTTGGAACCTGAAGTAGAACTACTCTAGCCTACCTCCTAGCCTTAGAAACCAAAAGTGAGAGAGGAGTAGGAAGGTGTGTTGGTAAGAAATGAAGCCCCTCCCCTTCTATTTATAGGCTGAGCACCGGCGTCAAGAGGAGCCAAACACCCTGGGGATGGACTGAGGGACCAACCAGGAGCCACCACGTGGAAGCCCTTGAGTGGCGGCCACAAGGTCGGTTCGGTCGACCTGTGGGGTCGGCCGACCCCCTGTGGGCCCCACTCAGGGTGTGCTTTCTCCAGGTGGTTGTCTTGTGGGTCCTTAGGTCGGTCCTCGGTGTACACGTGTTCTTGAGGCGGTTTAGATGCTCTGGTGGGCCCATGGATCCATGTGAAGTCCACGTGTCACGCTCTGATTCGTCGGGGCTTGCCTCCCTTGGATTGGTGACATCGCTTGCATGCATGGCATCTGAGGTGGCAGCCCCTCCTTGGCTGAGGTGACGTGGCATGAATCATAGAAGGTGAGTTTGCTACTTCTTTTATGCTTATTTTCCTGCAATCACATAATCTCCAAGGACAAGTGGGACTACATTATTCTTAACTAAAATGCGTGTAAGAAATGCCTCTTGCTCCTTTATTCATGAGTAAATTGACGGCTAAAGTAAGCACCTAACAGCCGTCAACACCGGCTCGTGGAACTTCACCGTGGCCAAGGCTGCAGCCACGGCGAGCTTGATGGTGTCCAGCAACAGCGTCTTCATCCGACCCTCCACTTCGTCCTGACGGACAACGTGCTCCTTGGGCTATGCCCCCTCCTCCGGAGGGACATAAATGTCCATCAAGTACTCAGAGGCCTCCTTGAGGTCGGCCAGCTGCTTCTCAAGACCTGCAATCACCGCTCGCTAGTCAATAATGCTCTTCATGGGCTGCGAGAGGTCGATCCTCAGGTCTCGATGTAACCCTTGCCCATATGCAGCTTTTCGGGAAAAGCAATACTCACCATCCTGAACCTCCTTGGTCTTCTCTTTGAGGATCTTCACTTGGGCCTTGGACTCCTTGAGTTCCTTCTCTAAGGCATCCTCCTTCTTCTTGGCGTCTAGAAACATTAAAATCAAGGTCAGAGAATGCTACAACCTCGAGGAATCAAGGTCGGGAGTCTGTCCAGGCATACCATCCACGATGACCCTGAGGTCCTCCTCGGCGTCTTTCACCTTCTCCTGGGCGGCTGCCAGCTCCTTCCTCAGGGCGGCCATCTCCTTCTCCGCCTGCTTGGCCATAGCGTTCTTGACGTGTTGGATCTCCGTCGTGGCTTCGATCTTGGCCTGCAGCACGGCCTCCCGAGCTGCAGTAGCCTCCATGTGGGCCTTAGCACCTTCTCTAATCAGGTGCGCCCAGGCCTGCGCTCGCTCCGCAAGAGCGATTGACATCAGAGCAATTGAAGTAACGACTTTCACTCAACAAAAAAGACAGAGAAAAAGACCTTACCGAGAGTGTCAGTGCAATCGTCTGCTGCGCTGCCTTGAACTCATCTAGGTCGCGGCGGTCAGCGACGACGTCATCCTCCCACGGGGTCCCTGCGTAGAGGCACCTGTCGTCCTCATTCACCCCTCCGGGTCCGCACCATCCTCCAGCCTGCGTCTCCTGCGTTGGTGGTGGGTCAGTCACGACTAGATCCTCCTGAAGCCCTTCGACCTACTGTATGCTGCTGGACACGACCTTCGTCGCCACCGATGTGGTAGCCCCAGCAGCCCCAAGAGCCCCGCTCGAGACGTCCCCCGCTGACGTTGCCGGTGACTGCTCCACCTGCGCTTTCCCTCCCTTGTGCCCAAAGGCCTCCTGGCCTGTGGCATTCTTGCCGCTCTCCGAGGCAGTAGGGGTCAACCTGCCGAAAAGCAAAGTCCGTCAATGTCGATACATGCAAGACGTGCAAAGCCAACCACGAGTGAGTAAAGTCTGTCGACTTACTTGCTACCAAGCTTCAACCCGACCTTTATGGGCCGGGGCAGAGCTTTCTTCGCCTTCTTTTGGGACCCTACGTCGCTCGGCTCATCGGCCTTTGACCTCGGGTGTTCCTCCTCCACGACCTCGGGGAGTGTCTCCTTCACTTGCTCGGCCGGCATGTCGGGCGACCTTACGTTGTCGTCATCACCAGCAGCCGTCTCAGCCTTGTTGCTGGCCGTCGTCGTATCTGTCGACGCGGCGGTGCCCTTCCTCTTCCTCTTCTTCGTCCCCACCACCTGGGTGGCAGAGATCGCTGCGGTGGCCTTAGATGCTGACATCTTGCCAGCAGCATGCCCCGTGCACCACGTCGACGGTGCGACAGCTTCCGCCACCTTCCACGTGGCGGGATCTTCGTCGTCACTACCCTCCACCATCGAGTCAGAGAGGTAGTTGTCGATGTACTATTGTGGATGCGCCTCGACGTCCTCCGTAGCCCTGACCTTGAAGCTCCGCTCGCCTTCATCAGGCAGCGGAGCTGGGCTCTAGTACCTGCCTTCACGACCCTACGTCAGACGACCTTTCTCACAATTATCGAATATTCAAGTGCACGAGCAACAATCAAGGTTGATTTGGCAAAAGACGACTTATGGCTTCGGTGGGACGATACAGGCCGAGTGCCTTAGGGCACGTCCGGTTGCGGATCTGCATGGCGAATAGGTGCTTCACCCGGTTCACCATCTCCTCCTTAGAGACCTTCCGCCGCGCCACCCGGGTAGGGTCGGCCTAGCCCCAATACTCATAGGCTGGGTGCACCTGATCATAGATCGGCTGCAAGAGCCACCGACTGAAGCTGATTGCCACAGCATCGCCAGTCAGCATCTCCGTCTTCAACCTCTCCAGGTCTTCCAGCAACGGCTTGATGGCATCGTTCTCCCGCGACGTCAGTTGGTTGGCCCACTCCGTCACCGGAATCGGCGCGTACCCCGACCTTCTTGGTAGCGCCGTCTTCGGGTTGTCGATGTAGAACCACCCCTGTCTCCAGCCCGTGGTGTTGTCCGGTAGCACCATCTCGATGTACACCAGCTTCATGTACCGACGAAGCATGAAGCCGACACTCCCCACGACCTCGGACTTCCCCATCTTCTCCAGCTCGAAAAAGTACCACCACAGGTGGAAGTGTGGCGGTATCCCCAAGTACGCCTCATAGAGGTGGATGAAGGACGAGATCGTGGTGATGGCATTGGGGATGAGGTGTACTAGATCTATCCGGTAGTAGTGGAGGAGCCCGCGGAAGAAGTCGCCCATGGGGACTCCGAATCCGCGCTCAACGTGTGTGATGAAGGCGGCGGTCTCGCCGGTCCCCTCGGTGGGGAAGGCCTCGCTGGTCGCCGGCCTCCAGCCCACCTCCTCCTTGGGCTTCAGCAGCCCGCGCGTCACTAGACTCTGGAGCTGCTCCTCCATCACTGTCGAGGGCTCCCAGATGCTCTCCGGCTGCGGCGCAAGATCAGGAGCCATCTCTTCTTCCTCTATGCCGGTGGATCTAGCTCTAAACACAACAACAGATTTCGTGCGCATGCGACGACGCACGGCGAGGCGGATCTAAGTGCGGCGTCGCTGGTGAGTTCACGTGGAATGTGAAGGACCGAACTGGCGACCAGAGAGGGGGGTTGTGAATGGGAGCCGATAAAAATTCTTCTCGAGGGAGATGACTTCTCCAGCAAGATGAACTCGGTCAGATACCCAAAATCACACGCTCCGTACTCAACCTTCCGTTTGCCAAAACCACGTAGCCACTGGAGTGCTATTGGTCCTAGGAACAAACACTACCTGCAGCCACAGCTCCTACACACACTCGGCAGCGGAAACAACTCGGAAGCTGTCTGGCCAATAGGGGGCGGTTAGACCGGGTATGGGGGGCGGTTAGACCGCCTCCACCTAGTAACCAAGAAATCCTCCGAACGACCTCTTCCGAGCTCCAAAACTCTCCACGGTTTCACCCACTGGATCCTCTAGTCAAGGCCAAGCTGGCTACCAGAGAATCTTGGTGAAAACCAAAACTTCACCCAAGGGCCTAGGGGTAGTTAGACCGGCTACCAGGGGCGGTCTAACCTCCTGTACCCAGTAAAGAACTCAAGCCAAGAACTCCTAGCAAACAGCACCAAAACGAACCAAGATTTCACCTGAACGCTCCTCTGATCACAGCAAACAAACTCACAGAGAAAGATCCGGCAAAATCAAATCTTCCATCTGGGAGACCCAGAGCGGTTAGACCGCCCCCTATGGCGGTTAGACCGCCCCTCCCAGAAAAACTGGTCGCGGGTCAACCCTCAACTTCCCATCGCCCGATCTCCCGATTCACCCCACGGATTGCAGCGAAACTTCGGGGATACCTGGGTTACCTCCTGGGCAACCTCTCCACCAAAGGAATTGCACCGAAACGCTCTCAATCAAAGGGAATCGCGGATCTTGGCCCTCTAGGTCATGAACTCGAGCAACTCGAAAAACACCAAATCGAGGTCGATTGAAGGGAGTTCTTGGGGCAAAGTCACCAGCCAAAGAGGCACAAGGTCCTCATACGTGACACCCAACAAGAATCCTGCAAGAAATCGCCGTCAAAACTCTGCCATGAAAATCACAAGAAAGAGCTCCGAAAATCACCAAAAAGACAAACGGGAGAGGCAACACAAGGCCTTGAGGAACCACGCCGAATCATCTATACATACCATGATGGTTCATACAAGGTCTAGCTTGCCACCCGTTCATCCATCCCTCTCTCAAGATCTCACCATGAAGCTCTCAAGCTAGTCCTAGAAATTCCTAAGGAAAATAGGAAGGGAAAATAGCAAAGGGAAATGAGCTAGAGTTCCAAGAGTTGGTTGCCATCCCACAACTCAAGTGTTTATATGGGGGCAACCAAAAGACTAAACTACCCTTACTAGCAACTAGGGATACAAGCCCCCTCAAGGGGAAATTTGGAAGTCTTCAGTTCAGCACCATCGGATGGATGTGCATCCACCACAAGCCTGCGTATCACCAACGCAACTCTTGCCATCATGCTGCGTGTCCTCCGCTTCGAAGCTTCTCGGCGGCTGCGACCCGGGAGGTCAAACCGCCCCTCCTGGGCAGTTAGACCGGCCCTAGGTGGTCTGACCGCCCCTCCTGGGCGGTTGAACTGGCCTGGCCGGCCGCACTCCTCCTTCGAGTCTCCGGCCTCATTTTTGTGGCTCAACCGAGTAACCCAGTGGTTTTGTGGTGAACCACTGCAAACCCTGCAGACTTGGTGTAGTCTCCGCCAATCTCCACTCATGACTCGGCTCCCACCATGTCCTGTCTCGACCTTGGTTTTGAGGCTCAACCAAGAAACTGTCCATGACTTCATCTTTCTGTTCTTGCCACCATGCGGCCCGCACTTGACCCCGCTGGCCACCGGGTCCCTCGAACCAAGCCTACATGTCTTCTCCACACCTGGAGGCCTCACCAACAATGACCTTTCGTGCTTGTTCTTCACCTGCACCAACACCAGTCAAGCCACAACCTGCACCTGCAATACTTAGCCAAGTGTCAGTCCACACAACGTTGTCAATCACTTATCACACCAGGAAGCGACCATCCACCGATCCTCGAACCACACAGGCTCTCAATCTCCCCCTTGATGAGTGCATTAACAACACACATGATTGGTAACCAAAGAGAAAAGAAAATGAAAAGAAACGACTAAAATAAACTTCAACAGGCGATCGAAAGCCAAAGGAAACGCAAAGAACAAGATCACTTGAAGAAGAAAAGTCTCAGTCTCCTTAGGCAAGGGCAACGGCTCGACACAACCGAGACAAAAACAAGCTCACACAAAGAACAAAGACCACCAAAGGCACACAACACCGCAAGCCACAAACTCACACAAAAGCTCCCCCTGTATATATGCAAGCTCCCCCTGAGCCAAAGCACACTCCCACTGAACCAATGCAACATGGAAATGCAACAAGGAGCAAAAACCTGCTCACACTGCCCAGGGTGGTTAGACCGCATGCCCAGGCCGGTGAGACCGCCCCCTCTGGGATCTGACCACCTGGGGGCGGTTTGACCGCCCCAAGAAACCGACCCTACACCAAACTTTTCAAAACCTGCCTGAACCACTTTGAACACCTTCCAAATGCTCCCAGGTGCCCAAAACATGCCCAAACTTCTCCCCCTTGTTGACAATGCATGAATCAAGGCATAAATCGAAAAGTTTCAACCTAGAGCTTCTCAAATAGACAAAATTCATCACAAGATGCTACACATATCCAAATGAGCAAATTAGATACTCTATAGCTTCGTATGAACATAAACTACAAGATCACCAAGTCTCACAACCAATGGGCAAAGCTAAGATAGAATAGAGCATTTTTGCAAAAATTTACCCTCTCATGAGCAAAGTCCTAAACATGAGCAAAACATGTCAAAATGGCAAAGCCATACAAACTTCATGCTAGGACAACCATTCTAAGCATAAGATCATCATAAACACCCACAAGCACCTCATGTCACGTCAAAGCCACCGAGCCATGTGCCTACTTCTATATATGAGACTTTTCATTGGTAAGCAATATGCAACGGTTTAGCACCCGAAAGTAATTCAAATTAAGCACATATGACATGGGAGCACATTTTCCAAGCAATTTACATTTCATTTTCAGATTCATATTTGATACATGAAATGTCTTTGCGACAAAAAGGAACTTATGCCCCTCCACAAGATAAAGCATGGGGGCTAAACATTCATGATGACAAATGAGCCTTTGGCCCCATATGCTCAAAATAAGCTATCCAAGCACAAATTAAGCATAGAAATGCCACTAAAACATGTCATGATCATATAAAGGCATTTACTCACAAGAGAGCATACATGTGACATTTTTCAAAAATATAGCTATTAACCATGGATATAATTCAAGATCATCAAGAGCTAAGCCACACTAAGCCATATCATACTAAACTAGCTCACAAGATCATATATAGCACATCATGGTGAACAATGTATATAGGAGAAGCTTTTCCTACAAAATGCATATGATACAAAATGCATGCAACCTAAGATACAAAGATGCCTATACATCATGTTACATATGCAATGCCAAATGCAAGAAAGGCATAAAAGAAACTATACATATGCTACACAAAGAGCTCCCACCACCAACTCAAGAAACCAAACACACACCAAGTTCCCCCCGCAAACGAGTGAAAGTTGCTTGATCTAGGGGCTTGGTGAAAATATCCGCTAGTTGGTTTTGTGTGGGTACATGGATCAAAGCAATTTTTCGTTTCTCAACATTATCCCTCAGAAAATGGTATCTCACTTCTATATGCTTGGTTTTGGAATGAAGCACTGGGTTCTTAGCAAACTAATGGCACTCGGGCTATCACAGAGAAGTGGAACCTGGGTATACTCCTCACCAAAGTCACTCATGGTGTATGTGATCCAAAGGAGCTGAGAGCAACAACTAGCTGCGGCAACATATTCGGCTTCGGTTGTAGATTGAGCAATGTTGACGGCTGTTAAGTACCACTTTTACACCGTCAACTCCTGCATAACACAGATAGAAAGTGATCATCAACACTAGAATAAGGCTTTATACTGACAAGTTCCACAAGTGTTGGTGTTTCTGACTTTTGTTGCAGGGCACATTAAAATGCGCATTAAATGATGCAATTGAGAGCAAGTGCATTAATGGCATAAATATGGCATCATCATAAACAGTCCCAAATGCCAATTTGGACTGCACTATTGTGACGGGCTCGTCGATACGATCGAAACGGATGTATCATTTGCATACATCGGAGCCCGGATGAGAGAGATATGCACAAGACATCATGTGGGCCCGGGGGGACCCACACCAGGCCACGTGGCGACGTGCTGGCACACAGGATGCCATGTGTCCATGACACCTCATCAATCCAAGAGAAGCACTTCCTGACGAATCAAATGCCGCCACGTGTTCAACACAAGGGTTCAAGGGCCCACAACCCGAGCAAACCGCCTCCAACCGACCCATACATCGGGAACAACCTTGAGGACCCACCTGGCAGTCACCCAGACGAAACGCGGTGCGATCGGAGCCGACCCGGGATCGGCCGACCCCACAGGTCGGCCGACCCCACCTTAAAGCGGTTCGCACCCATCTTCCACGTGTCGTCTCCCCATTGGATCCTAAGGGCAATCCCGTGGTGCTTGGGGTGTTCTCGCGCGGTGACCCGGGCCTAGAAATAGAAGGGGAGGGGGTAAGAATAGAGACACCACTTCACCTAAGGATGAAAGCTTCCCTTCAAAGGAGAGGCCTCTCCTTGGTAGATTAGAGAGTAGGAGAGTGAGAGAGAGAGAGTTGTATCTCTATGGATGCTTGTTCTTCAATTAGAGTAAAGTAAGTATTTCCGCATTTTCTATTTAGACTAAAGTAGCATTCATGCATAGGTGATATGTTCTTATGTTCTTCGTGTGTTCTTGATTTAGAGGCCTGTGTTCTTCACGAACACAACCTTTAGATCTTGTAGCATAGGTTCATAAGTGCTCATATCCATTTGTATGCATGTTCGTCATTTAGAGTAAAGTGGATATGCTTGCATGCCCCAATTAGAATAAAGTGTGTTTGTGATTCCTTTGTAATAGTTTATGCTAGGTTGCATGAGTAGCCTTTCTCCTCTGCTAGTGCGTAGATCCTGCGTTTAAATGTTCGTCTGCTGCAAGTCGTTCGTATACGTTGGAAGCTTAGTATGGGACCGAGTGCTCTCTCGTATGCCGTTAGCATAAGCTAGTAGTACCTATAGTTGAGTGAGATCAGTTCTCCTCCTTGCAGGTTCATCGCTCTATATTTAAAATAGAGTGTTGTAGGTTGCTACGCAACGCGGGATAGCGTAGTCAGGCTACGGTAGTAATCAGCAGCATAGACGTAGTGTCTAAGCTAAGGGTTATCCTTTGTTTGCCCTATATCCCACGAATTGGTAGAGGTAGATCGCAGGTGGTGACAACCCTATTGATCCTTTGAAATCCTCCACATTTGGATATAGTGCAGGTTGAGGTTCGTCTTAGATCCGTAGGCCGGAGTCTCCTGACAGATCAGGGGTTAGCTGGTGCCCGAAGCAAGTTCTTGAGAGATCGACCTTTAACCTCATCTGTAGAGCTCTCCATAGGAATCCTCTCTCTATCCTTACCTCTTATCTGGGTGTGTCCTTGAACCGACCGTACGAAGTTAGTACACACACATTCCCTTGGATTTGATACCCTTGGAATACTTTGAGGTGAAAGCTACAATGGTATCCGTGCGCTTGCGGATTTGTTTCGTGTGTCGCTAAAATACCCAACAAGCTTTCTGGCGCTGTTGCCGGGGAACGATTGTTGTATCTATCTTCGTACCCAGTGGTCCTCGTATCTTTTGTTCTTCTTTGTTTCTACCTTTACCCCCGTTACCCATGGAGAGACCATCCTTTCACGACCTCTCCACCTCAACTTATGAGTTCAATGATCCATCAACTTCCACACCCATCTATGAACTCAATTGTCTCGACCTTATAGCCATGGTTCGGAGTCACACCTTCTCTGGAGCAATTAATGAAGAACCTTATGACCATTTGCAAGAATTCGAGGATATGTGTTCATTCTTGGTTATCCCAGGAATGACGCAGGAAACCTTGAGATGGAAGTTGTTTAGTTTCTCTCTCATGGGGAGAGCGAAACAATGGTACATCCGTTTGGTAGGGAGCATGAGTGGTGATTGGGAGAAACTACGAGTTAACTTTTGTTCCTCGTTTTCCCTCCGGAAACGCATAAATTCTCTACCGATGGACATCCTCGATTTTGAGCAACTAGAAAAGGAATCCCTTGGTGCAGCGTGGGCAAGATTTTTACGCCTCCTGGCAATTTACCCACACATGTCTATACCTGAGGGTGTATCTTTGTACATCTTTCTCTCGTGTCTAGACATGAAGTCTGCCCGGGAGCTTGACATCATCGCCGGGGGCTCGTTTGAAGACAAGACAACAAAGGAAGGAAGGGAAATCCTAGATACTCTCTCAGAAGACTCTTTCTTACCTACCAACCATAACGAACCCCTCCGTGATGAGTATGTGTCAAGCCATGAGAGTCTCTCAACAGCCGAACCTGAACCTACGGTTTCCACATCTCAATTTTCGACCGTTGAGCCCTCTCCCGAGCCAGGAACAATGGAGGAAGAAGAAATTCAACCTCCAAAGTTCCATCATCGATTCGAGGATGATCCTTCTGAAAATCTCAAGAACACCACCGATTCTTTAGATGCCCAACTAGGGGAGGAGCCCTCTTCTGTCCAAGCCCAATCAGACACAAATCTTTTGACAGAACCTTCCCCTAGGCCTACGGTACCTCCTTTGCCTCCTGATCCTCCAAACAAAACATCTATCATCGAGGCCATGGAGAAGAAGTGGTTGACTGGAGCGGGAAACTTTTCCGAAGCACTTTGGATTTGTTCACCCTCTACGATCATTTCTTGTTCCATAAAAGGAACTATCATAGAAGCCCATCTTAACCCCACTATGGAGGTTAACATTATGCCATGGCACATAGCGTATACTTTATTGGGCAATGTTATGCTAGGACCATCCGACAAATTCCTCAAGAGTTGTCCCTCCGAACATATTCTTGAGTGTCGGGGGGTTGCATGTGTCGTGCCACTCCAAGTAGATAAGATCAAGGTTAATCTAGACTTCCACATCTTTGATGTCCTCGATCTTGATCCCCTCCTAGGCTCCCCAGTAGAAAAACTTCTCGATGCATCTCGAGGGAGCCTAGATGAAAAGCTTAGGGAAGCCGCTTCTGCCACCACTCCCTTGTTTTCAGAAAATTCTATGGAGAAGCCTCTTCCTGAGCAAAACCACCCGCTCGAGGAGATGATGCCTGTACCTCCATTCACATCGTCCGAACCCGTTCTCAATGAGGTTGTAGAATTCTCTACTCCTCAAGAGTACAACTCGGAAGATCCTCTTCACCCTTGTGAAGGTGAACGATCATCATCACCCTCGAACGAGTTTGAGCCTCTTCCCGCTGGCTCATATCATGTTGCTCTCGACCTTGATCAAGAATCAACATCGATCTTACTCGATGAATCTCCTGAGATGGGGAATTCATGGGCCATGGACATCTGTGAGGCACTAACTCCGGAGTCCAAAGGAAAGGATTCCATTGATGAGCATGGTAGCTTCATTCTTGAAACACCATATGAAGCACGCTCGCATAATTCCTCTCCAGAGTCAGCAATGCTTAGTGCACTGAGCACGCACGAGGAATACCACCGCCTTATGACCCTCTCCTTTAAAAAGTTTAGAAGGTTGGTTGTAGATGCATATATTTACCATAAGCATTGCAGATTTCATGTATGCACTGTGGCACTAACCTTGCAGCTAAAGCTTCAATGACACATCAACGATTGGTGGTGAGACGGGAATGACACCGCCAATGATAGCTGCAAGATGAAGTTCCCCTGGTCGAGCTTATGACCTTGAATAAACAAAGCACTACCAGGAGATAGCCTGGATTAGCGTAGGTTTTATTTCCCTTTCCGAATAAAAGCAAGAACATGTTTTTAGGATAAGTTGTCCTTCAGGTATTTTTGGTCGCTAACCTTTCAGGTGGAGATTGAGAAGAACGGTGGACAGGTGATTCCTAAGAACATGTAAGCTACATCAACTACAACACTTTGGTAAGTTTTTGGTGAGGGAACACTTACAAAAGGGGAGCTTGATCTCCACACACTTGAGTTTTGTTGTCCAACAATGCAAACTTCAAGTGTGGGGGAGGTATGTGAGCATCCCGAGTAAAGTTCCTCTCATCCAAATCTTATCCTGGTTTGAAGATGATGTTAGCTCTTGCCTCTTGCCTAGTTAGGTATGTCCTGCTTTTGACTTTAAACAAAGCCCTTCCGGGAGGTTGCCCGATGTTCACCATCTTTTGCTCATGTTTATGTCCCTTCAAAAATAGCTTGATCATGCTTTCATGCTTCCTTTATCTATGTTTGTAATGCTATGGTTTGAGTGCATGTTTAGCTACGTGCTTTCATAAGTTGTTTTAAATTAAGCATGGTGCTTATGTTAAAATTGCCTTCTTCAATCAAACAAGACATGGTGTCGAATTTGATTGATGAACCTTATAGTTAATGCTTGCGTGGATATTGGTTGTGTATGCGGACTAACCCTTGCAGGAATTTCGAATCCGAATGGGGTAAGTCATCGAGCTTGATTCAAAAGGGAAGGTAAGCCAAGGCAGGTCAGCCTTGTTTGAGCTAGGTCTCATGATGAATTTATATTTGAATTTGAATAAAGGCTCCCGGGTTCTTGAACCAGTAGAGTCCCTCCTTTGTTTTTTTCCTTTTTGTTTGAAGATAGCACTAGGTACACGAACAAGTGTGGGGGAGATCTCCCAAGCTTATCATCGACATACACACTGGAGATCTCCCACACAGGCGTTGCACAACATCGACTGCGCTTCCATGACAAGGGACAAGGTAAACTAGAGTGATCCGGCTGCCCCATTGGTCAGTTGAACCACTGCTGGTCCTCCTTGATCCCTATTTCTTCAGGAGCGATGGTATGTGCACCCTTTATCTCACTCTCTCTGACTCATGAGTTTGAATGAATTTCAACTCTTATCTGCTAAAATCAAACTCTTGGAATCGTGCTCTACCTGCTTTACATGTTTCCTATGGTTGGCTTGCATATGTTTTATTCCATGCTTATTATATTGATGCTTGTGAACAAATATCATTAGGGAACTCATACTCATCTAAGCAGTAGATGTTTGTGATATGGTTTGATGATATGATCTTCTCTCTAAATGTTTGAGTACTTGGGAATTTTATTTGAAAAATTGAAAACCCTTTTGCAAAGCTCCTGTTTGATATGCCAAAGTCCTACCAAAGCCATATGATGAGTTGTCTTGAAAATCTTATACTCATATGCTGCTTGTCATTGCATTGAGCTTTGTCAAATTGTTGTGACCTTTGTGAGAATTCTTTTCATGCTTTCATGATCAAGATCCATGTGCACTCCGTTTCCCCTTGATATGCTTCTACACTGGAAGTTAGCATTGTACCGTCCATTCATTCCATAAAAATAAAGCTCCATGTGTGGTGTGACCTCTCTCTCCAAAAGTATTCTTGAAAAAAGAGACATGGGCAATGAAAAACAAGAAAAAAACAAACACCATGCTCAAAGCATGAGTGAAAAAATGCCTAAGGCATGAAAAAAAGAGAAGGATAGCCCATGTCCAAAATAAAGAAGGAAAAGGAGAGAGATGTGATCACGCAAAAAGGAGTTCCAATAAATTTGATGGTAATAACTAGTACCCGTTCCAGGCCTAGTGTCCACCTTACCGTCACCACAACATTCATCATATATATGGTAATATCTAGCACCCATTCCGGGCCTAGTATCCATCTTACCATATCCATCACATCCATACATGTGCACATCTTGATCTGATTGTATGATTTGATTTTCTCCTTGGATCCGGTTTTTGACTTTGCAATAGATGTGATGCAAGTATGCTTTATCTTTTATCCTACCCCGAGCCCCACATATAGCCATCATTAGAAGTAGGATGAATGAAAGGCAAATCTAATGCCTTGGTGAGGACATATACACATTGAGTGATCTGAGAGAATCAAATGCGGAGCTAAGCAAGGTTTGTTTTGAAAACTTATTGCAAAATCCCAAGTTACTTGACATGTTGAGCAGAGGTGATTTGGTTCATGACCGTTCCATTCCTCAACTACCCAAGATGGCGTGATAGACACTCCACAGAGTTCACAAGTACAAGGTATGGTTTGGAATATCTCTTATGCTCGCTTCATACCTTTGGATATCATGTCCCACTCGTTTTTTCTCCCTTCACTCGGGACGAGCAAAGGTCAAGTGTGGGGGTGTTATTGAAGGCTGTTAAGTACCACTTTTACACCGTCAACTCCTGCATAAAATAGATAGAAAGTGATCATCAACACTAGAATAGGGCTTTATACTAACAAGTTCCACAAGTGTTGGTGTTTCTGGCTTTTGTTGCAGGGCACATTAAAATGTGCATTAAATGATGCAATTGAGAGCAAGTGCATTAATGGCATAAATATGGCATCATCATAAACAGTCACAAATGCCAATTTGGACTGCACCATTGTGACGGGCTCGTCGAGACAATCGAAACGGATATATCATTTGCATACATCAGAGCCCGGTTGACAGAGATATGCACAGGACATCTTGTGGGCCCGGTGGGACCCACACCAGGCCACGTGGCGACATGCTGGCACACAGGATGCCATGTGTCCATGACACCTCATCAATCCAAACGAAGCACTTCCTGACGAATCAGATGCCACCACGTGTTAAGCATAAGGATTCAAGGGCCCAAAACCCGAGCAAACCGCCTCCAACCGACCCATACATCGGGAACCGCCTTGAGGACCCACCTGGCAGTCACCTAGACAAAAGGCGGTGCGATCGGAGCCGACCCAGGATCGACCGACCCCACAGGCCAGCCGACCCCACCTTAAGGCGGTTCGCGCCCATCTTCCACATGTCGTCTCCCCATTGGATCCTAAGGGCATTCCCGTGGTGCTTGGGGTGTTCCCGCGCGGTGACCCGGGCCTATAAATAGAAGGGGAGGGGGTAAGAATAGAGACACCACTTCACCCAAGGATGAGAGCTTCCCTTCAAAGGAGAGGCCTCTCCTTGGTAGATTAGAGAGTAGGAGAGTGAGAGAGAGAGAGAGTTGTATCTCTATGGATGTTTGTTCTTCAATTAGAGTAAAGTAAGTATTTCCGCATTTTCTATTTAGACTAAAGTAGCATCCATGCATAGGTGATATGTTCTTATGTTCTTCGTGTGTTCTTGATTTAGAGGCATGTGTTCGTCGCGAACACAAACTTTCGATCTTGTAGCATAGGTTCATAAGTGCTCATATCCGTTTGTATGCATGTTCGTCATTTAGAGTAAAGTGGATATGCTTGCATGCCCAATTAGAATAAAGTGTGTTCGTGATTCCTTTCTAATAGTTTATGCTAGGTTGCATGAGTAGCCTTTCTCCTCTGCTAGTGCGTAGATCCTGGGTTTATACGTTCATCTGTTGCAAGTTGTTCGTATACGTTGGAAGCTTAGTACGGGACCGAGTGCTCTCTCGTATGCCGTTAGCATAAGCTAGTAGTACCTATAGTTGAGTGAGATCAGTTCTCCTCCTTGCAGGTTCGTCGCTCTATATTTAATATAGAGTGCCGTAGGTTGCTACGCACCGCGGGATAGCGTAGTCAGGCTACGGTAGTAAGCAGCAGCATAGATGTAGTGTCTAAGCTAAGGGTTATCCTTTGTTTGCCCTATATCCCACGGATTGGTAGAGGTAGATTGCAGGTGGTGACAACCCTGTTGATCCTTTGAAATCCTCGACGTTCGGATATAGTGCAGGTTGAGGTTCGTCTTAGATCCATAGGTCGGAGTCTCCTGACAGATCAGGGGTTAGCCGGTGCCCGAAGCAAGTTCTTGAGAGATCGACCTTTAACCTCATCTGTAGAGCTCTCCATAGGAATCCTCTCTCTATCCTTACCTCTTATCTGGGTGTGTCCTTGAACCGACCGTACGAAGTTAGTACACACACGTTCCCTTGGATTCGATACCCTTGGAATACTCTGAGGTGAAAGCTACAACGGTATTTGTGCGCTTGCGGATTTATTTCGTGTGTCGCTAAAATACCCAACAAGCAACACTCGATTGTTTGCGGGAAGACCAAGACACCAAACAAGAACCCAAGAACTGGCAAGTCCCAGAAGTGGACTTCCTATCCAACCGACACCCGGCAAAATCCGCATTTGAAAAACTGTGAAGGTCCAAAGAAGAAGACGTGGAGTACCAAAGGCCAAAGTCGGGAGTGTATCGCAAATACCTGAAGATGTGTTTGACTGCTTGCCGATGTGAAGTTCTTGGAGATGCTTGAAAATGAGCGCACAGACATACCGAGAATTGGATGTCCGGCCTCGTCGCTGTCAGGTACAGGAGAGAGCCGATCATGCTCTGGTACTCCTTCTGGTCCATGTGTTCACCGTCCTCGTTCGCATAAAGAGCTGTAGTCGTACTCATCGGTGTCGTCATGGCCTTGGAGTCCTCCATCTTGAACTTTCTCACAATGTCCTTGGTGTACTTGGCTTGGTGTACAAATGTTCCTTCCTTTGATTGCTTGATCTCGAGCTTGATGAAGAACTGCAACTCACCCATCATGCTCATCTCGAATTCCCTGCTCATGTCTTCTACAAACCTTGCAACTAAAGAGTTAGACGAGCCACCAAAGAAAATATCATCCACATACACCTGCACAATTAGGATCTCTTTGCCCTGCCTGAAAAGAAACAAGGTCTGATCTACCTTCCCCATCTCATAGCCTCTCTCAAACAGGAACCCTCTCAACCTACCATACCAAGCTCTAGGCACCTGCTTCAGCCCATACAGTGCCTTCCTCAACTTGTACACCCTGTGAGGGTACTTCTCACTCTCAAACCCCGGTAGTTACCTCACGAACACTTCTTCCTCCAAAACACCATTCAGGAAAGCACTCTTCACATCCATTTGGTACAATTTGAACCCTTTAGCCACGGAAAAGGCTAGAAGGATCCTAATCGCCTCCAAACGGGCTACGGGAGCAAAGGTCTCCTCGTAATCGATCCCCTCTTTTTGTGTGTACCCCTGAGCAACCAGCCTCGACTTGTTTCCCACTACTTCACCTTTCTCTCCCTCTTTATTTTTCCACACCCATTTTGTCCCAATCGGCTTACACCCTGGTGGAGGCTCTACTAACTCCCAAACTTGGTTCCTCTCAAAATTCTCCAACTCCTCATGCATAGAATTAACCCAATTGTGATCAGATAGCGCATGTCCAATGTCTTTGGTCTCAAAAGTAGCAACAAAAGCAGCATGAGCAAAATGAGAGTCATTTCGAAACCTCAACCGTGTAGTTCGTTCATTGATGTTCCCGATGATCGTTGAAGCTGGATGATCCACTTGTACTCGCCGGGGAGCTTCTCGCCTTGAAGCCACCTCCCCCTCAGCTGCAGCTTCCTCTTGATCTCGGCACATCATCGTAGGTTTTGGAGAAGGCCCGTCCTCGATCGTAGTCGAAGTAGTATGTACATGCTCAGCCGCGGGCGCCACACCACCATCTTCCTCATCTCCTTGTTGCACATGTGGCGGCTTCTGATTCGTCGGGTCTTCTTCCCATGGATTGATGATGTCATGGATCCTGGAGATGCTTGCATGGCAGCCCCTTATTGGCTGAGCCTGAATTGCTTGGATCATGGAGGTGTGTTTTCTTCTCTTTTCTTGTGCCAAATACCTGCATTAATCTGTGCATTGTCACTGGTGGAATTTGTCAGTATAAGCTCCTATTTTACTGTGGATGCATGGTTCTCGTGGTGAAATGTAGGGATTGACGGCCTTAAAATAGGCACTTAACAGCCGTCAACAACCACCCCGAGTGGCTGGCAAACCCTGTGCTGGTGAAGAAGAAGAAAGACAAATGACAGATGTGTGTTGACTACACCAGTCTGAACAAAGCGTGCCTGAAGGATCCGTTCCCTCTGCCGTGCATAGACCAGGTTGTCAACTCAACCGCAGGGTGCGAAACCCTTTGCTTCCTCGATGCCTACTCGGGCTACCACCAGATTGCGATGGATCTGGCCGACCAGCTGGCCACCACATTCATCACCCCCTTTGGCTGCTTTTGTTACTCCTCCATGAAATTTGGGCTGAAAAATGCAGAAGCCACCTTCCAGAGATGCATGCAGCACATCTTCGGAGAGCTCATCAGGCAGTTGGTCAAGGCCTATGTTGACGACACTGTGGTGAAGTCGAAGCAAACGGGGGATCTCATCCCCAACATTGTGGCCATTTTCGAGAAGCTACGGCAATACCAGGTGTGGCTAAACCCCGTGAAGTGCGTTTTCGGGGTTCCGAGGGGTATGCTCCTCGGCTTTGTCGTATCAGAACGCGTCATAGAATCCAACCCAGAGAAAATATCCGCCATCACCAGCATGGGGCCAATTCGAAACATGAACGGGGTCCAGCGGGTATCAGGCTGCTTGGCGATGCTTAGCCGATTCATTGCCCGGTTAGGCGAGTGGATCCTGCCCCTCTACCAGCTCTTGAAGAAATCAGAACACATCGCCTGGACCCCAGAGGCCCAGGAGGTGCTCGAGTCACTATAAAAGTTGCTCATAAACCCACCCATCCTCACGGTGCCAGCACCAAGGGAGCCTGTGCTATTATACATCGCCGCAATGACCCAGGTCGTAAGTGCGGCCCTGGTTGTCGAGCAAGAGGAACCCGGCAAGACATTGAAGGTACAGCGACCTATGTACTTCGTTAGCGAGGTGCTCTCTGACTCCAAGATGCGTTACCCCCAAATTCAAAAGTTGGCCGTGTTGATCTCCAAAAGGAAGCTTCGACATTACTTCAACGCTCACCCCATCATGGTGGTATCGAAGTACCCACTTAAGGAGGTGGTCCAAAGCCCGAAGGCAGAAGGGAGGATTGTGAAGTGGGCCCTCGATCTGATGGGGCAGAGCATCACCTATGCTCCCCGCACTACCATTAAGTCCTAGGTCCTCGCCGATTTTGTTACCGACTGGACGGAGTTCCAGACTTCCGCTGCTCCAACCGAGCACGAAACTTGGACCATGTACTTCGACAGATCCCTCATGAAGGAAGGAGGAGGGGCTGGACTTGTCTTCATCTCGCCTCTAGGCATGCGAATGGAGTACATGATCCGACTCCACTTCCCGATGTCTAACAATGTGGCTGAATACGAGGCTCTCCTAAACGGCCTCAAGATTGCCCTCGAGATAGGGATTCGCCACCTCGAGGTCAAAGGGGACTCCGAACTCGTCGTCAACCAAGTGATGAAAGAGGCAAACTGCATCCACCCCAAGATGTCAGCCTACTGCATAGTTGTTCGAGACATGGAAGACAAGTTCCACGGACTCGAGCTCAAACATGTGCTACGAAGGTACAATGAGGCGGCTGACACTCTTGCCAAGGGGGCATCAAATCGGGTGCCGGTACCAAACGGTGTATTCGCTAGTGACCAGCACAAGCCCTCCGTCCGCTATGACGACGACCACCCTCCCGAGCCAGCGACCCAAGAAGTCATGGCGCTCAAAGAAGCTCCAGAGCCCAACCTCGAGGACCATGACTGGAGGATCCCCCTCCTAGAATGGATGGTGCGAGGAAAGCTCCCATCCAACAGCATTGAAGCTTGACGCATCGTGCGTCGAGCTAAGTCGTTCAAGCTCGTCGTTGGGGACCTTATCGACGTGGCACACAGCGGGAATACTTAGGCGTTGCATCCACACCAACCAAGGTCGAGAATTGCTGTAGGACATACACGCGGGGACCTGCGGCCATCACACCGCCCCCAGGGCGATCGTCGAAAAGGCTTTCCGGTAAGGTTTCTACTGGCCAACGATGGTCGTAGATGCCAACAACATCTTGCGCAGCTACAAAGGCTGCAAGTTCCACGCGCGACAAATACACCTCCCAATGCAGGCACTCCAAACCATTCCCCTCACCTGGCCTTTTGCGGTGTGGGGGATCGACATGGTGGGACCGCTAAAGAAGGCGCCCGGGGGCTTCACGTACCTGCTAGTGGTGGTGGACAAATTCTCCAGATGCGTCAAGGCGTGACCAATCTGCAGCATCAAGTCGGACGAGGCCCTCGAGTTCTTCACTGACATCATCTACCGCTTCGGGATTTCAAATACTATCATCATCGACAACGGATCGATCTTCACCGACAAGAAGTTCCTCCGTTTCTGCGACGACAACAACATCCGAATACACTGGGCCGCCGTCAGCCATCCGAAGATCAATGGGCAAGTTGAGAGGGCGAACGGGATGATCCTACAGGGGCTGAAGCCGCGCATATTCAAGAGGCTAGAGAAGTTCAAGCCAAGATGGGTAGCTGAACTACCATCGTACTCTGGAGCTTGCGAAACACTCCAACCCGCGGCACCGGCTACACCCCGTTCTTCATAGTCCATGGGTCGGAAGCGGTCCTCCCGACCGACATCGAGTACGAGAGCCTACACCGACGAAGGGAATCAAGTTTCCCTCGAGGACACCATCGATGAACTCGACGAGGCGTGAGACGTCGCCCTACTCCACTCCGCTCGGTACCAGCAGGCCATGCGACGCTACCATGACTGCAATATCCGAGAAAGGGCCTTCCAAGTCAGGGACCTAGTCCTCCGACGGGTCCAGAGCAACAAAGATCGCCACAAGTTGTCGCCGCTGTGGGAAGGATCGTTCGTCATCGACCAAGTCCTACGCCCCGACACGTACAAACTCAAGGATGAACATGGACGACCTATCACCAACACTTGGAACATTGAACAGCTACGTCGTTTCTATCCCTAAAAAAGCGTTTGTGTGCCTACGATAAACAAGGGATAACCAAGTTCTCTCTTTTCATGAGCAACCAGACATTTCTTGCCCCGAAAACCCTCATCGCTCGGGGGCCCTACCAAGGGACACAACATCGCGATTTGTAATTATTGACATTTCTTAACGTCATCACTAGATTTGTATTCCTACTAACGGCGCCAGAAATGGTGGACGGCATTCCTTAACATCTTTGCTAAGTTCATGAGTTCCTAGCAAGGATGCCAGAAATGTTCTGATGGTAATCCTAACGTTACAAAGAATCCGCAAGAGAACGGATATACCATTATAGCATTTCCCCAAAGGAGCATTCCAAAGGATATCGAATCCAAGGAAGGCGTGGTCGGATTGACATGTGCAACACTATTGCAATGAGTATAGATCAATGACGAGAATAAGTCAGGTCCCAAACACAGGGGTAAGATATGATAAGGATGGGTAGTGTGAACACACCCGAACTCGTTCTCTCTATGGTACACTACGGCTTAGGAGGCAACATACGAGTTGGCTCTAGGTTCTAAGGTACTAAACATATAAAGTTAGTAGAAGCCAGTCAGTCACATAAGCATTGTATGAATATCAGCTCAGCACCCAGGCACAAACGGGGAGCTAACCGCCCACGTCACTTCCGCACGACATCGGTTGTTAGATCTTCGACTCCTACAGCGTAGCCGAACGTGGTAGATTACAAATAGTCCAACGGCTGTCACTACCGCGGCCTACCCCTAACTATCTATGGGATACGCTCATATGCAACGCAGCTACTCAACCCAAGCACCATGCTTGCGTTGTAAACTAGACATTGGCTGACCCGGGCTATTGTGACTCAGGTCAGTGCCACCAGATAACTGGCCACTTACACCGAGTACCATAGCTTGAACTCGAACTTCATACAACACAAACACATGATCTAACTGGATCAAACTAGGCTAGGCACACAAACGGATGCGTGTTCTACTATGTCTATTCAACAGGATCAAAGGGTCGTGTTCATGAAGAACACGAGCCTCTAACTCATGAACAAACATCGAAGACATGAGTAAATCATTCATCAAGTGGATCGAAAGGTCTCGTTCATCAAGAACAGGAGCCTCTAAATGATGAACGAACGAAGAACACATGAACAAATCACCCATATATGCTAACACTACTTTATATGAAATAGCTGAATAATTGAAGTAGATCAAAGTCATACAATAAAATAAAGATACAAGATAACTCATACCTAGATCCCAAAGTAGACTTGGAACCTGAAGTAGAACTACTCTAGCCTACCTCCTAGCCTTGGAAACCAAAAGTGAGAGAGGAGTTGGAAAGTGAGTTGGGTAAGAAATGAGTCCCTTCACATCTATTTATAGGCCTAGGACAGCTTCGAGAGAATGGCGTGAACACCCCGGGAATGGATCAGGAGCCGACCAGGAAGCACCATGTGGAAGGCTGAGATGAGCCGACGCAAGGTCGGTTCGGCCGACCTGTGGGGTCGGCCGACCCCTTGTGGGCCCACCTCGGCCTGTGCTTTCGCGTGATGGCTGTCCTATGGGTCCCAAGGTCGGTCCCCGGTGTCCACCTGGTTTTGAGCCCATTTGCCTGCCCGTGGGCCCTTCAATCCTTGTGATGTCCATGTGTCGCCCTCTGATTCGTCGGGGTTGCTTCCCTTGGATTGATGACATGGCTTGCATGCATGGGATCCTAGGTGGTAGCCCTTCCTTGGCTGAGGTGATGTGGCTTGGCCCATAGAAGGTGAGTTGTCACTCCTTTTATGCTTATTTTACCTACAATCACAGAAACTCCAAGGATAAGTGGAACTACATTATTCTTAACTAAATGCGTGTAAGAAATGCCTTTTGCTCCTTTATTTATGAGTATATTGACGGCTAAAGTAGGTACTTAACAGCCGTCAACAACAATCTTTTTCTTTTGAACTCGCTCGATCACAAAGGTCGAGGAGACCGAGCCCCCCAGCCAAACTTCACCCACAAAAAAGGGAGCACTCAAGCTCGCCACGTGTTTTTTTCACTAAACCTACCACAGATAACCCTGAGTCAACCCGGAAAGGGAAAACAAAGGTAGGCTAGGAAACAAGTAGATCGAGTTCTTGTGAAGCAAAGCTCCCAACAGGGAGCACTATCGAACAACAGTGGCGGCCAAAACAACAGCCGACATCACCTACACTCCGCCGTCCCCGTCAACAGCGCTGCCACGAAGAATCGCGTCGACATCAACCTCTGCGGTGATGGCATCGGCGACCCACGAATTCCAGCGCACGCAGGCGGCGGAGATCCGCGTCGTAGTCCACTGGCCATCCAGGTGGCACGTTGGCGAGCCAAGGCTTGTCGGACTGGGCGTCGGTAGCACCCTGGCGTGCACCGCCCACCTAACCCGGTCAAGTAGTGCGCAGGTGGTCAACAAGCAGAGCCGGCTGAGACGACACAGCCCCGACGGTGCCCTGCCCTGCTGTCGTAAGGATGTCAAGGCATGTCGCCGTGTCGAACTCCCGATGTCAGAGTTCCCCCATCTCTCGGCGGAGGGCAAGAATCCTCTCCTCCACGTCTGGCAAAACGAAGTAGATAAGAAAAAGATCCCGAGGTCCGATCAAGTAATAAGGAGTGCCCGGGTCACTTACCAACGCGGCGAGCCTCTGCCTCATCGGTGGCAAAACGAGCCGCATCAACTTCCATCCTGACAGTCCCAATCGCCACCTGGGTAGCAGTCAGGGCCTCCTCAAGCTAATGATGGGCGCCCAAAGCTTCCTCCAGACGACCCCCCCATCTCCGCCACCTTCCTCAAGCTAACAATGGGCAATGCGCCATGGGATCCAGTGGCACCAAGCTGTTGGAGGACAACTCGATGACCAAACCAGCGGCAATGCTAGAGGGGTCCTGTGCACGCGAAAATTTGGTGAGGGCCGCGAAGGATATAGAAAAATGGAGCAAAGACGGCACCATCCCCCACAAACTGGGATCAACCTCTAGCGGTGCGACGGCAGATGCTGCGACACCTCCCCCGACGCGGCGTGTTACCCCCTCTCCATCACCAACAACAAAAGCCCAGGTAACCCTCGTAGAACTACCGCCGAAACTTTTTCGCTACGAAAGCTGCTGTAGGGACTGGTGAAAAAAGTAGAGGCGAGAAACTCGTCCAAGGAAGTGGGATTTTTCTGGGGTGTTAACCAGCGAAGGTCAAAGAGGCACGACCATCCCTCATCTCCCACGATCTCCACGATTAGTAGGCCCACCAAGAAGGGCAACCTCCCGCGTGCCGGCCGACATTCCCCGTACACGAAGCGACTCAGGTAACACGAGTCATCGATGGATCTCGTGAACTGAAACCGGTGTGCGGTTCAAAGTAAGTGGCCCAGCAAGGGGTTCCGAATAGCCGCCGCCGCCACCAGAGCAAGGGACGAAAAGGAATGGGCCCACAAGCGGCCGAAACCCAGGCACGCGGCTGCCACGGGCATTCCGGCTCGTGTTCGAGCCCCTAACAAAAAATCTCATGAAATCCCCACCAGAAGGGAGGCAAGGAGCCGCCAAAGTCAATCGAACGACTCCGATAGTAAATGAGATGTTAGAAGGAGTTCAATAAGACCTATTATCAGCTGATCCTGTCAGGACCCCACGAATAGGACCCGGGTCTTACTCAAACTAACCCACTATTAGCTCAACGAGCACCATGACTTGACCACTGAGGTAAGCCATGGTGATGCTCACCCCTCCTCCTGATGAAGAGGACGCGTAAGGAAAAAAGCGAACGGGCAACGAGCCACCAAAACCAATCGGACGATTTTGAAAAAAGATAAATATAAGGGTTTCGCAAAGCTCGACATCAGTCGATCATGTCGGGACCCCGCAAAAGAAACTTAGGTGCCTCTCAGGCTAAATCGCCAGTAACCTGACAAGCATCATGGCTCAGCCGACGGGGCAAAAACTAAATGATGTGCGCCCCTCCTCCACAAAGGGAACGTGTGAGGGAAGGTGTAGACCAGACGAACGAGCCACCAATCTCGGATACACACCTTCAGCACAACGCAAGACAATCATAGGGATTTGTTTACTTTGGCTATGAGTTTCATACGGAGAAGAAGAATCACCTCCACAAACCCTAACATGTAAGAAAGTAGCCAACGCAACCGGAAAACAAAAACACACGAATGAGGCGCCACACGAACGACATCCCAGTTCTTGAGAGAGCCGCCACCGGAAGCTGGAGCCAACGCAGTCCCACACCACAGGACCCTGCCTAACGATGGACACCATCCTCAGGCGAACCATGGGGCACAGAGGAGCGATTCCCCAAGAGTAGACCGGACGCTGCACGGCGGATAAGGACTCTCGGAGATCCAAGACCAGCAGTAACCACGCCGACAGTCGCCAAGGAAGGAGCACCAGCCGGCTCTTGGGACTGGAACGTGGGACAATTGCCGCCAAAAAGGCAGCACGACCCGCGGGAGGTCGTCGGTGCGCTCACGACTATGCTGATGAAGCATCCTCCTCGAGCCTGAGGAAGAACGCTTTGGGCAAGGATGCTGGTGACCAGACGAGGCCCCGAAAGTTTCCGCACCCTCAGTATGCGAGCATAGGAAGTTGCTCTCCCAAGGGAATGTGCCTAGACTATGACAGGCAAAACTACCCTAGGGAAGGGATCACCTAACTCGTGAACACCTCTCCACTCGCTGGACTCCCTCCGACATCAGAAGAGGCAAGAGCTGGTACTACACTCAGGGGGCCGAACCCCCCACGACAGGAGAAGCAGCAGGTTTCTTTTCCCTTCCATCTGGCTACCATGAAGTCTCACCAAGGCGAAGGGGAGCTCCTTTTATAGGGTAGTGCCGGCTTGATCTCACGAGTGGAACAACAACAGAGATGGGGTAGCTTACGAGGCAAGCCATGACCGGCTTCCTAACCCGCTGTAAGGAATCGGATGCTCGAAGCCTAAGAGGGGGAGGGGGTGAATTAGGCAAATAAAAAACTTATCCTATGGCTTCCACTACTTTGCATAAAGTAAACTAGATCAAATCTATGTAGATGTGCAATCTAAGGTTGATCTAGTGTGAAACCCTCATCCCAAAACAAGTTTTGCAACCTATAGCCAATCCTAGCATGATACTACTCTAGGAAAGTAAAGGCAAGCAAGGATTGCAAGAGAGTAATGCGGAAACGTAAAGAGGGATGAGAGGAAGCAAACTCTTGACACGTGATTTATCCCGTGGTATCGGTAGGCACTAAGCCACCCCTAGTCCACGTTGTTGAAGCACTCACACAAGAGTATTGCTTCCCGGTCACCAAGTCTCTCCCAAGAGCACCATTTGACTCGCCACAAAGGCTCGCCAGTTAGGCACTCGCCAAGCTCCCTTGGTCACCTTAATGCCGCCTCCACTAAGGAGCTTCTCCACTTAGGAAGGGGGTCTCCACGTCCCCCGCACAAAGTGTCCTCGCCACTCCACACCAAGCCGGAGGGTCGAAGACGATTGCCGGTGAGCCACTTAGGCCCCAAGGCTTCCGGTGCACCTTGTACAACTTGATTCACTCAAGAATCACCTCACAAGGTTCGCACACCTTGCACTCACTCAGCTCTAAGCTAAGCCTAGCACTAGGCACACACACAAAGCATGTGCAAGTCTATGGATGAGCAATTAGCATTTGGATGGATTGGATATGATCTTCTAGTTGCCTGGCACTCCTCTGCACTTCCACACAATCTAGCAACCTCAAATGGGTGAGTGGAGGGGGTACAAATAGCCCAAGGCACTCAAGGAGCCGTTGGCTAACGGCTACTGAAAAAGGTAGCGTCGGATGAACTGATGCTATCTTTTCAGGGCCATCAGTTCATCCAGTGCCCCTGTCCACATCACTTAGCCGTTGAGGTTCTCTGACACAACTGATCTGACGCTATATACTGACGGTGCGTTGGTTCATCCGGTGCTGAAGGACTTCTCGCGAAAACGTCTCTGTTGGTTTCTTCGAGACTGTCGGATAGACCGATGCTTCCTCTGATCAAGGCGTCGGTTCATCCGGTGCTGAAGAGTCTGTCTTGGCGCGTCTCTGTCTTAATTCAAACCAGGCATCGGGTAGACCGACGGTGTCCCCACTTGGACTATCGGATCATCCGGTGCTACTATCTTCTGCAGCACTGCTTCTTCCAATCGTCCGACGCAACTAGAATCTGGACCGTCGGTTCATCCGACGGTGCCAATTTCCTTTGGCCTTCTGCGTAGTGTACCAAGTGCACCGACGCTTCTTCCTAGGGTACCGTCGGTTCATCTGACGGTGTCTTTTTCCTTTCTTTTCTTCGTGTCTTCAACTTGTCATTGCTTCAACTTAACATACTTAACATCCTTAACATGCCATCACTTATAGCCTCAAAATATATACTAAGTCCTCATTTTTGCTATGAGTAACTTAACATGTACATCGTATGTTAACTTGTGGTATGACATGTTAACTTGAGCATGGTATGTTAACTTGTGGTATGACATGTTAACTTGGGCATGGTATGTTAACTTGTGGTAATATCCATGGGACCTAAGAGTGCCTACAAGGACATGCTAGACAATGTGGTTAGTCCCATTGCTTGTGTTAGCATTGAGAGCTTGTGTGGTTCGAGGACCGGTGGATGGTCGCTTCCTGGTGTGATGAGTGAGTGACAACGTTGTGTGGACTGACTCTTGGCTAAGTATTGCAGGTGCAGGTTGCGGCTTGACTGGTGTTGGTGTAGGTGAAGAACAAGCGCGAAAGGTCATTACCGGTGAGGCCTCCAGGTGTGGAGAAGACAAGTAGGCTTGGTTCAAGGGACCCGGTGGCCAGCAGGGTCAAGTGCGGGCCGCATGGTGGCAAGAACGGCAAGATGAAGTCGTGGACGGTTTCTTGGTTGAGCCTCAAAACCAAGGTCGAGCCGGGACTTTGTGGGAGCCGAGTCATGAGTGGTGATTGGCAGAGGCTACACTGAGTTCGCGGGGTTTCCGGTGGTTCACCAGAAAACCATTGGGTTCCTTGGTTGATCCACAAAGCCAAGACCGAAGACAGAGGTGCAGCAGCATCAGGCCGGTCAGACCAGTGGGTACCGGTCTGATCGGTGGGTGCCTACAAGGACATGATAGACAATGTGGTTAGTCTCATTGCTTGTGTTAGCATGAATCTCCAAAATCAACTCGAACAAATGGCAAATGAGGCCATGTTCGCTACAATCTCCCCCTTTTTGGCAATTTATGACAACACAAGCAAAGCAAGCATAAATTTGCAAAAATTGACAAAATTGAACCACTTACACTTGCTTGGATGCTTACCATCATCCAAACTCCCCCTAGATCAAACTCCCCCCTTCTTTCATCTTCTCTTCCTATGTTCACACATAGCTTGCCTCTTCTCACTTTGGAAACACTAGCTTGCTTTGGCCCCAAATTCTCCCCCTTTGGAATAAAATCTCCAAAAAGTGTCCAAAACAAAAGGATCTCCAAAGGAAATTTAGCAAGTCCTAGCAAATATAGCTCAAGGAGAAATGTTTAATACAAGGGAGAAAGCTGCATGAACCATGATCCATATGTATGATACCAATGAAGATACCTCATGTGCGAATAACTAAGGTGGAACATAAGCTCATGAGACTAGCATGATACAAACTAAGCTCCCCCTTAGTGTGTGTGCACAGTATGATGGTGTGAAAATCAAGTGCACAACTACAAACTTGTAAGACAAGTAAGCTTAGAGCATATCATGCAAGGAGGTAGCTTAAAGGAGAAGAGATAATACAAATGGGTTTACCACTTGTAGATACCACTTGTAACTTTTGATCATTGCATACCTCCGGGGGACTTCCTCTCTACCTTGTTGGCACCATATTGAGATGAGCCACTTGGAAATGATATCACTAGGAGGTGACACCACTTGAAAGAAGCTTGCAAAGAAGACACTTGGGGTACCACAAGGATTAGGAATGTATGAGTACATTGCCCTTGAACTTATATAGAGACATAAGCTCGCAAGGACATGACTCAATAGCATGAAGCTCATATTGCTATATTCACTCTTTTTAGAGATGTTAGATCACATTAAGAGTGAAATAGCATTCTTTTAGAATGAAGTACCGCACCGGAACGCGTCACCAAGGGACTACACAAAATAAGCTTGAAACAATGTTAGTCCCATAACCAAAGTATAGGATGAGCTACCCCTAAATGTGTGCATTTAGGGTTTGAATCACCAACCAAATGTATGCACATTGTTTATGACAACAAAAGGGAAGCTAACCCTATAGCTTGCTCATGATGCAAAGAGATATAAATGAAAAACATGCACCATGAAAGAACAAGTGTAGCTTTCCGACACACTAATCAAACCATGTAGATTGCTCATGGGTTAGCAAATGACACAAGCAACCTACCATATGACAATGTGGTTAGTCCCATTGCTTGTGTTAGCATTGAGAGCTTGTGTGGTTCGAGGACCGGTGGATGGTCGCTTCCTGGTGTGATGAGTGAGTGACAACGTTGTGTGGACTGACTCTTGGCTAAGTATTGCAGGTGCAGGTTGCGGCTTGACTGGTGTTGGTGCAGGTGAAGAACAAGCGCGAAAGGTCATTACCGGTGAGGCCTCCAGGTGTGGAGAAGACAAGTAGGCTTGGTTCGAGGGACCCGGTGGCCAGCAGGGTCAAGTGCGGGCCGCATGGTGGCAAGAACGGCAAGATGAAGTCGTGGACAGTTTGTTGGTTGAGCCTCAAAACCAAGGTTGAGCCGGGACTTCGTGGGAGCCGAGTCATGAATGGTGATTGGCAGAGGCTACACCGAGTTTGCGGGGTTTCCGGTGGTTCACCAGAAAATCATTGGGTTCCTTGGTTGATCCACAAAGCCAAGATCGAAGACGGAGGTGCAGCAGCATCAGGCCAGTCAGACCGATGGGTACCGGTCTGACCAGTGGGTCTGACCGGTGTGCGACGACGGCTTCCGGACTCTTCGAAGCGGAGGACACGCGTCGGGATCGCAAGGCTTGCGTCGAGGCTAAGCAAGTTTGCGGTCGCTGGGCATCCGTCTGATGGTGCTACGACGAAGTTTCCCAAAATGCCCTTCGAGGGCGTGTATCATAGTTTAATGTAATAGGGGTAGTTTCGTCTTTCGGTTGCCTCCATATAACCCAAGTGGTGAGAGGATGGCAGCTATCTCTTGGAACCCTAGCTTATTTGCTTTTGCTATTTTCCCTTCCTATTTTCTTTAGGTTTTTTTTGGACTAGCTTGAGAGCTTCATGGTGAGATCCTTAGAGAGGGATGGATGATCGGGTGGCAAGCTTGACCTTGTATGAACCTTCATGGTATGTATAGATGATTCGGCGTGGTTCCTCAAGGCTTGATTGTGTCCTTCCCGTTTTCCCTTTTTGGTGATTTTCAGAGCCTTTTCTTGGTAATTTTCTTGTGGCGGTTTTGGGGCTTTTCTCTTTGGGATTTGGTAGGGGATGTATGCATGAGCCCTTCGTGGTTCTTTTCCTTGTGATTCCCCTCCCAAATCCGTGAGTAAAGGTGTTCGATTTTCAGGTTTTCTTAGGTTTCGGGAAAGTGGTGTTCTTAGTGGAAATCCTTCGATTCCTCTTGATTCAATGAGTTTTGGCGGACCAAATCATAGCTATGGGATGCCCATGAGGTACTCCAACTATCCCCAAAGTCTTGTACGAATTCGTGGAGCGAATCGGGAGATCAGGATTTGGATTTGGAGGAGTTGACCCGCGGGTTGTTATTCATCCTGAGCGCCCAGGCTTGACCGGTCTGATCGGTGCCCTCCACCGGTCTGACCGGTGCAGACCCCAGTTGGAATTTTGCTCGGGTGAACATGTTGGTGAGTTCCCTAGTCCCTAAGTTTGCTAATGTTTCAAGTTTGGTGCTGTTCGTAGCTCGGGAGGTCGGATTCTTGGATTTGGGGTTTCCAGCCTAGGACCGGTCTGACCGGTGTGCTGTATCGGCCTGACCGGTGCAGGGGCTTTGCCGTGGAAATCTCCATGTCTTGCTTGGGTGATCCGGTTTGGGGTCCAGGGTGACCCAGTGTGTCTCTGGTTGGTGTCGGGTGATCCGGCGGTCTAGTCCGGGTGATCCGGCCTGGACCGCTCCGACCGGTGGTGGTGACCGGTCTGACCGGTGTGGTCAGTGTGTTGCTCGAGTTGCTTGTTCCACTACGCTCTCGAGTAGATTCCGGTGGAGTTGGTTCCTAGGACCCATAGCACTCCAGTGGCTACGTGGTCTTGGCCAACTTGGGTAGTTGAGTCGGAGAAGTGATTTGGCCAAGCCGTGTTCATCTTGTTGGAGAAGCCATCTCCTTCGAGAAGAATTTTTATCGGCTCCCATTCACTCCCCTCCTCTCTGGTCGCCTGTTTGGTCCTTCAAGTGGTATCAGAGTCAGTTACGGGTCTTTCGGGACTCTAACCAGTCTAAGATCAAAAGATGGCATACCAGGAACGGGGATCGGATCCTCCGCACTTTTATGGAAAAAACTACCAGATGTGGCAGAGGCGGATGGCAGCTTTACTCCGCGGTAAGGGTCAGATCCTCTGGGACATTACGGTGAACACAGCTTTTGTTCATCCGATTAACTTCCTTGCTCCGGGATCGAGGGACATGCACGACGCGAAAAACAAGGCGGTCGACTACTTGTTTCGTGCTCTGTGTCAGTCCGAATTCGATCGGGTTCAGACAGAGGACTTAGCTTGTAGGATTTGGGAGGTGCTGAAGAACGCTCACGCTAGAAACAGTCAGGTTCAGGCTTGGTTGTTTGCGACTTACCGGAGAGAGTACGAGAACTTCACTCATGTCCCCGGTGAGTCCATCGATACGATGTTCCAGCGGTTCACGGTGATTGTGAACAACATGAGGGCCAATGTGACCGTGCTCCCGTACGATGATCATGAGAGAGTGTTGGCATTTCTTAACGTCGATGCTAAGTTATGAGTTCCTAGCAATGACGCCAGAACTGACCAAATGGTAATCCTAACGATTACAAGGGTTCGCAAGAGCATGGAAGTACCATTGCAGCATTTCCCCAAAGGAGTATTCCAAAGGGTATCGAATCCAAGGAAGGCTGGGCGGATTAACAAGTTCAACACTACTGCAAGGAGTATAAATCATAGACAGGAACAAACCAGACACTCAAGTACAGGGGTAAGGTATGATAGATAAGATGGTAGCGTGAACACACAAACACACACTCTCTAAAGGTCCTAGGCTTAAGAGGCAACAAACGAGTTAGTTCTAGGTTCTAAGGTACTAAGCATACAAAGTTAGTAGACGAGTTAGATACACACTGGCATGACATGATCGCTGGCTCAAGCACCCAGGTACAAACGAGGAGCTAACCTCCCGCGTCGCTTACGCACGACTCCGGTTGTTAGACTTTAGACTCCTACAGTGTATCCGAACGTGGGGGATTCCAGAATGGTCCAACGACTGTCACCACCATGGCCTACCCCAAGACAAACCGTGGGATACACTCGTAAGCAACGTAGCTACGCAACCCAAGCACCACGCTTATGTTGTTAGCAGGACCCTGACCGGCCCGGGCTATTGTGACCCAGGTCAGAGCCGCCAGATAAACTGACCAATTACACCGAGTACCGTAGCTTGAGCATGAACTTCATGCAACACTAACACGGGATCTAACTAGATCAAACTAGTCTAAGTACACAAACGGATTTGTGCTTTCCTATGCCTATTCAACAAGATCAAAGGGTCGTGTTCGCGAAGAACACGAGCCTCTAACTTATGAACAAACACCAAAAACATGTATAATTCACTCGTCAACTGGATCGAAAGGCCTTGTTCATCAAGAACAGGAGCCTCTAAATGATGAACAAGCGAAGAACACATGAACAAATCACCTATCTATACAAGCACAACTTTATATGAAATAGCTGAATAACTGAAGTAGATCAAAGTCATACAATAAAATAAAGATACAAGAGAACTCATACCTAGATCCCAAAGTAGAGTTGGAACCTGAAGTAGAACTACTCTAGCCTACCTCCTAGCCTTAGAAACCAAAAGTGAGAGAGGAGGAGTAAGTTGTGTTGGTAAGAAATGAACCCCCTCCCCTTCTATTTATAGGCCAGAGCAACGGCCCAAGAAGGAGTGAAACACCCCAGGGATGGCCTCTAGGACCAATGGACAAGCACCACGTGGAGGCCTTAGATCAGCCGACCCAAGGTCGGTTCGGCCGATCCAAGGGTCGGCCGACCCAAGGTGGGCCCCACTCGGGGTGTGCTTCCTCGGGGTGGCTGTCCTGTGGGCCCTTAAGTCGGTCCCCGGTGTACACGTGCTCTTGAGGCGGTTTAGGCGCTCTGGTGGGCCCATGGATCCATGTGAAGTCCACGTGTCACGCTCTAATTCATCGGGGCTTGCCTCTCTTGGATTGGTGACATGGCGTGCATGCATGGCACCTGAGGTGGCTTAGCTTGCATGCATGGCACCTGAGGTGGCAGCCACTCCTTGAGGTGATGTGGCTTGAATCATAGAAGGTGAGTTTGCCACTTCTTTTATGCTTATTTTCCTGGAATCACATAATCTCTAAGGACAAGTGGAACTACATTATTCTTAACTAAAATGCGTGTAAGAGATGCCTCTTGCTCCTTTATTCATGAGTAAATTGACGGTTAAAGTAAGCACTTAACAGCCGTCAACAGAGAGCCATGAAGCTCTTGCACTCGTTGGATCGTACGATCTGGGCGGAAAGGTCGAGGCCATTCTAGAGTCGGACAAGTATGAGACTCTGTCGGTAGACGAGCTGTTCTCGAAGCTCAAGTCGGCTGAGGTGGACCGGGGTGTGATAGCCAAGCTTGAGGGCCCGACTGACTCTCATAGTCTCACCCTCATCGGTGGCTCAGGTGCAAAGTCTAACGCTAACCCATCCACCAGGTGTACTCTTTGTCCTCTTTGATGTCTTTGCCAGATGAGAAGTTCGACGTGCTTGGAGAGGACGAGCTGGCGCTGCTGACCAGGAGGTTCGAGAGGATGCACGAGAACTGGGTGAACACAAGGAGGAACACGAAAATGTGCTTTCAGTGTGGCAACCCAGGACACTTCGTCACCGACTGCCCTGAGAAGATGGAGAACAAGGACAACTACAAGCACCGGTCGAGGACGGAGAGCAAGTACCGGTCGAGGCGCAATCACAAGCACAAGCACAAGAACAAGGACGAGCGACGATCGAGGTAGAAGGACGGCCACGGCAAGAAGGCCCGAGCAATGGTCGGAGCGAGCGATGTTGACTCCAGCTCCACCTACTCTACCTCGAGCTAGAGTAGCAGTGAAGACGAAGGTGATCGGAGCAAGAGCAAGAAGGGATCTAAGAACCTGAGCGAGCTAAGTTGCTTCGCGCGTGACGGCTTCTGCGGCATGGCACATAGCTCCGGTAGCAAGAAGAGTCAGAAGGACGACTCGGACTCCGACTTTGAGGATGAGGTACGTGACGAGCTTTCCTTCTTGCGCCAGGAGAATGAGGAGCTAGGAAAATTGCTTGATAAACGTGATGACATACTTAGAGAGGCTAAGAAGATGAGAAAAGAGCTTAGGGCCTCACTTGAGGATGCTAGGACTAGAGTGGCTGAGGTAGAAACACAAAATCTGGATGGTAAGCTTGAAATTGATTCGCTTAAGGCTTCACCTGTTGTTTCTGATGAGGTTGATTGTGCTGATTGCTCTATGTTCCTAGCTGATATTACTGCTCATAAGGAAAAGCATGCCTCCAAGTGTGAGGAACTAGATGTGCTTAGGGTTGAGTTGGCTGAGCTGCAATCTAGACCCTCTTCGCTAGGTGCTTGCACGTCTTGCCCTGTGTTGCATGGAAAAATTGATGAGTTGCGTGCTCGCATTGTTTCACTTGAGGCTGATTTGAAAGTTCCTATTCCTACTTCCTGCTCTACTTGTGAATTGCATGCTGTGAAGAATCCAGAACTTGCACATTATGTTGATCGCTTGCAGGATGAGAATGATGAGTTGAGAAAGTGTTTGAGTTGGTTGTCGAGTCAGGAGCCTCAGCTTGGTATCATGATAGCGGCTTTCAGACGCTATGATGGTCAAGCACTTGGGGCTGACAAGATTGGAGAGAGCAGTGGTGAGAGAGATGAGAAAATTGGAGAGATCCCTATCCCACCACAAACAACACACAAGAACAAGTTTGAGCCAAAACCCAACCATCTCAGAAACAAACTTGACACAACTCCAGATCCACCCATATTCCCTCACCCAACAAATGATTTCCAAAAACCGGTGAGATTTGTGAGCTCTAAGGAGAGTGTGGTTGGAGAGAAGAAGGGTGAGAAGCCTAGTTAGGAGAAACTAAAAGAGAAGCCAAGTGAACAGCCCCAACCCAAGCCTAATCTAAAACCCATACGGTTCCATTGTGACTATTGTGGGAGAGATGGTCACAAGGGTGAGTTTTGCTTCAAAAGGAAGCGTGAGGAGAGAATGGCTAAGGAGTGGGCTAACAAGGACAGGTACCACCCTTCTAATGGTGTACCTGAGCCTCGTATGCAAATGCCCAGGGCCAAGGCCATTGTGAGGACAGTTCCGGCTTGGGGAGATCGAAGAATGGCAGGTGGTGCTGCTGGCAATGCACCACCGGTCAGACCGGTCAGGGGGACCGGTCAGACCGGTGCAGGTCTGGGCACTGACCAGTTTTGTTTTCGTGGTCGTAGCGATACTCGGTTCAGCTTATGGTCGTGGTACAGGTGGTTGGCATGGGAAGTCTGGTGGTGTTGAGTTTGCTAGACGTTCTCCACCTCGTGCTCAATATGAGGATGGGAGATGTCGTAGCTTTGAGTTGGAGAGGAGCTACGGTCCACGGTCTTCCTTTCGTGGCTTTCGTGCTCCTCCAGTGAGACGGGAGTGGTTTCCCCGTGGTTGTTTCAGTTCTGGTGGAGATGGTAGGATGGGTCCAAGGTTTGGTACTCGTGGAAGGTTTGATGCACACTTTGGTAGGAATGCTAAGATGGATCGTGCTAACCCCACTTTGGAGCAGATGGCTCAGCACTGGTTTTACTCTTTTGGTACTAACCCTAGTGTTGAGTCGTTTGCTCATTCACGTGCTCGTTTTTGAATTTCATTTGGGAGGCTTGGGGAACGTTTGGTTGATCGACTCTGGTTGCTGGAGGCACATGACCGGAGATCGGGGGTGGTTCTCCAGTCTCACCTAGGTGGTGTCCAGAACATACATCACCTTTGGGGACAATGGACGAGGGCGTGTACTTGCAGAATTTGAAGTGAGGGTAAGTGACAAAGTGGTGCTGAAGCGAGTTGCCTTGGTCAAGTCGTTGGGGTTTAATTTGCTCTCTATTTCCCAGCTTCTTGAGGAAGGTTTTGAGGTGTTGTTTAAGTCGGGTGGTTCTCGGATACTTGATGCTCGAGGTGACCTTGTCTGTGTGGTCATCCCCGAGGGTCAAATATTTCGAGCGGATTTCTCTCAGAATTCGGGTGTTTCGAGGTGCTTTGTGGCTGGTTCTTCGGGTGAGTTGTGGAAGTGGCATAGGAGGTTGGGTCATTGAGTTTTGACATGTTGTCACGCTTGAGTGGACTCAACTTGGTCCGAGGATTGCCCCGCTTGAGGTTCGAAAAGGATTTGGTGTGTGCGCCGTGCAGGCATGCTAAGATGGTAGCTGCTTCCCATCCACCCCTCACCGATGTGATGACAGAGCGTCCATGCGAGCGGCTCCATATGGACCTTGTTGGCCCAGCTCGTGTGCGATCTGTGGGTGGGAAGTGATACATCCTGGTTGTGGTGGATGACTACTCTCGGTATGCTTGGGTCTTCTTTTTGGAGGAGAAAGGGGAGATATTTGGTTTTGTTCGAGATCTTGTCTTCAGGTTGAAGAACAAGAGGCACGGAGATGCCATACGAGCGATCCGCAGTGACAATGCCTCGGAATTTAAAAACTTTCGCTTCAAAACCATTTGCCATGACTTGGATCTTGAACACCAGTTCTCTAGTCCGTATACGCCTCCCCAGAACGGCGTGGTGGAAAGAAAAAACAGAACCCTGTGTGAGATGGCTCGGACGATGCTCGATGAGCATTGGACTCCGAGAAACTTCTGGGCTGAGGCGGTCAATACCGCGTGCTACGTGTCGAACATGATTTACCTCAGGGTCCATAAGAAGAGAACTTGCTACTAGTTGATGCACGGTAGAACTCCCAAGGTGAGTCACTTTCACGTCTTTGGCTGTAAATGCTTCATTCTTAAGAAAGACACTACAAGGTTTTGGGTCAAATTCAATGCCGAAAAAGTGTAGCAAAAGACCCAAAAATGGTAGCAATAGTACTTTTGCTACCTTTTATTTTTGGTTAAATGTCGTTGCACTTGTGACTGTAGCAATAGCATAATGCAACGGATTACATTTTTAGTTGCGACACACAACCCATCTATTGCAACACTTTTGACCCTTTTGCAACACTTGGTGAGTGTTGTAACAAAAGCAATTGCAACCACTATGAGTGTGGCAATAGTATCAATTGCAACGAACTAGACGTTGCTAGTGACACGTATGGCAACACGCTGGTTGTGTAGCAACACAATGCAGTCACAACGTAACAGAGGTGTTGCAAGAGCAGTTATTGCTACGCGGAGAAAATATTGCAATAAAGTTTCTCTATTGCCACGTCACCTAAATGGTTGCTATAGGTGGTTTAGGTTATCGCAACGTCTCCGTAGGTTGGTTGCTACAGAGAGGTCCTCTCTTGCCACGTTACTGACTGATTGCTATAGGTAGATTCCTCTATTGCCACCGTCATTTTTTTTAGTTGCAAGAGATACTTTTTCTATTACCACGATTATCGCACCTATTGCCACGACTAAATGTGGTTGTTATTTGTGCAATTGCAACGCAATTTGGTTTGATTCATATGTTGCAACGCCAATTAATATATTAATAATTCATGTTGCGACGCTTTGTTTGGTAGCTTACATGAATAATCACAAAACCATAAATACATAATGGATGAAGCATCGACATCCATTAAAATGAAATATAATTTGTTCGTACAAATCTTTAATGAAACACACCCAATGTCAAACTAAATTTGGACACGACCATTGGTATAACACATAATGTATCTAGCGCACAGTTTGAACTCGTTCGAATTATATGACCTATGTCTATTGCAGCAGCAAAGGTTGCCTTCATGTTCACCATCGTCCACCATGCGCATGCTCCTCCTCAAACTCAACCTTCCACCTGAAATGACATGCTTTAGATGCCAAGATTTGCACTAAACATCTCGAAAATAGAAATGATAGCTAATATAAATTAAATTTGTAGTTGATATGCTCCAAACAAGGTCATCTCAAGAGTCATATACTACATCACTGAAACAAAGAGGTTAGTCTATGATAGCTAAAGAAAGTAATGCATATTTGTAGCAAATACTTAGTTCATAAGCATTCAAACAATTCGAGCCATGGATTCATCCAGAACTAACAACTCACATTTACCAGCAGCTTGTCCATTCATAGTATCAAATAAATATGCCAGCGTCTCGATATCTGAAAATTGATTGTAGTAAGGCAGCCTTTATTTCTCCAAAGCAGTTCCTTGAAAAATCACATCTTCCAAAAGTAGGTTTGCATGCATCTACGAGGATACGAACTCAATCAGGAGAGCATTATTGAAACCAAGCAACCAATAAGGAAAAATATTATTGTTAATTTTATTTGTGATAGTGCATCATTCTTCATACATACTTATGAAACTGTCAAATTAAACTGAAATGTTGGGAGTTCAGAGATGATTCCCAAGGAAAGAAAATAGGCATAACAAAGGTTGTCAGCCGCATATAATCAATTGGACAAATATATTTACCAAATGAGTATAGTCCTTTGTCACCATGAGATGAAATGTTACCAAAAGAATTAATTGTACAATAACACTCCTCAATATCATAAAGCTTCACTAGTGCCACATTAATAATTTCATCTTAGCTCCTACTTCAAAACTGGACTATGTAGTCTTTGGAGCTCATAAGCATCTCCACCTGCACCTACAAACTCCAAACAAGCATCGCCTTCTCTAGAAAGGATTCAAAGCATGCATAGACTCCAAGCAAAAAGTATTCTAAGCAAGAAGAAAGGATGCTAATAAGCACGCATGGACTCCAAGCATGCACATTTGTACCCTTGAGTTCTATAGAAAATTTGTATGAATTTCACAGATAAAATTTCAAATTAGGGGAAAGTACTCTACCCTTTAGAAATGAAGCCTAAGACATTGAGGAAAAAAATATACGACCGTTTCTTAATGATGGGCTCTAATGTCATTTCAACCTATGCACTAAATATTGGGGTTGGACATATCTACTTCCCAACCAAAAAAATCTACAAGCTTCTGCTTACAAATCAGACCATATAATTTTTGAATTCCAAATCTTAGCACCAGTAACAATTAGGAAACAAGGGTTAATAAACCAAAGCTCTAAACTTTCTCGTGAATAAAAAATAAAATAGAGGAGGAAATAAAGATTTAGAAGGATAATGCTCGTACAGTGAATCATCAACATAAATCTACAGGCACAATATCTGCCCAATTCCAGGAGCATGATCTGCTAACATCCTGAAAATAGCACAAGGAGCGTAAATTGTACTTACATAAGTCTCTTCAGTATCTGAGCCATTCTATGCTTTTTGTGTTCTAGCTGATCGTTGTAAATCATATGGGCAAGGGGGGTAACAGCATCACGGGCACTACCATTTTCTGTTGCTTGCCAATGAATGTTCTTATTCTTCAGCTGCAGATGCTTGCCTTACTATGTTTTAACAATGACAAAATCAGAGAAATGTTCAGGTAAGAATGCAGGTATAGCTAACTTTTGTTTTCGCACAATTAATGTCAGTATTTGGACAGCATTTTGACATTTTTCCTTTACCAACCCATATGTGTTGACCGGAGCCTAAAACCGTGCAGACTAACTACCTACAATTAGTATTTTCCAGAATTTTTGTGCAGATTAATGATCAATTTCACAGAATTGCACAAAAGGACAAGAAGTGTCCCCTATCACCAGAGGATCACGTAGACACTTCATTTCAGTCACTTGCATATACACACAGCCAGGACAACACTGATCAATACTTCCTAGTAAGAAATACTAGAGTAATAAGAAGAGGCACTGCAAAAGAATCGATTGAACAAGTTGAGCACTAGACCTAGGAACACAAGAGCAATTCTACAAAGACAGAAGCCTGGGATGACATCTCCAGCTTTAACAGGAACAAAAGTAGCAGAAGCTGACCAATACAATAATGCATTGACGAATCACTGGATACACCTACACATTGACCAAAGATAGTACCACACCCCGGAATCTAACTAGATTGACATCGCAGCATCCCGAATGGCTGGGAGGAAGAAGGAAGATCTTACCGTTGGGGCACAACATCGCCGCTGCTCCTGCCATTAATTGCTTGTGGATCTTGCGGATAGGGTTGGGAAATCAAAGGGCGACGAGAGGGAGGAAGAGATAACGAAGCTGTGTGGTGGGAGGTGGATCCGCCGGCGACCGGCGGCGGCAGCGCGCAAACCGACGGTGACGCCATGGGCACGGCGCAGGACGTGCGACGATGGCGGCGGCGCCCCTCTCCTCCGCTCTCGTTTCCTCCCGATGGATCCCAGCTGCGCGATCCCTTTTTTATTTTTTGCGGGCTCGTGGCGCCGTCGGGCCCCGTTGGCTGGCCCGCAAAATACCGCTACACTACGCGGGCTCAATTGAATAGGTCCAGCGGGCTTGCGGCGCATGGTTGCCCCAGCAGGCTTGCGGCGGAGCCCGCGCAACTTGCATGTATAGCCGTAGGGCAAGGAGTTTCGTTCTTCTGGTCTTTCCTGCCACCGCGACCCTGCCGATCGACACGCAGTGACACAGGAAGGTTCTTGCTGCTGATCTGATTCTCCTGGCCACGTGACTAGAAACATCAAGGAGCCGATCAGCCAAGGAGCGAGGACAGCGGATAGTATTTTCCCAAATTTTTCCTATTTGTTTTGTGTGCGTGATATGCTTGTAGTGTGCTAGGGTTATAAATTTCTGATTCAATTTATTTTTCATATATATTAGATTTTACCTAAAAAGCATTGTCGGGTTCCCATAAAAGGAAAAAATAAAATAAGATCAGTTTATAGAATCAGCAGAAGTTTCTCCAAATTGAATTTGTTGAAAAATTATTTGAAATCGACTATGTTACCGGAAAGACTCAAGGTCGGTAATTTGGATGACATTAATCTTGACACTGTTCTTGAATTACGTCAAGGAATGCCTGAAGGCGGGTTTTTACGAGGAACTAGAGCCTTATATTTTATTTGAGGTAATCATAATGGTTTTATTTTTAGATTTTGTTACTGTTATTATATTTTATGAGCTATACATATATGGCAAAAGTAATTGTAAATGTTCGTAATATATACCGTAATTTTGATTTAAAATTAGTTCAATGGGCCCTTATCTTCTACCTTGCCCAAGGGTCCTTCAATTTATAGAGCCGACCCTGGTTTTCAGCCCGAGAGGAGAACACGCGTGGATCGGAGTGCGCGGTAGGCTGTACGGTGGACCCGCAGCGTGAAAGCGCGGTCACCCCGTCAAACGAACGGACCACAAAGTTATAAAGTATGTGAGTAGAGATAGTGTATATTGTAAGAAAAAAATAAAAACTCCAGTATATATTTTCGGTACCAGCTGAACTCCACTGGCTAGAGTTTCAGAATGACGTGCTTCTCGTGTAATAAGAAAGTAGACTCATGTCAAACTGTCATCCTTTTCTCCTCCTGGGCGTGGCTTCAAAGCTTCCCCTGTTATGCAACGATGGCACTATAAACTCTTTTGAATGGTCTTTCTATAAGTAAGACTGGGGCATAGCCCTAAAACTCTAAAAAAATATATTTTAAATTATAAATCAAATGTAAAATGGAGATTATGCTAAAGCTTTTCAAAAAACACACCTATAACTTGTACAATAAATAATTTTAGATAAAAAATATATACGTGAATATTCAAGTGTACCTAAGTGAGATGTTCCTAGTTGTGAAAGATGTATAGTATCACTTTGTCATAATCGTTTGAAACTTTTATAGATGGTTATAGATCAAAAATATGTTGTTGTGTGAATCTATGGAATTTTCTGATCAAGTTTTGTTATTATTGTAATTATTTATTGAATTACTAAGGAATAAATGTTAAAATATCATAAAGTGGCTAGAAAAATCTAAAAAGTTGCATAGGCACATGATTTTGGAGTATAAGCATCATATAAAGAATTCAAGTGATTTCGATAAATAGTTGATGCATATCCCTCATAAAGGCATATATGACTCACATAGTTCTACGTAGATAAGTGAGATGTTCATAGTTGTGAAATATGTATAGTATCACTTTATCGAAATAGATTGAAACTTTTATGAGATGGTTATGGAGCCAAAATATGTTGTTGTGAAATTTTCTGATCAAGTTTTGCTATTACTGTAATTATTTATTGAATTACTAAGGAATAAATGTGAAAATATCATAAAGTGGGTAGAAAAATCTAAAAAGTTACGTAACCACATGATTTCGGTGTATGAGTGTCACATAAAAAAATTCAAGTGATTTCAATAAAGAGTTGTTGAATATCCCTCACAAAGACATATTGGCTCACATAGTCCTACGTAGCTAAGTGAGATATGTTCCTAGTTATAAAAGATGTATAGTATCACTTTGTCCAAACCGTTTGAAACTTTTATAGGATGGTTATGGAGCCAAAATATGTTGTTGTGTGAATCTATAAATTTTGCTGAACAAGTTTTGCTATTACTGTAATTATTTATTTAATTACTAAGGAATAAATGTGAAAATATCATAAATGTGGCTAGAAAAATCTAAAAAGTTACTAGCCACATGATTTTGGTGTACGAGAGTCACATAAAAAATTCAAGTGATTTCGATAAAGAGTTGTTGAATATCCCTCACAAAGACATATATAGCTCACATAGTCCTATATAGCTAAGTGAGATATGCTCCTAGTAGTGAAAGATGTATAATATCACTTTGTTAAAATCGTTTGAAACTTTTATGTGATGGTTATGGAGCCAAAATGTGTTGCATAGCCACATATTTTTTTTCAAATCTGTTCTAAAAGATTTATTGCAGTTAAATTAGTAAAAAGAAATAAAATATCCTAATACAACATAAACTAATGCTTATCCTAGTGGTTTGCACATGTCACTTTTGTTCCAAAGGTCTCAGGTTCAATCCCCAATCAAGCATTTTTTTGCCAATTAAATTTTTGGTATTGTGTCTATTGCAACCATTTTAGGCCTACTGTAACACTTTTTCAGTGTTGCATTAGACAGAAAACAAAAATTTTACATCTCACTCATATGGTTTCATAAGTATAAGTGACATATGTAAATTTTGTGAGCAATGGTATTACCATTTTGTTGGATGAACAAATGACCAAAATAAGAGTTGTCCAATAAATCTTAATAAACTTCATGAGTGGATTGTGGGTGCTCGGCCAGCCATGGCCTTGGTGCAGCCAGGGCGTGGCCAGCCACGGCCTTGCTGCAGCCAGGGCGCAGCCGGCCGAGGCCGCCGCGCGGCCGGCTGGGGCCGTGGCGTGGGAGTCTAGAGAGCGGCTGCGGCCGGTCGGGGCCGTGGCGTAGCCGGCCGTGGCTTGGCCGCGGCGTGGCACGACCGACCGGGGCTCGACTGAGCACGACCGCAGTTGGCCGGTGGTAAAACCAAGTACAAAAATGTTGAATGCAATAGAAAAACACGAAATGTTATGTAGTGTAGTGGTAAAAAGCTTTAGTTGAAGTAGGAGGTGCATAGTTCAAACCGTAATCCACACAATTTTTATTTTTTTCGATTTTTTCTTGCCTACGCATACATATTTAATTACTATTTTTTGAGGGGGGACCCGTTGGTAGGACAGCATCACCACATCCTCAAGGTGGGGACCGCGTCGACACATCCTCAAAGTGGGGCTGGGTGATATGGCAATCGTGGCCAGTGACAATTTAAAATTATTTGGTTTCCTAGGATTGTGTCTATTGCAACCATTTTAGGACTATTGCAACAGTTTTTCGGTGTTGCATTAGACATAAAACAAAAATAATTTGAAACCATCTAGGGTTTCAAAAATTGATTTTTCTTTGTAAATTTTTGAAATTCAAATTTCAATCGTTCAAAATCTGTCACATGCAAAAATGATCATAATACAAAATGTAGATCTTGATGAGTTCTATAACTCTTATGTTTATGACTTTTTCATCTAAAATCATTTACTGCTTCAAATGTTGTTAAAGTGGGACTGTAGTGCCACGTGGTGGAGGTGGGACCAGCTGGTGGGACCGTACCGAGTGTAACTAACTAATAGAATTCTGTAAAGTAACTTTTCTATTTTAATATCTATAAGGTTACTATAAGCTGACCACATAGAAACATTAAAAAGGCTTGAACGATGCTAGCTAACACTAACATTTAATGGTGTAGTGGTAAGTCACATACTAGTGTGGTATTGAGATCCTTGGTTCAATTCCATACCACGGCGCTTTTTTTATTTTTTTATTTTGTCTCTAATGACAGATTGTTCCCCACCAATTCAAACTTCTTTGTCAAAATTAATAATTAGAATAAAATCTAAATTCAAAATTAGCATAAAATCTAAGTTCTATTTTTACTATGAATTATATTTTTTCATAATATATCATATACAAGGCCCAATCCAAATCAGCCTCGGCTACAAGTTCTCGTTGCAATAAGCATGTAACAGTTGCAACTCCCAAAAAGTATTGCAATTGAGAATCACTTTTGCTTCACCCTCTAGAGTCCTCGTTGCAATAAGTTCTAGTAGTTGCAACCCCATAACAGTGTTGCAATTGTGAACCACTTTTGCTTCGCCTATCAAAGTTCTCGTTGCATTAAGCATTAGCGTTTGCAGCGCTTGTGACATTTTATGCAACACAAAACAAACGTAGCAATAGGCACAACCAAATGCAACTAACGCAAACATGGTTGCAGTACTACCACATAATTGCAACCAAAATCAATTCTACTGCAACCATTTTCCACCATTGCAATATCATCCACCAAATGCAACAAAGGTTCGCAACGACTTGAAAACCGTTGTATTAAAGGCACGCATCGCTACCATTTTTTAGAATGGTTGCAATACAATCATCTCTAGCAACCAAAATTTAAGCGTTGCAATTCAAAAGTGTTGCATTTGACCCAAAACCTTGTAGTGAGGGAAGAAGTTGGACAAGTTCGAGGCTAGGTCTGTCAATGGTATTTTCTTTGGTTACACGTCTCATTCTAGAGCCTTTCGGGTGCTCAATCGTAAAACTAACCAAATCGTGGAGACTTGCGAGGTTACCTTCGACGAGACACAGCCACGTAGTTCGCTTGTTTTTGAGTGTGCAGGTGACGAGGAACTTGGCGAGGAGATTTTCGAGGATGAGTTGCAGCAGCAAGGAGATGATGAAGATGGTGGTGTGGCGCCCGCGGTTGAGCATGTACATACCACTTCGACTACGATCGAGGACGGGCCTTCTCCCACACCTACGACGACGTGCTGAGATCGAGAGGAAGCTACAGCTAAGGGGGGGGTGGCTTCGAGGCGAGAAGCTCCCCGGCGAGTACAAGTGGATCACCCAGTTTCAACGATCATCGGGAACATCAACGAACGCACTACACGGTCGAGGTTTCGAAATGGCTCGCACTTTACCCATGCTGCTTTTGTTGCTACTTTTGAGCCCAAAGACATTAGACATGCGCTATCTGATCACAATTGGGTTAATTCTATGCATGAGGAGTTAGAGAATTTTAAGAGAAACTAAGTTTGGAAGTTAGTGGAGCCTCCACCAGGTTGCAAGCCGATTGGGACAAAATGGGTGTGAAAAAATAAAGAGGGAGAGAAAGGTGAAGTAGTGAGAAACAAGTCGAGGCTGGTTGCTCAGGGGTACGCACAAAAAGAGGGGATCGACTACGAGGAGACCTTTGCTCCCGTAGCCCATTTGGTGGCGATTAGGATCCTTCTAGCCTTTTCCGTGACTAAAGGGTTCAAATTGTACCAAATGGACGTGAAGAGTGCTTTCCTGAATAGTGTTTTGGAGGAAGAAGTGTTCGTGAGGCAACCACCAGCGTTTGAGAGTGAGAAGTACCTCCACAAGGTTTATAAGTTGAGGAAGGCGTTGTATGGGTTGAAGCAGGCGCCTAGAGCTTGGTATGGTAGGTTGAGAGTGATCCTGTTTGAGAGAGGCTTTGAGATGGGGAAGGTAGATCAGACCTTGTTTCTCCTCAGGTAGGGCAAAGAGATCCTGATTGTGCAGGTGTACATGGATGATATTGTCTTTGGTGGCTCGTCTAACTCTTTGGTTGCAAGGTTTGCAGAAGACATGAGCAGGGAATTTGAGATGAACATGATGGGCGAGTTGCAGTTCTTCCTCGGGCACCAGATCAAGCAATCAAAGGAAGGAACATTTGTACACCAAGCCAAGTACACCAAGGACATTGTGAGGAAGTTCAAGATGGAGGACTCCAAGGCCATGACGACGCTGATGGGTACGACTACAGCAATTGATGCAGACGAGGATGGTGAACACGTGGACCAGAAGGAGTACCGGAGCATGATCGACTCCCTCCTGTACCTGACGGCGACGAGCCCGGACATCCAATTCTCGGTATGTCTGTGCGCTCATTTTCAAGCGTCTCCAAGGACTTCGCATCGGCAAATAGTCAAGCGTATCTTCAGGTATTTGCGATACACTCCTGACTTCGGCCTTTGGTACTCCGCGTCTTCTTCTTTGGAGCTTCACAGTTTTTCAGACGCGGATTTTGCCGGGTGTCGGTTGGATAGGAAGTCCACTTTTGGGACTTGCCAGTTCTTGGGTTCTTCTTTGGTGTCTTGGTCTTCCCGCAAACAATCGAGTGTTGCTCAATCTACAACCGAAGCCGAATATGTTGCCGCAGTTAGTTGTTGCTCTCAGCTCCTTTGGATCACATACACCATGAGTGACTTTGGTGAGGAGTATACCCAGGTTCCACTTCTTTGTGATAGCACGAGTGCCATTAGTGTTGCTAAGAACCCAGTGCTTCATTCCAAAACCAATCATATAGAAGTGAGATACCATTTTCTGAGGGACAATGTTGAGAAAGGGAAAATCGCTTTGATCCATGTACCCATACAAAACCAACTAGCAGATATTTTCACCAAGCCCCTAGATCAAGCAACTTTCACTCTTTTGCGGGGAGAACTTGGTGTGTGTTTGGTTTCTTGAGTTGGTGGTGGGAGCTCCTTGTGTAGCATATGTATTGTTCCCTTTATGCATTCCTTGCATTTTGCATTGCATTTGCAACATGATGTATAGGCATCTTTGTATCTTAGGTTGCATGCATTTTGTATCATATGCATTTTGTAGGGAAAGCTTCTCCTATATACATTTTTCACCATGATGTGCTACATATGATCTTGTGAGCTAGGTTGGTATGATATAATTTTGTTTGGCTTAGCTCTTGATGATCTTGATTTATATCCATTGTTGATAGCTATGTTTTTGAAAAATGTCACATGTATGCTCTCTTGTGAGTAAATGCCTTTATATGATCATGACATGTTTTAGTGGCTTTTCTATGCTTAATTTGTGCTTGGATAATTTATTTTGAGCATATGGGGCTGTGAGACATGGGTACCCCTGGGTCCCCACCGACCAGGCTCATGGCCGTCCCCGACAAGTGGGTCCGGCCCACCAGAAGACCCGCCGACCTGACAGTGGGCCCAACCGACCTAGTTGGTGGTCCACACGACCTCCTGAAGACCTTCCAGAAGATTCCAAGACAACCTTATCCAGAATGACTTCAGGACTTGGCGTGCAAGGCAAGATGATGGTGGATTCCGACAAGCAGATCGACGTATGTGGCCAGTGTTGTAAACAACTTGACTTAGGTCTCCTGGTCGTAACCGACCAGCTGTCTGGGCACCGACCTTGTCCGCTGGCCAATATAAGGCGGGCAGGGCGAGCCTTTGTACAATCACGCAATCCTCAAGCAATCTATACCGACAACTGGACGCAGGGTTTTACTCTCCGGAGGCCCGAACCAGTATAAACTCGTCGTGTTCTCTGTGTTCCGTGTGATCGTGCGCAACCATCGAGTTCTTAACCCTAGATTCCACCCCACCGAACAAATAAACCACCGAGGTTAACCCCCCTGTGGGCTGTGCAGATCTAAACATCTGACAGTTGGTGCACCAGGTAGGGGGCAATCCAGGGTTCTTCGTGCAACTCGATGGCTTCATCAAGCAGCGTCATCTTCCCTGAGAGCATGGCCGACATCCTCGCCAACCCCATCGACATCTGCTTCGGCTCTATGCCGGCGGGATCCACCTCTCCAGCCGCCTGCCTCGTCATCAAGAGCACTGCGGTCACCACCAACCAGCAGGTCAGATCCGATCTGCTGGAGGAAACCCACCCACCCACTCCTCACGACCTGATCGCGGGGCTCGATCGCGTCGAGGAGATGCTCTCCAACACGATCAAGGTCTATGAGCGCGTCAAGCGCCCTCGCAGGACCTCTCCGCCTTCACCCTGCATGCCTCTTGGTCTGCAGAACGCAACTCATGCAGCGTCTCACTACATGAAGAACAAGATCCAGATCGAATCTGGACCCAAGACCCCACACTGTGGAAACTGCAGAGGTCATCTCGACGACCCCTGCCACATCCACGAGGACTCCAAACACACGGCTCGCCAGTGCCGTGTGCTCAAGAAGCTTCGCCGACCCCTAATCGTGGCTCATCGCTGCCAGATCAACCGTGAGCCGTCCCTGGACTGCCTCGCATTCCAGATCGCCCGAACGACCATCTCTCCCAACTATCCGGGCGAAGTGTTCGAGATCCCGGACCGAGAGGTCCTCGTGGTCTCTGCCGACGTACCCCCTCAAGCTGGTGAGATAGATTAGCAGCGCATACAGCGAGAGAATGCTAATGACGCATGAGCTGTGCGTCATCAGCAGGAGGTAGACGTAGCTGCAGCAGCTGCCCAAGCCCCAGGTCAAGCCGCGGGCAATGTCGTACCAGGTGCCGGCGGCCAACCCGCAGGCAACATTGTCGATGGGGGACCACACCCCCAGGCCCCAGCCGCTCCTCAGCAGCAGGAGAACGAGCCTCGTCGACACCGCCTACGTGCCAGGGACCTCTTGAGGGACTTTGAGAAAGATGGCCACGAAGTCTACAACTCTCCTCAGGCCAACCTAGCCGCGGCCCTTGCCGAGCTAGGACAACTTGTGGATACTCCTGCGACTCGACGTCTACAAGCTCACATCCATATCGCCACCGCCCAGGTCGAAGAAAGAGGTCCAGGCTACAGCAGATCAGCCTCAAGTTCCTACTCTAGGAGTAGGTCGGAGCGACCCCGCCATCGTCGTCACAACAACGATAACGCTCCCCTTCAGCCCGTGCCAGAAAAGGGAGGTGGTGAGAACGAAGTCGTGCAACCAATCAACGCTGCTGCCAATGCAGCGGCCAATCCAGCTGCCAACACCGCCGGTAACACCACCTGCAATGCTGCCAATAATGCCGCCAATGCTGCTGGCGCCCAGCAGCAGAACGTCGCCGGCAACGCAGGACAGAACGCTGGAGCGCGACCTCCACCAGTACAAGCCACACGTGCTCGGAGCAATCAGCGTCAGCCTATACGAGATGAAGCGGAGATAGAGCACCGCGCTAACTACGACCGCGACAACGGGGTCCCCGACCCCCTTGATGCTAATCACCCCATCCAAGCAGCAGACCTCCGCGAGATGCGCGATCGAGAGCTTCTACGTCGTGCCCAGTACGACCAACATAATGGTCCTCCCGATGACCTCTACATCGTCCCGACAACCTAAGCTCCAGCATCTGGTTCTGGAGCAATCAACAACTTTCCAGCATTCTCATGACGTCTCAGGATGATCAGATACCCCAAAGACTTCAAACCAGCCATTGAAAAATACGACGGTTGCTCCGACCTGAGTATTTGGCTCAAGATGTACAGCATCGCCGCCCGGGCGTCAGGAGGCAACGAAGACCACATGGCAGGATACTTTCCTCTTGTGATGGGCCAGGCGCCACTCCTGTCGCTCGACAATCTCCCTGCGGAGTGCATCACCTCGTGGGCGACCTTATCGCGGCTCTTCACAACCAACTACCAAGCGACCTACAATCGCCCCGGCAACACTCACCATCTCGCCAAAGTGCGGATGAGGAAGGATGAAACTCTCTGTGAGTACACCAACTGCTACTTCGAGAACTGCAACACTCTTGCGGGTGTCAAGGATGAAGACGTCATAGCCTACTACAAGAAGGGGGTAACTAACCTCAAGCTCTTTGAGAAGATCCATGAAGCTGACGCCAACACCATCGCCGGCCTCAAACGTCGACAAGCTCGTCGACACCCAAGACACGGTGGTACACGACTTCAAAGGTGATGATCATGACGATGGTGGTGGCAAGTCGCGCAAGCGATCTGGCGAGGTTTATGCGACGAACCCACCTAGACCCTCCACCTTCCTCGAAGGTGACTTCAACATCATTATGGACGACGTGTGCCAGTTCCACCGCGACGCCAAGCACACCATGAGGGAGTGCGAGCAACTAAAGCGCACCCTAGGCGTGCCCCCGGAGCCAAAGAAGACCAAGAGCGGCAACAACGACAACCAGAGCAACGGCCGCCGCTACGACAACCGCAACCGTCGACCTGATCGACGTGATTACCGCGACCGATGACCTTACCGTCGCAACGACGATAGGGATCACCGTGATTATCGCCGTGACTATTGCCACGATGATCGACGTGATGATCGTCGTGACGACTACCGCCGCGATGACAGTCGCGATGAATGCCGTGACGACCAACGCGATAATCACCGTTGTTACGACGACCACAATAATAACGGCAACCGCCGCAAGGAGCCTTCTCCTCCACCTCCACCGAAAGTGAGAAATCCTAATGGAGCATTCCAGAATGCCAACCGACAGATCAACTTCATCATCGGTGGCCGTCAAGCAGCCAAGAGCAACAGACAGCAGCGATCGAATGCAAGGGAGATCGGTCAAGTCAACACTGAAACTCCACAACCCCTGCGTTGGTCGGAGTACCCCATCACTTTCTCCCGGAAAGACCATTGGGTACACATACCAGACCCCAGGACCTACCTGCTGGTCATCAACCCCATAGTGGATGGCGCCTTCCTCCCTAAGACCCTCGTCGACGGGGGCAGCTGCTTGAACATCATCTTCACCGAAACGCTGAGGAAGATGGAATTCGACTTCTCCAAAATGACCGCTTGCGACAAACCCTTCTACAGGGTCGTGCCCGGCAAGGCTGCATATCCCATCGGTCATGTGTGCCTACCGGTCACTTTTGGCAAAGAAGACAACTTCTGGACAGAGTACTTGACGTTCGAGGTCGCGGACTTCCGCTCCTCCAACAACGCCATCCTTGGTTGACCCTTGTTGGCCAAGTTTATGGCTATCCCGCATCACACCTACCTCATCATGAAGATGCCAGCACCAAATGAAATCCTTTCCGTCTACGGCAATATCCTCGTCTCCTACAACTGCGAGAGCGACACCATCGACCTCGCCAAGGTATCTGCGTGCAAAGCCGCAGCTACGGTCATGGTCACTCAGGCCTCCAAGATCGACCAAACTACTCTGGAAGTGCCAGAACAGAAGCGTACGACTACTGCCTTGGACGCAAGTCCTGCAGTAAAGAAAGTTTGCCTCGGCCTGCCCGACGCAACCAAGGAAGTCACCATCAGGGCCAACCTCGACCCCAAATAGGAACTCGCGCTCACCAGTTTCCTCCGGGACAACGCCGACATCTTCGCACGGAGCCCGTCCGACATGCCCGGTGTCCCCAGGGAGCTGGCTGAGCACGCCCTTGAAGTGAGCAAGACAGCAAGACCTATCAAGCAAAAGCTCCGGCAAATTGCGAAAGATAGAAAGCAGGCCATCGAAGTAGAAGTCTGTAAGCCCTTAGCTGCAGGATTCATACGAGAATATAAACACCCGGTTTGGCTCGCAAACCCGGTCCTTGTACCCAGGAAGACTGGAGGATTAAGGATGTGTATCGACTACACCGATCTCAACAAGCACTGCCCGAAAGACCCCTTCCCTCTTCCTCGCATCGACCAGGTCGTGGACTCCACGGCTGGTAGCGTCCTTCTATGGTTCCTCGATTGCTATTCAGGGTATCACCAGATAGCCCTGAACCCCGATGATCAAGACAAGATGACGTTCATAATGCCCAAATGGCATCTACTGCTACAAGGTCATGACCTTTGGCCTGAAAAACACTGGTGCGACCTACCAGAAGGCGATACAGAAGTGCTTGAAGTCTCAGATCGGGAAGAACGTGGAAGCCTACGTCGATGATGTGGTCGTCAGGACCACCGAAGGGGATCAGCTCATCAACGACCTCACCGAGACCTTCACCAACCTGCGTACCTATCAATGGAAGCTCAACCCGACCAAGTGCGTCTTCGGTGTTCCCTCCGGATTGCTCTTGGACTTCATGGTGGGACACCGAGGCATTGAAGCCAACCCCGTGAAGATCGACGCAATATGCAACATGGCCAGACCATCTTGCAAGAAAGACGTCATGAAGCTCACGGGCATGATGGCGGCCCTAGGTCGTTTTTCATCAGCAAGCTCGGCGAAAAAGGTCTACCTTTCTTCAAGCTATTGAAGAAAGCAGATAAGTTCGTATGGGACGAAGAAGCACAGAAGGCTTTCGAGGCTCTCAAGGAGTCCTTGATTACACCTCCAATCATGACACCTCCAATCCCGAAGGAAACACTCCTCCTGTACATCTCCGCCACCACTAATGTGGTCAGCATGGTCCTCGTCGCCGAACGAGAAGAAGAAGGGCAGGTCTACCTTGTTCAGCAACCTGTGTACTACGTGAGTGAGGTTCTGGCCGACGCTAAAACATGTTACTCACAGCCTCAGAAGCTGCTCTATGCACTCTTGATCACGTCGAGAAAGCTCCGGCACTACTTCCAAGCCCACAAGATCAAGGTGCCTTCATCCTTCCCGCTCGAGGAGAATATCTGCAACCGCGACGCCAATGGCCGCATTGTCAAGTGGTCGGTTGAGTTGGGCGAGTTCGACATCGAATTTTGCCCCAGACAAGCGATCAAGTCGCAAATCCTAGCTGATTTCGTATCAGAATGGACAGAAATCCAGATGCCCCCTCCCAAGGAGCGGCCTGAACACTGGATCATGTACTTCGACGGTGCCCTTAACCTTGAGGGTGCTGGAGCAGGTGTGCTATTCATCTCTCCTCAGGGAGAGCAGCTCAAATACGTCCTGCATATACACTACAAGGCTTCCAACAATAGAGCAGAGTACGAAGCTCTCATCCACGGGCTCCAAATTGCAGTGTCCCTTGGCATCAAGCGACTACTGGCATATGGCGATTCCAAGGTCATCATCGAGCAAGTCAACAAGCAGTGTGATTGTGTGAAAGACACAATGGACGCTTACTGCGCTAAGGTCTGCAAGCTCGAAGGCCACTTCGAGGGGATTGAGTTTCAGCACGTGCCACGCAACAACAACGTGGCTGCCGACGTTCTATCTAAGCTAAGCTCCCAACGAGCTCTAGTCCCGGTGGGTGTGTTCGTCCAAGACCTACGCAAGCCGTCGATCAAGCTGTTGGACCTAGACAACCCGGATCAAGAAAAGCCCGACCAAAATCCAGTACCTCCCCGAGATGTACTGATGACAGAAAATGAGGACGATTGGCGCGAGCCTTTCCTAGCCTTTCTACTTGACCAGCAAGTCCCAAAAGACAAAGTTGAACGCGAACTCATCACGTGATGTAGTGCTAACTACGTCGTGATTGGCAATGACCTCTATAGAAAAGCCGCCTCTACTGGTGTCTTAATGAAGTGCATCTTGCGATCAGAAGGTCTTTAGCTCCTAGCTGAGATCCATGGCGGCGAGTGTGGCTGTCACGCAGCGTCTGCCAATCTGGTCGGCAAGGCATACCGATCTGGCTTCTACTGGCCCACGGCCATGACTGATGCCAAAGACCTCGTAAAGAGGTGCAAGGGATGTCAGTTCTTTGCCATACAACAGCATCTGCCAGCTCAAATCCCGCGCACGATACCCCCATCATGGCCCTTCACCATGTGGGGCCTTGATTCCATAGGACCCTTCAAATCCGCCCCTGGCGACTACAAGCACATCCTTGTGGCCATCGACAAATTCACTAAGTGGATTGAAGTCCAACCTGTCGCCAAGGTCACGTCGGAAGAAGCGGTGAAATTCATCCAAGAGATAACACATCGCTTCGGTGTGCCTAACAGAAACATCACCGACCTCGAGTCGGCCTTTACAGGATCTGCCTTCTGGGATTTTTGCCAGGACAGCATGACTGATGTTTACTATTCATCAGTCGCCCACCCACGATGTAACGGCCAGGTCGAACGTCCCAATGGCATGATTCTCCAAGCTCTCAAGGATCGTATCTTTGATGACGCTTCAAATTATGCTTCCCGGTGGTTAGCCGAGCTACCACATGTGATTTGGGGCCTGCGGACCCAAGTCAGTTCAGTCACGGGCTTCTCGCCCTTCTTTCTGGTCTATGGATCAGAGGCCATCCTACCCACCGACGTCACCTTTGGAGCTCCACGTATACAGTTCTACAAGGAGGGACAAGCCGAGCAAACTCGTTGTGTCGACCTTGACAACCTCAAGGAACAGAGAGCAGCAGCCGTCATGAGACAAGCTCGCCACGACCAGCAGCTTCATCGTTACCACGATCGCAACGTTAGAGAATGTTCCTTCAACGTTGGTGACCTAGTCTTAAGGCGCATCCAGAAGACCGACGGCATGCACAAGTTGTCCGCCCCTTGGGAGGGGCCGTTTATCGTCATAGAAGTTATCAGCCTGTCAACATATTGCCTCCAGTGCAGCGACGGCCAAGGGGTCCCCAACCCATGGAACGTGGAGCATCTCCGCCGATTCTATCTGTAGAATAGTTTTCATTACAGCTATGTATTCTTCATCTTTGTACTTCCAATTAATTAAATATTAGTTTTAAGTAGTCATCTGCTGTGTCTCGAGCTCCATCCTCTTTTCTTTCATGTCATGTACCCTCCCCCTCGACATGCTCGGGGGCTTGGCAAGAACCAATACCAGGGATCAAAAGACCTAAGGGTCAAAGTTTGTTGTTTCTCCCCCTCGACATGCTCGGGGGCTTGGCAAAAGCCAATACAAGGGTCGCTCGACCTGAGGATGTCACCCCTCATGATTACTTACTCTATGTTGTTGCGAGCCTGCTTGGTCGTGTGGTTGCAAAACTAGAGTCCCAGACTCCTCCCAGCGCGCCGATCGCACGTAAGTCTCCTTGCTGAGCTGTGGTGGTCGGTAAGCCAGCCTCTCTGTGATTAGTGGTTAGCAGGGCATAATAAAAACACATTGCTTCAGGGAACCAAGCTCGTGCAAACACAAACTATGTATGTCATGCAGGCCCACAGAAGATCATCAAAAGTTATTTACATGACTGGAAGAGGAGGGGGTACAGCTCTATGACTACGACTACTCTTCACCATCATCGCCCTCGTAATTGATGGCGTCCATTATCTTCTCGGCGGCCTCTCGCACTTCATCTTCTACGACCTTGAGGTCCTTCGCTGCATCCGGGCCTTCCCCGACCTTGACCATGTCGACCTCGAGGAAGTGCGACTTAACACCAGCGACTCCGTAGCCGCTGTCAGACTCGTCACCCTCAAGAGGTCGACCAACTTCTGGGGTGCGGCCAGAAGACGGTCAATGGCTGGCTTCTACCCCTCCCCAGCGACCGGCGTCTCCACCATGTCCATTATATGGTCGGCGGCGTTCTTCAGGTCGTTCACCTCCACCTCCAGCCCTGCAATGATCACCTGGTCATTCCGCAACGACTGCAAAGCCACCTCGAGACTGACCTCAAGGTCCTTTCGAGCTTGCTTCTCATAAGCCAGCTTCTGGGACACAGCATACTCACTATCCACGACGACCTTCATCAGTTGCTTCAGCTCCTCGCCGCTTGCATCAGCAGCTCGCAGGTCCACCTCAAGACTTCGGACCCTTTCCCTGGCAACCTTAAGGTCCTCCTTGAGCTTGTCCTTGTCCCTGTGGAATTCTGCAGTACAAAAACATCGTCAGACACAAGATCCAGTTACACAAGTTGAGTTGAACAAGGTCGTAGGCCGTTGGTCTTACCAGCACTCACGGACGGCAACAGCTCATCGGCTTCACGATTTTTGCATTGTTCTTCTTTCAGCTCGTCTTCGAGCTTTTTCTTATCAGCAGCGGCCTCCTCCCTTACCCGCTTAAGCTCTTGCTCGAGCTCTGTCACCCGCAGCTGTGCGGCCGTGACATTCCTACATTGGTCGGCCCAGCTCTGGGCACGGTTGGCTAGCGACTGCTTCAAAAACAAAAGACAGGTCATCGATAACAAATTACAAGACAAGATGCTCACTGAAGTCAAAGACAGTTACTTACCGTGAACGCATCGTTAAGCGTCAAGATGGCCCGACGAACCGCCTTCATGTCCTCATCATCTTCAAAGACATCTCCCTCCCAGGGAGTATCGCTCCAGTTGATCTCCCCCTCCTCAAGTCTGGCCCCATTGACGACGAACCCGGTACCCCACTGCCGGCTGTTTCTGGACACCGCAGTGACTACTCGAGCTGAGCTTGGTCCACCCGCTGGGTCCTGAGCCGACGTGCTCGGCACCGCGTTGAGCGGGTCCACTTCGATGACGGGCGGAGGAGTCGATGTCCCCACGTCGCCAACGGAACCTTGAGTTCCGACCTCTTGCTCGGATGTTGTTGTCCTTGCGGGAGAGCCTTGAGCACCCGAGGTGCTCTAAGGTCTGACGTCCGACCTGCAACAATTTCTTAAGTCAATATGCTACGACCTCCCAGTGATAATCAATGAAAAAGTCCAAGAATTGAGGTCTTACCTCACGACCACTAGTGCACGCAATCTTGGCCTCAGGGGCCGAGCTAGCAGCTTCGTAGGCATCTTTGCCTGGGCACTGGCCGTAGCCCGCTGTGCCTCCCTGATGCAGTGGAGTTCCTCCTCTGTCACCTGCCACTCTGCCTCTCGCTGCCTCTTGGTCGCGGGACTTGGCGACCTCGGTGCCGCACAATCATTAATGATCGGCGGATCATCAGTAGCTTCATCCTCTTCCTCCTCAACCTCCTTGGACGTCGGGGTGGGGATCGTCGTCCTCTTTCTCTTCTTCTTGTCGGCCTCGAGCTTAGCAGTCTTTGCTGCCTCGACCTTCGCGACAGCCCTCGAGCTCGACTGCTTCGCCGTCGCTGCCCTTGTCTTGCGTCCCGGTTTTGTGGCACTGCTCACCTCAGGCCGGCTTGCCATGTCATCACTGGCCTCTGGGTCGTTGTCTTCATCAGCCCCCACCGACGAATCAGACAGATAGTTCTCCAGTAGCGCAGCTGCTGGAGGCTAGTAGTCTTGCGACCTCAATTTCCGACGCGGCTCCTCGCCGGTCGGCAGCGGTGCGGGGCACCAGTATTGCATCTCCCGAGCCTGCAAATGACAAGAAAAAAAGTCTATGAGGTCTTCCCATGAGGCAGAATGAAAATAAACACTTCAAAGACGAGCTAGTTAGTCCAAGACTTACTGGGTCAGCTGGTCGGGTCAGGGAGTGCGCCTTCGGGCACTTTCTGTTCTGGATCCGCCCGGTGTATAGTTGCGTAACCCTAGCCTCCATCTCCTCTAGGGAGACCTTGCGGTTCACTTCGTGAGTAGGGTCCGACTGACCCAATACTCGTAGGCCGGATGCACACGGTCCTTGATCAGCTGAATTAGGCGACGACAGAACGACATCGCCACCGAGCCCCCAGTCAGGCCCTTCTTCTTGAGGTCAGCCACAAGGGCGAGCAACTCCTTAACATTTCCCAGCTCGCGGGAGGTGAGGGAGAAGTCCCACTCAGGAATCTTCTCGGTCCTATGCCCAGTTCGCTTCGGGAGCGCCGGCTTCTGGTCCGCGATGTAGAACCACTCCGACCTTCATCCTGAGGTGTTGTCCGGTAGGTCCATATCAAGCCATTCTGCCTTAAGACCTGCTCTTAGGTAGAACATCACCGAGCCTATGACGCCCATTCGCTTGCCGGTGGTCTTGACATTGAAGAAGTATCACCATAGCAAAAAAATGGGGCGGTATCCCTAGATACACCTCGCAGAAGTAGATGAATGACGATACTACAGTGATGGAGTTGGGAACAAGGTGTACCAGCTCTAGCTTGTAGTAGTACAGCAGACCTCGGAAGAAATCGCCGGCGGGCAAATTAAACCCGCGCTCGAAGAAGGAGGCGAAGACGACCTGCTCCTTGTTGTCCTCCGTCGGAAACGCCTCGCCGGTAGGCGCCTTCCACTCCATCTCCACCTTGGACCGGAGCAGCCTGTGATTCACCAGCGATTGGATCTTCTCCTCGATCATCACTGAGGGCTCCTAGACCGTCTCCGGGGCGGGGATTTGGGAAGCCGCGGCCGCCATTTCTCCAAGTCGAGTGGATTTGGATCTAAATGTGACTAGGGTTTTTGTGCGCATGCGGAGCAGCGCAGCGCACGAGTCGCGGTGGCAGCGCGCGGTCTGCTAGAGGTGGCGGCGGCAAGCTCTGGCTTCGAGTATGGTGGGTTGGATGCGTGACCACGGCGGCTAAGGCAAGGAGGTTTCCGGCGGCTGGCGAGAGGAAGAAGATGATGGAAAGGGGGGTCAACGCCCGTCCCCTCGGCCGTATTTATATGGGTCCCGCCGTGGACATCCGTTGCGGATCTATCACCGCAACGAATCTACCGCAATGGCTCCTCGCCGCAGATTTCGTGAGACGATCTCGCCGGATTTCACGCTAATGGTTATATGCCCAACGGATAGATTGGCGACCTATACTTCAAGTTTAGGTCGTCCATGCACCAAAGACAATCAGGTCGTCCTGATAGCACAATCGATCTCCATGAGGTCGTAAAGCCCCCAAACAACATCATTTTAGGTCTTTGATGAATAATTTCTTCAAATCGACCATTACATAACAGAAGAGAGCGAACATTACATAAAGAACTTCGAAGGTACATAGGTCGCCTGCGACCTCATTGGATCCAGAACCTGTTACAAGATACAAACATATTTGAAGACCTAATCTACCTAGAGAAATCTTTGCCATGTTCTCTGCTATAGCAGAGCACATCGCAAGAATTCTTCTAGCTTCAGACCTCCAATGGCGACCTCGAGGCGAACACCTGCACGATGCTGCGCATAGCAGGTCACACTTTGTGCCTGACTATGGAATGCAGACACGAGCTTGCTCTTCGGCGTGCACTGCAAGCCCTCAACGAGCATCTCATGTTTACTAAGAACCTGCAGCGTCACCTCGGGCGTCCAGACTCTCCTTGATTCTTCGCTAAGGCACGGTACAAAGAGTGGGGGTGCTACCTACACTTCCCAAGAGTTCTTCTAGCTCCAAGCTTCTACAAACTTTGCATCCTATGATCTGTTGGACGGACACATGCCCATGCCATGGCCAAAATACTACTCTGCGGCTTCATAGCTCAGCAATGCTCAGTGCTTACCTCCTTGAGCCTTATGGTGCTATTTATAGTCGGAACCAGGCCTTGCGCGGCCGGTGAAGTGGTGACACTGTTACCACATGATTGAGAGGTCCTATAGACATGTGGATGATTAAAAGCGACGTCCTTTTCCCTGCTTCGCGACGCCTTTGTCGCTTGTGCATCAATGACGCCTGAGGCTGCTGCGGTGTCACATGGCTATAGTACACCTCTCGGTTTGTGGGCAGCTTGTCATTTTCTGGGTGGCAAGAGAATCTTCGACCACTGTTGACCCGTGACCCTGCAGTCTACGGAAGAAGATAAGACTGACTCCACGTCAGCTAGCCCTACGCCTCGCTACATCTACAGACGACGACGATGCTCAAATGCAACATTTACGGCTCTACATTTTCAATGCACCCGCTAGGCTCTGCGTCCTGGTGCACCCGCTATGGCTCTGCACGTAAATGGACCTATTCCAATCAGCTTATATTTCTGTTTCCTAAGCAGAATGGTCGTAGGTTCGATTGAAGACCTTCCGGGGTAGGCATGCCTTGCTGCTCTGCTAGATCCGTCTGGGCGCCTGGAAGATCAGAAACTTCTGAGAGCCATGTGTGGTTCGAGGACCGGTGGATGGTCGCTTCCTGGTGTGATGAGAGATTGACAACGTGGTGTGGACTAATTCCTGGCTAAGTATTGCAGGTACAGGTTGCGACTTGACTGGTGTTGGTGCAGGTGAAGAACAAGCGCGAAAGGTCGTTGCTGGTGAGGCCTCCAGGTGTGGAAAAGACAAGTAGGCTTGGTTCGAGGGACCCGGTGGCCAGCGGAGTCAAGTGCGGGCCGCATGGTGGCAAGAACGGCAAGATGAAGTCATGGACGGTTTCTTGTTTGAGCCTCAAAACCAAGGTCGAGCCGGGACTACATGGGAGCCGAGTCATGAGTGGTGATTGGCGGAGGCTACACCGAGTTCGCGGGGTTTTCAGTGGTTCACCAGAAAACTGCTGGGTTCCTTGGTTGATCCACAAAGCCAAGACCGAAGACCGAAGACGGAGGTGCAGCAGCATCAGACCGGTCTGACCGGTGGGTCTGACCGGTCTAACCGGTGGGTATCAGTCTGACCGGTGAGGAGCATCGGTCTGACCGGTGTGCGACGACGTAGTCCGGAGACTTCGAAGCGGAGGACACGTGTCGGGATCGCAAGGCTTGCGTCGAGGCTAAGCAAGTTTGCGGTCGCCGGGCATCCGTCCGATGGTGCGAAGACAAAGATTCCCAAAGTGCCCCTCGGGGGTGTGTATCCTAGTATTAGGCCTTAGGGGTAATTTAGTCTTTTGGCTAGCCTCCATATAACCCAAGTGGTGAGAGGATGGCAGCCATCTCTTGGAACCCTAGCTCATTTTGTTTTGCTATTTTCCTCTTCCTTTTTTTTCCTTTGGAATTTCTAGGACTAGCTTGAGAGCTTCATGGTGAGATCTTGTGAGAGGGAAGGATGATAGGGCGGAAGCTAGACCTTGTATGAACCTTCATGGTATGTATTGATGATTCGGTGTGGTTCCTCAAGGCTTGATTGTGTTCTTCCCGTTTTTCCTTTTTGGTGATTTTCGAAGCCTTTTCTTGGCAAATTTCTTGTGGCGGTTTTGAGACCTTTCTCTTTGGGATTTGGTGGGGGTTGTATGCATGAACCCTTCATGGTTCTTTTCCCTTTGATTCCCCTCCCAAATCCGTGAGTAAAGGGGCTAAATTTTGGGGTTTTCATGGCTCTAGGGTTAGAGGCATTCTTGGTGGAAATCCTTCGATTCCTCTCGTTCTAGCAAGTTTTGGTGGACCAAATCTTGGCTATGGAGTGCCCATGAGGTGTTCCTACTATCCCCAAAGTCTTGTGCAAATCTGTGGAGCTAATCAGGAGATCAGGAGTTGGATTTGGGGGAGTTGACCCGCGGGCGCTGTTCATCCCGAGAGCTCAGGTCACACCGGTCTGACTGGCGCCTCTCATCTGTCTGACCAGTGCAGCCTCTTAGTTGAGTTTTGCTCGGGTGAACGTCTTGGTGTGTTCCCTGTTGTCTCGTGTTGCTGTTGTTTCGAGTTTGGTCAGTTTTGGAGCTCAGAAGGTCTGTTTGGTGGATTTGGGATTTCCTGGCTTGGACCGGTCTGACCGGCGAGCTACACCAGTGTGACCGGTGTAGGAGCCATCTGTGGAAGTTCTCAGATCTTGCCAGGTTGATCCTGCAGGGACCGGTCAGACCGGTGCTGCTCACCGGTCTGACCGGTGCAGTCCAGTGGTGCTCGAGTTGCTTTCTCCGCTGCGTTCTCGAGTAGATCTAGGTGGTTGTTGGTTCCTTGGACCAGTAGCACTCCAGTGGCTGCGTGGTCTTGACCAACTTGGGTAGTTGAGCCGGAGACGTGTTTTGGAAGCCGTGTTCGTCTTGTTGGAGTTCCCATCTCCTTCGAGAAGAATTTTTATTGGCTCCCATTCACTCCCCCCCTCTCTGGTCGCCAGTTTCGGTCCTTCAAGTGGTATCAGAGCAGGTTACGGATCTTCGGATTCTAACCAGTCTAAGATCCAAGGATGGCGTACCAGGAACGGGGTTTGGGTCCTCCGCACTTCGATGGCAAAAACTACCAGATGTGGCAGAGGCGGATGGCGACTTTCCTCCGCGGTAAGGGTCAGATCCTTTGGGACATTACGGTGAACACAGCTTATGTTCATCCGATTAACTTCCTTGCTCCGGGATCGAGGGACATGTTCGACGCCAACAACAAGGCGGTTGACTACTTGTTTCGTGCTCTGTGTCAGTCCGAATTCGATCGGGTTCAGACAGAGGACTTAGCTTGTAGGATTTGGGAGCAGTTGAAGGATGCTCATGCTGGGAATGCTCAGGTTCAGGCTCAGATGTACGCGACTTACCGGAGAGAGTACGAGAACTTCACTCATCTTCCCGGTGAGTCCGTCGATGCCCTTTTCCAGCGGTTTACGGTTGTGGTGAACAACATGAGAGCCAATGTGGCCACGCTCCCATATGATGATCGTGATAGAGCCGTGAAGCTCTTGCACTCGTTGGATCGCACCGTATGGGACGGAAAGGTCGAGGCTATTATTGAGTCCGAGAAGTATGACACCCTGACCGTGAACGAGCTGTTCTCAAAGCTCAAGTCGGCTGAGTTGGACCGTGGTACGACAGCCAAGATCGAGAGCTCGACTGACTCTCATAGTCTTGCTCTCGTCGGTGGCAAAGGTGCTGCTGGCAGAGCACCACCGGTCAGACCGGTGTACACCACCGGTCAGACCGGTGCTGGTCTGGGCAGACAACAGTTCGGTTTCCGTGCTCGTACAGATGCCTGGTTCGGTTCTGCTGGTCCTGGTTCTGGTGGTTGGCATGGAGAGTTTGCAGGTGGTCAGTTTGCTAGACGTTCTCCACCTCGTGCTCAATACGAGGGTGGGAGGAGTCGTAGCCTTGAGATGGAGAGGTGGAACGGTCCACGGTCTTCTTTTCGTGGTTTTCGTTCTCCTCCAACTAGACAGGGGTGGTTCCCCTGTGGTGGTTTTCGTGGTAGTATCTTTGATAGGTGTGATGATTTGGTTTGTGCTAACCCCACTTTGGAGCAAATGGCTCGGCACTGGTTTTACTCTTTTGGTACTAACCCCAGTGCAGAGTCGTTTGTTCACTCACATGCTCATTTTTGAATTTCAGGTGGGAGACTTGAGGAACGTTTGGTTGATTGACTTCGGTTGCTCGAGGCACATGACCGGAGACAAGGGGTAGTTCTCAAGTCTCGTCCTGGTGGTGTCCAAGACATACATCACCTTTGGGGACAATGGGCGAGGGCGTGTACTGTCAGAAGGTGAGATTAAGGTAAGTGAGAAGGTCACTCTCAGGCGCGTTGCTATTGTTCAATCGCTCGGATTCAATTTGCTTTCAGTGTCCCAGCTTTTGGATGAGGGTTTTGAGGTGTTGTTTCGGCCTGGTGGTTCTCGGATTTTGGATTCTCGAGGGGACCTAGTTTGCATGGTCGTTCCCGAGGGTCAAGTGTTCCGAGCGGATTTCTCTCAGTCTTCTGGTGTGGCTCGTTGCTTTTTGGCTGGTTCTTCGAGTGAGTTGTGGAAGTGGCATAGGAAGTTGGGTCACTTAAGCTTTGACCTTTTGTCTCGCTTGAGTAAACTCAATTTGGTCCGAGGATTGCCACGGCTGAGGTTTGAGAAAGAGTTGGTTTGTGCGCCGTGTCGGCATGCTAAGATGGTAGCTTCTTCCCATCCACCCCTCACCGATGTGATGACGGAGCGTCCATGCGAGCTGCTCCATATGGACCTTGTTGGCCCAGCTCGTGTGTGATCTGTGGGTGGGAAGTGGTACGTCCTGGTTGTGGTGGACGACTACTCTCGGTATGCGTGGGTTTTCTTTCTTGAGGAGAAAGGGGAGACGTTTGGTTTTGTTCGAGATCTTGTCTTGAGGTTGAGAAACGAGAGGCACGGAGATGCCATACGAGCGATCCGCAGTGACAATGGCTCAGAATTTAAAAACTCTCACTTCGAAACCTTTTGCCATGATTTGGGTCATGAACAACAATTTTCGAGTCCATATACGCCTCCTCAGAACGGCGTGGTGGAAAGGAAAAACAGGACCTTGTGCAAGATGACTCGGACGATGCTCGACGAGCGTAGGACTCCGAGAAGGTTCTGGGCTGAGGCGGTGAATACCGCGTGCTATGTGTCGAACAGGATTTACCTCAGGGTGCATAAGAAGAAAACTTGCTACGAGTTGATGCACGGTAGAACCCCCAAGGTGAGTCACTTCCATGTGAAGCAAATACTTTATCCTGAAGAAAGGTAAGAAGTTTGACAAGTTCAAAGCTTGGTCTGTCGATGGCATTTTCTTTGGTTACGCATCTCATTCTGGAGCCTTTCGAGTGCTCAATCTTGAAACTAACCAAATCGTGGAGACTTGTGAGGTTACCTTCGACGAGACACAGCCACGTAGTCAGCTTGTTTTTGAGTGTGCAGGAGACGAGGAACTTGGCAAGGAGATTTTCCAGGAGGAGGAGCATGAACATGGAGATGATGAAGAGGGCGGTGTGGTGCCCGCATCTGAGCATGTACCTACTACTTCGACTACGATCGAGAACGGGCCCTCTCCCACACCTACAACGACAAACCTAGATCAAGGCAAAGCTGCTGTTGAGGGGGAGGTAGCATCAAGGCGAGAACCTCCCCGGCGAGTTCAAGTGGATCATCCAGCTTTGAGGATCATCAGCGACATCAATGAACGTACTACACGGTCGAGGGTTCGAAACAATTCTCACTTTGCTCATGCTGCTTTTGTTGCTACTTTTGAGCCCAAGGACATTGGACATGCGCTATCTGATCACAATTGGGTCAATTCGATGCATGAGGAGTTGGAGAACTTTGAGAGAAACCAAGTTTGGGAGTTGGTGGATCCTCCACCGGGGTGTAAGTCGATTGGGACAAAATGGGTGTGGAAAAACAAAGAGGGAGAGAAAGGAGAAGTGGTGAGAAACAAGTGAAGGTTTCTGGCACAAGGGTATAGTTAGAAAGAGGGGATCGACTACGAGGAGACCTTTGCTCTCGTAGCCCGTTTGGAGGCGATTAGGATCCTTCTAGCCTTTTCCGTGGCTAAAGGGTTCAAATTGTACCAAATGGATGTGAAGAGTGCTTTCCTAAACGGTGTTTTGGAGGAAGTAGTGTATGTGAGGCAACCACCGGGGTTTGAGAGTGAGAAGTACCCCCACCGGGTGCACAAGTTGAGGAAGGCGTTGTATGGGCCGAAGCAGGCGCCTAGAGCTTGGTACGGTAGGTTGAGGGGGTTCCTGTTTGAGAGAGGTTTTGAGATGGGGAAGGTTGATCAGACCTTGTTTCTTCTTAGGCAGGGCAAAGATATCCTGATTGTGCAGGTATACGTGGATGATATTGTCTTTGGTGGCTCGTCTAACTCTTTGGTTGCAAGGTTTGCAGAAGACATGAGCAGGGAATTTGAGATGAGCATGATGGGTGAGTTGCAGTTCTTCCTCGGCCTCCAGATCAAGCAATCGAAGGAAGGAACATTCGTGCACCAAGCCAAGTACACCAAGGACATTGTGAGGAAGTTCAAGATGGAGGACTCTAAGGCCATGGCGACGCCTATGAGTACGACTACAGCTCTTGATGCGGACGAGGAAGGTGAGCACATGGACCAGAAGGAGTACCGAAGCATGATCGGGTCACTCCTCTACTTGACGGCGACGAGGCCGGACATCCAATTCTCAGTATGTCTGTGCGCTCGTTTTCAAGCGTCTCCAAGGACTTCGCATCGGCAAGCAGTCAAGCACATATTCAGGTATTTGCGTCATACTCTCGACTTCGGCCTTTGGTACTCCGCGTCTTCTTCTTTGGCTCTTCATGGATTTTCGGACGCGGATTTTGCCGGGTGTCGGTTGGATAGGAAGTCCACTTCTGGGACTTGCCAGTTCTTGGGTTCTTCTTTGGTGTCTTGGTCTTCCCGCAAACAATCGAGTGTTGCTCAATCCACTACCGAGGCAGAGTACGTGGCCGCAGCTAGTTGTTGCTCTCAGCTCCTTTGGATCACATACACCATGAGTGACTTTGGTGAGGAGTATACCCATGTCCCACTTCAATGTGATAGCACAAGTGCCATAAGTGTTGCAAAGAACCCAGTTCTCCATTCCAAAACCAAGCACATAGAAGTGTGGTATCATTTCTTGACAGACAACGTTGAGAAAGGGAAAATCGCTTTGATCCATGTACCCACACATGACCAGCTAGCCGATATTTTCACCAAACCCCTAGATCAAGCAACTTTCACTCGTTTGCGGGGGGAGCTTGGTGTTTGTTTGATTTCTTGAGTTGGGTGTGTGGGAGCTCCTTTGTAGCATATGTATAGCTTTCCTTTGTGCATTTCTTACTTTTGCATTGCATTTGTATCATGATGTATAGTCATCTTTGTATGATAGGTTGCATGCATTTTGTATCATATGCATTTTGTAGGAAAAGCTTCTCTTATATACATAGTTCACCATGTTGTGCTATATATGATCTTGTGAGCTAGCTTGGTATGATATGGTTTAGTCTGGCTTAGCTCTTGATGATCTTGATTTATATCCATGGTTGATAGCTATATTTTTTGAAAAATGTCATATGTATGCTCTCTTGTGAGTAAATGCTTTTATATGATCTTGACATGTTTTTATGGCTTTGCTATGCTTAATTTGTGGTTGTATAGCTTATTTTGATCATATGGGGCCAAAGGCTCATTTGCCATCATGAATGTTTAGCCCCCATGCTTTATCTTGTGGAGGGGCATAAGTTCCTTTTTGTCGCAAAGACATTTCATGTACCAATTATGAAATGTAAATTGTTTGGAAAATGTGCTCCCATGTCATATGTGCTTAATTTACTTATTTTTGGGTGCTAAACCGTTGCATGTTGCTTACCAATGAGATGTCTCATACATAGAAGTAAGCACATGGCTCGGTATGCTTTGACATGACATGAGATGCTTGTGGGTGTTTATGATGGTCTTATGCTTAGAATGGTTGTCCTAGCATGAAGTTTGTGTGGTTTTGCCATTTTGACATGTTTTGCTCATGTTTAGGACTTTGCGCATGAGAGGGAAATTTTTCGCAAAAATAGTCATTTCTATCTTAGCTTCGCCCAATGGTTGTGAAACTTGGTGATCTTGTAGTTTTTGTCCATACAAAGCTATAGAGTATCTAACTTGCTCATTTGGACACGTGTAGCATCCTATGTTGAATTTTGTCTATTTGAGAAGCTCTAGGTTGCATTTTTTGCATTTTTGGCTTGATTCATGCATTGTCAACAAGGGGGAGATGTTTGAGCATGTTTTGGCTTGCTGCATGCTTTTAGAAGATTTCCAAGTGGTTTCGAGCTAGTTTTGAGCTCATGCAGTTTCCCAGTTTTTCCCAGGTGGTCATCGGCCTGACCGGTGCAGCTCACCGGTCTGACCGGTGTGAGTGTCAGGTGCTGGATGATCTTGTCCACCGGTCTGACCGGTGAGGAGGACCGGTCTGACCGGTCAGAGCAAGGCTGAGACAGCTGCTCTGTTTCGTGAAGTGGTTCGCATGCATTCGTCCAAGGGGAGTTGCATTGGTTCAGGGGGAGCTTGCATGTGTGCAGGGGGAGCTCTTTGTGGTTTTCGAGCTTTGGATTGGTGGTTCATGCTCTTTGCTTGAGCATGGTTTTGTCTCAGATGTGTCAAGCCGTTGCCCTTGCCTAAGGGGTCCGAGACTTATCTTCTTCAAGTGATCTTGCTCTTTGCCTTTCCTTTGGCTTTCGATCACTTGTTGGAGTTTCTTTTAGTCGTTTCTTTTCTCTTCCTTTTCTCTTTGGTTACCAAAACGTGTGTGTTGTCAATGCACTCATCAAGGGGGAGATTGAGAGCCATGTGTGGTTCGAGGACCGGTGGATGGTCGCTTCCTGGTGTGATGAGTGTTTGACAACGTGGTGTGGACTGATTCTTGGCTAAGTATTGCAGGTGTAGGTTGCAGCTTGACTGGTGTTGGTGCAGGTGAAGAACAAACGTGAAAGGTCGTTGCTGGTGAGGCCTCCAGGTGTGGAGAAGACAAGTAGGCTTGGTTCGAGGGACCCGGTGGCCAGCGGAGTCAAGTGCGGGCCGCATGGTGGCAAGAACGGCAAGATGAAGTCATGGACGGTTTCTTGGTTGAGCCTCAAAATCAAGGTCGAGCCGGGACTACGTGGGAGCCGAGTCATGAGTGGTGATTAGCGGAGGCTACACCGAGTTCGCAGGGTTTTCAGTGGTTCACCAGAAAACCGCTGGGTTCCTTGGTTGATCCACAAAGCCAAGACCGAAGACCGAAGACGGAGGTGCAGCAGCATCGGACCGGTCTGACAGGTGGGTCTGACCGGTCTGACCGGTGGGTATCGGTCTGACCGGTGAGGAGCACCGGTCTGACCGGTGTGCGACGACGCAGTCCGGAGACTTCGAAGCGGAGGACACGCGTCGGGATCGCAAGGCTTGCGTCGAGGCTAAGCAAGTTTGCGGTCGCCGGGCATCCGTCCGATGGTGCGAAGACAAAGATTCCCAAAGTGCCCCTCGGGGGTGTGTATCCTAGTATTAGGCCTTAGGGGTAATTTAGTCTTTCGGCTAGCCTCCATATAACCCAAGTGGTGAGAGGATGGCAGCCATCTCTTGGAACCGTAGCTCATTTTGTTTTGCTATTTTCCTCTTCCTTTTCTTTCCTTTGGAATTTCTAGGACTAGCTTGAGAGCTTCATGGTGAGATCTTGTGAGAGGGAAGGATGATCGGGCGGAAGCTAGACCTTGTATGAACCTTCATGGTATATATAGATGATTCGGCGTGGTTCCTCAAGGCTTGATTGTGTTCTTCCCGTTTTTCCTTTTTGGTGATTTTCGGAGCCTTTTCTTGGCGAATTTCTTATGGCGGTTTTGAGACCTTTCTCTTTGGGATTTGGTGGGGGATGTATGCATGAACCCTTCATGTTTCTTTTCCCTTTGATTCCCCTCCCAAATCCGTGAGTAAAGGGGCTCAATTTTGGGGTTTTCTTGGCTCTAGGGTTAGAGGCGTTCTTGGTGGAAATCCTTCGATTCCTCTCGTTCTAGCAATTTTTGGTGGACCAAATCTTGGCTATGGAGTGCCCATGAGGTGTTCCTTCTATCCCCAAAGTTTTGTGCGAATCCGTGGAGCGAATCGGGAGTTGGATTTGGGGGAGTTGTCCCGCGGGCGCTGTTCATCCCGAGAGCTCATGTCACACCGGTCTGACCGGCGCCTCTCATCGGTCCGACCGGTGCAGACTCTTTGTTCAGTTTTGCTCGGGTGAACGTCTTGGTGTGTTCCCTGTTGTCTCGTGTTGCTGCTGTTTCGAGTTTGGTCAGTTTTGGAGCTCAGAAGGTCTGTTTGGTGGATTTGGGATTTCCTGGCATGGACTGGTCTGACCGGCGAGCTACACCGGCCTGACCGGTGTAGGAGCCTTCTGTAGAAGTTCTCAGATCTTGCCAGGTTGCTCTAGCAGGGACTGGTCTGACCGGTGCTGCTCGCCGGTCTGACCGGTGCAGTCCAGTGGTGCTCGAGTTGCTTTCTCCGCTGTGTTCTCGAGTAGATCTAGGTGGTTGTTGGTTCCTAGGACCAGTAGCACTCCAGTGGCTGCGTGGTCTTGACCAACTTGGTAGTTGAGCCGGAGACGTGTTTTGGAAGCCGTGTTCGTCTTGTTGGAGTTCCCATCTCCTTCGAGAAGAATTTTTATTGGCTCCCATTCACTCCCCCCTCTCTGGTCGCCAGTTTCGGTCCTTCAACTTCACGTCTATAAATTTGTCGGGCCCCCGTGGTCGGTGTGCCTATCATTGAGGTCGTTCCTAACACCTTGGCTCCACTGGATGGCTAGCAGCTGTGTTGGTCGTCTGGACACCAAAATGACCTCCTCGAGGTCGGCGTGCCTTAATACCTAGGTCTTGCAATACCTCAGTATGGTTACGGCTCTGCCAACCTAGTTGGGCGCCCGGGATGCGTGACCTTCCTAAGGTCGGTGTGCTCTTGTAGCCCTGCCAGCCTGATCTGGACACTGAAGATTTTACGTCGGGAATGAAGGCCTCCCTGTGGGGTGCGCGCCTACTGGCCCTGCCAAGTATTTCCAGATGCTTGGGCACTTTTGATTTGAGACCTTCTTAAGGTCGGCATGCCTCAGGTGGCTCTGCCAGACTTTTGCAGCTATGCAAGATATCTGGATGTCTCTACACTCCATACGTTCAAGACCAGCATCTTTCTACGGCTTCATCATCAACGGTTCCGGACATCACAATTTCAACTACAATACCATTAACGACCTCTTCATATGACGTTCAAAGACCTTGCTGGGTATCCTCAGATACTGGACATTGTTGATTTGAGGCCTCTTCGAGGTCGGCACGCCTACAAGGCCTCCCAGAGGTCGGCCCTGCCAGCCTTCTGGCAGCTATGCTAGGAGGACTGGGTGTCTCTACACTTCGTTCGATCAAGCTCATGACTTAGTTTTCTTCTCTTTTTTGAGCATAAAATCAGCCATGCTGCCTGCTTCAATGCTCGGCAGCTACTCTACGAAGAGCGTCTTCGACGCCCTCTTGTTTTCTTCGTCGTACTGACCTGTTGGGAAACCTGTTTCTCATCAAGTCGTTACTCAACCTATTTCTTCTTCTCTTTCTTTTTTGGATCATCATACCAGCCATCCTGCCCGCCACGATGCTCGGATACTACTCTATGAGTGCGTCCTTGATGCCCTCTGAAATTTTTCATCGTCGTTTCAATCTATTAGAAGCTTGCTTCCTATAGGTTGTCACTTGACCTCTCTTCGTTCGGCAAGACTATAAACAGGTCGGCTGCTAAGCTGATTTGTTCTTTTCTTTTGGACCGATGTGCATGCTATTCGACCTGTCGATAGCTCTTCGACTTCATCATGACCTTTCTAAGGTCATTGCGCCTACACATCGCTCGGGGGCTTGTGAGACATGGGTACCCCTGGGTCCCCACCGACCAGGCTCACGACCGTCCCCGACAAGTGGGTCCGGCCCACCAGAAGACCCGCCGACCTGACAGTGGGCCCAACTGACCTAGTTGGTGGTCCACACGACCTCCTGAAGACCTTCCAGAAGATTCGAAGACGACCTTATTCAGAACGACTTCAGGACTTAGCGTGCAAGGCAAGATGATGGTGGATTCCGACAAGCAGATTGACGTATATGGCAAGTGTTGTAAACAACTAGACTTAGGTCTCCTGGTCATAACCGACCAGGAGTCTGGGCGCCGACCTTGTCCGCTGGCCAATATAAGGCGGGCAGGGTGAGCCTTTGTACAATCACGCAATCCTCAAGCAATCTACACTGACAACTGGACGTAGGGTTTTACTCTCCGGAGGCCCGAACCAGTATAAACTCGCTGTGTTCTCTGTGTTCCGTGTGCTCATGCGGAACCTTCGAGTTCTTAACCCTAGATTCCACCCCACCGAACAAATAAACCACCGGGGTTAACCCGCCTGTGGGCTGTGCAGATCTAAACATCTGACAGGGGCCAAAGGCTCATTTGTCATCATGAATGTTTAGCCCCCATGTTTTATCTTGTGGAGGGGCATAAGTTCCTTTTTGTTGCAAAGACATTTCATGTACCAAATATGAATCTGAAAATGAAATGTAAATTGCTTGGAAAATGTGCTCCCATGTCATATGTGCTTAATTTACTTGCTTTTGGGTGCTAAACCGTTGCATGTTGCTTACCAATGAGAAGTCTCATATATAGAAGTAAGCACATAGCTCGGTGGCTTTGACATGACATGACGTGCTTGTGGGTGTTTATGATGATCTTATGCTTAGAATGGTTGTCCTAGCATGAAGTTTGTGTGGCTTTGCCATTTTGACATGTTTTGCTCATGTTTTGGACTTTGCTCATGAGAGGGTAATTTTTTCACAAAAATGCTCAATTCTGTCTTAGCTTTGTCCAATGGTTGTGAAACTTGGTGATCTTGTAGTTTATGTCCATACGAAGCTATAAAGTATCTAACTTGCTCATTTGGATATGTGTAGCATCCTATGTTGAATTTTGTCTATTTGAGAAGCTCTAGGTTGAAATTTTCCTAATTTTGGCTTGATTCATGCATTGTCAACAAGAGGGAGAAGTTTGTGCATGTTTTGGCTGACTAAATGCATTTAGAGGGTTTTCAGGTGGTTTCGAGCTTTTTCTGGGCTCTGTTTGTCACAGGTCTGACCGGTCAAGGTCACCGGTCTGACCGGTCAGAGTGCTGGCCCTGTTCAGATGTTGGGCACTGGTCTGACCGGTGCGGTGGACCGATCTGATCGGTCAGAGCTGAGCTGGTGCAGCTGCTCCGTTTTATGAAGTGGTTTGCATGCATTCGTCCAGGGGGAGTTGCATTGGTTCAGGGGGAGCTTGCATGTGTGCAGGGGGAGCTCTTTGTGGTTTTCGAGCTTTGCTTTGGTGGTTTGTGCTCTTTGCTTGAGCTCATTTTTGTCTCGGTTGTATCGAGCCGTTGCCCTTGCCTAAGGGGACCGAGACTTTCCTCTTTCAAGTGATCTTGCTCTTTGCCTTTGGTTGGCTTTCGATCGCTTGTTTGAGTTTCTTTAGTCGTTCTCTTTTCTTTTCCTTTTCTCTTTGGTTACCAAATGTGAGTGTGGTCAATGCACTCATCAAGGGGGAAATTGAGAGCCTCTGTGGTTCGAGGACTGGTGGATGGTCGCTTCCTGATGTGATGAGTGATTGACAACATTGTGTGGACTGACTCTTGGCTAAGTATTGCAGGTGCAGGTTGCGGCTTGACTGGTGTTAGTGCAGGTGAAGAAGAAGTGCGAAAGGTCGTTGCTGGTGAAGCCTCCAGGTGTGGAGAAGACAAGTAGGCTTGGTTCGAGGGACCCGGTGGCCAGCAGGGTCAAGTGCGGGCCGCATGGTGGCAAGAACGGCAAGATGAAGTCGTGGATGATTTCTTGGTTGAGCCTCAAAACCAAGGTCGAGCCGGGACTTCGTGGGAGCCGAGTCATGAGTGGTGATTGGCGGAGGCTACACTGAGTTCGCGGGGTTTCCGGTGGTTCACCAGAAAACCATTGGGTTCCTTGGTTGATCCACAAAGCCAAGACCAAAGACGGAGGTGCAGCAGCATCAGGCCGGTCTGACCGGTGGGTACCGGTCTGACCGGTGCGCGACGATGGCTTCTGGAGTCTTCGAAGCGGAGGACACGCGTCGGGATCGCAAGGCTTGCGTCGAGGCTAAGCAAGTTTGCGGTCGCTGGGCATCCGTCCGATGGTGCTACGACGAAGTTTGCCAAAAGGCCCTTCGGGGGCGTGTATCTTAGTTTAATGTAATAGGGGTAGTTTTGTCTTTCGGTTGCCTCCATATAACCCAAGTGGTGAGAGGATGGCAGCTATCTCTTGGAACCCTAGCTCATTTGCTTTTGCTATTTTCCCTTCCTATTTTCTTTAGGTTTTTTTGGACTAGCTTGAGAGCTTCATGGTGAGATCCTTAGAGAGGGATGGATGATCGGGTGGCAAGGTAGACCTTGTATGAAACTTCATGGTATGTATAGATGATTCGGCGTTGTTCCTCAAAGCTTGATTGTGTCCTTCCCGTTTTCCCTTTTTGGTGATTTTCGGAGCTTTTTCTTGGTGATTTTCTTGTGGCGGTTTCGGGGCTTTTCTCTTTGGGATTTGGTAGGGGATGTATGCATGAGCCCTTCGTAGTTCTTTTCCTTGTGATTCCCCTCCCAAATCCGTGAGTAAAGGTGCTCAATTTTGGAGTTTTCTTAGGTTTTGGGAAAGTGGTGTTCTTGGTGGAAATCCTTCGATTCCTCTTGATTCAACGAGTTTTGGTGGACTAAATCGTAGCTATGGGATGCCCATGAGGTACTCATACTATTCCCAAAGTCTTGTGCGAATCCGTGGAGCGAATCGGGAGATCGGGATTTGGATTTGGAGGAGTTGACCCACGGGTTGCTGTTCATCCCGAGCGCCCAGGCTTGACCGGTCTGACCGGTGCCCTCCACCGGTCTGACCGGTGCAGATCCTAGTTGGGATTTTGCTCGGGTGAACGTGCTGGTGAGTTCCCTAGTCCCTAAGTTTGCTGCTGTTTCAAGTTTGGTGCTGTTTGGAGCTCGGAGGTCGGATTCTTGGATTTGGGGTTCCCAGCCTAGGACCAGTCTGACTGGTGTGCTGTACCGGCCTGACCGGTGCAGTGGCTTTGCTGTGGAAATCTCTTAGTCTTGCTCGGGTGATCCGGCTTGGGGTCCAGGGTGACCCAGTGTGTCTCTGGTGGGTGTCGGGTGATCCGGCGGTCTAGTCCGGGTGATCCGGCCTGGACCGGTCTGACCGGTGGTGGTGACCGGTCTGATCGGTGTGGTCAGTGTGCTGCTCGAGTTGCTTGTTTCGCTGCGTTCTCGAGTAGATTTCGGTGGAGTTGGTTCCTAGGACCAGTAGCACTCCAGTGGCTACGTGGTCTTGGCCAACTTGGGTAGTTGAGTCGGAGAAGTGATTTGGCCAAGCCGTGTTCATCTTGTTGGAGAAGCCATCTCCTTCGAGAAGAATTTTTATCGACTCTTATTCACTGCCCCCCCTCTCTGGTCGCCAGTTCGGTCCTTCAAGCATGAATCACCAAAATCAACTCGAACAAATGGCAAATGAGGCCATGTTCGCTACACCCGCCCAGTGGTGTGGTAGTGAAGTGATAGCCTGCTCCTCGCCCCATCGCGTCAGCTGAAGCCGGCCACAGTCCCTCTTAACGCTGGGTCAAATCCCACCACCTAGCCATGACGTCCTCGAAAGGCGATCTGGTACTCGTTGCGACTAAAGAAAACCCCACAGCAGAGTCGTTGACTCTACTACGAGGACTACTGTGCCTAGCCAGGCGTACGACGCCAACCGAAGATGGAGGTCCACACCGCGGCACCATTCTGGCTACTATACCACCACTGTTGCAGCACTGTAGCAGAACACGATTTTACCATCCTAACCCCTGTACACCGGCTACCCTTGAACTATAAAAGAGGAAGCAGGTACCGATCACGAAAGAGAAAAAACAGATACCAACAAGGACAAGCACACCGAAAAAGAACACAGACTATCGCACCACCACCTTAAGAGACCAGTGACCTGCTCCCTCTCTCGACCTAAGCTTGTACCCACTACTACAAGCCCCTTGGGCATATAGAACACTTCCCCAACTAGACGTAGGGCCCTCCGTGGTGCCCGAACCAGTATAACCCCTGTGTCCCTAGTCCTAAACCGTCCGGATCTAACGCAAGAACATACCAAAATTTACTTGTCGGCGGTATCACACCCCGACACCCACGCTGCCCGCCAGGGCAGCACAACCTAGCTGCGCCGCGCTGGGGGCAATGCACACCTGTGCCGGCCGCCACGGCAGCGTGTCTAGTCGTGGCCGCGCCGCACCGGGGGCCGCATACACCTTCACTGGGAGTTGTGTCGTGCCGGGAACCGCGTACGCCCGCGCCAGCCACCGGGGCAACGCTGCATGGCCACGCCGCGTCGGGAGCCGTGTCGTGTCGGGGGACGGGGTCGCACACGCCATGGCCGAGGAGGGCCCATGTGCCTGACGGTCGGTGGCCCTCTCCTGCACGCCCTCCGCCCTGGTGACAGGAGTTAGTGAGATGATAAGATGTAGGGAGAGGAGTTTGCGTGGTGGAGAAAAATGAGAGAGAATAAAGAGATAGGGGAGAGAGAAGAGAGAGAGGGCCGATGGTAGGTGGAAGTGCAAGTTTTAGTTTCGGGTGGAAACACCACCTGAGGCTAAAGGGTTGTGCCAATATTTGATATCACATTGATCTTGGACACGGAGCCTTTAGTCTCGACTGTTAATTCTAATTGGGACTAAAGGGTAGGGCGCATCTGTGGTTGCTTGAGGCCACGTCGATGAAAACCCTTTAGTGCAGGCTCCAAATTTTAACCGGGACTAAAGGTGGAACCAAATGTTGGTTGTCTACTAGTGGAACCACAATGAGACAGATGAAGTAGCTCATGTATGTGTGTGTCTATATATATATATATATGTATATATATAAGGCTAAAATGCAACAAGGTGCAATTGTTATTGTGAATGCACAGACCCTATTTGCCTCCCACAGCCGTCCGGCCCGCAACAAAAGAAAGACCACGGACGGGCGCGCGTCCCCCCCCATCTGGCTCGCAAAGCAAAAAAAGAAAGACCACGGCCTCATTAATTGGGCCCCGCACGCATCCGGGGCCGAACCTGGCTCAATTTGCGACATTCCGTCTTGTGCGTTTACAACACTAGATATACCCTGGTGGCCTCGCTCGCAAGCAAAGAAAAGAAAGACCGCGACCTCATTAATTGGTCCCCCGCGCGCATCCGGGGCCGAACCTGGCGCAATTTGCAACGTTCCGTGTCATGCGTTTACAACACTGGGTATACCCTGGTTGCAACGCTGGTGTGTATGCACGAGTTGGCTTCGGAGAGAGGGAAGGAAAGGCTTCCGGACAAAAAAACACCTGGGAAAAAAACAAAACCAATCGGCTTCGTCCCATCTCTCGGGGCAGCCGCCTCGCTGGCGCCGCTGCCACTGCGCCGCCGCCTCCAACTTCGAAAATAGTGGGAGAAGATGGGGCCGCCGTCGCAGAACGGCCCTAGTTCACCCATCCCGATAATCCTTCCGGGTACAGAAGCACTGATTCGTTCGATGGCGATTGCTGAGCGCATGCGTGATGGAGATCGTCGGGGGGCCAGACAGTGCTCGTTGCGGAGACCGTGGAGACGGTCCTGCGCCGTCGTCGACACCTCTGCTTCTCCCGAGCTCAACAGGTGCGAGTCCAGCTCCTGCGCGAATGACACCGACAGGATCTGCTGCTGATCCCCTCCATCATACGTTGACACTCACACCGCCAGCTGCGTTGGCTCCGGAGGATCTGGTGACACCGGATGCAGAAAGGTTGTTTTACCCGGTGAGTACCTCGACATACCTACCCTGTTCAACAAATTGTAGTTGCGAATTTAGGTTATTGAATGCTTGTGCAGTGATTGGATGCAAAAATTCTGGTTGCAGCTATGAACTGAAAAAAGGAGAGTTAGAATACTGCTAACGATTTGCAACTGTGAGCCAAACCTAATTGCAACAAGTCAGTTAAAAATGATTGTTGTCATTTGGTTTTTTGTTGAAAAGGGATATAATTAGATGGTATATATTGAAAGGTGTTGCAATTAGGCAGTGAGATTTGTTGCAACCGACAACCATGTGAACCTGGGAACTGAGAAAAAAATAACAATATTAGTAGTGTTCTGGTACAGCCTATGTGCTGGAGAAAAAAGTAGCAGTTCCCTCATTGTTAAAACAAATTGCAACTGTGAACCACACCTAATTGCAACAAGCCAGTTAAACTGATTGCATACAGCTGTTGGTTTGAAAACTTTTTGAAAGTGATTTATTGTGCCAAAAGAGTGGGGCAGCAATTCAATACAAAGGGTGGTGCCATATTTTTCTATGTTCTCTCTTTTGATGACAGGATGCTGCAATAGCCGCTGTATTTGTGCCGAGAGTGGGCCAGCAATTCAGCACAAAGGATGATGCTTACTTGTTTTACAAAGACTAGCAAAATACCCGTGCGTTGCTACGGTGATATGCTAATTATACCTTTAAAAGAAGTCACTACCACCCGAGAGGCCCCTCACATTGATAATAATGCGAGAGCCCCCACCTTTGTCCTGGTACAACAAATCAACCTTATCCATCTACCGCTCTCTCCTCCAGTCCATCATCTTCTTCCTCTGCGACTGTGAGTCTCCATCCTACGCGTGCTCATCTGGTCATCTCGGGCCCTGCCCCTGTCCCAACGCTAGCCGGCTCGAGTTGTCACCCTCTTGTATCCCCTCTCCCCCCTTCTCTCATCCTCCCCTTCGTCCGGATATCACCATCATATTGTTCGCCTGCCAACTTCAGCTTCTTCCTCTCCGCGCACACACCACTGCCACCGTCCTCTCCACAACCACCCGCGTTTGGCCACGACCTTGCAACTGTGTCATCTCCCACAATGACCACATACAAATTGTACCCCCTTATCAAAGTTGATAAGAACCATATTTGACTTATGATCCAACCTCACAACTGTCATTGTCTATCATTTTGTAACTTTTGTACCGCAGTATATTAAATTTCCTAAACATGTTTGAAAAGTAAAACATCTGGCAAATTTTTTTTACAAATTTAATGTTATATGTGGATGAATGGACATCATTTGGGAAATGGGAATTAAGAATATTTTTATAGCATAATAAAAATTACATATCATAGATTTATGGGGTGTTTCAGGGACCCTAATTTATCCAATAAGCTGAAATGTGCAATGATGAAACAAATGAATCCTATGGTCGGCTCTCCTTCCTGGAAGCCCAAGGTCAAATTCCATCCAGCCGGTACATTTTTCTTTGGGCCTGTGCGCAATTGTTTTGGATGGGCCTCTTTGGTTTGAGTTGTTCCCTCTTCTTTGAAGTCCCAGGTTCGAATATGCTTGTAGTAGCTTTTTTATCAACGATTTTGCTCGAGGGGGTTGGTTAGTTCGGCTTCAGGAGGAAGGTGGAGGGGGAGGGGGTTCGGCTCCCGGTTTTTAGGATGGGGGCGGGTTCGGTTCGGGTTCAAGCGGTTCCCCTCGGTTTTATGACTCCTACGCTGGTTCACATGTCTTTTTACTTGGTTTCCTATCCCTTTCGCCGGTTCACGCGGTTTGTTTTGTTGACGTACCAAAATATGGGGCAGAAGCAATCCTTGCTTTAATATTAGGTAGAGATTATGCAAAACTTGCTGGGTTCAGTCTACGAACCGCGAGAACAAGCAAGGAAACCAATCATTGGGTCTGCAACAGAGAAGGGTGGCATGATCCCAAAAAAAAGGAGGAGCCAGCAAAGACAGAAAAGGGGTCAAAAAGATGCGGCTGCCCGGCTTATGTGAAGGTCAAAAAGGATGTGAAGCAGAATTTTTGGTACTACGACCACGTACAGGAAGCTCATAACCACAAACTCGAACCATCTGCGAGGATGACAAGGTATATGCACACCCACAAGCACATGGAAGAGGGCATTAGCGACATATTTAACATAATGACAAAGAACTGGGTTCCACACCAGGCGGCATTGAATGTGATGTCAGATCTGTATGATGGTCGGCATATGTGGGGCTTCACTGAGAAGGACATAAAAAATCTGTACGTGCTGGTTTCCTTATTTTCCACAGATTGCAGCTTTAACATAACCCTGACTGCAACATGTAACATATCTGAATTACGACATGTGTTTGAAAACTGCTATGTTGTTTTTTGTTTTTTGTTTTTGAAAATGATCACAGGAAGGCAGCCAAAGCAAGGGAGGAAAGAGAAGATGACCTGAACAAGCTTCTACAATTCTTCAGAGAATGCAAGGAGAACAACGAGTATTTCTATTGGGATGTGGATGCAGATCCAAAAATTGGTGTGATCAAAAACATTTTCTGGAGCCATGCAAGCCTAAGGGCTGAGTACAGGGATTTTGGGGATGTCATAACCTTTGATACCACACATAAAACCAACAGCAAGCGCATGCCGCTAGCCATGTTTGTTGCAGCCAACAACAACCTGAAGAATGTGACCTTTGGACAGGCACTGATTGGTGATGAATCAGTAGGGTCGTTCAAATGGTTGTTTGAGACGTTCAAAAGTTGCATGGGTGGGAAGGAGCCTCATGTTGTGCTGACAAGTTAACCTTTAAAATGCTTTTTCTGAAAAATAAAAACTGATTGCGAACTGAAATGTAGTAAATTTGATAACAACAAAAATGCTTCTGTATAAACTGCTGATGCTATTCCCCTCCAAGTTTTTCTGCATTTTTTTCAGATGAAGATCCTGCAATGAGAATTGCAATTGAGCTGATATTCCTCAAGTCTCAGCACAGGAACTGCCGTTGGCACATCACACGGCCTTGGGAGTTTGAGCTGGAACAATTATACATCGAGCACAAGGATAAGGGATTGAAGGAAAGGCTTGAATCATTAATAAACTATCCATTAGGTCCGACACAGTTTGAGGTTGAGTGGAAGAAACTAGTTGATGAGTGCGGCATTGCTGACCATCCTGCTATCGTAGCTTTGTGGCAGAAGAGGGACAGATGGATAGCAGCTTATTTCAAGGGGATGTATTGTGGCAGGATGACGTCAACACAATGGTCTGAGAGTCAAAACAGGGTGCTGAAAGAAGGTTATGTCAATGAGAGCACTAGCCTGCACATGTTTGCTAGGAGGATGTTAGATTTGCTCCATCATGCTAACCACATTGATGCCGGAGAGACACACTATGCGCAGGTAATGTGTGCAAAAAAAGGTTTATGTAGCATTTGCAACTGTTACACTGATCTAATTACAACACTGTGAATATATCAATTGCGTGTAGGGGGGAAAGAAACATACTAAAAAAAGGTGTATTGGTTATGCAGGCTGAGGTGGTGAGGGCTTGCAAGGCAAAATTTGATGAGCAGCTGTGCAGAGTGTATACAAGAGCTGTATACCAGGAGTACAAAAGGGAATACAATAATAGCACCGCCTTTGTCATTCGCCCAGATCCAAACCCGCAAATGAGAAATGGGTGGTTGGTCAAGCATGAATAAGGTGGCGGAATCTTTTGCTGGGCACAACATGAATTCAAGGTCGTGGCAGATAAGGAGAACGGTGAATACAGATGCGAATGCAAGTAGTGGGAACACGCAGGTATGGTGCTCTGGTCTGACACAAAAAAACAACACATGGATTTACTTAACAACTACAAATTGCAACATTGGTAGTCACACAATTACAACATGTGTCAGATGTTGTTTGCAACTTGTTGTCTATTGAATCTGTTCATTGTTGAAAAAAATGCAGGGCTGTTCTGCATGCATGTTATAAGAGCCTTCACACACCTGCAGGTCAAGAAAATCCTAGAGAAGTACATACTGAAAAGATATACACGTGATGCAAGGCAGGAGGTACCCTGGGATCGACATGATGGTGTGCGAATTGGTCCAACAGCAAGCCGTGAACAGACCCGGATGTCAAGCCTGCTGCCAAAGTTGATGAAGCTAGGAAGAGCAGGAAGTAGGTCCGATCGTGCATGTGAGGAGACAAACAGGCAGCTTGACAGAAGAATTCCAGGAATTGAGATGTTCCGAAGAGGCACGGATTCTGGGTTGGCAGCAAATGAAAGAATGCCATCAGCAACACAAACTGGTAATCTTGAGAGGAGCCTGTCGATAACTGAAAATGAAACAACCACTGAATCCCAGCCATCATCAGGGGTGTTTAGTGAGGGGGTGTTGCTGATTGAGCCACCCAAATCAAAGACAAAAGGCAGATCCTCTGGGAGTAAAAGGAAAAATGATGTTGAAGCTGATAATGAAGGTAACCCATTCAGCACATATGATAAGGAAACTATGGTGATAGGGAATGCAGCGGGTGTCATGTGCGTGGTTCGCACTACATCACAACATGTCTGCTGAACCAAAATCGAAGCAATGCATACGAAATGCATCTGAGTAAAAAAAGTGCGAAAAAGCAAAATGTTGGGGCTCCAAAAAAAAGAGGACGGCCAAAGAAAGGAAAGGATCTGAATGAAGAAAATGACCCACAAGGTGATGACATGGCTGAAACACAAGCAAGCTGTGAGGGAGAGGGTGTTCCAAGGGGCAGCGGATCAGTGACAAGAAGCAGTGCGAGGAGAGCTGCGCATGTCAACTATGAGGAGTAAGAAAAAAGGTTGCTGAAGCAAAAGAAAAAACAGAGTGCTTAATGTTTTGCTTCCTGTAAAAAAAAGTGTTACAGACTATAAAGAACTGGTTGAATATGTGTGAATTATAAAGTATATGATAAGCTATTAAAATATAGTGTCATTACATATATACTTTCTGCTTGTAGAAACTGCTTTTTTTACTTAACAAAAACTGTTGTATGCTGGATCAAAAAAAACTGTGAAAGCTAGTGTAAAAATTACTAAGTACAGATCTGGTGATGACCATTTGCAACATGTGGGTAATATAATTGCAACATGGTAAAAGGGGGGTTGCAACAAGGCGATCAAATACCTTTGTTAAGAAAGATTACAAAGTGCAGAGCTATAGATGGCCGTTTACAACATGTGCTGCAAGGAAATTGCAACCGGATAATTGGGCATTTTGCAATATCACCAAAACAAAAGGGTTCATGATTTTTTAACTTGAAATGCTCATGACCTTTTGGACCCACAGTTAAAAATTGATGTCTCTGTGAAATCATAACCTTTGGATGCATCAACCAAAAAAGGTCCTTTTGGTGATGTCTCTGTGAAGGAAAAAAGGTCATGATTTTTTAACTTAATATTAATGTCTCTGTAGAGAGAACCATTTACAACAAGGGGGCACACCAAATTGCAACATGATATCTGTAAATTTGCAACAAAGGTGTGCATGTGCAACTGAAAAAAGGGGTCAGGTGGTTTGGGATAAAAAAATGCAAAAAAAAGAACAAATAGAGCATGGTCGTTTGTGAAAAAAATGTCTGTACAGTAAGGGGGGTTGCATACGATTACAACCCAGATGATATACGAGTTACAACACCTACTTAGTACAGGTTGCTATCAAGTATAATATAAAAGAAGCAATCAACAACAATAAAAATAAATCAAGAAGTACGCCAACTGATATGGCATTAAACTGTCTGCAACAATAAACATAATGACGCATACATGATCTGATAACAATTATTTGACACACCATTTGCGACAGCATTTAGGTCTTAGTTACAACATCTATAAAAACATAGTTTCATCACACAGCGTGATACACACAGTTTCAATATGCCAAACACAGAAAAGCATTATGTTTCTTCCACCAATCGCACTTAGTTTCAGAAGGCTAAGTTAAAACATCAACACACACACAGCGGTAAGGTGAGACTAAAAACCACATCATCATTGTGAGCTGTCCAGCGCTATCTTTCTTCCACCAATCCGGTAAACATCAAGCTCATCAGGTAGGTCGGCCTGGTTCAACGGGTGGAAAATCGCATAGTGCATGAGCTCGACCCTGTAGATATTGCCCTTGTACTGAAAAAAGTAGATAACCACCGAAAAAAGAAACATCAAACTTGGAAATGCTGAAAAATATACTACAACATTAAAACAATGTGCATAAGGATGAAAAATAAAAAAGTTAGGGGCAGAAAGGAAAAAGGAAATAGCAGCTCACAGGATTTATCTCAACGTGCAGCTTGTCACCATCCTAATGTTTCATGTATTTCCAAACGAAGAACATGCAATCACTTGGGTCGGCTTGCTTCGGGACATCTATGAATGGTCTTCTCTAGTTCTCAAAATTAGGGAACTTCTTCTTGCTGACCTTCTGAAATGCAGCATTGATGATGGGGATCTTCTCAAATATGGGGGCGTGACGTGGTTCAGGGCTGGTGTTGATCCACTTATAATCGATTGAATCCAGAATGTCGATACGGTTGTGAATACCATTGATGCAGTAAACAAAATAACGCCTCTCCAAAACAATTGGAATAAATATCTGCCATTTGTGTAATGATTTTGGTGCAAAAAATGATATCAGTTCCATAACAGATACACAAAAAAATAGAAACAAATGAGATAGTCATAAAAATCACTAACCAGCTTAGCTTTGTCAAAGTCGAGGTAATTCTCAAGCTCACTCTCAAGATGGTAAGTTAGTAGAGTGAATTCTCTAGTCACAGTTTTGTTGTCCTCTTCAAAAACACTGACAACATCCTTTACCATAAACTGTGCAAAACAAAATTGCAACCAATTACAACCCTGGGAACACACAAATTGCAACCAACATACGGAGCCAATTACTACATGACTACATCCTTTACCATAAACTGTGCAAAACAAAATTGCAACCAATTACAACCCTGGGAACACACAAATTGCAACCAACATACGGAGCCAATTACTACATGACTACATCCTTTACCATAAACTGTGCAAAACAAAATTGCAACCAATTACAACACTGGGAACACACAAATTGCAACCAACATACGGAGCCAATTACTACATGACTACATCAGACCACCTGTTACCAAGAAAAAAGGTAAAAAAAAGTAAAAACAGATGTATGAAGGATGGTGGAGGGGTTCAGTACAGAAACTCACATAGAATCCGGGTGTGAGAAAAATACGGTATCCAATTGAATCTTCCTTGTGGACAATATCGTCATACCGAAGACAGAAAACAGTGAAATCTAACACTGATGAATCACCATCTTTGTCGTCGCCAAAGGATGAAACAAGGTCATTACCATCGAAAGAACAGAAAACAATGTAGTCAATCAAAGTCGTCCTGTGGAATGGGAAAAAGATACATGAGTCAAAAAGCAGATTGCAACACTAATGTGAGTCAGTTACAACATAGAGGTGTGGGTGCTTACTGTCTCAACTTCTCATCAGATATGATCTTGTTTCTCATCGCTAGAGCCTTTGACAGAGGGACTGCAGCGCGCTTCTTGGCGATTAGAAATGGAGATACAAACTGCCTAGGCCTCTTCCTCAAGCGATGCCCAAGGTGCCTGAATATGATCTTTTGGAACCCATCAAAATCTTGAGAGCCTTGCTCACGTTCCTCTGGAGACAGCCGGATTGGAGGGGTTAAGCAATTGATGTCTTCAACTGGGTCATCGGGGAAAATGGGTTGAGATGCATCTCCACTGGGTCCTGCCTCGCCCGTGGCAGTGCTCTAGAGGACTACAAGCTCTTCTTCTGCCGCTTGTTTCTACCGCTCTAACCATTCTTCGTAAGAAGCGCGTATTGCTTGCTGCTCTTTGCTGAGACGATGCACAGACCTTTGCTTAGGAAACTTCTTCATAGTTTTCTTTTTCAAACAGCCACCACCAACAGGTTTGGTGGTTACTTGCTCTTGTGCTGCAGCTGCATCTGCTGCTGCAGTGCTGCGTGTATGCCTTCTGCTGTATGTTTTTGGAGCTGCTGGTTTTGGTTGCTGCATGAAAAATAAAATAAAATAAAGGGTACAGTCAGTTAGAACATATTTACAAAAAAACTGTGTAATGTATATCCTGACATAAACAAGAAAAATGGAAGAAATATTAGGATACAGGATGTGCTATAAAAAAAGCTTACAGCTGATGTCTCGACATTAGCATTAGTGCCCCTGGATACATCATCAGCAGGGGGGCATCAGATTCTTTGCCAGAAGTCTCATTTGCAGCCTATACAAATTGCAACAAGCAGTTAAAGCAAATTGCATGCTGGTGTATAAAGCAATTACAACAAGCAGTTAAAGCAATGATGCGGTTTAACAGAAAAAATGCAAAAACATCATGGCACCTGTCCGGGGAGTTCATCAACAATGGAAGATGTTTGAAGCAGGTTGCAAATAGAATCAACGTTCTGCGAAGCGCCACGCAATGCCTCCGGTGCTGGGGGTTCATGTACAGAAAAGGGAAAACAGTGCGTAAAATTAGTAATGCAGCAGTTGTCGTCAAAAAGGGCAAAAAAATGGTTGTGTTTGTAGTATATGGAGAAGAATTACTTCTCATGCCTTTCTGTTGCCCATCAACATTGGCAGTGGTATCTGGAGTGGGTGGACGGCTCCTCCGAGGTTCAACAATTTCGCTCAGCAGTTGAGTTTCAATTGGATCTGGAGTTGGCAGACGGCTCCTGTGAGATTCATCAGTGTTGATCGGGAGTTGAGTTTCGATTGGTACAACTTCAATGACATCTGGAGTGGGCGAACGGCTCCTACGATATTGTCCTCTTGTGCTGCACAGTAAGAAAAAAGTTTTAAAAAAAAGAAAATGTAATTTTGCACTGACCATTTGCAACACAAGTAAAGTGGTGCTTGCAACACGAATAATTGACAAAAAATGCAAAAAAAAGATATATTTTGACAACTGACAACAGGGGGCAATGGAGCTCACTAGTGGACGGGCGTTGAGTTCCAAGTTGATCAGACATTTCATCGTCTGATTGATTCCCTCCAGCCATATCTTGGTGTTCATGAGCGCGGGGTGTGGATAAACCAGCTGCATTGGAAAAAAAGTCAAAGATAAAAAAAATGAAAATTTAAACCTGCAGATACAAAGAAACTGAAAATGGTCATTAAGTAACTGAAGCATTGTACCTGGAGATGGGGTGTAATTTACAAATAATTCGGCAATATCAAACAGTAGTCCAAAATTACCTCCAACACCCCTTGCTCCAGCACCTTCCTGGCCATCTACATCTCTGCCCATTTCTTCTTCCGTTCCTTGTCGTGCATTGTCTTCTACAAGTGGACTCCGTCCTACAGAATGTCCTCCAGTAGTGTCTTCTAGTGCTGCTACAAAAATTGAGAAAAAAATCACAATTAAGTTGGTAATCAAAAGATGCTAATTGCAACACAGGTGCGCAATTATTTACAACATGGTGGGTACAGGGTTGCAACAAAAAAATGTGTACATGGAGATGGACGAGGGGCGTGGAGAGGTTGTTCTTGCTCTGGTGGAGAAAAACTTTGGTCTTGGCCACCTCCTGGTCCACCTCCCCCAACACCAGTCCCTTCTGCTACTGCTGCAGAATGAAAGATACTAATTTAAAAAAGAAGATAAATTAAAAAATTTCTGTAGTAATGAAAAATACCATTTGCAACACAAATATGCAGTGATTTGCAACACAACAATATACAGTGATTTTGCAACACGAATGCGCTGTTAGTTGCATCAAGAAAAAATGATGAAAAAAGGGCAAAAAGTAGAAAAATGCAATAGAATAATTACGTGGTGATTGGCGAGGTGAAGCACGAGGTGATGAACGAGGTTGTTCTTCATCTTGTCAAACATCTCTTTGATCTTGGACACCACCTCCTTCGAAATCAGGTCCCCCTGATGGTGCTGAAACGACAAAAATCGAAAAAGTGCAATTAACATACCATTTGCAGCACAACATTTGCACTATTTACAACACAGCCACACTGCTAATTGCAACATGCTGGAGTTAAAAAAAAGATAGTGCCACAAAGAAAAGTACATGCTGATTTTCGAGGGGATAGGCGAGGAGATGCACGCGGCGATAGGCGCGGAGATGGTCGAGGTGATGGATGAGGGGATGGTCGATGATAGAGGCGGAGTGCCCGATCTTTCGGTGAGTGGAGATAACTTCGATCTGGTGGGAGGCGACCCTCACGATCCGACTACGACGAGCGAGACTCGAAGCGCCAATGCAATCGCTGAACTAACTCCCGATGGTTACCAACCTTGCCGGTGCAAGATCAGCCTGATCACGAAGATCAATTCCTGTACGCAATCGAAGAACGAACAAGAATCTGAGGCGATCAATCTTAATATCACTCGAAGGTGGAGTTCAGAATCACAGAGGACAGCACGTATTTGTGCATGGTCTGGTGTAGCTAAAGCTAGATATAAAACAAAACTCAAGTCTGAAAAATAAAAGAGGGGTCTATCTAAATAGGGGTCGCAGCCCCCTAGTGGCCAGGAGGGCGGCGGCGGCAGCGCTGATACAGTACCCCCTATTGGACCAGCCTTTATTCTTCTGGGCCTTCATTCTTTAACAGTAGGACGAAGTTCAATTCACACGCACGGGCCCGAGTGAGTGGCCCACAAGGTGGCGCCTGGAGTGGAGGATCAACTGGAGGCGCCTGAGGTGCTGCTAGTGTAGATGTACTCGTGGTGTCCGCATCAGCTGGTGTAGATGTACTCGTGGTGTCCTCATCAGTCGAGGAGATGGTTGAGGGGATGGATGAGGAGATGGGCGAGGAGTTGCATGAGGGGATGGGCGAGGAGATGCACGGCGATCATCTTCCTCAAATCCAGATGGTGCAGGAGATGCTGCAAAAACAATAAAACCACATAACCAGGTTACATTCTTTAAAAAAAAGTAAATAAAATAAAAAAGGGTGTGTAATGAGCATGACAAATTGCAACACAGTATACTGTTTACAACATGGAAGAATAACAAGTTACAAGTAATTACGTGGTGCTGTAGGCGGGGATGGAATATGTCCTCCAGACTGTCCTAAAACAAATTGATCATCTTCTGAGTCATCCTCATGGTCTCCTGCAACAGCATCTTCATCTTCTAAACCTGGAAAACCCAGATAGAAGAGTTTATGTGACATTAAAAAAACTAAATAAAAACTGAGCAGAAAACCGAATAAATTAGAAACAAAACAAAAGTACCTGCTCCTGAGGTACCTTCAATATTCCTTGGCCGCCTCCTCCGCTCGTTGGATGCTTGCCTGTCGGCCCGAGCTTCAATGACAAGCTTCTGAATACTGCTGTAGCACTCATGGTGAGCTTTGGCCATAAGCTCATTTGACATGGTGGCAAACTGCAGAGCCTTGTTCATATACTTCTGGGCATTCTGAGAAGCCATATCGAACTCCTGTAAAACCCTAATAGCCTCTGACTTCCTACTTCGTCCAACAACATCGGCAATACTCTGAGCAAAAGCAGTCGTGAAGCTGGGGTAGCTGGGTACAACAGGAGGCTGGAAAAACATGAACCCTTGCCCCCAGGGTCATGAGATGGTAAAGCTGTGCCAACAGCAGAAGAAGTACCAGCAGCAGCAGAAGAACTAAGGCCGATAGAAGTAGCAGCTGCGACAGAGGTAACAGTTGACACAAATGTAGCAGCAGCGGCAGATGTCCCAGCAGAAGTGGATGTGCCAGCAGCTATAACAGTTGGGATTGAGCCGGCAATAACTGGGACACAGACAGGAGGGGCATAGCATGTACTAGCAATACTTCTCAGCTGCAAAAATAAAATAAAAACATATGAAAACTGATTAAAAAAATAATAGTGATTACTTTAGACACTGAAAATAAAAAAAAACATAAAAAAGATGATTATCAAGAATCTTACCCTGAGGTGACCGTATTCACCTTTTGCAGCGTCTCCCCTGCGATCAGCTGCTAATATCTTGTTAATTGTTGGACTGTCCAATATAGCACATCGCGGGAGCGCGAATAAATCGATAAAAAAAACCATGCTGCAAGTTATCAGCATACACCATCTGCATGTTTTTTTGTTAAGAAACAACAAAAAGAAAAAGAGAACAGTTAGTAGAAGGATAGCGAATAAACATAACAATAACTAATTACAACACACACCATGCTGCAGTTGCAACATGCATAGTACCCAGCATGGTGACAACTGAAATAAATAACACACATGCAGATAGTGAACTACAAATTACAGCTCGCCCAGTAGTGCAATTGCAACATGCCTTCAAGACAGATTACTACTGGAACACTTAATACCACAGCTTGAAAATAAAAATAAATAAACACTTGTTCAACAAAGTAGTGAAAAAAAGCACAAACAACAACAGCAAAGAAAAAAAGGGAGAGTATAAAAAACTATACCATCAAGAAGTTGCCGCAGCCAGTCAACGGTGTGTTGATGCCCTTGAGCGGAAAATCCTTTTTGAACAACCGTGCTACTCTGTTCAAGTTGTCCACAACTACTTTACACCAATTCACATTACCGATGTTGTCAAGGTCCTCAGTGTAGATCACATCCTCCAGCCTGATGTGGGTGTCAGTGTTGGAGAACAGTAGAGTTTGGAATGCAGCCCTGAAAAATGCCCTCAGGCCCAAAGCGCCTACTAGCCTCCCGCTCTTGAAACCCTCCACAATGTCTGCAATCCTAATACCATGCTTATCATAAGTAGTTGGACAGATTTGTTGACTCAACTCATTCCGCCTAATTCGAGCTTCTTCATCAGTCATGGAGGGTGGGTCGCAACCGCGTCTGGGGATCTGGAACGCACACCAGACGTTGTGCTCATTTACAGTGATGAATTTTCCACCACCAATCTCTAAAGTCATGCTCTCTGGGTTGAGCTTCTGCATAATCCACATCAGAAATTCCCTATCCATGCTGGATGGTTTGAACAGCAACAGACCACCAAAACCCTTGGCCTTGACATCATCTATGACACTTTTGGGGAGAGATTTAACAATGTCCAACCACTTTGCAGGAGAGCACCGCATTGCAGGGGGTTGGATGCGGCGCTTCTTCCTATTCGCCTCATTAGCTGAATCAACATCATTGCCCCCACCGGCATCATCCGCTCTCCCAGCATCTGCACTTTGAGTGTCGGGATTCCGGTCAGTAGGTAGCCTTAACCTCTTCTTCCTCTCTTTCCAAGGAACATTAGCTTTTCCCTTCCCCTTATCCTTTGCAGCAATACGGGGGGAACTCCGGCGATCACCACTGCCCTGATCACCCGGTGGATTACCTTGCATACTCATTATAAGTGCTGCAATTTAAAAAAACATCAGAAAAAATGCTAACAACAGAATGAACATACACTCAGCATCAGAAATATCACTACAGAAAAATAAAAAAGCAACCGGTTGCACTGATTTCATAGTAGAGCCAGTGAAAAAATCACATCATCCAGTTTACAACACATTCTGCTAGCCAATTACATACATCAGTATACTCCATTTGCAAACTCCAGTTATAAACTAATAAAATTCACAATACAGTGTCGTTGGCAAATTGCAACAAAACTGAAGGGCATTTACAACAAGTATGATAACCTGGTTATCATCATATACTGCACATCCAGACTATAACTAAAAAATTAAAAAATGACAAGTGTCCTCATTTCTTAAAATTCACAATTAAAAAATCCCACACACCACCATTAAATCTGAATCCACCAGCGCCGAAGCAAAAAGTCCCAACATAAAGAACACTAACAAAAAATTGAGGGGTAGCAGTTACAACAATTCCTGTAGAACAATAAAAAAATCACAAAACCTAGTTTGGCACTGCTTAAAAATTGAGATTGATAGCCAATTACACATATCAGTGTCCTCCCAATTGCAAAAAACTAGTTAATGGGACATCACATTATAGATAAAAGGGTAAAGCATGGCAAAATATAGTGGGCAAATTGCAACATGGTGTGCTTGGCAGTTACAACTAGTGTGACAGCAGAATTACAAACATCATTGTCATCCAATTGCAGTTATATATGCATGTATATGACATGACAAAAATACAGTGGGCAAATTACAACAAAAAGTAATAGGCGGTTACAACTGGTATAAAAGCCTAATTATCATCCTATGTTGTGCGCTCCCACGGCGGCACTAGCTACGGGATATGGTGTGGAGATCCACGCAAGGTATCAAACTGTGAACAAAATCACGCATCAAAACGAAAACCCTAATATCTCACGAGTAAAAAATCAAAATCACGAATCGATGCAGGGGTTGTGTGTGTGGATGATTCGGGGCGTCTCACTACCGCGGCTGAATGGGGGGGGGATCACAGATCTAGGTATGTGGCGGTGCTGGTGACTAACCTCACAACGGCTGAAATTGATGAACTGACGGCGTCGCCCACTCCACTTCGCGCGCGCAGCGCAAACTGAATCTCGACCGCTGAGGAAGTAGGTAACCCGAGCGCGCTGCTCACCGCATGGGGAGAGGTGTCGAACACGGCGGAATCCTCGAGAAACTGATGAAGCAGGGAACCGATGCGCGCTGCTCGCCGCGGGCGGAATGTAGAACGCGCCAGAATCCTCAAGCCACGGGCGAACCGAGCGACGAGGCGCGGGGCGGAATCGCGACAGCCCGCCTCCCTCCACGAATGGTGGCGGAGGAGCGGATTGCGAACTGGCGACGGGAATGGCGGAGGGAGCGAGGAGGGGAAACTGAAGAAGAAGAAGTCGGGGAGAAAAAGTGGAGCAGTTTTGGACCAGGTGGGGCTTGGATCGGACCGGGGGCGCGCGGTGCGGGGCGGTTGCTTGCTGGTTCGAACCGGAGGCACGCGGAGCGGCAGTTGCCTGGCTGGCTCGGTCGGTTGGGTGCACCGGTTGGTTGGGTCGGCCGGACCAGGGCGCGCCGGGAGGGTTGGGTGCATTTCCTATATAAGATGCACCCATGTGTAGTATATACCTTTAGTGTATATATATATATATGTGTGTGAACTGTACAAATATATGCATATTTCTAGCAGTAAGAAGAGTTACAGTATATATCGCGATACGAGCAATAATTATTGCGAAACTGACGTCCAAAAGAGCAAAACAGCCCAATAAATGTCGATACCGAACAGCTTTCTGATCGCCTCCTTGAGCCCCAACCAGACAAACAAGTGGAGACCTGGCTTGGCCTCTCCCCCACCTCTACAAAAACGTGGGGATTAACAAGGACCCCTCAAGGAGGCATGGACCTCCAATGGCGACCCTGCCGACCTCCCCCTTCTTCTACCCTGATATGTCCACGCATATACATATATATATCGCCGAATAGTGTGGACTGTCTCCCCCCATGCTTCGTCTCTCCTCTTTAGCTCCTTCCTCCTCTCACTTGCAATTGGAATTCTTGTTGCAAGTACAGCACAATGATCTGCTATATGCTGTGGTGGTTGGTGGCATGCTGCGTCCTGCTCCTCTTGTACGGTGTTCGGCTCCGGTCCGGCTGGACCCATGGCCACGGGCCGAGAAGCTACCCTCTGATCGGGTGCCTCGTCGCCTTCTACCAGAACCGGTGGCGGCTGCTGGACTGGTATACCGAGCTGCTGGCGGCGTCACCAACGCAGACGATCGTGGTGGACCGGCTGGGCGCGCGGCGGACGGTGGTGACCGCGAACCCGGTGAACGTGGAGCACATCCTCAAGGGCAACTTCGGCAATTATCCCAAAGGGAAGCCCTTCACTGGCATCCTCGGGGACCTGCTTGGTACCGGGATCTTCAACGTCGACGGCGAGCTATGGTACGCCCAGCGGAAGCTGGTGAGCCACGAGTTCTCGGCGCGCGCGCTCCGGGAGCTGGAGTTCGCCGTGCTCGAGGACGAGGCCCGGGAACGCCTCGTGCCGGCGCTGGGCCACGCCGCCGCCCGCGGCGACGCCGTGGACATGCAGGACCTGCTCCGCCGCTTCTCCTTCGACGTCATCTGCCGGGTGTCTCTCGGCGTTGACCCCGGCTGCCTCGACCCGGCATTGCAGGCGCCGAGGTTGGCGGCGGCGTTCGACGCCGCCGCTGGGATCATCGCCAGGCGTGGCGCCGCGCCGGTGGCCGCCGTGTGGAAGCTCAAGCGTGCTCTGAACGTCGGATCGGAACGCCGCCTGCGCGAGGAGATCAGGATCATCCACGAGGCCGTCATGGACCTCATCCACATCCGCAAGAAGGAGCTCGCCCTGGTCAACGACGGGCGGCGGAGCGACCTCCTGTCGCGGATGATGGAATGCGGGTACCCCGACGAGGCGATCCGCGACATGGTGATCAGCTTCATCATGGCGGGCCGCGACACGACGTCGTCGGCGCTGACGTGGTTCTTCTGGCTGCTCACCCGCCACCGCGACGTCGAGCTAGAGGTCCTCCGTGAGGTCGCCGGCGGCAGCGCGGGTCACCAAGCAGCCGGCGGGCAGGGCCGGATGCGCCTGCTCCACGCCGCGCTGTGCGAGACGATGCGGTTGTACCCACCGGTGGCGTGGGACTCGAAGCACGCGGCGGCGGGGGACGTGCTCCCTGACGGCACCCGTGTCGAGCGCGGTGACCGCGTCACCTACTTCCAGTACGGCATGGGGAGGATGGAGTCCATCTGGGGCGCCGACGCCGCCGAGTTCAGCCCGCAGCGCTGGCTCTCCCTGCCGGAGGACGGCGCGCTACCGGCCGCCGTCGCCGGCGTGTCGCCGTTCAAGTACCCTGTGTTCCAGGCCGGGCCACGGACGTGCCTCGGCAAGGAGATGGCCTTCGTGCAGATGAAGTTTGTGGCAAGCACCGTGCTCCGGCGGTTTGAGCTCGCCCCCGTCGACGAGGGCCGCGTGCCGGTGTTCCTGCCGCTGATGACGGCGCACATGGCCGGCGGGCTCAACGTGACGGTGAGGAGCAGAGGGGATCAGCAGGCCGCTGCGGCAGGCGGCAGCACACCCATTGCCGCTGCTGCGAATTGATGGAGCACTCAATTCCAACCATCCATTAATTTAACCCTCTTGTAAGTACGAGCCAATTAAAATCAGGATTGATTAGTTCACAAACATATACAAAAATCCTGGGGATTGTTGTTATTGCTGCCTACAGATAGTGTACACTTTGTACCATATCATCATCATGATCATCATATATGAAAGAGATATACAACAAACATACAAATTTTCATATATCCAGCAAAGATACGCCCACAAGCCATTTTGTTCACATAAATCTTATTATCTCTATAAATATATACATATATATCGTCCACATCATGAGTCGGATGGGTTGGATCAACCTCGACAAGCCGCAACAAGTCACCTTTTCCGTCGCATGAAATTTGCTGTAGAATTAAGACACCAATTTTTCTCCCCCACAAACCAGCTATATTATTACTTCACTGCACCAGAAGGTCATCAGAAATTCTCAGATACATACAAACTAAACGTGATCTACAATTGTTTGTATTGATATGTCGCGAGCCTTGAGAGATCTATTTCACCTAATACTACTATCTGTCTGGGAGAGTTGACCTTTCCACGCCATGTTTTTGGCCATGTGCGCGCAATTGCAAGAACTGCATGCGCTGCCATGGCAGCAGGCATGATGTGAGCTCCGGAAAGTTGATGGGCCTGTTTGCTAAGAATGATTATGGGAGTAATTAAGGGGGTTAGTTGAAGGATGGAGGTGCCCCACCATGAAAGTTAGCCGTCGCCGTTGCAAGAACCGCAAGCCACACGTTGTGGAAACCGGGGACGACGCATCACGGGGGTGGGAGAGGGCACGTAGCGAAAGGTTCCATGAAAGTTAATTTGCCCCGTTCCATGCCTTGACGTTGCTAGGAATAGAAAATTGGTGCTTCCGCGTTTGTTCCATGATGCATCATGGACCACGTGCAGAATATAGAGCCAACTGCTGCATCGCCATCGCAATCCCGGTGTGCCTTAGCTTGCCGCCACACGGAACTGCATACAGCTAGGTCATGCGTCTGATGCTGTCAATAAGCATGTGGAGGACTTATTTTTGGTCTTCTGTTTATGAGTTGAGGATGGACTTTGCATTGCGAGGATGGACTTTGCATTGCGAGGTTCTTCAAATTAGCGCGCGCTTCGGATCTACGATTTAATGGAGAAGATGGTTTATTGTCTTGGAGAGTTTTTCCCCAACAAAGGCTGTAGAACGTCTACTTCACGAATAGAAGCCGAGAGCGGTCCCCTCCGACATAGAAACTTCAAATGATAGGCCTCAGCCTAAAGGTTTGCTGCAAACTTTGTTTTGCACCGTGGTTTTCTGTCACCTGATTTTTCCACATTTTCTCTCCACATCATTTTCTCTTGGCTTCCCACTCCACATGCTTTACACTCCAAGCACTAACCTTTTCTTTCTTGCCACCCTCCTACTTGTTTTTTAAAACAATGCTGATACACACATTCTGTTTTTTAGATAATATATACATGTTATGTTAATAGATCAATGAAATTCGGGCTTGAGCTCTCAGTGGGAACAAATGTAAATACATCAATAAAAAGTTCATAATCGATGTGCACATCGCCTAAAATGAGGCAAAATTATGTTTATTTGCGGGCACATGCACTGTTTGAATCTCGAACCTAAATGGATGTTCCATGATATGGAACATTATTTAGCTTAGCTCCGCGCAATTGGCACCGCTCTCTTCCTACCTCTTGCTCCTGCATGCTGTGCCCTCAATATCAACTCTGTCAATCCTAGCGCGTAGAGCCACATCGAATCCCTTTTGCTCTCTTGCATAAGATAGAGAGATAAGAGCGACAATGCCTGGAATCCATCCACAGATCGATAGCAAATTGATCAGAACGACGCTAAGGTGCAGTGCCAAAAATCCAAAAGGAGATGCGGGGACCGTGCGCTGCTCACAGGAGATACCAATTTTTGCCAGTAGTGATGTTGGGGAATGGAGCTGGCCATAGGCAACATGTGTGCTTACTGTTGGACCGCATTGCAAAGTTCTTGCGGAGAGGATCTGTTGTGGCTTGCCCGCTTCACCTTGACCTTGAGCACCAGATGCAGTGTCCAATGCAAGGACCAGTGATGGAATTCGAGTTAGACGGTGCCCAAAGATTAAAAACCCACTATAATTTTTTTATGGATGTAACTAATCAAACTTCCGAATTATTACAAGGGCGTAAAATGGACACAAATTTACTACCAGATCTATAAATTGAAGTTCTACTTCTAACCACCCAGTATTTATATATGTCGGGCGAAAAAAATCGAAGTGGATGTATAGAAAAGATTGCAATTTCTTGTACAGTTCTCTTGTCCCTAGTACAACGCGGCGATTAGTTTATCTGAAGATGTATGCTCGTCAGATCGTTGGAGGAGAGAACCGTGTGATCTCCATCGATCCCCAGGTTTGCAGGCTTGGCTGATTGCCTCATTTTCTAATCGTCTGCATTAGTCTAGCGTTGGGCAGTGGACTTGGCACACATCGTAGGTCAACTTTATTGCTAGTCTGCAGGAACCAATGTGCTGCAAATGAAACCGACTTTCTGAATAATGTATTCTCTGATGACCAGTTTTTACAGCAACAACCTGATCTGATGCATCATGGACCACGTGCAGAATGTATACATCCCAACGACATCTCAGTCCCAATCCCGATGGAACGCTTTCACACGGAACTGCTACCATTATGCGCGCGTATGATGTGTGTGTACGGTGTAATTAGTTGGCGTCTTAGCAAGAAGGAGGTGCACTGCACGGAAAATTAGTCTTTTTTGACTAGGAAATCGTTAGCGTCAATTAAGAGCAACTCCAACAGCTTATGTATAATTCTAGCTAAATTTAGAGATTTAGAAGGACTTTAAAAAATACAAAACTTCATAAATGATGATGTAAACCAACCGCCTCTCCAAATCCCCCATCGTTGTGGCCCCACCTATCAGCATAAAATGGGCCCTACTTGTCATAATCTATCTTTTACCTTCTTCCTGGCTCCTCATCCCCTTCACGCATCACATGCACGGAGGGAGATCTCGCCCGGCCGGAGGCAAGGCCCCGTCGGCGCTCGGCGGAGCGAATCCTGCCGCTGACAAGCGCTGATGTGCAGGACGCAAATGATTTTCTAACCGGCCATTGCTCGCGCGCCACGCAAAGATGAGGCAACGGCGACGCCCCCGTCCCTACGCCTGCAGTGCGGTCGCCGTCCGATTCCCCGTTTCGGCAACTCCAGTGGCCACGACGGAGCTCGGATCGCCTGGCTTGCGGCGCAATCTTGGGAGGAGCTCCCCTGGCCAGCGTCACGACCCCGCGGAGGAGCTCGCCATCACGGTCGGCGGCGCGGCCCGATCCCGGGAGGAGCTCGCCTGGCCAGCATCGTGGCCCCGCGGAGGAGCTCGACCTCGCGGCCCCGACCAACAGCGCAACCCCGCGGGAGGAGCTCGACCTCGCGGGTTCGACCAGCGGCGTGATCCGCGGAGGAGCTCGACCTCGAGGCCCGGGCTGGTGGCACAACCCCGTGGAGGAGCTCAGACTCGGACGGCAGCGTGCGCCGAGTCTGGCCGCCTCTCGCGTCTCTTCTCCGCCGCCACAGCCACCTCTAGGTCCGCGCCAACAGCCCGCGGCCCGCCAACGTCGTCCAAGCGCGCACCGGGGGGAGCAGGTGCGGTAGGAGCAGACAGGCTCCGGCGGTCCCTCCCTTAGCGCGTGGGAGAGGAGGGATCGATTTCGCGCGGAGCGGCGGAGGCAGTGGTGGGAGGCATCGATTTGCGCGGGATTGGCGAGATTGCGAGGCGGATGGCCTCGTCAAAGTTCGCGAGCGGACGGGACGGAATTGCGAGCGAGATCGCGAGGGAAGAGTTTACCGAGGCTGTTGGAACGAGTTTTTGCTGGGTCTTTTTATTTTTTTTACAGGTGAAAATTGATTTAGAGAAGCTGTTGGAGTTGCTCTAAGCATGCTTTTCCAATCAGAGTGAGAGATGTGTGAGTATATATGAGTGGATTGGTACTTAATTACTATACATTGCACTGCTCATGTCACTTTTAAGATTGAAAAATAATGACCACTTTGCTCTAATATGTAGGTGCACCATAAATGTCCACTTCATCTAGAAACTAAAAACAGTCCACCACTACTCCAACCTAGTAGAGATTTATAAGGATGGACCTCACCACCTAAAGGTTTTACAAAGTAGTTTTGCGTACTACTCACTCCGTCCTAGAATATAGCTTCGTTTAGATTTTGTCAAAGTCAAACTTTCTCAACTTTGATCAACAATAACTTTGAAAAATAATTTATTTTAAATAGAAAAATTACATATTTTTATAGCTGATTTCATGGTAAATCTACCAATATCATTTTTTGTTATTAGCATTTATGATTATTTTGTTGTTCACGACCAAAGTTGAAAAGATTGAATTTGACAATGTCTAAATGAAGCTATATTTTGGGACGGAGTGAGTAGTCTTCTATATGAGAACCTGTGTGGTTCGAGGACCGGTGGATGGTCGCTTCCTGGTGTGATGAGTGATTGACAACGTTGTGTGGACTGACTCTTGGCTAAGTATTGCAGGTGCAAGCTGCGGCTTGATTGGTGCTAGTGCAGGTGAAGAACAAGCGCGAAAGGTCGATGCTGATGAGGCCTCCGGGTGTGGAGCAGACAAATAGGCTTGGTTTGAGGGACCCGGTGGCCAGTGGGATCAAGTGCGGGTCGCATGGTGGCATGAACAGCAAGACGAAGTCATGGACGGTTTCTTGGTTGAGCCTCGAAACCAAGGTTGAGCCGAGACGACGTGAGGGCCAAGTCATGAGTGGAGATTGGCGCGAGGCCACACCAAGTCTGCGGGGTTTCCAGTGGTTCACCACAAAACCACTAGGTTCCTTGGTTGATCCACAAAGCCAAGACCGATGACTGAAGCACAGCAGCACTAGGCCGGTCTGACTGGTGGGTCGGACCGGTCTGACCGTTGTGCGACGATGGCTTCCGGAGACTTCAAAGCGGAGGACACACGTCGGGATCGCAAGGCTTGCGTCCAGGCTAAGCAGGTTGCGGTCGCTGGGCATCCGTCCGATGGTGCTACGACGAAGATTCCCAAAGTACCACTCGGGGGTGTGTATCTTAGTATTATGTATTAGGGGTAGTTTCATCTTTCGGTTGCCTCCATATAACCCAAGTGGTGAGATGATGACAGCCATCTCTTGGAACCCTAGCTCATTTGCTTTTGCTATTTTCCATAGAATTTTCTAGGACTAGCTTGAGAGCTTCATGGTGAGATCTTTAGAGAGGGACAGATGATTGGGAGGCAAGCTAGACCTTGTATGAATCTTTCATGGCATGTATAGAAGATTCAATGTGATTCCTCAAGGTCTTTTGTTGTCTCTCCCGTTTTCCTTTTTTGGTGATTTTCGGAGCCTTTTCTTGGGGATTTTCTTGTGGTGGATTTGAGGCCTCTCCTTTGCGGTTTTGGTTGGGGATGTATGCATGAACCCTTCGTGGTTCTTTTCCTTGTGATACCCCTCTCAAATCCGTGGGAAAAGGTTGTGCGTTTTCTTAGGTTTCAAAAAAGTGGTGTTCTTAGTGGAAATCCTTTGATTCCTCTTAATTTAGCAAGTTTTGGTGGACCAAATTATAGCTATGGGATGCCCATGAGGTACTCCTAGTATCCCCAAAGTCTTGTGCGAATCTATGGAGCGAATCGGGAGATCGGGAAGGTTGTTTGGAAGGGTTGACCCGCGGCTCGTTGTTCATCCTGAACACCCAGGATCTGACCGGTCTGACCAGTGCTCTACACCGGTCTGACCGGTGCGACCCCTGTTGGGTTTTGGCTCGGGTGAACGTCTCGGAGTGTCGTTTAGTCTCTAGGCTTGCTGCTGTTTTGAGTTTGGTGCTGTTTGGAGCTCGGGAGTTGTTTTCTTGGATTTGGGGTTTCCAGGCTTGGACCGGTCTAACCGGTGTGGAGCTTCCCTGTGGAAATTGTCAAGTCATGCTCGGGTGAACCGGCTGGGGGTCTCTGGTGACCCGGTGTGTCTCTGGAGGGTGTCGGGTGATCCAACAGTGCTGTCCGAGTGATCTTGCCAGGACCGGTCTGACCGGTGGTGGTGACCGGTTTGAACGGTGTGGTCTGAGTGCTGCTCGAGTTGTTTGTTCCACTGCTTTCTCGAGTTGGTTAGGTGGTTGTTTGTTCCTAAGATCAGTAGCACTTCAGTGGCTACGTGGTTCTTGGCAAACTTGGATAGTTTGAGTCGGAGAAATGTTTTGGGCTAGCCGTGTTCATCTTGTTGGAGAAGGCATCTCCCTCGAGAAGAATTTTATTTGGCTCCCATTCACTCCCCTCCTCTCTGGTTCGCTATTCCGGTCCTTCAAGTGGTATCAGAGCCGGTTACGGGTCTTTCGGGACTCTAACCAGTCTAAGATCCAAAGATGGCGTACCAGTAACGGGGATCGGGCCCTCCGCACTTCGATGGAAAGAACTACCAGATGTGGTAGAGGCGGATGGCTGCTTTTCTCCATGGCAAGGGTCAGATCCTTTGGGACGTTATGGTGAACACAACTTATGTTCATCTGATTAACTTCCTTGCTCCACGATCGAGGGATATGCACGACGCCAACAACAAGGCGGTCGACTACTTGTTTCGCGCTCTCTGTCAATCCTAATTCGATCGGGTTCAGACAGAGGATTTGGCTTCTAGGATGTGGGAGCAACTCAAGAATGCTCACGCTGGGAACAGTCAGGTTCAAGCTCAGTTGTTTGCGAGTTACCGGAGAGAGTATGAGAACTTCACTCATCTCCCCGGTGAGTCCATAGACACGATGTTCCAGCGGTTCATGGTGATTGTGAACAACATGAGGGCCAATGTGACCGTGCTCCCATACGATGATCATGACAGAGCTGTGAAGCTCTTTCACTCGTTGGATTGTACTATTTAGGGCGAAAAGGTCGAGGTCATCCTGGAGTAAGAGAAGTATAAGGCTCTAACAGTAGAAGAGCTGTTCTCTAAGCTCAAGTCGGCTGAGGTGGACTGTGGTGTGACAGCCAAGATTGAGGGCCCGACTGACTCACCTAGTCTCGCTCTCATCGGTGGCTCAGGTGCTAAGTCTAACGGTAACCCATCCACCAGGACGTACTCTCTGTCTTCCTTGATGTCTTTGCCAGATGAGGAGTTTGACATGCTTGGAGAGGACGAGCTGGCACTACTGACCAGGAGGTTCGAGAGGATGCACGATAACCGGGTGAACACAAGGAGGAACTCACAGACATGCTTTCAGTGTGGCAAGCTAGGACACTTCGTCACCGACTGTCCGGAGAAGATGTAGAACAAGGACAACTACAAGTACCGGTCGAGGACGGAGAACAAGCACCGGTCGACGCGCGATCACAAGCACAAGCACAAGAATAAGGACGAGTGGAGATCGAGGAAGAAGGACGACCATGGCAAGAAAGCCGTAGCGATGGTCGAGGCGAGCGACATCAACTCCAGCTCCGCCTACTCTACCTCGAGCTCGAGTAGCAGTGAAGATGAAGGTGATCGGTGCAAGAGCAAGAAGGGGTCCAAGAACCTGAGCGGGTTGAGCTGCTTCGCGCGAGACGGCTTCTACAGCATGGCACACAGCTCTGACAGCAAGAAGAGCCAGAAGGACTACTCGGACTCCGACTCTGAGGATGAGTTACATGATGAACTCTCTTTCATGCGTTAGGAGAATAAGGAGCTAGAAAAATTGCTTGATAAGGAAGTGAGGAAAGAGCTTAGGGCCTCGCTTGAAGATGCTAGGAATAGGGTGGCTGAGCTAGAAACACAGAACCTTGATGCTAAGCTTGAGATAGATTCGCTTAAGGCTTCACCTATTGTTTCTAATGAGGTTGATTGTGTTCATTGCTCTGTTTTCCTAGCTGATTTTACTACTCTTATGGAAAAGCATGCCTCCAAGTGTGAGGAACTAGATGTGCTTAGAGTTGAGCTGGCTAAGCTGCAGTCTAGGCCTACTTTGCTTAGTGCTTGCACATCTTGTCCTGTGTTGCATGAAAAGCTTGCTGAGTCTCATTCTCGCATCGTTTCGCTTGAGGCTCAATTGAAATCTCCTGTTGCTACTTCATGCTCTACTTGTGAAGTGCATGCTGTGAAAAATCTGGAATTTGCACATTATGTTGATCGTTTGCAGGATGACAATGATGAGTTGAGAAAAATGATGGGTTGGTTGCCGGGTCATGAGCCTCAGCTTAGGATGATGATAGAGGCATACAAGCGCTATGATGGGCAAGCGCTTGGGTCAGATAAGATTGGAGAGTGTAGTGGTGAGGGAGGAGAGAAGATTGGTGATATCCAAACTCCACCAAAAACCTTCCACAAAAATGCCTATGCTCCTAAGCCAAACCAATTCAGAAACAGACTTGACACAACCCCAGATCCACCAGTGTTTCCTCTCCAAACAAATTATTTCCAAAAACCCATCAAGTTCAAGAGTGACATGGGAAATAAGTTCTTTGGGCAAAAGGGAGAGAAACCAAGTGAGAAGAAACCAAAAGAGAAGCCTAGTGAGGAACCAAAACCAAAGCCCAAGCCAAAATCGATCTGGTTCCGTTGTGATTATTGTAGGAGAGATGGTCACAAGGATGAGTTTTGCTTCAAGAGGAAGCGAGAGGAGAGAATGGCTAAGGAGTGGGCAAACAAGGACAGGTACCACCCTTCTCATGGTGAGCCTCGTATGCCACTGCCCAGGGCAAAGGCCATTGTGCGTACGGTTCCGGCTTGGGGAGATAGGAAAGCTACACGTGGTGTTGCTGTCCGAGCACCACCGGTCAGACCGGTGCTGGTCTGGGTGCTGGACAATTTGGTTTTCGTGCTCGCGATGATGCTCGGTTCAGTTCTTTTGGTCGTGGTACTAGTGGTTGGCGTGGTGAGTCTGGTGGTGTTGAGTTTGCTAGACGTTCTCCTCCTCGTAGTCGATATGAGTCCGGGAGAGGTCGCAGTTTTGAGTCTCAAAGGAGCTACGGTCCATGGTCTTCATTTCATGGCTTTCGTGCTCCTCCAGCGAGACAGGAGTGGTTTCCCCGTGGTGGTTTCAGTTTTGGTAGAGATTGTTGGATGGATTCGAGGTTTGATGCTCGTGGTAGGATGGATTCCCATTTTGATAGGAATGGTAGGATGGATCGTGCTAACCCCACTTTGGAGCAGATGGCTCAGCACTGGTTTTACTCTTTTCGTACTAACCCCAGTGTTGAGTCGTTTGCTCATTCACATGCTCGTTTTTGAATTTCAGGTGGGAAGCTTGGGGAATGTTTGGTTGATCGACTCCGGTTGCTCAAGGCATATGACCGGAGATAAGGGGTGGTTCTCCAGCCTCACCCCGGTGGTGTCAAAGTCATACATCACCTTTGAGGATAATGGGGACATACATCACCTTTGGGCGTGTACTTTCAGAAGGTGAAGTGAGGGTAAGTGACAAAGTGGTGCTGAAGCGTGTTGCCTTGGTCAAGTCGCTCGGATTTAACTTGCTTTCGGTTTCTCAGTTTCTTGATGAAGGTTTTGAAGTGTTGTTTAAGTCTGGTGGTTCTCGGATACTTGATGCTCGAGGTGACCTTGTCTGTGTGGTCGTTCCCGAGGGTCAAATATTCCGAGCGGATTTCTCTCAGAGTTTGGGTGTTGCTAGGTGTTTCGTGGCTGGTTCTTCGGGTGAGTTGTGGGAGTGGCATAGGAGGTTGGGTCACTTGAGCTTTGACCTTTTGTCACACTTGAGTGGACTTAACTTGGTCCGAGGATTGCCCCGGTTGAAGTTCGAGAAGGATTTGGTGTGTATGCCATGAAGGCATGCTAAGATGGTAGCAGCTTCCCATCCACCCCTCACCGATGTGATGACGGAGCGTCCATGAGAGCTGCTCCATATGGACCTTGTTGGCCCAGCTCGTGTGCGATCTGTGGGTGGGAAGTGGTACGTCCTGGTTGTGGTGGATGACTACTCTCGGTATACCTGGGTTTTCTTTTTGGAGGAAAAGGGGGAGATGTTTGGTTTTGTTCGAGATCTTGTCTTGAGGTTGAAGAACGAGAGGCGCGGAGGTGCCATACGGGTAGTGACAATGGTTCGGAATTTAAAAACTCTCACTTCGAAACCTTTTGCCATGACTTCGGTCTTGAACACCAGTTTTCGAGTCCGTATACGCCTCCTCAGAACGGTGTGGTGGCAAGGAAGAATAGAACCTTGTGTGAGATGGCTCGGATGATGCTCGATGAGCATAGGACTCCGAGGAGATTCTGGGCTAAGGCGGTCAATACCGCGTGCTATGTGTCAAACAAGATTTTTCTCCGGGTCCGTAAGAAGAAAACTTGTTACGAGTTGATGCACTGTCGTACCCCCAAGGTGAGTCACTTTCACGTCTTTGGCTGCAAATGCTTCATTCTTAAGAAAGGAAAGAGTTTAGACAAGTTCAAGGCTAGGTCTATCGATGGCATTTTCTTTGGTTATGCGACTCATTCTAGAGCCTTTCGGGTGCTCAATCTTGAAACTAACCAAATTGAGGAGACTTGCGAGTTACCTTCGACGAGACACAACCACGTAGTTCGCTTGTTTTTGAGTGTGCAGGTGATGAGGAACTTGGTGAGGAGATATTCAAGGATGAGGTGCAGCAGCAAGGAGATGAGGAAGATGGTGGTGTGGCGCCCGCGGCTGAGCATGTACATACTACTTCGACTACGATCGAGGACGGGCCTTCTCCCACACCTACGACGACGTGCTGAGATCGAGAGGAAGCTATTACTGAGGGGGAGGTGGCTTCGAGGTGAGAAGCTCCCCGGCGAGTACAAGTGGATCACCCAGCTTCAACGATCATCGGGAACATCAACGAACGAACTACACGGTCGAGGTTTCGAAATGACTCTCACTTTGCCCATGCTGCTTTTGTTGATACTTTTGAGCCCAAAGACATTGGACACACGCTTTCTAGTTGCAATTGGGTAAACTCAATGCATGAGGAGTTGGAGAATTTCGAGAGAAACCAAGTTTGGGAGTTAGTAGAGCCTCCACCGGGTTGTAAGCCGATTGGGACAAAATGGGTGTGGAAAAACAAATAGGGAGAGAAAGGTGAAGTAGTGAGAAACAAATCGAGGTTGGTTGCTCAGGGTTACACACAAAAAGAGGGGATAGACTACGAGGAGACATTTGCTCCTGTAGCCCGTTTGGAGGCGATTAGGATCCTTATAGCCTTCTCTGTGGCTAAAGTGTTCAGATTGTACCAAATGGATGTGAAGAGTGCATTCCTGAATGGTGTGTTAGAGGAAGAAGTGTATGTGAGGCAACCACCAGGGTTTGAGAGTGAGAAGTACCCCCACAGGCTGTACAAGTTGAGGAAGGCGTTGTATGGGCTGAAGCAGACGCCTAGAGCTTGGTATGGTAGGTTGAGGGGGTTCCTGTTTGAGAGAGGCTTTGAGATGGAGAAGGTAGATCAGACCTTGTTTCTCCTCAAGCAGGGCAAGGACATCCTAATTGTTCAGGTGTACGTGGATGATATTATCTTTGGTGGCACGTCTAACTCTTTCGTTGCAAGGTTTACAGAAGACATGAGCATGATGGACAGTTGCAGTTCTTCCTCAGCCTCCAGATCAAGTAGTCGAAGGAAGGAACATATGTGCACCAAGCCAAGTACACCAAGGACATTGTGAGGAAGTTCAAGATGGAGGACTCCAAGGCAATGACGACACCGATGAGTACGACTACAACCCTGGATGCAGACGAGGAAGGTGAACACGTGGACCAGAAGGAGTACCAGATCATGATCGGCTCCCTCCTGTACCTGACGGCAACGAGGCCGGACATCCAATTCTCGGTATGTTTGTGCGCTCGCTTTCAAGCGTCTCCATGGACTTCGCATCGGCAAGCAGTCAAATGCATCTTCAGGTATTTGCGATACACTCCCGACTTCGGCCTTTGGTACTCCGCGTCTTCTTCTTTGGAGCTTCACGGTTTTTCAGACGCGGATTTTGCCTGGTGTCGATTGGATAGGAAGTCCACTTTTGGGACTTGCCAGTTCTTGGGTTCTTCTTTGGTGTCTTGGTCTTCCCGCAAACAGTCGAGTGTTGCTCAATCTACTACCAAAGTCGAGTATGTTGCCACAGCTAGTTGTTGCTCTCAGCTCCTTTGGATCACATACACCATGAGTGACTTTGGTGAGGAGTATACCCATGTTCCACTTCTATATATGCGATAGCACGAGTGCCATTAGTGTTGCAAAGAACCCAGTACTTCATTCCAAAACCAAGCATATAGAAGTGAGATACCATTTTCTGAGAGACAACGTTGAGAAAGGAAAAATAGCTTTGATCCATTTGCCCACACAAAACCAACTAGCGGATATTTTCACCAAGCCCCTAGATCAAGCAACTTTCACCCGTTTGCGGGGAGAACTTGGTGTGTGTTTCTTTTTTTGAGTTGGTGGTGGGAGCTCCTTGTGTAGCATATGTATAGCTTTCCTTTTGTGCATTCTTGCATTTTGCATTGCATATGTATCATGATGTATAGGCATCTTTGTATCTTAGGTTGCATGTATTTTGTATCGTATGCATTTTGTAGAAAAAACTTCCCTCATATACATTGTTCACCATGATGTGGTATATATGATATTGTGAGCTAGTTTGGTATGATGTGGTTTAGTTTGGTCTAGCTCTTGATGATCTTGCTTTATATCCATGGTTGATGGCTATGCTTTTGAAAAATGCTAGTTGTAAGTCCCTTTGTGAGTAAATGCCTTTATATGATCTTGACATGTTTGAGTGGCTTAGTTATGCTTAATTTGTGCCTGGATGGTTTATCTTGATCATATGGGGCCAAATGTCTATTTATCATCATGAATGTTTAGCCCACTTGCTTATCTTGTGGAGGGGCATAAGTTTCTTTTTGCCGCAAAGGCATTTCATGTACCATGTATAAATCTGAAAATGGTAAATTGCTTGGAAAATATGCACCCATGTCATTTGTGCTTATTTAAATTGCTTTTGGGTGCTAAACCGTTGCATGATGCCTACCATTGAGAAGTCTCATAAACAGAAGTAGGCACTTGGCTCGGTGGCTTGTGGGTGTTTATGTTGATCTTGTGCTTAGAATGGTTTTCATAGCATGAAGGTTGTGTGACCATGTCACTTTGGCATGTTTTCCTCATATTTAGGACTTTGCTCATGAGAGGGAAATTTTTTCGAAAAATACTCGTTTTGGTCTTAGCTTTATCCAATGGTTGTGAAACTTGGCGATCTTGTAGCTTATGTTCATACGAAGCTATAGAGTATCTAACTTGCTCATTTGGACATGTGTAGCATCTTGTGGTGAATTTTGTCTATTTGAGAAGCTCTAGGTTGAAATTTTCCTAATTTTGGCTTGATTCATGCATTGGCAACAAGGGGGAGATGGTTGTAAAGAAAAAGTGCTTCTGGATGCATTTAGAGGGTTTTCAAGTGGTTTCGTGCCATTTTTGGGCTCTGTTGCTCACCGGTCTGACCGATCGAGGTCTCCGGTCTGACCGGTCAGGGTGCTGGTCCTGTTCAGATGTTGGGCACCGGTCTGACCGGTGCAGTGGACCGGTCTGACCGGTCAGAGCCGAGCTGGTGCAGCTGCTCTGTTCATAAGGTGTTTTGGCATGCATGTGTCAGGGGGAGTTGCATTGGTTCAGGGGGAGCTTGCATGTGTGTAGGGGGAGCTCTTGTGTGTTTTCGAGCTTTGCTTTGGTGGTTTGCGCTCTTTGCTTGAGCTTGTTTTTGTTTCGGTTGTGTTGAGCCGTTGCCCTTGCCTAAGGGGACCGAGACTTTCCTCTTTCAAGTGATCTTGTTCTTTGCCTTTGGTTGGCTTCAGATCGCTTGTTTGAGTTTCTATGTTCATTTTTTTCTTTTTCCTTTTCTCATTAGTTACCAAATGTGTGTGTTGTCAATGCACTCATCAAGGGGGATATTGAGAGCCTGTGTGGTTCGAGGACCGGTGGATGGTTGCTTCCTGATGTGATGAGTGATTGACAACATTGTGTGGACTGACTCTTGGCCAAGTATTGCAGGTGCAGGCTGCTGCTTGATTGGTGCTGGTGCAGGTGAAGAACAAGCGCGAAAGGTCGATGTCGGTGAGGCCTCCAGGTGTGGAGCAGACAAGTAGGCTTGGTTCGAGGGACCCGGTGTCCAGCGGGATCAAGTGCGGGTCGCATGGTGGCAAAAACAGCAAGAGGAAGTCATGGACGGTTTCTTGGTTGAGCCTCAAAACCAAGGTCGAGCCGAGATGGCGTGGGGGCCAAATCATGAGTGGAGATTGGCGCGAGGTTTCTAGTTGTTCACCACAAAACCACTGGGTTCCTTGGTTGATCCACAAAGCCAAGACCGAAGACCGAAGCGCAGCAGCACTAGGCCGGTCTGACCGGTGGGGAGCACCGGTCTGACCGGTGTGTGACGACGGCTTCCGGAGACTTCGAAATGGAGGACACACGTCGAGATTGCAAGGCTTGCATCGAGGCTAAGTAGGTTGTGGTCGACGGGCATCCGTCCGATGGTGCTACGACAAAGATTCCCAAAATGCCCCTCGGGGGTGTGTATCTTAGTATTATGTATTAGGGGTACTTTCGTCTTTCAGTTGCCTCCATATAACCCAAGTGGTGAGTGGATGGCAGCCATCTCTTGGAACCCTAGCTCATTTGCTTTTGCTATTTTCCCTTCCTATTTTCCTTAGGATTTTCTAGGACTAGCTTGAGAGCTTCATGGTGAGATCTTTAGAGAGGGATGGATGATTGGGAGGCAAGCTAGACCTTGTATGGATCTTTCATGGTATGTATAGAAGAGTCAGCGTGATTCCTCAAGGTCTTTTGTTGTCTCTCTCGTTTTCCTTTTTTGGTGATTTTCCGAGCCTTTTCTTGGCGATTTTCTTGTGGTGGATTTGAGGCCTCTCCTTTTCGGTTTTGGTTGGGGATGTATGCATGAACCCTTTGTGGTTCTTTTCCTTGTGATCCCCCTATCAAATCCATGGGAAAAGGTGCTCGATTTGGGGGTTTTCTTAGGTTCTGGGAAAGTGGTGTTCTTGGTGGAAGTCCTTCGATTCTCTTGATTCAGCAAGTTTTGGTGGACCAAATCATAGCTATGGGATGCCCATGAGGTACTCCTAGTATGGCCAAAGTCTTGTGCGAATCCGTGGATCGAATCGGGAGATCGGGAAGGTTGTTTGGAAGGGTTGACCCGCGGCTCGCTGTTCATCCCCAGCACCCAGGATCTGACCGGCCTTCCCGGTGCTCTACACCGGTCTGACCGGTGTGACCCCTATTGGGTTTTGGCTCGGGTGAACGTCTTGGAGTGTCGCTTAGTCTCTAGGCTTGCTGCTGTTTTGAGTTTGGTGTTGTTTGCAGCTCGGGAGTTGTTTTCTTGTATTTGGGGTTTCCAGGCTTGGACCGGTTCGACCGGTGTGCTGTACCGGTCTGACCGGTGTGGAGCTTCCCTGTGGAAATCTACAAGTCCTGCTCGGGTGATCCGACTGGGGTCTCGGGTGACCCGGTGTGTCTCTAGAGGGTGTCGGGTGATCCAGCGGTGCTGTCTGGACCGGTCTGACTAGTGGTGGTGACCGGTCTGACTGGTGTGGTCTGAGTGCTACTCGAATTGTTTGTTCCGCTACTTTCTCGAGTTGGTTAGGTGGTTGTTTGTTCCTAAGATCAGTAGCACTTCAGTGGCTACATGGTCTTGGCAAAACTTCGGTAGTTTGAGTCGGAGAAGTGTTTTGGGCTAGCCGTGTTCTTCTTGTTGGAGAAGGCATCTCCCTCGAGAAGAATTTTATTTAGCTCCCATTCACTCCCCCCTCTCTGGTTCGCCATTCCGGTCCTTCACTATATCACCTGATTTTTTCCCCACAATGGCTTGCTCTTTGCACCATCTTCAATCCATTTCCTTCTTCCTCGTGCCTTTCTCCACTCTACTATCACCGCTCTTATTTCCATCTTCAATGTGTCGATCCGCTCCAAAACCGTATCCTTTCATATAAACACCCTTATTCCTCGTTACCGTGCATTTTCACCTCTCTTACTTTGATCACTCTCCACTTTTTTGCCCTCAGCACTGCCTCGACGTTGTCTGTACGTGCAATAGTATGGTTGCTACAGAAAGAGGAACATGTCCTAGTTCTTGCTATGTAGAAGAGGCGACAGGGCCATCCCCAGCTAAACCCGAGGCCTTGTACGAAACTAAAAAATGAGGCCTACTAGCTTGAAAAGAATCACTAACATCCAGAGAAGGATTCAAGTCATCACTATTATTGAACATCTGAGTATTTGTATTTGTGTTGCCAGGAAGACCTTCCTCAACTTCAACATTATTTTCTGAAAGATTTATAGGATCATTGTCAATATTACTGTTAACTGCTTGCCCATGTTCAGGTGTTAGATTATCAGATGACACTTGGGTAGATTTTTTTTGTAAGAAACCTATCTATAGCTCCTTTCTGAGATTGGACTAAAGCCTCTACTCTTTGTTTTTTCTGACGCTTGTCCCAACATGAATCAAATTTTCTAAACCGATTTGCAGAAGACATGGCTTCAATATGTGAACAATATTGCAATAGCTGTCTAGATGAAAAGATCAAAAGAACAAAACTTAGAGATCGACTAATTACTCCCTACAGTTTTTTGTAATTGTGACGGGCAACGAACTGAATTGAAATAAATTATGTGATTAGTATTTACCTTTAACTAGGTCTCGCACGTTGCCTGGATGTGCCATGCCAGTCGCCATTGTGGCCGTCAGGTAGGTAGCTAGATAGAGTCAAGTATAAAAATTGGGATCGCACACACGGGAAATAAAATGACGCCGGCGCCGAGGACTCGTTTTCTATTGGGCTATTGACTTGCTAAATGGGCAATGACGTTATTGATAATGGGCCAACCAGGCTGCTTTTCTTAGTTCTTGTGGCTTAGCTATATATGCGTATATGGGTAATGATCTACTACATATTTGGAGGACTATACGATTTGGAGGCCCTGATCGGTCGCTCACCGTGCACACCCGCAGGGATGGCTAGGCATTGACCATGGTGAAATATATAGCATGTTGAATTTAACTGGGCTTGGTGCGCTTATTCGAAATTAAATCTATGACAATTTATGCTAGGGAATTACAAAGAAGCTAATCCTGCATGAAAAAAAGAGAAGGATTCTAAGTTCCTATTTTGATATTGATGAGAATTGATATAACTGGTAACTTATGGTTTTGTTGCCGTTGCTACACACCCTGAGGCGACATCTAGGCTCATCCTCTCTTCTTCCTCCTGTGAGATAGGTGCCTTGCTGCTGCAGCTGCGAACTCCGGTTCCATCGTGAACACATCGTGAACATCTGCGTGCACGGAGCATTGGATCGAGGAACATCTCCACCCCGCCAATTGTATATTCTGCATGTTAGCTTCAGCCCGCCAATTGTGCTCTGCATGTTAGCTTAACCAATGTGCTTTGAGGAATATAAATGTGTGTGGGCGCGCGCACGTGTGTCAGTGTGTGTGCGCATGTGTGCTTAAATTGTGTTCGGATGAGTTTTTGTTCATGTTATTGAAGGAGAACTTGAATTCCAGACCAGTAACCCGCCCAGATGAGCATAATTAATTGATCTTGTTGCTTCTTATAGGATTGTAGTTATCCTTGAAAATTGATATTCTTAGATAGTAAGAATGTAGATCTAGGGGCTACGGCATGTTTTGTTTAGTCTAGTGTACCATTCAAACATATTAATTCCTTGTTTTATGCATAGATTTTCACTGGATCACTACTAGAGAATCGCACATATATCTCAAGCCTGTTTTTTTATTTGGATCGGGTATTTTTGGCCCCGGTACAAATAACTCTATTTGTACCGGTTGGAGGCACCAACTGGTACAAATGCCCTCTCACAAGGTCGCATCGGCGCCATCTCCCACCCACCTGGTAGAAATGCCACACATTTGTACCGGGCGGTGGCTCCGACCGGTACAAATGTGAGACTAGCACATTTGTACCGGTCGGAGCCACCGCCCAGTACAAATGTAAGCACATTTGTACCGGTTCTTGTTGTGGTCCGGTACAGGTGTGCAATGGCTATTTTTCCTTCTTCTTCCCCCTGCCCGAGCCCCCCTCCCCACTCTTCTTCTTCCTCTCTCCAACTTGAGCCCCCCCCTCCCCAATGGCGCCCTAGGGAGTTTTTGCCCGATTTGCGACGATTTCTCCACGATTTGACTCATTGAAGTAGTGTAGAGGTTAGTTACTTCATCCTACCTTCATATACGGTTGCCATTTTAAGTAATATTCTTTGTACTTAGAGTATTTAATTACATTCCCAAATGAGATAAGAATGGTGTTTTTTTTATTTAGATGCATATTGGTCTATGTTTTAATAGAAAAGAAAGTGTCATGATAGATGTATGAGATGTTGTGTGTGATGATAGATTTTTTATCGATTTATTTATTTATATTGAAAATTAGTTTACTCAATTGATTTAATCATGAGAAATTTAGTTTCCTTATTAGAAAATTAGTTTTCATCATTAGAAAATTGATATCTTTATCAGAAAAGTAGTTTCCTTATTAGAAATTTAGTATCGGGTCATTAGAAAATTGATATCTTCGATAGAAAAGTAGTTTCCTTAATACAAAATTAGTTCTCATTATATTTTCATGTATTAAGAGAAAAATAGTATTTCATAGTTTAGTCTTTAACTAGTAATTAATAATTAGGTATAATTGATATTAAATTTTAAATATCATAGTTTAGTTCTTCACATTTTTATCATAGTTTTTAATTATATGTACAAATAAGCATCCTGTGGGAGTGGGGATGGTTGTTTGGGTAGAAATTATTAAATAAAATTCCATGCATATTTTAGGTAAAACTATGGCAAGTCACTTTTTTGGTCGTGGTGGCGGCCGTCAAGGTGGCCGTGGTCCTCGTCCTCCAAGGATACACTTCACTCATGGCGTCATTAACTTGCCTAACGGTGATCGACGTCAAGGATCTGCTCCAAACATAGTAATATTCTTTCCCTCTGTAAATCAGAATTTTATTACAAGAATAATAATTTTCATTTCATAACATGTAGAATATCGATCATATGAAGTGGTTCCGACATGTTCTCAATAATATTGGTGGTACCCCTCCTGTTCTACAATGTGCGATTGTTAGTCCAAACAATACCATTCAATTAAAAATCTCATTTGACATACCTGTTCGAGGACCATTTCGCTCCTCGCTATCATCAGAACCCCCCACTCCAATGCTATCGATTGTTGAGTGGGGTAGCCCTTCACCGTTTAAGAGGACTATTGAAACGACTGCCGTTCAGAAGTGCTTAGAACAACTTAGCACTAATGGGTACTTTCTCCCAGATTACTCTTATTTTCTAATCAAGGCACTCGAGGAGGGAGAAAGTGTGACCACGGCCGCAGAGAGACTTTGTCGCCTGAATCATAATGACATGGTATAGAGCATAGAAATGTAATTGAGCATTTTTTAATTTAACTAGCTGTGCTACATTTTTTAACATTCGTATTTTTCTTAACTTTAGAATATCTTTGGGGAAACCTTTGCGGCAATGAGTTTTCATGCAATTCTAGAGCAAGCGTGCGATGGTTTGGGATTTTCTTACGTGGAACCAAATCCGGAATGCACTAGAGATGGGAAGTTCCAGGCTCATCTTTCATTTTGCTCGCCATATCAATTCAACTCTCCACTGTTTGAGATTTATGGAAGTCACTGTGACCGTTCATGTGAAGCTAAAGAGAGTGCACTAATTCATGCTCTAGCATATATTAGTGAAGTTCTGGACTTCAGGATTGGAGACTTTCAACTATATGGATTACTCGTTTAAGAAAAATGGAGGATCAGTATGAAATATGTGTTGTGCGTGGATGTACCTTATGTTAAGACTTAAGTATTGATGTACCCTTTTAATTTCTGTGGATTTGAACTTGTTGTCTTTGTTAATTAAGACTTAAGTATTGATGTACCCCTTTATTTCTATGGATTTGAACTTTTTGTGTTTGTTAAGATCGACTTAAGTATTGATGTACCCTCTTATCTCTTGAATGCTTTATTACTTGTGAGTTTTGAAATACGTGAAATCGATCCGAGATCGGGTCAACATGGTCTACAAGAGTGTCAAGGCACTATATACTATTCACAAGTCAATTTTTGTAACTATATCTTAATAAAAATAGTAACCATATCAATTTTTGTAACTTCATTAAATTTAAAATAATAATTTTACGTAGAAATATACACAAGCAAGACCAAATCATGATTACCATATTAATAACATTAGATGTTGAAGATCTGTATTGTCCTAGTCAGTCTGATCTAAATAAAATTTTCCTATCACACTGAGCTAAATATAATTCTCAGATCCCAAATAAAATGATTATGTGCTTGTCTAACATCATGGACAGGTTTGTCAAGCAAAGGATTTCATGCTTTAGCAATTACTAGATGCTCAACTAAACTGAACACTAGAATTCTAGGCAGCCACATATTCAGACATCATTAGCAGACAGCAATGATTTACCTGAGTTAGATTTCATCCTTTTCATCAACAATTATGCATCCAGCTATATCATCATGAGTGAGAGAAGCTAAGGGAGGGAGGCTGACCTGTTTTTCTTGGGAGGAGCCCGCTTCTGTAGATCTTGCGTCCGCTGCCTTCATTGATAATCTGCCTTATCAATTATTAAATCAGCACATTAAAAATTACTTATCTCGTCAACTGTAACATAGATTATTTACATACTTTGATGCAGAAGGGAGTGGTAACAAGCAGAGTACTACAAAAGACCTAGAGGACAGCAAAAATAATGTAATATCCATTTACACTTCTTTTTTTTTGTGTATTTTGCCTCTACAATTTTTTGGAACTTATCATCGACCAACTGTATGCTGCAGACTTCTTTTCATACAGAACACTCTCCTGTAAGATTCCAAAGACTAATATCCAAAATATCAGCAAGAAAACACATGGTGGATGCTATAATTGATATGGGATTAGGGGGCCTTCTTCACATGCCAGAGAGGATGACTATCAGGAAAGTAATGGTAGTCCAAGTTGCCAAAACATACCAAGTCAGCAGCCAAACATTCAAAATATGTGACCGAGATATTCCTATTTATGTAAAGGATGTCGGTGATATAGAGGGACTGCCAACTGAAGGCAATGATGTAGACAAATATATAAGGGGAAAAAAGAGCAGTGAAGCTACAACTGTGCAAACTGAATTGTTCCAGAGGTATGCTGATGCCAACAAGAAGCTCGAGCTAAGGAGGCTGGAAAACATGATTCTTGACCCCAATTGTCAAGAGGTTGACTTCAAAAGAGCTTTTGTTTTATACACAATTGGTCTTATTCTAGCACTAACTACAGTACCCACTCTCCATTATAGTTATATACATCTTGTTGAAAATGTGTCACTCATCGGGAAATTTAATTGGGGCCGATTCACCCTGAACCACTTATTAGATTGTTGTCATAGTTACATCACACAAGACGAATCCAGCCTAAAGGGCAATTTGCTTCTGCTACAGGTCAGTTCAATACGTTACAACCAACACCTACAAGTAATATTTATTTTCTATCCTACATTTTTTCTTCATTTTCATCACAGTGTTGGTACTGGGAGCGCATCATTATTGAGGGTAGCTCAGTGAAGTATAAAAATGAAATCCAACCACGGAGAGCGATGTGGAATGAAAGCACTGCAAATGCTCGAATGAATGCTTTTAAGAAGAAGGGGGTACACGGAGGAACTGTAAGTTTCCAAACATTGCATCCATAAGATGTTGTTCTCACACGCACAAACTAACTTTCTTAATTGTTTGCAGCTTATGTTGTCCTGTCACACCACTCATGAACAAAAAATTCCACCAGAAGCATCAATGTCACAAGCCAACCAGTTTGCAAACAATACACACGAGGAGTTCATGTTTAATTCACCTGCATACGAGGAGGGTGTAAATAGCCTACAAGTAAGTATGGCATCTAATAATGTGCCCAACCGCTGTGTGTGTCTATTTCCTTATTTCGTAATTATGTAGATGCACAACCTACAAGAATGGAAGGATGGAGCCGAAACAGACCTAAAACTGGAATTGAAACAGTACTATAATGAGGTGGAGTACAAACTAACCAATAGAATGACATTAGAAATTAAGGAGTTTGCGAAGTTCAAAAAAGAAATATATGCCAGGCTGCGTACTGTAGAAACTGAAAATGCACAATTTAAGGGGGAAATCAAGGTAACCTACGTGAGAGTACTCATTCTTCATTACCTATACATGCTTTATTACCTAACATCATGTCAAAAACAGAGACTCAGACAGGTAGTGCAGATACCTACCCCTAAAACTGCACAAGTTGATCAGACACATATAAATAAATCTGCAAAAGTTCAACAACCTACACCTTCTTCACCAAATGCTCAGCCGTCTACTATAACTACATCTCCAGATTTGCAGGTATTATGTCTGGACAAGTTACTTATCACTAGATCATGTCTGCTAGATTAGATACTTTGCAAATTAACAAAAAAACCAATTGCAGGATTCACCACGCAAACATTTCAGGGAGATGCTTACAATACCCGCTACAAATATCACAGCAGGGAAGCCTAATGAAGGCAACGCCTCTACACACATCAAGCGAAGGCAGCCTATTATCGAGAATGAGTACAATGCGGAACCAATTGACAGTGGTGCTGCCCTCTTCGTTTTATCATGTTACCAGCATGCTAGGGTTGTAAACATAGATGACCATTGTCTAACAGCAGGGCAGCTGCTCCCACTTGTCAAAGGCTATATAGGAGATGCAGTAATAACAACGCACAATCCTGTACTAACTCAACCTTTTATAGGTCATAAATGCCTTTGTTCATATAAGTGATGTGGAGACTGATGCGACATCATTTATATCAACGTTCGACGCAAGATTGTTACGAGATAATATGAAGGGTGAAGAACGCAAAAAAAACCAGGAAGGGAATTGCTCAGAAATGCAAAGGAAGGCATTTGGTACGTAATACTGATTTTATTTGACACTATTGCTTGGTTCGTATCTCGTGTTCTACTACAAAATTTGGAAATATTGTCAGTTTGGATTGTAGCCATGCACTCACTAGTTTACAATTCCTTTTTCTAGGTTTTTGTGCCGATGCATATTAACAGCAACCACTGGGCTCTCCTAGTGTTGAACTTCATAAAGACAGAGGTACAAATTCTAAACTCTATACCAACATTGCGAGACATAAACCAAGAAAAGGCATTGGTAAGTACGGATCCTCCGAGTTACACATACCACCTATTGAGTATTGAGCTGCAACTATAGGTTCATCAAACTTAACATGTATCCCACCATCGACTAGGTCGAAGGCATACAATCGTGCATCGATTATTCGGTCGAGAATGACTTGGTTTCATTTGCAAAACCAATTAACTTGCGCGGTTGGGAGATAGTTCCCTATGAAAACATACCACTCCAACACGACGGGTAGCCTTTCTCCTTTGTATATTAATGGTGTACTCCAATTACTTATGTTAATGTTCCGTTGTAGAAGTTCATGTGCAGCATATATAATGAAGTATATACTAGCATGGGACAGAGATCATATGGCTCAGCATTTCACACAGGTGAGTCTTATAATTATTGCCATTTCCAAATTGCTAATACTTAAACACCAACTGCTACATGACATGCAATACTTTCGCTTGTATAGAATGAAGTGAAAGGTTTTAAATTCAGATTATGCACAAGGCTACTCTGTTCTACGCACAACTTGGAATTTCCAGATTTCAAAAAACCTATGACGGTATGTGCTTTTACTGCATATTAAAATTTTTCAACTTCTCCACATTGCACAACACAACCGGGACTATCTAACAAATTTTTTTTGGTTGATTTTACTCAGAAGGAAGATTACTATGCAAAATATCCGGACGAACAAGTACTTCTCCTGAAGCTAGCACGAAAGTAACTCCAGCATCATCAGGAGGACTGCAAGAGAAGACAGTATCAGCAACTGTTATTACTAAAAGACCAAGAGGACGACCAAGGAAGATAGTACATGAAGAAAATATAGCATCAGGAGGATCTAGCGACGTAACAGGAGCTCCAAAAAGGAAAAGAGGACGACCCTCAAAGATAGATTTTGCCAATACTCCTCGGACTGTCGTAGATGATTTCAGTACCGAATCGATCGCTAACCGACTTAGACAGAAGAAGATTCCAGTGCAGATTCCAGTGCTCAAACTAGACTAGCCTTTTTAGCATTCTAAGTTCTATGCGCAATCTATTTAGTTAGTTGTAATTGATACTTTGTTCGTCCAGATGGTTAGAATTTTTGATTTCAAGACACAATAAAACAGTGTGCAAGGTAACAATACATTGAAGTCTTGAAGATTGCAGAACCATGAACCATATCAAGAGTTTTAATTAACTAGCTTGTGTTTTCTTGGCGTAATGTATCAACATAATAGCTCTATGCAATTCCACTACAGATTATGCACAAGTCTACTACAAGCCAAACCAAACAAAGTAGACATTTTTCTCAAGCACAAGTCTGTTGCATTTAATCTCATAAGTGATCATGCTTTGATTTTACAAACAGGAATCAACCTAACATGGCATCCTAGATATTTCACAAAATAGAGCATGTTCATTGTACTCATGAATATATGGAAATTCAGAGAAAACTTAAGGAATTCACAAATGCCGGAGACTTAGGATGCTAGGAGGGATTGGATTGGGACCTGCTGATTGATGTCGGAGACGTAGATGGTGTGGCGGATGACCATGTCGCGCTGCGCCATGCTGCTGCAGCTGTTGTCCCCCTCCCCTGCCCCAACGCTTCCTCGGCTCTGCCCTTCTTCTTCTGCAGCAGACATGGGAAATGTAATCGGTGCTGCAGACAAATAATGAATTGGATTCAACAATCGATGGCTCACCTGATTAAGGGCGAAGATCTGCGCGACAGAGCCGTAGACGGGGTCACGGAGCCTGGCGGGTGGCGCCTCGCAGGTGATTGACGACCTCAGACGACATCTTTGGGGGTTGCAGGACGGGGCTCCACAGCCGGCGGATGTACAGGGATGGGCGCCGGCGGTGGCAGGATTGCGATGGCGCCCCCCGCCGGGTGGTGGAGGACATCTGGTGGCCGAGGTCTGCGGCGGGGAGGAGGTGGACGAACGGCGAGGGCGGGGAAGAAGGCCGCGTGCGGGAGGTGGACGGACGGCACGTCGCCGAGGTCGCCGCCAGCCACGGCCGGTGGTGGCAGTGGGGAAGCGCGCCGGGGACGCGGCAAATGATGGCGGCAGGCGGTGGGGAAGCGCGCCGGCCCCCTCCCCACGCCGCCGCGCAGCGCCGACCGGCCGTGGGAGTCGCGCTGCCGCGTCGCGAGATCCAGCCGGGGCAGGGGAGAAGGAGCAGCGGGAGCTCGACCCCATGCTCCACCGCTCCTCCGCACCGCCGCTCGAGCCAATGCTCCGCCGCTGCCGTTGACTCGAGCTCGTGCCCCTCGCGAGATCCAGCCGGCAGAGAGAGGGGACGAGTGAGGGGAGGCAGCGGACGGCACCTGGCAGCTGGAGACGCGGCGGACGGCACCTGGGACTGGGAGGCGGCGGACGGCAGCCGGGCACGCGGCGGATGGCAGCTGGGGAGGCGGCAGAGAGGGGTGAAGGCGGGCAGCCGGGCACGAAGAGTGCGCAGAGGAGCCAGACAGGCAGACATCACTGGAACGAGAAAGGAATATGAAAAAGAAAAAAAACTAAAGACTCTTACCAGGGGGACCCATATGTCATAAGTTAGGGACTCACACCGTCATATTTTGGGAGAACAATTTTACCCTTAGTTAGAAAAAAAGAATTACAAAAAAGCAATTACCACTCCTATATATGAGGTTACCACTCCTATATATGACGTCCTAATCCCCCTCGATTTCTGAAGCGTTGTGAGGCGCTACGACACATATGGCCCACCAACCATAGACACATCTCAACGCCTCCTGACGCCTTCGTATTGACGCCTCTCAACACCTCCTTACGTATTGGGCCCACAAATCATAGACACATGAATTATTTCCCAAATACTTTCCAATGCTTCTCCAAGCATTGTAAAAAAGTTCAAATATGTAAAGTAAGAATACTATGTTTTTTCTGCCATTTTATGTGTTGTATACAATTTATAATAAATAAAATAAAAATTTAGGATATTTAGAGCTAATTAAATTGAAAAAGAATGAAAAGCACATTTGTACCAGGTCTCCTCTTGCCCCGCTACAAATGTGCTTTTTCTTATGGCGCGAAATGAAAAGCACATTTGTACCGAGGCAAGAGGAGGCCCGGTACAAATTTGAGCATTTGTACTGGGGCCATCTATGCCGCAGTACAAATGAGGGGGGGGTTATATATGCCCCTTCTCCTTCCTTTCTTCTCTCATTCTTCCCCTTCTCTGCTTCCTCCACGATCCGCCGCGCCGCCCACGTACGCCGCGCCGTCCGCAGCCCGCCCCGCCGTCGCCGGCCGTCCCCGCGCCGTCCGCCGCCCGCCCCCCGCGCCCGTCGTCGGGCACCCGTGCGCGCCGTCGCCGGCCGTCCCCGCGTCGTCCGCCGCCCGCCCCACCGTCGCCGGCTGCCCCCGCGCCGCCCGCTCCCCGCGCCGTCCGCCGCCCGCCCCCTGCCCCCGTCGTCGCCGCCGTCGGGCACCCGCGCATGTCGTCGCCGGCCTTCCCCGTGCTGTCCACCACCCGCCCCGCCGTCACTGGCTGTCCCCGCGCCGCCCGCCCGCTCCCCGTGCCATCCGGATCCGCCCGCCCCCCGTGCCCGTCGTCGCCGCCGTCAGGCCCCCGCGCGCCGTCGATGCCGCCGTCCCGGCCACCGCTCTGTCCCCGCCATCCGCGCTATCCGCCTCGGCCGCCGCCCCCGCCACCGTCTCCGCTGCGCGTCATCTCCACCACGCCGCGCGCGGTCCCCGGCCCGCGCCATCCTCGAGCACGCCGGTGCCGCCGCGCCATCCTCATCTCCGACGCGCCGCATCCCCGCTATCCTCGCCATCCACGTCGTCGTTGCCGTCAGCACCCGTCCCCACCATCCTTGTCTCCGACGCGCCCGGCCCGCACCATGCCAGCGGGTATGGCCAGCCGCCGCACCGCTCCCGCGAGCTTCCATTTGGGGGCTAACATCATCCCGATGGTGGCTGACGTCAGCCCCTTTTTCTAATTATTTATATTTCAGTTTATTTACTTTAAAATTTAAAATAGTTTTCAATTTAGATTTTGTTATAGATTTAAATTTATAATTAGATGTTATTTAGAATTTAAATTTACAATTAGATTTACAATTACATTAATATTTAGATTTAGATTTAGATGTAAATGTTATTTTTTGAATTAAATTTAAATTTAACTTCGCTCGACTCGACACGTTAGACTCCGCTCGATATGTTTTTGACTCGCTCGACACACGACTTGCTCGACACGTTAGACTCGCTCGACACGACCTCAACATGACACGTTAGACTCGCTCGACACGTTCGATTCGCTCGACACGACACTACCGACTCGCCCGACATCCTTGACACGCTCGACACGACACTACATACTGACACTCCCAACTCACCCGACACGCTCGACTCGATAGAAAATTAGTTACTTCATTAGAAAATTAGTTTCTTTAATAGAAAATCCATTTCATCACTAGAAAATTAGTTACTTCATTAGAAAATTAGTTTCTTCAATAGAAAATCCATTTCATCACTAGAAAATTAGTTACTTCATTAGAAAATTAGTTTCTTCACTAGGAAATCCATTTCTTCACTAGAAAATTAATTACTTCACTAGAAAATTAGTTTTTCACTAGAAAATTAGTTTCTTTTCATTAGAAAATAATTGTTATTTATTCTTGTTATTTAGTGACAATGGATCTAATAGCGGAGCAGCAACGCGAATAGGCATTGTTAATGGACATAATTGCTAACAATAATGGTTCCAACAATCCGGTTAATGAACAAGATCAGCGGGAGGCTGACAGCTACCTGAACATGTCTGGTGATGGCATCGATGCGGAAGAGCAACCAATTGTTGAGACAAGAAACGATGGGCAACCATCAGAGGAATAATTAGTACAAACTAGTACCACGTTACGCTTTAAGTTTAATTACTAATTAATAGGAGCAATCAGTTAATAGTCCTTATTTTTCCAGGAACCGTCATCGAGCAGCAAAAAGACTCGTGGGATACGCGGTCCGAAGAAGAAGCTAGAGGGTCGTTTCATCATCACAGAAGTTTCTGACGAAGGCATGCCATTAGCTCTACATGACAATGTCGTCAAGTTGACAAACGACATTGGGGCTCTTGTCAGGGATAACATTCCAATAAGCTTTCGATATTGGAAAGGATCTGAAGCTGCAGCTGAAGTTCAAAATGAAGATGAAGAGGCACAAGAGAATGCACAACAATATGTGGTCCCGGACATAGAGAAGAACATGATTTGGGCCGAGGTGCAATTACACTTCTCATTTCCAGAAGGTAGAAATCTGGCAAATGTGCGGACTTGGGCCATGTAGAAGGGTGCAATAGCCTGTCAGTCGTACAGGAAGCGGCTGAACAAAGACTGCATCAAGAAGGGACTAGCACCCGATTTCACAAAGAAAGGACTTGCAAAGTTGCAAGATCACTGGGATTCATTTGTGCAGTACAAGTAATCGCAAGAAGCTGCCAAGATGATTGAAACCAACACCATCAATGCATCTAAAAAGAGAGAATTTCATAAGCTTGGGTCTGGAGGTTACAAGGTGGCTATGCCCAAATGGGATAAGATGGAATATGATTGTATTGCACGTGGACTCATACCGGCAACTATAGATTGGCCCGAACGAGCAAGGACTTATTATTATGCACATGGTGGCACGATCAATCCTGAAGATGGAACATTAGTACCGGGCGACCAAAAAAGAGAGATTGCGGTAAGACTTGTTGAATTGATCCGCATGACTGCTGAAGGAACATTTGTGCCCGATCGAGAGAGAGACGAGGTTATTAGTCCGGGGGGAGAGTTTATGCCGGCTTATCCTCTATTCTTAGTATAGGAGCGACGACCGGGGAAGGAACAAGTCAGAACATGAAGGAAGCATCTGGAAGCAAAGACAAAGGCCAAGTATCTGGAAGCAAAAATTAAACTCCGCTAACATTTCATCCAATGTATATTATTAATCTAAATTTCAGTGTGCACAATATGCTAATGTATAATATTATTTCCAAAGTTCTTCAATTTCAGGATTTGAGATGATATATTCTACAAGCATTCGTATATATTTATTTGTATAATATTAGAGATAATATTATACAAATAAATATATACGAATGTATGTAGAATATTATCTCAAATATAACATTTTATATGCCACACGACTTTATATTACAGCGTATTACGATTAGTATTAGTACATTAAGAAAATACGTTAGAGAAAAGAAACATAAAACAAAAAAACCATCATTTGTACCGGGTGGTACCTCCACCCGGTACAAATGCCCCCTGCCACATCGGAGGGGGGAAGGCACATTTGTACCGGGCCGAGGCTCCACCCGGTACAAATGTGAGGCATTTGTACCTGGTATCTCGCCCGGTACAAATGCTCCACCACATTTGTACTGGATGCTTTGTACCGGTTCAATACCCGGTATAAATGAGGGTTATGAACCAGTACAAATGCCCGTTTTTCCAGTAGTGGATTATTGTGAGAACAAACTAGCTCGTAGTGACATGTGACTCTCTGGTGTTGTTCTTCTCGAATTAAGCTTCCATATATAGAGAAATGCAGAGATACAGTGATGTACATATACACAAAATCTGCACCAACTTCAAACAATTATTTTACTCTGGTTTAATTGTTGGGACCTAGTTAGCTCCGTATCTAGGGGTGTCTGTGGAAGAGTGTGACTATTATCGCAACTTCCAAAACCCTATAGCCCATGAGTGGGCCGGGTGCTGTACCATATGAATTATAGTACACACTTGATCATTTGATCTTAATTTCTCCCTGTCAAGACAAATATAAAAAGAGAAACAAAGACTTATTAGGGCACTCCCAATCGAGTATTAACGGTAGTTTCTATCCCTATTAAATAGCTTGTTAGGCAGTCCCAGTGGAGGAAACTGACACGATTTCCATAGCATAAGAAATCATCTATAGAAACTATACTTCACAGTGGTAGTGTCTTCAAGTAATAATTGTTTTCTCTGTCTCTCCCAATTTGACCAATGGGGAGCGTTGCATTAATTCTATAGAAACTAGTGGTTTCTTCCCAATGATAAATTCAAGGTTTCTTGTGCATTGGGTGAAGAGTAGACATGGTTTCTCCATGAGGAAACCATTTTTATGATTTGTGCTCTCTTTCCTCATTAATTAGCCTACCACATCACTATTTTGCTTAGTTGGCAAGATAATTAATAGATATAGAAACCACCATAAATGTCCCATTTGGACTGCCCTTAACTAAGCACAAATCATAGAAACGGGTTCCTCGTGGAGAAACCATGTCTACTCTTGACCCAATGCACGAGAAATCATGAATTTTCCATTGGGAAGAAACCACTAGTTTCTATGAGGTTAATGCAACACTCTTGATGGTGAAATTGGGAGAGAGAAAGAGAAAATAATTATTAATCGAAGACACTACTATTATGAAGAATAGTTTCTATAAATAAGATTTCTTGTGCTATGAAAACCGTGTTAGTTTCCTCTATTAGGACTGGCCTTAGGAAAGCAATACTAACAGTTTTGTCACACTCTCTAGCAAAGGCCAGATAATGCTGGTCAAAATCTGAACACATGGCAGTAGTGTGTGATAAAGGAAATTCCCATGCACATTGAACGGCAGCTTGTGGAGCTAACAACAGCCTCTTTAATTTTTGTTGCAAGTAGTGATACGGGTATCAAAGATTTGAGATGTTGTTGGTCAGAAAATTGCACCATCGGAATTACTAAAATTATGCCTCTGGTGCTATTGTTTCTGTTTATTTACGAAAAGAAGAGATAGAAATCTTAACAAGTCATCAAACATGAACTGAATGGTACTCTTAAATTTTATATTTCAGAGTATGATGCGTGGCTGGGTCTAACGGACAAATGACGCATATCTGGAAACATGTTTCCTTTCTCTTTCTAGTTTCGAAAACGAAGAGGATCGGATGTGTGAAATGTTGTTCCACGCATCCTCAACACAAATTCTTTAAGTCACGAATTCGAATGGACCTGCTGGAACATAACAAAATTCACAAGACTATCTAGCCACTGCAATCATGCAAATTTCCAAGTCTATTCAGACTTGTGTCATGTGTGACACACCCTATTGCTTGATTACGGCAAAATTCACAGATCTCTAGCGCAGCTTCTGCATGGTACGGCCTATCTGTCGATTTTTTTTGAAGAAACTATTTATCGATTTTGTGCACAGCAGATACAATGTATTCGATTTGGACCCTTAAACTAGTGCGCATACACCAATGTACATGTGTTCACCAACCGAAGCGAGACATGACGACGGTGCCCGTGTTGTTTAGGAGCTGCCCATGACGTGTACAGGCTAGCTGCTGTAGCTCATACCATTGATGATTCCTTGGACTATATGGGAAGGTAAACGCTGGATGGTTGCTGGCCATGGGCCAGAGCAAAAAAACAAAACAAAACAACATGTGTAGTGTGGCTTCGGCTTGTGTGCTGTCCATACGTATAATATATGTTTAGGTTTTGCCTTTCCAAGATTTGTATACCAAGGTAGGGGTACCTTATTTTCTCCTTTTCAAAGTTTGTATACAGGTACCAGCCATTGACATCTTATTAGTACTAAGTCATTCCCCGCATGTTGCCGCAGGATTTAAAACATTTTGATGACACGGATAGCTTAAGGTTAATAATAATGCCTCACATATTGCTGCCGGAAACTTTTTAGGCAAATTTTAAGGTGAACTTTGAAAGTAGGAAAGTAAGGTGAGTCAACATTCTTTTGCAAACAATTTTATACAAGAAAACATGTTTATTTTATTGATAGAGAATTGCTCCATGTATTCTGATGTGGAAATTTTGTAGCGTGGTACCATTATAAATTGCATGCATAGATGTTATTAGTAACAAAAAATCGGTATGAGACATAAATAAATAGTCATAGTGGATGGTGATGTGGTGTTGACGTGGACGGCTTGTATGTTGAGAGAAATCGAGTTATAATTCTTAGTATACATTATATAGATTTCGTTGACCGAGATAATGCATGCCTTTAGTCAATTTCGTTGTTGGCCAAAATGGTAACATGATCAATCTTTATGTGCAACTCTTAAAACAGAAACTTGGTGTACTATCTTGAATGGTTCACATATGTGGTTTTTTATAATGTTTCATTTATGTCATAAAAATTAGGTTTATTATTATATTTCTTAATCTATGACACTCAAACGACGAAAAATGATTCGTCACCTATACTTGTAATTAAAGATGTTCTGTGCAAAAAAAAAACATGTTTTTCATCAAAAATTTTTTTCATGATCCTTGTGCCATCAATGATTTATAACAATTCAAATTTTTGTTATTATCAAGCCTTGAAAATGTTATAAATGATCATGTATCCCAACAAGGCTCGCATAGTGGGAAACATAATTGTGGGCCAGACAACACTAGCCCACGGAAGAAAGATAATTTTCTTGCCGTCCATTACTAAATTTTTGGGCTAATGTCACGGAAATCTTTGCAACTATACCAAAATAGTTGCATTAGATAGGGTATTGCAACTAATATGTACTTTGGTTGCAAAACATTGATGTTTTCGCCACCATCATAATCCTAATTCCTAAAATAGGTTATTTTTGCAACAAGTGAGTATTGGTTGTCACTAAGGGTGGTAAAGGGCCTTCCAATTTGGCCTAGCAAATTTAAGGATCGGGTCAAATAAGAACCGGACCATACTAGTATTCAATTTTGAGGTAGAAAGTAGTAGGGCTTTGTTAGATTGTGAAGAATGCATCAGCGTCATGGTTGCCACAAAGTTTGTATTAGTTGCAATAAGAATGTGGTATTGCAACCAAATTTACAGCCATTGCAATCGGTAACCATTATTGCCACAAATGTTTTGTGTTGCAATACATGTACCTATATTGCATCAAAATAAATGAGTGGTTGTAAGATAAAAAGACCTGTTGTCACCAAGTACAAGTGGTTGCACGAAAGAAGATACTATTGCAACTAACTACCATGTGTTGGCATAAAGTAGGTTATTTGGTTGCTATAAATCAGACTTCTGCAACCAGATTCTTTTCATGGGCTCTAGTAATACTTAGTGCGGCCTTTGCATCCCTTTGATTTTCGGCATGCCCCTCCCCTCCTCCTCTCTCAGGACCTGGACCGGCGATTCTAAAAAAAAGGATCTGGACTGGCAGCGCATAGGCCCACCAGGTAGAGGAAAAGGAGTCGGCCACCCCTGAACCCTCCCTCAATCACAAATACTGTAGATCAACGTATTGGTTGGGGCGGCTGCGGCTCGACGCTGCTGGTGTAGGTAGGTGCTGACGCCCTCCAGGAATCACACCTCGACATCATCTCCAATAAAGAAGTTGTGCATCGTCCAAGAAGTATAAGCCTGATCAATTTGGGCTGAAGAGAGGGGAAGGGTAGCAGGGAAAGGTCGCTAGGAGATCAGGGGAGAAAGTAGAGATCGAGATGAAGGGATAATTTTTTTTAGTTTTGTTAGACCCTGAAAATTAGAGGAATTGATGCTTACAGGACTCCTTATGTTTTCTTTAGGATCAAGATTTGCAAGTGTAGTTATGCTGATTTAGGAGATACGGTTTGCATCTGGTTACTGCATATTTATATCAATGTTGAGAGCAATTTTTAATTACTTGATGGTTATTTGGAGTAATGATGACCTTTTATTTGGCAAGTAGAAATTGAGTTATGGTCGCTTACCTATACTTGTTGAGTCGTTTGCTCACTCACGTTCTCGTTTTTTATTTTCAGGCGGGAGGCATTGGGAACATTTGGTTGATCGACTCCGGTTGCTCTCGACACATTACCGGAGATCAGGGGTGATTCTTCAGCCACACCCCAGTGGTGTCAAAGGTGTACATGACGTTTGGGGATAATGGATGAGGACATGAGCTTTCAGAAGGTGAGGTTAAGGTAAGTGACAAGGTGACCTTGAAGCTTGTTGCTCTTGTCAAGTCGCTCGGTTCAATTTTCTTTCAGTTTCTCAGCTTCTTGATGAGGGTTTTGAGATGTTGTTTAAGTCGGGTGCTTCTCAGACCTTGCCTCTCGAGGCGATCTTGTGTGTACGATCGTTCCCGAGGGTCAGATCTTTCGTGCGAATTTTTCCAAATCTTCTGGTGTCGCTCGGTGCTTTGTGACTGGTTCCTCTGGAGAGTTGTGGAGGTGGTATAGGCGGTTGGGACACTTGAGTTTTGATTTGCTTTCTCACTTGAGTGGTCTCAATCTCGTCCTGCCTAGGTTGCGCTTTGAGAAGGATTTGATTTGTGCTCCTTGTAGGCATGGCAAGATGGTAGCCACTTCCCATCCACCCCTGACCGATGTCCTGACAAAGCGTCCATGTGAGCTGCTCCATATGGATTTGGTTGGCCCAGCTCATTTGTGCTTGGTGGGTGGAAAGTGGTATATCCTTGTGGTTGTGGACGATTACTCTCGCTATGTATGGGTGTTTTTCTTGGAGGATAAGGGTGAGACGTTTGGTTTTGTTGGAGATCTGATCTTGAGGTTGAAGAACGAGAGACATGATGATGCCATTAGAGCTATGCGCAGTGACAATGACACTAAATTGAAGGACCGATTAGGCGACCAGAGAGGGGGGGAGTGAATGGGAGTCGATAAAAATTCTTCCCGAAGGATGAACTCGGCCTATGCCCCAAATTCACAACCAAGGATTCCCACACGAGCTTGCCAAGGTCGCGTAGTCACAACGGACCTACCAACCCTAGGAACAAGTCTCAAACAAACCCCAAGCGAAAGCGCAACTCAAGAAGCAAAGGACTTAGGCAATCTGCGAAGCCCTGGGCGGACGGTCCGAGGTGACCGGGCGGACGGTCCGCGTGGACCTAGCGGACGTTCCGCGGGTCAGGGGCGGACGGTCCGCAAAATGACCCCGAGCCTCCAGTATGCACCCTCCGAAATTCAGACGGTCCGGGAGAGCACCTCGGACGGTTCGAGCCTCGCGGACTGTCCGGCCTCTCCAAGCGGACGGTCCGACCAACTTCTTCCAACCAAAACCTACCGACTCGACAGATCGAAACAAAGCGACGCAAGAACTCACGAAGAACACGACGAACAGCCGACGGGTGGGCTCCTCGCTGACGGTCCGCCGACCAGGCGTGGACGGTCCGCCAAGTGCGGACAGAACAGCCTGAGCACGAAAACGCGAGGTCAACCCCTCCTATCCATCCATGGATCTCCCAAACGGCTTAAGCCCTTGAGACAAGATTTGGGGGAGATGTGAAGCGTCCCTAGGAGATGCTATACCCCAAAACTTGAGACCTCAAACGAACTAAATCGCCGGGAATCGAATTGCTACCGAGCTCTACCAAAAAGGTAGGGTTCCAACCGAAATCCTCAAATCCAAGGCCAAATTCGGAGTTTGAGGGGTCAAGATCAAGCACAAAGATGCACAAGGCATCTATCCATGATCCCCACAAGAAAATCCGAACTCAAACACCCCAGAATCAGAGGAACAAGCCGCGCACAAAAATCCAACGAAAATAGCTCGAAGAAGACATGAAAATCACATGAGCTACAAGACGGAAATCGACGCAACCATGAAAGCTTCCATACACTCGGAGATCAGATTCTCTACAAAACGGTGAAGAAAATCTAAACCTATGGAGTAGGAAAAATGAGAAGCAGTCCGGAAGGATAGTTTGCCCAGAAACCCTAGAGCTATATATATGAGTTCCTCTGGGTTGGGCAAATGACCAAGCTACCCCTAGCACTTAAACTAAGATACAATCCCCTCAGGGGCAATATGGTCAAGTAGCTCTCCTCTTCATCAGACGACCACGCCTTTGCCGCAGTCCGCGTCCTCCCGACGCAAGCCCTGCGATCCTGCCGCGTGTCCTCTGGCATCGAAGCTTCTCGGTGCGCCCGTATCCCGTCTCTGCCCGCCGAGCCTCCGGTCTTGGTTTTGTGGCTCAACCAAGTAACCTGACGGTTTTGTGGTGAACCACCGCAAACCCCGCATGCAGACTCCGGTCGTGAGCCGCTACCCTGCACCGGCTCCGGTCGATGACTTCGTCTTGCCACCATGCGGCCCGCACTTGACCCCGTTCGGCCACCAGGTCCATCGAGCCGAGCCTACTTGTCTCTCCACTCCTTGAAGGCCCCGCAAGGCTAGACCTTTCGCGCCCGCTCTTCACCTGCACCAACACGAGTTAAGCCGCAACCTGCACCTGCAATACTCGGCCAAGAGTCAGTCCACACCACGTTGTCAATCACTCATCACACCAGGGAGCGACCATCCACCAGTCCTCGGACACTCCGGTCCTCATAAATTCAAAAACTCTAGTTTTGAGACCTTTTGTGGTGATCTAGGTCTTGAACATCAGTTTTCAGTTCCGTACACCCCTCCTCAGAATGGTGTTGTGGAAATGAAGAATCGGACTTCGTGCGAGATGGCTAGGACAATGCTCAATGAGCACAGGACTCCTAGGAGGTATTGGGCTGAGGCGGTGAACACCGCGTGCTATGTGTCGAACTAGATCTTCCTTCAAGCATTCAAGAAAAAACCTTCTATGAGCTTATGCACGGTCGCACTCCCAAGGTGAGTCATTTCCATGTCTTCGGTTGCAAGTGCTTCATTCTTAAGAAGGGCAAGAATTTGGATAAGTTTGAGGCTAGGTCAGTTGATGTTATTTTCTTTGGTTATGCTACTCCCTCTATAGCATTTTGTGTGCTCAACCTTGAAACTAACCAAATCTTGGAGACTTGCGAAGTGACTTTCGATGAGACACAGCCACGTAGCTCTTTGGTCTTTGAATTTGTAGGAGATGATGAATTTGGCAAGGAGATCTTTGAGGAGGAGGTGCATGAACAAGGAGATGATGAAGATGGTGGTGATGCGCCCACAGCTGATCGAGTACCTACTACTTCCACTCTGACGACTACGATCGAGGATGGTCCTTCTCCTACACCGACGATGACGTGCAGAGATCGAGTGGAAGCTGCTGCTGAGGGAGAGGTTGTCTCTAGGTGTGTGGCTCCCCGGCATGTACAAGTTGATCACCCACCCTCTAAGATCATAGGTGACATCAATGAATGCACTAGAAGGTTCAGGTCACAGAAAATATCTCATTTCACAAACTCTGCTTTTGTTGCGTGTTTCGAGCCCAAGGATATTAGACACGCACTTTTTGATTCTAATTGGGTGAACGCCATGCATGAGGAGTTGGAGAACTTTGAGAGAAACCAAGTTTGGGAGTTGGTAGAGCCTCCACCAAATTGCAAACTATATGTACCAAGTGGATGTGGAAGAACAAAGAGAGAGAAAATGGAGAGGTTGTGAGAAACAAGTCGAAGTTGGTAACTCAGGGGTATAGCCAGAAAGAGGGGATAGATTATGAGGAGACATTTGCTCTAGTGGCTCGTTTGGAGGCGATTCGGATTCTTCTAGTATTTTCAGTTGCTAAAGGATTCAAATTATACCAAATAGATGTGAAGAGTGCCTTCTTGAATGGGGTGTTAGAGGAAGAAGTGTATGTGAGGCAACCTCTAGGCTTTGAGAGTGTGAAGTATCCCCACTGAGTGTATAAGCTTAGGAAAGTTCTCTATGGCTTGAAGTAGGCATCCAGGGCTTGGTATGGTAGGTTGAGGGGGTTCTTGTTTGGCAAAGGGTTTGAGGTGGGGAAGGTAGATCAAACACTCTTTCTCCTCGTGTAGGGCGATGATATCCTAATTGTTCAAGTGTATGTGGATGATATTATCTTTGGTGGCTCGTCTCACTCTTTGGTTGTGAGGTTTGCAGAGGACATGAGCAGGGAATTCGAGATGAGCATGATGGGTGAGTTGTAGTTCTTCCTCGGCCTTCAAATGAAGCAGTCCAAGGAAGGGACCTTTGTGCGTTAAGCCAACTACAACAAGGACATTGTGAGAAAATTCAAGATGTAAGACTCCAAGGCCATGACGATGCTGATGAGTATGACTACAACCATTGATGCGGACGAGGAAGGTGAACACGTGGACCAAAAGGAGTACCAGAGCATGATGGTCTTCCTCTTATACCTGATGGCGATGAGGCCGAACATACAATTTAGTGTGTGTCTGTGCGCTCATTTTCAAGCTTCCACAAGGACGTCGCATCGCAAGCCATCAAGAGGATTTTCAGGTATTTGCGTTACGCTCCATATTTCGATCTTTGGTACTCTACATCCACTTCTTTGGCTGTTCATGGTTTTTCGGATGCGGACTTAGCCAGGTGTCGTTTGGATCGGAAGTCCACTTTTGGGACTTGCCAGTTCTTCGGTTCGTTGTTGGTTTCTTGGTCTTCCTGCAAGCAGTCGAGTGTAGCCCAGTCCACTACAAAGGACAAGTACGTAGCTGCTGCTAGTTGTTGCTCTCAGCTCCTTTGGATCACATATACCATGAGGGAGTTTAGTGAGGATTATTCTCATGCTCCCTCATATGTGGTAGCACCATTGCCACTGCAAAACCAAGCACATAGAGGTGAGATACCATTTTCCAAGAGACAATGTTGAGAAAGGGAAAAATCACTTTGATCCATGTACCCACCGAAAACCAACTAGCAGATATTTTCACCAAGCCCCTTGATTAAGCTACTTTCACTCGTTTGCAGGGAGAACTTGTTGTTTGTTTGGTTTCTTGAGTTGGTGGTGGGAGCTCCTTTGTAGCACATGTATAGCTTTTCAGTTGTGCTTTTTGCATTGCATATGTAACATGATGTATATGCGTCTTTGTATCTTAGGTGTGCATTGTATTTGTAATATATGCATTTTGGTTGGAAAAGATCCTCTTATATACATAATTGACCATGATATGCTATATGTGAGCTTGTAAGCATGACTGATATGGATTGGTGATGTGTAGCTAATCTCTTGATGGTTTAGTTTTATATCCATGTGAGAAAGCTATGTTTTGGAAAATGCTAGTTTTAGGCTCTTTTTTGGGTAGAAGCCTTTTCATGATCTTGATATGCTTTGGTGGCTTTGTCATGCTTAATTTGTGGTTGGATAGCATGTTTTGATCAATTGGGGTCAAAGACCCATTTGTCATGATAAATGTTTAGCCCATATGTTTACCTTATGGAGGAGCATAAGCTTCTTTTTGCTGCAAAGGTATTTCATGTACTATGTTTAAATCTGAAAATGAGATGCCTTATGCTTGAAAAATATGCTCACATGTCTTTTGTGCTTAATTTAATTTAACTTGGGTGCTAAACTGTTGCATGATGTCTACCAATGAGAAGTCTCATATTTAGAAGTAGACACATGGCTCGGTGGTTTTGACATGACATGAGATAGCTTGTATGTGTTTATGATGACCTTTTGATGAGAATGTGTCCTAGCATGAAGTTTGTGTGATTTAGTTCACTTTGGCATGTAAGCTCATGTTTAGGATTTTGCTCATGAGAGATGTTTTTCGCAAAATTGCTCAAAGTGATCATAGCTTTGTTGTATGGCTATGAAACTTTACCATCATAAAGGTGATGCTCATACGAAGCTATGGACTATATAACTTGCTCATTTGGTCACTTGTAGCATCTTGTGGTGAATTTTGTCTATTTGAGAAGCTCTAGGTTGCATTTTTCCATTTTTTGCCTTGATTAATGCATTGGCAACAAGGGGGAGAAGTTTGTGAAGGAAAAGTGCTTCTGGACACATTTATAAGGTTTTCAGGTGGTTTCGAGCAAATTGTGGGCACTGTATGGTCACCGGTCTGACCGGTCGTGGTCACCGGTCTAACCGGTCAGGGGTTGGATCCCTATGCAGATGGTCATCGTCTGACCGGTGCCTTGGACCAGTCTGACTAGTCAGAGCCGAGCTGGTGAAGCTGCTATGTTTCATGGTGAGTTTGGCATGCATTGGTCTAGGGGGAGTTGCATTTGTTCAGGGGGAGCTTGCATGTGTGCAGGGGGAGCTCTTGTGTGTTTTCGAGTGTTGCTTTGGTGGTTTTGCTCCTTTTTTGTGAGCTTGCATTGTCTCTGTTGTGTCGAGCCATTGCCCTTGCCTAAGGGGACCGAGACTTTCCTCCTTCAAGTGATCTTATTCTTTGCCTTTGGTTCGACTTTCGATCACTTGTTTGAGTTTCTTTATTCATTTCTTTTCCTTTTCCTATTCTCTTATGATAGTGACTGTGTGTGCTGTCAATGCACTCATCAAAGGGGAGATTGAGGACCTATATGCGTCCGAGGATCGGTGGATGGTCGCTCCTTAGTGATAAGTGATTGAAAACATTGTGTGGAATGACTCTTGGCCTAGTATTGCAGGTGCATGTTGGGACTTGATTTATGTTGGTGCAGGAGAAGAACAAGTGCGAAAGGTCTATGCCTGTGTGGCCTCCAGGTGTGAAGAGACAAGTAGGCTTGCTTTGAGGGACCAGGTGGCCGATGAGATCAAGTGTGGGCCGCATGGTGGTAAGAAGAGCAAGACGAAGTCGTGTACGGTTCCTTGGTTGAGCCTCAAAACCAAGATTGAGTCGTGACGACCGTGGCGGCCAAGACATGAGTGGGATTGGCATGGAGGTTGCACCAAGTCCGCGGGGTTTGCAGTGGTTCGCCACAAAACCGCTGGGTTCCTTGGTTGAGCCACAAAGCCAAGGGCGAAGACCGGAGAGTAGCAGACTACACTAGGCCATTCTAACCGCTAGACCTGACCGGTGTGAACTGTGGGCTTCCAGAGACTTCAAAGTAGAGGACACACAACATGATCACAAGGCTTGCGTGGAGGTGAAGCGGGCTTGTGGTCGATGCGCATCCGTCCGATGGTGATTCGATGAAGATTCCCAAGTGCCCTCCGGGGGCGTGTATCTTAGTATTATGTAGTAGGGGTATTTTAGTCTTTTGGAATCCTCCATATAAACTTGTGGGAGGATGGATTGCTCCTTTGTTTTTCCCCTTTCTTCTTCCTTCCTAGGGCTAGCTAGTGCTTCATGCAAATCTTCAAGTGGGTAGGATTATGGGAGGTTGCTAGCCTTTTTGTAAAGAATCTTTCCTCTTGGTGAATGAAAGGTTTGGAGTTCATCCTCTTGTCCCCTTGTGATTAACTTGTGGATGCCGTTTTTCTTTTTCGGTGATTTTTGGAGCTTTTTGGTGGATTTTCGTGGGAAGGTTTTGGAGGTGTTTCTTTGCGGGATTTGTGTTGGGAATCACACATGAGGTTGGTGTGCCTCTTTTCTTTTTGATCTTGCCCCTCAAATCCCGTGGGAAAGCCTTCGATTTTGGTGGTTTTCGTGTTCTTGGTGTTCTTGAGGTAGAGGCACGAGATTTGCGATTCCTCCTTTCCTAAAGAGTTTTGGGACTTGAAGTTCGAGCTAGAGATCACCCATGAGGTGTTCCAACCTTCCCCAAAGTTTAGCTTGAATCCGTGGAGCGAATCGAGAGATCGATGGATTTGATTCTTGGAGTTGATCCGCGGGTGAAGTTCATCCCGAGTAGCCCAGGTGTGACCGATCTGACTGGTGCCTCACACCAGTCTGACCGGTGCAAGCCCTTGTGGGTTTTTAGCTTCAGTGAACTTTTGGTTCGGTTGGGATTTGCTGTGTGTTTCGCAGGGACAGTTCTTGGCAAGAATTGTGTTGGTTTGCTCGATTTGTGGAGCTTCTTGTTTCCCTCAATTTTTGTTTTTGAGGTGGTTTTTGTTCCGAGGCCTAGAGGAGTCTATGAGGCTTTCTGGAATGTTTCTATGTGGTTGTTGCGTTCACCAGTCTGACCGACGCAACTGACTGGCCTGACTAGCGTCACCGGTCTAACCGGTGCGCACCATCGGTCTGACCGGTGCAGCACAGGCAGCAAGTCATGCAGTTTCCGCAATGTGTTGTGTGTGGTTGTCTTGGTAGAAAGTGTGGTTTGTTCCTAGGATCAGTAGCACTCCAGTGGCTACGTGGCCTTGGCAAACTTGACGAGTTTGAGGCGGAAGTGATTTTGGGATTTCGGTTGTGTTCATCTCGATAGAGGAGCAATCTCTTTTGAGAAGAATTTTTATTGGCTCCCATTCACACCCCCTCTCTAGTTCCCCAAACCGGTCTTTCAGTTTCAAAACGAGAATTCTCGAATTTTGCACCATTGTCACTACGTATAGCTCTAATGGCATCGATGCCTCTCATTCTTCAACCTTAAGATCAAAGTCTCAAACAAAACCAAATGTTTCACCCATATCCTCCGAGAAAACACTCAGTCACAGCGAGAGTAATCGTCCACAACCACAAGGACATACCATTTTCCACCCACTGAGCGAATGCAAGCTGGACCAATCAAATCCATATGCAATAGCTCCCCAGGACGCTTAGTCATGATAGCAGTCAAGGATGGATGAGAAGTGGCTACCATCTTGCCATGCCTACAAGGAGCACAAACCAAATCTTTCTCAAAGCGCAATCTAGGCAATACTCGAACAAGACTGAGACCACTCAAGTGGAAAAGCAAATCAAAGCTCAAGTGTCCCAACCGCCTATGCCATCTCCACAACTCTCGAAAAGGACCAGCCACCAAACACTGAGAAGGACCAAAAGACTAAAAAAAATCAGCACGAAAGATCTATCCCTTGGGCACGATCATACACACAAGGTCGCCTCGAGAGTCAAGAATCCGAGAAGCGCCCAACTTGAACTTAACCTCACAGCCCTCATCAAGTAATTGAGAAACAGAATGCAAATTGAAACCGAGTGACTTGACAAGAGCAACACGCTTCAAAGTCACCTTGTCAATTACCTTAACCTCACCTTCTGAAAGCACACGTCCTCGTCCATTATCCCCAAATGTGATGTACACCTTTGACACCACTAGGGTGAGGCTGGAGAACCACCCCCGATCTCCGGTCATGTGTCATGAGCAACCAGATTTGGTCAACCAAATGTTCTCCAAGCATCCCGCCTGCAAATCAAAACCGAGAATGAGAGTGGGCAAATGACTCAACACTAGGGCCAACACCAAAAGAGTTAAACCAGTGTTAAGCCATCTGCTCAAAAGTGGGGTTAGCACGATCCATCCTATCACGCCTATCAAAGCTACAACCACCACGGGGAATCCTCTCCCATCTCGCTGGAGGAGTACGAGCACCACGAAATGAAGAGCGTGGTCTGTAAACCCCTGAGACTCAAAGTTGCAACCTCTTCCAAACTCGTATTCACCACGAGGTGGAGAACATCAAGCAAACACACCACCACCAGACTCAACACACTTACCACCTGCACCACGATCAAAGGAACCAAACCGATCAGCACTACGACCACGAAAACCAAACCGCCCAACAATCTTGGGTGACATGGTCTGACCGCTTACCCAGGCCGGTCTGACCGCCCCCCTTGGGGAAACCCGATCTGACCGCCATGCCCGGTCGGTCTAACCGCCCCACACAGATGATGATGGTGAATTTTGGTGCTCCAAACATACTCGTTACACTTTGGTTTGAACTCGATTGTGGAACTAACCCACCACTAGGCACACTAATGATATAACAAGTTCAACTTTGTATGTGCATTGGGAAGTGTTGTGTTTTTGTAGGAAAACATGGACAAAAGGGATGGAGTCACAACAAGTTCAAAGGAGCAAATGAGGAGTTTTGTTCATGTTCAAGTGCAAGGCGAAATCACTTCCAAAGGTGGCAAGGACCAAGGTGCTACGACTGATCATCCCCGAGGATTAAGACGTAAATATCGGGCTTCATGCGAGAAGACCCCCTATCTTAATCACGGGGATGACGACGCCAAAATGACACAAATGAAGGAGTTCAAATCCAAAATGTCAAGATAAGACGCGAAAGAAAGACGGGCTTGAACCGGGCCAAAAAGGGCCTAGGCTGGCTGGCTTATGGCGACCGGTCTACCCTGTTTCGAGCCCGGTTCGGCCTCTCCTTTGACCTAGTGCCTCCTCGGCTTATTTATAGTCTGAACCCGCAATGGCCGCCGCATCCATTCATCACAACTCGGCGAAACCTAGAAGCAAGCACCAGAGAGAGACGACTGCCGTCGCGAGTCCTCGAAGTTGTCTAGGAGATGGCCTAGGCGTACCCTAGCCACCATGGCCTCCTTGCATGGTTGTGCCATGGTGGAGTTCAGGAGCTACATGTTCATCATCTTAGGTATGATCTCGGTGGTGATGGTGTAATGCATACTTTCATGTGAGTAATGATAATCATGTCATCCGATCTTTTAAGCGATTCCATGTCTCCATTCATGCTTTCTACCTATTGTGAATATGCTTGTTCCTTAGTCTAATGCATGGTTAGACTACTTAACATGGTTTATGTAATCATGGTGATTAGATCTAGTATGTGGATCCTTCATGATTTTTAGACACATTCACTTGGATGTGCCCCTAGGCTCACCTGCACAAGAAGCTGGGGCGTTGTGACAAGACGTCAAGAGCGTGTACGGCAGGTGCTTTCGGGAGGAAGGCCGGAGGTAGGAGTTTAAGGATGCTATTAGATTAGATGCTTGATTTGTTGCTTTTAGCTGGAACTACAATTGACTAGAAGGCGATAGGCCTAGTTACCCCTTTGGTTGCGCTTTACCTAGCCTATGTTTGTGGATGTGATCAACCTATATGCTATCACTCATATCTTTAAGGTTTACTTCTCATATGCAATCAACACCTCGTGTAGGGTGAGGCCGGTTAGATTAGATGGAAAACCCTAGGTAGTTTGCTTCTGATCCATGGTTTGATATCTTGGGTCATCCCGAGTGAAGAAGGGAGACACGTGATCCGTACGCTTGAGGATCGAAACGCGACATGTGTTTTAAAACGTCAACAAGCCCCCTTTTCTAGCGCCGTTGCCAGGGATTGGAACTCCAACCCTATGGTGATCTATCTATATATTTGACTAACCTTAATTTTTATCATTACATATACGCTTGCTTTCTTGTTTGTGTCCTTGAAAGCAGGTGAAAAGCTAGACACTAAAACTTGGACATCGAGAAGTCCACAGTCCGCTCCGACAAGACAATCCCGACATCAAGATTCGCTCTTTAGTGGTAGGTGCTAACTTTTGTTAGTGGCCCATCATCCGCCATCGAGCCCACACCATACACAAGAGCACATGAACAAGGTATGCCATTGTGTCAATTAAACTTTAAGACTAATGTTTTGTGGAGATTTGTGTGTTCAAACAATACGTATTGGAAGCAAACACATCACAAGTAGTTGACCACTTTGGCCAATGAAGAACGCACCATTTCCTCCTTGCCACTCCCTGGTCCGGCAATGGAGAAGACCTTGACGTCAAAGGATGCCCGACATAATACCCCGAAGACCACAAGATCAAGATCGTCAACATCTTCGACATTCTCAAGAAGTTTCTGTTCGCATCAATTTTTATACAGCCTCATAGGAAGAACAACAAAATATCTTTGGATATTTAGAAGCCCTACGAAGTTAAGCTTCCAACGAGTCAAAAATTAAGTCAATCGAAGGTTCCTACAAGCGGATATGGCCGAATCACCGAAGGTTGCAGGTCCTGAATTCTGGACAGCAAGCAAAGCTGAAGTGAAACAGCCATAGCTCCCTCATTTGGGCTCCCATTAATATGAATGAGGACCCATTGGAAAGATAATTTTATAAATTTTTCAATAGATCAATATTTTGGTATATGTTCTATTATGTACACAGGGGAAAATCCACGAAGAAGAGGCAGCAACAACATGATGAGAACAAGATAGTGGAGATGAGGGTGACGACAACAAAGAGGAGCTTGGGCAATGCTTTCATTAGAGCACACGAGAAGAAATTCAGAAGCTTGGAACAACGCAAAGACCCCAGGAGCATTAGCAAATGAAGGCACAAGTTGGCAACATCCACTATGGATTACACATAAAAGACGACATCCAATGGCGCGGACGCTTAGGGCTCTCACACGAAGGATCATGGAGCTACATGAAGACATTTAAGATATGTGTGAAGCCCTACAAATAAAATGTGAGTCTACACAAAGCAACCTTGATGACGTGTGGCACGAAGGAAGCAATTGCGAAAAGTTGACGCGAGCCACCTCCGATCATCAAAGTTGTTCACGTTCAACTCCAAGGGACCACTCACGATGAAAAGCTCGAAGGCTAAGGTACACATTAAACTATCAATATACTTTTGGTGATGATAATATTCTTTTGAAATATTCATGTTCATCAAATAATATGGTTCGATTCTATGCCTTGCACCTTTGATGTTCAATAAAGAGGCTTTGTTGTGCCTATTCTTTGTTAATTTACATGCCCCATGAACCTTTGCCTAATGAGATCTTAGCACTAAGCAATAATCTTACGCTACATTTAATCACAACTTGTTTTGTTAATCCAATTTAAATTGTGGTTATGTATTTATTTGTTTGCCTTATATTTTGCAAAACTTGGACTTGCTTTGTGCTCGGTCAAGCTAGTGACCTTAAAAGAGCATATGTTTGGAGAAACCCCGAGTTTCACTAACCATGTAGGGCATGAAACTTGAATCAAGAGGAGAGAAGCCATACCCCTAAGGAGTTGCGAACCCGAGCATCGCCTCCCCCGAGTCTTGAGTATGGACGTCACTGTTTTCATCAAATTTTGAGCACCTGGTCAGACATGTACAAGGAGGCAAAAGTTGAAAATCAGAAGCTCCATCAAGCACCGATTCCAATGCACCCAAGGTCGACAAATTCGAAGACCCGTACAAAGAGATATGGCAAAAACACTGAGCGCCGCAAGGTTTGAAATAAGCTTTGGACAGATTGCAGCGTTGGAGTAAAATGGGCATAACTCACTCAATCGGAGTCTGTTTGGGGTGAATGAACACTTGATGGAAAGAAAATTTCATGCGCCACACATTGGAGAAGTTGTTTGCTATATGGTCTGACCCAGAAAGAAAGGAAAAAAATTGTGAAAGGAGAGGCAGCGACGAAGTGCAAAGGAGAAGGAGGGGATCATGATGCAAGAGACGACCATACAAGTCTTCCATTGAGCATGAATGATCGTGTCAAGCATGGAGAGTGAATCAAAGCTGCATGGACACCTTCAAATCTTGCATGAAGGACCATGGCTTCGCAAAAACAAGAAGGTACGCAAGAATGTCAAGCTCTATGACTTCAAATGAAGCGCTTTGCGGGAGGCAACCCATATTCTTTTATATATACATAATATGACCGTCTACATTGAGATGTTTAACTGAACCATCAGATAACATTGTACCATTGCTCTAATAAATGCTACAACAACATGTTGTATGTTTAATTACTATTGAGTGAGCTCTTTGTTATTTGATCCAGGAAAACTTGTAGACCCTTTTGAGTGCCTATTAATGTTTAGAGTCTTTTTCTTTGTGTCTTCTTAGAGAGAAATATAAAGTTTGTCACAATCCTTTGACTCTAAACTTGTGGCTAGTTAACTTAGGCTAACTTTTGCTTTTGTTTTTAGACCACGACCATATCATGTCATTTTGTTCATCCATGTCATATCGCATTACTTGTTTTGTTTGATCTACTTTTTTGTCCAACCAACCTAAGCCTTCCTATAGCCCCCACCAAAAACCATAGCCAACAAGAGTAGGGTCGAGTTGTGTTGATTGGCTTGCCACACTTTTCCGGTTGGACAAGTCCACTCCTATCCCTTGTTCTAACTAAAACTTTGACTAGCCTCTCTTCAAAATCCTTAGGAAAGCCTCTCACACCTTTAGTCATCCTAAAACCATAGGTTTGTTTTTCATAAAAAGACTCTTAGCATACCTTAGATAGAATTTCTATACTTGACTTCTTCTCTTCAAAATTCTTATTTGAGTCCAAAAAATATAGGAAACCCATAGCCTACCCTTAAACCTTGTTAGTCTGGTTGATTTATTCTTTTCGATGGGTGTTTTTCTTGTTGACAATGCTTACTTCTTATAAGGCCTAGCTTTGTCCTTTGCTTTTTGTAGACCACATCAAAAGTCTTTTTCATACCTTACCAACTACTTATTTGCTAACCCTTAGCTAAGTCTTTTCGTGAAACTGTATGATGAATGCTTTTATGTTTATGTTAAATGCTTGGTATGACATTTTCCCTTGCGATCTTGTGTAAGCGTGGTGTTTAGACATGATTGGATATCACCATCATTTAGTTTTATAAACCTGGCTATCATGTTGCATCGGTTGGTGTATAAGCTCTGCAATGCGCTTAGTTTTTCGTATGCTATATGGAATTTTTGATCTCGGGGTAGACATGGTGTTTTAACCTTGGTTAATAAATCCTTATGGGTATGGAAAGTTCAATAACTTAGTTATAAGCATGGTGCTTAGAACTAGGTGTAAACATTGTCTTTGTTTATATACCATCATCTCATTCATATGCACACTTGCACACACGTACACCCATTAGGCTTTTTATTTTTCTTCCACTAGGCTAACTATGCCACAAGTTAAATTAATTTGTAACAAGGAAAATTATTCTGAGGAATATTTCGGTGGTGATGGTGTAACACATACTTTCATGTGAGTAATGATAATCTTGTCATCCGATCTTTTATGCGATTCCATGTCTCCGTTCATGCTTTCTACCTTTTGTGAATATGCTTGTACCTTAGTCTAATGCATGGTTAGACTACTTAGCATGCTTTATGTAATCATGGTCACTAGATCTAGTATGTAGATCCTTAATGATTTGTAGACACGTTCACTTGGACGTGCCACTAGGTTCACCTGCACAAGAAGTGGGGGCGTCGTGACAGGACGTCAAGAGCGTGTACGGCGGGTGCTTTCGGGAGGAAGGCTAAAGGTAGGAGTTTAAGGATGCTATTAGATTAGATGCTTGATTTGTTGCTCTTTAGCTGGAACTACAACTAGAAGGCGATAGGCCTAGTTACCCCTTTGGTTGCACTTTACCTAGCCAATGTTTGTGGATGTGATCAAACTATATGCTATCACTCATATCTTTTAGGTTTACTTCTCATATGCAATCAACACCATGTAGGGTGAGGCCAGTTAGATTATATGGAAAACCCTAGGTAGTTTGCTCCCGATCCACAGTTTGATATGTTGGGTCATCGTGAGTGAAGAAGGGCGACATGTGATCCGTACGCGACACATGTTTTAAACGTCAACAGCAGAACACCACCTCGAGCATGGAAACCTCTATCTCCCCAAGCCGGAACTGTTCGCACAGCAGTCTCACACCTAGGTAGTGGCATACGAGGCTCAGGTATACCATGAGATGGGTGGTACCTGTCCTTGTTCGCCCACTCCTTAGCCATCCTGTCATCCCTTTTCCTCTTATAGCAAAACTCATCCTTATGACTATCCCTCCCACAATACTCACAATGGAAGCAGACTATTTTAGGGTTAGTTTCTAGAAGAGGCTTCTCACATGGCTTCTCACTTGGTTTCTCTCCTGACTTCCCACCAAACACATTTCCCACATTGCTCACAAAGCTCACCAGTTTCTAGAAGTGGCTTCTCACATGGCTTCTCACTAGGCTTCTCACTTGGTTTCTCTCCCGACTTTCCACCAAACACATTTCCAAAATTGCTCATAAAGCTCACCGGTTTCTAGAAGTTGTTTGTCTTGGGAGGAAACACGGGTGGATCAGGGTTTGTGTCAAGCTTGTTTAGTAGCTGGTTTGGCTTAGGTGCAAACTGGTTCTTGGATGTAGTTTGTGGTGGAATAGGAATATCCCCAATTTTCCCTTCTCTCTCACCACTGCTCTCACCAACCTTCTCAGAGCCTAAATCCTGACAATCAAAGCACTTAAACAAAGCAATCATTATACCAAGTTGTGGCTCCTGAGCAGACAACCAACCCATCAACTTACACAACTCATCATTCTCATCTTGCAACCGATCAACATAGTGCGCAAAATCTAGAATTTTCATAGCATGAACTTCACAAGTAGAACAAGTAGTGGCAATCGGAGATTTCAATTCAACCTCAAGAGAAATAATGCGAGCATGAGAATCAGCTAGTTTACCATGCAACACAGGACAAGAAGTGCAAGCTCCTAGCAAAATAGGTCTAAACTTCAACTCGTCAAGCTCGTCCCTAACCACATCTAGTTCTTCAAGCTTTGAGGCATGCTTTTCCCTAAGCACAGTCAAATCTGCCAAGAAAACAGTGCAATCACCACAATCAATCTCATCAATCACAGTAGGACCAACCATAGGAGCATCAATCTCTACCTTAGCACCAAGGTTCTTGGACTCTAGATCGGCTACCTTTTCCCTAGAATCATCAAGCAAAGCCTTAAGCTCTTTCCTAAGCTTCTTAGCCTCTATAAGCATGCTATCACAGTTATCAAGCAAGACAACCAACTGCTCATTCTCCTGATGCAAGGAATGGAGCTCATCACATACCTTATTCTCGAAATCTGAGTCCGAGTCATCCTTCTGGCTTCTCTTGCTGCTAGAGCTGTGAGCCATGCCGCAGAAACCGTTCTCTCGCGCGAAGCAGCTCAGGCCATTGATGTTCTTGGACACTTGCTTCTTGCTCTTGCGCTTGTCGTCATCACTGCTGCTGGAGCTCGACGAGGTGTAGCCGGAGATGGAGTCGACGTCGCTTGCTCCAACCATCACTCGAGCCTTGTTCTTGCCGTAGTCAGCACTCTTCCTCGATCTCCACACATCCTTGCTCTTGTGCTTGTGCTTGTTGTTGATAGTCAATTATTGTATCAAAGTTCGTTTGGATCCACAAGCGTACAGATCCCCATCGTAGTCCTTTTTCCCTTGAGTAATACCCAAGGTTATCGAATCCGTGGAACAATGTGCAACGCAAGATTCAATCTAATAAAGTTGAGAACATTGATCTCAAGAGGTTGTTTTTGCATCTAATCCAAGAAAACATCATCTAATCTATAAAGCACTGGAGGTAGCAAGAGAGAGAAAGGGGGTAAAACCAATATAGAGAGATTGGATTAAGCTCTTGTTGAAGTTCCAACCAAAGATGCAGATAGCAAAACGAATCTCATAAAAGCCTCTTTAAATCGTGGCTTCAGTTCCAATTCTGAAGACGCCCGCCTTTCGGATGCCACCGCCCTGTCACGACAGGCCCTTATTCGTGCGGGTTATCCTAGGGCGAGTTCAAGAAGAACAAGTTGAAAATGCTCGGTAGGTCAGGTATGCACCTCTAGCCACCATGGCTACAAGAACATCCTATGCGATCTATCTCGACAATAGACCGGGGAGTAAGAAAACCCACGCGAAGACAAAATCGTAGTGAAAGCACTTGATCGCTAGAAATTGGATTCAATCTTGCAAATTCAACATAGATAAATGATACATGGACAAGATCACCACCGGGATCCTACCTTGACCTTGATCCTAGGTCCTGGAACTCCGACGTAGTCTTCCTTGCAAGGTTCCCACGCCGGCTAGGGAAACCCTAGTCAACTATCTCGACCCTCTCCTTTCCGAAATGGTGTCTCTGTCTTCTCAGCTCCTCGGCGGCCAATGACAAATGGTATGATGCATGGCTCTTCGCACACGGAGTACAAATAGTCCGAGAGTCGGCTAGGTCAAAGTGGGTGATGAAGGGGGCTGTAATGGGCTTGGCCGGCCGGCCTAGGCCGACCGGCCTGGGCCCATCCCGGCCCAGTTCGTCCCCTCCTTCCTCCACGACACCTCTCATGTCTTCTGGAATTTTCACCCATCTGCATGTGGGCCCTTGGCGTCATTTTCTCCGTGGTTTGGCTAGGGGCACTTGTCGCGCAAGTTTCAACATTTTCTATTCAGGTCCTCAGAGTTTTCTGCCTTCATCCTTCGGTCCTTGGGCCACAACGAGTCATGTTCACTTCATGTCTTGACTTGTGTTGGGCTTCATGATCTTCTCGCAAGGTGCTCGATGAACTTTACCCGGAAGTCTTGCTTTTAGCGCTGAAATCCTGCGTAAACAATAAACTCCAAAACCGACACGCAATAGCGAACTTGTTATATCAAGGGGGTTAGTACCATTGGATAAGATATCAAATTAATGCTAACACCGAAGGTAAGCTCATGGCTGGGTTGGCGGAAATTCACCGTCAACAGATCCCTCATGCTTAAACCTTGCTCGTCCTCGCGTAAGCCTTTGATGAATATCAGTATTGCCCTTCATTATTCAAACCCTGCAATTGATCATACACGAGAAAACATAATGCTCTCAAAATTTTAATTTGTTAGATTTCCGTAGTCTACTAGCTTTCATCCCTACGGTGGGTGGATATCAAGCTCTTCCCATGAGTAATTAAACATGCTCCCAGAATTTAAATGGATCTCAGAAATTTTGAAATAAAGTACAAGATAAAAAAGAGCTAAATTAGGTTCAAAAATTTAAACCACCTTGCATCTTGCTCATGAACTCTCATCTCGTCTCTCAAGCCTATTTGTTCTACTTCTTTCCCCTCTCAAAATATATATAAGTGGAAGGCTTTATATGGAGCTTTTGGGAAAAGTTTAGTCCTACCAAGATATTATTATTGAGATGTTATCAAAATAAGACAAACTTCTCATGGTCTTACCGAGACTCATCAAAAAGGTCATTGGAAAATAATGTTGTTTCAAGGATGGGGAGAGAAAAATACACACACTTTGAGATAGGTGGACATGTGCAAATGGCAAAGAGTGATCCCAAGGCACCAAGGAAGTCCTCGTTATCGAATTGCACATGGTCGGAAAAATGTGTTTGGATCATCATCTTGAAGCTTTTTGATATTCCTAATGCATCTAGAGAACCGGGGAGTTCACTTTATTTATGCACATATTTTTCTTTTTTCATACATATTTTTTTTGCCTTATCTCTCTTTTTTTCTTTTATTTTTCTATATCTTTTATTTTTGTTTTTTATTATTACTCCCCATGAACTCTAAATTGCATTGTACCTACCTCCTCCCCCATGCTTAAACATTTGCTCGTCCTCGGGCAAAGAGGTGATAGAGATAAGGTAGGTACCGGAAATATATTTCCCTTTGGAGAGATACTTGAAATGTTCATTCTCGGCACCATCTTGCGATCTTCCTTGAGTTGATGATCCAAACTCAAATGATAGGTTGTGGTCAAGGAGGTAAACATAAAGATGATAATGCACGGATAGAAAAAGCTAGCAACAATATAGGTACGCAAAAACGGAATGACCAACTTCTTAGTCTCGGGCCAGAGAAATCAAGCCTTGAATGAATTCACCCAAAAATAAATCTTGTATACTAAGTTTTGCACTCAAATAAATATAAGGCTATGGATAGGTGGAGCAACATGCAAGTGGTATTAATGACAAGGTTAGCATAACTTTTTAAGAACAAAAATAAATCATCTTTAACCCATCCAAAAGTTGAGATCATGCGAAAAACTATGTGTCTCATCTTTATCATAACCTCCGCAAAGGATTAAGCTAGCATTTAGATTAATTTCAGATTTGTATTTAAGAGTGAGGACCGGAGCGTCCGAGGACCAGTGGATGGTCGCTCCCTGGTGTGATGAGTGATTGACAACGTGGTGTGGACTGACTCTTAGCCGAGTATTGCAGGTGCAGGTTGCGGCTTGATTTGCGTTGGTGCAGGTGAAGAGTGGGCATGAAAGGTCTTAGCCTTGCGGGGCCTCCGAGGAGTGGAGAGACAAGTAGGCTCTGCTCGATGGACCGATGGCCGAAAGGGATCAAGTGCGGACCGCATGGCGGCAAGAAAAGCAAGACGAAGTCGTGGACAGGAGCCAGTGCAGGGTAGCAGCTCACGACTGGAGTCTGCATGCGGGGTTTGCGGTGGTTCACCACAAAACCGTCAGGTTACTTGGTTGAGCCACAAAACCAAGACCGGAGGCTCGGCGGGCGGAGACGGGATCCGGGCGCGCCGAGAAGCTTTGATGCTAGGGGACACACGGCGAGATCGCAGGGCTTGCGTCGGGAGGACACGGACTGCAGCAAAGATGTGACCGCCTGATGACGATATCCAAGTCTTGACCATGTTGCCCCTGAGGGGTGTGTATCTTCCTTTATGTTCTAGGGGTAGCTTGGTCATTTGCCCAACCAGGAGAGACTGCATATATATAGCTCTGGGGTTCCAGGGCAACTCATCCATCCGGACTGCTTCCTCATTTCCCTGCTCTTTAGGCTAGATTTTCTTCATGATTTTGTAGAGAATCTGACCTCTGGTTGTATGGAAGCATTCATGGCTGCGTCGATTTCCTTCTCTTGGCTCGAGTGATTTTCGTGTCTTTTTCGGGCTATTTTGTGGGATTTTTGTGCGCGGCTTGTTTCATCGATTCTGAGGTGTTTGTGTTCAGATTTCTTTGTGGGGATCATGGATAGATGTCTTGTGCATCTTTGGGCTTGATCTTGACCCCTCAAACTCCGGATTTGGCCTCCGATTTGCGGATTTCGGTTGGTTCCCTAGCTTTGTGCTTGAGCTCAGTTGCGATTCGATTCCCGATGATTTAGTGTGTTTGAGGCCTCAAGTTTTTGGGCATAGCATCCCCTAGGGACGCTTCACATCTCCCCAAAATCTTGCTTCAATTAATGCAGCTGTTTGGGAGATCCATGGATGGTTAGGAAGGGTTGACTTGCATTTTTCGCGTTTCTGTCCGCTGTCCGTGAAGGGGGCGGACCGTCCGCACCGGGCATGCAGACCATCCGTGGCACCTAGGGTTCGTCGCGTGTTCTTGCAGTTCGTGAGCGCGAGACATTTCGATCCGTGGAAGGGCAAGGATTTTGTTGTGTGAGGTTCACAGACCGTCCGCCCGGGGTGGCCGGACTGTCTGCGAGGGTCGGACAGTCGCGGTGCTTGCCCGGACTGTCCGAATTTCCTCGGGAGCTACTAGAGGTTCGGGTCGTGTTTGCGGACTGTCCGCCCTGGTATTGCGGACTGTCCACCTGGTTGTTGCGGACCGTCCGCATGGAGCACTGCAGTTTGCCTAAGTCCTTTGCTTCTTGTGTTGTGCTTCTGCTTTTGGTTGAGTTGGGACTTGTTCCTAGGGTTGGTAGGTCTGTTGTGACTACGTGACCTTGGCAAGTTCGTGTGGGAATCCATGATTGTGATTTTGGGGCATAGTCGAGTTCATCTCTTCGGAGAAGAATTTTTATCGGCTCCCATTCACTCCCCCCCGTCTCTGGTCGCCTAATCAGTCCTTCAATTGGTATCAGAGCCTGTTACGGATCTTCGTGATTCTAGCCAGCCTATAGATCCAAAGATGGCATACCAAGAACCGAGTTCAGTTCGTCCACACTTTGATGGTAAGGATTACCAGATGTCGCAGAGACGTATCTCTGTTTTTGTTCGTGGCAAAGGACAGATCATTTGGGATGTGACGGATAACACCTCCTCTGTCCATCCCATCAACTTCCTTGCCCCAGGCTCTCGAGATACGCATGACGCAAACAATAAGGCGGTCGATTATCTCTTTCGTGCCCTTTGCAAACCTGAATTCGATCGTGTTCAAGCAGAGGATTTGGCGTGCAAGATTTGGGAGAAGCTCAAGGTAGCTCATGTTGGGAACAATCGGATGAAGACTCGCTTGTTCGCGACCTATCAGATGGAGTATGAGAATTTCACTCATCTGTCTGGTGAGTCCATTGACTCCATGTTTCAGCGCTTCACCGTGATTGTGAACAATATGCGGGCCAATGTGATCGTGCTCCCGTACGATGACCATGACAGGGCTGTGATGCTCTTGCATTCTCTGGATCGTACCGTGTTGGGTGCCAAGGTCGTGGCCATTCTAGAGTCTGACGACTATGAGACGCTCACCATCGATGAGTTGTTCTCCAAGCTGAAGTCCTCTGAGGTTGATCGTGGTGTGAGCGGCAAGATCGAGAACCTGACTGACCCTCATAGTATGGCTGTCATTTCTGGACCGAGAACTAACGCTAACCTGTCTTCAAGGCAGTTCTCTTTGTCTTGTCTTGTTTCCATGCCAGATGAGGAGTTTGACATGCTAGGCGAGGATGATCTCGCATTGCTGAGCAGGCAGTTCGAGTGCTTGTACACAAACTGGAAGAACACTCGGAGGAGCTCGGGCATGTGCTACCGGTGCGGGAAGCACGAGCACTTTATCTTTGAGTGCCCGGAGGCCATGGAGATCAAGGCCGAGCACAAGCACCGTTCAAGGACCGACCACAAGCACCGCTCGAGGACCGACCACAAGGGCAAGAACAAGTTCGAGCAGAGGCCGAGGAAGAGTGGCGGCCACAAGAAGAAGACGGAGCGTGCGATGGTCGCCGGAGTGAGCGACATCGACTTGAGTTCCTGCTACACTTCGTCGAGTTCAAGCGGTGAAGAAGAAGTGGTGGACCGGCACAAGATCAAGTGGTCAAGCAAGAACGTCAACGGCCTGTCCTTCGCCGCCCAAGGCTTTTGCGGCATGGCACACAGCTCCGAGAGCAAGAAGAGCTAGAAGGATGACTCGGACTCCGACTCCGAGGATGAGGTAAATAATGATCATGCCTTCTTGATAGCGGAGAATGCTAGGGTGAATGACTTGCTTGATAATTGTGATGATGTGCTTAGAAAGACCAATAAGGAGAAGAGGGTGTATAGGTCTTTGCTAGGAGAGGCTGAGGAGAAGGTGATCAAGCTAGAATCCTTGCTTGCTGATGCTAGGGCTCAATTAGAATTTTTGAAGGCTGCTCCTATTGTGACCGATGAACCTTAATGCACTGAATGTCCTTTTTTCCTTGGTGATTTGACTATGCTTAGGGAGAAGTATGCATCCAAGGTTGAGGAACTATATGTGCTTAGGGTTGAGCTAGAAGAGATGAAATCCAGGCCCTCTTTGCTTGGTGCTTGTACCTCTTGTCCTGTTTTGCATGCGAAGTTGGATGAATCATATACTTATGCTAGATCTCTAGAGGCTACTTTGAATACTCCTATTGCTACTTCCTGTTCTACATGTTAGTTGCATGCTGTTCAGAAACTAGAACTTGCACATTATGTTGATCGCTTGCAGGATGAGAATGATGAGTTGAGGAAAATGATGGGTTGGTTGTCGGGTCATGAGCCTCAGCTTAGGATGATGATTGAGGCATACAAGCCCTATGATGGGCAAGCGCTTGGGTTGGATAATATTGGAGAGGGTAGTGGTGAGTAGGAGGAGAAGATTGATGATACCCCAGCTCCACCAAAAACCTTTCACAAGAATGCCTTTGCTCCTAAGACAAACCCACTTAGGAACCGACTCGACACAACATAGATCCACCAGTGTTTCCTCCCCAAACAAATGATTTCCAGAAACTCATCAAGTTCAAGAGTGACATGGGTAATGAGTTCTTTGGGAAGAAGGGAGAGAAACCAAGTGAGGAGAAGCCACAGCCTAGAGGAACCCAAAGCCAAAGCCACAGCTTCGATCCGCGAAGGAAGCGGGAGGAGAGGTTTGCTAGTGAGATGGCAAACCAGGACAGGTACCGCCCTTCTCGTGGTGTGCCTGAGCCTCATGTTGTGCCTAGGGTTGAGGGTACTGTGCGTACCATCTTCACTCGAGAGAGGCGTGAGTTTCCTACACGAGGTGTGCCTCCTCAGAGAGATAGTGGTAGGCGTGTTGGGTTTGGGCGTGGTGAATTTGCTAGACGTTCCTTCACTCGTGGCCAATACGAGTATGGGGGGAACGATCGTAGCTTTAGGTCTCAGAGGAGCTACGGACCACGGTCTCCACCTCGTGGTACTCGTAGTCCTCCAAGGAGACGTGTGGGTGTTCCACCTAGCAGTGATAGAATGGATTTTGCTAACCCCACTTTTGAACAAATGGCACGACACTGGTTTGATTTCTTTTACACTAACCCCAGTGCTGAGTCGTTTGCTCACTCTCACTCCCGTTTTTTATTTTGCAGGTGGGAGGCATGGAGAGCTTTTGGTTGATCGACTCCGGTTGCTCTCAACACATGACTGGAGATCGACGGTGGTTCTCCAGCCTTACCCCGGTGGTGTCCAAGGAGTACATCACTTTTGGGGACAATGGGAAAGGTAGAGTGCTTTCAGTGGGTACGGTGAAGGTGAGTGAGATTGTGACTCTTAGGCGTGTTGCTCTTGTCAAGTCTTTGGGGTTCAATCTTCTTTCGGTTTCCCAGCATCTTGATGAGGGTTTTGAGGTCCGTTTCAAGATGGGTGCGTCTCGTGTGTTGGATTCTCGAGGTGATCTTGTGTGCACGATCATCCCCGAGGGTCAGATTTTCAAAGCCGATTTTTCTCAGTGTGTCGGCTCTTCTCGTTGTTTGGTTGTGGGTGTTTCGGCGGAGCTTTGGAAATGGCATAGGAGGCTGGGTCACTTGAGTTTTGACTTGTTGTCACGCTTGAGTGGGCTTGGTTTGGTCTGAGGATTGCCTAGGTTGAAATACCAAAAGGTTTTTGGTATGTGCTCCATGTAGGCATGGCAAGATGGTAGCTGCCTCCCATCCGCCTCTGATAGCTGTTGTGACAGAGCGCCCATGCAATCTGTTCCATATGGACTTGGTTGGTCCACCTCGTGTGTGCTCGGTGGGTGGGAAATGGTATGTCCATGTGATAGTGGATGACTATTCTCGCTATGCTTGGGTCTTCTTTTTGGCTGACAAGGGGGAGATATTTGATTTTGTCTGGGATCTGATCTTGAGGTTGAAAATATGGGAGGAATGGAGATGTTGTTCGAGCTATTCGTAGCGACAATGGCACTGAATTTGAAAACTCTCAATTTGAAACCTTTAGTCGTGATTTGGGTCTCGAACATCAGTTTTCCTCTCCCTATGTCGCTTGTCAGAATGGTGTGGTAGAGAGGAAAAATCGTTCCCTTTGTGAGATGGCTCGGACGATGCTCGATGAGCATAGGACTCCGAGGAGATATTGGGCTGAGGCGGTGAATGTCGCGTGCCATGTTGGGAACTAGATTTTTCTTCAGGCTTTCTTGAACAAGACGTGCTATGAGCTCATGCATGGGCGAGCACCTAGAGTCAGCCATTTCAAGGCTTTTGGTTGCCGGTGTTTTATCCTCAAGAAGGGTAGGCTCGATAAGTATGAGTCGAGGTCCTCCGATGGAATCTTTTTGGGTTATGCTAATCATTCTCGAGAATATCGTGTGCTCAACCTTGATACTAACCAAATCATGGAGACTTGCAAGGTTACCTTCGACGAGACACAACCATGTAGTTCATCTGTTTTTGAGTGTGCAGGTGACGACGAAGTTGGCAAGAAGATCTTTGAGGACGAGGAGGATGATGCTCGAGAAGATGAAGGTGATGATGGTGAAGCTCCAGCCACACATGTACCCTCTACTTCCACTACTCTGACTACGGTTCAGGATGGTTCATCCCCTACACCGACTACGATCCAGCAAGATCAAATGGAAGCTGTTGTTGAAGGGGAGGTCGTCACCAGGCGAGAGGCACCGAGGCGTGTTCAAGTTGATCATCCTCCTTCAAGAATCATCGGCAACATCAATGAACGTACTACATGGTCGAGGTCCAGAAATGTCTCTCACTTTGCTCATTCAGCTTTTGTTGTCACCTTTGAGCCGAAAGACATTGGACACATACTCTTTGATCCTAATTGGGTGAACGCTATGCATGAGGAGTTAGAGAATTTTGAGAGAAACGATGTTTGGGAGTTAGTGGAGCCACCACCACATTGCAAACTTATCAGGACAAAATGGGTGTGGAAGAACAAAGAGGGAGAGAATGGTGAAGTGGCGAGAAATAAGTCGAGGTTGGTTGCTTAGGGTTATAGCCAGAAAGAGGGGATAGACTATGAGGAGATATTTGCTCCTTTAGCCCATTTGGAGGCGATTAGGATCCTTCTCGCCTTTTCTGTGGCTATAGGGTTCAAATTGTACCAAATGGATGTGAAGAGTGCCTTCTTGAATGGGTTTTTGGAGGAAGAGGTTTATGTGAAGCAACCACCGGGCTTAGTGAGTGTTGAGTTCCCACACCAAGTGTATAGGCTGAGGAAGGCTTCGTATGGGCTGAAACAAGCTCCCCGAGCATGGTATGGCGGGTTGAGGGGGTTCTTGTTCAGCAAGGGGTTTAAGATGGGCAAAGTAGATAAGACTCTTTTTCTCCTCAGGCAGGGCGATGATATCCTAATTGTTCAGGTGTATGTGGATGATATTGTCTTTGGCGGCTCGTCTCACTCTTTGGTTGCAAGGTTTGCAGAGGACATGAGCAAACAATTTGAGATGTCTATGGTGGGAGAATTGCAGTTCTTTCTCGGGCTTCAGATCACGCAGGCCAAGGAGGGAACATTTGTACATCAAGCCAAGGACATCCTCAAGAAGTTCAAGATGGACAACTCCAAGCCCCTGCCGACACCGATGAGTATGACTACAGCGCTGGACGCGGACGAGGACGGAGAGACCGTGGACTAGAAGGAGTACCGGAGCATGATCGGCTCCCTTTTGTACTTCACGGCGATGAGGCCAGACATACAGTTCGTTGTGTGCCTGTGCGCTCGTTTTCAGGCGTCGCCGAGGACTTCGCATCGGCAGGCCATCAAGCGGATCTTTACGTATCTTCGATATATTCCTAAGCTTGGGCTTTGGTACTCGGCGCTCTCCTCTCTTTCGCTTTTTGGTTTTTCGGATGCCGACTTTGCGGGGTATCGTGTCGATAGGAAAACGATTTCGGGTACTTGTCAGTTTTTGGGTTCCTCTTTGGTTTATTGGTCATCTCACAAACAGTCAAGTGTAGCTCAGTCTACCACAGAAGCCGAGTATGTAGCTGCCGCTAGTTGTTGCTCCCAACTGCTTTGGATCACCTATACTTTGAGTGACTTTGGTGAGGAGTGCACCCATGTTCCTCTCATGTGTGATAGCACGAGTGCCATTAGTGTTGCCAAAAATCCAGTGCTACACTCCAGAACCAAACATATAGAGGTGAGATACCACTTTTTGAGAGACAATGTGGAGAAGGGAAACATAAACTTAATTCATGTGCCAACCCAGAAACAGCTCGCAGATATCCTGACCAAACCTTTGGACCAAGCTACATTTTCTCATTTGCGGGATGAGCTTGGCGTGGTTTTTTCCTTTTTGATCTTGGGTTGGTGAGAGCCTGGGTGGTTCGTGGACCAGTGGATGGTCGCTTCCTGGTGTGATGAGTGATTGACAATGTTGTGTGGACTGACTCTTGGCTAAGTATTGCAGGTGCAGGTTGCGGCTTGATTGGTGCTGGTGCAGGTGAAGAACAAGCATGAAAGGTCGATGCCGGTGAGGCCTCCAGGTGTGGAGTAGACAAGTAGGCTTTGTTCGAGTGACCCGGTGGCCAGCGGGGTCAAGTGCGGGTCGCATGGTGGCAAGAACAGCAAGATGAAGTCATGGACGGTTTCTTGGTTGAGCCTCAAAACCAAGGTCGAGCCGGGACAACGTGGGAGCCGAGTCATGAGTGGAGATTGGCGGAGGCTACACCAAGTTTGCGGGGTTTGCAGTGGTTCACCACAAACCCACTGGTTACTCGGTTGAGCCATAAAACCGAGGCCGAAGACTCGACGAGGGAGTGCGGCCACCCAGGCCGGTTCAACCGCCCAGGAGGGACGGTCAGACCGCCTGGGCCGATCTAACCGCCCAGGGGGGCGGTCTGACCGCCCGGGTCACAGCCGCCAAGAAGCTTCGAAGCGGAGGACACACGGCATGATCGCAAGAGTTGCGTTGGTGCTACGCAGGCTTGAGGTGGATGCGCATCCGTCTGATGGTGTTGAACTGAAGACTTCTAAAATTGCCCTTGAGGGGCTTGTATCCCTAGTTGCTAGTAAGGGTAGTTTAGTCTATTGGTTGCCCCCATATAAACACTTGAGTTGTGGGATGGCAGCCAACTCTTCGAACCCTAGCTCATTTCCCTTTGCTATTTTCCCTTCCAGTTTTCCTTAGGATTTTCTAGGACTACCTTGAGAGCTTCATGGTGAGATCTTGAGAGAGGGATGGATAACCGGGTGGCAAGATAGACCTTGTATGAACCTTCATGGTATGTATAGATGATTCAGCGTGGTTCCTCAAGGCCTTATGTTGCCTCTCCCGTTTATCTTTTTGGTGATTTTCGGAGCTCTTTCTTGTGATTTTCATGGCGGAGTTTTGAGGGTGATTTCTTGTGGGATTCTTGTTGAGTGTCACGTATGAGGACCTTGTGCCTCTTTGGTTGGTGACTTTACCCCAAAAACTTCCTTGAATCGGCCTCAATTTGTGGTTTTTTGAGTTGCTCGAGTTCATGACCTAGAGGGCCAAGATCCGTGATTCCCTTTGATTGAGAGCGCTTCGGTGGAATTCCTTTGGTGGAGAGGTTACCCAGGAGGTAACCCAGGTATCCCCGAAGTTTTGCTGCAATCCGTGTGGTGAATCGGGAGATCAGGCGATGGGAAGTTGAGGGTTGACCCACGGCCAGTTTTCTGGGAGGGACGGTCTAACCACCATAGGGGGCGGTCTAACCGCCCTGGGTCTCCCAAGTGGAAGGTTTGATTTTGTCGGATCTTTCTCTGTGAGCTTGTTCGCCTTGATCAGAGGAGCGTTCTGGTGAAATCTTGGCTTGTTTCGGTGCTGTTTGCTAGGAGTTCTTAGGTGGTGATTCTTGCTGGGTACAGGAGGTTAGACCACCCCCGTGAGCCGGTCTAACCGCCCCTAGGCCCTTGGGTGAAGTTATTGTTTTCGCCGAGATTTTCTGGTAGCCAGCTTGGCCTTGACCAGAGGATTCTATGGTTGAAACTGTGGAGAGTTTTGGAGCTCGGAAGAGGTCGTTCAGAGGATTTCTTCGTTACCAGGTGGAGGAGATCTAACCGCCCCCTATACCCGGTCTAACCGCCACCTCCAGGCAGGTAGCTTCCGAGTTGTTTCCGCTGCCGTGTGTGTGTAGAAGCTGTGCCTGCAGGTAGGGTTTGCTCCTAGGACTAGTAGCACTTCAGTGGCTACGTGGTTTTGGCAAATGGTAGGTTGTGTGCGGAGCGTGTGATTTTGGGTACCCGACCGAGTTCATCTTGTTGGAGAAGTCATCTCCTTCAAGAAGAATTTTTATCGGCTCCCATTCACTCCCCCCTCTGGTCACCAGTTCGGTCCTTCAAGTGGTATCAGAGCCGGTTACAGGTCTTTTGGGACTCTAACCAGTCTAAGATCCAAAGATGGCGTACCAGGAACGAGGATCGGGTGCTCCGCACTTCAATGGAAAGAACTACCAGATGTGACAGAGGTGGATGGCTGTTCCTCCGCGGCAAGGGTCAGATCCTTTGGGACGTTACGGTGAACACAGCTTATGTTCATCCGTTTAACTTCCTTGCTCCGGGATCGAGGGATATGCACGACGCCAACAACAAGGTGATCGACTACTTGTTTGATGCTCTGTGTCAATCAGAATTCGATCGGGTTCAAACAGAGGACTTGGCTTGTAGGATTTGGGAGCAGCTGAAGAATGCTCACGCTGGGTACAGTCAAGTTCAGGCTTGGTTGTTTGCGACTTACCGAAGAGAGTACGAGAACTTCACTCATCTCCCGGGTGAGTCCATCGATACGATGTTCCAGCGGTTCACGGTGATTGTGAACAACATGAGGGCCAATGTGACCGCACTCCCATACGATGATCATGACAGAGCTGTGAAGCTCTTGCACCCGTTGGATCGTACTATTTGGGGTGGAAAGATTGAGGCCATTCTAGAGTCTGAGAAGTATGCGATTTTGACGGTAGATGAGCTGTTCTCGAAGCTCAAGTCGGCTGAGGTGGACCGTGGTGTGACAGCAAAGATTGAGGGCCTGACTGTCTCTCATAGTCTTGCCCTCATCGGTGGCTCATGTGCAAAGTATAACGCTAACCCATCCACCAGGATGTATTCTTTGTCTTCCTTGATGTCTTTGCCAGATGAGGAGTTCGACGTGCTTGGAGAGGACGAGCTGGCGCTGCTGACCAGGAGGTTCGAGAGGATGCACGGGAATTGGGTGAACACAAGGAGGAACACGAGGACGTGCTTTCAGTGCGACAAGCCAGGACACTTCGTCGCTGACTGCCCCGAGAAGATGGAAAACAAGGACAACTGCAAGCACCGGTCGAAGATGGAGAGCAAGTACCGGTCAAGGTGCGATCACAAGCACAAGCACAAGAATAAGGACGAGCGAAGATCGAGGAAGAAGGACGGCCATGGCAAGAAGGCCCAAGCGATGGTCGGAGCGAGCCACGACGACTCCAGCTCCGTCTACTCTACCTCGAGCTCGAGTAGTAGTGAAGATGAAGGTGATCGGCGCAAGAGCAGGAAGGGATCCAAGAACCTGAGCGGGTTGAGTTGCTTCACGAGAGACGGCTCTGCGGCATGACACATAGCTCTGGCAGCAAGAAGAGCCAGAAGAACGACTCGGACTCCGACTCTGAGGATGAGGTACGTGACGAGCTTTCCTTCTTGCGCCAGGAGAATGAGGAACTAGGAAAACTGCTTGATAATCGTGATGACATGCTTAGAGAGGCTACGAAAATGAGAAAGGAGCTTAGGGCCTCGCTTGAAGATGCTAGGAGTAGAGTAGCTGAGCTAGAAACACAAAACCTTGATGCTAAACTTGAGATAGACTCGCTTAAGGCTTCACCTATTGTTTCTGATGAGGTTGATTGTGCTGATTGCTCTGTTTTCCTAGCTGATCTTACTACTCTTAGGGGAAAACATGCCTCCAAGTGTGAGGAACTAGATGTGCTTAGGGTTGAGTTGGCTGAGCTATAGTCTAGACCTTTTTTGCTAGGTGCTTGCACATCTTGCCCTGTGTTGCATGGAAAATTGATGAGTTGCGTTCTCGCATTGTTTCACTTGAGGCGGATTTGAAAGTTCCAATTCCTACTTCCTGCTCTACTTGTGAACTTGCACACTATGTTGATCGCTTGCAGGATGAGAATGATGAGTTGAGAAAGTGTTTGAGTTGGTTGTCGGGTCAGGAGCCTCAGCTTGGCATCATGATAGCGGCTTTCAAACGCTATGATGGTCAAGCACTTGGGGCTGATAAGATTCGAGAGAGCAGTGGTGAGAGAGATAAGAAAATTGGAGAGATTCCTATCCCACCACAAACAACACACAAGAACAAGTTTGAGCCTGAGCCTAACCATCTCAGAAACAAACTTGACACAACTCCAGATCCACCCATATTCCCTCCCCAAACAAACAACTTCCAAAAACCGGTGAGATTTGTGAGTCCTAAGGGGGATGTGGTTGGAGAGAAACCGAGTGAAGAGAAGAAGGGAGAGAAGCCTAGTGTGGAACCACAACCAAAGCCCAAGCCAAAACCTATCCGGTTCCATTGTGAGTATTGTGGTAGTGATGGTCACAACAGTGAGTTTTGCTTCAAGAGGAAGCGGGAAGAAAGGATGGCTAAGGAGTGGGCGAACAATGACAGGTACCGCCCATCTCATTGTGTGCCTGAGCCTCGTATGCCACTGCCTAGGGGAAAGGCTGTTGTAAGAAGCATTCCGGCATGGGGAGATAGAAGTTCTAGCAACCGAGGTGTTTTTCTGGAGGGGGCGGTCAGACTGGCCCTGCCCAGAGGGGGCGGTTAGACCGACCTGGCTAGGCAGTCAGACCGGCCCCCCCAGAATTCTAGGCAGTTTGTTTTTCGAGGTGGTGATTCGAGTGGTTTCAGTTCTGGTGGTCGTGGTACTGGTGGTTGGCGTGATGAGTTTGGTGGTGTTGAGTTTGCTAGACGTTTTCCCCCTTGTGGTCGATACGAGTCTGGGAGAGGTCACAACTTTGAGTTGGAGAGGAGCTACGGTCCACGGTCTTCCTTTCGTGGCTTTCGTGCTCCTCCAGCGAGACAGGGGTGGTTTCCCTGTGGTGGTTTCACGTGGTGGTAGCTTTGGTAGGCGTGATGGAATGGATGGTCCTAACCCCACTTTGGAGCAGATGGCTCGGCACTGGTTTTACTCTTTTGGTACTAACCCCAGTGCTGAGTTGTTTGCTCACTCACGTGCTCGTTTTTGAATTTCAGGTGGGAAGCTTGGGGAACATTTGGTTGATCGACTCCGGTTGCTCGAGGCACATGACCGCAGATCGAGGGTGGCTCTCCAGCCTCACCCCGGTGGTGTCCAAGACGTACATCACCTTTTGGGACAATGGGTGAGGGCGTGTACTTTCAGAAGGTGAAGTGAGGATAAGTGACAAAGTGGTGCTGAAGCGTGTTACCTTGGTTAAGTCGTTGGGGTTTAATTTGCTCTCTGTTTCACAGCTTCTTAAGGAAGGTTTTGAGGTATTGTTTATGTCAGGTGGTTCTCGGATACTCGATGCTCGAGGTGACCTTGTTTGTGTGGTCGTTCCCGAGGGTCAAATATTCTGAGCGGATTTTTCTCAGAGTTCGGGTGTGTCGAGGTGTTTCGTGGCTGGTTCTTCAGGTGAGTTGTGGAAGTGACATAGGAGCTTGGGTCACTTGAGTTTTGACCTTTTGTCATGCTTGTGTGGCTCAACTTGGTCCGAGAATTGCCCCGGTTGAGATTCGAAAAGGATTTGGTGTGTGCGCCGTCCAGGCATGCTAAGATGGTAGCTGCTTCCCATCCACCCCTCACCGATGTGCTGACAGAGCGTCCATGCGAGCTGCTCCATATGGACCTTGTTGGCCCAGCTCGTGTGCGATCCGTGGGAGGGAAGTGGTACGTCTTGGTTGTGGTGGACGACTACTCTCCGTATGCTTGGGTTTTCTTTTTGGAGGAAAAGGGGGAGACATTTGGTTTTGTTCGAGATCTTGTCTTGAGGTTGAAGAACGAGAGGCACAGAGATGCATACGAGCGATTTGCAGTGACAATGGCTCAGAATTTAAAAACTCTCGCTTCGAAACCTTTTGCCATGACTTGGGTCTTTAACACTAGTTCTCGAGTCCGTATACGCCTCCCCAGAACGGCGTGGTGGAAAGGAAAAACATAACCCTGTGTGAGATGGCTCGGACGATGCTCAACGAGCATAGGACTCCGAGAAGGTTCTGGGCTGAGGCGGTCAATACCGCGTGCTATGTGTCGAACAGGATTTTTCTGCGGGTCCATAAGAAGAGAACTTGCTACAAGATGATGCACGGTCGAACCCCTAAGGCGAGTCACTTTCACGTCTTTGGCTGCGAATGTTTCATTCTTATGAAAGGCAAGAGTTTGGACAAGTTCGAAGCTAGGTCTGTCGATGGCATTTTTTTGGTTACGCGACCCATTCTAGAGCCTTTCGAGTGCTCAATCTTGAAATTAACAAAATCATGGAGACTTGCGAGGTTACCTTCGACGAGACACAACCACGTAGTTCGCTTGCTTTTGAGTGTGCAGGTGACGAGGAACTTGGCGAGGAGATTTTCGAGGATGAGGTGCAGCAGCAAGGAGGAAGATAGTGGTGTGGCGCCTGCGCCTGAGCATATACATACTACTTCGACTACAATCGAGGACGGGCCTTCTCCCACACCTACGATGACGTGCCGAGATCTAGAGGAAGCTGCAGCTGAAGGGGAGGTTGCTTCGAGGCGAGAAGCTCCCCGGCGAGTACAAGTGGATCACCCAGCTTCAACGATCATCGGGAACATCAACGAACGAACTACATGGTCAAGGTTTTGAAATGACTCTCACTTTGCCCATGCAGCTTTTGTTGCTACTTTTGAGCCCAAAGACATTGGACACGTGCTATATGATCACTTTACCAGGTGCAGGAGGTCTAACCGCCCCCTATACCCGGTCTAGCCGCCCCCTCTAGGCAGGTAGCTTTCGAGTTGTTTCCATTGCCGTGTGTGTGTAGAAGCTTTACCTGCAGGTAGGGTTTGCTCCTAGGACCAGTAGCACTTCAGTGGCTACGTGGTTTTGGCAAACGGTAGGTTGTGTGCGGAGCGTGTGATTTTGGGTACCCGACCGAGTTCATCTTGTTGGAGAAGTCATCTCCTTCGAGAAGAATTTTTATCGGCTCCCATTCACTCCCCCCCTCTCTGGTTGCCAGTTCGGTCCTTCAGTTGGGGATCTCATGTACATATGCATCTTGCATTTTCATTCTGTAACATATCATGTCTAGCATCTTTGTATCATAGACTGCATTTTTAACATATCCTTTAGAGGATGTGCTTCTCCTACATACATTGATCACTGTGATATGTTGGATGTGAGCTTATGATCATGCTTGTGAGCTCTTGTGATGTATATCTATGCTCTTGGTAGCTTTGGAGATATATGCATGTGGAATGGCTTATTTTTGTGAAAATGCTAAAGGTGATCCTCTCTTGTGAGTAGAATGCCTTTCATGCTCATTTTGTGCTCAAATGGCTATATCTTGCTTAATTTGTGCTTGGGAATCAAGCTCTTTTCATTTGGGGTAAAAGACTCGTTTATCATCATGATTGTTTAGCCTACGTGTTACCTTGTGGAGGAGCCTAAGCTTCTTTTTGCCACAAAGGCACTTCATGTAGCATGCTTATTTTCAAATCTTGAAATTGGTATCTTGAAATGCCTATGCTTGAAAAATATGCTTCCATGTCATATGTGCTTCAAATTCCTTATCTTGGGTGCTAAACCGTTGCATGATGTCCACCATTAAGAAGTCTCATGTTTAAAAGTATAGCTCGGTGGCTTTGACATGACATGAGATAGCTTGTAGGTGTTTATGATGATCTTTTGATGAGAACTTGTAACCTTGCATGAAGTTTGTGGGTTATATGTAGTTTGTGCTCATTTTGGCCATGTTGAGGTCCTATGCTCACGAGAGGGAAGTTCTGTTGGAAAATGCTTCATGTTGATCATGGCAATGTCACATGCTTATGTGCTCCTTTCTATCTTATTGGCGATGCGTGTACTGAATATGTGGCTATCTTGCTTGTTTATGTCTCATTTCTAGCATTTGTAGTGCTCTTTGTCTATTTGAGAAGCACCTCCTTGCATTTGTAGACTTGATTCTTGCATTACCAACAAGGAGGAGAAAAGTACCCAATTCATTTTGCATAACAAGGGGGTGAAAAAGAGGGAGAAACGCATTTGTTCAGGGGGGAGCTTGCATTCATGCAGGGGGAGCTCTTTGTGTTGCCTGAATTTGATTTGTGCTTTGCTCTTTTGCCGATGGTGTCGAGCCCTTTTGCCTCACCTTGAGGAGTCAACATTTTGGAGCATTTTGTCTAGGTTGTGTTGAGCCGTTTCCCTTGCCTTAGGGGACCGAGATTTGTTCTCTCAAGTGATCTCATTTCGGCTTTTGTTTAGCTTTTGATCACTTGTTTGAGTTTTTGGTTCGTTTCTTTTTCTTTTTTTCTTTTCTCTGAATTGGTTACTATGTGTGTTGTCAATGCACTCATCAAGGGGGAGATTGAGGACCGGAGCGTCCGAGGAACGGTGGATGGTCGCTCCCTGGTGTCATGAGTGATTGACAACATGGTGTGGATTAACTCTTGGTCAAGTATTGCAGGTGCAGGTTGCAGCATGATTTGTGTTGGTGCAGGTGAAGAGCGAGCGCAAAAGGTCTTAGCCTTGCGGGGCATCCGAGGAGTGGAGAGACAAGTAGGCTCAGCTCGATGGACCCGTTGGCCAAAAGGGATCAAGTGCGGGCCGCACGGTGGCAAGAAAAGCAAGACGAAGTCGTGGACAGGAGCTGGTGTAGGGTAGCGGCTCACGACCGGAGTCTGCATGCGGGGTTTGCGGTAGTTCACCACGAAACCGTCGGGTTACTTGGTTGAGCCACAATAACAAGACCGGAGGCTCGGCAGGCGGAGACGGGATCCGAGCGCGTAGAGAAGCTTTTATGCCGGGAGACACGCGACGGGATCACGGGGCTTGCGTCGGGAGGACGCGGACTGCGGCGAAGGCGTGACAGCCTGATGAAGATATCCAAGTCTTGACCATATTGCCCCTGAGGGGTGTGTATCTTCCTTTATGTTCTAGGGTAGCTTGGTCATTTGCCCAACCTGGAGAGACTTCATATATATAGCTCTAGGGTTTCAGGGCAACTCATCCATCCGGACTGCTTCCTCATTTCCCTGCTCTTTAGGCTAGATTTTCTTCATGATTTTGTAGAGAATCTGACCTTTGGTTGCATGGAAGCATTCATGGTTGCGTCGATTTCCTTCTCTTGGCTCGAGTGATTTTCGTGTCTTTTTTGGGCTATTTTGTGGGATTTTCGTGCGCGGCTTGTTTCATCGATTCTGAGGCGTTTGTGTTCGGATTTCTTTGTGGGGATCATGGATAGATGTCTTGTGCATCTTTGGGCTTGATCTTGACCCCTCAAACTCCGGATTTGGCCTATGATTTGCGGATTTCTGTTGGTTCCCGAGCTTTGTGCTTGAGCTCAGTTGCGATTTGATTCCCGGTGTTTTATTGTGTTTGAGGCCTCAAGTTTTTAAGCATAGCATCCCCTAGGGACGATTCATATCTCCCCAAAATCTTACTTCAATTCATGCAACCGTTTTGGAGATCCATGGACGGATAGGAAGGGTTGACTTGCGTTTTTCGCGTTTCTGTTCACTATCCACGAAGGGGGTGGACCGTCCGCGCCGGCCGTGTGGACCGTCCGCAGCACCTAGGGTTCGTCACGTGTTCTTGCAGTTCGTGAGCATAGGACGTTTCGATCCGCGGAAGGGCAAGGATTTTGTTCTGTGAGGTTCACGGACCGTCCGCCCGGGGTGGCCGAACCGTTTGCGAGGGTCGGACCATCCGCGGTGCTCGCCCGGACTGTCCGAATTTCCTCGGGAGCTACTGGAGATTTGAATCATGTTTTCGGACTGTCCCCCCGGTCTTGCGGACCATCCGCCTAGCTGTTGCGGACCGTCCGCCTGGAGCACTGCAGTTTGCCTAAGTCCATTGCTTCTTGTGTTGTGCTCTGCTTTGGGTTGAGTTGAGACTTGTTCCTAGGGTTGGTAGGTCCGTTGTGATTACGTGACCTTGGCAAGTTCATGTGGGAATCCGTGGTTGTGATGTGATTTGGGGCATAGTCGAGTTCATCTCATCGGAGAAGAATTTTTATCGGCTCCCATTCACTCCCCCCCCCCTCTCTGGTCGCATAATCGGTCCTTCAAAGAGAGTATTAGCTTAATCATGCATAAAACAAGTACAAAGATGAGCAAAGCGGCAATGATCATCATATATCAATCTGACATAAAATTTTTATCTTTGCCAAAGATAATAACATGGTGGTGACTTTATTCATGATAATTTAACATTACTAGGAATTGACCCTTAGAGAATGTTTTTCTTCGCAACACCACACATTTGGTTGCAATATTTGGTTTTATAGCAACCAACGTTTTAATGGGTTGCGATATCTATATCTTATGGCCACCAAAAATGTGGGTTGCGTCTGTTGAAACATTCGTTGCAACAGGTTGGTGTTAATACCATGGTGAAAAAGGTGGTTGCCTTTATGGGTACCTATTACCACAACTAATTGTGCATTGCGATAGTATCGATTTATTGTTGTGATAGATGTGTTTTTCTTGCCATGAATAGTTATTTGGTTGCAAATAGGCATGCCTGTAGCTATGATGAAAGAACGTTGTCTACAACTTAACCTTTGTTGTGACAGCTCATGTGCCTGTTGCATCCAGAAAATCATTCGTTGCGTTTGATGTGTGTTTGTTGCCACGAACATTTAGTTGGTTGCGAATAGACATGCCGGTGGGCACGATGAAATAACATTGTCTAAAATTTAACCTTTGTTGTGATAGCTGATGTGCCTATTGCATCCAGAAAACAGTTCATTGCGTTTGATGTGCGTTTGTTGCCACAAACATTTAGTTGGTTGCGAATAGGGATGCCTGTGGCCATGATGAAATAACGTTGTCTAAAATTTAACCTTTATTGCCATAGCTCATGTTCCTGTTGCATTCAGAAAACAGTTCGTTGCATGAATTAGGTTTTATTGCCACCAATGAATTATGTGAACTTGCATGTAACGTGTGAAAAGAAATATAGATTATCACGATCAATAATTAAAAAACTTAGGAAAAATAGAGTGATGTATGAAAAAAATAGAGAAAACAAATAAAAATTTGAAGAGGTCAAGCTTGGAACCATGCACCTCTTGCCTCGTCTAAACTACCCTTACCACTACACTACATACAAATTTGTGTTTTTTCCTTTGCATTCAACACTTTTGTACTTGGTTTTGCCACCGGCCAACGGCGGCCGCGGTCGGCCGAGCCCCGCCACGGCCCCGGCCGGCCGCAACCTCCCACGCCATGGCCCCGGCCGGCCGCAACATCCCACGCCACGCAGCGGCCGCGCCACGGCCCCAGCCTCCCACACCACGCAGCAGCCACCCTCAAAATTAAAAGAAAAAATCAAAAAACAATATGGCCCAACATGGGTTCGAACCCTGCACCCCTTGGAAGGAGTAAAAGCATTTCTACCACCAGGCCACCTCCTCTCCTGTGGTATGTTGTGTTATTTAATTTTACTTATAATTGTCCATTTTTGAACAATGTATAGTGTCACTTTATCAAAATCATTTTAATTTTTTATCGTATTCTTGTGAGCCTAAAATATCGTATTTTTTTTGACCCAATTTGGATATTATTCTATTTACTATGAAAATTAAAAAAATTGGACACATGGATAGGATTTGAACCTAGGTCTTGGGCTTGAGACTCCCCCGTCTTACCACTGCGCTACAACTTTAGTTGTGAAGAACTTTGGTATTTTATTATTTATACTATCAGGCAGAGATGACAACTACAACCAAGATTTTTTCACACTAGATGATGTCAAATGAAAAAGTGATGAATACCAAAGTTTCATATCTCATCAAGATCAACAACTTTGATATTGGTCAGTTTTTCATCCGACAATGTTACGATATAAGTGTTCACAAATTTTTGTTGAGTTGTGAAACTTATTAATAGTATTATGTTGGCAAAATTTTCTGTATGAGTCTTTTTGAACAATCTAATTTTTGAATTTCAAAAATTGACAACTACAGGCACGATTTTTTAACACTAAATGATGTCAAATGGAAAAATGATGAATACCAAAGTTTCATATCTCATCAAGATCTATAATCTTTATTTAGCTTATTTTGTCATTTCCAAAAGTGGTAATAACATGTAGTTCAAATTTGACAAGTTTGACTTGAGTTATAGTAAACTAGTTGAGAGTTGTGTCAATTTGTGAACAATGTATACTCCTTTTTCGTGTAACCTAATCAAAATTTTATGTCAAATTTAAACATCCATAAAATGATTTCATATCAATTTTTAGAATTTCCGGACAAGTTTTTAGTTTTATTATCATTACGTTATGATAATGTTGCAAGTAGAAGTTTGAGTTTTATGATAATTTTATCATTATTACCAAGGTCGCTGTCGTTCCCACCAGGCTACGCCAAGGCCCCGGCCGGCTGCGAGAAGGCTTGGCCGGCCGAGCAAAAGAAAAAATCAACAATAATTGGCAAAGGTGGGATTTGAACCCAACTCTTGCAACTAAGATTCTCATGCCTTACCACTACGCTACAAGATTAGTTGTTAAGAAGTTTGGTATTATATTATTTATACTATAAGGTAAAGATTATAATTAAAAAATCTTGGTGCAAAGGAGAGAAGGTTGGGATTCGAACCCAGGTGGTGGAGACAAAAGACGCAGCAGCCAACCACTACGCCACGCCCACATTAGTGACCAAGTGTGGTAATAACTTGTTATTAATTGTGTTCATGTTTTATATCGAAAAATAAAAAGAAAGGTAAAATAAAATCATGCTTATGATTTGGAAGGTAAATGTAAAGATGAGTCAACATTGAGATTCATATGAGTTAAAAAAAGTTACAAGGTATTGAAATCCTAAAGTTTGATTTTATTTATAGAAACTATATGAGACATGTATACATTTTATGAACAATGCATACTCCAATTTTCACAAAATCTTATGAAACTTTTTTGTCAAGTTTGTACATCCATAAAATGATTCTATGTCATTTTTTATATTGTTTTGAGAAGTTTTAGTTATTATTATCATTATTTTATAACAATGTGACTAGTAAAAGTTTGAGTTTTCCATATAAGTCAATTGAATTATTTGTCAATCTCCTAGATTTGGGCTATAATCGACCATAGGTGCCTAAATATAGTTATTTTGAATTTTTAAAATCTTATTAGATATACATATATAGGTCAACATAGAATTACTTTTGGTAAACATGCAGAAATTCATTTAAAAATTAGAAAATAACAAATCTAATTGAAAAATCTTGAAATTCCTAGATGAAAACTTATATGTTGTGTTTTAAGTGTGAATAATATATTTAGGGCATATAAGATAACAATTTTGCAACTTACTTCACAAGGGTGTATTCATCTGTGAATTAAAAAATAGAAAACAACGTTTTTGCACAACAAGTGCTAATGTAAATCCAAAAATGTTAATAAGACGTTAAAAGTAAGGTTTTGTTCAATTTTGAAGTGTGTATGAGTCGAAACATGTTATAAGGTATTGAAATCATGAAGTTTGAGTTAAGTTGTAAGAAATAATGTGATGGAACTATCTAGTTTATGAACAATGAGTACTCCAATTTTTACAAAATTTTATGAAATTTTTTTGTCAAGCTTGTACATCCATAAAATGATAATATGTCATTTTTTATAATTTTTGGAGAAGTTTTAGGTATTATTATCATTATTTTATAACAAGGTGACTACTAAAAGTCTCAGTTACCCTATAAGACAATTGATTTTTCGTCAATCTCCAAGATGTGAGCTATAATGGAACATAGTCACTTAAATATAGTTTTTTTCAAAATTTTAAATATTTGTAGAGGTACATATAGATCAATTTGGAATTACTTTCAGTAACTTGTAGAAATTCATTTAAATGAGAGAAAATAGTAAATCTATTTAAAAATTGTTGAAACTCCTATGTGACAACTTATATGTTACCTGCTACGTGTCAAAAATATATTGGGGGCATATAAGATAACTATTAACTAGTAAATCCTATATATATATATATATATATATATATATATCTTCTATCTACTTAAAAGTACGAAGTTAAACAAAAACTTAGTCGTCCTTTTCTCTGCTCTCCCGTGCGTCCGCCGCGGCACGCGTGAAAAAAAGGAAACCGCCGCTCCCCACCCAGGCGTCCACCCTCCCCTACCCCGCCGCACACATCACGCGCACGTCTGCCTCCCCACTCCGCATGCTCCCCCTTTTTCCTTTGCCTGCCGCTACGCTGCGCACCCTGCGACTGCCTCCTCCGCACTGGCGCCACCGCCACCTCCTCCGGTCAACTACAACACGGGTTCCCAACAGACTCCGGCCAGCACCGCCGCGCACCTGTTAACCAGGCCGCGCTGCCGGCGTTGACCGACCGCGCCGCCGACGTCCACTGCATCACAGGTTCTCTATGTCTTCGAACCAGGCCGCGCCTCCGGTATCGAGTGGATCCCCAGGTTCGCAACTGACTGCCACCACAGGCCGTGCCGCCAGCGTCCACTGCATCACGGGTCCGCGCGTCTCTGCCCGCACCGTGAGATCCCTGCGCGTTTGGCCGTGCTGCGTCATTGCACTGAGGAACCGGTCAAGATGCATGCCCCAATCCTCCGTCGCACCCGTTTATCGTCGTTGTCGCCACCGCCGCCGGCCAGGGGGGTCGCCACTGGATGAGTAGATAAGGTCAGCTCCGCTAACTTCTACCATATCTTCCACGAGGCTGCATCCGCATCTTCCTCAAGGCCGCAACCGCATCTTCCTCGAAGCCGTCTCCACCAACTTCTACCGCTCGCCCATCCAAAGAAGATGATGGTTCTTCTTGGCCTGGCCAGCACCGCCGTGATGCCATAGCTGGCCGCTACTTCTCACGTGTTTTGCACTTCAGTTAAGTCAATCTCTCTTTGCAGCGAGCGTGTCGTTTTTTGTTCCTCAGTTCATTCTGGGCTTCTGGCTTCCATATGCCTCGTGCATGCTATGTGTTTGATGAAATGCATTGATAAACTATTTTTGCGAAAATGCCAGTTCAGGAGGCCAGCACGAAGATGTGATGTACGTGAAGGAAGAGTTAATAATGCAAAAGAAAGAAAAGACTTTGGTTTATATCAGTGATCGATTTTTATAGTAGTAGTAAATCTCTTATTGAGGATCGGCAGTCCTACAGTTTGTGAATAGCAGAACTAATATAATGCCAATGATTTATTTATGGGATGATGCAATGAGAGTGAGGAGCGCAATGGTGTTTATGGGATGAGGCTTGTATCTCAACGATCGTTGGGCTACGCTGTTGTTTACCTTTAAAATAAACAAAATTGGGATAGTGTGGGGAAGATCGCAATAAAGAATATTTGTTTGTTCATGTGACTCTGCAGAGTTCCAAACTATTCTTGGTACTCTAAAATTGTTGCATTGACTATAAGTTATATTTGTGGTTAAGCTTCAATATGGAGGATTCCTTTCCAGTCAGGGAAGTGTGCTTTAGAAAAGTCAATATGTAGCATGTAACTGCTTAGGTCCATCTACACCTCTTGTTTTGGCCATTATATAGATAAATTCTCGTCTCTGGTAATATCAGGTTGTTTGAGGAATAGATGGATCGGTCAAGAAGGCAGCCACAAGTACTGAGAAACTTTTTTATGACACTATATCTAAACTTAATGAGTGTCAGGTGAATTCTTGAGTTTCTCAAAATTGATATCTTCTGTTAGCAGTATGTTATTTCAATTCAGTAGTGAAAAAAATGTAGCTGGGATTTTGTAATTTCTAATGTGTGAATTTGGTCTCTTACATGTATTCAAGTTAAATTTATGGAACTAATGAAAGGTACTCACTTTGACTTTGTGTTGGTGTGTTACAGGATAAGGTTTACAGTTTCCTTTTAAGAAAAGCCTCACCTAAGTGCCAAAGATGGTGGTAATCCAACAGTGAGAATGACATCCACAAACCATGCCAATATAATTTTGGTTTGTTTGCATTGTTTTTTTTCAGGTGAAGTTAGCTGGCCGCATTCCATTCTAGGTTAGTCTCTTTGAAATAGGTAATTAAGCCCTTATTTCTGGCTTTAATTTTTCATGTTTGCATTCATGACATATTTGTACACTGCTCTCTTGCCACTGGATAAATGTGGTGGCAACACAAAAATGTGGCTCCAAGATTGCTGAGAAAGCTGATAATGTGAACATATGGATGGGTAGCTTGATCGGTCGGTCATGCCTCATGCGGAAGATACTCCAGAGGATGAGCATTGGGATGCAAAATCTTGTGAGAATGAAGGTGCGTAATTTTAAAAAGCCTTTTGCAGCACTCATCATCAGATAGAATTTTTTTAGGCTTATCATTGCTGTCTTTGACAATTTCATTAGGTTCTTCGATTTAACATAAGAAATTCCATTGTGTTCAACCAATATAGCACAGTGGTCTGTACAACAGCCTTGCATCCGAGTCAGTCTACATCAGATAAGTTAAATTGACGCAACTTAGATTATCCCCTCTTCTTGTGAACAAACAGCTAGGATGACTAGAATATTCCATATATAGTCTGTTCAAGGTCACAATATATCTTTTCCGAGTGCACTTTTGAGACATGATAAGCTCTAACTGATCAAAAGTTTTATTTATTACAAATGATTGTGCCTGAAATGGATTGTAGTTCATCTATATGCTTGCCAAATATGGCACGTGCTTTTGCTTGACTTCTGTTGTAAACTTCTTTTTCTTATTTCAGAAAATCTTTGCATTAGAGAAACATTCTGCTCCCCAGAGATTTCGTTACACTCATCATACATGACTCATGCAGATTGCAGACCAATGCTTTTTCCTAAATTTCCTAGAATCAAACATTGGGAACTTTCGGTCACCTTACTTCAATTTGATGCACTGTTGGATAAAGCATCATGCCATCTTTTGATGAATAAAAATTTCAATTTGGAAATTTTGCAAAGTAGTCATTGTGGTATCTATGGCGCTAATTGTTGTGAATAATTATCACAATGGAGGCAAAATATTGTCTGTTGGCAGTTTTTGATTCAATACATTCTCATTGTTTGGCTATAATTGGGGAAAATTGTATCCACGTATCCCCTAAGTTTGATATGCACTCTGATTTGTTCTAGATATATTGTACATAATCTATGTTTTGTGATATCACCTCATTTCAAGTGCAGATTGGATGCAGTATTTGTTCCTTTGCCAGTTTAAGCTAAGCTAACATCATCATATTTCACTTGACATATATGTTGCAGTGATTGCACAAAGCTTATGAGGGCCTGTAGTCTGTAGAAGATGGTGATTAACATGCTGTGAGCATGAGGGAGACTTTCCTGTTCTTTATCGTCTCAAGTAATTGCATAGCCATCCTTTCTATGATTGTTAATTACTCCATGAATTTAATCATATATGTTTTCATGAATCATAGAGAAACTCGGACAACCAAAACAATTAGAGAAAGCTTCTATGGCTTAATGTTGATGGCCGTCACCAACAAGAATGACAAGTTGCAAAGATGCTTATTTATGATGGTGTACCTGATGGGTGATGGAGCAACCAGCGAATTCAGTTTTAGATTTATTTATTATATGCTAAACAATGTTGTGAACATAGTTAAAAATGGTGTCTTTATATGTGATGCTAGACAATGTTGTGAATGTATTAGTTATTATATGTGATGTGCATGCTGTGAAAATAATTTAAAACCTACTATTCAAAATCCCCTCAATGCGATTGAATAATAGGCAACCATTGATTTTGGTTGCAATATGAATTATTGCGATGAACTTTATGCGTTGCATTACTATATCATCTATTGCCATCAACAATTGTTTGTTGCATGTGCCCTCTATTACCACCAACACAAATTCGATGCTACTTCCATATTACCACGAAGACTAGTTCGTTGCATTATCATATCATCTATTGCCACAAAATCTTATATGTTGCAAAAGCACTGTAATGCAATGGATCACACTTCGTGGTAATATGACCATATGCCCATGTAGTTTTGGAGTGGCAATACTTTTCTATTGCAACACATTCGTTCGTGGCAATCATGAAATATTGCAGCCAAGTGTTTCGTCGCAATAGAACCTTAGGCAACCAATCTAATCGTTGTAATATTTATTCTTGCAACCAAGTATTGGTTGCAATAGGTTTTTTCGTTCGTTGCAATATTTGTTCTTGCAACCAAATATTGGTTGCAGTAGGTGTTTTTGTTCATTGCAATAGCAAAATCTGTTGCAACGCCACATTTAAGTTGTTGCCTGAGGCTATTGCACCGTTCCAATTGCAACAATCTGCCGACCACCAGACTTCGTTGAAACTGATTCCAGTTGCAACCAAAATAGCCATATTGCAACCAAAAATAGGTGTTGGCCAATACCTGATTTCTAGTAGTAAGACTAACATTACTAACACACATGTTGATAATAAATAAATAAATTAATAAATAAAGAAAGAAAAGAAAACAGAAAATACTGCGCATACATAAACATGCACACAAGCTGAAAAATAAAGAAAAGGAAAAGGAAAAATCAAACCAAAGTAAAAGCATTAATCTTCTTCTCTCTTCATTCTTCCGCCGGCGGTTGGTATTGATAGTCTTGGTTTTTATATCCTTGCTCATAGTAAGTTTGCACCGGTCCTCCTATGAATTGCTCGGGTGGTGCCATGTGAAGGCGACCCAGCTCATAGGCGATGTTTGTGGTCCCTTCTCCCATTTGATTTGCGTTGGATTGGATGGCTGTAACATTTTGCATGTTCCTTGCTGTGTATCCCCCAATAATGGCCACACTTTGTTGTGTTTGAGGAAGGTGCACATATTGCTCCGCGAAGGCTACATTAGGTACCATCGATCGAGGTGGTGGTGGCATGGCTGCACCACTCCCTCATGCTTGCATTGGCACACCTCCACAGTGTCTTGGCGGCATCGGGATTCCTCCATAAGGTGGCACATTATCTTGGAATGCGCCCTCTCATTCTTCTTGGGCTACGGAAGGCGATCCTTCTTTTATAATTCTTCCTCTTTTGTTCTTCCTTGCCGTCACAAGAAGTCCTTCCTCTAGCCAATTTTGTCTCCCCTCAATAAATAATTTCAGCTTCATATCTGGTAGTGGTAGATTAACCTTGACCAATTTATACCTCTCCTTTCATCTCCACTTATGTACTTTCCTTGTTTCATATATTCGATTCCCAAAGAAGTCCCGGTGAGGAGAAATTTCGTGTTCCTTGTAATTCCTGGCCTTAATGAGATAGCCAACAAAGAGAGGTAGCATCCCGAACCAATATCTCCGGATCCCGAGATTACTTCACAACACCCCAGATGATCATAATGTATGAAGGGTCAATTTGTTGCCCAGCAATTAAACCCGAATAAGGCCAATTCAACTCCATGTCGGTGATCTTGGTCTCTCTAATTCTCCCCAAAATCCTCTTTCACATCCATTAGTGAAACACTTTAATGATGGGGTTCTGGATGCTATTTCTCTGCCGATTATCTTCTCCGGCAATTAATCCCCAAAATCTTTCCAACACATTCTCGTGTACATTAACTTGCTCCGGGGCTCTCTTCCGAAATCCAAGCAACTCTCTAATGTACTAATATGACACTATTTGGTCGTCTCCTTCCAGGCGGAATGAGAGGCTTGGCACTCCTTCATCAAGTACCGGTGCCATTGTCATGAGAATTTCCAGGGCCAACTCCTTGTGAGTGTTTGCCCCAACTCCATTGGAAAATTGCACCCATCCAAGGTTTCCCAACAAATGATAAATATCCGCTTGAAAACCAACACTTGGAGAGCTTGGTCATCGAAGTCAACATTTGACACAAGCCTCTTCTCAAGGCGAGTAAGCTTCTCCTCTTCCTCCTCTGTCTTGATGATGAAACCATATTTGGAATACTGCGGGACGTATGGAAGTGGAGAGGATGATCGTGTTGAACGACGAGGTCGGACGGGCGGCTCCTCTGTGTGCCCTTGCGGTTCGGTGTACCACATGGACGAACTTCGCGTGGTCCTCATGCCACCGAGGCGCAAGGTGTCGCTCCTCGGCGGAGCTGTGCCCTCCTCCATGCTTCAGGGAGACTCGGAGACCGAGTGCCTCCTCAAAGAACTTGTTGATGGCGCCTTCGATGATGATCGTGTCTTCCTAGAGAGGACGCTAGAGGCCACCTTCCACGTGGTTGTTGCACTAACTCTCAACAAATATACCCAGGGTTTCTAGCCGGTAGCAAAGCACACAGAGGAAGTATATGGAAGGGTGGAATTATAGTGAATTTTTGGTGATTTTTGGTAGATGAATTTAAGCTCGAATGTTTTGCAAAGTTTCGGGAGGTTCTAGACTTGGAGCTCAAGGGCACGAACTAGCAACTAGACGGGAGACTTACCTGAGGAAGACGAGCACTAGGGGGCGAATAAAAAGGGGAGGCCGGAGACTTACCTGAGGAAGACGAGCACTAGGGGGCGAATAAAAATGGGAGGCCGGCCGGCCGGGGCCGACCGGCCTAGGTGCACTGCTGCTCCTCTAAAGGACCGAACTGGCGACCAGAGAGGGGGGGAGTGAATGGGAGCCGATGAAATTCTTCTCGAGGGAGATGTCTTATCCAACAAGATGAACACGGCTAACCAAAACACTTCTCCAACTCGAACTACACAAGTTTGCCAAGACCACGTAGCCACTGAAGTGCTACTAATCCTAGGAGCAAACAACCACGAAACCTACTCAAGAAAGCAGCGGAACAAACAACTCGAGCAGCACTCAGACCACACCGGTCAGACCGATCACCACCACCGATCAAACCAGTCCTAGCCGGATCACCCGGACTAGACCGCCGGATCACCCGACACTCACTAGAGACACACCGGGTCACCCGAGACCCCCAACTGAAACACCCGAGTAGGACTTGACGATTTCCACAGAAAAGCTCTTACACCGGTCAGACCGGTACGAGCCTGGAAACCCCAAATCCAAGAAATCAACTCTTCGGACTACAAACAGCACCAAACTCGAATAGCTGCAAGCCTAGAGACAAACAAGCACCCAGGCACATTCAACCGAGCCAAAACCCAACACAGGGTAGCACCGGTCAGACCGGTGGGGAGCACCAGTCAGACCGGTCAAGGACTGGGCGCTTGGGATGAACAATGAGCCGCGGTCAACTCCTCCAAACTCCTTTCCCGATCTCTTGATTCGCTCCACGGATTCGCACAAGACTTTGGGGATACTAGGAGTATCTCATGGGCATCTCATAGATACGATTTGGTCCACCAAAACTTGTTAAATCAAGAGGAATCAAAGGATTTCCACCAAGAACACCACTTTCACGAAATCTAAGAAAAACCTCAAAATCGAGCACCTTTTCGCACAGATTTATGACGGGGATCACAAGGATGAGAACTATGAAGGGTTCATGCATACATCCCCAACCAAATCCCCAAGAGAAAGGCCTCAAATCCAGCACAAGAAAATCGTCAAGAAAAAGCTCCGAAAATCACCAAAAAGAAGAAACGGGAGAGACAACATAAGGCCTTGAGGAACCACTTTGAATCATCTATATATAGCATGAAGGTTCATATAAGGTCTAGCTTGCCTCCCAATCATCTATCCCTCTCTCAAGATCCCACCATGAAGCTCTGAAGCTAGTCCTAGAAAATCCTAAGGAAAATAGGAAGGGAAAATAGCAAAAGCAAATCAGCTCGGGTTCCAGGAGATGGCTGCCATCCTCTCACAAGATGGGTTATATGGAGGCAACCAAAAGACGAAACTACCCCTAAGACATAAAACTAAGATACACACCCCCGAGGGGCACTTTGGGAATCTTCGTCGTAGCACCATCGGACGGATGCCCGGCAACCGCAACGTACTTAGCCTCGACGCAAGCATTATGATCCCGACGCGTGTTCTCCGCTTCGAAGTCTCCGGAAGCCATCGTCGCACACCAGTCAGACCGCTGCTCCCCACCGGTTAGACCGGTAACCACCGGTCAGACCGGCCTAGTGCTGCTGTGCTTCGGTCTTCGGTCTTCGCTTTGTGGATCAACCAAGCAACCTAGTGGTTTTGTGGTGAACCACTGGAAACCCCCTGGACTTGGTGTAGCCTCCCGCCAATCTCCACTCATGACTTGGCTCCCACGTCGTCCCGGCTCGACCTTGGTTTTGAGGCTCAACCAAGAAACCGTTTATGACATCGTCTTGATGTTCTTGCCACCATGCGACCCACATTTGATCCCACTGGCCACCGGGTCCCTCGAACCAAGCCTACTTGTTTGCTCCACACCTGGAGGTCTCACCGGCATCGACCTTTTGCGCTTGTTCTTCACCTGCACCAGCACTAATTAAGCCACAGCATCCACCTGCAATATTAGGCTAAGAGTCAGTCCACACAACGTTGTCAATGACTAATCACACCAGTAAGCGACCATCCACCGGTCCTCGAACCACACAGGCTCTCAATCTCCCCCTTTATGAGTGCATTGACAACACACACATTTGGTAACCAAAGAGAAAAGGAAAAAGAAAAGAAACGAACAAAGAAACTCAAACAAGCGATCGAAAGCCAAACAAGGTCAAAGAACAAGGTCACTTGAAAGAGGAAAGTCTCGGTCCCCTTAGGCAAGGGCAACGGTTCAACACAACCAAGACAAAAACAAGCTCAAGCAAAGAGCACAACCCACCAAAGCAAAGCTCGCAAATACACAAGAGCTCCCCTGCACACATGCAAGCACCCCCTGAACCAATGCAACTCCCCCTGGACAATTGCATGCCAAACATTTCATGAAACAGAGTAGCTGCAACAGCCCAGCTCTGACCGGTCAGACCGGTCCGCTACACTCGTCAGACCGGTGCCCAAAATCTGAACAGGGCCAGCACACTGACCGGTCAGACCGGTGATCTCGACTGGTCAGACTGGTGACCAACAAAGCCTAGAAATGGCTCGAAACCACCTGTAAACCCTCTAAATGCATTCAGAAACACTTTTCCTTTAAAACCATCTCCTCATTGTTGCCAATGCATGAATCAAGGCAAAATTAGGAAAATTTCAACCTAGAGCTTCTCAAATAGACAAAATTCACCACAAGATGCTACACATGTCCAAATCAGCAAATTAGATACTCGATAGCTTCGTATGAACATCAACTACAAGATCACCAAGTTTCACAACCATTGGTCAAAGCTAAGATAGAATTGAGTATTTTTGCAAAAAATTTTCCTCTCATGAGCAAAGTCCTAAACATGAGTGTCGGGGTTCTCTACCACCTGCAGTAAATTTCTATCGATCGTGTGTCGGACCCGGATGGTTAGCACATGAGACATGACGATTTATACTGGTTCGGGCCTCCAGAGAGTAATACCCTACGTCCAGTTTCGAGTGGTCGTGTTCTTATGTCAGGGGAGTTTGTAGTAGGGGGTACAAACTAGTCGGGAGAGGGTGTCGGAGCCCAAGTCCCTGAGGGTGTAGCTTGTACTATGTGAGTGTATGATGTGTGAGTGTCGAACCCTTGAAACGGTTGCCCTCCTTCCCCTTTTATAGACGCAAGGGTGAGGGGTAAAAAGAGGATACAATAGATGTGCTACAGTGCTATGGTGTTGGGATGTCTTTTCCTATGTCGATATCTGTCAGAAGGGCATTGAAGGGCTCTGAGCTGTACTGGGGTTGGCGACGATCGCGACACGTCCAGGCTGGCATAGTGATTTCTGAGTACTCACTACCAGCGCCCTCTTCGAGCTCTTCCATGGGTGACTTGGCACTGTTGAGTGTTGATTAGGCCCGCCACGTTATGGCCTAAGTGTACGTTGGCGCCACCCATAGAGGGTCATTGAGTACCTACTCTGACGGGGTGGCGTGCCACAGAGGTTGCCTGCATTCGTCCAGGGGGAGTTGCATTGGTTCAGGGGGAGCTCTTTGTGGTTTTCAAGTTTTGCTTTGGTGGTTTGTGCTCTTTGCTTGAGCTTGTTTTTGTCTCGGTTGTGTCGAGCCGTTGCCCTTGCATAAGGGGACCGAGACTTTCCTCATTCAAGTGATCTTGCTCTTTGCCTTTGGTTGGCTTTCGATCACTTGTTTGAGTTTCTTTTGGCCGTTTCTTTTCTGTTCCTTTTCTCTTTGGTTACCAAACGTGTGTGTTGTCAATGCACTCATCAAGGGGGAGATTGAGAGCCTGTGTGGTTCGACGACCGGTGGATGGTCGCTTCCTGGTGTGATGAGTGATTGACAACTTTGTGTGGACTGACTCTTGGCTAAGTATTGCAGGTGCAGGTTGCGGCTTGACTGGTGTTGGTGCAAGTGAAGAACAAGCACGAAAGGTCATTGCCGGTGAGGCCTCCAGGTGTGGAGAAGACAAGTAGGCTTGGTTCGAGGGACCCAGTGGCCAGCGGGGTCAAGTGCGGGCCGCATGGTGGCAAGAACAGCAAGATGAAGTCGTGGACGGTTTCTTGGTTGAGCCTCAAAACCAAGGTCGAGCCAGGACTTCGTGGGAGCCGAGTCATGAGTGGTGATTGGCGGAGGCTACACCGAGTTCGCGAGGTTTCCAGTGGTTCACCACAAAACCACTAGGTTCCTTGGTTGATCCACAAAGCCAAGACCGAAGACCGAAGTGTAGCAGCACTGGACCGTTCTGACCGGTGGGTACCGGTCTGACCGGTGAGGAGCACTGGTCTGACCGGTGTGCGACGACACCTTCCGGAGTCTTCGAAGTGGAGGACACGTGTCGGGATCGCAAGGCTTGCATCGAGGCTAAGCAAGTTTGCGGTCGCTGGGCATCCGTCCGATGGTGCTACGATAAAGTTTCCCAAAAGGCCCTTCGGGGGCGTGTATCTTAGTTTAATGTAATAGGGGTAGTTTCGTCTTTCGGTTGCTGTGATATAACCCAAGTGGCGAGAGGATGGCAGCCATCTCTTGGAACCCTAGCTCATTTGGTTTTGCTATTTTCCCTTCCTATTTTCCTTAGGATTTTTAGGATTAGCTTGAGGGGGATGGATGATCGGGTGGCAAGCTAGACCTTGTATGAACCTTCATGGCATGTATAGATGATTCGGCGTGGTTCCTCAAGGCTTGATTGTGTCTCTCCCGTTTTCCCTTTTTAGTGATTTTCGGAGCCTTTTCTTGGCGATTTTCTTGTGGTGGTTTCGGGGCCTCTCTCTTTGGGATTTGATAGGGGATGTATGCATGAACCCTTCGTGGTACTTTTTCTTGTGATTCCCATCCCAAATCCATGAGTAAAGGTGCTCGATTTTGGGGTTTTCTTAGGTTTCAGGAAAGTGGTGTTCTTGGTGGAAATGCTTCGATTCCTCTTGATTCAACGAGTTTTGGGAGACCAAATCATAGCTATGGGATGCTCATGAGGTACTCCTAGTATCCCCAAAGTCTTGTGCGAATCCATGGAGCGAATCGGGAGATCGGGATTTGATTTTGGAGGGGTTGACCCGTGGCCCGCTGTTCATCCCGAGCGCCCAGGCTCTGACCGGTCTGACCGGTGCAGACCCCAGTTGGGTTTTGGCTAGGGTGAACTGCTGTGTGCGTGTGGCTTTGGGTTGTGGTAGTTTTGGTCAGTTCTTGGCAGGTCTGCAAGTGTTTTGCTAGGTTTTGTGAAGGTTTTTCTTCTCCTTCAGTTTGAGTTTTGGAGGTGGTTTTTGTTCCAGGGCCTAGAGGAGTCACTGAGGCTTCCTGGAACATTTCTGTGCAACAGCTGTAGCCACCGGCCTGACCGGCGCTGTCCATCGGTCTGACCAGTGCCTTCGGTTTGATCGGCGTAGGCCATCGGTCTGACCGGTGTAGCACAGGTAGTGAGTTGTGCAGATTTCCACTGCATGTTTGGAGTGTTAGTTTCGGTTGGTCGAGTGTGTTTTGCTCCTAGGGTCAGTAGCACTTTCAGTGGCTACGTGACTTTGGCAAACTTGGGTAGTTCAAGTCAGAGAAGTGTTGGATAGGCCGTGTTCAACTTGTTGGAGAAGCCATCTCCTTCGAGAAGAATTTTTATCGGCTCCCATTCACTCCCCCCTCTCTGGTTGCTAGTTCGGTCCTTCACCTCTCCTGCCCGTGGCTGAAGAGGGAGGTGGAGAGAACGAAGTTGTGGAGCCGCCCAATGCCGTTGCCAACGCCGCTGGTAACACTGCCAACAACGTCGCCAATGCCACTGGCAACAAGCAACAGAACGCCGCCGGCAACGCAGGGCAAAATGCTGGAGCCCAGCCTCCACCATTACGAGCTACACGCGTCAGCCCGTGCGGATGAAGCGGAGATCAAGCGCCGTGCCAACTATGACTGTGACAATGGGGTCCCAGACCCCCTGAACACCAACAACCCCATCCAAGCAGCTGAGCTCCGTGAGATGCATGACACCGAACTCCGACGTCGTGCCCAGTACGACCAAGACAACGGTGCTCCCGACGACCTCTACATCATCCCGACGGCCCACAATGCAGGATCCAGTTCTGGGGCAATCAACAACTTTTCGGCTTTCTCACGACATCTCAGGACAATTAGATACCCAAAAGACTTCATGTCGGCCATTGAAAAATACGACGGTCGCTCTGACCCAAGTATTTGGCTCAAGATGTACAGCATTGATGCCCAGGCATCAGGAGGCAACGAAGACCACATGACGGGATACTTCCCTCTGTGATGGGCCAAGCACCAGCCCTGTGGCTTGACAATCTCCCCGCGGAGTGCATCACCTCATGGGCGACCCTATCACGGCTCTTCACCACGAACTACCAAGCGACCTACAACCGCCCCGGCAACACTCACCATCTTGCCAAAGTACGGATGAGGAAAGGCGAAACTCTATGAGAGTACACCAACCATTTCTTCGAGAACCGTAACACCCTTGCTGGTGTCAAGGATGAAGACGTAATAGCCTACTACAAGAAGGGAGTCACCAACCTCAAGCTCTTCGAGAAGATCCACAAGGCCGGCGTCAATTCTATCGCCGACCTCATGGCTTATATCGACAAGCTCGTCGATACCCAAGATGCAGTCGTACATGACTTCAAAGGTGAAAAGTCGACAACCATATGAACACCGATGGCGGCAGTAGGTCGTGCAAGCGATCTGGCGAGGTCTACGCGACCGACCCACCAACACCCTTGTTGGTATTTCTTAACCTCACCACTATGGCGCCGGGATAGCGTGAGCGTGTAAGAATCACTCGGGTATACTGACGGGTGCGAACGAGTCCGCAAGCGCACGGATACACCGTTGTAGCACTTCTCCCTCGGGAGTCTTCCAAAGGGTATCGAATCCAAGGAATGGTGTGTACTACCTCCTATACTAGAAGAACGGTCCAAGGACACCAAGCCCCTGCTTGGGTAGAGGGATGATGGGGTGCTCGGTTCTAGGGAGGTACAAGCTGCAAAGGATCTTGCTTCAGACACTGGACCCTCCTGGCTATAATAGTTGGTTCACGGCAAATGGTTGCCTACACCTGTATCCGAACGTGGGGGATTCCATAAGGGTGCAACGGCTGTTACTACCGCGGCCTACCCCAAGACAAACCGTGGGATACAGGGCAATCGAAGGATAACCCGTAGTCTAGACACCACGTCTACACCACCGATTACTACTATAATACAACTACGTCTAGGCCTCTCGCAGCATACTATAGCACTCCGTATAAATACATAGCGACGAACCCGCGAGTACGGCTAGACCTTGCCCATCATTGAACCGAGGTGGCGCGAGGTCGAACGACTAAGAACCAATTAATGTATTCCAATAAGATCTAATGAGATAACTCACATAAATGAAATTCAGAATTATTCATCTAGTCAACAAGATCAAAGGATCATGTCACGAAGAACATGAGCCTCTAAATGATGAACAGATGAAAAACTCAAGAACATATCACCCATGCATGAATATCACTTTAGTCTAAAAGGGAAATGCAGAAATACTCACTTTGCTCTAAATGAAGAACGAATGGGAGTCGCACCCACACCACCATCTACGTAGCACCTACACCCAACTACACATGGAGAGGTGAGAACTCACCTCTCCAAGTGAAAAAATGAGAGGGGAGAACTTGGGATGTGTCTCTAATCTTACCCCCTCCCCTCATATTTATAGGCAAGGGAAGAGGGCCTCTCCTCTTGTTTCCTGTGCTCCCCACACACCACCTGGCATGTGTAGCATGCTTTGGAAGGTGCTTGAGGCGGTGGAGAAGAAAACCGGGCGAAAACCGGACCCTAGGTGCCTGAACCGGAGCTGAACCAGTGATTAGGTCACTGAACCGGGCGTTTTCTGGGCAAAACCGGCAGCACAGGGGGCAAGCAGGCCAACCGACCTTGGGCGCGCTACCTGGGGCTACCATCTGTCCCAACCCGGGCTGGCCCTCGCGCGCCCCGCGGGGGCGATCCGCGTGCTTGGCTGCGGGCCAACCGACGCTGACCACGTGGCGCGGCGGGGTCAGCGCCCGCGCGGAGGCGAGGCAGCCAACAGGCATCCACCACGTGGCCCGCCCGGGTTGGTCTTGCGCGGCTGGCATGTGCACACGTGCATCCCTGGCGGCTAGTCGCCGTCTGCCACGTGGCGATCGTGCACACGTTGGTTCGGCCGACGTGGGTCCCGCTGCTGATGTCATCACTGCATCATATTTTTTCCTTTTCATATCTCCTTCATACGAACTCCGATGTAAGTAAATAATATATCCATTTCGATCATCTCGACGAGCCTGTCGCAATGTCGCAGTCCAATTTAGCATTTGACACTGTTTCCAATGGCGCCCTATATAAGCCTTTGGCTCGATTGCTCTGTGAATAGATCGTTTAACACGTATTTCCATGCATCTTGCAACAAATGATAGGAACACCAACACTTGTGGAAATTGTCAGTATAAACCCCTATTCTAGTGTTGATGATCATTTTCCAATTATTTTATGCAGGAATTGGCGGCATAAAAGTGGTACTTAACAGCTGTCAACAACTCCCCCACACTTGACCTTTGCTCGTCCCGAGTAAAGGGAGTCAAATCAAGGTGGTACATGATATCCAAAGGTATGGAGCTAGCATAAGAGATATTCGAAACCATACCTTGCACTTGTGAACTATGTGGAGTGTCTATCATGCCATCTTGGGTAGTTGAAGAATGGAACGGTCATGAATCAAGTCACTCATGCTCATCATGTCAAGTAACTTGGGGTTTTGCAATGATTTTCAAAATAAACCTTGCTTAGCTTCCTCATTTGATTCTATCAGATCACTCAATGTGTATCTGTCCTTACCAAGGCATTAGAAGTGCCTTTCTTCATCCTACTTCTAATGATAGCTTATGTGGAGCTCAAGGTAGGTATGAATGATAAGGCATACTTGCATCACATGTATTGCAAAGTCAAAAACTAGATCCAAGGAGAAAATCAAATCATACAATCAGATCAAGATATGCATGTGTATGAATGTGGTGAATATGGTAAGGTGGTCACTAGCCCCGGAATGGGTGCTAGTTATTACCATATCTGATGAATGAGCGGAATGACTCCATTGCATGATTCTCTCTCTCTTATTTATATGAAGTCTTATGAGAACATGGCTATCCTCTTCTTTTTAGTGGACCTTCATGTGCCCACTTTTTTTTCTCTCTTTTTTTCATAACTACAGGGACCTTCATGTGTCCCCATTTTTTTTAGATAGCCATGCCTCTTTACAAAATACTTGAGGAGAGAGAAATCAATGCATACGATGGAGCATTTATGTAAGTGAATAGATGAATGATACAATGCTAACTTCCAGTGTAGAAGCATAGCAAGGGGGAAATAGTGGCGTGCACATGAATCTTGATCATGGGAGCATGAAAAGAATTCCCAAAAGGGTCACAGAATTTGACCAAGCTCAATGCAATAACAAGCACCATATGAGTATAAGGTTTTCAACTAAAGACATCATATGACTTTTGTAGGACTGTGACATATCAAAGAGGAGCTTTGCAAAGGGTTTTCATGTTTGTAAATAAATTCCCAAGAACTCAAACATTTAGAGCGAAGATCATATCATCAAACCATATCACAAACACCAACTACTTAGATGAGCATGAGTTCCCTAATGATAGTTGTTCACAAGTGATGAGGATACCACGAGTACATCTACACCAGCAGCAACTCAGGCATCTCCAGATGCTCAGGCGCCATCTCCAGAAGCTCAGGCGCTACACCGAGATGTTCCACTACGTTAGGCACCACCAGTTGGGCCAATTACTCAGGCTCGTGTGAGGGAATTAAACTACATCATGTTGTTGAAGAACGAAGGCCCAAGATGCATAGAAGACGGCCCAACAGGACAGCCCAGGAGGGGCTCCTAGGGTTGGGTGCTAGGAGAGGGGGGGCGGTCCCCCTCGCGAGGCACCGCACGCCCTTCCCCCCGAGGGTGCTAGGGGCTGCGCCCCCTTCTCCCCTCTATTTAGTTAGAGTCTCCTTTGTTTTACATCTAGCTTTAGCAACACCAGGACACGCACAAATACGTGCTAATCTCTGTGATTCAGAACTCCACCTTCGAGTGATATTAAGATTGCTCGCCTCGAATTCTTGTTCGTTCGTCGATTGCGCACAGGAATTGATCTTCGTGATCAGGCCGATCTTGATCCAACAAGGTCGGTAACCACAGGGAGTTGGTTCAGCGATTGCATTGGCGCTTCGGGCTTGCTCGTCATAGTCGGATCGTGAGGGTCTACTCCCACCGAATCGGATTTATCTCCACTCACCGAAAGATCGGGCACTCCGCCTCTATCAAGTGGTATCAGCTTTCTAGGTTGATTGGTGAGTTTATCAAGTGTTTTTATTTCCTATAGTCCACAAAAACCAAATAAAAATTGTTCTAGGTTAGATCCTTGTCCCAACAACCCCTTTTAGCCTCGCACTTTCATTGAATAATTTGCTTTGTTGAGTTTGTGTGCCTGTTCGTTTAATCGTTGCTGGTTTCTTGTGTTCTAGCGTTTGTTTTTCCCGTTTTTCTTTGAAACCCTAGCCGCCACCGTCTCTATCCGCTGCCTTACCCACCATGCCTCTAATCCCTCTCGTGAACGCCCCCTTCCGCTCGCGGCTCGGACTCCAGGCCACGCATGTCGCGTGGTACCCCGGGACTTGCCCGCGCTGTGACCTTCCCCCTTTGGTTCGGTTGGTTTCCCCCTTCCTCTCTTGTGTTTTGGCAAGTAATCAAAAAAAAGGGAAAGTAAAAAAAAAGGGAATCAAAAAAAGAGAAGGAAAGGAAGGGGAATAGCAAGACCGATCCAGGACGTCACGCACCGTGCCTCCCCGCTGGGTCGCGGCCTCCCTTCGTGGGACTCCAGGACACCGAGTCCTTTTTCCACCAAGCCGTGCCTTCCCTCCCACCCTTGCTCGCCGACCACCCCCCCACCCCCGCCACACCGCGCCCTTCCTACCTCTCCTTCTTGGTGCCATATTCTGAGGTTCGCCTTACTTTAGAGAGAGAGAGTGTGTGTGTGTGTGTGTGTTGTAACTTGCTGTTGGAGATCCTCTGTGTTCATATTATCGGTTTTGAGGTCTCCCAGAAAAAAAGCAAAAAAAAACAGCAAACAACAATTTGTTGCGTCCTCTCCACCCTTACCACCTTCCTTGTATCCGTCCTTTCGCTTTTGCACTTGTAATCAGCAACTTTTGTGACATGTTTAGCACCCTTATTCAGCTTTGCATTATTATTTGTCTGTGCTAATCCTTCAATTGAGTGCAGCCTTCCCAGAACTCCACAAAGTTCTCCGATGAGCAGGTTTTGTCCCGCCAGGCAATCGCTCCTCCAATCTCTCGCAGGTTCCACCGCTTGGTTGCAGCTCGCCCCTGTGTGCTTGGTAAGGACGGATAAGAATTTGATAATAGCACTAGTTTGAGCGCCTTTGTGAGCTTTACACCCTATTGTTGTCGTCGATTTTGTTTTTGTGTTTGCACTAACCATGGCAGACGGCAATGACAAGAAGAATGACCAACTGTAGGAGATGCGAACGCAGATTGAGGGACTTACCACGGACATGAAGACGCTACATAGCGGCTGGATTCGACAGTCACTTCGTCGAACGAGCGGTTTGATCAGATTGACCTTGCACAGACGGCTACTAAGACCACCCTCGACGCCGTTGTGGCACGACTCGATGCATTGCACACAACGATCATGGAGTTACATAATGATTATGGTGGTGATTCGGAGCCGGACGTTGGAGACAGCCGTGGTTGTGCCCGCCGTGTACCACGCCGCCCCGCCAGTAATGATTCATTCTCTAAAATCAAATTTAAAATTCCACCATTTAATGGCAAATATGATCCTGTTGCATATCTTGATTGGGAATTAGAAGTTGAACAAAAAATTTCATGTCATGATATTGCTGCTAGTTCTCAAGTTAAGGCTGCCATTAGTGAATTTACTGATTTTGCTTTAATTTGGTGGCGTGAGTATAAAAATAAAGATCCTACTGCTGTTCTGACCACTTGGGAGCAATTAAAAACTGCTATACGACATAGATTTGTGCCTTCATATTATGCTCGTGATTTGCTTAACAAAATGTAGCGATTTCAACAAGGTTCTCAGTCAGTTGAGGACTACTACCAGGAGTTACAAAAAGGTATGATTCGTTGTGGTATATTGGAGGAACCTGACGCTGCAATGGCACGCTTTCGTGGTGGTTTGAACCGCGAAATTTAGGACATACTTGATTATAAAGAATATGCTGACATGACCCAATTATTTGAGTTTGCTTGCAAAGCTGAACGCGAAGTGCAGGGACACCACTGGAGGACATATTCTAACTCTTTTGCCGGTAGAAGCTCGTCATCCAGTTCAGCACCTGCTCTCCTTGCGCCATCCACACCCTCCACTACACCACGTGAGCGGACGGCTAAGCCTGCAGGAGCCGCTCCAGCCACAGGTGCCATTCCACCTACAGGTGCAGCTCCTCCCACCACAGGCCGTACACGAGATATTCAGTGTCATCGCTGTAGGGGATTTGGCCACGTGTTTCGAGACTGCCCAAACAAGCGCACATTGCTCATTCGTGACAATGGTGAGTACTCTTCAGCTAGTGATTCAGACGAAATTGAACATACTTTGCTTGCTACTGACCGTGTAGCTCAGACGGACATACATGTGAATCCGGGGGACGCCGATAGGTACTAGAGTCTTGTTGTGCAGCGTGTTCTTAGTACACAGGTCGCCCCAGCTGAGAAGAATCAGCGACACACTTTGTTCCATACAAAGGGTGTTGTACAGGAGCGGTCCATTTGCATCATCATCGACAGCGGCAGTTGCAACAATTTGGCCAGTACCATGCTGGTAGAGAAGTTATCATTATCCACTCATAAGCATCTGAATCCATATTCCGTTCAGTGGCTTAATGATGGTGGGAAGATTAAAATAACTCGGACGGTGCGTGTTCCTTTTTCGATCGGTGCTTACTCTGATTATGTTGATTGTGATGTTGTTCCTATGGATGCATGCTCTTTGTTACTTGGTAGACCTTAGCAATATGATACTGATAGCATGCATCATGGTCGTTCGAATCATTATTCTCTCATGTTTAAGGGTCAGAAAATAATTATACATCCTATGACACCTGAACAAATTGTTAAAGATGATCTTGCTAGAGCTGCTAAAACTGCTAAAGAACAGGAACCATCACCATCGCCATCTGATAAATCTGAAATCAAGTTGCATGCTCTTGTCTTACTTGCTATACATGCTGATTTTGATGATATTCGAGATGCTCATTTGCCATGCTATGCACTTGTATGCTCTAGTGTGCTTGTTTCACTTGATGATGCACCATCTTTGGATATTCCGCCTGTGGTTGCTAACCTTTTGCAGGAATACGCTGATGTCTTTCCCAAAGACTTGCCACCTGGTCTTCCACCGCTTTGTGGCATTGAGCACCAGATCGACCTCATTCCCGGCGCCCAGCTTGCGAACCGCGCCCCGTACCGTACAAACCCGGATGAGACGAAAGAGATTCAGCGCCAGGTGCAGGCGTTGCTTGATAAGGGTTACATTCGTGAGTCTCTTAGCCCTTGCTCGGTTCCTGTGTTGCTTGTCCCTAAGAAAGATGGTTCATGGCGTATGTGTGTAGACTATCGTGCTATTAATAACATCACTATTCGTTATCGATACCCTATACCACGCCTTGATGATATGCTAGATGAGCTTAGTGGTGCCATTCTTTTTACTAAGATTGATTTGCGTATTTGTTACCACCAGATTAGAATGAAATTGGGAGATGAATGGAAAACGACTTTTAAAATGAAATTTGGCTTATATGAATGGTTGGTTATGACGTTTGGTTTGACTAATGCTCCCAGCACTTTTATGCGCTTGATGAATGAAGTTCTGAGGCCCTTCATAGGATTGTTTGTCGTTGTCTATTTTGATGATATCTTGATTTACAGCAAGTCTATGGCAGAGCATTTAGAACATTTGAGTGCTGTTTTTGACGTGTTGAGGGCTGCCCATTTATTTGCTAACATTGAAAAATGCATCTTTTGCACACAATGTGTCTCGTTTCTTGGTTATGTTGTTACTCCACAGGGTATTGAGGTGGACAACAGCAAGATTGATGCCATTCGGGAGTGGCCTACACCGACGACGGTTACACAGATTCGGAGTTTCCTTGGCCTTGCAGGTTTCTACCGCCGTTTTGTCCGTGATTTTAGCACCATTGCAACACCTCTACATGAGCTTACAAAGAAAGATGTACCTTTTGCTTGGAGTGATTCACAGGAGGTAGCATTCAACACATTGAAAGATAAGTTAACCCACGCTCCTCTCTTGCAATTGCCTGATTTTACTAAAGTGTTTGAGCTTGAATGCGATGCTAGTGGTATTGGGCTAGGTGCTGCTTTGTTACAAGAAGGTAAACCGGTTGCTTACTTTAGCGAGAAATTAAGTGGTGCTAGCTTGAAATACTCAACTTATGGTAAGGAACTTTATGCTTTAGTGCGTACATTGCAAACATGGCAGCACTATCTTTGGCATCGCGAGTTTATAATTCATTCTGATCATGAGGCTTTAAAACATATTCGTACCCAAACAAATCTGAACCGTCGTCATGCTAAATGGGTAGAATTTATTGAGTCCTTTCCTTACATTATAAAACACAAGAACGGGAAGGATAATGTTATTGCTGATGCTTTGTCTCGTCGCTATATTATGTTGTCACAGTTAGATTTTAAAATTTTTGGCTTGCAAACTATGAAAGATCTATATGTGGACGATGCTGATTTTAAAGAAGTTTTCGCTCATTGTGTTAATGGGAAACCATGGGGCAAATTTCACTTGCAGGACGGGTTCCTGTTTCACGCTAACAAGCTGTGTGTTCCAGCTAGTTCGGTTCGTCTGTTGTTGTTGCAGGAAGCGCATGGAGGCGGTCTCATGGGGCACTTTGGCGTTTACAAGACGCATGAGGTGCTGGCCGCCCACTTCTTTTGGCCCCGGATGCGCAAAGATGTTGAGCGCATTGTTGCATGTTGCACTACTTGTCAGAAAGCTACTTGTCAGACGTGTTGGAGGCCGCGCGGGCGCACAGTGCTGTTTTACGGCTCCTGTCAGAGTCGACCGCCCACGCATCCTGCCAGTTGGGCTGTTTGCATGGCGTGGAAAACTGGGCCTTGCATGATGCTGTGGGAGAGTTGGAGCGTCGGGGCGGCGCCACGTTCGTGTGGGGCCCCTGGTCTCGTGCTTCGACCTTCACGCGTGGGCCCCACCCTAGTCGGAGACGGAAACTACTCCTGTGAACGGGTAGTCAGAGGCGAGGCGGAAACTACTCGTGCGAATGAGTAGTCGGAGATGGGTTGTCTTGTCGGTGGTGGTCTTAATGAAGACCCGTTCCCTTCCTTGTCCTGGATCTTAGCCTTGGCGTTGTCAATGGTGTCCGAGGACCCAACCTTAAGGGTGATAATCTTGCCGCGTAGGGGGCCCTAATCCAGGCCCTCGTCAATGACCAAAACATGTTAAAATGGCAAAGCCACACAAACTTCATTCTAGGACAACCATTCTATGCATAAGATCATCATAAACACCCTCAAGCACCTTATGTCATGTCAAAGCCACCGAGCCATATGCCTACTTCTAGATATGAGACCTCTCATTGGTAAGCAACATGCAGTGGTTTAGCACCCGAAAGCAATTTAATTAAGCACATATGGCATGGGAGCAAATTTTCCAAGCATTAAACATCTCATTTTCAGATTTATATTTGGTACATGAAATGTCTTTGCGATAAAACGGAACTTATGCCCCTCCGCAAGATAAAGCAAGCGGGCTAAACATTCATGATGACAAATAAGCCTTTGGCCCCATATGATCAAAATAAGCCATCCATGCACAAATTAAGCATAGAAATGCCACTAAAACATGTCATGATCATATAAAGGCATTTACTCACAAGAGGACATACATGTAGCATTTTTTCAAAAAAAAAAGCTATCAACCATGGATATAAAGCATGATCATCAAGAGCTAAGCCAAACTAAACTATATCATACCAAACTAGCTCACAAGATCATATATAGCACATCATGGTGAACAATGTACATAGGAGAAGCTTTTCCTACAAAATGCATATGAAACAAAAGCATGCAACCTAAGATACAAAGATGCCTATACATCATGCTACAAATGCAATGCAAATTGCAAGAATGCACAAAAGGAAACTATACATATGCTACACAAGGAGCTCCCACCACCAACTCAAGAAACCAAACACACACCAAGTTCTTCCCGCAAACGAGTGAAAGTTGCTTGATCTAGGGGCTTGGTAAAACTATCCGCTAGTTGGTTTTGTGTGGGCACATGGATCAAAGCTATTCTCCCTTTCTCAACATTGTCTCTCAGAAAATGGTATCTCACTTCTATGTGCTTGGTTTTGGAATAGAGCACTGGGTTCTTTGCAACACTAATGGCTATCGTGCTATCGCATAGAAGTGGAACCTGGGTATACTCCTCACCAAAGTCACTCATGGTGTATATGATCCAAAGGAGCTGAGAGCAACAACTAGCTGCGGTAACATATTCGGCTTCGGTTGTAGATTGAGCAACACTCGATTGTTTGCGGGAAGACCAAGACACCAAAGAAGAACCCAAGAACTGGCAAGTCCCAAAAGTGGACTTCCTATCTAACCGACACCCGGCAAAATCCGCGTCTGAAAAACCGTGAAGCTCCAAAGAAGAAGACGCGGTGTACCAAAGGCCGAAGTCAGGAGTGTATCGCAAATACTTGAAGATGCGCTTACCTGCTTGCCGATGCGAAGTCCATGGAGACACTTGAAAATGAGCGCACAAACATACCGAGAATTGGATGTCCAGCCTCGTCGCTGTCAGGTACAGGAGGGAGCCGATCATGCTCCGGTACTCCTTCTGGACCACGTGTTCACCTTCCTCGTCCGCATCAAGGGCTGTAGTCGTACTCATCGGCATCGTCATGACCTTGGAGTCCTCCATCTTGAACTTCCTCACAATGTCCTTGGTGTAGTAGGCTTGGTGCACAAATGTTCCTTCCTTCGACTGCTTGATCTGGAAGCCGAGGAAGAACTGCAATTCATGCATCATGCTCATCTCGAATTCCCTGCTCATGTCTTCTGCAAATCTTGCAACCAAAGAGTTAGACGAGCCACCAAAGACAATGTCATCCATGTACACCTGAACAATCAGGATATTCCCATCTCAAAGCCTCTCTCAAACAGGAACACCCCTCAACCTACCATACCAAACTCTAGGTGCCTGCTTCAACCCATACAGCGCCTTCCTCAACTTGTACATCCTGTGGGGGTACTTCTCACTCTCAAACCCCGGTGGTTGCCTCACATACACTTCTTCCTCCAACACACCATTCAGGAACGCACTCTTCACATCCTTTTGGTACAATTTGAACCCTTTAGCCACAGAGAAGGCTATAAGGATCCTAATCGCCTTTAAACGGGCTACAAGAGCAAATGTCTCCCCATAGTCTAGCCCCTCTTTTTGTGTGTACCCCTGAGCAACCAGACTTGACTTGTTTCTCACTACTTCACCTTTCTCTCCCTCTTTGTTTTTCCACACCCATTTTGTCCCAATCGGCTTACAACCCGGTGGAGGCTCGACTAACTCCCAGACTTGGTTTCTCTCGAAATTCTCCAACTCCTCATGCATTGAGTTCACCCAATTGGAATCAGATACTGTGTGTCCAATGTCTTTGGGCTCAAAGGTACAAACAAATTCAGCATGGGCAAAGTGAGAGTCATTTAGAAACCTCGACCGTGTTGTTCGTTTGTTGATGTTCCCGATGATCGTTGAAGCTGGGGGATCTACTTGTACACGTCGGGGAGCTTCTCGCCTAGAAGCTACCTCCCCCTCAGCTGCAACTTCCTCTCGATCTCGACACGTCGCTGTAGGTGTGGGAGAAGGCCCGTCCTCGATTGTAGTCAAAGTAGTATGTACATGCTCAGTCGCGGGCACCGCACCACCATGTTCTTCATCTCCTTGCTTCTGCATATCATCCTCGAATATCTCCTCGCCAAGTTCCTCGTCACCTGCACACTAAAAAACAAGCGAACTACGTGGCTGTGTCTCATCGAATGTAACCTCGCAAATCTCCACAATTTGGTTAGTTTCAAGATTGAGCACTTGAAAGGCTCTAGACTGAGTCGCGTAACCAAAGAAAATGCCATCGACAGACCTAGCCTCGAACTTGTCTAAACTCTTGCCTTTCTTAAGAATGAATCATTTGCAGCCAAAGACGTGAAAGTGACTCACCTTGTGGTACGATAGTGCATCAACTCATAGCAAGTTTTCTTCTTATGGACCCGGAGAAAAATCCTGTTCGACACATAGCACGCGGTATTGACCGCCTCAGCCCCGAACCTTCTTAGAGTCCTATGCTCATCGAGCATCGTCCGAGCCATCTCACACAAGGTTCTATTTTTCCTTTCTACCACGCTGTTCTGGGGAGGTGTATACAGACTCGAAAACTGGTGTTCAAGACCCAAGTCATGGCAAAAGGTTTCGAAGCAAGAGTTTTGATATTCCGAGCCATTGTCACTGCGGATCGCTCCTATGGCATCTTCGTGCCTCTCGTTCTTCAACCTCAAGACAAGATCTCAAACAAAACCAAATGTCTCGCCCTTTTCCTCCAAAAAGAAAACCCAACCATACCGAGAGTAGTCATCCACCACAACCAGGACGTACCACTTCCCACCCACAGATCGCACATGAGCTGGGCCAACAAGATCCATATGGAGCAGCTCGCATGGACGCTCCGTCATCACATCGGTGAGGGGTGGATGGGAAGCAGCTACCATCTTAGCATGCCTGCACAGCGCACACACCAAATCCTTTTCGAACTTCAACCGGGGCAATCCTCGGACCCAGTTGAGTCTGCTCAAGCGTGACAAAAGGTCAAAACTCAAGTGACCCAACCTCCTATGCCACTTCCACAACTAACCCGAAGAACCAGCCACGAAACACCTAGCAATACCCGAACTCTGAGAAAAATCCGCTCAGAATATTTGACCCTCGGGAATGACCACACAGACAAGGTCACCTCGAGCATTAAGTATCCGAGAACCACCCGACTTAAACAACACCTCAAAACCTTCATCAAGAAGCTGGGAAACCGAAAGCAAGTTAAATCGAAGCGACTTGACCAAGGCCACACGCTTCAGCACCACTTTGTCACTTACCCTCACTTCACCTTCTGAAAGTACACTCCCCCGCCCATTGTCCCCAAAGGTGATGTATGTCTTTGACACCACCGGGGTGAGGCTGGAGAACCACCCCTGATCTCTGGTCATGTGCCTAGAGCAACCGGAGTCGATCAACCAAACGTTCCCCAAGCCTCCAAACTGAAATTCAAAAATGAGCACGTGAATGAGCAAACGACTCAATATTGGGGTTAGTACCAAAAGAGTAAAACCAGTACCGAGCCATCTGCACCAAAGTGGGGTTAGCACGATCCATCCTACCATGAGCATCAAACCTCGGACCTATCCTACCATCTCTACCAAAACTGAAACCACCATGGGGAAACCACTCCCGTCTCGCTGGAGGAGCACGAAAGCCACGAAAGGGAGATCGTGGTCCGTAGCTCCTCTGAGACTTAAAGTTGCGACTTCTCCCAAGCTCGTATCGATCACGAGGAGGAAAACGTCTAGCAAACTTAACACCACCAGACTCACCACGCCAACCACCAGTACCACGACCAAGGGAACTGAATCGAGCATCATCACGAGCACGAAAACCAAACTGGCCAACACCCAGACCAGCATTGGTCTGACCGGTCACGCTGACCGGTCTGACCGGTGGTCCTCGGCTAGCAACACCACCAGCAGCCTGTCTATCTCCCTAAGCCATAAGCATATGCATAATGGCTTTTGCCCTGGGTAGTGGCATATGAGGGTCAGGTACACCATGAGAAGGGTGGTACCTGTCCTTGTTTGCCCACTTCTTAGCCATTCTCTCCTCACGCTTCCTCTTGAAGCAAAACTCATCCTTGTGACTATCTCTCCCACAATACTCACAATGGAACCGGATTGGTTTTGGCTTGGGCTTTGGTTGTGGTTCCACACTAGGCTTCTCTCCCTTTTTCTTTCCAACCACATCTCCCTTAGGACTCACAAATCTCACCGGTTTTTGGAAGTTGTTTGTTTGGGGAGGGAACACAAGTGGATCTGGAGTTGTGTCAAGTTTGTTTCTGAGATGGTTAGGCTTAGGCTCAAACTTGTTCTTGGGTGTTGTATGTGGTTTGATAGGAATCTCTCCAATTTTCTCATCTCTCTCACCACTGCTCTCTCCAATTTTATCAGCCCCAAGTGCTTGCCCATCATAGCACTTAAAGGCCACAATCATGATGCCAAGCTGAGGCTCTTGACCCAACAACCAACTCAAACACTTCCTCAACTCATCATTTTCATCCTGCAAACGATCAACATAATGTGCAAGTTCCAAATTCTTCACAGCATGCAATTCACAAGTAGAGCAGGAAGTAGGAATAGGAACTTTCAAATCAGCCTCAAGCGAAACAATACGAGAATGAAGCTCAGCAAGTTTTTCATGCAAAACAGGACAAGATGTGCAAGCACCTAGCAAAGAGGGCCTAGACTGCAGCTCAGCCAACTCAACACTAAGCACATCTAGTTCCTCACACTTGGAGGCATGCTTTTCCTTAAGAGCAGTAAGATCAGCTAGGAAAACAGAGCAATCAGCACAATCAACCTCATCAGAAACAACAGATGAAGCCTTAAGCGAATCTATCTCAAGCTTAGCATCAAGGTTCTGTGTTTCTAGCTCAGCCACTCGATTCCTAGCATCTTCAAGCGAGGCTCTAAGCTCTTTCATCATTTTCTTAGCCTCTCTGAGTATGTCATCATGATTATCAAGCAATTTTCCTAGCTCCTCATTCTCCTGGCTCAAGAAGGAAAGTTCATCACATACCTCATCCTCGGAGTCGGAGTCCGAGTCGTCCTTCTGGCTCTTCTTGCCGCCGGAGCTGTGTGCCATGCCGCAGAAGCTGTCTCATGCGAAGCAGCTCAACCCGCTATGGTTCTTAGACCCCTTCTTGCTCTTGCACCGATCACCTTCATCTTCATTGCTACTCGAGCTCGAGGTAGAGCAGGCAGAGCTGCAGTTGATGTCGCTCGCCCCGACCATCGCTCGGGCCTTCTTGCCGTGGCCGTCCTTCTTCCTCGATCTCTGCTCGTCCTTGTTCTTGTGCTTGTGCTTGTGCTTGTGATCGCGCCTCGACCAGTACTTGCTCTCCGTCCTTGACCGGTGCTTGTAGTTGTCCTTGTTCTCCATCTTCTCTGGACAGTCGGCGACGAAGTGTCCTGGCTTGCCGCACTGAAAGCATGCCCGTGAGTTCCTCCTTGTGTTCACCCGGTTCTCGTGCATCCTCTCGAACCTCCTAGTTAGCAGCGCCAACTCGTCCTCTCCAAGCACGTCGAACTCCTCATCTGGCAAAGACATCAAGGAAGACAGAGAGTACATCCTGTTGGATGCGTTAGCATTAGACTTAGCACCTGAGCCACCGATGAGAGCGAGACTATGCGAATCAGTCGGGCCCTCAATCTTGGCTGTCACACCACGGTCCACCTCAGCCGACTTGAGCTTAGAGAATAGCTCGTCTACCGTCAGAGTCTCATACATCTCAGACTCCAAAATGGCCTCGACCTTTCCGCCCCAAATGGTACGATACAGTGAGCGCAAGAGCTTCACAACTCTATCATGATCATCGTATGGGAGCACGGTCACATTGGCCCTCATATTGTTCACAATCACCGTGAACCGTTGGAACATCGTGTCTATGGACTCACCGGGGAGATGAGTGAAGTTCTTGTACTCTCTCTGGTAAGTCGCAAACAACCGAGCCTGAACCTGACTGTTCCCAACGTGAGCATTCTTGAGTTACTCCCAAATCCTACAAGCCAAATCCTCTGTCTGAACCCGATCAAATTCAGATTGACAGAGAGCGCGAAACAAGTAGTCGATCGCCTTGTTGTTGGCATCGTGCACATCCCTCGATCCTGGAGTAAGGAAGTTAATCAGATGAACATAAGCTGTGTTCACCATAACGTCCCAAAGGATCTGACCCTTGCCACGGAGAAAAGCAGCCATTCGCCTCTGCCACATCGTGTAGTTCATTCTATCGAAGTGCGGAGGACCCGATCCCCTTTCTTGTTACGCTGTCTTTGGATCTTAGACTGGTTAGAGCCTCGAAAGACCCGTAACCGGCTATGATACCACTTGAAGGACTGAATTGGCGACCAGAGAGGGGGGGAGTGAATGGGAGCCGATAAAAATTCTTCTCGAGGGAGATGTCTTCTCCAACAAGATGAACACGACTAACCAAAACACTTCTCCAACTCGAACTACCCAAGTTTGTCAAGACCACGTAGCCACTGAAGTGCTACTGATCCTAGGAGCAAACAACCATGAAACCTACTCGAGAAAGCAGCAGAACAAACAACTCGAGCAGCACTCAGACCACACCGGTCAGACTGATCACCACCACCGGTCAGACCGGTCCTAGCCGGATCACCGGACTAGACCGCTGGGTCACCCGACACTCACCAGAGACACACCGGGTCACCCGAGACCCCCAACCGGAACACCCGAGCAGGACTTGACGATTTCCATAGAAAAGCTCCTACATCGGTCAGGCCGGTACAGCACACCGGTCAGACCGGTCTGAGCCTGGAAACCCCAAATCCAAGAAATCAACTCTCCGGACTCCAAACAGCACCAAACTCGAACAGTTGCAAGCCTAGAGACAAACAAGCACCCTAGCACGTTCACCCGAGCTAAAACCCAACACTGGGCAGCACCCAGTCAGACCGGTCAAGGCCTGGGCGCTTGGGATGAATAGCGAGCCGCGGGTCAACTCCTCCAAACTCCTTTACCGATCTCTTGATTCGCTCCACGGATTCACACAAGACTTTGGGGATACTAGGAGTATCTCATGGGCATCCCATAGCTACGATTTGGTCCACGAAAACTTGCTAAATCAATAGGAATCGAAGGATTTCCACCAAGAACACCACTTTCCCGAAACCTAAGAAAAACCCCAAAATCGAGCACCTTTTCCCACGGATTTGTGAGGGGGGTCACAAGGAAAAGAACCACGAAGGGTTCATGCATACATCACCAACCAAATCTCCAAGAGAAAGGCCTCAAATCCACCACAAGAAAATCGCCAAGAAAAGGCTCCGAAAATCAAAAAAAGAAGAAACAGGAGAGACAACACAAGGCCTTGAGGAACCACGCCGAATTATCTATACATACCATGAAGGTTCATACAAGGTCTAGCTTGCCTCCCAATCATCCATCCCTCTCTCAAGATCTCACCATGAAGCTCTCAAGCTAGTCATAGAAAATCCTAAGGAAAATAGGAAGGGAAATAGCAAAAGTAAATGAGCACGGGTTCCAAGAGATGGCTGCCATCCTCTCACAACTTGGGTTATATGGAGGCAATCGAAAGATGAAACTACCCCTAAGACATAAAACTAAGATACACACCCTCGAGGAGCACTTTGGGAATCTTCGTCATAGCACCATCGGACGGATGCCCGGCGATCGCAACCTGCTTAGCCTTGCGATCCCGACGCGTGTCCTCCGCTTCAAAGTCTCCGGAAGCCATCGTCACACATCGGTCAGACCGCTGCGCCCCACCGGTTAGACCGGCCTAGTGCTACTGCGCTTCGGTCTTGGCTTTATGGATCAACCAAGGAACCCATTGGTTTTGTGGTGAACCGCTGGAAACCCCGCGGACATGGTGTAGCCTCCCGCCAATCTCCACTCATGACTTGGCTCCCACGTCGTCCCGACTCGACCTTGGTTTTGAGGCTCAACCAAGAAACCGTCCATGACATCGTCTTGCCGTTCTTGCCAACATGCAACCCGCACTTGATCCCGCTGGCCACCGGGTCCCTCGAACCAAGCCTACTTGTCTGCTCCACACCTGGAGGCCTCACCGGCATCGACCTTTCACGCTTGTTCTTCACCTGCACCAGCACCAATCAAGCCGCAGCCTGCACCTGCAATACTAGGCCAAGAGCCAGTCCACACAACGTTGTCAATCACTCATCACACCAGGAAGCGACCATCTACCGGTCCTCGAACCACACAGGCTCTCATCCTCTCGCCTCCATCTTTCTTCAGCGTACTCCATGCCTCTTTATTGCTAGTGCCCGCATGCTCCAGGAGGTTGCACCGCCCAAACTCTCTCGTCCACTCCTTTGCTTGCATAATTGAAGTCCTCCACTTTGATCACTTTGATTTTTGTCACTTCCATGCCTCCTTGCCTCACATGCCTCCATGGGAATCCTGCAAAACAATGCCTTGGCTGCCCCCCATGCTTGTCTTTTGCATGTGCTATGATGTTAAATGATGGAGGGGCCTCCCGTGATGCATCATGATGCTTGTGTAGTTAGGTGAACTCAATTACCTATGTCTAATCATGTTTTAATGCTAAGTACTCCTCTAATTTCGAAAAATAAAATTTAACTCAGAGGTAGCAATGAGTTCAAATATATTTAGAGGAGTTTTTAAGCATCAAAAACAAATGTAAGTCGAAATATTTTTCCGACTACTTTTATTTTGGTCACATCGGTATTGATTGCTTCCATTAGTTGAGAGTAAGATTTTCCCGACTCGACCGTGAGAGAAAGATTTTGAATAAAATAAAATCAAGTGAGGCTTAGAAAAATTCTAGCTCTAGAGAAACCAAAGGATGTGAATTTTAATCAAACAAAAATTTCAAGTTCCTAGGTTCACGCGAGTCCTACCATGCATTAAAAATTAAAAACCATCTAGAAACATAGTGTGGCTCTACTCGCGTGTTTTTTAACATGTAAAACAAGTCAACCTTAACATCATGAAGAGGATGAAAGGTTGGGGTAGGTTCTGAATTTTTGGTTTTGGTTTCTCAAAAAGAAGCAAATAACACATAGGATGGCTCATGTCATTGGTTTATGATTCACATAAAATAATCGAGCAAATATCATAACTCCAAACATTATCCAACCACTTAAGAGTTTATAGAATGTCTTGCATAGCAAAAATCTAAACCAACTTACTTGAAAGACTCGGAAAAATCTTGATCGGGTTGTCCTGCCGGTAGCTTATTCTTGACTCGACGAACGGGTTGCCTCCCGCCTAGCGCTTCGTTTATAGTCCATGGCTAGACTTCTTCACTTGTTCACTTCGGATCGATCAACGCTCTTTGTGGGCGTTGCAATCTTTGGTACCCACTTCTGCACCATCTTTGGCTTGGGCGCAGGCTTATTCCTCGGCTTAGTCATCTTTTTAGTCTTTACAGGTGGCTTTTGTTCCTTGATCTCGGCGGATGCAACTACCTCCTTGGTGATCTTCGCTTCCTTCTTCTTTGGTTCTTCCTTCTTCTTTAGCTCCTCCTTGATAGAGCGACGATGAGGCAGAACATATTTATCGTTAATCATGTTGCATACCTCTAAGCGTAGGCAAAACTTGAACGCGCTCCTTTCGCCGTTGATGTCGAACTTGATCTCCCCCTTGCCGACATCGATAGTAGCTCCAACGGTCTTGAGGAAAGACCTCCCAAGGATGAGTGGCAGCTTCTCCCTTTCTCCCATCTCAAGCACCATGAAGTCAATGGGGATAAAGTGATGTTCAACTCTCACAGGCACATATTCGGTGATACCCAAAGGATAGAGGATTGAGTTGTCTCCCAACTCCAAACACATTGCTGTAGCCTCTAGCTCCGGTAGGTGTAGCTTCTTGTACACATCTCTCAGCATGATGCTTACACTTGCTTCAAGGTCGCACAAGGCCTTCTCAAACTTGAATGAACCGACCGAGCATGGTATGGTTGGGCATCAGGGATCTCCTTGCTTCTCAAGTCCGTTAGCAATAGCGGCGCAACATTGCTCGGACATCTTAACATGATCTATCCCTAGTGTTGCCATCTCATATTTATTTGCAAGAATATATTTGAAGTAGCGAGAGTAGGTAGGAACTTGGAGAGCATCTAATAGTGGCACATTGATACTCAATCTACGCACCACTTCCACAAATTTCTCAAAATGGCCATCAATTTTACCTCGAAAGTAGCGTGGCTTAAGCGGTGGCATCTTTGTATCTTCTCCCGGCATCTAAAATTCTGGCTCTTCGGTGACAATCTCGGTAACCTTCCCCTTAGCAACTTCTGCTTCGGTAGATGGTTTAGGCATTCTAGCTCCCGCGGAATGTTCTAGATCCTCGGTCTTCTTCCCCGAACGAGTTTGAATTTCCTTTGCCATCTCAAGATCTTGAGGTTGTCCGGCAATCTTCCTTCACTAACGGTTAGGCGCCCCGCAAGTTGACCCACTTGTGTCTCGACCATCTTCATCATGTTGAGCACTTGATGGTTTGAGCTTCTGACATTTGTCACTTTGCCATCTATGTTCTCCAACACCTTATCCATGGCCTTGAACTTGGTGATGGTGTCCTTGTTGATTTTAGCTTGCTCGTCCATGAAGTCCTTGAGTTGAATACGGAGAGGAACCGAAATTGGCGTGGATGAGATTGCATTAAATTGGGGTCTACCTTGCCCATAGCGGAAGTTCGACAAATCTCCCTTCCTCATATAGTCGAGCATCTTGGCTTCCTCCGGACAATCTTTTTGGACGTGGCTGTAGTCCCCCCACTCCTCACATGTAGATCTTGCTTCGGCAGCCTTTAGGTCTTGAGCTTCTTTCTTTTCTATCTCCATCTTCTCCAATCTCCTCATGTGCGAGTCGATCTTACCTTCAAGAAGATCCTCCTTTTCCACTTGCAATACTCCTTTTATATTCCCTGTGGGTTGAACCGGAAGTAAGCATCTGGACGACGCCCATGTATCATTATCCGCAACCTTCTTGAATAAAGTGAATGCTTCAGTTGGTGTGAGCTCGATGATAGATCCTCCCGCCGATTCATCAATAATTGTCCTTGACACCATGATAAGTCCATGATAGAACTTTTGAACAAGATCTTACTTTGGGAACTTATGATGTGGCACGGCCCGAGTGTACTCATTGAAATGTTCAAAGCTTCCGAAATAGTCTCTGTAGGATATTTAGCAAAAGTAGCAATCTTATTACGCAAGCTTTGAGTCTTACCCGGTGAGTAGTATTCCTTCATGAAAGCTCTTATCAAAGCCTCCCAATTTTGCACTGTCTCCGCCGGTTGAGTGTAGAACCATTGCAAAGCTTTTCCAAGTAATGAGAATGGAAAAAGCCTTGCCCTCATTTGATTTTGAGTCACCCCGTCCATGTTGAAATTCTGACATAGTTGAATGAACGCTTGGAGGTGAAGGTTGGGATCCTCTTTACCGGTGAAGGGTGAATGTTGCACCATGCAGATTGTTGAGGTCTTGAACTCGAACGTCCTCCTGATCTCAGCAAGGTTTAGGGTAGGTAGATCGACGATGTCCGGGGTGCATAACTCCCCAATATTGTGCTCCGGCTGCAGTTGTTCTCCCATCGGTGGCGGTTGAAGTTGATCTTCCTTAGGGCTTGGAGGTGGTGATTCCTTTGGAGGTTAGCAATAAACAATATATATACAAAAAAAATAAAGATAAACCTAAGAAAACTAGGGTTAGTCAAAAACTAGATTAGATTGGTTTTTGAGGATGATAAAAGTTTATAGATGCAAAAAGAAAAACCAAAAGAAAAACTAAAAATATTCATAAGAAAGCGATACTAGATCGGATCTTGATTACTCATTCCCCAGCAACGTTGCCAGAAAAAGGGGCTTGTTGACAGTTAATTATTGTATCAAAGTTCGTTTGAATCCGCAAGCGTACAAATCCCCGTCGTAGTCCTTTTCCCTTGAGTAATACCCAAGGTTATCGAATCCGTGGAACAATGTGCAACACAAGATTCAATCTAATAAAGCCGAGAACATTGATCTCAAGAGGTTGTTTTTGCATCTAATCCAAGAAAACTCATTTAATCTATAAAGCACCAGAGGTAGCAAGAGAGGGGGGAGGGGGTAAAACCAATCTAGAGAGATTGGATTGAGCTCTTGTTGAAGTTACAACCAAAGATGAAGATAGCAAAACGAATCTCATAAAAAGCCTCTTTAAATCGTGGCTTCCGTTCCAATTACGAAGACGCCCGCCTTTCAGATGCCACCACCCTGTCACGGCAGGCCCTTATTTGTGCGGGTTAGCCTAGAGCCAGTTCAAGAAGAACAAGTTGAAAACGCTCGGTAGGTTAGGTATGCACCTCTAGCCATCATGGCTACAAGAACATCCTATGCGATCTATCTCGATAATAGATCGGGGGGTAAGAAAACCCAAGCGAAGACAAAATCATAGTGAAAGCACTTGTTCGCTAGAATTCAGATTCAATCTTGCAAATTCAACATAGATAAATGATACATGGACAAGATCACCACTGGGATCCTACCTTGACCTTGATCCTAGCTCCTGGAACACCGACATGGTCTTCATTGCAAGGTTCCCACGCCGGCTAGGGAAACCCTAGTCAACTATCTCGACCCTCTCCTCTCCGGAATGGTGTCCCTCTTTTATCTTCTCCTAGGCGGGGAATGAGGAATGGTATGATGTGTGGCTCTTTGGATGGGGACTATATAGTCCGAGGGTCGGCTAGGTGAGTGACAAATGGGGCCCGGAATGGGCTGGGTCGGCCGGCCTGAGCCCATCCCGGCCCAGTTCGTCCCCTCGTTCCTACACGATGCTTCTCGTGTCTTCTAGAACTTTCACCCTTCTGCATGTGGGCCCTTGGCATCATTTTCTCCACGGTTTGGATAGGGGTACTTGTCACGCAAGCTTCAGCATTTTCTGTTTAGGTCCTCAAAGTTTTCTGCGTTCATGCTTCGGTCCTTGGGCCACTTAGAGTCATGTTCACTTCGTGTCTTGACTCGTGTTGGTCTTCATGGTCTTCTCGCAAGGTGCTCGATAAACTTTACCCGAAAGTCTTGCTTTTAGCGTTAAAATCATGTGTAAACAATAAACTCCAAAAACGACATGCAAGAGCGAAGGGTTAGTACCATTGGATAAGATATCAAATTAATGCCAACACCGATGGTAAGCTCATGGCTAGGTTAACGAAAATTCACCGTCAGCACTTGTGCTCGTGCCATGAGAGGTGCTTGTTCTCGATCTTCAGGCAATGCTTGTAGTTGTTCCTAGGTTCGATCTCCTCCAGACAATCCGCAATGAAGTGTCCCTGCTTGCCTCACTGGTAACATGTCCTCGAGCTTCTCCATGAGTTCACCCAGTTCTCATGTATCCTCTCGAACCTTCTTGTCAACAGTGCCAGCTCATCCTCACCTAGCACGTCAAACTCCTCGTTTGACAAAGACATCAAAGGGGACAGAGGATACATCCTGGATGATGGGTTAGCGTTAGTCCTTGAACCAAAACCAGAGACCAGAGCGAGACTATGCGAATTAGTCAGGCTCTCAGCCTTGGCTCTCAAGCCACGATCAACCTCAGAAGACTTGAGCTTAGAAAACAGCTCATCTACATTCAAAGTCTCGTATCCACCGGAGTCCATAATAGCCTTGACCTAGGCGTCCCACACGGTACGATCTAGTGAGTGTAAGAGCTTCACAACCCTATCATCATCATCGTATGGGAGCACAGTCACATTGGCCTTCATGTTGTTCACAATCATGGTGAATCGCTGGAACATCATGTCAATAGACTCACCGGGGAAATGAGTGAAGTTTTCGTACTCTCTCTGGTAACTCACAAACAAGCAAGTCTGCACCTTACTGTTCCTAGCATGAGCAATTTTCAGCTTTTCCCAAAACATACAAGCCAAATCCTCTCCAAACACCCGATCGAATTCAGATGCATAGAGAGCACGAAACAAGTAGTCGACTGCCTTGTTGTTGGTGTCGAACATATCCCTCGAACCTAGTGCAAGGAAAGTGTCGGGGCAGACATAGGAGGTATCAATTGTCACGTCCCAAAGCAACTGTCCTTTGCCGCGAAGAAACACAGCCATCTGGGTCTGCCACATCTGGTAATTCTTCCCATCGAAGTGCGGTGGACCCAATCCCCTATCCTGGTACGCCATCTTTGGATCTTAGACTGGTAAGAGTCGCAAAGTCCCGTAACCGACTTTGATACCACTTGAAGGACCGGATTGGGCGACCAGAGATAGAGGGAGTGAATGGGAGCTGATAAAAATTCTTCTCTAAAGAGATGACTTCTCTAGGGAGATGAACTCGGTTGAAAAGCAGTTTCGACATCTAACTGCTCCAACTCATAATCATGCATAGCAACAATACTCAACAAAGTACGAATGAAACTATGCTTCACAATTGGGGAAAAACATCATTAAAGTCAATACCTGGAATCTGGCTATGGCCTTTAGCAACCAACCTTGCTTTATACCTTTCTTCCTTTCTCTTGAAAATCCATTTGCAACGAACGGTCTTTTGACCCTTAGGCAATTGCACTAAATCCCAAGTACCATTCTTTTCAAGAGACTCCATCTCATCATTCATAGTGGCCATCCAATTGTTGCCATTAGCAGAAATAATAGCCTCAGAATAACTAGAAGGCTCAGCACCTTCAATCTCTTTTGCAACACTCAAAGCATAAGCGATATTGCACTCTTCAATCAACCTTTTCCTTGGCTTAGGTCTCCTTCTAGGCCTATCAGTAGCAATAGAATGTTGTGGAGGCTGCACAACTGGAGAAGAATGCCCAACAATAGATGGATCATCAACAATTGGTGAATGATCAACAATATGTGCATCTTGGACAGCAACATTATCATTATCTGATGTACTATCAACATAAATAAAATGCTCCACCTGCACACTTGAATTTTGTTGAACAGGAGCACTAGTAGATGGGTTGTCAGGTAACATAGCAGATTCATTAAAAATAACATTCCCGCTAATCACAACCTTACGAGTTTGTGGATTCTAAAATTTATAGCCTTTAACACCAGATTGATAACCAAGAAAGATGCACTTAGCAGCTTTAGGCTCTAATTTACCATTATCAACGTGAGCATAAGCAGTAAAACCAAAAACTCTCAATTACGAACAATCTGTTGGAGAACCAGACCATACCTCAATTGGAGTTTTCTTATCAATAGCAATACTGGGTGAACAATTAATCAAATAGCAAGCGGTAGAAGCAGCTTCAGCCCAAAAACGCCTGTCCAAACCAGAATTAGACAACATGCAACGAACGTTAGAGATGATAGTCCCGTTCGTACGCTCAGATACACCATTGTGTTGGGGTGTATAAGGAACAGTGTTGTGCCTAACAATGCCTTCGGATTTGCAATATGACTTAAATTCACGAGAACAGAATTCCATCCCATTATCAGTACGAAGATTTTTAACCTTCTTTTCAGTTTGGTTTTCAACCATAGTCTTCCAATCTTTAAATGCTGAAAATGCTTCTGATTTATCTGTCAAGAAATATGGCCATACCTTTCTAGAATAATCATCAATAATGGTCAACATATAATGAGCACCACTAAGAGAAGGTTTGCGAGATGGTCTCCATAAATCAGAATGCACATAATCAAGAATACCTTTACTTGAATGAGTAGCGGTATTAAATTTCACCCTCTTGTGTTTGCCAAACACACAATGCTCACAGAAATCCAACTTGCTGATGCTTTGCCCATCGAGAAGTCCTCTCTTACTCAGCACTGCCAATACAAGCTCACTCATATGCTCGAGACGCATATGCCAAAGATTAGTAGCATCAGAAGTAGTAATGATTTAGAAATTACAGCAGCATCACCTGTAATTGTAGTACCACGAAGACGGTACAAATTGGTAGATTTCAAATCACATATAACAATAAGAGAACCTTTTGACACTTTCAAAACTCCATCTCCACCAGAGTACTTGTACCCTTTTCCATCAAGAGTACTCAAAGAAATAAGATTCTTGCTCATATCTGGAATATGCCTCACATCTGTCAAAGTTCTAATAATACCATCATGCATCTTAATCTGAACAGATCCAATGCCAATAATCTGATGTGAACTATCATCACCCATTTTAACAGAACCACCTTGGACGGAATCATAACTGATGAACGAATCTCTATTAATGCATATATGAAAGAAAGTAGCAGAATCAAGAATCCATTCATCACCATTATTTGCACATCCAGCAAAAGCAACAAGAACCTCAGAACGAGCTGAACTACGATCAGTAGTAGCAACAAAAGCATTACCTTCATCACAATTACTTTTTGGTCTATATGTGCCAGTTCTCTTATCTTTGTTCTTCAATTTAGGACACTCAAAAATAAAATGAGTATCCTTCTTGCAATATCTGCAGATTTTTTCGTTCTTGCCTCAAGACTTTGAACGACCTCTATAGTCATTCGAGCTCTGGCCTTTATAACCATCATTTGATTTATGTTGTGTCCTGCCACGAACAGATAAAGCTTCTCCATTGGAAGCGAAACCTTCAGGAGACACCATTTGTTTCATCTTTTCCTTGGCTTGCAAAGCCTCATAAACTTCATCCATGGTTAGTGTATCACGACTATACAATATGGTATCTCTGAAGTTTGCAAACGAACTAGGAAGTGAGCACAAAAGAATAAGACCTAAGTCCTCATCATCATATTTTACCTCCATAGACTTTAGGTCAGCAACGATCTCCTTAAAGACCGAAAGATGGTCAGGCACATAGCCACCTTATTGCAACTTGTGCATATATAACTTCATCTTCATATGCATCTTGCTTGTCAAATCTTTTGACATGCAAATTGACTCCAACTTGAGCCATAAAGCAGCAGCAGTTTTTTCCTGCAAAACCTCTTGCAAAATATTGTTTGAAAGATGAAGATGAATATGAGACAAAGCCTTACAATCTTTCTTCTTCTCATCATCGGTCCAAGTCTTTGAATCCTTGTTCCCGAATTTATGAAGCGCATCATCCAAATCAGCATGCGCTAAAACAACTCGCATCTTGACTTGCCATAGAGCGAACCTTGTATCTCGATCCAGTAGCGGAATATTATACTTCATTGTAGCCATTAGAAGAAATAACCAGGAGAAAATAAATCTGCAGTAAATAATCTAGGTATGAAACTGTGTAACCCTAGCAAAACTTGCAGCTTGTGTACACCTTGGTGTACATCTATTAATATGTGATGAATCTCTTGGTAGATCTTCCCGTGTGGCCGTAGAAAATTCCCACGAAATTTATTTTCACGGGATGAAAAAAAACGGCAGAGGTGCAGGTCGTCCTTGCATCCGCGTGCAGCAACAGGAATCAGTTTTAACTTTTATCCTTCAATTGCGGCAAAGAGACACACTGGCAGGTGCAGGTAGATTAATGGACCGCGAATTTGACTCACCTTGTAGAACGTGTGGAACGGAACGGCTGACTCAGGAAACCGTTGAATCCAGCTCGAAAACCGGGCAGCAGGACGTCAATGTGCAGGAGTGATGCGCCACCAAAAATCGTCGGCAGATGCGGTCGACGAGGAACAATACGGCGGCGGCGGCGCAGGGACTGGAACCCTAATATATTTTTCAATCGTAATCTCGTACCAAGCTCTTCATATCACTTGTTAGCAAATAATGCGAAAACAAAATCGAACATGAGACACGATTTTTACGTGGAAAACCCTTGCGGGAAAAAACTAGGGGCGCAGACCGGCGATCTTCACTACGATGAGAGAGTTACAACACAGGGAATACAATGAGTCCTCTTGCTCTTCCCGTGTGGCTTACAAGATGTATAATATGGTGGACTAAACTGATTGTAGTCAAATACTGAAACAAATCCGCTAAACACATAACTTGAACCGTGGGCCCTCCAGGCGTCCCCACAAGACTCACGTTATAATTCGGATCATATCCAACAATAAGACTTATCACTACAAGAAAAACGCCGACTAGTGACGCAAAAAAAGACCGTTTCTCGTCATAAATCACGATTAATGATGCCGGTTGTTACGAAAACGCTCCGTCATTAATCGAGCGTCACAAACCACGATTAATGACAAGACCTTATTTCGCGGCATCATGAGTTTAATGACGCGTATAAATTCGTAACACTAAGGCGTCATAAGCTACCTGCCACGTCGGACCGAGATCCATCGTGGCTCCGATGTGGCAGGGGGTTATGACGATTTTGGTTCGTCACAAATTGAGGCCCGGTCCATGGAAGAGCCTTTGTGCACCTAATATTGTTGGGTCAATTTTAGCCCGTTTCAGATTTTCGTGTTATTTTTTTTGGCCATTCCCGAAATGTTTGTTGCACAGTATATTGGGCTATTTTATTTTGGGCCCTAGCAATCTAACGAACTTGTCCCATATTGCATTATGCTTGGACATTTGATTTTGGGCAATTATCCACAGGGTCTTTTCTGGGCCTCGGCCCATATTGCTTTTTTTAGATCAACCCATATTGCATTTCGCAGGGCACTGTATACTGTTCTAGCTGCTGCTGATCGCCAACACATAATCAGACAACAAAATAAAACATTTCCCACTTACATATAATTCACACCACATTCAGGGAATAGTTCAACCAGTACAATTGTGCAATATACATCAAGTTAGCATTGAATCGAATCAACATACAACAAGTCATCAGCAACACAAGTTCACCAGGACCACACTTCAGTTGAGAGGAGGATAAACCTATCTGAAATTTATCAAGCCTTGGATCAGATTATGCATGTCAGTTGTGCTCTTCTCAAAGCTTCAAGCGCTTCTGTTTGAGACTTCAATGTTGTCTCCTGTTCTTGAGCCTTCAATCTCAGTTCGCTCATCTCGGCCTCCTGTTCAACAATCTTCTGCTGCAGTTGTGCCCCCCTTGCTTCTTATTGTTAAGTCCAGCTCGTATTTTTTGAACCTGAAGTGCAGTAGTAACCCTAGTCTTTTTCATGGAGGGCGGGCGAATGCCAACAATGACCAGCGCGCCAAGTGCCGATGGCAAAAGGAGATTGTTGTTTCTTCAGATGAGGATCCCTCGCCGCCGCCGCCACGGACCAGCGACGAGCAAAGCGCGGACGTTGACTGGAGCGCCCTGTCGACGCCGCCCGCGTCGCCCACTTCACAGCACCAGACCGCGGAGGTCAGCTCTAGGTGGCGGGCAGAGCCAGCCGCCTTCGAGAGAGGTGCAAGCTCTAGCTCGCGCCCGGAACCCCGCCCTGCCCGCGAAGATCAAAGGGTGACCCGCTCCTGGGCGGCCTCCGGTGGCCATCAAGCTTCTAGGGAGAGGAGGGACTCCCCGCGGTGGGACGACCTGTCCAGGCGGCCGGTGAGCCGTGATTCATCATCCCACCGCTCCACTGACAACTCATCATGGCGGGAGCCGCGGTCCCCGAGAAGACGGTCGCCGTCCGAGGTGAGGACGACGCCGCCAGCACCTTCGCCGAGCGCGCCGCAAGGGGGGAGCATGAGCACACCCCTGCGGGGCCTTCAATCTCTGGTCATCCGGGGTGGTGGAGTGTCGACTGTGTAGGTCCCCCTCACCCCAGGTGGAAATCAGAATCCGTCCTCCGATGCGGCGGAGGGCAAGAAGGCAGCCCCCGAGTCGTCGGGGAGCAAGAGGTCGGCCCCCGAGTCGGCGGGGGTCAAGAGGTCAGCCCCCGAGCCGATGGGGGGCAAACAACCAAACCCGAGTCAGCAGGGGAAAAGAGGCCAACCCTCGAGTCAGGCTTAGCTTCCAGGCCCATCAAGCGGGCCCGCATCACATCCTCCAAGTATGTACTATCGTGTCGCATCTTGTTAACACATTCATCATCGATTTTTGCTTGCCTCTTAATCCTTTTCTCGTGTGAGCCGCACAGACACTGGTGCACTTAGCATCGCTCTGCAGAAACGCGTAAGACTGGCTGCAAGCGAGCCGCCGTCTGAGCCCCGCCCGGCGACCCCTCCGCCTGTATCGACAATGCCGCAGGCCGAGAGCAAGGCCGCCGAGGTGATCAAGATCGTTGAGGCGGCAGCGCCTCCACAGGTGCCGGAGTTGGTGGAGTGGTCGAGGGGCAAGCCGCCGCCGAAGAGGTCGAGCCCCCGGTGGCGCCCGCCGGCGAGTGTGATGTTGGTGCGTCCGCGGCTCCCGAGGCAGCTGCGCCTCCAGTGCCGTCAACCGGCGGAAATGAAACCGAGGTGCTGGCAGTTCCCGAGGCGTCCGTCCAGCCCTGGGACGTCGCTAACTCTGAGGGCCCCAACCTCTCGGGCTGCGACATTGCTGCTTTCGTGGCCGAGTTGGCGATGCTTGTCGGGGCCCGAGGAGCCAGCGATCGAGGCGTCCGTGCTGTCCGCCTCTGAGGTCACGGTCGCGGTCGAGGTGGCCGGGGCCAACACCGAGGAGCACACGATCGAGGAGGCAGAGATGCAGTTGGCAGTCGCCCGGCTGGCTGCTGCAGGGGTGGTGGCGAGTGAAGCGTCGACGAGTACCGCGCTCGAAGATGCGGTAAAGTCCGCGGAGGACCGCGCAACATCCACACAGTCGGCTGCAGACGCCGCCAGGACGGAGAGGGTGGCCCTTGAGGCGAAGCTCGCCCAAGCGGAGGCAACAGCCGCAGAGCTGCGCACCGCTGCCGCAACCGCCGCCGAGGCCGCTCAGACGGCTACCATTGCAGTAACAGCCACCGAGGCTGCCGCCCACGAGAAGACAGCGCTCGAGAAGAGGGTAGCCGAGCTGGAGCAGGACCTGGTCCTCGCCGGGGTGGACCTCAACACGGCCAACAAGCAGGGCCGACCTCACCACCAAGCTGCAGGAGGCCACCGACGAGGGGACCTAACTACGCGACACCGTCGCCCAGTAGAGCCAGGACCTCCAGGGTGAGTGGCCAAGCACTTTCAGCTTCCGTTGTGCTTCTTTCTTCGTGTTGTTTGTCGGTGATGTTGACTTGCCTTCTCGTGTCGGCAGGACTTCGCGCGTCTCAAGCTGCAATGGCCGTGAGGCTCGCGCAGGAAGCAAGCAAAGTCACCGCCACCGAGCTCAAGATCCACGAGATGGCTGGGGTGGCCAAGAACTTGTCCGACCAGCTCTCGAGTACGATCCTTTGGCCTTGTCTCTCTCTTTTCTTGCTTGTGTTCGTCGCGACTGACCTCCGGCTCACTTTCCTTCTTCAGAGGTCAAGGCCGCGCTCGAGCAGTCCCGGAAGGCCCAGCGTGAGGCGGACGCGACACGCCAGAAGGACCTCACGGACCGCGCCAAATTCGGTCGGTTTGTCGAACGTATATTGTGGGATCTCGGCGTTCCGTCCGTCCAGATGCCTCCCCAGGCGCTTGGGGATCGACTGGCGCTTCTCTCGGCTACAGTTAAGGAGCGAGAGCTGGCGACGGCTCGGAAGGTGGTGCTCCGGGTGCTCGCCATGTTCGACTTGCACTACAAGGGATTGGACCGCAAGACGCTGAGCGGCGGCTGGGCTCCCATCTACTCGGATGATGAGTACAAGAAGCTTGAGTAGGACTGCGCCGCCTTCACCCGCGCCATGGCTGATGTAGCGATGAAGGACCTGGACCTGATCCCAAAAGACACACCAAAAGACGAAGACAGCTCCAGGCCTTCTAGTTAGATTTATCATTTTGTATCGTAAATCTAACTAGAAGGCCTGGAGCTGTCTTCGTCTTCTGGTGTGTCTTTTGGGCGTTCCCCGAGCACTCGGGAACGACTGCGGAACAGAGTAGTGGCACTTAGGGCGTAGATCGATCGCACCTCACTCTGGATCTGCGGGGGCATGAGAGTCGAAAAGCTTGACCAACCTGAGCCGCAAAGCATCACCACGTGTTTGCAGCCCCCGAGTACTTAGGGAGGTTCAAATGTGACTTGCGCATTTTTCGTCAAAGCTTGTTTTAGGGCTTAGCTTGAGCGGTTACCCGAGTACTTTTTGAAAGAGGTCGGACGGCGACCTGTGGTCCTGGACCACGCTCGCAAGTCTTCGCACCGTAGCCTCGGAGGCATGGGTGCTTGGAGCTTTGAACAAGCGGCGACACCGAGACGCACGCAGATCGACATCCTTTTCTTTCGCAAGTTTGGGCGTTCTACAAAAAACCATCCGCGCAAGTGATCAGTTACGACATGTTTGTCGGGGAATTCTGTTTTGAAAATGGAAAAATGAAAGGAGGGCCTCGTGCCCCGACTAGCCCCCGAGCGGTGTGCGTTCCTGCATGGGTGCAGGGACGCTTGCTGCTCAGCCTTAGAAAACGTTGATGCATGTAAATGAGGATGCCAACACGAAAGCTTGCAAACTTATGAATGTATGAACCAAAGCGTGTGGCATTATTCATTGATCATAAGATAGAACGAGGAACATTAATCAAGGGTAAAAACAGCATAGGTGTTCTATGTTCCACGCATTGGAGATGACTCTGCCGTCCTCGTACCGAAGCTTGAATGTCCCTGGCCGGGGCACTTGATCAACGATGAATGGCCCCTCCCACGGGGGCACGAGCTTGTGCCGATCCTTGTTGCCTTGGACTCGTCGGAGCACCAGGTCGCCGACCTGGAACTCGCGGCTTCGTATGTTGCGCTTTTGATAATGCCGCAAGGTCTGCTGGTACCGAGCCGAATGTAGGAGTGCCACATCACGCGGCTCATCGAGCTGATCGATAGCATCCTCGAGTGCGATTTGGTTCCCCTCCTCGGTGTATGCTCGAACTCTCGGGCTGCCATAGTCGATGTCCGTTGGGAGGACAGCTTCCGACCCGTGCACCATGAAAAACGGCGTGAAGCCGGTGGCTCGACTAGGCGTGGTGCGCAGGCTCCAAAGGACGGATGGTAGTTCGGCGACCCATCTTGCCCGAAACTTCTCGAGTCGTTTGAAGATCTGAGGCTTTAAACCTTGTAAGACCATGCCGTTGGCCCTCTCAACTTGCCCGTTCATCCTCGGGTGTGCGACAGCGGCCCAGTCTACTCGGATATTGTTGTCGTCGTAGAATGTGAGGAACTTCTTCCCGGTGAACTGAGTGCCGTTGTCGGTGATGATAGAATTCGGGATCTCGAAGCGATAAATGATGTAGGTGAAGAACGCCACAGCTTCCTCGGAGTGGACCTTCACTATGGGTCTGGCTTCGATCCATTTGGAGAATTTGTCGACAGCCACGAGCAGGTGCGTGAAGCCCCCGGGCGCTTGTCGGAGCGGCCCAACCATGTCCAAGCTCCACACAGCAAAAGGCCACGTGATGGGGATGGTCTGGAGAGCCTGCGCCGGGAGGTGGGTTTGTCGAGCGTAGAACTGACACCCCTCGCAACATCGCACAATGTCCTTGGAGTCAGCCACCGCCGTTGGCCAGTAAAAACCTTGTCGGAAAGCTTTCCTGACAAGAGTTCTTGGACCGGCGTGATGTCCGCACGTTTTGGCATGGATCTCCTGAAGCAGCTCCCTGCCTTGGTCCCTCAAGATGCAGTGCATGAGTATGCCTGCCGCGCCTCGTTTGTAGAGCTCGCCGTCGATGTGGGCGAACGCCTTGGCACGCCGCGAGATGCGGCGCACCTCTGTCTGGTCGGAAGGCAGCTTCCCTTCGACTAGCCACTCGAGGATCGAAAACCGCCAGTCTGGATCTTCTAAGTTCGGCTCTGGTTGTTGATCGATCTCCATGACTTCTGGCACCTCGGGCTCTTGTGGTTGTTCTTCTTCGATCCGGACAGACGGTGCCTGCTGGTCACTGGCGAACACACCGTTTGGCACAGGATTGCGGCTCGACACTTTCTTCCCGAGGATATCGGCTGCTTTATTGTGGTCGCGCAGCACGTGATGGAGCTCGAGCCCGTGGAATTTGTCTTCCATCTCATGCACGGTCCGACAATACGCCGCCATCTACGGATCAATGCAATTTTTCTCCTTCATGACTTGATCAATGACAAACTCTAAATCTCGTCGGATCTTGAGATGGCGGATTCTGAGCTCTATTGTGATTCGAAGCCCGTTGATGAGGGCTTCATACTCCATGCATACACCCATGGGCGAGATGAAGACAAGGCCTGCCCCCGCTCCTTCCGTCATGACGGAGCCGTTGAAACACATCGTCCACGTCTCATGCTCGATCGGCGTGGTGATTCGAAGTCTGGATTTCTGTCCATTCAGCGACAAAGTCCGCCAACACCTGCGACTTGATGGCACTGTGTGGTGCATAAGCTATATTCTGCCCCATCAACTAGAGGGCCCACTTGGCTATCCTTTCCTCAGCCTCGGGGTTCTGGATCACTTCCCCGAGCAGATATTTAGACACCACCGTGATGGGATGCGCGTCGAAGTAGTGTCGAAGCTTGCGCTTGGTGATTAGGACAACATATACTAGTTTCTGGATATGCGAGTAGGGGGTTTTTGAGTCGGACAGTACCTTGCTTACGAAATAGACTGGCCGCTACACCTTGAGCGACCTTCCAGGCTCTTCTCGTTCGACCACCAATACAGCGCTCACCACTTGGGTTGTCGCGGCGATGTATAGGAGCACCGGTTCTTCTGGCGCCGGCGCTATGAGCACTAGTGGGCTCTTCAGGAGGTTTTTGAGCGAGTCGAGTGCTTCCTGAGCCTCGGGCGTCCACGTAAAGTGGTCGGACTTCTTCATCAGGCGATACAACGGGAGGCTGCGTTCGCCAAGCCGAGCGATGAAAAGACTAAGAGCCGCGAGGCAGCCCGTGACGTGTTGTACACCCTTCAGATTCTGGATCGGACCCATGTTTGAGATGGCCGAGATCTTCTCGGGATTAGCCTCGATGCCGCGTTCTGACACGACAAAGCCGAGGAGCACGCCCCTCGGAACCCTGAAAATGCATTTCTCGGGATTAAGCTTCACCCCGTGTTCCCTCAGATTTGCGAACACTTCCGTGAGGTCAGGGACCAGATCACCTGTCTTTTTTGACTTGACCACAATATCGTCGATGTAAGCTTCGATTATCCAGCCTATGAGATCTCCAAAGACGTGTCGCATGCATCTCTGGAATGTGGCGCCCGTGTTTTTTAGTCCGAACAGCATCGAGTTATAACAATAAGCGCCAAAGGGAGTGATAAATGAAGTTGCGAGTTGATCCGCTATGTACATCGCAATCTGGTGGTACCCGGAGTACGCATCGAGAAAACAGAGGGTTTCGCACCCTGCTGTTGAATCGGCTACCTGATCTATGCGAGGCAAAGGGAATGGTTCTTTGGGACATGCCTTGTTAAGGCCCATGTAATCAACACACATCCTCCATTTCTTATTCTTCTTCTTTACAATTACAGGGTTAGCTAGCCACTCAGGGTGGAATACTTCATGAATGAACCCTGCACTAAGAAGTTTCTTGATCTCCTCGCTGATGGCTTTGCACTTGTCGTCGTTGAAGCGGTGGAGGCGTTGCTTCACCGGTTTCGATCCCGGCTTGATGTTCAATTTGTGCTCGGTAATCTCTCTCGGGATTCCCTTCATGTCGGAGGGTTTCCATGCGAACACGTCGAGGTTCGCTTTGAGGAAGTCGATGAGCGCACTTTCCTATTTAGGATCGAGCGCCGTCTCGATACGGAGCGTGCGGCCATCATCGGAGACAGCCGCATCCTTGACGTCCTTGGCGAGCTTGAAAGAGCAGGCCGCACGCTTGGACGACTCGGGGATATCTGGGTCCTCGGAGGGAGGCTCGGCGCGGAGCCTCTCAGACTGAATGAGTGTCTCAGCAAACTGAAAACACTACACATCGCATTCGTATGCGTGCTGGAACGTAGTCCCCACGGTGATGACCCCCTTCAGACCGGGGATCTTTAGCTTGAGGTACATATAGTTGGGCACGGCCATAAACCTCACGTAGGCCGGTCTCCTGAGGATGGCGTGGTACATCCCTGAGAACCCCACTACTTCGAAGGTGAGGGTTTCCATGCGGAAGTTCCGCAGAGTTCCAAATGTGATGGGCAGATCGATCTGCCCGATTGGGAGTGCCTCCATCCCACGGACGACCCCGTGGAATGGTGTAGGCGATGGGCGCAGCCGGGACCGCCAGATGCCCAAACTGTTGAGCGTCGACACGTACAGGACGTTGAGGCCGCTTCCCCCGTCCATCAGCACCTTGTGGACCCGCTTGGCCCCGAACAACGTAGCCACCATGAGACGGTAGCATCTTGGCTGTGGCACGCGGTCGGGGTGGTCTGTACGGGTGAAGGTGATCGGAGTCTCCGACCACTTGAGGTATGATGGCGTCGCGGACTCAGTGTTGTAGACCTCATGCCGGATCAACTTCTCTTGGCAATCCTTGAGCGCATACTTGACGGGCATCTCGTGGTGGGTGCACGGCGCCTCCAAGAGCCTCTCGAAATGGTCCTTCGGGGGACCGTTCTTGGGCGGATTGTTCTTGGGTCGTGTGGCCTTGAGCTCGACCGCCGTGCTGAGGTGGTCATCACGGCGACGCTTGTCGTTCTTTTTCTTCTTCTTGAACCACGAGGAGGGCCCGTCGCCGTCATCCATGACCTACTTGCCCTTGCCCTGTGGGGCGTTTAGGGTCACCACGACCGCTTCCTCGCCGTCACCGTGATTGGTTGCAATGTCGAGGAGCTACCGAGTGGTTCGGGGAGTCCTGCGCCCTAGACGGTGGATGAGGGTGGTGCATGTGGTGCCGTTCTGGAACGCCGAGATGGTGTCATTGTCAGTGGCGCTGGGGAGCTCGGTGCAGCGCCTGGAGAAGCACAGGATGTAGTCACGCAGCCTCTCACCCGGCCTCTGCTTGTAGTTCTGGAGCTCCCACCGCTTGCCGGGCCGTGCGTACGTGCCTTGAAAGTTGCTGATGAAGGTCTGACGTAGCTCCGCCCAGCTGTTGATCCTGCCGCGTGGCAGGTACTCGATCCAGGTTCGCGCGGAGTCGGCGAGGTAGAGCAGTAAGTTCTTGATGATGAAGAGATCATCTGTCGCTTCTCCCGCATGACACGCGAGCCTGTAGTACTCTAACCATACGCTAGGGTTGGTCTCCTCATCGTACTTGGGGACCATTGTCGACGCCCGGAACCACGCGGGGAACCGCGCGTCGCGCACCTTCTGGCCGAAGGCACGAGGCCCCGTTGGATCAGGCGTCAAGTTGCGGCCTCGATTCTCTTCATTGTCGTAGCACCCACCACGCCTTTGGCAGTACCACCGGCGTGGGCGATGCTCGTCGTGGTGGTCGCGGTCGTCGTCGTGATTGCTGCCATAGCCGTACTCGTAGTCGTCATCGCCGGCAGCTCGGCGGCAGGCTTGGAGCGTGTCGCGGGTGTCGCGGTTGGGCCTGAGATGCCAATTGACAGTTGCTTTGCCGGCCTCTCCACCGCGGCTCCAATGCCGCGACGGAGGTGGGTCCTGACGCCGCACAGATTGCGCCGCCCGCGCCTCGCGTGCCCAACGCTGGTGCGACGCGGAGCTTTCCACCTGCTGTGCAGCCGCCGTCTTGAGGAGGGTCTTGAGCTGCTGGCGCACCCTTCTATCCTCGGGAGTGGCCGGCTCGGGGCAGCCGCGCAGGAGCATAGTTGTGGCTGCAAGGTTCTCGTTGATGCGCCGGTTCACGTCGCGCGCACGTGCGCGAGCCGACAGTGTCTGGTCGCGTGGCCTGGACCGCTCGAGTTCCTGGCTGTGGTCCCACTGCTCGTGCTCTTGTTCGCGGCGTTGTTCACACCGTGGGTCACGCTGGGGGTCGCGTTGTCGGGGTTTGATACCGCTGGCAAGTAATTTTTGGTATGATTCGTGCGTCTGATCCGGATGGTTGGGCTTAGAGACACCGGGATTATACTGGTTCAGGCACCGTGGGGGTACCCTACGTCCAGTACGGGAAAGATGTTCTATATGCCCACAGGAGCTTGTAGTAGGGGATACAAGCTTAGGTCGAGAGAGGGAAGGTGTCCCAAGTCTCTGGATGTGGATGTGAGCTATGAGCGCTCGATCGACGAATGTGGTGTGTGGTACGTGTTCGTCCTGTTGGACCTTGCCATTTTACGGTGCCAACCACTCCTTTTATAGTCCAAGGAGGGCTAGTGTACAGGGGTTAGGATGGTAAATCGGCATCCTACTACAGTGCTGGAACAGTGTCGGAACAGTGCTGGAATAGTGCCACGCCGTGGGCCTTCGTCTCCCGTTGGCGCCGTACACTGCACTAGTCGTGGTAGCCTCCGTAGGGCGGCGTAGCTGCGGCTCCCGTTCCAAGGTGGCTTCTCCCGACCCATGAGCACGCCAGTCCTGTTAGGTCAGGGCTTCTTGTGCAAGCCTCGACCTTCTCTCTGATACCTGCTGGGTCGGGTCTCGCTGTTCGATGTCTTACAGGCGAAGGATTCGCGTGTCCTTGGCCACTATTCTGTATCCAGGTGATGGGACGCCGGGGCAGTCCGCCTTCCACGTCGGGGAAAATCGCATCATTACCTGTCCTCCTGACAGGGTAGATCAACATGCCCCGCTGCTCCTGCACATCCCGTGCGGCGCGGGGCAGCTTGCGCCACGTTGCAGCCCACCCCCCGGGGGGCCCCGGCCGATGGATTGCGGCGGAAGGAGTCTTAGGTCGTGCGAGGCGGAGCCGCTTGTCGAGGTAGCTGGGGTGGCCGCCTAAGTCAGAGGTGGCCCTGCGGATGGGGCCAGACCGCTGTCCCTAAGGAAGGGAAGCTGGGCCTGACTTGCTGGAGGCCGATGTTGGGCCTTCGGAGATGCAGCCCACCATTAGCTTTGCTGATTTCGGGGATTTAGGGGCTAAGATGATTACCCCTGGTTTATCCCCGCTTAAGTAGCCCCCGAGCCTAAGGGGGAAAGAGTGGTTTTCTCCCTTAGGATCAGAGACGTTGAGCTTCTTCTTCTATCCTTCAGTTCGGTGGGGGTGCACGAGCACACCCGCCGGGTGTAGCCCCCGAGCCCGTGGTAGAGTCAAAGGCTCTACCGCGGGGTGTTTATTTTAGCCACCGCGAGTACTGGCTCACCTTTTGAGGCTGATGTGGCCGGACGGGGGATTTGACCCGGCATCACGGGGCACTATGGCCGGCTTCTGCCGATGTGACGACGCAGCTCAGCAGGCCTTCATTACACTGCCTGGTGGGGTGGGTGGCCGTTTTAGCTTGTTTTGTAAGCTAAAATCGAGCTGGCTGCTGTCCTCGCGTGGCTGGGCAGGTGCCGCCCTATAAAAGGACCTCTGCTTCGTCCTGGTGGGACTCCATGGTTACCACATGGGGAGGGAAAGAAAGCAGCTACTTCTCTGGTCGTGGGAGGTTCGTCCCCCTGAGTGTAGTGTTGTCCTTCAAGCCTCTTGATGTTGGTGGGAGTTCAGCGAACGGGGAGGCATGCGAGGGTTAAGCATTCGGATTCCCAGAGCGGTTCACCCTGTCGTAGTCCAGGTCTATCTGCTCGAGATCAGAACTTCCTGCTCTTATGCCCTGGGGGCGTAGATCCCCCCTGAGTTTGGTTCGGCCGTCCGCGCCTCCGCTTGAAGCGTCCTCCTCCAATTCCGAGGAGGATGCTTCATCGTCAAGATCGTGAGCACGCCGACGACTTCTCGGCCCTGGGGGCTGTCGGGTGTCCTGCGCTCGGCGGCTGATGATGGGAGTACGACGGGCATTGGATCTCCGAGAGTCCTAGCACACCGCTTTGTGCCCGGTCTACCCTTGGGTGATTGCTCCCTCGCTCCCTTTGTGGTGCCCTGCTCAAGAACTGGGGCGCCATTTGCTGTGGTACCCCGTTCGTCCCATTTCCTTTTATCTCCCAACCTTTCGGTTGTCCTAGCTTTTTGCTTATGTACTTACACGGAGAAAAACTACTGTTGGGACCTTTGAGCAAGGCATTTCGCCGCACTTTGTCTTTTTTGTTCGAATTTTATCGCTGTCCACCTGAGCGGTCGGCGTATGTCGCTTGTTCGGGGCGTTTAGTGAGCTTAGCGCTTGTTTGGTTCTCCTCACGCGTCCCTTTCGTTAGGGAAGGAGGGTTGAGCAGTACCACGGCTTACCTCGATGGCTGAATCGTGGTGCTCATTGAGCTACTAACGGGTAGTTCGAGTAAGACCTGGGTCCTGTTCGCGGGGTCCTGACAGGATCAGCTGGTGATAGATCTTATCAACCCCTCCGAATATCTCATTTATCTCCAAGGTCGTTCGATTGACCTTGGCGGCTCGCTGCCTCCCCTCCGATGGGGATTCCATGAGACTTTCCGTCTGGGGCTCGAACACGATTTAGGATGCCCGTGATGCTCATGCGCCCGGGTCTCCGCCGCTCTTGGGCCCATCCCTTTTCGTCCCTTGCTCTGGTGACGGTGACGACTATTCAAAACCCTTCGCTGGGCCAGCCTTCGAACCGCGTGTCGGCCCCTAGGCCCCTGGGGGCTAGTGGCGGTTCGCATCCTAGTGATTACTTCTTCGGCGGGGAGACTTTAATCGACTCGGCTGGTCGTGCCTCCGATCGAGGCGGGTCGTCCGCTCGTGGCGATCGTGGGGGAGTGTATCGGTCGTGCTCCCCCTGTCGACCCTTTAAATCCCTCTCCTCCTTGGAGATTTTCACCTCATCCTCCTCACCAGCTCCTGCAGAAGCGTTTGTGGCGGTAGTGGAAAGACTTACGCGAGGGTTCAGAAGAAGCGTTACCTCGACTCCTTCGTCTGTGATGGACAGGGGGAAGCACGCCGCGTCAGGTGACTTGCCGAGGCCGCCGCCGCCACGCCACCGGAGGTGTGCGCTACTTCTTAGATGGCGGTGGTCGTGCTGCTTTGACCTCCTCATGCTTCTCACCGTCTTTGCCTCCTTTCTTTGTGTCCAGGGGCCCGGGGGGCGCGTCGGCCTCGGGTGTTCAGCCCTGGTTCGTAGGTGCGGCCCCCGCAACCGGAGCGTCCTGGGAGGAGGTCCTTTATCTGACGACGCAGGTCGCGGAGACGGGGAGCCTCCTAGAGGAGTCCTTGCGTGATCGACACCGTCTTGTGGAGGCATTGAATGTTGCTCGTGCGGCGCTTAACGCCGCCGAAGCGGAGGTCGAGGCGGCCCGCGTTGCTGCTGACGGGGCCGAGGCTCGCCGGGTTGGTATGTGCCTTGGGATGATCTTTGTTCTCCAGCTGACTTCTGGAGAGTTGTGGTTTCCCTAATTTCCATTGCTCTGCAGATATGGAGGACAGGATGTTGGAGCTCCGGCGGGAGATGGGGGTCCTGTGGCGCCGGGAGTTCGACGCGGAGACGCGTCTTGACTTTCTCACGGCCGCGGCGCAAGCGGTCGCCGATGTCGTGGCTTCTCCTCCGACCCTGTTGGTGGACCAGCTTCGAGCACTGCCTGACCGTGTCAGGGGGCAGTGCGTGATAGGGTGCGCCGAGGGGCGTCGGAAGCTCTGGGCGTGGCTCTCCTTTGTTCCGCCGGGATGGCCCGAGGGCTATGACGCGGAGCGCCGTCGCCTCGACTCGCTGGAGTTCACCACGGCCACCAACGCCATCTCCGATGGGGTTGACGTCGACGAGATCCTTCGCGGCGGCGGCACTGGTGGGCCCAGCGGTGTGTAGGCATCGTAGGTCGAGTTCGCCGATGTACGCCGTGGCCGTGTCCGCCATGTTGGACCCCCTTCTCTTTAAAGATCTTGATGAAGTGTTCTCCTCCTGTCCCTCTTCCATTTCCTTCCCTTGTTGCGTTGAGGTATGAGCATTTTCTCGGGCTTTGGGGGAGAGAGAACGAAAGAAAAAAATGCCATTTTCCCGAGTAGGGGGCCCTCGAGCTACAAGGGATTTGTTGGGTGACAAAGAAATGCCTTGTAGCTGGAGAGGAACAACTAGGCTATCTTTCCTATTGGAAATACGAAAGGTTTTTTTCTTTTAAGGGTAGAAACGATGTAGCTGTTCGATGTTCCAGGCGTTGGTGATGGGTCGGCCGTCTTCGTCTTTAAGCCTGTAGGTACCGGGACGCAAGACTTGGTCGATGATGAAGGGGCCCTCCCATGGTGGTGATAGCTTGTGGTGATCTTTGTTGCTCTGGACCCGGCGTAGCACCAGATCCCCGACTTGGAACACCCTTTCCCGAACCGTGCGGCCGTGATAACGCCGCATCGCCTGTTGATACCAGGCCGAGTGTAGTAGTGCCACGTCCCGTGCCTCGTCGAGCTGGTCGATAGCGTCTTCGAGGGAGACTTGGTTTCCTTCATTAGTATAAGCTCGCACCCTTGGGCTTCCGTAGTCGATGTCAGTCGGGAGGATGGCCTCTGACCCATGGACCATAAAGAACGGTGTGTAGCCGGTGCCGCGCGTCGGGGTAGTTCGCAGGCTCCAGAGTACTGAGGGCAGCTCGGCCACCCATCTAGCCTTGAACTTCTCAAGAATCTTGAAGATGCGCGGCTTTAGTCCCTGCAGGATCATTCCGTTCGCCCTCTCAACCTGTCTGTTGGTCCTCGGGTGGCTGAGTGTGGCCCAGTCTATCTGGATGTTGTTGTCATCGCAGAAGTGGAGGAACTTCTTGCCAGTGAAGTTTAACCCGTTGTCGGTGATGATGGTGTTTGGGATCCCGAAATGATAGATGATGTCGGTGAAGAACTCGATGGCCTCCTCCGACCTAACACTGCAGATAGGTCGCGCTTCGATCCACTTCGAGAACTTGTCGATTGCCACGAGCAGGTGTGTGAAGCCCCCGGGTGCCTTCCTCAGCGGTGCGACCATGTCGAGCCCCCACACAGCGAAAGGCCGGGTGAGGGGGATGGTCTGGAGCGCCTGTGCTGGGAGGTGCGTTTGCCGAGTGTGGAACTGGTAGCCCTCGCAGCTTCGCACGATGTTCTTGGCGTCAGCGACCGCTGTGGGCTAGTACAACCCCTACCGGAACGCGCTTCCGACGATCGCTTTGGGGGCCGCGTGGTGGCCGCAGGCCCCCGAGTGGATGTCCTGCAGCAGCTGACGCCCTTGATCCGCGAGGATGCAGCGCATGAGTATTCCTGCCGCGCCCTGCTGGTAAAGATCCCCATCGATGAGCCTGAAGGATTTGGCCCGCTGCGCGATGCGTCAGGCCTCGGTGCTGTCAGTTGGGAGTTTTCCCTCCACCATCCACTCCAGGATCGGGATCCTCCAGTCGGGGTCCTCAAGGTTGGGCTTTGAAGCCTCTCCCAACGCCATGACCTCCTGAAGATCTTGCGGTGAGGGATGGTCGTCCTCCCCGTAGCGGACGGATGGCACCCGTAGGTCGCTTGCGAACACGCCATTTGGGACTGGCGTTCTGTTTGAGGCCGCTTTTGCGAGAGTGTCGGCTACTTCGTTGTACTTCCGCAGTACGTGCTTGAGCTCGAGTCCATGGAACTTATCCTCGAGCTCCTTGACGGCCTTGCAGTAAGCTGCCATCTTCGGGTTGACGCACATGGCTTCTTTCATCACCTGATTCACGACGAGCTCGGAAAACCCTCGAACCTCGAGGCGCCGAACCCCTATCTCGAGGGCGATCTTGAGCCTGTTGAGGAGAGCCTCGTACTCCGCAATGTTGTTGGATAGTGGGAAGTGGAGCCGGATCATGTATTCCATACGAACGCCCAGAGGCGAGATGAAAACGAGCTCGGCTCCTCCTCCCTCCTACGTGAGGGATCCATCGAAGTACATGGCCCATGTCTCGTGCTTAATTGGGGCCGCAGGCATTTGGATCTCCGTCCATTCGGCAACGAAGTCGGCTAGGACCTAGGACTTGATGGCGGTGCGTGGAGCGTAAGTGATGCTCTGCCCCATCAGCTCTAAGGCCCATTTAGCGATCCTCGCCTCTGCCTCCGGGCTCTGGATCACCTCCTTGAGCAGGTATTTCGAAACCACTGTGATAGGGTGCGCGTCGAAATAGTGCATGAGCTTTCTTTTGGAGATCAACATGGCATAGATGAGCTTCTGGATCTGTGGGTAGCGGGTCTTTGTGTCAGAGAGTACCTCGCTGACAAAGTAGACAGGCCGCTGCACTTTCAACACTTTGTCGGGCTCATCGCGCTCGACCACCAGAGCTGCGCTGACGACCTGAGTCATGGCAGTAATGTATAGCAACATCGGCTCCCCCGGCGCTGGCGCTGTGAGGATGGGTGGTTTCTCGAGTAGCTTCTTGAGGGACTCTAGTGCCTCCTGTGCTTCCGAGGTCTAGGCGAAGTGCTCCGACTTCGCTCGCCTAACCGGGCGATGAATCGGCTGAGGGCCGCCAGGCACCCGGTTACTCGTTGGACTCCCTTGATGTTTTGAACCGGCCCATGCTGGTGATGGCCGTGATTTTTTCCGGATTAGCCTCTATGCCGAGTTCCGATACGACGAAGCCGAGGAGCATCCCTCGTGGGACCCCGAAGACGCACTTCTCAGGGTTGAGTCGGACCTAGAATTTTCTCAGCTTCTCGAAGACGGTCGTTAGGTCGGGGACCAAATCTCCTGTTTGCCTTGATTTCACCACGATGACGTCGACATATGACTCAACCAACTGACCGATGAGCTCACCGAAAACGCGCTGCATACACCTCTAAAAGGTAGCGCCTGTGTTCTTCAACCCAAAAGGCATGGAGGAGTAGCAGAAACAGCCGAAAGGGGTGATGATTGTCGTGGCGAGCTGATCGTCTGAGTCCATCGCAATCTGATGGTATCCGGAGTAGGTGTAAAGGAAACAGAGGGTTTCACACCCCGCGGTCGAGTCCACAACCTGATCTATGCGTGGCAGAGGGAATGGATCCTTCAGGCACGCCTTGGTAAGACCGGTGTAGTCGACGCACATCCTCCATTTGCCGCTCTTCTTTTTTACCAACACGGGGTTGGCCAACCACTCGGGGTGGTATACCTCTCTGATGAAGCCCGCCGCAAGGAGTTTCTTGATCTCCTCCCATCTGGCCTTGCACTTGTCGCCATCGAAACATCGTAGCTTCTGCCTGAATGGCTTGGCACTCGGTTTGATGTTGAGCTTATGTTCGGCAACTTCCTTGGAATGCCCGGCATGTCGGACGGCTTCCACGCAAAGACATCAAGATTCGCCTTTGGGAAACGCGCTAGCGCTTCCTCTTGCTCTAGCTTGAGCGTTGAGCCGATGCGGAGGGTGCGTCCATCGTCGAACACGAGTACCTCCTTGGCGTCCTTCGCGGGCTCGAACGAGCACGCCGCCCGTTTGGCGGTTTCCGGGATGTCGAGCACCTCCAGGATTGGTTCCGCGGCGAGCTCGTTGGAGCGGATGAGAGAATACACGAAGTGGAAACACTCAGCATCGCATTCGTATGCGTGTCGAAGCTTGGTGCTGATGGTGATCACTCCCTTTTGTCCGGGCATCTTCAGCTTGAGGTAGGTGTAGTTGGGGACCGCCATGAACTTTGCGTACGCCGGCCGCCCGAGGATCACGTGGTATGTTCCTGGGAAGCCGACCACTTCGAAGGTGAGCGTCTCCTTACGGAAATTTCCCTCATCGCCGAAGAGAGATATGCATGTATTTGTTATTATAGATAAAAGACTTCTTTCCCTGAGGTAGAATATAAATATGATACCTGGTTTTACTCCTGGTTAAAATGCTACAATGGTATATTCATATCTATGCGCTTGCGGATACCCATATATATATATTTTTTCTTATCTAGAGATTCAAGGCATATGTAAGAGTACCAATCCATGTGTTTTAGTGGCACTTCTGTTAGAGATGACAACCTAGATCGAGTTGTGCTATGACCCGTATTGGATTTATCTTTTAGTTTATCTGAAAGCAACATCTGATATACACTTAGCATCATGTTAAGATATACCTTTGCATTTCTGGCGTCGTCGATAGAGATGGATCTTATATCTGTTTCTAGTCGATGACGTTAGCAATGTCAACAAGCATTTTTGGCGCCGTTGCCGGGGAAAGAAAGTCTATAGCCTAAATAATAAATTTAGTAATAGCATGCATGCATCTCTCACACGTAATGTATCGAGAACCCAAATTATCATTGCTTAAACAGGTTTACCCTTGTTCTTTCCACTTTTATCTATCTGATTTCAGGGTAATGTATGAATAAGAATCTTCCAGACAACTTCGTTTCAGATCTAGAGAAAATCTTAAGGAAGGAAAGGTCCAAGCTCAAGTCTCGGCCCACGACCTCTGCCTTGGAAGATTCAACAGTGCGAAGCTTAACACCCACATTCGAAGTAATTGCAAACAAGACCCTTCGCGAGTACTCCGCACTGACCCCGGACAACATTCGTACTGGTCCGACAGTTGCTGTGGGAGATGCAGCTTTTGAGCTCAAGCCTGCACTGATCAACATGGTACAAGCTAGCCAATTTTGTGGAAAAGCTCATGAAGATGCCAACACACACCTTCAACATTTCTTGGAGATATGTAGCACCTTCATGATCAAAGATGTGCCAAGTGATGCAGTCCTACTTCGCTTATTCCCATTCTCACTCTTGGGGCGAGCGCAGCAATGGTTTTACTCCAACAAAGAAAAACTTACAACTTGGACATTGTGTTCTACTGCCTTTTTGGCAAAGTTCTTTCCTATAGGCAAAACCAATGCCTTACGGGGGAAAATTTCAAGTTTCCAGCAGCAACATGACGAATCTATTCCTGAAGCATGGGAACGCTTCCAAGACTACATCTCAGAATGCCTACACCACGGAATGGAGAATTGGTTGCTCATGCAGACCTTCTACCACGGGCTCTCTACCAACACCCGTGAAACAATGGATGCTGCAGCTGGAGGTGCCTTCCTGTCCCTTACACTTAGTCAAGCTACTAACCTTGTGGAAAAGATGGCGTCCAACCAAGCTTGGAACGAGGAGGGTCAACCCCGCAAGAAAGAAAGAGGAATGCATCAGCTCAAGGAGGTAGATATGTTGTCTGCCAAAATGGACTTAATCATGAAGAGGCTTGAAGACAAAGCCCCTGAGAAGAAGGAAGTCATGCAACTCTTCGAATCCCGGATGACCTGTGAAGAGTGTGGAAACACTGGACACTCGGGCAATCAATGCCCTCAGCTGGAGGAGGACGTGAACTACATCAACAACAACAATCAATGTCGTCCCCAGCAAAATCAAGGATGGACCCAGCAGAGGCCCAACTACCTAGGTAACTATTTAGGTAACTATCAAGGTAATAACTCTTCCAATAATTTTCCACCTTTAAGAGACTTAGTTCAAAACCAGGGTAGAGTTATGGATAATCTGTCTAAGAAATTAGCTTCCAATGATAAAATTTTAGAAACTATTAGTAATAAAATGGAAAGCTTTTCTTCTACCATTAAGAACCAATATAGTTTTAATAAAATGATAGAATCTCAGATATCTCAGCTGGCATCATCTGTTCCCACGGCTAACCCAGGTAAGATTCTGGGCCAGCCGGAAGGATTAGAATCTGCAAATCTTGTCGATATCTATTATGCAGGCCTGTGCGCTAATAAGACAGAAGAAGGCCCAAAGCGGACTGACTGGGGCATGCCCGCCAACAAAGGAGATCCAGGAAGGCCAGTCATCACCATCACTATAAGAGCCTACACTTTCGAGAATGCACTCTGTGACTTTGGGTCTAGCGTCAACATAATGCCCAAGGTAATATATGAGAAAATCAATGGTTCACCTTTATTGTACACAACCATGTGCTTGCAACTTGCAGACCTGTCACTATGCTACCCTGAGGGCATCCTAAACGACATATGTCTGGGTGTAGGAAGTTCCTACGTAGCTGCCGACTTCGCTGTCGTCAAGACTGGGGCAAGTGAGAACGCCCCAATCATTTTGGGACGTCCTTTCCTTGCCACTGTTAAAGCTGTCATCTACACCGACACTGCGAAGATCGTCTTCACCATCAACGGGAAGAAGGAGAGATACAGTTTCAGGAACAAGATCCTAAGAGCTCCTGCACACCCCCAATATCCTTACCCTCAAGAGTACAAGCCAGCTGTCGAGAAGAAAAGGAGAGATAGAAGGAGGAACAAAAAGAACAATCTGAGAGCCAGGTATGGTTCGAGGACTGGTGGATGGTCGCTTCCTGGTGTGATGAGTGATTGACAACGTGGTGTGGACTGATTCTTGGCTAAGTATTGCAGGTGCAGGTTGCGGCTTGACTGGTGCAGGTGCAGGTGAAGAACAAGCGTGAAAGGTCGTTGCCGGTGAGGCCTCCAGGTGTGGAGAAGACAAGTAGGCTTGGTTCGAGGGACCCGGTGGCCAGCGGGGTCAAGTGCGGGCCGCATGGTGGCAAGAACGGCAAGATGAAGTCATGGACAGTTTCTTGGTTGAGCCTCAAAACCAAGGTCGAGCCGGGACTACGTGGGAGCCGAGTCATGAGTGGTGATTGGCGGAGGCTACACCGAGTTCGCGGGGTTTCCGGTGGTTCACCAGAAAACCACTGGGTTCCTTGGTTGATCCACAAAGCCAAGACCGAAGAACCGAAGACGGAGGTGCAGCAGCTCCCGACCGGTCTGACCGGTGGGTCTGACCGGTCTGACCGGTGGGTACCGGTCTGACCGGTGAGGAGCACCGGTCTGACCAGTGTGCGATGACGCAGTCCGGAATCTTCGAAGCGGAGGACACGCGTCGGGATCACAAGGCTTGCGTCGAGGCTAAGCAAGTTTGCGGTCACTGGGCATCCGTCCGATGGTGCGAAGACAAAGACTTCCAATTTCGCCCTCGAGGGGCATGTATCCCTAGTTAGCTAGTAAGGGTATTTTAGTCTTTCGGTTGCCTCCATATAACCCAAGTGGTGAGAGGATGGCAGCCATCTCTTGGAACCCTAGCTCATTTGGTTTTCCTATTTTCCTTCCTATTTTCTTAGGATTTTCGTAGGACTAGCTTGAGAGCTTCATGGTGAGATCTTGTGAGAGGGAAGGATGATCGGGCGGCAAGCTAGACCTTGTATGAACCTCTTTGGTATGTATAGATGATTCGGCGTGGTTCCTCAAGGCTTGGATGTGTCTTTCCCGTTTCTCCTTTTTGGTGATTTTCGGAGCCCTTTCTTGGCGATTTTCTTGGAGCGATTTCGAGGCCTTTCTCTTTGGGATTTGGTGGGGGATGTATGCATGAACCCTTCGTGGTTCTTTACCCTTTGATTCCCCTTCCAAATCCGTGAGCAAAGGGGCTCGATTTTGGGGTTTTCGTGGCTCTAGGGTTAGAGGTGTTCTTGGTGGGATTTCTTCGATTCCTCTTGATTTGACAAGTTTTGGTGGACCAAATCTTGGCTATGGAGTACCCATGAGGTGTTCCTACTATCCCCAAAGTCTTGTGCAAAACCGTGGAGCGGATCGGGAGATCGGGAGTTGGATTTGGAAGAGTTGACTCGCGAGCGCTGTTCATCCCGAGCTACCCAGGCACGACCGGTCTGACCGGTGCTTTTGACCGGTCTGACCGGTGCTAGCCCTTGGTGGGTTTTTGTCTCGGGGAACAGCCTTGTCCGTGTGGTTTTGTCCCGTGGTCCTGCTGTTCAATTCTTGGCGTGTTTGGAGTTGTTTTGCTAGGATTTGTGAGGGGTTCTTCTTCCTCACAGGTTGTGTTTCGTGGTGGTTTTTGTTCCAGGGCCTAGAGGATTCACTGAGGCTTCCTGGAACGTTTGCTGTGCGGCTGCTGTAGCCACCGGCCTGACCGGCTCTGTCCACCGGTCTGACCGGTGTCACCGGTCTGACCGGCGCAGGCCATCGGTCTGACCGGTGTAGCACAGGCAGCAAGCCGTGCAAGTTTCCGCTGTGTGTTTTGGTGAGTTTTGGCTAGGAAGGTTGAGTGTTGGTTCCTAGGACCAGTAGCACTCCAGTGGCTGCGTGGTCTTGACCAACTTGGGTAGTTGGGTCGGAGACGTGAGTTGGAAGCCGTGTTCGTCTTGTTGGAGTTCTCATCTCCTTCGAGAAGAATTTTTATCAGCTCCCATTCACTCCCCCCCTCTCTGGTTCGCCTAATCGGTCCTTCAATTGGTATCAGAGCCGGTTCGGGTCTTTATTGACTCTTACCAGTCTAAGATCCAAAGATGGCATACCAGGAACGGGGTTCGGGTCCTCCGCACTTCGATGGGAAGAACTACCAGATGTGGCAAAGGCGGATGGCGGCGTTCCTCCGCGGAAAGGGTCAGATCCTTTGGGATGTCACGGTGAACACAGCTTATGTTCATCCGATGAACTTCCTTGCTCCAGGATCGAGGGATATGTTCGAAGCCAACAACAAGGCTGTCGACTACTTGTTTCGTGCTCTGTGTCAGCCTGAATTCGATCGGGTTCAGACAGAGGACTTAGCTTGTAGGATTTGGGAGTAGTTGAAGGATGCTCATGCTGGGAATGCTCAGGTTCAGGCTCGGATGTACGCGACTTACCGGAGAGAGTACGAGAACTTCACTCATCTCCCCGGCGAGTCAGTCGATGCCCTTTTCCAGCGATTTACGGTCGTTGTGAACAACATGAGAGCCAATGTGGACGTCCTCCCATACAATGATCATGATAGAGCCGTGAAGCTCTTGCACTCGTTGGATCGTACCGTATGGGACGGGAAGTTTGAGGCTATTGTTGAGTCCGAGAAGTATGACACCTTGACGGTGAACGAGCTGTTCTCGAAGCTCAAGTCGGCTGAGTTGGACCGTGGTATGACAGCCAAGATCGAGAGCCCGACTGATTCTCATAGTCTCGCTCTCGTTAGTGGCAAAGGAGCTAAGTCTAACGCTAACGCATCCTCCAGGATGTACTCTCTGTCTTCTTTGATGTCTTTGCCAGATGAGGAGTTCGACGTGCTTGGAGAGGACGAGCTGGCGTTGCTGACCAGGCGGTTCGAGAGGCTGCACGAGAACCGGGTGAACACGAGGAGGACAGCACGGACGTGCTTTCAGTGCGGCAAGCCAGGACACTTCGTTGCCGACTGCCCGGAGAAGACGGAGAACAAGGACGGCTACAAGGACGGCTACAGGCACCGATCGAGCAAGGATGGCAAGTACCGATCGAGGCGCGATCACAAGCACAAGAACAAGCACAAGGACGAGCGACGGTCGAGGAAGAAGGATGGCCGCGGCAGGAAGGCCCGAGCAATGGTCGGAGCGAACAACGTCGACTCCAGCTCCGCCTACTCTTCCTCAAGCTCGAGTAGCAGTGAAGATGAAGGTGATCGGCGCAAGAACAAGAAGTCATCCAGGAACTTGAGCGGGTTGAGCTGCTTCGCGAGAGATGGCTTCTGCGGCATGGCCCGTAGCTCCGGCAGCAAGAAGAGCCACCAGAGTGACTCGGACTCTGACTCCGAGGATGAGGTATGTGATGAGCTCTCTTCTTTGCGCAAGGAGAATGATGAGTTGGTTGACTTGCTTGATAACCGTGATCACATGCTTAGAGAGGCCAAGAAGATGAGGAAAGAGCTTAGGGCCTCACTAGAAGATGCTAGGAACCGTGTGGCTGAGCTAGAAACCCAGAACCTAGATGCTAAGCTTGAGATTGATTCGCTTAAGGCTTCTCCTGTGGTTTCTGATGAGATTGATTGCTGTGATTGCTCTGTGTACCTAGCTGATCTTACTGCTCTTAAGGATAAGCATGCTTCTACTTGTGATGAACTAGATATGCTTAGGGTTGAAGTGGCTGAGCTTAAGTCTAGACCTGCTTTGCTAGGTGCTTGCACTTCTTGCCCTGTTTTGCATGGAAAGATTGATGAGATGCATGCTTACACTGTTTCGCTTGAGGCTAAGTTGAAAGAGCCTATTCCCACTTCTTGCTCTACTTGTGAATTGCATGCGGTTAAGAATTTGGAGCTTGCACATTATGTTGATCGCCTGCAGGATGAAAATGATGAGCTGAGAAAATGTATGAGCTGGTTGTCGGGTCAGGAGCCTCAGCTCGGTATCATGATAGCGGCTTTCAAACGCTATGATGGTCAGGCACTTGGGGCTGACAAGCTTGGAGAGAACTGTGGTGAGGGAGTTGAGAGAGTTGGAGAGATTCCTATCCCACCACCAAACAGACACAAGAACAAGTTTGAGCCCAAGCCCAACCATCTCAGAAACAAACTTGACACTACTCCAGATCCACCCATATTCCCTCACCCAACAAATGATTTTCAGAAACCGGTGAAGTTTGTGAGCCCAAAGGGAGGTGAGGAAGGAGAGAAGAAGGGTGAGAAGCCGAGTGGGCAGCCCCAACCCAAGTCTAAGCCTAAGCCACAGCCCATAAAGTTCCATTGTGGGTATTGTGGGAGAGATGGTCACAAGGATGAGTTTTGCTTCAAGAGGAAGCGTGAGGAGAGAATGGCTAGAGAGTGGGCTAACAGGGACAGGTACCACCCCTCTAATGGTGTACCTGAGCCTCGTTTGCAGATGCCCAGGGCCAAGGCGATTGTGAGGACGGTTCCGGCTTGGGGAGACCGGAAGGCTGCAGGTGTTGCTGCTGGCCGAGCCACACCGGTCAGACCGGTGTACTACACCGGTCAGACCAGTGCAGGTCTGGGCAGACAGCGAGTCGGGTTTCGTGCTCGTGAGGATGCTCGGTTTGGTTCTGGAGGTCGTGGTTCTGGTGGTTGGTCTGGAAAGTTTGCAGGTGGTCAGTTTGCTAGGCGTTCTCCACCTCGTGCTCAATACGAGGGTGAGAAGAGTCGTAGCTTTGAGATGGAGCGGAGGAACGATCCACGGTTTCCCTTTTGTGGTTTTCGTCCTCCTCCAGCTAGAGAGGGTTGGTTCCCTCGTGGTGGTTACCGTGGTGGTAGCTTTGATAGGCGTGATGATTTGGTTTGTGCTAACCCCACTTTGGAGCAAATGGCTCGGCACTGGTTTTACTCTTTTGGTACTAACCCCAGTGCTGAGTCGTTTGTTCACTCACGTGCTCGCTTTTGAATTTCAGGTGGGAGACTTGAAGAACATTTGGTTGATTGACTCCGGTTGCTCGAGGCATATGACCGGAGACAAGGGGTGGTTCTCAAGTCTCGTCCCGGTGGTGACAAAGAAGTACATCACCTTTGGGGACAATGGGCGAGGGCGTGTGCTGTCAGAAGGTGAGATTAAGGTAAGTGACAAGATCACTCTCAGGCGTGTTGCTCTTGTTCAATCGCTTGGATACAATTTGCTTTCTGTGTCCCAGTTGTTGGATGAGGGTTTTGAGGTGTTGTTCCGGCCTGGTGATTCTCGGATTTTAGATTCTCGGCGGGATCTTGTTTGCATGGTCGTTCCCGAGGGTCAGGTGTTCCGAGCTGATTTTTCTCAGTCTTCTGGTGTGGAGCGTTGCTTCTTGGCTGGTTCTTCGAGTGAGTTGTGGAAGTGGCATAGGAAGTTGGGTCACTTGAGCTTTGATCTTTTGTCTCGCTTGAGTAAACTCAATTTGGTCCGAGGATTGCCACGATTGAGGTTTGAGAAAGAGTTGGTTTGTGCGCCGTGTAGGCATGCCAAGATGGTAGCCTCTTCTCACCCGCCTCTCACCGATGTGATGACTGAGCGTCCATGCGAGCTGCTCCATATGGACCTTGTTGGCCCAGCTCGTGTGCGATCTGCGGGTGGGAAGTGGTATGTCCTTGTTGTGGTGGACGACTACTCTCGGTATGCGTGGGTGTTCTTTCTTGAGGAGAAGGGGGAGGCGTTTGGTTTTGTTCGAGATCTTGTCTTGAGGTTAAGAAATGAGAGGCACGGAGATGCCATACGAGCGATCCGCAGTGACAATGGCTCGGAATTCAAAAACTCTCGCTTCGAAACCTTTTGCCATGACTTGGGTCTTGAACATCAGTTTTCGAGTCCGTATACGCCTCCCCAGAATGGCGTGGTGGAAAGGAAAAACAGGACCTTGTGCGAGATGGCTTGGACGATGCTCGACGAGCATAGGACTCCGAGAAGGTTCTGGGCTGAGGCGGTCAATACCGCGTGCCATGTGTCGAACAGGATCTACCTCAGGGTTCACAAGAAGAAAACCTGTTACGAGTTGATGCACGGTCGCACACCCAAGGTGAGTCACTTCCATGTCTTTAGTTGTAAATGCTTCATTCTGAAGAAAGGGAAGAAGTTGGACAAGTTCGAGGCTAGGTCTGTCGATGGCATTTTCTTTGGTTATGCATCTCATTCTAGAGCATTTCGTGTGCTCAATCTTGAAACTAACCAAATCGTGGAGACTTGCGAGGTAACCTTCGACGAGACACAACCACGTAGTCAGCTTGTTTTTGAGTGTGCAGGTGACGACGAACTTGGCGAGGAGATCTTTCAGGAGGAGGAGCATGAACGTGGAGATGATGAAGATGGCGGCGTGATGCCCGCGGCTGAACATGTACCTACTACTTCGACGACGATCGAGAATGGACCCTCTCCCACACCTACAACGACAAACCCAGATCAAGGCGAAGCTCCTGTTGAGGGGGAGGTAGCATCAAGGCGAGAACCTCCCCGACGAGTGCAAGTGGATCACCCAGCTTCGAGAATCATCGGCGACATGAATGAACGTACTACACGGTCGAGGGTTCGGAACAATTCTCATTTCGCTCATGCTGCTTTTGTTGCCACCTTTGAGCCCAAAGACATTGGACATGCGTTATCTGATCATAATTGGGTTAACTCGATGCATGAGGAGTTGGAGAATTTTGAGAGGAACCAAGTTTGGGTGTTGGTTGACCCACCCCCAGGGTGTAAGCCGATTGGGACAAAATGGGTGTGGAAAAATAAAGAGGGAGAGAAAGGAGAAGTGGTGAGGAACAAGTCGAGACTTGTTGCTCAGGGGTACAGTCAGAAAGAGGGGATCGACTACGAGGAGACTTTCGCTCCTGTAGCTCGTTTGGAGGCGATCAGGATCCTTCTAGCTTTTTCCGTGGCTAAAGGGTTCAAGTTGTACCAGATGGATGTGAAGAGTGCTTTCCTGAACGGTGTGTTGGAGGAAGAGGTGTTTGTGAGGCAACCACCGGGGTTTGAGAGTGAGAAGTACCCTCACCGGGTATACAAGTTGAGGAAGGCGCTGTATGGGTTGAAGCAGGCGCCTAGAGCTTGGTATGGTAGGTTGAGGGGGTTCCTGTTTGAGAGAGGGTTTGAGATGGGGAAGGTCGACCAGACCTTGTTTCTCCTCAGGCAGGGCAGAGATATCCTGATTGTGCAGGTATACGTGGATGATATTGTCTTTGGTGGCTCGTCTAACTCTCTTGTTGCAAGGTTTGCAGAAGACATGAGCAGGGAATTTGAGATGAGCATGATGGGCGAGTTGCAGTTCTTCCTTGGGCTACAAATCAAGCAATCAAAGGAAGGAACATTTGTGCACCAAGATAAGTACACCAAGGACATTGTGAGGAAGTTCAAGATGGAGGACTCCAAGACCATGGCGACGCCTATGAGTACGACTACAGTTCTTGATGCAGACGAGGAAGGTGAACACGTGGACCAGAAGGAGTACTGGAGCATGATCGGGTCACTCCTCTACTTGACGGCGACGAGGCCGGACATTCAATTCTCGGTGTCTCTGTGCGCTCGTTTTCAAGCTTCTCCGAGGACTTCGCATCGGCAAGCAGTCAAGCGCATTTTCAGGTATTTGCGACACACTCCCGACTTCGGCCTTTGGTACTCTGCGTCTTCTTCTTTGGCGCTTCATGGATTTTCAGACGCGGATTTTGCCGGGTGTCGGTTGGATAGGAAGTCCACTTCTGGGACTTGCCAGTTCTTGGGTTCTTCTTTGGTATCTTGGTCTTCCCGCAAACAGTCGAGTGTTGCTCAATCCACTACCGAGGCAGAGTATGTGGCCGCAGCTAGTTGTTGCTCTCAGCTCCTTTGGATCACATACACCATGAGTGACTTTGGTGAGGAGTATACCCATGTCCCACTTCAATGTGATAGCACCAGTGCCATAAGCGTTGCAAAGAACCCAGTGTTCCATTCCAAAACCAAGCACATAGAAGTGAGGTATCATTTTCTGAGAGACAACGTAGAGAAAGGGAAGATAGCTTTGATCCATGTACCCACACATGAACAACTAGCCGATATTTTCACCAAACCCCTAGATCAAGCAACTTTCACTCGTTTGCGGGGGGAGCTTGGTGTTTGTTTGATTTCTTGAGTTGGCGTGTGGGAGCTCCTATGTAGCATATGTATAGCTTTCCTTTGTGCATTTCTTGCATTTGGCATGGCATATGTAACATGATGTATAGGCATCGTTGTATCTTAGGTTGCATGCATTTTGTATCATATGCATTGTTTAGGAAAGGCTTCTCCTATATACATTGTTCACCATGGAATGACATATATGTCTTTGTGAGCTAATTTGGTAAGCTATGGTTAGTTTGGCTTAGCTCTTGATAATCTTGGTTTGTATCCATGGTTGATGGCTATGTTTTTGAAAATTTCATATGTATGCTCTCTTGTGAGTAAATGCCTTTCCATGATCTTGACATGTTTTTGTGGCTTGGCTATGCTTAATTTGTGGTTGGATAGCTTATTTTGATCATATGGGGCCAAAGGCTCATTTGCCATCATGAATGTTTAGCCCCCATGCTTCATCTTATGGAGGAGCATAAGTTCCTTTTTGTCGCAAAGTCATTTCATGTACCAATTATAAATCTGAAAATGAAATGTAAATTGCTTGAAAAATGTGCTCCCATGTCATATGTGCTAATTCTAATTTGCTTTGGGTGCTAAATCGTTGCATGATGTCTACCAATGAGAAGTCTCATATATAGAAGTAGGCACATGGCTCGATGGCTTTGACATGACATGAGGTGCTTGTGGGTGTTTATGATGGTCTTATGCTTAGAATGGTTGTCCTAGCATGAAGTTTGTGTGGCTTTGCCATTTTGACATGTTTTGCTCATGTTTAGGACTTTGCTCATGAGAGGGTGATTTTTCGCAAAATTGCTAAATTCTATCTTAGCTTCGCCCAATGGTTGTGAAACTTGGTGATCATGAAGTTTATGTCATTACGAAGCTATAGAGTATCTAACTTGCTCGTTTGGACATGTGTAGCATCCTATGTTGAATTTTGTCTATTTGAGAAGCTCTAGGTTGCATTTTTTGCATTTTTGGCTTGATTTATGCATTGTCAATGGTGTCAATGGTGTCAGAAGACTCCATCCCAAGGGTGATTATCTTGTCGCTTAGGGCTCCCTAATCCAGGCCCTTGTCAACATGTAAGCATTTTTTTCGAAAATAGAGTGTTCCAAGTTGTCATAAATAGTCCCAGGGTCCCACGTGTAAGCATTTTCGCCAGATCAGCAGAGGCTAGGTCACAAAATGTTGCAAAAATAATTTGCCATGGCATGGGTTTTAACCAGGGACCTAAAGGAACAAGGTTGTGCTTTTTACCACTGCTCCACTTCTTTTTTGTGCATGTTTTATGGGAAACTCAGCAAATAGTTCATGCGAATTCTTTACTGTGACCAGGTCCCACATGTAAGTTTCAGTTGAGTCTATAATTACGTATCGAATGGCTGGCGAGACACTTCACTCAGACTTCGCAAAGACTTTTGACTTCCGCTACGCAGATCTGCAATAGTTCGTGGTAGGAATGGCGGATCCTAGTGGTGAGGGGAAGATGGTTGCGCCGCCACATCCCAGCAACAAGAGGACGAGATAGCATGATGAGGTTGGTCCTCTGGTTTGAGCCGCTATATTTTCCCCTATCTTACTAGGGTTGGGGATATCTAGATTTGTGGATCTGGAGGATTGATGAGCATATATGGTAGATTTAGATTTCATTATCGTACCTTTAGATTTGCACTTCGATAGGTGTTAGAAGTTGATAGGCTATAGTGAGGACCGGAGCGTCCGAGGACCGGTGGATGGTCGCTCCTGGCTGTGATGAGTGATTGACAACGTGGTGTGGACTGACTCTTGGCCGAGTATTGCAGGTGCAGGTTGCGGCTTGATTCGTGTTGGTGCAGGTGAAGAGCGGGCGCGAAAGGTCTTAGCCATGCGGGGCCTCCGAGGAGTGGAAAGACAAGTAGGCTCGGCTCGATGGACCCGGTGGCCGAACGGGATCAAGTGCGGGCCGTATGGTGGCAAGAAAAGAAAGATGAAGTCATCGATCGGAGCCGGTGTAGGGTAGCGGCTCACGACCGGAGTCCGCACGCGGGGTTTGCGGCGGTTCACCACAAAATCGTTGGGTTACTTGGTTGAGCCACAAAACCAAGACCGGAGACTCGGCGGGCGGAGATGGGATCCGGACGCGCCGAGAAGCTTCGATGCCGGGGAACACGCGGTGGGATCGCAGGGCTTGCGTCGCAAGGACGCGGACTGCGGTGAAGGCATGGCTGCCCGATGAAGAGGAGTACTACTTGACCATATTGCCCCTGAGTGGTTTGTAACTCAGTATTAAGTGCTAGGGGTAGCTTGGTCATTTACCCAACCCAGAGGGACTCATATATATAGCTCTAGGGTTTCTGGGCAAACGATTCTCCCAGACTGCTTCTCATTTCCCTACTCCATAGGCTTAGATTTTCTTCACTGTTTTGTAGAGAATCTGACCTCCGAGTGTATGGAAGCTTTCATGGTTGCGTTGATTTCCTTCTTGTAGCTCATGTGATTTTCGTGTCTTTTCAGGCTATTTTCGTTGGATTTTTGTGCGCGGCTTTCCTCCGATTCTGAGGTGTTTGGGTTCAGATTTCTTTGTGGGGATCATGGAAAGATGCCTTGTGCATCTTTGTTCTTGATCTTGAGCCCCTCAAACTCTGGCTTTGGCCTTGGATTTGAGGATTTCGGGTGGAACCCTAGCTTTTTGGTAGAGCTCAGTTCGAGATCGATTCCCGGCAATTTAGTTGGTTTGAGGCCTCAAATTTTGGGGCATAGCATCCCCTAGGGACGCTTCACATCTCCCGCAAATCTTGTCTCAAGAGCTTAAGTCATTTGGGAGATCCATGGATGGATAGGTGGGATTGACTTGCGTTTTTCGAGTTCGGGCTATTCTATTCGGGGCCGACGAACTGTCCGCCTGTGGCCTGCAGACTGTCTGCGTGGACTAAGTTCATCGGGAGTTCGTCGCGTGTTCGTCAGTTCGTGAGCACGAGTCGTTTTGATCCGTCAAGCTTGGGTTTTTCGGTTGGTCGCGGTTTGACAGACTGTCCGCCAGGTGGGGCCGGACTATCCGCGCGGCGCGGACTGTCCGAGGTGCTTGCCCGAACTGTCCGATTTTCCTGGCAGACAGGAGCTGCAGATGATAACGCGATACTACGGGGAGGTAACCCATAACCTATTTGAGATGAGAAAGAAAATGAGAAACGATGCTTTATTTTCTCCTACAGAAAAGGGTGAAGCAAACAGGTACCTAAAAGCTAAAAGCGAGGCAAGGATGTGGAAGGAAGAATGTGCAAAGGCTAATAGGGAGATTCAAGAGACTGCTGCTGAGCTGCAGATGGTCAAGCAGCTCCTGGATTCTGCAATAGTTGTGGTGAAGATGGTGAAGGAATTGCTGAGACAGGCCTCATATAAGAGGTCAATCATCAAGGACAACAATGAGGCATAATGTGATCCGTGGTGTTATTGCTAGGTAGACGTTTTAGAGGTGCTAATCATGCTTGTATTTTGGTATTTGCTACTTGTTGGTGGTGTGAACTTTGTGGTGATGAGTAGCTATGAGATGCCATCTTATGATGTTTGATACTTGTCCGCTCTGTTGATGTTTTGCGGGAAGGACCTTCCTGATTATCGAATGCGTAACTGCTTGTTCCCTACAGTGATTGTGGTAGAAACTCATACATATGCGCTGAATAATTGACGAAGGCTGATAATATAGATATTTGTACATTGAATTGCGTTACATGTGGTACACAATCGAAGTTCCTCATTACTGATAGCTAGGCAATAGCCATGTTCCTCGCGACCAAATCCAGTCCCCATGAACCTGCTTAATGCGGATCGTAGGAGTAGTGTTGACGCCTGGAACAATACCTACTCCCTGCTGGTAGATCCAGTACTCATTCTTTTCATCGTGATGATAAGTTCGTAGGAAGTAAATGTGATTTGCCCCCAGGTCAGGCAAACCAGAAATGGCATGCTCTTCTGTAACAATGCACTTGCCAGGACCAAACAAGATGATCTTAGACCGGAACTCAGGAGCTCTCTCCCAGGGAATAGGCTGCCAAATGTCCCTGACGAATGAATGCGAAGTTAATTCTACCACCTCAGCTTCTTTCTCCTCTAGAACAACAAAGAACAATCGGTCTTCACCTTCGAGTAGAGAAGAGTTGCCCATGCGAATAACCCATGACAACCGAAGTCCAATAGGATGGGGAGGTGCTGGAAGATCTTTCCCCAAGTAGATCTGCATGTGTTCAGAAGAACTGCACCAGAACTCTTCCGAAGTAGTGTAGTCCAGTCGGATTGGCTACCCAAATGCCATAAGAAAACGGGCAATGACCCAAGCGCTGCAAAAGATTTCTCTGGCCAAAAGAAAGTAATCACGACAAATGACTCTGTACTAGCTACTGTTTCAAGGCACAAGATATAAGCTTGAAGAGTAGCCATTTGGCTCCATTTTGGAAGTCGAGGAAGGCGAATGTGCTTCTGAGGAGATAAAGGATTCAGTATGAGCGCGTTGCACCAATCTCTGCAATCTAAGGCGACTAGGCTTCCAGATCCGCCGCAACCAATCAATCTAGTCCTTTTCCCAGCCAATGCAAGAAAGGAGACATCAAAAAGCCGCATATCAGCGAAGGATGCGAATGTCACTACTCCAGATTCACCGATAAATTCAGATTTCTGAATCCAAGGGTCAAACGGGCGTGCCTCACCTGAACGAGCGCAGTTCCAACCCTTCCAGACAGCTTTGAACATGATGAAATCTCTTGCATCACTGATCTTATTGGCGACGCTCACAACAATGTCAGGAATAAGATTTGCCTAGGGACGAGGCATCATTGACAAGTTAGCCATAGAACAAGGTTGTGGGAGAACAATGGAGGAGTTACAGCTCCAACAAAGACAAATGAGTGGAAAAGGTAGTCCAGAAGGTCCGGTATACTGATGTATTGCTAAAAAGGACCTTCTGGACTACTATTATTTCTTCCGGTTCGTTAACATTCCACTGAATGGTCTTTCCCCCTTCCTCAGAACATACTCCCTCCGTCCACGAAAGAATGCAATTCTCACTTCCCGATAAGTTTATATGATGATATAAGTGTTAACACAATTTAGTGTAAATTTGGTCAAAATTGAATTAGTTTGACCAGAACGGATCCCACATTATAGAAAACTACTCTAATCTTTTCGGGAGCAGTTTTTTCAATAATGGCTGAATGTTCCTCTGGCCATAAATATCCCCCTTCCTCCCAGCACCCTCTTCCTCTCCCCACTCTTGCAACCAACAAAAAACCCCATGCTCGCACAGCGCCCTCTTCCTCTCCCAACTCTTGCAACCAACAAAAACCCCCATCCTCGCATAGCGCTCTCTTCCACTCCCCATGGAGCCATTGTCTCCTAGAGGTGCGGCGCAAGCCACATCCTCCACCTCTTCTGATGAAAAGGAGGATCTCAAGTGGTCTGATGAAGAGGAGGCAGAGCGGAGGCCCATTCGGGTGGTGGTTGACACATCCTCTGATGATTCGAAGTTTGTGGAACAAAATGAAATCCAAGATCATGTGCCTCTGAAACATCGCACCCCTCGCAAGTCAGCAAGAGGTGCCAGGGGTCAGGGCCACGGAAGCACCGCCACTCGCTAGGGAATTGTCGTCTCCAAGCACCGTCATCCTATCTCATCCTCATCGGTCGGCGGCAGTCGATCTCTGCCATCCTCGCCGAGCAGAGGCCTGCTGACGTTCCTTAGCCTCACTACTAGGTTTGCACTCACGGTGACGGCGCCAGAAATGCTTGTTGGCACTTGCTAGCGTCGCTACCGGGTTTATACCCCTAGTAATGGAGCTAGGAACGTCTTTGGTAAAACACACGTCACAGAAAGGTTCGCAAGCGCACGGATTACCGTTTTAGCACTTCACCCGGTGGTATTCGGGTTATCGTATTTATATTTTCCCAAGGGAAGCACTACGACAAAGATGATCGGATAAATGGTGGAGAGTAACAAGACTCGGTAAAGAGCTATAGCGGGGGTAACGAATAAAGATATTCGGGGATAACTTGACACACACAAGGAGATCTTGATAAAGGGTTAGAGAGGACCTAGTGAGCTGGGAGGACAACGAGACGAGAAAGGATCCTATCACAATCTACCTATTCTTGTCAACTCTAGGTAAAGAACTAAGGCAAAGGATAACCAAGGCAAGCTAAACTCGACAAGCTCTTCTAGGGCTGCAGGGGCATGCAAAGCAGAGCTCTCGGACTGGGATGAGAAGGGAGAACGACGACGCGCTGAATCCTACCGGCCCGAACTAACATGGTGGACTACTGAGCCCGTCCGGAGCTGTCACCTCCCTTGGGTACCACAACTATTCCGTTGAACGGGACAACAATCTAAGACTAAGGCAAGCTCTGAGCACCGCGCTCACAATGAACCAAAGAACCTTTCCCCGGATATCACGAAGGAAGGCCTCTCTCCGCTACTAAGCACAAACGTACTCAGTAGAAGATCAAGCGAAGAATGACCACAACACTATAGGGTTCAAGAGAGCTACGCTAACGAAGATTAAACTAAATTTAGTCTAAACCAAGAATAAAGCTTCTAGACCAAAGTAAAAGCTGAATGTAATTGACTCGAAAGGTAAGATAGAAAGATAACTTGAATTGTACTTGAGTCTAAACAAAGAAACGATACAAGAGTAGTACCGGAACCCTGAAGAAGACTCCTCCGGAACCCCGAGACTAGCTCGACTCGACTCTAACTCCCAAACTACACTAATCCTACTGTAAGTGAACAATAGATAAAAATGGAGATGCTCCTGCGTTGTGTGTCCATTCCAGCAAGTGTGAGGTCCCTTTTATAGGCAAGGGAGGTCGGTGGAGCACTGGGGAGGAAAACCCTAGGTGCGGCCGTATCTCAAGGCACGGCCGACCCTAGGATGTGCCGCCTCTCACCTTGGACGCTCCTGATCACTGCTCCTAAGACGGTTGTAGGTCGGCTCCTTGGGTCGGTTTCGCCCGACACGCCAAGTGATAGGTGTGGCCGGCCCTATAGTTGCGGCCGGCCCTACTCCGTGCCGTGCGATGCACCAACCGTGTTAGGGGACGCCTAGGATTGCCTCTAGATGACGGTTGTGGCGGTTGAGCAATCAGATAAGTGGACCCATTGATCCAAGTGATCCTAGCCTCCACCCTTTGATCAAACCGACGTTTCTTCAGTGAATCACATTCGTCCAAGTTGTGCTCGAGGGAGTAGGGGCACTCGGGACCAGAGGCGTGCAACCGGGCAGGGCCGGCCGCACCTGCACGGCCGGCCGCACCTACAGGTTCGGCCGGACCAGGTGGTTCGGCCGTGCCTACCACATGTGGCGTGTTGGTCCCAAATTCTCCCAAAATGTGTACCTACCTATGAAATTCACAACACAACTCGTGGAACTTTATTAGTACTAAAAATGTGCATGAAACTTGTCATATACTCCTCTCGAACCCGAGGTTTTGACAGTCAAATTTTTGTTGTAAGGACCGTCAACAAACTGCCCCAAGCTAAACGTTTGCTCGTCCTCGAGCAAAGCCTAGACTTGGCCTCGGTGGATCAGGAGTTTCATGATGTTACCACTCTGCAAGTTCCTGTGCACAATTCCATGCTCTACTTGCTATTCGAAAAGATTGGTACGAGAGAAACTTAGCCTTGTTTTACCTGTGGGGCTTGTAACTTTCCACCTTGCCTTCGGAGGTTGAAAGGTAGAATGGTTTTGACTTTGCATCACTCGCTCTTCTCTTTTCGGGATCCTATCTCGGAGTTTTGAAAATTTTGCAAAGAAAAACAAGGTTCATCGGTTGGTTCCCTCGATCGCTCAAGTGGTATTTGTTACCTCACCAAAGGCTTTTGCGCTAGCCTCAACTTCCTACTCTATGGCTTGTATGTGGAGCTTTGGGTAGGATAAGTATGAGACTCACTTATGCCACATGATGTTGTTGAGCCAAAGACCGGATCCAAGAAGAAACTAGTCATGCAACTTGATCGAGATGTGCAAGTGTGTGGAATATTTTTGTTTGTTTTTCTAAGTACTCCTTGCTTTGAGATTCTCCTCTAGCTTTTATTTTGGAGGGGGGTCATGCTTCATCATTTTTTTCTGTGCTCTTTGATTGGAGCACATTTTTTTCCTATGCTTTTTGAGCATATACTTTTTTTTCTATTGATGACCCCTCTCTCCGTTTACAAGAATACAAGAAGAGAAATCTCTTAGGAACTTTGGAGTATTTATTTTTGGTGGGTGGATGGCATGTTTTGCGTAACTCCCGGTGTGGAAGTTAGCTTGTATATGTGGGTGTACGTGATCTCGATCATGGGAGCACGAAAAGATTCTACCAAGGGTCACAGCAATTTGGCAAAACTCAATGGGTCACAAGCAAGCATATGTAGAAGGTTTATACTTTGATATCGACATATGGTTTTGGTAGGTGATATGACCATTGAGGAACTTGTCTTGTTTTATTTTCTCAAAAGAAAACATCCGAGATTTTCACCATACTATGAGATAGAGCAAGATCAACATTGTCTCACCATATCATACTAGTCAACACCCTAGGTTTGGTCATAAGCATTTGCTTCCCACAAAGTTTTATTTCAGGCTCTTGTCTCAAAATATACCAACAAATTCAAATGCTCATAGAGCACAAGGTTGTACACTAGGTTCTTGCAAAGTTTTAACATAGCAACTATTCATCAATTCCAAAGTGAGGGTATATAGACAAGATTTCAAGTGCACATGGTTGAAGCAAATATTTTTGTTGTTTTTCTTTTATTCAAATGTGATAAACAAGATGTTGAAAATTGGTTTGGATGGACATACCTTCCTTGATTTAAAATGGGGTCTCCCCCAAGCTAATTTTTGGCTACCTGGTTGGCGTGTCTTCATTTTGGTGATGAGTTGAGCACTTGGAAGCTTGTAGTGGTTGGCTTGATGGATTTGTGGAAGATCATAGGTACGACCGTACCACTAGGTTCGGCCGGCCCTACTCCATTTGCTCCAAGCACTCGTGTCCCCTCCTGTAAACATCCTACACAAAATTTTGTCGAGGGGGGTACGGCCGTACCTCTAGATTCGGCCGTATCACCAAAAATCTCCAAAACTATTTTTCTATGTCTTGTTTACTTACTAATGCAATGGTGAAATCAAATTTGAAATTTAAATATGCTTGATGAACGAAATAAAATGTTGGAAGGGAAATATGAGATAAATACTGGTTTACCTCACGATGAGGGCTCGTAGTTTAGAATCCATGAGCGGGACTCCTCCGTTTGCTCAATTGATCTTGGATTCGTCCAGTCCCAGAGTGGAAGACTCGGACGATGCTCCCTTCACACGCCACACCCTCTTTGTTTTCTTCGGTGGCACTGAAGTCGGTGAGGCTTTAGCGGGGGTGTTTTTGGTTTCCGTCTTCTTTTCCCCCTTAGCCTTGTTGATTGCCTTCGACTTCTTTGGTTGGTGGCACCCTTTGAATGCTTTGTCTTGCTCCCAATGCTTCCTCATTGTGGCAATCCACCTTGGGCTTGGTCGGGGCCACCTTATCTTCCTGCACACAGTTTGAAATTTTGCTATCGAATATTCGTACCTGTGTGCATTGCTCCACCTTTGGTCCAAAGGTGAATCGTTCTTCCTCGCCGTTGATGTTAAGGAGGATTTCTCTGGCTCCTACATCGATGTTAGCATTGGCGGTACTCAAGAAAGGTCTCTCGAGGATTAGAGGCGTCCTTGTATCGACATCCATGTCGAGGACGACAAAATCCACGAGTACGAAGAAATACCGAACTCTCACCGGAATGTCCTCCGCGATCCCCACCGAGTAGCTGACCGATTGATCCGCTAGCTACAAGCACATGGTTGTAGGGGACAAGAAAGTATAGTTAAGTTTGTCGAAGACTACCTTAGGCATGACGCTAATGCTGGCTCCAAGGTCGCATAGTGCATTCTCAAAGTGTTGGGACCCGATAGAGCAGCTGATTGTAGGACACCCGGGGTCTTTCTTCGTTAGAATGGCTGTACTGCATTCCTCCGTAAGCTTGACCATATCCGTGGTAGGTAGAGGTCTTTTATTGTTGAGGATGTCCTTGAGGTACTTGGCGTAGGTCGGTACCTACATAGCCTCAAGAAATGGTATGTTGACATTGTGTTTCTTAATTACCTCAACGAACTTCCCGAATTGCTCGTCCACGGTAGGCTTCTTGATTCTTCGGGGAAATGGGACTAGCATGCTCCAAGGTCGCATAGTGCATTCTCAAAGTGTTGGGACCCGATAGAGCAGCTGATTGTAGGACACCCGGGGTCTTTCTTCTTTAGAATGGCTGTACTGCATTCCTCCGTAAGCTTGACCATATCCGTGGTAGGTAGAGGTCTTTTATTGTTGAGGATGTCCTTGAGGTACTTGGCGTAGGTCGGTACCTGCATAGCCTCAAGAAATGGTATGTTGACATTGTGTTTCTTAATTACCTCAACGAACTTCCCGAATTGCTCGTCCATGGTAGGCTTCTTGATTCTTCGGGGAAATGGGACTAGCATGGTGTCAAAGAATTCATGGGGTGCCGTCTTCCTTAACTTTCCTTCATCGGGAGCTACCTTCTCGGTGTCATCTTCTTCCTCTGACTCGGTGATCACTTCCTTCTGTTTCTTCTCTGCGGGGTTAGGATATGGTGGATCCCAAGTGGTCTTACCACCTCTCGTGGTCATCGATTTTAAATTCTCTCGGGTAGGTTTGGGTTGCCCTGGGATTCCACCTGACTCGGAAGAAGGTAAAGAGGCAGCAAGCTGAGCAAGTTGAGTTCCTATCATTTTATTAAAGCTTAGCTGATTCTTCATAGCAGTAGTGAAGGATTCTATGGTGGAAATCAAATTTTCAAGAACTTTATCACTAGCGGCTAGCTTCTTGTTTATGTTTTCATTAATTCTAGCTTGGCCAAAGACAAAATCTCTAATGGAAGGCTGATTATTGAAATTGTTAGAATAATTACCTCCATTTTGATTGTCGAACGGGAAGTTGGGCCTCGAGTTCCACCCTTGATTGTTGTAGTCGTTGATGCGGAACCCGTTGTTGTTGCCATTGTTGATGAAGCTGGCTTCTTCCCTTGTCTCGGGACAATCATTTCCCGAATGACCCACATTACCACAAACTTCGCACGTCATGCGAGCGTCCATAATCTTGGCGGTCTCCATGTTGCTCGGTGCCTCCATTTTCTTCATGAGGAGGTCCATCTTAGCGGCGAGCATTTCGATTCCATCGACTTGGTGTACACCGCGGTTACGGGGTTGGAGACGATCTCCATCCCAACCTTGATTTGCCACCATCTTCTTGATCAATTCCTTGGCGGCGAGTACTTGTAGCGAGAAGAAGGCTCCTCCAGTGGCTGCATCTAGGTGCTCACGGGTGGTACGCTTGAGCCCGTGGTAGAAGGTTTGAATTAAGAACCACCCCTGCATGCCATGGTGCGGGCACGCGGTGATGTACTCCTGGAGATGTTCCCATGCTTCCGGGATACTCTCATCATTCTGCTGCTGGAAGCCCGAAATTCTAGCGCGGAGGGCATTGGTTTTGCCCACCGGGAAGAACTTCGCGAGAAATGCCTTAGAGCACTTATCCCATGTGTTGATGGCATCTCGCTCCGCATAAAACCATTACTTCGCCTTCCCGAGCAATGAGAACCGGAACAGGCGAAGACGAATTGCATCGTCTATCACTCCAAAGATAGTGAAAGTCCTACACACCTCCAGGAAATTCTGGAGATGTGCATTGGCATCTTCATTCGGCTTGCCGCAGAACGGACTGGCTTGCACCATGTTGATCAACACCGGCTTGAGTTCAAAGTTTCCTTCTCCCACCGTCACGTTTGGTCCGGTAAGGACATTGGTGTTGGAGGGAGCGGAAAACTCGCGAATCGTCCTCTCGGCCATCGGTGCTGACGAGGTGCTGTCTACGAGATCGACGGTGTTCGTCTCTTGAATCGAGAGAAACTTCTGAGGAAGGAGGACACGAGGTCGCACTCTCCTCACAAGTGACTCCGGATTGTCGTGAAAGTTGGACGGTAGGTCGAAACCGGTCATGCACTACTCTGCGTACACGAGAGTAGAGGAAGGGTAAACCCGCTTAAATAGCGGTTCACCGAACCTAGATAACTCTACCACTAAGTTTAAATGATATCTTGTGCCTATTTCTTCCCCGGCAACAGCACCAGAAATGCTTGTTGACGTTCCTTAGCCTCACTACTAGGTTTGCACTCACGGCGACGGCACCAGAAATGCGTGTTGGCACTTGCTAGCATCGCTACCAAGTTTATAACCCTAGTAATGGAGCTAGGAACGTGTTTGGTAAAACACACGTCACAGAAAGGTCCACAAGCGCACGGATTACCATTGTAGCACATCACCCGGTGGTATTCGGGTTATCGTATTTATATTTTCCCAAGGGAAGCACTACGGCAAAGATGATCGGATAAACGGTGGAGAGTAACAAGACTCGGTAAAGAGCTATAGCGGGGGTAACGAATAAAGATATTCGGGGATAACTTGACACACACAAGGAGATCTTGATAAATGGTTAGAGAGGACCTAGTGAGCTGGGAGGACAACGAGACGAGAAAGGATCCTAACACAATCTATCTATTCTTGTCAACTCTAGGTAAAGAACTAAGGCAAAGGATAACCAAGACAAGCTAAACTCGGCAAGCTCTTCTAGTGCTGCAAGGGCATGCAAAGCCGCGCTCTCGGACTGGGATGAGAAGGGAGAACGACGACGCGCTGAATCCTACCGGCCCGAACTAACGTGGTGGACTACTGAGCCCGTCCGAAGCTGTCACCTCCCTAGGGTACCACAACTATTCCGTTGAACGGGACACCAATCTAAGACTAAGGCAAGCTCTGAGCACCGCACTCACAACAAACCAAAGAACCTTTCCCCAGATATCACGAAAGAAGGTCTCTCTCCAGTACTAAGCACAAACGTACTCGGTAGAAGATCAAGCGAAGAACGACCACAACACTACAGGGTTCAAGAGAGCTACGCTAACCAAGATTAAACTAACTTTAGTCTAAACCAAGAATAAAGCTTCTAGAGCAAAGTAAAAGCTGAATGTAATTGACTCAAAAGGTAAGATAGAAAGATAACTTGAATTGTACTTGAGTCTAAACAAAGAAAGGATACAAGAGTAGTACCGGAACCCTGAATGAGACTCCTCCGAAACTCTGAGACTCGCTCGACTTGACTCTAACTCCCAAACTACACTAATCCTACTTTAAGTGAACAATAGAGAGAAATGGAGATGTTCCTGCGTTGTGTGTCCATTCCAGCGAGTGCGAGGTCCCTTTTATAGGCAAGGGAGATTGGTGGAGCGTTGTGGAGGAAAACCCTAGGTGCGGCCATATCTCAAGGCACAGCCGGCCCTAGGATGTGCCGCCTCTCGCCTTGGATGCTCCTGATCACTGCTCCTGAGGTGGTTGTAGGTCGGCTCCTTGGGTCAGTTTCGCCCGGCATGCCAAGTGATAGGTGTGGCCGGCCCTATAGGTGCGGCCGGCCCTACCCATGCCGTGCGATGCACCGACCGTGTTAGGGGACGCCTAGGATTGCCTCTGGATGACGGTTTTGGCGGTTGAGCAATCGGATAAGTGGACCCATTGATCCAAGTGATCCTAGCCTCCACCCTTTGATCAAACTGACGTTTCTTCAGTGAATCACATTCGTCCAAGTTTTGCTCGAGGGAGTAGGGGCACTCGGGACCTAGAGGGCCGGCCGCACCTGCAGGTTCGGCCGAACTAGGTGGTTCGGCTGTGCCTGGCACATGTGGCGTGTTGGTCCCAAATTCTCCCAAAATGTGTACTTGCCTATGAAATTCACAACACAACTCGTGGAACTTTATTAGTACTAAAATGTGCATGAAACTTGTCATATACTCCTCTCGAACCTAAGGTTTTGGCAGTCAAATTTTTGTTGTAAGGACCGTCAACAAGGTCATCATCGACCGGCCGTCATCATCCGCCATGGAGCAGCGCCAAGGCCGTCCTCAACCGGCTGCCATGGAGTAGCGACATCATCCTCTAGCGGCAGCATTGGAGGGATAGCCTCATCCGCGGGCGGTGCCCTGGGAGATCCGCCACCATCTTCCACGGGCAGCGGCAACAGAGCAACATCCTCGTCTGTGAGCAGCTGCAACAAGGCGCCGGGTGCACCATCGACAAAGAAGCGGCGCCTTGATTAGTGGATTAGTGGTAACTGCTACTACTAGAAGTAGGAGTAGAAGAAGCAGAACGAAGATTCACCTTCTATTCATCTGGTCTGATTGAATACAACTACTATTGTTTCTTCCTTGTAAGATGTTGGTTTTCTCAATGCGTAGCAGTGACAGTTTAATCCGGTCCGACTGAAAACTACAAAGCGGACTTTCGTCCTGTGTTCATCCTGTATTTAAGAAATCAATGGAACAGACTTTCCACTTACAATGAATTTATACCGAGGGAGTACACACACATTACCATTTTTATTAGAAACAACACAATCCAAATACAAACGATACAAATACATGCATACGCATTGATTACAAATGAGGATGGATCGATCCACCATAGTTGGAACTACAACGACATACTCTGAATGACATACTACAAGCATCTACCACCACAGCACATACTACTACCACCACGACATACTACTACCATCACGGGCTCATGGAAATCCAGCCGCTGCACAGAGTGCAGCAAAACGTGGCTCCTGGATCAGATACTCCTCCAAAGCGTGATGCCTCGCCCTTGTATCCCAAACCTAGGCAGGCGAAACGGTGATGTTATGCATGTGTAACAGCAGGTCACGAATGATCCATTGCCTGTGACCCCTGTGGCAAAAAGGGCACACCCACATATCTTCGTGATAAACATGGGCGGGCCCGCCCTGCTGAAGCCAAAGCAACACAGACCATTTCAGGTCATGCGATTCATCTTGTTCAATGAGCACTGGCCACGGGGGTGGCATTTCAATGGGCAATAACAGAGGTGGCAGCCTGGGCCGTGGGCGAAAAGGTGGTGCCATGAAGTTCAGCTGATCCTGAGCTGCCGTTGCCAGTGGCTGAATTGGAGGTGGCATCACCCCCGGGTGTTGCTGAGGTGCCGATGCCAGCGGAAGTGGAGGTGCCATTAGGGCCGGGTGCTGCTGAGGTGCCGATACCAGCGGAAGTGGAGGTGCCATTGGGGCCGGGTGCTGCTGCGGTGCTGATGGCAGCGGCTGAACCGGGTGGTGGTGAGGTACTATTGCGTCCGACAGCTCCCCCTTCCCCGACTCCTCCAAGTTCCATGCGCCGTCCCTTCCTTGCCCGGCCATTCCCCACGTACGGCATACACAAACGAAGAACAAACCTTACATAAGCTAACAATGTGATTGTCTCGATACCATGCATACATAAAGTAAACAAGATTAGCCAACAAAATGATCTGACCCTTGTATCCCACTGAAGTAGAGAAATGCAAGATGGGGAACCAATGAATGTTGGCCTTGCCTTTCAAGAACGTTGTGCTGCACTCGCCTATTTATCGAGGACTACAGCGGTGACATGAGCTTGGTGTGGCATTGCTAAAGTTACTATGGAAAACGTGAGATGCTCGGAATATAGTCAGGCCTATGCATGATAGGAATCTATCTAGGTCAGAATCTTCAGTGGCGTGCATCGATTACATGTGTGGACGATGGGTATCACGGGATGAGCCCGACGTGTCTAGGTATGTGTTTACTTCTGGACTTTCCTCTCTAGAGCACAAGAATGTCCTGCGGACAAATCATGCCGCATCAGCTGCATCTAATGGCCGTCTCACTGCATCAGCTCATGCCGCATCAACAACGAGACAACTCTCTACCGTTTATTTATGTAATGGTTTAGGCATCAATTGCATCTGGTGAACAAGATTGGGTGTTGTAATCAGATGGACCGGATGGTCCTTGCATTGCAACACGCAGGGTGCGGGATGACTTGACAAGTCCTCCTCGATCGGGTACGCTGTGTGAGTCGTGACTGTAAAGGTCTACGAATGGTCTGGATTCGCACTTGATGATTCCCGCAGGCCTTGGAGACTGAGAAACGTGATGAACTTGTTGATGCGACAAGACCAAAACAGAATAATAAGCTGGAATTGGAATAGCAATATATGTTTTTTGTGTGTGTGTGTGTAATATTAACATGCATATAAGCACAGAAGGGCATCTCAAATGGGCGTTTGGGAACAACACGCTCTCACAAGTTGATCCACGTGTCGACCATTGAGAATTGCAGTTAAGCACTGGCACCGGGCGTTAACCGATGAACTTATGTGCACACCCCCTCTGAACAGATGTGTCGATCATTGTGAATCTCACTTAAGGATTAGAACCGTGAAGTTCATGACCCGAACGTAGCCACACCCGCACTGAAGGGACGCGACCATTCCGGGTGGTAACTGATGTCCACGAACGGACGTTTCGGAACGACACATTCACTCCCACTATAATAAGAGACAGTTTAGGCACGAGACGATCATTGCAGGCCATTTGTGTTAATGGCTTTAGACGCTAAAATGAGTCCTTCCATGCAAGTCGACTTCTCAGTCTCATGCCAGGAAGCGAAAGAAGAAGGAACAGTGGTCCAGTACAAGGAATCCGGTACATTCATTGTGGGAGGCCGTCAATGGAAGCTACATTGCTATCCTACAGGTATGAATGATCATCAGTGGATGGATGTTCCAGATGACATTGCCATCATCCTCGTTCCTGTGCACAAATCCCAAATGGTACATGTCTCGTTGCTGCTATGAATACACACACTCACACATGGTGATATGGTCGCATTATGTTATTGTTTGTCAAGCTTGTGACTGCTTCCACATAGGTGCGAGTATTGTTGCGTGCTATGGCTGGAGACCCAAACGATGAAGATGATACATTTCGAGTTCAAGCTACAAAAGAAGTTTGTTTCATGAATCGGGATCTACAAGAAAGAGGATTTGAATGTCTGGTGGAGCATCATGACATTGAGCGTGTGACATCCAATGAAGATCGCATACACATATCATGTGTTGTTACAGTACTGAAGGACGACTACATTGAAGTTCCTCCTCCATCAGTACAAAGAAGCATATGCGAAAGCATTGCAGACCAAGCCCCTGTGGAAGTTGTCTTCCACGTAGGTGCAGAATGTCGGGTGATATGAGCGATACGTGCCGATGTGGCGAAAGTATCTTGTGTGATGGAGGCAATGCTCTATGGCCAGGAGTGGAGTCTAGCTCTGAAACTATTACAATCATTGACACACAGCCTGATGGCTTCTCGGTTCTGATCAAATATGCTAGGGAAGGATCACTCCCGGAGGAGGCTAATTTATGGGACACTCCTGCCAATGTCTTGCCTTATTTACTCTCGGTCACCGACATGTACCAAGTCAAAAGGTTGAAGCTGCACTGTACGCTAAAGATGTGGGACATGGCAAGCGAGGAAACTGTGACTTCATTTCTACGATGGGCAATTCAGGCTAACTGCACACAATTGCAGGACAAGTTCATGTCTCTCTTAGAGCGAATCTTTCCTCACGGAATACTCACATATGATTGGGCGGTTGTATGCACTCATCATCCCGAATTTGTTCACAATCTCCGTAGAAGATTACCTGAAGGGTTGTACCAGGGTCCCCTGTAGTTTTAATGTTTTGTTTAAGTGTTTTTAGTCTTGTAATAAACAGTTGAAACAGTACGTTAATTTGTTGCAGTGAGTACATTTGTAATGCAATAATCAGATCATCCGTCTAACGTGAATATGAAGTAGAGTATAGTCCGGTGTGTATGTCCATTCCATGATCCATGGTGGCACGGACAACACAGTCAACAACTTGCCTCTCTGCATAAGGTCACTGACATTTGCGTCCAACACCCAAGCGGTCTTTCGTTTGGGTCACTGACGTTTGGGTCCATGATCCAAAGTCGTTCGTTTCCCGCTATGGACCACAAAGGCGGGACTTGAAATTTTGAATTCCCCGCTCCTCCTTCTGGTCCTCCTCGTTTATATATAAAACAAAGAGGGAAACTAGGTCTCCCAATTCCCTCCTGGTAATTTTCCAAAATCAGGGGATGTTCTCCTCGACCGCTGAAGAGACCTAGATCTGCAGCGGAAGCAGCAACGGCGACCTAGCTACCGACGACGGCTTCCTCTGCTACGAGCAGCGGCCTTCCTCTTCTACGAGCAGCGACCTTCCTCTTCTACGAGCGGCGGCCTTCCTCAGAAATTTCCTTGAAGCTGCAAGATGGTTCAAACTCGTTACTCCGTCGGCTCCCCCGAGGCTCACCCTGGCGGCCGTAGATCTGCAACAGTTGCACAGAACATCGTGCTAAAGGCGCTAGGTTGGGCTGCTAAATCGAGACGACATTCGGCACCTTCTTCCCGTCCTATTCGTCAGGTCTGCGGTCTCCTCCCTGTATTGATCAATTCAATTAGATTGCTTCCCCATGCACTTTGGCTTTCTATAATATTCTTTCATGTTTAGGTGATTGTGGATCTACTGTACCCTATTGCAAGAGTTTGTTAGAAGACATTTTATTTGAGGTTTGTAGAAATTTGTAGATGAAATTGTTGCACTACTTCCCCATGCTCTTTGCCTTTGAATATTGTTGTTGCATGCTTGGGTGATTGTGGATCTTCTGTTCCCTGTTGCAAGAGATTGTTCCAAGTCAACATATTGCTTACCCATGCTCTTTGGTTTTCCATACTTTTGGTGCGTGCTTGGGTGATGATGGATTGGGTTTGATCGTTCATGTACCGCATTGAACTTAATAGATTAAATTGCTTCTGATTGCTAATGATCTCAACCCTTATCTCTTGTTCTTGAACTTGTTTCAGCAGCCCAAAGGGTCAACATCTGTGATCGCTCCTGTTCAGACCTGCACCAAGGTAACAAACTCAACACCTTCTTTGTTTCCGATTACAAATAATCTCAACCCTTACCTCTTGTTCATGTACTTGTTTCAGCGGGCAAAAGGGTCAACATCTGAAGTCACTCCTGTTCAGACCTGCTCCAAGGTAACAAACTTAACACCTTCTTTGTTTCCGATTGCGAATGATCTCAACCCTTACCTCTTGTTCTTGTTCTTGTTTCAGCGGGCCAAATGGTCAACATCTGAAGTCGCTCCTGTTCAAACCTGCTCCAAGGTAACAAACTTAACACCTTTGTTTCCTTAGTTCAAATCAATTACAAGGTCCTAATCTGACTTGGGATCCACTGTTGCTAGATGGAAGCTACCAAGTCAATGATGCTTCTTCCCGAACAAATTAAAACAGAGGCAGCCAAGTACTCAAGAATGGGTACCAAATCCTTATGTAGTAGTGTTGATGAAGAGCGAGTTGACGCTCCCAATCAGGATGGGGTACAACTTCGACAACGGTTTGTGGCTCACCAGAAAGAGTTATGTACCTTGAAGAAGAAGACCGAAGAATCAGAATCAACTATGAAAATTCAGTCTGCTGAGATTAAGAGGTTGCAAAAGCTAACCGAAGACAGTGAGGACCTCCTTCGTCTACTACTTAGCAGTAAAACATGAAGAGGATAAGATCATTAGATCAAATCTCCACTTTCTCTTGTGATTATGACCTGGATTTAGCTTTGTTAATCAATGTTCCTTGTGATACTATTATCTTGTAATACTTTGTTATATGTGATGAACAATATGGTCGTGCTTGATAGTAAACAACAGTTTGCTTTATTGTATAAAGAAATATGCGCTGATTACTATTTTGCCAACCAGATCGGAATTATTCTAAAAAAAGGATCATAATTGAAATGAAATCCATTAATACTGATGCATGATTAGTTAATTTTATGTTGTCCTTCAGTGGGCTTAGCCCACTTTTAATTGGGCCAAAAGTCAATTTTTTTCAAATTAACGTGACACAGAAGGCCGCAACAATGTGCGCACCTGTTGGACTCTACCCAACCAAAACGGGCCCACCCTAATCAAATTTCATCTAAAAAAGCTATAATTGGGCCCAACAAAATCTTTTTTGGGCTATATGAACAACGCCAGCCTACAGGAACTGTTTTGGGCTCAACCTAGATACAAACGGGCCAAATTCGTTTTATGACGCATAGGATTTGTCACAATTGGCATGCCATATCGGATGCCACATCAGATTCTGTCCAGCGTGGCAAAGCAGCAGGAACGAAATTATGACACTTTGTATTGACGATTTTCCACGCGTCATTAAACTCATGATGTCGCGAAATAAGGTCTCGTCATTAATCGCGGTTTGTGATACTCGATTAATGACAGAGCATTTTCGTAACAACCGGCGTCTTTAATCGCGGTTTATGACGAGAAACAGCCTTTTTTTGCATCACTAGTCGGCATTTTTCTTGTAGTGTATCTTCTTCTTGATGAGCTTTACCAAAGGTATGTTGCTAGACTCGGCTTGACCATTGGCTTGAGCATAATACGGAGATGAATTGAGCAATTTAATACCAGAAGAATTGACAAACTCACGCATCTCTTTAGATATGAATGAAGTTCCTTGATCCGTAGTCAAATTTGTGGAATGCCAAATCTATGTATAATGTGTCCAGTAATAAACTCAATCACCTCTCTATGTGTCATATTCTTCAAAGGAATAGCTTCAGTCCACTTGGTGAAGTAATCGGTATCCACAATCACAAAAAAGTGCCCCTTCGACGAAGGAAGGTGAATCTTACCAAATAAATCCAATCCCCATCCTCTAAAAGGCCAAGGCTTGATAATCGGATGCATCAACGCAGTAGGCACCAACTGAACATCTCCATGCTTTTGACACTCCTCACAACCTTTGTAGTACCGAAAACAATCAGCTATAATGGTAGGCCAGTAAAAGCAAGCTTGCCTAGTGAGCCACTTCATCTTGGGAGCCGATTGATGAGTACCACAAATACCTTCATGAACCTCTGCCATAGCCAACCTAGCTTGATCCGGACCCAAGCATTTAAAAAGCAAATCTTCTGCGGTCCGACGATATAATTCACCATCATCAAGAACAAACTTAAGAGCCCAATGTCGAACTTTTCTATCAACTGAACTGCTAGGATTCTGTAAATAATTAACCAGAGGATTTCTCCAATCCTCCACTCAATTTTGTCTTCAAAAAACGAAGAGGAGTTTTGACCAGGGGACCAGTCAGACCGGTTGGGGACAACAGTCAGACCGGTGTCACCAGTTAGACCGGTCGGCTGTGTCGGGCTGACCGGTGCCTCCAGAGTGAACACTCGGCTGTAAGCAATGGTTTGTGTTCTTGAAATTTTTTTTTCGAACATTATAACCAGATGCTTGCTGAGACAGAGCATTAGCTCTAGGATTTTCCTCTCGTGGTACATGATAAATAACAAATTCATCCATACAAGATATGATGTCTAAACATTTATCAAGATAAACATTTAAAAAGCCATTTAGACATTGACATACCTTGGAGACTTGCTACACCACTAATAAAGAATCTCCATATGCTTCCACATGTTTTACTCCCATGTCATGCAAAATTTCCAATCCAAATAAAAGACCCTCATATTCGGTTTGGTTGTTAGTACATTTGTGATCCAATCGGTTAAGAGCTTCAAAAACAGCCCCATTTGGCGAAATAATGATAACTCTAACACCACAACCATCTTTGCAAACCGATCAATCAAAATGCAATTTCCATGAAGTAAAAGTAACATAACTGACATTTAAATCAAGTTGCTTATGTACTCTATGTCCAACGATAAAGTTGGCAACAATTTGACCTTTCATTGAATTTAATGGCTCACAATGTAAATCATACTCAACTAAAGCATAAGCCCATTTGCCGACTCTACCACTTAAAATTGGTTTATGCAACACGTATTTAATTATGTCGGTTTGACATGCTACTATACAAGAACTTGGTAATAAATAATGCCTCAACTTGGTACAAGTATGATATAGTGATAAACACAACTTTTCAATAAAAGTGTACCTTATTTTGGCGTCCAATAGTCTTCTACTCTCATATGCAATAATATACTCCTTGCCCTCGGTCTCTTGAGTTAAAACACCTCCAATGACATCCTTCTCAGCCGCTACATACAACTTGAAAGGAATACCACTCTTGGGTGCTTGAAGAACGGGTGGCGAAGTCAAATATCTCTTAATCTCATCAAATTCCTCTTGTTGCTTTGCCCCCCAAGTGAAGTCAATATCATTTTTCAACCGAAGTAAAGGAGTAAAAGCATTCACCTTCCCAGACAAGTTACAAATGAACCTCCTCAAATAATTTACCTTGCCCAAGAACTTTTGCAAATTCTTTTTTACAAGTAGGCGCTTTCCCATTCCGAATTACCTCAACCTTTTTAGGATCTATCTCTATGCCTCTCTCATGTACAATAAAACCTAAAAACTTCCCAGCCGATACACCAAAAGCACATTTGAGTGGGTTCATCTTTATTTTGTACCGATGCATTTTTCAAATGTAAGTCTTAAATCAGCTAAGTTCTCTCCAGCCGATTTGACAACAATATCATCGATATAAACCTCTACTATGATGCCAAGCAAATCATGAAAGGTTAAATTCATAGCCCTTTGATAAGTAGCACCCGCATTTTTTAATCCAAAGGTTATAACAACCCACTCAAACAAGCCAACAAAACCCGGACAAATGAAAGCCATTTTGGATATATCCTCTTCGGCCATAAAGATTTGATTGTAACCAGAGTTACCATCAAGAAAACTAAGAATTCTATGTTCGGATGCAGCATTAACAAGAAAATCGGCTATAGGCATAGGATATTCATCTTTAGGAGTAGCTCTATTAAGATCTCTAAAATCAATGCAAACACAAAGCTTTTTTGTTGCTTTTTCTCGACAAGCACAATATTAGAGATCCAATCAGCATAACGATAAGGCCTAATAAACTTTGCATCAAGTAACCGATTGACTTCCTCTTTCACTCAGTCATAAATATCAGGATTAAAATTTCTACGAGGTTGTTTATAAGGCCTAAAACCAGGTTTAATAGGTAAACGATGTTCAACTAAATCACGACTTAAACCAGGCATTTCATTGTAATCCCATGCAAAGCAATCAACATACTCCTTTAACAATTTTATTAACTCAGATTTAAACAAAGGATCAAGATTCTTGTTTACAAATGTCGGCCTAGGTATAGTGCCATCACCAATATCTACCTCCTCTAAAGGATCAGCCGACGTAAACCCTTGTTCGAACTTGCTCAAATCATCAAAGTCTTCGATGGCCTCACACATATCATTCTTATGCGCCCGATAGTGCTCTTGCCTTTGCTGCAACCACTCTAGATTTGCATCCATCAAATCAAAAGAGATGTTGTAGCCTGATCAACGATCGGCTTCATAACAGTGGTAGCAAAGACATCTTTGGTAGAATCAATAAGCTTTAAATCAGATAAATCTAATCCAGTTAAGCATTTAAGATTCTCATGATTATCAATGGTAGAACTATCAGCCACTACAACAAAAGCCGATGTATCACCATAAACAATTTCTACCTCGTCGCCTACCCATTGAATTAAAAATTGATGCAAGGTAGACGGCACACACTGATTTGCATGAATCCAATCATGGCCAATGATTAAGCTAAAGTTACCTTGTGTCTCAGCGACGAAGGCTGTCGTAGCCAACGTCTTACTCCCAATGGTGAGCTCCATAGAGACGACGCCTTTAGCTCCCATTGGCTCGCCTCCTCCCACACTACTGACAGTCATGTTGGTCTTGATCAGCTCATCATCCGAACCCCCTAGCTTCTTGAACAAAGAATACGGCATCAAGTTGACGATCGCTCCTCCGTCCACTAGCATGCGAGAGATAGGCTTCCCATTGATGTGACCCTTCATGTACAAAGCCTTCAGATGATTTTAAGTAGCTTTAGGCTTCTGGAAAATAGCTTCCTTTGGCCCAAAGTCGAGATGCGCAGCGTCTTCTTCCAAGAGCAAATAACCATCCATAGACATGTGAACCACATTAATATCCAAATTCATGCGCTTAGGTGAAGAACTGTAATCCACAAGCTCATCATCGTCTTCTGGTGCAGGTTCCGATGCGGACTTGTCATCACAAACCATAAGAGTCGAGGAAGAGAAACCGAGCGGCATCTCTGGGTCATTGGTCTGACCGACGCCAGCCACCGGTCTAACCGGTGTGACCGATCTGACCGACTCCTCCACCGGCCTGACCGGTTCTGGCTGGGAGCTGGTCTTGACTCTCCACTCTTTTCCTTGAGGTACCATGAGGCAGTACTGATTGAAAGCTTCATCCCTCTGCTTCTCTAGCTCCTTCTCCTTCTTCTCTTGAAATCTCAGGCGTTGAAGCTTCCTTCTTTGTGTGTGAGTCAAACCGGGAGGACACTACCTTGGCAATAAATATTTGGAGTTGGAACCACTCCCACTGGCCTCATCGTCATTAGCAGCAGCGAATACCCCTGGAGTTTGTGTCACAACCTTATTGTTTGGAACAATTGGTCTTTTGCCACTTTCTCCAATGGGAACATCCATTGACCCAATCTGAATAATGTCTTGATTTGTAGTCCTCTCTGGATCAATATCCATCTTCTGCACCTCCTCCTTCTGTTTTGGCCTGTAGACTTTGTTCACAGGAGGTGGCCCAGCATGCCTGGCTGCACCGGTCTGACCGGTGCTAGCGACAAGTCTAACCGATCGGGCCTGATGACCCTAACTAGAACGGCGAGGAGCCAATCGGTCTTGGATAGACTTGGAGATTCTATCTATAGCTAATATTGGTCCTCCCAATCCAGGATGAAAAGCTTATTGATGTGGCACCCACATCACTCCATTGTCATCATAAATCAGGCGTGGTGCACTTGAACTTGACGACACCGAAGGTGGAGTAAAGCGTTGCCCTTGCTGCGATGATTCACCCTTAAGTCTTGTAGCGGCCCTTGGAGGTGAAGACGACCCTCCTTGGTGTGTAGGTGACCTCATCCTTTTTTTAATGGCCGATCACTTGTAACGGCCTTTTGCTTGGAATACTTGTCAAATAGCATGTCGAAAGTGACCTTTGGCTTAGGACCACTCCCCTGATTTTTTGCTACACTAAGTTTCCAATTTCCAATCTCCGGACGCCTTGGCTTGATCGTCCTCGGACGACCCTGGGGCGCACCAGTTTGACCGGTCTAGCCAGAGACGGCTCAGATGGTCTTTGATCAACGGGTGTTGACGACCCTTACCCCCCATGTCCAGAGGCTCTCACAGTAACCTTGAAGGTCCCTTTACCATCAAGAGTCTTCTCATACTCAATTTTACGAACAAGCTCCTTTCCTCTCAAGTCAGGTTTAGCTTCCCTGACCACCATGTTCTTGCCTTTAGTTGCTTCAACTTGATACGGCTGAACCAATACCTTAGGCTACTGTAAATCCATGGTGTTGATGGGAAAAGGAGTTTTATCCACTTGCATCTCATGAAAAGTCAAACGACCTTCGTTTATGGATGATTGAACCTGTCGACAAAACACATTGCAATCATTAGTGGCATGAGAAAAAGAATTATGGAACTTGCAATATGCACGCCTTTTCAACTCATCAAGTGGAGGAATAGTATGAGTTAATTTAATATTTCCAGATTTATGCAATTCATCAAATATATGATCACATTTGGAATCAAAAGTAAATTTAATTTCTTCTTGCCGACGTTTACTAGCCGGCTTAAGAGATGAACAAGAATAAGCTTTTTCTTTAGATGGCCAAATAAATTCAGTGACATAAACTTCTTTATCACTATCGTTCGAAATATCTGAATTGTAATCAATAAGATGCACATCAGAATGACGTGACTTAAAGCTATCCTTTTCCTTATTCAATCGGTTTTCAACAACTAGAGCTCTTACTTGAACTTGTGCAATCGAAGAAAATGAGAACCCTCTATTTTATCTCTAATAGATGACCTTAAACCCTTTAAAGCAACGGTTTTTAGTTTCTTTAAACCTTTTAATGTAAGCAGAGACAGTCTCATCTCTCCCTTGTCTAACTGATGTTAAATCTGTCAATTTTAATTGCATGCTGCCACTATAAAAGTGATCATAAAATTTATGTTCTAACATATCCCAAGATATAATAGAACCAGGAGCAAGTGAAGAAAACCAAGCAAAAGTGGTGCCAGTTAAAGATAAAGAAAACAAGCATACTTTTAAAGCATTATAAGCACCAACTTCACCTAGTTCAGCAGTGTTTTGACTAATATGCTCCCATGTGGTTCGGTCATCATCACCACTAAATTTAATTAAATCAGGCATACACCAACCACGTGGGAGAGGAAATCTATCAAACTCAGGATCATATGGTTTTTGATATAAATTAGTATTAGCAATATCAACACCATGTTTGGTTTTTACGATATTAGCCAAGTCTTCCTTAAATCTATCAAATTGTGCCCAAATAGGATTATTTGGCTGTAGTGGCTCTGGATCCTCCAAATTCATCTTATTTAAATAGGGAGCTATCTTAGCTTGATCTAGCCTATAACTTTCAAACACATCGTCCGGTATAATGGTTTTTGGGGCCGATGTATTCATTGTCATACTATAATGAGGTCCAGTGTTACTAATTGTATTAGGAAAAGTAGGAACCACTGAACTTCGCATGATAGAAAGTGGCATAGGCTGATCAGGCACCATCTCTAGCACATTGGTCTGACCGGTCAGACTGGTACCCTGCAACGGTTCGACCGGTGCGGCCATATTTGGCCTGTGCGGTTGGAACTACGGGTATTGACCAATGCAAGGATTTGGTGGCATTCCATATGTATAATTTGCATTATTAATAACAAGAAAAGGTGCTAAGCTGGGACACACCCCATGAGGATGAGCTTTAGGAGCACTACTATTAGTTTCATTATTATTGTAACTTAAGCTCCTATCTTTTTCAAGATCCTCTAAACGTTCTAAATGAGCAATATAAGAAGCAAGTAATCCATTACTTTCCACTTTAGATTTCATAGGAGAAGATTCTTGACGCCAGCTAGGAATTGCACTTGCATGTACTCTTGTAGCGCCTTGAACTTCTGCTGCTCCTCTGGAGGGAGATCTTCTAGCGACGCATTGACAATGTTGTTCATGTCGAGTTCGCACCGAGCTCCCATCTAACTGAGGTTAGATTGAACGGTCTTAGAAACCTGATCTTTCTTCCCAGCGGAGTCGCCAAAATATGTTGACACTTTTACTGGTCAACACACATGAACGCTAGATCGCGTAGCAGTCAGAAACTTGAACTCGTCGACCCTCTGTCCTGACCGGTCTGACCGATGTATGCAGGGACGTGATGAAAACCTACGAGCGCCGCCTTAGGAGGGACCCCGTCGGAGATGGCGCGCCTAGGGTTGCTCTAAGGTCGGCAAGGCCACTCAAAACGTCCTTGATCGCCATTGAGACAAGCAAGGAAAGCCCAAGGGTTGGAAAAGCTAGGGTTTGGAGAAAGAAGTTGAAGAAAGTATATGATCGATTGGGTCATAGCCTCAACCGGCTGTGGCCCTTTATATTTATAGGGTTGGGAGGTCTTGCCCTGCAAGGAAACCCTTTACAAGTCGAAATTCGCTAGGATTCTTCAGTTCTACTTAGACTCGGGGTCCACCAGTCAGACCGGTCAAGCCCACCGGTAAGACCAGTGTGGCCGTCACCGGATCGGCTACAGGACCCTACTGGTTGTTGACAGCTGTTAAGTGCTTAATTTAGCCATCAATTTACTCATGAATAAAGGAGCAAGAGGCATTTCTTACACACATTTTAGTTAAAGAATAATGTAGTTCCACTTGTCCTTGGAGATTTTGTGATTGCAGGAAAATAAGCATAAAGAAGTGGCAAACTCACCTTCTATGATTCATGCCACATCACCTCGAGGAGTGGCTGCCACCTCAGGTGCCATGCATGCAAGCTAAGCCACCTCAGGTGCCATGCATGCACGCCATGTCACCAATCCAAGGGAGGCAAGCCCCGATGAATCAGAGCCTGACACGTGGACTTCACAAGGATCCATGGGCCCACCAAAGTGCCTAAACCGCCTCAAGAGCACATGTACACCGGGGACCGACCTAACGACCCACAGGACAGCCACCCCAAGGAAGCACACCCCGAGGGGGGCCCACCTGGGGTCAGTCGACCCTAGGATCAGCCGAACCGACCTTGGGCCGGCTGATCCTGGGCTTCCACGTGGCGCTTGTCCATTGGTCCTAGAGGTCGTTCCCGGGGAGTTTCACTCCTTCTTGCGTAGGTGCTCAGGCCTATAAATAGAAGGGGAGGGGGTTCATTTCTGACCAACACACCTTACTCCTCCTCTCTCACTTTTGGTTTCTAAGGCTAGGTGGTAGGCTAGAGTAGTTCTACTTCAGGTTCCAAGTCTACTTTGGGATCTAGGTATGAGTTCTCTTGTATCTTTATTTTATTGTATGACTTTGATCTACTGTAGTTATTCAGCTATTTCATATAAAGTTGTGCTTGTATACATGGGTGATTTGTTCATGTGTTTGTTGCTCGTTCATCATTTAGAGGCTCCTGTTCTTGATGAACAAGGCCTTTCGATCCAGTTGATGAGTGACTTATACATGTTTTCGGTGTTTGTTCATAACTTAGAGGCTCGTGTTCTTCACGAACACGACCCTTTGATCTTGTTGAATAGACATAGGAAAGCACAAATCCGTTTGTGTACATAGCCTAGTTTGATCTAGTTAGATCCCATGTTTGTGTTGCATGAAGTTCGTGCTCAAGCTACATTGCGTGGTGCTCAAGCCCATGTAATTGGCCGGTTTATCTGGCGGCTCTTACCTGGGTGACAATAGCCCGGGCCAGTCAGGGTCCTGCTAACAACGTAAGCATGGTGCTTGGGTTGCGTAGCTACGTTACTTATGAGAGTATCCCACGGTTTGTCTTGGGGTAGGCCGCGGTGGTGACAGCCGTTGTTCCCTTCTGGAATCCCCCACGTTCGGATACGCTGTAGGAGTCTAAAGTCTAACAACCGGAGTCGTGCGTAAGCGATGCGGGAGGTTAGCTCCCCGTTTGTACCTGGGTGCTTGAGTCAGCAGTCATGCAATGCTAGTGTGTATCTAACTCGTCTGACTAACTTTGTGTGTTTAGTACCTTAGAACCTAGAACTAACTCGTATGTTGTCCCCTAAGCCTAGGTCCTTTAGAGAGGGTGTGTTTGTGTGTTCGCACTACCCTCTTATCTATCATATCTTACCCCTGTGTTCGAGTGTCTGGTTTGTTCCCGTCTATGATTTATACTCCTTGCAATATTGTTGAACTTATTAATCCGCCCAGCCTTCCTTGGATTCGATACCCTTTGGAATACTCCTTTGGGGAAATGCTATAATGGTACTTCCGTGCTCTTGCGGACTCTTGTAATCGTTAGGATTACCATTTGATTATTTCTGGCATCGTTGCTAGGAACTCATAACCTAGTGACGACGTTAAGAAATGCAATGTTTATAATCATGACAGGAATAAAATAGTACTCAATGCAGGCTAACTTTGAATGTCTTCTTTGTCTATTGATGATGAAGACAGGTAGTGTATGACTGGTTTCGACTTACCGCCGAATTTCACTGAAGATCTTGAGTCACTCGTGAGGAGAGCTAGAACTCATTTTGGTTCTCCCCAGCGTGTACGTACGGAAGTCGACCTAGCTTCCTTTGTGCCATCTACATCAACTCCTATGGCCAATCAAGAGAACACTCTTCGCGAGTACTCTGCTCCCTCTGCTGATCAGGTGCCCACCGGCCCCGAGATCAACCCCGGGAACAGAAACTTCGAGATCAAGACTGGCCTCATTACGATGGTACAGGCTAGCCCATTCTGTGGCAAGCCTAATGAAGATGCGAGCGCCCACTTGCAACAGTTCCTGGAGCTATGCAGTACCTTCACTATACGAGGAGTGGAGGAAGATGCCATTCGTCTGCAACTGTTTCCATTCTCACTTCTGGGAAAGGCGAAGTAGTGGTTCTATGTGAACCGTGCAGATATTGACACTTGGGCAAAGTGCTCAGCAGCGTTCCTCGTGAAGTTCTTTCCGTTGGGCAAGACCAATGCTCTCCGGGGGAGAATTTCAAGCTTTCAGCAAGCAGCAAATGAAACCATTCCAGAAGCTTGGGAGAGGCTTCAGGAGTACATCCTGGCTTGTCCCCATCATGGGATGGACAACTGGCTTATTCTTCAGAGTTTCTATAATGGGCTGACTCCGACAGCCTGAGGCCATATTGATACTGCTGCTGGAGGGGCTTTCTTCTCTCTCACTATTGCTGAAGCTACTAACTTATTGAGAAGATGGTCTCCAACCAAGGGTGGAGTGATGATCAACTCCAGCCACATCAGAGGGGTACACATATCGTCAAGGAAGCGGATATGCTGCATGCCAAGATGGACCTACTCATGAAGAGAATGGATGCTCTGACCAGCGAGAAGGCTGCCATGGTCATGACTACTCAAGCTATGGATGCTCGCAAGACCTGCGAAGTCTGTGGTGACACTGGGCATTCAGGGAATTACTACCCTACTACCCAGGAGGACGTGATGTACATGAACGGCAACAACAATGGTTATCGTCCACAAGGAGGTCAAACGTGGAATCAGTCACGCCCTTACTATCAGGGAGGTAATCGAGGTAATTCTTTCAATCCAAACCAACCTTCCCTGAGAGATCTGGTTTTCGGGCGAGCTAAGATTAATGATGGTTTTAATAAGAAAACAGCTGCCTATGATAAGGCTTTAGAAAGCCTTAACGTTAAAATTGATAGCCTTTCTTCTGCTCTTAAGAACCAGCTGAGCTTTAATAAGATGATAGAAACCCAGTTGGCTCAGTTAGCTGCTTTGGTCCCCTCTGCTGAAGATGGGAAGATTCCGGGGCAACCCGTGTCTTCTTGTGAGAATGTTTGTGTAGTGTCCACCTGATGGGGTAAGCCATCTGGGTGGGCACGAGCTACTAACTATGCAGGGAGACCCATACAGAAGGTTCTTGATCCATGGGAATCTTCAGCAATTATGCACAGGAGAGACCCTGGTTATCCGGCTATCACTTGCACAATATACTACAAGAGAATTAAGAATGCTCTCTGTGATCTTGGCGCGAGTGTCAACCTCATGTCCAAGGCTATGTTCGAAAAATTGGGATATCCTGCTCTTACTCCAACCTTGAGGACAGTTCAACTTGCTGATGCATCGATCCGGTATCCGGAGAGAATTGTGGATAGTCTACTGGTATTTGTCTAGGGTTCTTGCATCTTCGCGGATTTCGTGGTCCTTGATATGTAGGGTGATGCGGAAATGCCACTCATTCTTGGGAGGCCGTTCCTAAGTGACACAACGGCGAGGATCAATGTGGAAAATCGGACCATCCATTTCCGCATTGGAAAGAAGAACTTGATGTTCTGATTTTGACCAACAGAAGAGCAATGTTATTCCGTGCAAGGAAATGATGAGCAAACTGGGGAATGGGTGAAGCCACAACCCCAGCTCACGCAACCTCTGACCGCACCAAGAAAATCAAGGAAAACACGAAAGGTGTGGCGGGAGGTACGGAGATCACACCCCTCTACTTCTCGAGAGTGGGGTGATGAGTGGAACTAATCACCGAGAAAAAGTCTTGCTCTCAGACGTAAAATGATTAGTCCTTTCGCCAAAAGGTAAAACTGGTGAGTTATCTTATATTTCCCTTTTCAAAATTTATTTGATTTTTTCCCAATGCATATTTGAATTTCCCATTCTTGCATCTGCATGCTAGAATTTTTCTAGCCAATTTCCCTTTTCAATAAAAATTTTTTGAAAATAAAATTTTGAGTTGGAAAATCCCTAAAAATTCATTTGAGCAAGTTTTCAGGCAAGTTTGGACAGGGACACCCAGGCAGGCCCCCATATGACTGTTAGAGAGCCGTTGCAAAAGGCTGGAGGCGGGCGGACCCGAGGTGGGTTCGGCCGACCCCACAGGTCGGCCGACCCAGCCTAACGGCTACCTCGGCCCCCCTTCCTCCAACGGCTCCTAGCCGTTGCACACGACCCATGTCTCGGTGCCTGGCTCCATTGTCTATAAGTACCAGGGGGTTTGAGGGGTGTCTTCACCCATTGCACCACTCTCTCCCTCTCTTGTTCTTGCTCTCTGGTTTTCTTGGATTTCTTGCTCGAGATTGAGGTGCTAAGTATTCTCTCCAAGTGCTGCTGAAATATTAATCATTGGTGGAGCAATCTCGGTAAGGAATTCGTTCGGTTTCACTAACCCATCACCGAGTTGCTCGTGTTGTCCGATCGTTGTGCAAGATGAGTTGGGCATCTGGCACATTCCGGAAGTTGACTCGCTCATGCCGTTCACGTGACGGCGGGAGTTCGTCTCGTCATTCTGAAGCTACACCAAGCCCAATGACAACTGACTGTGAAGAAGAGGGAGAGGAAGAGCTACCCATGCCACAAGCCGAAGAAGTGTACGCCGTGGACACCGCCTTCATCGACTTGAGGAGTGATCGCGAGAGACAAGCCTACGCTCTCATCAAGGACCGAGTCTTCGCCGACACCAAGGAGTTCGACCCAGACCTTCTCGAGAAAACAGGTATGGACTCTGAGTTCAATTCCATTTGGCAAGCTCTAGGATGGGAGGACTTTGTCCCAGTTCAGGAGGTTGGTTCTAAACCTACCACCATCCAGTTACTCTGCACTCTTCAAGAGGATGTGTCCGGTATTTCATTTCGATTTCATGGAGTTCCGTATCAAGTTTCGTGGAAAGATCTTAGTTGCACCATCAGTTTTCATCGCCGCTGCGCTATTTCTCTTGAGCAAGCTTGCGCTGGTTTTAATCGTGACAGTTTTTGGGAGGAGATCTCTGGTCGGCCTATTCGCGGCAAGTTGATACCTAGGTGCAACGATATCTTGCATCCCACTCTCCGACTGTGGCACAAGTGGCTCGCCGTCACTCTCTTTCCAAGGGATGACGTACGACCCGTGCACACTGACGAGATGATGATCTTATATGCCGCAGTTAGACAGATCAAGATCTCCCCTGTGCAAGCTATGATTCGGCAGTGGTTGACAAATTTTAAGATGACGGGTTCTATTGAGTGTACGTCTTTGATTTCTCGCATCGTCACGAATCTTGGGATTACGCAAGGGCCCAACGTGCCCTCCATTTCTAATCCTCGGACTCAGATTGACGAGGCTTATTTGACTCAGGGGCATATTCTTAAGAAGGGTCCGGATGATTCTTTGATTTTCTTTTACCCGGGCCATACAAACCAGATTCGGTTACCTAAACCGGATTTCAGGTTGTACGGCCAGGGGCCACTTACCGTTCCTCTCGAGGAACCTCGTCTTTCTAGTGTCTCTGGTGACAGGGTAAATAGGAGTGCGTCGAGGAGAGCAGCCAGAGCACAACAGCCACCACCACAGCCGTCTCCGCAGTTGTCGCCTCAGCCACAGCCTCAGCCTACTACACCTCCATACGGTACATGGACCTCTACCGAGTACATGCCTGGGGTTACTCCCGGATATGCTCCCAGTTGGGATCAGCCCATGTACCAGCAGGATGCGAGTAGCTCGGCTTGGGCTAGTGCGGGCAGTGGCGAGTGGGCCGTCCCTATCGGTACTACTTACGGAGATGCGACATCTTCGTCGTCTGGGTTGCGCTCGTCATCTCGTGGGGCCACCCTCACTCAGCAGATGAGCGAGCTCAACATCCGAGTCGGTGACATGGAGGAGACCGTGCACCAACACGTCGAGTCCACCCGGGACTGGCAGCGGATGTCTAGCGAGCGACTTCACGCCATCGAGCTGGCATAGCAGCAGCAGCTGGAGGAGTAGAGGGCCTACTACCGGTGGATGGGATTTCCCCCTCCACAGTAGTGAGCTTGAAGCTAGCTTGGGGGAGGACCCCCACTCTGAGGTAACTTGTATCTTTATTTTCAGAAACTTATATGCTAAAAACACATAAAAGTCGGCAAAATTAAAAAGACCAAAAATATTTATTTGCTTTCTTAAATTAGTTTGCTTTCAGATGCGTGGTAAGAATGCTTTTGTTCTTTATGGTTGAAATGATGAATAGTTGCTCTATTTATTCCTTTTGTATGCCTTGCTACAGCTTCGTACCCTATCTTAGTTTTGAGTTTGTTGGCTAGTATGATCAAACCTTAGCTTGAAACTTGTGGGTAGCAAAAAGCATGACCTTTGCCTAGGTTGTTGTGAGGTATGATATGGTATAATAGGGTTGCTATGAGCTTGTGCTAAGTGATGTTTGATATCTGGAGTTTTCTTTTGAAAAATGATAAAATGATATGTTCCTCAATGATGAGAAATTCCTATCCAAAGCCATATGTAGATCCTAGCTTTTGTTAGCCTCCACATATGCTACTTGTTTTTATCATTGAGTCTTGTCGAATTGTTGTGACCCTCGGCGAGAAACTTGTCATGCTCCCATGATCAAGATCACGTACACAGCCACTATATGCTAAACTTCTACACCGGAAGTTAGCACCCATCATTTCATCCATCCCCCATCCATTCCACAAATAAAGCTCCGCGCAGTGTTCTATGATTACCCCCTCTCCAAAAATATTCAGCAAGGACTATGGGCTATGAAAAAAAAGAAAAAAAACACATGCTCAAGAGCATGAAAGAAAAAGAAGAAAAAGAAAGAGAAAGAATAAAGAAACATATCCCAAGTCTCAAAAATCTCAAAAGGAGAAGAGAGAATCATATACAAAAAGGAGTTCTCCATCCATCCACCATATACACACACATGCACGTCTCGATAATATATGAGAAATAGGTATGCCACATGTTTTCCCTACCTACAGCTCCACATATCAGCGTATTAGGAGTAGGTGGAGAAAGAAGGCAAATCAATGCCTTAGTGAGGAATCATACAACAATGAGCGATCCGAGAGTATCATTCGAGGAACTTTTGATCTCTTTGTGAAAATTTGCTAAACCTCCAGATTGACGACTGATCAAGGTACTTGTAATTAGTAATTTCTATACAACCGTTCTATCTTTCAACCGCCCAAGGCAGGTGAAGCTACAAGCCCCATATCAATCAAGCATGAGGTAAGATCAATGCCAACTTATTCAATCCTTGATAGAGTACCTAGTCGTATGTTTGTCATAAACTAGGAATACAACATCGTAGCAACTTCTGATCAACCAACCAAAGTCCTAAGTGTCTTGCTCGGGACGAGCAAGAGGCTAGCTTGGGGGAGTTGTTGACGGCTGTTAAGTGCTTACTTTAGCCGTCAATTTACTCATGAATAAAGGAGCAAGAGGCATTTCTTACACGCATTTTAGTTAAAGAATAATGTAGTTCCACTTGTCCTTAGAGATTATGTGATTGCAGGAAAATAAGCATAAAGAAGTGGCAAACTCACCTTCTATGATTCATGCCACGTCACCTCGAGGAGTGGCTGCCACCTCAGGTGCCATGCATGCAAGCTAAGCCACCTCAGGTGCCATGCATGCACGCCATGTCACCAATCCAAGGGAGGCAAGCCCCGATGAATCAAAGCGTGACACGTAGACTTCACATGGAACCATGGGCCCACCAAAGTGCCTAAACCACCTCAAGAGCACGTGTACACCGGGGACCGACCTTAGGGCCCACAGGACAGCCACCCTGAGGAAGCACACCCCGAGGGGGCCCACCTGGGGTCGGCCGACCCTAGGATCGGCCGAACCGACCTTGGGTCGGCTGATCTTGGGCTTCCACGTGGCGCTTGTCCATTGGTCCTAGAGGCCGTCCCTGGGGTGTTTCACTCCTTCTTGCGCCGGTGCTCAGGCCTATAAATATAAGGGGAGGAGGTTCATTTCTTACCAACACACCTTACTCCTCCTCTCTCACTTTTGGTTTCTAAGGCTAGGAGGTAGGCTAGAGTAGTTCTACTTCAGGTTCCAAGTCTACTTTGGGATCTCGGTATGAGTTTTCTTGTATCTTTATTTTATTGTATGACTTTGATCTACTTCAGTTATTCAGCTATTTCATATAAAGTTGTGCTTGTATACATGGGTGATTTGTTCATGTGTTCTTCGCTCGTTCATCATTTAGAGGCTCCTGTTCTTGATGAACAAGGCCTTTCGATCCAGTTGATGAGTGACTTATACATGTTTTCGGTGTTTGTTCATAAGTTAGAGGCTCGTGTTCTTCACGAACACGACCCTTTGATCTTGTTGAATAGACATAGGAAAGCACAAATCCGTTTGTGTACATAGCCTAGTTTGATCTAGTTAGATCCCATGTTTGTGTTGCATGAAGTTCGTGCTCAAGCTACGGTACTCGGTGTAATTGGCCGGTTTATCTGGCGGCTCTGACCTGGGTTATAATAGCCCGGGCCGGTCAGGGTCCTGCTAACAATGTAAGCGTGGTGCTTGGGTTGCGTAGCTACGTTGCTTATCAGTGTATCCCACGGTTTGTCTTGGGGTAGGCCGCGGTGGTGACAGCCGTTGGACCCTTCTGGAATCCCCCATGTTCGGATACGATATAGGAGTCTAAAGTCTAACAACCGGAGTCATGCGTAAGCGACGCGGGAGGTTAGCTCCCCGTATGTACCTGGGTGCTTGAGTCAGCAGTCATGCAATGCTAGTGTGTATCTGACTCGTCTGACTAACTTTGTGTGTTTAGTACCTTAGAACCTAGAACTAACTCGTATGTTGCCCCCTAAGCCTAGGACCTTTAGAGAGGGTGTGTTTGTGTGTTCGCACTACCCTCTTATCTATCATATCTTACCCCTGTGTTCGAGTGTCTGGTTTGTTCCCGTCTATGATTTATACTCCTTGCAATAGTGTTGAACTTGTTAATCCACCCAGCCTTCCTTGGATTCGATACCCTTTGGAATACTCCTTTGGGGAAATGCTACAATGGTACTTCCGTGCGCTTGCGGACTCTTGTAATCGTTAGGATTACCATTTGGTTATTTCTGGCATTGTTGCTAGGAACTCATGACCTAGTGATGACGTTAAGAAATGCCAACACCGGTCAGACCGCCTAGGGACACCGATCTGACCGGTGGCGTCAGCCTGATCGGCTTTGTGCCAATTTTGGGTGCGAACACCAGTAGTATCGCAGTGGAGTGTTTCCTTGGGTCACTGCTCGCGGCCATGTTGCCAGCGGCGAGAGCTCACAGTGAATTGCGCTCCTGCTCACCGCTCGTGCTCAATTAGCATAGCCCCGAGAGATAGTAGGCTCCAAGGTCTGGCTTTGTTCATTGGTTGGCAGAGAGGAGACTGGAAAGGGTGGTTAGATGGCGGGGTGGACTGCAACAATGGCGGGCGTGGGAATTTCAAGTCCCGGCGATTGGGGCCAGCAAGGCCGGGCTCTGCGCACGCCGCTGGAGGTCGGGAATGTCGTCACCACCGCAGCGCTGCCGAGGCCGAGGAAGTCCCCACGCAACCTCTAGTTGGGGAGGCCTGCTCCCGAGCGCTGCCTCCGGCCGGTGAGGCTAGGCTCTCAGCACGTTGCTAGAGCCCCAGGAGGCCGTCGCCTCCGGCTCCGCTGGTCGCTGGAGGCCACCCGCAGCGCTGCTGAGAGGCGCTTGGCAGTTGCCACTGGTAAGGAGTGGCGGGCACAGAGGAGGATGGTGGGTGGGATTTCAATGAAATCTGAGGACTCTTTTGCAAAATCGCCGCTACTCGCCCAATATGCACCGTCGACAGGGCTGATCTGACAGCTGTCGGCAGCCCGCGACGTGGCCGCGCTCCCTGGACCTCTTTTGGTTGCGCTTTCGTTATGGAGAGATTCTTGTATTATTTATAAATTATTCTAACCACTTTTATATATCCTTCCTCTTCTGTACATTTACATCAATAACACTTTCTTACTCTTTATTCTTTCTACGCTTTCACCTTGCATGAGGAGAAGATACGTGCGAATGCTAACTTTTCCCAAGTCCTCAAATAAATATTAGGGCAGTCCCAATGGTGCATTATGGTTTCTATCCCTATTAATTGATCTGCCACCTAAGCAAAAAATTAATGTGCCAACCTTATTAATGAAGAAAGAGAATAAAATTTGAAGAAACCATTTCCTCATAGAGAAACCACCTTCTCACTTGGACCAATGCACCAAGAAACTGCAAAATCACCATTGGGAGGAACTAGTAGTTTCTATATGCTCTGTGCTTTGTGCCGCACCAATGGAAGATTGAGATAGAAGGAGAGCGACTATGGCTGCTGGCTTCTTGATCTTGTACTCGGTTCTACTGGTTTTAAGTGCTCATGAAGTAGGCTTTCTCCGCAAGCGAAGCAATGAGCTCGGCCGTGTGATTACCTGGTGTAGCTCGCCCAATCCTATTGATGGACATGAGGCACTGATCAGGAGTGTCGTGGGGGTTGTGCAGCAACATCGTCGAGCGCAGCGGTGAGGTTGTGGATAGGTAGATCCGCGATGGCACGACGACATCGTTCTGCTCGCTTGGCGTTGCGAGTACATTGGGCGTTCTTGACTTTGGTGGTCTCGTCAGCAGGTGCGTCAGCTGAGAGCTCATTGATGAAGATGTCTTCTAGGTAGCATTCTTGGCGGTTGCGCGAGGTTTCTGTATCACCTTCCCCAGTAGCTACTTCTATGAAGACCTGGCGGTCGGGTGAGTAGCAGCATGAGCTGTACGTGGCCAACTCAGTGGGAGTGTGTTCTTCTGCGATTCGGGACAACGGGAACCCCTCTTGGAAATGGAGTGTCTCGAGGCAGGTGATGAAGTGAGAGGCGTCGTCTGAGGCCAGGTCTGCGGGATTCTGGCCGGGCCAGTAGACGAATCTACCGGTTGGAGTAGACTTGATGACCAAACCCAAAGTCAGGCCTGACAGCGACGTCTCATCAGATGAACCCGAGTTATAGTCGAGCTCGGGCTCGATCAGATCCAATCTAAAGTTGAACTAGTACGAGGAGTCCGAGTAATACTGGAGCAAGACATCGGGGTCCGAGGAGTACTCGGAGGCGATCTCCTTGTCGGGGCGTCGAGGTGTGAGCACTTCCACGTAGGCTGCACTGGCATTGCAGAGACCAAACGGAAATTGCTCATGGGGGAGGGTCGGGCCGCACCATGGCTGAAGAGCCAGCTCACGCGACTCGACCCAAGCTGGCGTCGAAGTCGAGTTGGAGGTAGATCCAAACTTGAAGTCGCGCCGTTGTTGGAGAGTGAAGTTTCATCGAATTTTTCAACAGGTTGGTCCATGGGGGCTTCTGGAAGCGTCACAAACCCAGCTCCGGGTCCAAGGCAATGGTGAGGTAGCACTGGAAAGATCCAGCACTGTCGGCGATGCAGACCCAAGAGCCGAAGAAGAAGGATTCACCACGCGAGAAGGCGACATTGAGCTTGATGATGATGGAAGCCGTCGAGTTTGTCATTGGATCTTCGACGAGATACCCTACTTAGCGCACCAGTTGTCGGTGTTTTAGAGCGGGAAACCCACCAAGGGGGTACCCGAGGTGGTTGAATGTGGCCTCACCAAAATCAGGAACTCGAAGGACAGACACGTGACACACAATTTAGACAGGTTCGGGCTGCAATTTGTGTGATACCCTACGTCCTGTATGTTGTGTAGATCTTCATTGATGGGGCGTTGTTTTGAGATACCTAGAGGGGGTCCCTACCTCACCTTATATATCACGGGAGGTAGGGTTACAAGTCGGTTTAGGTAGAGGAGTCCTAGCCGTACACGAGTAGGAGTAGCATCAGTTCGTAAATGATAAGCTTCCCAATCCAAGTACTAGTCCTCCATTGCTTTGTAGTCCATGTCATCTTGCACCATGGCCCACAAGTCGAGTAGTACCGGGGGCCCATGTAGTAGTCGGGCTAGACCCGCCTCCATGGTGGGCCCAGGGATGTCTGTACAACAGCAGCTCCTGTAAGCTTTTCATCTAGGCTCCCTGCAGATAGATAGAGAAGTTTTTCTGGAGGGTAGCCTAGAAGGCCATCGGGATCAAGGATATCGAAGATGTGGAAGTCTAGGTTCACCTTGACCTTTTCAAACCTGAGCGGCACAAGCACGTGCGACCCCCCCCCCACATTCTAGGATGTGTCCAAAAGGACAACTTTTGAGAAACTCCTCGGGTGGTGTTAGCGAAACATCACCCAAAAGGGTGTGCGCTAACTGCCACAACATCATGTTAACCTCCATATATGGGTTAAGATGGGATTATGTAAATTTCTCCTATAGAACAAGCTAGGATCGTAGAGGGTGAACTAATCCAAATTGCTACAGGAAAGTGCCTCTATTCTTCTAGCCATTCCTCCTTAGTGGTTTCCTCAAGAACTGATTCGTTTGGAGGATCAGGAGGAAGAAGGGGTTTCGTAGGCATGAGAGAAGGTTATGTCAAGAGATTTCTAGTTTGATTGGTGTGGACATAATATAGCTCTTCGCTTGGTTGGGCATCAAAGCAATTCGAGGTGTTTCTATAGTTTTCAAAAGGATCAACCTCGAATCGGGAAGGGAAATCCGAAGGTTGAATTTCTTCTTCCTTTGGTGTCCGTTGTTTGGGAGAGGACTCAACAGTTGAATCTTGGGATATGAAAGGGTAAGATTCGACCGGGCTCTCATACCTTGACTTCAAAGCCTCTTGGTGGGTCTTGTCACGGTCGGTGAGGAAGCAAAAGCGTCCCGAGATGTAATCTAGGAATTATTTTACTTCCGTTGGAGTTTGGGATGTGAACGAACCTCCAACGATGATGTCAACATTTAGGGCAGAGGTACTGTCACATCCCGCATAAAATATTTGCAAAGCAACATCTTCGGGTATGGACCAGTTTGGTATTGATGCTAAAAGATGTGAAAATCTTCCCCATGCTGCACTTATGGACTCCTTCTCAGATTGCTCGAATTCAAGAATGTCACTACGCAAAGAGGCTACGTGTGACAAAGTAACGAATGAGTGACAAAAGTCATTTCGAAGCTTTTCCCAATCACCGTTTACACTCCCCATGTTGTGGGTGTACCGTTGCTTTGGCTTCCCTACTAGAGAGAAATGGAAACAATTTCCACCTCAAGGTTTCTTGTGTCATGCGTGGGACTACCAAAGACGAACACAATTCCTCAAACAATTGCAAATCTTTGTGAGGATATTCATTTTCTAAACAAGAGAAGGATTCTTTCCGAACCCTAGCAATAATGCCAGGACAAAGATCATAGCCTAAGGCTGTAATTGGCCAAGAAGAGGTTGATGGCTCTGAGCACTCGTCCTCAGGGGTCTAAGGTTTTAGGTAAAAGAAATGATGGGTACAAAGGTTTTGCATGATATAAGGATAAAATAAAAGAAAGGATAAAATAAAGGATACACTGGTAGACTAGGTGCGTAGACAACTGTAGTAACTGTCCCCAGCAACGACACCAAAAATGCTTGTTGGTATTTCTTATGTCACAAATAAATCCGCAAGTGCACAGAAGATATAGTTGTAGCACTTCACCCAGTCAGTAGGGTATTGTTATTTATATGTTCTCAAAAGAATGGAGATGCAGCAGTCTACTAGCTAGTCTAGTCCCGAGAGAAGAAATAAGATGAAAGGTTGGCCTAGGTAGCGTGGAAATCTATGGGATAGGCACAGAGAAAGGGTACAATCCGGCTACTATCCAACTGCTTCGGGGATCGGTCTACCCCTGGTTTGTAGGAGCCTTTGGCTGTTAGCTCTATGCCGAACCCTCATGTTAGGGAATACAAAGGATCCACGGGGCTGTCACCACCTGTCCACCTACCCCTCAGACCGTGGAGAAAGGTAGCAAACAAAGGAGACCTCTAGCCTAAACACCCACTACGTGAAAATCTCAAATAAGTCACACAGCATTTGTAACGGGCCCTTAACACCCGTTACATGCACCCACATCTGTAACGGTTGTTGTTTGGTGCCCGTTACCCATAAACGTGGTAGGCCGACCCCGGGGTTTGCCTCCACTACGCCCGTTACCAATGTGGACTTCTGGTAACGAGCTTCTTAAACGCCCGTTACATGAATTCGTTGTAACGGATGTTAAAGCAAGTCCATTACAAAAGTTAAACCTATCAGTAACGGGCTCGTAAAATCTGTTACCGATCAATGCCCTATCGGTAACGGGCTCTTTAAGTCCGTTACTGATCACTGCCGTATTGGTAACCGGATTTAAAGTTCGTTACGGATAACTTTCGTATGGAGACGCATGTTTGTTAGGATGTGTCTCCTTTGATGGGGATCCAATTGGATACGCTCGTTTCTTAGGACTCGTCTACTTTGATTGCCACCCAGCGTCGCCTTTTTTCTTACATCAGAGACGCGCGTTGTTATTGCACGTCTCTGTCTTCTCCTTCCGACACCACTCACTCTGTCTCCTCAGAAGGCCACTCCCGTTCCGACAACAACACTCGCTCTCTCTCCTCAGATGGTCACTCGCTCTCTCTCCTCAGAAGTCCCCGCTGGCCTACCCTGTTTGTCGCCGCCAGCTGCGCACGCTCTGAGGATTGCGCTCTCTCTCCTCAGAAAGCCGGTGCTACAGCGAGCCGGCCGGCCGGCCGCGTGTGCGATGGCAGAAGGGGCCAACGGACGTTGACCGTGGCGTCATCCAAAGTAGACGCCTCCGTGTCCCCTCCCCCTCGGGCTCGGCGCCGTCCTCCGCGTTGTCGCCGCGGCCGCGACGCTGCCACCGATCCTCCTCCTCGGCCGCGCTTGCCTCGTAGAAAGTCCTCGTCAAGGTGGAAATTAATTGCCCCCATTTATCGAAATTCTTCAGTTGTTCTAACCCTCTTATGTTATCAGTTTTTTTTGTGTGATGGATTATGCACATTTGGTGTATGGAAATTGCAGATGGCGGCTGCTGCTCGGGCTTGGATGTACAGACAGCCCCAAGAAGATTGGGAGAATTTCTTAAGTGGGGTCAATGGTTTTCTAAATCAAGCAGAGGCGGATATGAGAAACCGTGGTGTTCAGGCAATGCTTTGCCCCTGTATAGATTGTCTCAACCATAAGAAATTCGGACAACAGGAAATCATTTTTCATCATTTGGTCACACGTGGTTTCACAAAATTTTACACGTGTTGGAATAAACATAGCGAGGAAGGCCTTAATGAACTCGAAGCAAGCTGCCTGAATGAAGGTGAAATGCGACACCATGCTACCGACCATGATGAAGACCTTGATGAAGGTGGAGTTTTTGAGGAAAATGAACCATTCCCACCCAATGTTTTGAGGCATGAGGAAATCACTGATCAAGAAGTTAGGGGCTTCGATGATGGTGAGGTGTTGCAACATGTGCACAATGTTGATCAAATGTTGCTGGATGTTGAGTTTCAACGAGTGTACACACCTTCTGAATTAGCGAGGCTGAAGCAGTTCATTGAAGATTCAAAGAAATCCCTCTATCCTGATTGCCTGAAGTACTCTCACCTTTTTGGTGATCTAAAACTTCCACAGCTTAAGGCAGATCATGGTTGGAGCAACAAAAGTTTCAAACATCTATTGGATGTGCTTAGAGACATGCTACCTGAAGGAAACCAAATAGCCGAGTCTGTCTATGAGGCGAAGAAGATAATCTGTCCTCTGGGAATAGAGGTTGAAAAAATCCATGCGTGCAAAAACAGTTGTGTATTGTTCTGTGGAGATTATGCAGACCTTGACAAGTGCCCCAAGTGTGGCTGCGATCGGTACAAGAGGGAAAAGGATGGTGGAGATGATAATAATGCTGATGACGAGAACGAGCCTGTGGAGATCAGAGGCAAGAAGAAGAAGGCTAACAGAGGGGCTCCTGTGAGGGTGGTATGGTATTTTTGCATCATTCCTCGGCTGAGATGATGGTTCGCAACACGAAAGGAGGCCCAACTCTTGTGTTGGCATGAGGAAGGCCGAAAGAAGGAAAATGGCAAGTATAGGCACCCCGCAGATGCAACACAATGGGGTAACATTAATAACCACTTTAAGTGGTTTAATGAAGACATAAAGAGCATACGGTTTGCTATGAGCACAGATGGCGTGAACCCATTCGGTAACCAGAGCTCAACACATAGCACCTGGCCTGTTGTGCTGTCATTGTACAACCTTCCACCCTGGCTATGCAAGAAACAGAAATATATGATGCTGACAGTATTGGTCTCCGGGCCAAAGCAACCTGGTGACCGTATTGATGTCTACTTGAGGCCACTAGTTGATGACTTGAAGATATTGTGGTGGCCTGGTGTGAAGGAGGTTTGGGATGAGTTCAAGCGTGTGGAGTTCACAATGCGCGCCATGTTGTTCACCACCATCAACGACAACCCGGCTCATCGCAGCCTCTCTGGCTAGAGTAAAAGGAAAGGTGCAGCTTGCCCACACTGCTTGCAAGATACTTGCGCAGTATGGCTAAGACATTCAAAGAAATACGTATTTATGGGGCACAGTCGTTTCCTCGGCAAGAAACATGCATACCAGGCCATGGATTGTCAGTTTAATGGGGAAAAGGAGAATCAAGAGGCACCGTTGCATGTGACTGGAGATCTGGTCTACTTGAATGTCAAGGACGTCAAAACTATCGAGGAGTTACCCAAACTGACTGAAAAAACCCTTGGCAAAAGAAAGAAACGAGATGGTGAAGAAGAAGGAATGTGGAACAAGAAATCAATTCTATGGGAGCTAGAGTATTGGCCGGTGTTGGATATGCGTCATTCGATTGACAACATGCACATCAAGAAGAATGTGTGTGAAGCTACTTGTGGAACATTGCTACAACAGAAGTCCAAAGGAAAAGATCATAAATATGCAAGGGAGGATCTTAAAGATCTAGGCATTAGGCCGGAGCTCTATGCAGAGGAAACAGAGACGGGGACGGACCTTCCCGTTGCTGCAACCACCTTGTTAAAGGCAGAGACAAAAGAATTCTATCAGTTTTAGCATGATTTGAAAGTACCTTCAGGCTACTCATCAAACTTCAAGAGGCTAGTGTCGGTGAAGGACATGAAAATGAATTTCAACTTGATGAAATCTCATGATTGCCATGTGTTGATGACAACTCTTCTTCCAGTTGCACTTAGAGGTATCAAGACAAAACTGGTTCGTGACGCGGTCACGAGCTTGTGTTTATTCTTCAATGCAATAGAACAGAAGGTGATTGATGAGGAAAAACTATTGGACTTAGAGAGGACGCATTTCGAGACCCTATGCCTGCTTGAAGCTACCTTCCCACCATTATTCTTTGATCTCATGCTGCATCTAACAGCAAATCTCGCGAGGGAGATCTGGTACATTGGCCCATCTTACCTTCATCAGATGTTTCCATATGAGAGGTTCTTTGGATTCCTGAAATCACTGGTACATAACCGGTAATTTCCGGAGGGAGCCATTGTTCGTGGCTACGAGACCATCGAAGCAGTGGAGTGGGCCATGGGTTATTTGGACCCCCAAAACCCCATTGGTGTACCTCGCTCACGGCATGAAAGTAGGCTTTCAGGTGTTGGGACCCTGGGGAAAAAGTCAGTCACTCCGGAACCAGATGCCTTCCAAAAGGCTCATTTCACCGTGATACAAGAGCTGCACCTGATTACACCATTTGCCAATGAGCACAAGCGACAACTACGTCAAGACAACCCTGACTGTGGTAGGGCTTGGCTTGCAAAGATGCACATGCAAGGTTTCAGCAGGTGGCTCCGAGATTATGTCGAGACATGCAGCAATGCTGTAATAACCGATGAGATAAGGAATCTAGCAGCGGGGCCATTGTTCACTGCTACAAAATACCAAGCAATGGATATCAATGGATACACATTCTACACCAAGGCCCAGGATAAAAAGAGCGTCTATCAAAATAGTGGTGTGCGCGTACAGGCTGTCATCGACAGACACATATTATGGTCAAATAGAGGAGATATGGGAGCTTGATTATGTAGGATTGAGGGTAGCCTTGTTTCGATGTACATGGGTCACCAATGGGAAGAGAGCTGTGAGCAAGGACAAATATGGTTATGTTAGTGTTGATCTCCGGGTCTTTAGTTACAAAAACGAACCGTTTGTCTTCGCCAATGATGTTGAGGAAGTGTTCTATGTACCTAACCTTGCAAAGAAGAACTGGTATGTGGTTCTGCGTGGAAAAAAAAAGGATTGTTGGGGTTGAAAATGTTGTTGAGGATGAGGAATACAACCAGTTTGACGAAATTCCATCCTTTGACACTTCATACAAGCCCCGACTCTTGGGAACTAACAAAACACCGTACTTGCGAAGCGACCATAGTGAAAAATTCATATACAGAAATCAAGGAAGAAAAAGCAAGCCTGATTTCTGCTGAATCCTTTTTGTAATGCAGGATGTGTCTATTGGTGGAAATGGAATCCGTTTTGTAATATATAGGATGTGATGTATTGGTGGAATTTGAATCCTTTTTGTAATATATAGGATGTGGTGGAATTTGAATCGTTTTTGTAATATATTCTGCCTAAGATACTGTATATATTCTGTTTATATTCCGCTTTAGTTCAGTAAGTATGTTGCAGGCTGCTGACATTATTATCATCAGTAACGGGCATTAATATAAAAGATATGAGGATTATCCAACTCGCGTCGCCTTTGTTCTTCTTCATGCTTGCAAGTGAGTAGGTAAATCGTACAAATAATTAGGCTACGCATAGATAATCACACAAGTAGATAATCACACAAGCATGTCTCTTAAGATGCAAAATCACACACACAGATTACAGTCATCATTAATACATCAGAAGGTTACAAAGCGGCCATCTATGTTCATCATCACTAGGCACTACCAGGATGAGGCACATATATAGATCGAAACTAAGCAAAAGAGATGCTCCCGGCGGCTTGTTCTTCTTCATGCTTACAAGTGAGGAAAACACAGCAGAAGGGGAGAACATATCCCTTCAAAAGGAAACGTAAGTTTGACAAGATATACTCCAGATTCTGTGACCTTCTCGTCCGCTTGTTCTTCTTCATGCTTACAAGTGAGCAGAAGAGAAAGATACAGCAGAGGGTGGAAACATATCCCTTCAAAAATCCTCCTCTTGGAGGAGAGAAAGCAAAAGGTAGTGCAAGTTCGACGAGAAAGATATAGCAGTTGGATTCTGGGCTACTCTCCTTAGACCTCAGCAGTGATATTTCCGTCGTCTTGTTCTTCCTGATGCAGAGGTTCTGGGCTACTCTCCCCCGACAGCTTATATATCACAAGGATTTTTCTAGCAACTGTGCTAGAGGGATGAGCAACCCAATCACCCATATCACAAGAATTCTTCTAGCAACTGAGAGAACGAGGAGGAGGAAGAAGAGAGAAAAGCAAAAGCTTGCGCCCTACAAGATCTATTCTTTATGCCATAGCTAGATCTAGATCTAGAGAAGAACGAAGCAAGTGAGGAGAACCAATAGGCATCGGTCCATTTTAATAGCAAAAACAGGGAAGGGATAAGATCTGTTGTCAAAAAAAAGAGGAAGGGATAAGATCAAAAGCACAGTAAACGGGAAGGTTCCCAAGAAATTGATGCCAGATCCGGTCAAGGGGGAAACAGTTGCCCAGTCAATGGCTGACAGCAGAGGCAGTGATTCCAATGTAGAATTAAAGGATACACGGATTAACCAAACGTCGTCTCCAATGTAGAATTAAAGGATACGTGGATTAGCCAAACGTCGTCTCCAATGGAGAACTAAAGGACACGCGGATTAGCCAAACGTCGTCTCCATTGCATACTTAAACCGTGTTTGGAAACAAGTCTCTTGTATCTTCTCATTCCAAAATAATTTAGATCCCCTGCCCCTTCATCTACCCGCGAAAAAACAGCAACTGCATACTCCTCATCGTCACCATTCCCGGCCTGAGATGAATAGCATGCCGGGAAGAACCAGGCGGCACCAGTCATCGCTGTTGGACCTCCTCAAGACCTCCGCATTGAGATTGTGGCGCACGTCGGTGCGACCTCGGAGCGGCCCTTGGCTGACCTCCGCAGCCTACGAGGTACTTGCTCGACCATGCACCGCGTGTGCGGCCACCGCGACGTCGGCCGACGTTTGTCGATAGAAGGGATAAGAGATGAGATTTCTTGGGTGTGGGACCCCACCGCCTACAAAGCCTTCCTTGCTATGCTGATCGATCTCGGGAATCCGGGGGCTTGCTTCTTCTCCGGGATCAAAGCCGTGTTCATGGAAAATAGGGAAAGCAATGATCTCCAGCGTGCCACCGAGGGTGGGCACGATGCGGCAGCCTATCTATACACCATCTTGCTCAACAGGGACAATGGCGGTGCCACCGCCGACAGCATTGTGAAGTGGTACATGAGGCGGGTCGTGGGCGGCGGTAGTACGACGTCGTGATGGCTGAGCAACAAGGGGTGTCTGCCTTTGCGCAAGAAGGCCGCGCGTGCGATCCACTCCTCAACGTGGCGCATTTGGGGTGAACCGCTGCCACCTCTGGCACAGGTGCGTGGTGATCAGCCGTGCGCAGGCAACGCCAGCGGCTGTGGCATGGATAAAGGATGGCTTGGAATTTCTCTGTTTTGCAGCGAAGACTGTAGGCTCCACCGCGAAATGGTGAAGTTCGAACGAAGTATTGGAATAGGAAATCAGTAATTGATTAGCTTTTGTATGTTGCTCGTATTATCTGTGTAAATTTTTGGGACAGCAGCAAAGCCGACGCGGATTATCAGTCCCGTGTCACCAATGACTGTGGGGCCCAGTTCTATTCAAATGAAGAACAGTTCGCATTTCTCCTTTTAATCTGCAATCAAATGTTGTAACATGTATTTCTTCGTCGTAATTAGTCCAAATTTGATTTTTTTTCTAAATTTTTCTAAAATCACCATCTTTTCATTAATTTTATTGTCTAGTGTATATTCCATTTCTTGAATAATGTTTATATGCCTTATTTTGTTCTTTGTAAGTACAACAACATATAAATAATATTTGTTTTACACAACCATTAGTGATGAAACTTTGCATTTCGTAAGATTAAGGTGAACACAAGGTTTTGTTAAGTTTTCAAATGCATATGAGTTCGAACATGTTGCAAAGTGTGGAAAACTTCAATGTTCAAGCAACATTCTAGGAAACTATGTGAGAGATGTAGACATTTGTACACAAGTATATTATTCCTTCATCGAAACCATTTGAAATTTTGAAGACAAGTTTAGGTACCAAAATTATGTTGGCAAGTCAATTTGTAGATTTTTTAGAGCACATTAGATGTTATTAGAAGAGTAAAATGCATAGATGGTCATCGTACTTGGCGGCGTGTTTCAATTTGGCCATCATACTTAGAAAAATGTAAATCATGGCCATTAAGGTTGGTCAATTGTGTCGATATAGTCATTGGCTCTTTAACCGTACGTATTCGGATGGCGTATCCATTTGTAATTTTTCCTTTTACCCCCTCTTTTCTTAATTCTCTTTATTCCATCTGCACAGTCATTATGTTGCCATTATGCAAGTTGGATCTCATCATCGGCGGTTGCGGCAGCAGCCAGCAATGACGTCAACGAAACAAGAACACTCACCAATGCAAGGAGCGAGGGGACTTCGATCCCTTGTTGATGATGATGGCCTTGTTGATGATGATGGCTCCCGTCCGTCGGCCAAAGAACACCCAGCTACCTACTTACAGTACGTGCGCATGAATTTGTTGCCCCTTTGCAAATTTGGTGTGTTATAAATTGGATCAGTTACTTGATGTCCTAGGTGATCGTAGTGACTCGTTCAATGTGCAACTATTTCATGGTGGAGTTTTCGTTAGGAGTGGTAGCACCTAGGAATATGTGGATGCAAAGACTGTGTGGTATGATTTCTGTGTGATGGACACATGGTCTCCTCTAGTGGTCGAAGATTTTATTGAGGATCTTGGATACGAGATGGCTGGCAGAGTCAAGGTGTACGGGTTGCGTCCTGGCAAGGTTGTTAATGAAGATGGCCTTGTACTAATTAATAAGGATGTTGATACTAATAGCATGATTTCTATGGTAAAGTTTGGCCATAGAATTCTTGACATGTATCTTGATCATGATGATAACCTAAATGAATGTAGCGGGTACAATGTCGTAGCCTACCCTGTCGCCCAATCGCAGCTAATCGTTAGCCCTAGTAAGCTCTCTTATGTGCAACGACAAAAGGATGAGAAGCTTCACATTTTACACACTGAGATGCAGAGCTCGAGCAGAAATACCAACCATGATGAAAATGAAAGCAAAAATACCAACCATGATGAAAATAAAAGCAACATAGATTCAGAGAAAGAACATGCAGCTGCCAAAAGGGCAAGTGATGCTCAAGCGAGGTAGTAGGCACAAGCTGCAAAGAAAGCAAAGAAAAACTAATTTTCTACGTGCTTGGTGTCTTAATTTTATTGTCTTTCAGAACTTTGTTGAACAATATTTTTCATTTTGAATTGAACTTTGTGTGATATAAAATGCTACATGCCACATGTAGATGCTTGTGGACAAATTGAACTAATTATTAAGTTACCTTAAACCTACTACAATCATGATCTTACCTGCATTATAAGAAAGCGTCGGCAAAGTGGCAAACCTAAAGCATCTGTGAGCCAATGGATAGATGGAATAAAGAGAATTAAGAAAAGAGGGGGTAAAAGAAAAAATTACAAATGGATACGCCATCTGAATATGTATGGTTAGAGAGCAATGACCGTATCGACACAGTCGATCAACCTTAATGACTATGATTTACACTTTTCTAAGTACGATGGCCAAATTGAAACACGTCGATAAGGACAATGGTCATCAATGCATTTTACTCTTATTAGAATTTATATATCATTAACATGGGATGTAAAAATGAATTATAAGAATTTTGGGAACACAAGTGTGACTGTTGATATATTATTCAAATACTAAATGTCCAAATATGAATTGTTCGTATTTTTATGATTTTTTCGGTGCAGTTTTATGGGCTCTAATATTTTAGGGAAGCAAGTTTGATTCCAAAAAAAATAGTGACGGGCCCACACGTTAGCGTCAGCAACTAATATAAAAAGATAATCATTGCCTGCCCGCCCGGACCCAACTGCCAACAAAGGCAATGCAGGTTCGCTAACCCGCGTCGCCAATGACTATCCATTGTCTCTAAGATCTAATTCATCACAACAGATCTCCAGTTCATCACAACGAATCTCGAGTTCATCACAACTGGAGGAACACATACTATAGGAGACGCGGATGGATCTACTCCATCTATTAGATCGAGTTCATGACATACAAAATCCAACAACCAAACTAATTAACTAAGTAGTTCCTGATCGACAAACAAACTAAGCAGTTCATGTCCAAAAACCTGACGAAGACACACACACACACACATTATTACTATATATGGTAGAGGAGTCTATCAATTAGTCGGTTGCCGCCGTCGGAGTCCCGCTATGGCTGCCGTCAGAGCTGTCGTCACCGCCGTGGCTGCCGTCGGAGCCGTCGTCGCCGTCAGAGCTGCCGTCATCGAAGTCGAAGTGGCGGACAACTCGGTTGACCACGGGGAGGTTCTCGAGCTTTTCAGCCAACCCGTGGATCCTAAAGGCTAGACCCTTCACACTCAGGTCCTTGTCCACTTCATGAGGTGCCTTGATGTCGAAGGCCTCGCCAACATCTTGAAGCTTGCTGAACGCGCTCTTGAGCAGGTCGACGGCGAACTTAATGTCGCTGCCGAATGGTTCCTCGTCGGCGTCCTTGTTCTTGGTCGCCGGCTCCTTCCCCTTCTCCAACTTCCTCCGGTGGCGGCTTTCATCGTCGTCGTCCTCCCTTTGCCCCCGCTTCACCAGCGACGGGGCACTCAACGCCATCTTCTCCTTCGTGATCTCTCAAAGACCGGAGATTTGTAGTGGTGGATCGCGAGGAGGAAGAAGAAGCGAAAGAGATGAGAAGCTTATGGAAGAAGCAGGGAAAGTAGGGGAAGGCAGGGGAGTTATATTGACAAGACGCGGAACCGTCAGGTGCCTCTGCCCCCACCCACTACGCCTCGGGCTCCGTTTCGGGAGCAAAACCGTCAAAAAACATGTGTCGCCTTTCAATTATGCGGGAAGGTGAAGGGGTAGGGGCAATGGTGTCGGGCCCACTCGTCAGCGTCAGCAGCCAAACTGCGGCGCCTTTTCAATTTCCATATATTGTTCTAGATGGCCGAGTCGCCTTGTTCTATTTCCAAACCCAGTCGCCTTTCAATTTCAACCCCCGTCGCCTTTCAATTTCAACCCCATCGCCTTTCAATTTCCAAACCCTGTCGCTTTTCTAATTCCTCCCCTTCTCCTTGATGGCCGCGGTGTGCTTGATGCTGCTGCTGCCATATGATCTTATCACCCAAATCATCATCCACTCCATCAAGGATGAGCCCGTCATTCATTTTCTGATCCTTGGTAATCAGATCTGCGGCACCTTCCGGCGCATCTGCAATTCCGATGACGTACTACTACACGTGTTGCTACGTGAGCTTCGTCAGGTGTGCAGAAATCGCTACGTCAGGTCGTGCTTTGAGCGACGCTTCCGTGAGGCCAATCATCCGAAGGCCTTATGCTTCGAGGGGATGGAGAGTTTGATGAGGCAACTGAATCCCGATAAGGGTCTGAAGCTCGTCGGAGATGCCGCTGCTAAAGACTCCAGTGTGAAGTACTTCTTAGCGATGCTGAAGTACCGTTGCAACCCTGCAGACCCCGAAGCCATGGCATTGCTCCACGAAATCAGCGGCAGACCGTCGCCCCTGACGGGTGGTGGAAGAACCACAACCTGCGGCGGTTGCGCTACCTCGTCAACCGGGATCTCCTCAACATTGCGTGGTGGTACTGGCTTCGTGACGGCGACAATGACATTCCATTATTGCCCGTCTAGAATCCCCACATCTGCATTTGGGCAGCGAGATGTCGGCGCTACGGGCCGGAGACCTCAGAGATCATCCACTAATGCAGCGCCGAGTGTCGCATCCGTCATGAGTTCGACCTCTGGACGCGTAACTTCAATGTCGCCGTGTAGTACGCCGTCAGCAGGATGAACATCGGGATGTAGGAGCAAGCATTAATGAACATTATCTATCTTGAATGTAAATTATTAGATATTACTAAACGCGGATTTGATTTTATCAGGATGTCAGTTTTAATCGGTTTTTGATAGACAAGATTTGATTTGTCATGTTTGTGAGTCAAATTGAAGGTTGCGGTGGTCTCATTTGCCGCCGACGAGGCCTAAGGGGCCCTCTTGGGTGTCAAAACCGCCGAAGCTGGCACGGTAGGGGCGGCGGCGGGCGGCGGTGCCCTCTGGTTCCTCCTTTGTTCTATTGGAGAATGAAGAAACGTTTATCCGTCCCGCGTCGCCGACGGCATTTCTCTTTTTAATCTGCAATCAAATTTTGTAACATGTATTTCTCTGTCGTAATTAGTCCAAATTTGATTATTTTTTTCTAAAGTTTTCTAAAATCACCATATTTTCATTAATTTCATTGTTTAGTGTATATTCCGTTTCTTGAACAATGTTTATATGCCTTATCTTGTTCTATGTAAGTACAACATATAAATAATATTTGTTTTCCACACCTCCTGTAATGAAACTTTGCATTTTCATAATCTTAAGGTGAACACAGGGTTTTGTTAAGTTTTCAAATGCATATGAGTTTGAACATGTTGCAAAGTGTGGAAAACTTCAATGTTCAAGGAACATTCTTGGAAACTATGTGAGAGATATAGATATTTGTACACAAGTATATTATTCCTTCATCCAAACCATTTGAAATTTTGAAGACAAGTTTAGGTACCCAAATTATGTTGCCAAGTCAATTTGTAGATTTTTTAGAGCACATTAGATGTTATTAGAATTATCACATCATTAACATGGGATGTAAAAACGAATTCTAATAATCTTGTGCACACAAGTGTGACTGTTGATATTTTATTCAAATACTAAATGTCCAAATATGAATTGTTCGTATTTTTATGATTTTTTAGGTGCTGTTTTATGGGCTCTAATATTTTAGTGTGAGACATGGGTACCCCTGGGTCCCCACCGACCAGGCTTACGGCCGTCCCCGACAAGTGGATCCGGCCTACCAGAAGACCCGCCGACCTGACAGTGGGGCCCAACCGACCTAGTTGGTGGCCCACACGACCTCATGAAGACCTTCCAGAAGATTCTCAGGCGACCTTATCCAGAACGACTTCAAGACTTGGCGTGCAAGACAAGACAAGCGGTGGATTCCGACAAGCAGATCGACGTATATGGCAAGTGTTGTAAACAACTAGACTTAGGTCTCCTGGTCGTAACCGACCAGGAGTCTGGGCGCCGACCTTGTCCGCTGGCCAATATAAGGCGGGCAGGGCGAGCCTTTGTACAATCACGCAATCCTCAAGGAATCGACATCGACAACTGGACGTAGGGTTTTACTCTCTGGAGGCCCGAACCAGTATAAACTCGCCGTGTTCTCTGTGTTCCGTGTGCTCGTGCGCAACCTTCGAGTTCTTAGCCCTAGATTCCACCCCGCCGAACAAATAAACCACCGGGGTTAACCCCCCTGTGGGCTGTGCAGATCTAACCATCTGACAGTTGGCGCGCCAGGTAGGGGGGAATCCAGGGTTCTTCGTGCAACTCGATGGCTTCGTCCAGCGGCGTCATCTTCCCCGAGAGCATGGCGGACATCCTCGCCAACCCCATCGACATCTGCTTCGGCTCTATGCCGGCAAATCCACTGCTCCAGCCGCATGCCTCGTCATCGAGAGTGCTGCGGTCACCACCAACCAGCAGGTCAGATCCGATCTGCTGGAGGAAACCGACCCACCCACTCCTCGCGACCTGATCGTGGGGCTCGATCGCGTCGAGGACATGCTCTCCGACATGATCAAGGTCTGTGAGCGCGTAAAGCGCCCTCGCAGGACCTCTCCGTCTTCACCCCGCATGCCTCTTGGTCTGCGGAACACAACCCATGCAGCTTCTCACTACATGAAGAACAAGATCCAGATCGAATCTGGACCCAAGATCCCACATCGTGGAAACTGCAGAGGTCATCTCGACGACCCCTGCCCCGTCCATGAAGACTCCAAACATACGGCTCGCCAGTGCCATGTGCTCAAGAAGCTTCGGCGACCTCTCACCACGGCTCATCACCGACAGATCAATCGCGAGCCGTCCCCAGACTGCCTCGCATTTCAGATCGCCCGAACGACCATCTCTCCCAACTATCCGGGTGAGGTGTTCGAGATTCTGGACCGAGAGGTCCTCGTGGTCTCCGCTGACGTACCCCCTCAAGCTGTTGAGACAGACAAGTAGCGCATACAGCGTGAGAATGCTAATGCCGCACGCGCTACGCGTCGACAGCAGGAGATAGATGCAGCTGCAGCAGCAGCCCAAGCCTCAGGTCAAGCCGCAGGCAACGTTGTACCAGGTGCCGGCGGCCAACCCGCAGGCAACGTCATCAATGGGGGACCAGCCCCCGCGGCCCCGACCGCTCCCCAGCAACAGGAGAACGAGCCTCGTCGACACCGCCTACGTGGCAGAGACCTCCTGAGGGACTTTGAACAAGATGGCCATGAAGTCTACAACTCGCCTCAAGCTAACCTAAGCGCGGCCCTTGCCGAGCTGGGACAACTTGAGGACACTCCTACAACACGTCGCCTACAAGCTCACATCCGCATCGCCACGGCCCAGGTCGAAGAAAGGGGTCCAGGACATAGCAGATCAGCTTCAAGCTCCTACTCCAGGAGTAGGTCGGAGCGACCTCGTCATCGTCGCCACAACAACGACCATGCTCCTCTTCAGCCCATGGCTGAGGAGGGAGGAGGCGAGAATGAAGTTGTGCAACCGGTCAATGCAGCTGCCAATGCCGCAGCCAACCCAGCTGCCCACACCGCCGGTCATGCCACTGGCAATCCTGTCAACAACGCCGCCAATGCTGCTGGCGCTCAGCAGCAGAACGCGGGAGCTCAACCCCCACTAGTACAAGTCAACCGTGCTAGGAGCAATCAACGTCAACCCATACGAGATGAAGCAGAGATAGCACGTCGTGCTAACTACGACCGCGAGAATGGGGTCCCCGATCCCCTTGACGCCAATCACGCCATCCAAGCTACAGACCTCCGGCAGATGCACGATCAAGAGCTCCTGCGTCGTGCCCAGTACGACCAAGACAATGGTCCTCTTGATGACCTCTATGTCATCCCGACAGCTTACGCCCCATCATCCAGCCCTGGAGCAATCAACAACTTCCCAGTGTTCTCACGATGTCTCAGGACGATCAGATACCCCAAGGACTTCAAACCAGCAATCGAAAAATACGACGGCCGCTCCGACCCAAGTATATGGCTGAAGATGTACAGCATCGCCGCTCGCGCATCTGGAGACAACAAAGACCACATGGCAGGATACTTTCCTCTTGTGATGGGCAAAGCGCCACTCCTGTGGCTCGACAACCTCCCTGCGGAGTGCATCACCTCATGGGTGACCTTGTCGCGGCTCTTCACGACCAACTATCAAGCGACCTATAATCGCCCAGGCAACACTCACCACCTCGCCAGAGTACGGATGAGGAAGGATGAAACTCTCTGCGAGTACACCAACCGCTACTACGAGAACCGCAACACTCTCGCGGGCGTTAAGGATGAAGATGTCATAGCCTACTACAAGAAGGGGGTAACCAACCTCAAGCTCTTCGAGAAGATCCATGAAGCTGACGCCAACACCATCGCCGACCTCATGGCCTACGTCGACAAGCTTGTCGACACCCAAGATGCGGTAGTACACGACTTCAAAGGCGAAGATCACGATGACAGTGGTGGCAGGTCGCGCAAGCGATCTGGCGAGGTCTATGTGACCGATCCACCTAGACCTTCCACCTTCCTCGAAGGTGACTTCAACATGGTCATGGACGACCAGTGCTAGTTCCACCGTGACGCCAAGCATACCATGAGGGAGTGTGAGCAGCTAAAGCGCGCTCTAGGCGTACCTCTAGAGCCTAAGAAGACCAAGAGCGGCAACAATGACGACCAGAACAGCAGCCGCCGCTACGACAACCGCAACCGTCGACCCGACTGACGCGATTACCGCGACCGGCGACCTTACTGTCACAACGACGATAGGGATCGCCGTGATTATCGCCGCGACTATCACCACGATGATCGACATGATGACTACTGCCGCGACGATCGCCGCGAGGACCACCGCAACGACCACCGTGATGAACGCCGTGATGACCGGCGCGATGATCGCCGCCACCACAGCGACCACAACCATAACGACAACCGTCGTAAGGAGCCTTCTCCTCCACCACCACCAAAAGTGGGCAATCCCAATGGTGCATTCCAGAACACCAACCGACAAATCAACTTCATCATCGGCGGCCGTCAAGCAGTTAAAAGCAACAGACAGCAGCGATCAAATGCAAGGGAGATCGGCCAAGTCAACACTAAAACTCCACAACCCCTACGTTGGTCGGAGTACCCCATCACTTTCTCCAGGAAAGACCATTGGGTGCACATACCAGACCCCGGGACCTACCCGCTGGTTGTCAACCCCATAGTGGATGGCGCGTTCCTGCCTAAGACCCTCGTCGATGGGGGCAGCAACTTGAACATCATCTTCACCGAAACGCTGAGGAAGATGGAATTCGACTTCTCCAAGATGACTGCCTACGACGAACCCTTCTATGGGGTCGTGCCTGGCAAGGCTACATACTCCATAGGTCGTGTATGCCTACCGGTCACCTTCGGCTAACAGGACAACTTCCGCACGGAGTACCTGACATTTGAGGTCGCGGACTTCCGCTCCTCCTACCACGTCATCCTCGGCCGACCCATGTTGGCCAAGTTCATGGCCATACCACATCACAGCTACCTCATTATGAAGATGCCAGCACCAAACGGGATCCTTTCCATTTATGACGATATCCTCGTCTCCTACAACTGCGAGAGCGACACCGTCGACCTCACCAAGGTTTCTGCGTGCAAAGCCGCCGCAACGGTCATGGTCGCTCAGGCCTCCAAGATCGACCAAACTACTCTGGAGGTACCAGAACAGAAGCGTACAGCTACTGCCTTGGACGCAAGTCCCGCAGTGAAGAAAGTTTGCCTCGGCCTGCCCGACGCATCCAAGGAAGTCACCATTGGAGCTGACCTCGACCCCAAATAGGAACTCACGCTCACCAGTTTCCTCTGGGACAACACCGATATCTTCGTATGAAGCCCGGCCAACATGCTCGGTGTCCCTAGGGAGCTGGCTGAGCACGCCCTTGAAGTAAGCAAGACAGCAAGACCTATCAAGCAAAAGCTCCGACGATTTGCAAAAGATAAAAAGCAGGCCATAGAAGTAGAAGTCCGTAAGCTGCAGGATTCATATGAGAGTGTAAACACCCGGTTCGGCTCGCAAACCCGGTCCTTGTACCAAAGAAAACTAGAGGATTAAGGATGTGTATCGACTACGCCGACATCAACAAACACTACCCGAAGGATCCCTTCCCTCTTCCTCGCATCGACCAGGTCGTGGACTCCACGGCTGGCAGCGTCCTACTATGCTTCCTTAATTGCTATTTAGGGTATCACCAGATAGCCCTGAATCCCGACGATCAAGACAAGACGGCGTTCATAACGCCCAATGGCATCTATTGCTACAAGGTCATAACTTTTGGCCTGAAAAACGCTAGCGCGACCTACCAGAAGGCGATACAGAAGTGCTTGAAGTCTCAGATCGGGAAGAACGTGGAAGCTTACATCGACGATGTGGTCATCAAGACCACCGAACAAGATCAGCTCATCAACGACCTCGCCGAGACCTTCTCCAACCTACGCACCTACCAGTGGAAGCTCAACCCGACCAAGTGCGTCTTCGGTGTTCCCTCCGGGTTGCTTCTAGGCTTCATGGTGGGACACCGAGGCATCGAAGCCAACCCCGTCAAGGTCGACGCAATACGCAACATGGCCAGGCCATCTTGCAAGAAGGACGTCATGAAGCTCACGGGTATGATGGCGGCCCTAGGTCGTTTCATCAGCAAGCTCGGCAAAAAAGGTCTGCCTTTCTTCAAGCTATTGAAGAAAGCAGATAAGTTCATATGGGATGAAGAAGCACAGAAGGCTTTCGAGGCTCTCAAGGATTCCTTGACCACGCCTCCAATCATGACTCCTCCAATACCCAAGGAAACACTCCTCCTCTACATCTCCGCCACCACTAATGTGGTCAGCACGGTTCTCGTCGCTGAACGAGAAGAAGAAGGGCAGGCCTATCCTGTTCAACGACTTGTGTACTACGTGAGCGAGGTCCTGGACGATGCTAAGACACGATATTCACAGCCTCAGAAGTTGCTCTACGCACTCCTGATCACATCGAGAAAGCTACGGCACTACTTCCAAGCCCACAAAATCAAGGTGCCTTCATCCTACCCGCTAGGAGAAATCATCTGCAACCGCGACGCTAACGGACGCATCGTCAAGTGGTCGGTTGAGCTCGGTGAGTTCGACATCGAATTCTGCCCCAGGCAGGCGATCATGTCACAAATCCTAGCGAACTTCATGTCAGAATGGACAGAGATCCGGATGCCCCCTCCCAAGGAGAGGCCTGAACTCTGGAAAATGTACTTCGATGGTGCACTTAACCTCGAAGGCGCAGGAGCACAAGTGCTATTCATCTCTCCTTAGGGAGAGCAGCTCAAGTACGTCCTGCAGATACACTACAAGGCCTCCAACAATGGAGCAGAATACGAAGCTCTAATTCATGGGCTCCGCATAGCAGTGTCCCTTGGCATCAAGCGACTACTGGCATACGGCGACTCCAAGGTCGTCATCGAGCAAGTCAACAAGGAGTGGGATTGTGTCAAAGACACAATGGATGCTTACTGTGCTGAGATCCGTAAGCTCGAGGGCCACTTCGACGGGATCGAATTTCAGCATGTGCCACGCAACAATAATGTGGCTGCCGACATCCTATCTAAACTAGGTTCCAGGCGAGCTCTAGTCCCGGCGGGTGTGTTCATCCAAGACCTACGCAAGCCGTCGATCAAGCTGTTGGATCCGGACAACCCGGACCAGGCATAGCCTGACCTAACTACAGCACCTCCCCGCGACGTCCTGATGACAGAAAAAGAAGATGATTGGCGCGAGCCATTCTTAGCCTTCCTGCTCGACCAGAGAGTCCCAAAAGACAAAGCTGAATGGGAGCGCATCACGCGGCGTAGTACTAACTATGTCGTGATCGGCAACGACCTCTATAGAAAAGCCGCCTCTACTGGCGTCTTGATGAAGTGCATCTTGCGATCAGAAGGACTTCAGCTCCTGGCAGAGATTCACGGTGGCGAGTGTGGCTGCCACGCAGCGTCCGCCAACCTGGTCAGCAAGGCATATCGATCTGGTTTCTACTGGCCCACGGCCATGTCTGACGGCAAAGACCTCGTCAAGAGGTGCAAAGGATGCCAGTTCTTTGCCAAACAGCAGCATCTGCCAGCTCAGATCCTGTGCACGATTCCCCATCTTGGCCCTTCGCCATGTGGGGTCTCGACTCCATAGGTCCTTTCAGAACCGCCCCTGGCGGCTACAAGCACATCCTTGTAGCTGTCGACAAATTCACCAAGTGGATTGAAGTCCGACCTGTCGCCAAGGTCACGTCGGAAGAAACGGCGAATACAAGACATAACACATCGCTTCGGTGTGCCTAATAGAATCATCACCGATCTCGGGACAGCCTTCACAGGGTCTGCCTTCTGGGATTTTTGCCAGGACATCATGATTGATGTTTACTACTCCTCGGTCGCCCACCCACGGTGCAACGGCCAGGTCGAGCGTGCCAATGGCATGGTTCTTCAAGCTCTCAAAGATCATATCTTTGATGACGCTTCAAATTACGCCTTTCGGTGGTTAGCCGAGCTACCACACGTGATCTGGGGTTTGAGGACCCAAGTCAGCTCTGCTACGGGTTTCTCGCCTTTCTTCCTGGTCTACGGCTCAGAGGCCATCCTACCCACTGACGTCACCTTCGGAGCTCCACGTATACAGTTAGGAAGGAGAAGCCGAGCAAACTCGTCGTGTCGACCTTGACAGCCTCGAGGAACAAAGAGTGGCAGCCGTTATGAGGCAAGCACGCCACGACCAGCAACTCCGTCGGTACCACGATCACAACATCAAGGAGTGCTCCTTCAACATTGGCGACCTAGTCCTGCGACGTATACAGAAGACCGACAGCATGCACAAGTTGTTCGCCCCTTGGGAAGGACCTTTCATCATCACAGAAGTCATCAGCCCATCTACATATCGCCTTCAGTGGGGTGACGGGCAAGGAGTACCCAACCCATGGAATGTGGAGCATCTTCGACGATTCTATTCGTAGAATAGTTTTCATTTACAGCTATGTATTCTTCGTCTTTGTATTTTCAGTTCAAATATTAATTAAAGCAGTCAACTGCTGTCTCTCGAGCTCTATCCACTTCTCTTAAATGTCATAAACCCTCCCCCTCGACATGCTCGGGGGCTTGGCAAAAGCCAATATAGGGGTCGAACGACCTGAGGGTGAAGTTTCCAGTTCTCCCCCTCAACATGCTCGGGGGCTTGGCACAAGCCAACGTAAGGGTCGCTCGACCTGAGGACGTCGTCCCTCATGACTACTCACTTTATGTTGTTGCGAACCTGCTTGGTCGTGTGGTTGCAAAACCTGAGTCCCAGACTCCTTCCCGCGCATCGATTGCACGTAAGTCTCCCTGCTGAGCTATGGTGATTGGTAAGCCAGCCTCTCCGTGAGTAGTGGTTAGCGGGGTATGATAAAGACACATTGCTTCAGGGCAACCAAGTTCGCGCAAACATAAACTAAGTACATCATGCGGGCCAAAAGAAGATTATCATTGTTCTTTGCATGACTGGAGGAAGGAGGGGGTACAGCTCCAAGACTACGACTACTCTTCACCATCGTCGCCCTCGTAATCGATGGCGTCCATTATCGCCTCGGCGACCTCCCGTATTTCGTCCTCTACGACCTTGAGGTCCTTCGTCGCGTCTGGGCCATCTTCGACCTTGACCATGTCAACCTCGGGGTGATGCGACTTTAATCGCACCAGTGACTCCATGGCCGCTGTCAAGCTCGTCGCCTTTAATAGGTCGACCAACTTCTGGGGTGCAGCCAGAAGCCGATCAATAGCCGGCTTGGGCTCCTCCCCAGCGACCTGCGTCTCCACCATGTCCATCACATAGTTGGCAGCGTTCTTCAGGTCGTTCAGCTCCACCTCTTGCCCTGCAATGATCACCTGGTCATTCCGCAACGCTTGCAAAGCTACCTTGAGACTGACCTCAAGGTCCTTTCGAGCTTGCTTCTCATAAGCCAGCTTCTGGGACACGGCGTACTCACTGTCGATGGTGGCTTTCATCAGTCGTTTCAGCTCTTCGGCGCCAGCTTCGGCCTCCCATAGGTTCACCTCCAGGCTCCGGACCTTCTCCTTAGCAGTCTTGGGGTCGTTTTTGAGGTTGTCCTTTTGCCTGTGAAAATCTGTGATGTACAAGGAGTCGTGAGGTGCAACTCTCAGTTGTACAAGTCAAGGATGGATAAAGTTGTGAAGCAGTTGGCCTTACCAGCGCTCACAGTCGTCAACAATGTATCGACATCCCGATTTTTCCGCTTCTCCTCTTTTAGCTCGTCTTCGAGCTTCTTCTTGTCAGCTGCGGCCGCCTCTCGGACCCGATTGGGCTCTTGTTCGAGCTCCGTCACCCGCAGCTGCGTGGCCGTGGAGTTCCTACACTGGTCAGCCCTGCCCTGGGCACGGTTGGCTAGCGACTGCTCCAAAAACAAGAGACAGGTCGTCAACAACAAACCCAAAGACAAAACGCTTCATGAAGTCCAAGACAGCTACTTACCGTGAACGCATCGTTCAGCGTCAAGATGGCCCGACAAACCGCCTTCATGTCTTCCTCATCTTCAAAGGCATCTCCCTCCCAGGGAGTGCCGCCCCAGTCGATGTCCTGACGCCTCAACCTTGGCTCCATCGACGTCAAACCCAGCGCCTACACACCGGTTGTTTCTGGGTTCTGCTGTGGTGGCTCGATCTGAGCCTGGTCCACAGTCGGGCCCTGAGCTGATGTGCTGGGCACCGTATTGATGGGGTCCACCTCAATGATGGGTGGGGGAGCTGATGTTCCTACGTCGCCGACGAAACCCTGAGTTCCGACCTCATGCTCAGACGTCGTCGTCCGTGAGGGAGAACCTTGAGCACCCGAGGTGCTCTGAGGTCTGGCGTCCGACCTGCAGTAATTTTGTAAACATAATAAAAGATCTAACAATGACTAGCAAGGGACAAGATTAAGTACTGAGGTCTTACCTCACGACCACCGGCGCACGCAATTTCGGCCTCAGGGGCCGAACTCGTATCTTCACAGGCATCTTGGCCTGAGCACCAGCGGAAGCCCGCTGTGCCTCCCTCATACGGCGGATCCTCTGTCACTTGCTGCTCCAGCTCCCGTTGCCTCTTGGTCGCGAGACTTGGCGACCTCGGTGCCGCACGGTTATCAACAACCGGCGGAACATCAGTGGCTTCATCCTCTTCCTCGATCTCTTTGGACGCCGAGGTGGGGATCGTTGGGGGCGGCTCGCCACGTCGTCATTGACCTCTTTGTCACTGTCTTCATCAGCTCCCACCGACGAATCAGACAGGTAATTTTCCAGCAACACAGCTGCTGGAGGCTGGTACTCCTCGACCTCAGCTTCCGACGCGGCTCCTCGCCGGTTGGTAAGGGTGCAGGGCACCAGAATTGCATCTCCCGAGCCTGCAACAAAAAGCAACAAGGCATAAGACTGAATCAAGCAACTAAACAAGTCGATACGACCTGGTTGTCTCAGGACTTACAGGGTCAGCTGGTCGGGTCAGGGAGTGTGCCTTTCGGCACTTCCTGTTCCGGATCCGCCCGGTGTATAGTTGTGTAACCCTAGCTACCATCTCCTCCTAGGAGACCTTGCGGTTGACCTCGCGAGTAGGGTCCGATTGCCCCCAATACTCGTACGCCGGATGCACCCGGTTCTTGATCGGCTGGATCAAGCAGCGACAGAATGACATCACCACCGAGCCCCCCATCAGGCCTTTCTTCTTGAGGTCGCTCATGAGGGCCAGCAGCTCCTTGACATCTTCTATCTCACGGGAGGTGAGTGGTAGGTCCCACTCCGGTATCTTCTCGGGCTTGTGCTCAGTCCGCTTCGAGAGCGCCGGCTTCTGGTCGGTGATATAAAACCACTCCGACCTCCACCCAGTGGTGTTGTCTGGTAGATCCATGTCGATCCATTCTGCCTTAAGACCTGATCTTAAGCAGAACATCACCGACCCTACTACACCGGTCCGTTTGCCGATGGTCTTGACGTTGAAGAAATATTGCCAGAGGAAAAAATGGGGCGGTATCCCCAGATATGGCTCACAAAAATAGACGGACGACGATACTACAGTAATGGAGTTGGGGACGAGCTGTACCAGCTCCAACTTGTAGTAGTACAGCAGACCTCGGAAGAAGTCGCCGGCAGGCACATTAAACCCACGCTCGAAGAAGGAGGCGAAGACGACCTGCTCCTTGTCGTCCTCCGTCGGAAACGCCTCGCCGGTGGACGCTTTCCACTCCACCTCCGCCTTGGACCTCAGGAGCCCGCGATCTACCAGCGCCTGGATCTTCTCCTCGGTCATCACTGAGGGCTCCCAGACCGTCTCCGGGGGCGGGATTTGGGAAGCTGCGGCCGCCATTTCTTGAAGATGAGAGGATTTGGATCTAAAATTGACTAGGGTTTTTATGCGCATATGAAGCGGCGCGGCGCGTGGGTGGCGGCACCGGCACACGGTCTGCTACAAACGGTGGCGGCGGGCTACGGATTCACGGGCGGTGGATGGATGCGGAGGTGCGGCGGCAAGGGCAAGAAGGATTTCGGCAAGGGCGGCGAGAGGAGGAAGAAGATGGAAAGGGATGGTCAACATCGGTCCCCGCAGTTCTATTTATATGGGTCCCGCCGTGGATAAGCTCAGACTAACTATGAACAACTTCCACCTAAGGGTGTCATGTGACATGCCGGCGATAGCATAGCACGCACATATACGCTCGAATACCTGTAAGTGTGTGTAAGGATTCTCATTGATTGCCCCCAAAAAGGAGCAAGTCCAAGGAATCAAGTCGATTAAAGTAGGGCTGAGCTCATAGTTAGATGTGTGAATTGGATGTTCAGATGGTGGTGGCTCAAATGATTCAACCCTGGGAGCCGAAAGATCTTGAATAGATAGTTGCTCCATAGCAATGGTAAAATAAGAAGAACCAAAAAGGAAATGAAAAAGAGAGAGAGAGATGAGAGAGAAAGATAGATACGAGGACCACTAGGCTCGAAGATAGATACAACAACCGTTCCCCAGCAACGGTGCCAGAAATGCTTGTTGGTATTTCTTAAGTCACTGCTAACGGCGCCTTGCTAACATGAGCGTAAGATTCACCTGGGTACACCTATGAGTACGAACGAGTCTGCAAGCGCACAGATATACCGCTGTAGCACTTCACCTAAGGAGTATTCCAAAGGGTATCGAATCCAAAGAATGGTGAGCGCTACCTCCTAGCCTAGCTATGGTCCAAGGACACCACTCTATAGGATGAGATGGGAGATGGAAAGGATCCGTCCGATAGCGTACAGAGATAAGAACGGTCACTCAATTAGAAACTCTCGTTTCGGGCACCAGTTCCCTCCTGGATATGACAGGTCGGTTCTGGCCGAAAACTCTACGCCGTATCCGAACGTGGGGGGGGGGGTACAAAGGGTCCAACGGCTGTCACTATCGCGGCCTACCCCTAACTAACCGTGGGATACGGGGCAAATGAAGGATAACCCGCAGTCTAGACACCACGTCTACACCACCGATCACTACTATAGCACGGCTACGTCTGAGCTCCCGCTAGCAATGCTATAGCACCCCGTATAAATACGAAGCGACGAACCCACGAGGGAGAGACTAGAACTCACTCAAGTATTAGCTATCTCATGCAAGGATCACGGAGGGACTTTGGTCTAAATAGAACACACGGAGCACCCACTTTACTCTAGTTAGACTAACAGGCATACGAACAGAATTAGCAACTTATGAACTACACCGGAAGATCTGAGGGTTGGGTTCATGAAGAACACAAGCCTCTAAATCAAGAACAGATAAAGAACACAAGAACTATTCAATAATGCAAGAACCCACTTTAGTCTAACACAGAGAATTTCGGAATACTTACTTTAGTCTAAATGAAGAACAAAGGCACCCGTAGAGGTTCGTTCTTGGGGAAGATGCCAAAACACCATGGCATGTCCCCAAGTCACCCCCTCACATTCCTTCTAATCTCTAAGCACTAGCAAGCCAGCACTAATCCTATGCAAAAGCACTCCTCTCCTAGAGAGGTAGGAGCCTAAAGGCAAAATGAGGAGAAGTGTGTGTCCTATTCTAACCCCTCCTCACCCCTATTTATAGTGCTTGGACAGCTTCGGGAGGTTGGCGTGGGCACCACAGGATTGGACCAAGGATCCATCAGGAAGCACCACGTGGTGGCTGCTCACTGGCGGCCACAAGGTCGGTTCGGCCGACCTGTGGGGTCGGCCAACCCCCTGTGGGCCCCAGTGGCGGTGTGCTTTTGCGTGGGGGCTGGCAGGTGGGTCCTCAGGTGGGTTCCAGGTGTCCACAGGATTTGGAGGCGGTTTGGACGCGTTTGTGGGCCATGGGATCCATGTGATGCACGCGTGTCAGCTTTTGATTCGTGGGGCGTCTCTCCCTTGGATTGGTGACATCAGCGATCCATGGTGCCTTGCATGGCAGCCTCTCATTGGCTAGGATCTAGGGGCTTGGATTGATGAGGTGGACGGGTGAGGTGTACTTTTGCTCTATTTCTTGTGCTAAATGCCTGCATTCAAATATACACTGCCACTTGTGGAATTGGTCAGTATAAACCCCTATTCTATCATGGTTGTATATTTCTTGAGTGAAAATGCAGGAGTTGACGACCATAAATATGGTGTTTAACAGCTGTCAATAGTGGCTGCCAAATCCTGGCTGGTTCCAGGATGCAGCCCCTGATATGGTGGCTGCCAAATCCTGGCTGTCAACTATGAATTGTTCATATTTTCATTAATTTTTAGGTGTTGTTTTATGGGCCCTAATTTTTGAGGGAAGCAAGTGTCATTTCAAAAAAATAGTGTCAGGTCTACGCGTCAGTGTCAGCAACCTAGTATAAAGAAGGTATCCATTGCCCGCCCGCGCACCAGCCAACAAAGAAGATGCAGGTTTGCTAACCCGCGTCGGTAGTGACTATCCATTTTGCAAAATGAATATTCATCCGCCCCGGCCCCATTCTGTCTCCCCTTCTTCTTTCCAAATGGATAAGCGCAGCACACAACGCTTTCCTCATTTCTAGGGTTAGCGGAGGTGAGCAGAGGCGGGGAGACGATGATGAGAGCCGGTGAGGGGCCAAGCAGCGGACGACCCCGCGCACCCCGGATCGAGGAGGAGAACCGGAATGTGAAGCAGTGCCGCAACTGAATCTGCGTGCGTGCCAGCGAGATGGCGGCGAAGAGGGAGACGACGATGAGTGCCGAAGAGGGGCCAAGTGGTGGTGGAGCGAACCCAAAGCCGGAGATAAGGGTCCTCGACTGGATCCTCTCGGGTCCGACGAGGGGCCAAGCAGCGGCAAGGAGGAGCGTGCCGACGAGGGGGACGCGGATTCACAAACCTGTGTATTCTTTGTTCACAAAGGAGACAAAATTTATAGCAGTACAGATTCTATATATGCAGGATCGCCGCCCCCGTGCATTGGAGACGCGGTTTGGCTAATAATCCCCTGCAGTCGTGCTCCTGCTTCACGGCAGTGAAGAGTGCTATTAGACTTCAATTATTGAGCTCTAAGTCTAGTAACAGACGTCAAGGTAACAGATACTAAAGCCGGTTACCGATACGGCAGTGATCAGTTTCAGAATTAAAGAGCCCTTTACTGATAGGTAGTGATCGGTAACGGATTTTACTAGCCCATTACCGATAGGTTTAACTTTTGTAACAGACTCGCTTTAAGGCCTGTTACAACGAATTCATGTAACGGGCGTTTAAGAAGCTCGTTACCAGAAGTCCTCATTGGTAACGGGCGTTGTGGTGGTGAACCTCGGGGTCGGCCTGCCGCGCTTATGGGTAACAGGCGCCAAACAACAACCGTTACAGATGTGGGTGCTTGTAACAGGTGTTAAGGGCCCGTTACAAATGTTGCGTGACCTATTTGAGGTTTTCACGTAGTGGGCCTACATATCGGTAACGCACTTTAATTAAAGGACATTAAAAACGATCATTGAGTAACGGGCTTCACATGGAACGCCCCTTACAAGTATGTCAACAATGTAACGGGCAACATAAAAAGCCGTTACCAATACTGACCGGTGGGCCCCAGAAGTTGACCCTTTCGTCGAGATAGAGGAGACGCAGGTTCACAGCACGCGTCTCCTTTAGTAGAGACAGAGGAGACGCGTGTACACAATACGTCTCCTTTCGTCAAGAGACAGGAGACGCGCATACACAGCAAGCGTCTCCTTTCGTCGAGATAGAGGAGACGCGTGTTGACAACAAGCGTCTCCTTTCTTCGAGACAGAGGAGACACGCGTGCAAAAGACACGTCTCCTTTTGTTGAGACAGAGGAGACGCGGGTTCACAACAAGCGTCTCTGATGTTGAGTTCAAGTATCAGGCTCGGTGTTGGTACCCGTTACCAAAGTCCCCTGTGGGCCCAGAGAAACAGCCATTTCACGTGACCGGTGACTAGTCGTGGTAACAGATGTTGTTTGATGCCCGTTACGAATACGTGTTATCAGTAACGGGCATCAGCCTGTTACCTTTCTTCGCTCATTTGTAACGCTTGATCGGTAACGGGTGCTTTGCCTGTTACTAAAGGCCATCTATGTCCGTTACCATAGTGAGTTTTTCATGCAGTGTTATTTCCCTGTCGCTTTATCCCTGGTGGCTATTCCCTGTCGGTATATGTAATTTCCCTAACGGTAATGACACGCACATGGACATTTCATTTTTTAGTAGTGACTACTTCGACTAGTTCCTGAAGGCCGTCCGTGATCTGCACTACGTACATCTTCCTGCATCGAATTAGTACGACTCCACTGACTGAGATTCTCCTACGATTAGTCAAATGACTAATCCAGATAACATCGGCGTATCTGACTCCGTCACCCGCCCCGCATTAACTTCTTTTTGTTCATATTTAATTGTTTTTTAACCAAGAACATATTTATGTTTAATAGTTGTTTAAACATGAACACTCGCACATGCTATGTCTCACTCACAATAATTTTTTTATATTTAACTATGGAATCAAAATATGGCGTTTAATTACCTATTATCTAACACTAACTAGGTGATACCCCGCGCGTTGATGTGAGAATTTCTATAAAATTTAAAGATGCAATTTGAAAAGTAGAAACGCTAAAATGATTGCATCACAATATTTTTTTTCAAACAACAATAAAGATGAAAACATATTCATTTCATTGAGAGAGAACTACTTAGAAATTTGTAGCATGGTACTCGAAAAGACTAACACAATGCATACATTATTACTATTAGCCGTACAAAATCAGTAGAAGACATAAATTCATGATTCTAGTGGATGGTGATGTGGACAGCTTGCATATTGAGATAATATCTTGTGGATTGTGACATGAACCTCTTGCATGTTGAGAGAAGTCTATCAACGATGTGTAGTGGGTTATTTGTTATAGATGTGCATATTAGTAATGGGTGGCACAACCAAAACAAATGTGCTCCTCACTAGTACCGGACTCACTAGTACCGGATGAACAATAGAACCCAGTACTAACGGGGGTTTAGAATGGGTACAAATTTGTGCCGCTGATCAGCGCCTATGCCAATCCTCAAGTTGGGAGTGAGTTGGGCTCCGTGAGCATCTTAGTATTTTTGTGGATTTCTTGGGCATATGCGGCTGCCAATCACATAGGCTAATATATAATCTTCCCTCCTGACCCAAACTCACCACCTTTTTCTGGATGATGACAGATTTTTTTATTTGATTTTTATGATTTAGAAAAATAATCAGGGCTAACGAAAATTGGCAAACCTGCCCACAGGACTACAGGTTGCCCACGAATCAAGTTATGGAAAGTAGAGAATCATTTCATTGATCACCAGTCAATAGAAGCCTAGAGAATTTGATGAGTTACTGTGAGAACATTTGGAGAACCGTAAAAGACATTGTAAGGCCAGTCTTAGTGGGGGTTTTATGGACATTAAATAGGCTGTCATGTAAGCACTTTTGATGATGTGGTAGTGTATTAATGAAGAGAGGTAAAATGAGTTTCATGAGGATGAAACCCTCCCTACACAGTTACCTAGACAACTTGTGTCTTGCATGCAACCTAGAAAACAACAATAGATGAAACTATGCATTGAGAGGGAGGTGTTTCATTGTAGTTTCAAATGTTTTTATATGATGTGTCACTTTAGGTAATCGTGTTCATGACATCTCTACTGAGACTAGTTTAAAAATAAAAGTACAATGATACACTGTACTCCCTGCAGAGATCAATTTGACATTTACTGCTCTGAACAACGACACCCTTGACCTTGACAGAACGTTCGATTAAAGTACCAGTTCGAACGTACTTTCCTGGAACGAGGATCAAGAAGATACTACGGTGTACTACAGGTGAAGCAAAATCAGGTTCAATTTAGAGCAAGTTAATGATTTTGCTCGCTGCCGGCTGCATGGCTTCCTGACGTGGCTCGCGTTGTGCAGGTCCCACTGATATCTAATGTGCCACCTGCAGTGGGTGTCGATACACTCTCTACAAACTGCCACGTAGGAGAGAGGGAGGATGAGAGAGAGTAAATCCGTGGCTGCACCTGGCCAGCACGAGTCCCGTGATGAGTGGGCCCGACCACATGCTCGCCACTTCTCTCTTTGCTTCATCTTCCTCGCGGGTGGATGAGCAGAGCATGACCACCGGCCAGGGGCGGAGCGCGCCGCCGCACCGGGAGGTGGAGCGCTCGGCCGGTACCCGGCGTGCCTCTCTGCTGCCGCCACAGGCAGCTCGCGCGGTTGCAGGTGCGGACGCGGACCCTGCCGCCGGCAGGGGGCTCGGCCGCGAGGAGACAGGCGCCGGCGCAGGGGAGGCGTGCACAGATGCGACCTGGGGCCACACCTCGCATCTTCTCCGTGTCGATGGGAGAATGGAGAGAAGGGCCGATGGCGGCGCGGGACCAGGCGCAGGGGTCAGGGCGAGTGGTGCCGCAGAGCGGGGCCACCGGGCTGCTGCCACCTGCTTGGGCACAGGGAGGAGGAAGCTGAGGAAGGGCCGCCGGCGCCCGGCACGAGAAGGAAGGGCGAGCTGCTGCCACCGGTGCCCAACGCGGAGGGGAGCAGGCGCCCGACACGAGGTAGTGGGAGGCGTCCGGCTAGCCGGTGCTGGGCTGCCGAGCGACAAGGCGGAGTAGCGACTGACTCAGGCACGAGCGCAGGGGCAGGCCGCCGGGGCTAGCTCGCCGTGATGTCGTGACCCATCAGCGAGAGAGCAGAGGCGTGAGAGAAGAAGAGAGGTTGAGGATGGAAGCACAGACTGCGGGCTCCACACAAAATTTTATTACAGCAAGACCATTGAACAGAGTATCTATAGGAGTCACTATATACTACGTGGACAGGGTTACAGAGAGCTTCTTGCTATAACCAGGTGCCCTCACAGCCCACTGAGAGCGAGCGCGCTACGAGCCGCCCGCCTCGCACTCTCTCTCCTTGTTTCTCACCGCTCCATGTAGACATACTGCTCGCTTGGAGTCTGTTATTAAACTTGCTCTAAAGAACCACCTGCATGCACCTCTCCATGTTTTCACATCAACGAGAGCGTTGAATATTCTTAGCAGTTTTACCCAACCTTACTGACCAGTCAAACGTATACAGTAGCAGTAGCTCTCTCAATCATAAAAACAAAGAAAATCATGTTTTGAATTACGGATACCAAAAGACAAATTTAGCATTTCGAAAAAAAATTATTCTATACTATAAGGAGCGAAGACAATTGAAAACTTTTCTAACCCAAATCGAGTTCACCTTACCCCTCACATCGGACCTGTCCGTCATATGTTTTTAGGAGTGGATAGGGTGGAAGGACTATGGAAGGATCAAAAAATCGCAATTCGGAGAGCGTTTCTGTCAAAAAAAAAGTTTCTCACCCCACCCACGCATACCCGCCCACCTGTACCCGCGACGGGCCCACACTTATTTCCCCCTCGGCGGCGACGGGCCCACGCTTCTTTCCGACGCGCCCGCCGGCCGCCCCTCCGCCCACTGCCCTCCTGCTGCCGGCCACCGTGGCTGTACCGGAACCATGGACCCGCCGCTCCCTCCGGTCTCCTTCAATTTCCCTCCTTTTCTCTCTCTCCCTCCACGGCCCCGGCGCGCTCCGTGCGCCAGCTGCGGCCCCGCCATGGGCACGGCCACGGCCACGCCGCCGGCGCCACCCACTGCGCCACCACCTCCACCCAACACCTCATCCTCCCTCTTGCCTCCGCCCCGGGCACCCCCGTACAAACCGGTCACATCTGCTGCCTCCGTCTGCCTACCACCCGCCGGCCATCTCCTGCTACCTTGCCGGCCCCGGATTCGAGGCCACCGTCCTGGTGTCGCTGCTGCAGCCCGCGCCGGAGGTCTTCGAGCATGCGCGTCCTCGGCCTCGCCGGCCCCGGATCGAGCGCTTGCGCGGTGCCGGCTCCGGCATTTGCCCCTCGAGCGATCGCGCGGTGCCAGCTCCGGCATGCGCACCTCGTCCTCAGCGTTGGTGGCCACGGGGAAGTAGAGCGAAGCGTCCGGCACTGGGTGGCCATGGGTGTTGGGGCTTGCGGATCTGCGGAGGTTGTAGACGTGGGAGACAGGAGGACGGGGACTTGGCTCCCGGCGGCGGCGGCCGCGCGGCGCCGTCCTGGCAGCCGGCGTCGGCGTGAGCAGCACAGGGAGACGGGAGGGAAAACAGAGGAACTGGAGCTTTACTGAAACAACTGCTGAGTGAACCAGAGAGATTGAAATCAATCTCTAGTTATCCTATACACTACTAGAGTTTTAGACTTATACTCCTAATCCAAGCAACTGACTCACACGCGCGCGCACACACACACACACGATTGCAAACACCAGGTTTAAACTCTAATAACTAACAGCTCATGCCCTCAGGCGCCTGAACGGTTTCTCCTTGTATAAGTGTGCACAACATCTCTCCCTCCCTCGACAAACAGCTCGTCCTCGAGCTGGAATGAGGGAAATGTCTCACGAAATGCTTCCACCGATTCCCAAGTAGCTTCTGAAGGCGGCAAGTTTTTCCACTGGACTAGGATGTGCCAAGCGCCACTTTTTTTGCTGGAGCCAAGAACTTGGTCAGGATGCAGAAGAACACGGCCATTGTGTAATAGTGGCAGGTTTGGAGTGGGTTCAGGTGGTGTCCCTTTGAAAGGCTTCAGAAGACCAACATGGAAAACATCATGTATGCGCGCATTGGCTGGCAAGTGAAGACGATATGCCACACTGCCCACGCGTTCCTTGATTTGGAACGGACCAGCATACCATGGAGACAGCTTGGTGTGACGTCCCGGGCACGAGAGAGTGAGTTGGGCGAAGGAGAATGCGCAGCCACACCCAAGCACCTTGTTCGAACTCAAGTTCGCGGTGATGAGCATCATACTGTCGCCGTGCAAATTCTTGAGCCTGAGCTAGTCTTGTTCTTACTTCATTGAGGAAATCATCACGGTCAGCTAGCAGGGTATCCACAGTTGCTATCTGTGCACTCCCTGGCTGATACGGAGGAACTGAAGGGGGTGTGCGGCCATAAACCACCTGAAAAGGAGTGGCTTTGAGAGCTAAATGATATGAGGAGTTATAGCAATACTCAGCCCAGGGGAGCCAATCCAACCAACTCCTTGGTCTGTCACCCGTGATGCACCGTAGATACATGCATATAGTCTTGTTCACTGCTTCAGACTGTCCGTCAGTTTGTGGATGGAAGGCAGTACTCATCTTCAAGGTAACTCCTGACTTCTTGAACAGATCTTTCCACACTTGACCCGTGAACACAGGATCACGGTCCGACACGATGGATTCTGGCAGACCATGTAGGTGAACATTGTCATTGAAAAATGCTCGGGCCACTGAGGAAGCTGTGTATGGGTGACCCAGGGGAATGAAGTGAACGAATTTTGAGAACCTGTCAACCACAGTCAATATGACACTCTTGCCATGCACCTTGGGTAAAGCTTCGATGAAATCCATGGAGATGTCAGCCCAAACACGGGATGGAGTAGGAAGTGGTTGTAGTAGGCTCGCTGGGTGAAGTGATTCAGTTTTGTTTTGCTGACAAACTGTGCAAGTGCGTACAAACTCCTTGACCAGACGATGATCATGCTCGACATAAAAGCTGGCACGGAGTCTATGCATAGTTTTCTGAGTTCCTTCATGACCACCAGTGTGGGAGAGTTGGAGAACTTGCTGAAGCAGGTCAGAGTTGGAGGGGATGTATATTTTGTTTGCTTTGAATACGAGATCATCTTTCACTGTCCATGATTCCTCTTTTAGACCTGCTACGATATTGTTGCGAAGGGCTGATAGTGTTGGGCAAGATGAGATGGCTTGGCGTATATCCTCATACAACTGAAAACTTGGAGTGGAAATGGCGTGGATAGTGAGCACCTCGCTGTCACGCCGAGATAGAGCATCGGCCACTGTATTCAATCTGCCTGGACGATATTCCACACTGAAATCAAAGCCAAAGAGCTTACTTATCCACTGATGTTGTGGAATTGTTGACAGCCTTTGATCTAACATGAACTTGAGGGCATAGTGGTCAGTTCTGACAATGAATGGGCGACCCCATAGGTAAGGTCTCCAGTGGTGTACAGCTTGCACGAGACCAATTAGTTCACGCTCATATGCAGCTACTTTCAGGTGACGAGGAGCGAATTGCTTGCTGAAGAAAGCTACTGGCCCCGAGCCGTGATGAAGTACTGCACCAAACCCGGTTCCTGATGCATCACAATCAACTGTGAAGGGCTGCTAGAAATCAAGCAATTGAAGCACTGGAGCTGTTGTGAGAGCTTCTTTCAGAGAAACAAAGGCTGAATTGGCTGCTGTGGACCACTGAAAGGCATTTTTCTTGAGTAATTGAGTTAGTGGGGCTGCTATGGCACCAAAATTCTGAATGAACCACCGGCAATAGCCGGCCAATCCCAGAAATCCTCGAAGTCCCCTTGCAGAACGAGGCTGAGGCCACGATGCCACTGATTCAACTTTTGCACCATCCATAGCAACTCCCTTGGCTGAAATCACATGCCCAAGGTAGGACACTGTTGTGGTAGCAAATCAGCATTTGGATCTCTTGACGTGGAGTTGGTTAGCCCGTAGGACATTCATAACTGCTCTCACATGCTGTAAATGCTCAGTCCAGGACGTACTATATATGAGAATGTCATCGAAGAACACAAGCACAAATTTGCGGAGAAAGGGCCCAGTACTGAGTTCATGAGGGCTTGAAATGTAGCAGGTGCATTAGAAAGTCCAAATGGCATCACCAAAAATTCAAAATGACCGTGGTGGGTTCTAAATGCTGTTTTGGCAATGTCATCAGAATGTACTCGAACTTGGTGATTGCCCGATCTGAGGTCTAGTTTGGTGAAAAATTTAGCACCATGCAACTCATCCAATAATTCCTCTACGACTGGAATAGGGAACTTATCCTTGACAGTGGCATCATTGAGAGCACGGTAATCAACACAAAAACGCCAAGTCTCATCATGCTTTTTCACTAGCAGTACAGGTGCTGAAAAAGGAGAAGTGTTGGGTCTGATTATACCTTGTTCAAGCATTTTGATGCATTGATTTTCTAACTCATTCTTTTGCAGCTGGGGGTATCTGTAGGGATGCACTGCTATAGGTTCAGTGTAGGGCTTTAGATGAATCCTGTGATCACAAGGACGAGATGGCGGCAATCCACTTGGTTCCTGAAAACATCCTCAAAAGATTGCAAGAGCCCCTCCAGTACAGACTGCTCCTCTTGGCGGATGGATGTAAGGCGAGTAGTTCATGTTATGTCATTCCTAGAAGAACCAATGCCCTTCCACAACACCCGCTTGCCATTGTAAGTGAAAGCCATCACAAGGTCATCAAAATCCATAAGAATTGTGCGTAGTGGTTTGAGAAAAGCAATACCCAGCACCATATCAAAACAATCCAGAGGGATGGAATAAGCATTGATGGTGAAAATGTCTTGGCTGATCTTGATGTCGATGTCACGGGCAAGACCACTGCAAGGCACATGATCCCCATTGGCAACAACTACACTTGCACCTGTGGCCACCTGAAAGTGAAGGCCAACTTCTTGTGCTGCTTGCACACTGAAGAAGTTGTGGGTAGAGCCAGAGTCAATGATGGCTGTGAACTCCTTATCACCCACGTGCACGCGAACTTGCATCATGTCTGCAGCGCGGACTCCAGTGATGGCATGGAGAGAAATCAACGGAGGCTCATCATCTGGTTGAGCCTCAGAAGGTGCAGGAAGATCAGTGGCTTCGTCGTCAATCACCTCGAGATAGAACAGCTTCTGGCACTTGTGGCCACGAACATATTGTTCGTCGCAATTGTAACACAGGCCCTGATGACGGCGTTCCATTATTTCAGCCAGAGACAGTCTCTTGATTGGCTTGGTCGTTGGCTGCATTGATGAACTTGGTGCTGCCAGGGAAGACGTAGGTGCAGAAGGGGTGGAGCTTGGTGGCTGGTAACGTGCCGACATTCTCGTGGATCGACCTCTGGTGGAGACCGCAGCTAGGGCTATGGAACGTGTCTCGTAGGCTCTGGCCAGTGCCTTGGCATGTTGCAGATCTTGGGGAGCCTGAAGTTGGACATCCACCCGTAGAGCATCAGGGAGTCCACCAGTGAATAATCGAACCTGTTGTTCCGGAGAGAGGTACCCAGCATGAGCCATCTTGGTGAGGAACGCCTCTTGATAGTCAGCGACGTTGCCGCAGAACGGTAGGCGAGCAAGCTCGGCAAGGTGGTTGATGCCTACCGCCGGCCCAAAGCGCTACTGGCACAATGGCTTGAACGTCGGCCAAGAGATCACACCAACGTCGCGCTCAAGCATGTAGTACCAATGCTGAGCTGCTCCTGTCATGTGGAAGGTAGCCAGCCACACCTTGTCAGACTCGCGGGTACGCTGGGCACGGAAGAAGTGCTCACAGCGATTGAGCCACCCCAGCGGGTCATCCTTGCCGTCGAACATGGGGAACGAGAGCTTGTAGTAGCGGGGCACGGTGGTGCCTTCATCGTCGTCGTCGTCGTGTGGGACATGATGGAGCGGCGAAGACATCTGGAAGGGGAGCGGCGATGGCGAGTGTGGGAATGGGATGGATTGGATCGGCAACGGTCGGGTGGATGGCGCGGAATGGATAATGGTGGAAGTGGTGAACGACGCGGACGGAAAAACCCCATAGCCGGGCAGACCATAGAGTGGTGGAACCGATGTGGGATTTGTGGAAGAAGGGGGTGCGATGCGCTCCTCCATTGCAGACAAGCGAGCCGCCATGGTGCCCAACTGCCGCTGCAATCCATAGATCGCGGCAGTCAGGGTGTCAGGCGGGGAACCCGACGACGATTCTGCGGTGGCTGATGTAGTGGGGAGCGACGAGGTGGCTGGTGCAGAGGACGGTGGCGTGGCGGATACGCTGGACGGAGGAGGTGGCGGCGGAAACGACCCTGATGGCGCGGCGGAGGAGTTGGCCATGGGATCAATGAGGGCTCTGATACCAGATTGTTGGGGCTTGCGGATCTGCGGAGGTTGTAGGCGTGGGAGACAGGAGGACTGGGACTTGGCTCCGAGCGGCGGTGGCCGCGCGGCGCCGTCCTGGCAGCCGGCGTCAGCGTGAGAAACACAGGGAGACAGGAGGGAAAACAGAGGAACTGGAGCTTTACTGAAACAACTGCTGAGTGAACGAGAGAGATTGAAATCAATCTCCAGTTATCCTGTACACTACTAGAGTTTTAGACTTATACTCCTAATCCAAGCAACTGACTCACACGCGCGCACACACACACACACGATTGCAAACACCAGGTTTAATCTCTAATAACTAACAGCTCATGCCCTCAGGCGCCTGAACGGTTTCTCCTTGTATAAGTGTGCACAACAATGGGGGAAGGAGATGGAAGCTTCCACCGGTGCTCCACAGTGGGGAGCGCATGGTGGCGTTAGTGGATTCCGCATCGAGGAAGGTTCTCCGCACCGGCCGCTGCCGCATCTCTTCTCCCCGTAGGCCGCCGCCACTCCTCCCCTCTGTTCAGCCCCAGCCGCTCCTCTCCTCGACACCCTTCCTCCACCCTCTCCTATGCCATTCTCTGCCGACCCTGATGCCCCTCCTGAGTCTCTTCTTTTTCCTTTAGAAATCGAGCTCCTCTTGACTCCTCAAGAGAAGGCTATCTTGGATCAACATGAGACCCCTGATGTCCGTAAAATATCATCAGTTAAGTTTCTCTCACTGTCTTAATACTATTTAGGAATCATCTTTTGTGTATGATAAATTTCCTGCAACCGGGATATATTTGGTGTTGATTTAATGGTTTCTATGAAATATTGGATGTTGATTCTGAATCCTGCAGTTGTGTTGTTTTGCAGCCAAAATGGCATCCTCTCCATAGCTACGCCTTAGCACTGCAGATGCCCCTCATGGACAAGCTGCTGGACAGTGGAGTTGACATTAATTCACTTGATAACGTAGGTTATGTGCTTATGATTTTCCATTTTTTATGTCTGAAAAACGTCATCTGGGAAAGATGGAGTTAATTTCATTTGTTTGCTAATACAGGATGGTTTCACCCCTCTTCACAAGGCCATCATAGGAAAAAAGGAGGCTGTCATTAGTCATCTCTTAAGAAAAGGGGCAAATCCCCATGTTAGAGATAGGGTAAGCGGGTTACAGGCACAATCCCGTGTCGTGAATTTTGTTCCATGATTTTTCAAAGAACAAAGTTCAGTTCTGGTTCAGAAAGTCTTTTGAAGCAACTTTAGCTGTTATCACATCTGTTTGGCCCCTCAGGAGCTAGAATTTTTTCATCTATGTTTGCTCTAGAATAAAGTCTGCTGATGTGCAGGATGGAGCCACACCATTGCATTATGCTGTTCAAGCTGGTGCCCTGCAAACCGTGAAGTTACTGATTAAGTACAAGGTGGATGTCAATGTTGCTGATAATGTAAGTGAAATTGGTACACTTTTCTGATCATCTCAACCCTTTTCTGGGACATATGATGATCTTTGTCTTAAATACTATTCATGCAGGACGGATGGACTCTGTTGCATTTAGCCATACAGAGTAGAAATAGAGATATAGCAAAAGGTCTTGCTTGTCAACGGTGCAGACAGGACAAGAAGAACCAAGGTATGCGCTTATGGTTTACTGCCTTTGCTGATTTGCAGTGTACTCTCAAGTTTCTTAAACCTATGACCATTGCTGCAAATGGGCTTTAATTTGCTTAAATTTCTGTTGTTTCAAAAACAAGTTACATGAATTCAGAAATGTAGATGTCAATAGGACAACTTTTTGATCTCCATGTCCAACAATTCTCTCGTTGAACACTTAAACCTTTATGTGGTTGTGAACACATTACTGGATGGAAGGGCTGCACTGGATCTAAGCTTATGTTTTGGAAGGGATTTCAGGTCATATGATCTGGCAAAGCTTGTCAAGCTAATTCCAGCAAATAGAGTGTGATTTTGCTCCGCCGCCAATTTTAAAGAACGAAAGACCAAAATTTAGCCAAAGTCTCAGCTGAGCCATCCAACTGTTCATAGAATTGGTTGTTCCTCTTCTTTTTTGTTTACCCAGTTCCATTGTTCTAATGAACATTTATGCATAGCATATGAAGAAGGGTCAAGGTGCAACTTCAAGTAACAAGAAAGGAATTATGAGCGTCAGTCATCAGAAAACTTTATCTTGATGACCTACTCCAGGTGTTCATTCTTCTGAGTCGGAGGGAGGCAAGAGGTGTGTGGGCGGAGACGGGGCAGTGGCGGAATGCGGGGATCACACTGGCGTCGATCCAATCTCTGCCTCCGTGCTGATCCAATCTTAAGGTACGTCTTTGAGTTCACCTGCGGACTCTCGCCGGCGGCGCTGCTGCCCTGCACCATTGAGAAGTCTGGCATCTTCCTGAGGACCCTTGCTCCCTGCACACGGAAATGAAATGCTTGTTTTTTCTCTGCATCTTTGTCGCTGCAGTCTAAATCTTATTGCTTAGTAGGACAATTACTGATATAAACCAACATACCATTTTGGGCTATAGACTAAGTGTTGCACTCAAAGCTGACAATGTCATGGAGGAGACGTGATGGCGACCAGCGAAGGCCTGCATCCGTGCAAGATCTTGATGCTCGATGTCGATGGCTTCCTTCCTCTCTGCCCCTCGTGAGTTTCGTTCTTATCATCCATAGTGATCGATGCAAAGGTGCTATCTTTGCCCCGATCATCCATACAAGATTAGCAGTTGTCAATCATTCTGAACGTCATTATGACATATTCAGTTAACAAGTACATAGATCATGTTTATGAATTTTTAGAACTCCAAATTTTGTTTCCCAATTATTATTTGTAACATTAACAACAAGAGGTATTGTGACACATCAAAAAAATTGACTGATGTTGAAGCATAAAAAGAGAAGAATATACTGATTCAACTCTTTACATATGTGCATAATCTAGAGATTGTTTAGGCCGAACATTGACATTATGATCTTCTCGAAATGAAGAATTATTCTAGGGACTAATATCACTGTAGCATATTCAGAAAAAAATCTTGCATTAGCAATAATTAGTTCATCCTCTAGCATAAGGGAAAAAAATTAGGCCCTAAAAACTGTAGGCTATTCTTGTATCTTGTTTTATTGTTTTAACTGTAGGCCCTAACTAAAATGGTTACATGTGGAAATTATCATTGATTACATACTACTTCATGTTTTTTTTGCAGATGCATTGTGTTGAGTTATTGAATCTGAATGTTTACCTGAACGATCACTGCAAACATTTCAGGTCATTTGTGTTCTTATCACTCTGCTCGTGTGGGAATCGGTAGTGGGCTACAAGTTTTTGCACTGATACAGTTTAACTGTTTGCGATTTCACCTCCAGGATATGGGCGAAGTTCTATTGTGTGCTGTTGCATGCGTTGTTTGGGATAACACTGGCTTCTGGTTTGGTCTTGGCACAAAATGCTTCAGGTTCCCATTCTAGCTTGGTCCTTCGTTCCATATTTCTAAATTTTATGGCAAGATCCTTTTGTATTCACCTGTCACATTGGTATTCTTTGTTTCTCTGCTATGCTTGGGTCACATATTCTGATTTGTGTTGGTATTTCCTTGGTGAAATTAGTCGATGTCATGATAGCCTGAGGTAAACCCTGCCTTTGATTGGTTGCTTCAATCCTTTAATGTAGCCAACAATAGTCAGGTTAAATTGGCTATATGCAGTTGAATTGGGCCGGTGCAGTCTTACCTGTACAGAGTTACTGAAATGGGTAATAATATGGTTAGCCAGCCTTCCATTGCATCCCGTGGCTTGGCCTAGGATTTCTAATGCAAGCGATGCCATATGATGGGTGCTTGTTTTGTGCAGATGGTGGTGCAAATAACATGTATAGATGGGTGATTTACAAACGATTTGCATCTACCACTTTAGACACACCCTCAGGTCCTATGTTGTTGATGATACAGCCATTGAGGTAAGCAGTTTTTGCCGTTTTCTATGTTTCTTCGACAAACTGGATGGCTGGATCATTTTGCTTTGTGCCTACAATGGGATAAGCATAAGTTACAGAATAGCATATGTGTGGTAGGGTACTTGCTTGCGTGGTATATTTGTAGATTAGATATACATTGGTTAAATACTCTCATTTTGTAGGAAATTATGAATCTGTCCATAATATTTTTATTTTTTCTTTTTGATGTGTACTGCTTTTGAGGTTTGACCATATATCCTCCAGTTTTTTCTAATTCCAGGGGTTCTCATGTGCCACTAAGAATTGCAATTGCTGAAGGATCGGAACTGGCAACCAGAGAGGGGGGGGGAGTGAATGAGAGCCGATAAAAATTCTTCTCGAAGGAGATGGAAACTCCAACAAGATGAACAAGGCTTCCAAAGCACATCTCCGACTCAACTACCCAAGTTGGCCAAGACCACGTAGCCACTGGAGTGCTACTGGTCCTAGAAACCAACAATCACCGAAGCTAACCTGAGAACACAGCGGAAAAATGAACTCGAGCAGCTACTGGACTGCACCGGTCAGACCGGTCCCTGCTGGAGCAGCCCAACAGATCCTGAGAACTTCCACAAAAAGCTTCTACACCGGTCAGGCCGGTGTAGTACGCCGGTCAGACCGGTCTAAACCAGGAAGCCCCAAAATCACAAACCTGACCTTCCAAGCTCCAAAACGAACCAAACTCAGAACAGCAGCAACACGAGACAACATGGAACTCCCCAAGACGTTCACCCGATCAAAACTCAACAAAGAGTCTGCACCGGTCAGACCTGTGAGAGGCACCGGTCAGGCCGGTGTGACCTGAGCTCTCGGGATGAACAGCACCCGCGGGTCAACTCCCCCAAATCCAACTCCCGATCTCCCGAATCGCTCCACGGATTTGCGCAAGACTTTGGGGATAGTAGGAACACCTCATGGGCACTCCATAGCCAAGATTTGGTCCACCAAAACTCGCTAAATCGAGAGGAATCGAAGAAATCCCACCAAGAACGCCACTAACCCTAGAGCCAAGAAAACCTCAAAATCGAGCCCCTTTGCTCACGGATTTGGGAGGGGAATCAAAGGGAAAAGAACCACGAAGGGTTCAAGCATACATCCCCCACCAAATCCCAAAAAGAAAGGCCTCAAAATCGCTTCAAGAAAATCGTCAAGAAAGGGCTCCGAAAATCACCAAAAAAGAGAAACGAGAAATACACATCCAAGCCTTGAGGAACCACGCCGAATCATCTATACATACCAAAGAGGTTCATACAAGGTCTAGCTTGCCGCCCTATCATCCTTCCCTCTCACAAGATCTCACCATGAAGCTCTCAAGCTAGTCCTATGCAAATCCTAAGGAAAATAGGAAGGGAAAATAGGAAAACAAATGAGCTAGGGTTCCAAGCGATGGCTGCCATCCTCTCACCACTTGGGTGATATGGAGGCTAGTCGAAAGACTAAAATACCCCTAACGCCTAATACTAGGATACCTCTTGTCTCCGGTCATATGCCTCGAGCAACCGGAGTCAATCAACCAAACGTTCCTCAAGTCTCCCACCTGAAATTCAAAAACGAGCACGTGAGTGAACAAACGACTCAGCACCGGGGTTAGTACCAAAAGAGTAAAACCAGTGCCGAGCCATTTGCTCCAAAGTGGGGTTAGCACAAACCAAATCATCACGCCTATCAAAGCTACCACCACGAAAACCACCATGGGAACCACCACGAGGGAACCACCCCTGTCTCGCTGGAGGAGAACGAAAACCACGAAAGGAAGATCGTGGATCGTTCCTCCTCTCCATCTCAAAGCTACGACTCCTCCCACCATCGTATTGAGCACGATGTGGAGAACGTCTAGCAAACTGACCACCTCCAAACTCTCCAGACCAACCACCATAACCATGACCACCAGAACCGAACCGAGCATCCGTACGAGCACGAAACCTGAACTGCTGTCTGCCCAGACCAGCACCGGTCTGACCGGTGGAGTGCACCGGTCTGACCGGTGGTGCTCGGCCAGCAGCACCACCTGCCACCTTTCGATCTCCCCAAGCCGGAACCGTCCTCACAATCGCCTTGGCCCTGGGCATTTGCATACGAGGCTCAGGTACACCATTTGAAGGGCGGTACCTATCCTTGTTAGCCCACTCCTTAGCCATTTTCTCCTCACGCTTCCTCTTGAAGCAAAACTCACCCTTGTGACCATCTCTCCCACAATAGTCATAATGAAACCGTATGGGCTTAGGCTTAGGCTTGGGTTGGGGCTGCTCACTTGGTTTCACCTCACTCGGCTTCTCACCCTTCTTCTCTCCAACCTCACTCTCCTTAGAGCTCACAAACTTCACCGGTTTTTGGAAATCATTTGTTGGGTGAGGAAATATGGGAGGATCTGGGGTTGTGTCAAGTTTGTTTCTCAGTGGATTGGGCTTAGGAGCATAGGTATTTTTGTGGAAGGTTTTTGGTGGAGCTTGGATATCACCAATCTTCTCTCCTCCCTCACCACTACACTCTCCAACCTTCTCCGAACCAAGCGCTTTCCCATCATAGCGCTTGTATGCCTCTATCATCATCCTAAGTTGTGGTTCATGACCCGACAACCAACCCATCATTTTTCTCAAGTCATCGTTCTCATCCTGCAAGCGATCCACATAATGTGCAACTTCCAGATTTTTCAAATCATGCAATTCACAAGTAGAGCAAGAAGTGGGAATAGGCTCTTTCAACTTGGCCTCAAGCGAAACAGTGTAAGCATGCATCTCATCAATTTTTCCATGCAAAACGGGGCAAGAAGTGCAAGCACCTAGCAAAGTAGGTCTAGACTTGAGCTCAGCCACTTCAACCCTAAGCACATCTAGTTCATCACAAGTAGAAGCATGCTTATCCTTAAGAGCAGTAAGATTAGCTAGGTACACAGAGCAATCACCACAATCAATCTCATCAGAAACCACAGGTGAAGCCTTAAGCGAATCTATTTCAAGCTTAGCATCAAGGTTCTGGGTTTCTAGCTCAGCTACTCGGTTCCTAGCATCTTCTAGTGAGGCCCTAAGCTCTTTCCTCATCTTCTTCTCCTCTCTAAGCATGTCATCACGATTATCCAGCAACTTGCCAAGACGTTCGTTCTCCTCATGCAAGAAGGGAAGCTCGTCACGTACCTCATACTCAGAATCGGAGTCCGAGTCGCTCTGGTGACTCTTCTTGCTGCCGGAGCTACGAGCCATGCCGCAGAAGCCATCTCTCGCGTAGCAGCTCAGCCCGCTCAAGTTCTTGGATGGCTTCTTGCTCTTGCGCCAATCACCTTCATCTTCACTGCTACTCGAGCTCGAGGAAGAGTAGGCGGAGCTGGAGTCGACGTCGCTCGGTTCGACCATCGCTCGGGCCTTCCTGCCGCGGCCGTCCTTCTTCCTCGACCGTCGCTCGTCCTTGTGCTTGTGATCGCGCCTTGATCGGTACTTGCCATCCTTGTTCGACCGGTGCTTGTAGTCATCCTTGTAGATGTCCTTGTTCTCCATCTTCTCCGGACAGTCAGCGACGAAGTGTCCTGGCTTGCCGCACTGAAAGCATGTCCGTGGATTCCTCCTTGTGTTCACCCGGTTCTCGTGCAACCTCTCGAACCGCCTGGTTAGCAAAGCCAGATCGTCCTCTCCAAGCACGTTGAACACCTCGTCTGGCAAAGACATCAAAGAAGACAGAGAGTACATCCTGGAGGATGCATTAGCGTTAGACTTAGCCCCATTGCCACCGACGAGAGCAAGACTATGAGAGTCAGTCGGGCTCTCGATCTTGGCTGTCATACCACGGTCCAACTCAGCCAATTTGAGCTTCGAGAACAGCTCGTTCACGGTCAGGGTGTCATACTTCTCGGACTCAAGAATAGCCTCGACCTTTCCATCCCATACGGTGCGATCCAACGAGTGCAAGAGCTTCACGGCTCTATCATGATCATCGTATGGGAGCACGACCACATTGGCTCTCATGTTGTTCACCACATTGGCCACATTGGCCTCATGAGAGCCAATTTGGTTTCCTTGGATCTTAGACTGGTTAGAATCCGAAGATCCGTAACCGGCTCTGATACCACTTGAAGGACCGGAACTGGCGACCAGAGAGGGGGGAGTGAATGGGAGCCGATAAAAATTCTTCTCGAAGGAGATGGAAACTCCAACAAGATGAACAAGGCTTCCAAAGCACGTCTCCGACTCAACTACCCAAGTTGGCCAAGACCACGTAGCCACTGGAGTGCTACTGGTCCTAGAAACCAACAACCACCGAAGCTAACCCGAGAACGCAGCGGAAAAACGAACTCGAGCAGCTACTGGACTGCATCGATCAGACCGGTCCCTGCTGGAGCAGCCCAATAGATCCTGAGAACTTCCACAGAAAGCTTCTACACCGGTCAGGCCGGTGTAGCACGCCGGTCAGACCGGTCTAAGCTAGGAAGCCCCAATATCACAAACCAGACCTTCCAAGCTCCAAAACGAACCAAACTCAGAACAGCAGCAACACGAGACAACAGGGAACTCACCAAGACGTTCACCCAATCAAAACTGAAAAAAGTGTATGCACCGGTCAGACCGGTGAGAGGCACCGGTCAGGCCGGTGTGACCTGAGCTCTCGGGATGAACAGCACATGCGGGTCAACTCCCCCAAATCCAACTCCCGATCTCTCGAATCGCTCCACGAATTTGCGGAAGACTTTGGGGATAGTAGGAACACCTCATGGGCACTCCATAGCCAAGATTTGGTCCACCAAAACTCGCTAAATCGAGAGGAATCGAAGAAATCCCACCAAGAACGCAACTAACCCTAGAGCCAAGAAAACCTCAAAATCGAGCCCCTTTGCTCACGGATTTGGGAGGGGAATCAAAGGGAAAAGAACCATGAAGGGTTCAAGCATACATCCCCCACCAAATCCCAAAGAGAAAGGCCTCGAAATCGCTCCAAGAAAATCACCAAGAAAGGGCTCCGAAAATCACCAAAAAAGAGAAATGGGAAAGACACATCCAAGCCTTGAGGAACCACGCCGAATCATCTATACATACCAAAGAGGTAGGCCTCGAAATCGCTCCAAGAAAATCGCCAAGAAAGGGCTCCGAAAATCACCAAAAAAGAGAAACGGGAAAGACACATCCAAGCCTTGAGGAACCACGCCGAATCATCTATACATACCAAAGAGGTTCATACAAGGTCTAGCTTGCCGCCCGGTCATCCTTCCCTCTCACAAGATCTCACCATGAAGCTCTCAAGCTAGTCTTATGCAAATCCTAAGGAAAATAGGAAGGGAAAATAGGAAAACAAATGAGCTAGGGTTCCAAGCGATGGCTGCCATCCTCTCACCACTTGGGTTATATGGAGGCTAGCCGAAAGACTAAAATACCCCTAAGGCCTAATACTAGGATACACACCCCCGAGGGTCACTTTGGGAAACTTTGTCTTCGCACCATCGGACGGATGCCCGGCGATCGCAAACTTGCTTAGCCTCGACACAAGCCTTGCGATCCCGACGCGTGTCCTCCGCTTCGAAGTCTCCGTACTGCATCATCGCACACCGGTCAGACCGGTGCTCCTCACCGGTCAGACCAGTACCCACTGGTCAGACCCACCGGTCAGACCGGTCCGATGCTGCTGCACCTCCGTCTTCGGTCTTCGGTCTTGGCTTTGTGGATCAACCAAGGAACCCAGTGGTTTTCTGGTGAACCACCGGAAACCCCACGAACTCGGTGTAGCCTCCGCCAATCACCACTCATGACTCGGCTCCCACGTAGTCCCGGCTCGACCTTGGTTTTGAGGCTCAACCAAGAAACCATCCACGACTTCATCTTGCTGTTCTTGCCACCATGCGGCCCGCACTTGACTCCGCTGGCCACCGGGTCCCTCGAACCAAGCCTACTTGTCTTCTCCACACCTGGAGGCCTCACCAGCAACGATCTTTCGTGCTTGTTCTTCACCTGCACCAACACCAGTCAAGCCGCAACCTACACCTGCAATACTTAGCCAAGAATCAGTCCACACCACGTTGTCAATCACTCATCAAACCAGGAAGCGATCATCCACCGGTCCTCGAACCACACATGGCTCTCAATTGCTAACTGGGCTTTTGTTTTGATCGATGCATGTTGATTCTGAAGATGGTCACCAGGTTATCGTATAGTAGACAACTGACTTTTGTTGTGAGGTGTATATATATACAACACAGCATGTGGTGTTATTGACTGGATACTACTCAAGGTTCCTACCTATCAAGGCTAATTTAGTGCAATAGTATGTTTTCATGATGCATCATAACTAATTAAACTTTGTTTTATTATGCCCTCTCAGTTTGTACGGGAAGTTGAAGGGTTAATTGACCTCGATCCCGTGCTGAATTTCATTGGCCTCCTATGCTGAATTTCAGATTGTACTGAATTACATTGGCTCCTGTGCCGAATTTCATATAGGAAACGTGTTTCCCCTATATTAGCATTTGGTATGTCCTGCTCCTTAATGCAATTGGTGACCTTGTGGCTAGATACCATTTTCTTTGTTTGATATGTAAAACATGTATTTTCAGTCTACAATTATAAAATTATGATTGATCTACCTGCTTCGTATAATATTTAATTTTGTGATGTCAAACAAGTAGAGCTCACTGGATTTGTGTGATGGCTACATGAACTTTACAAGCCGTGATTTTCTTCTATTGCCATCAAGTATATAAAATTTCATAACACAAAAGGTCTGTATAGGATTCCTCGCTTTTGTGTTGTATGCTAGAAATAAAATGGTAAACATTTCACTCTTCCCACAAAGGTTCTGCTGGAAGGGAAATGCAGCTCGTTGAAGTTGGCACACAGGATGGAGTACATCGGTGCAGGGGTGAGTGATCATCTGCAGAATGGAGCAAACTGGATGGTATGGTTTAACAGGCAGCATGCGAAAAGATGTTCATGCCATGGTATGAAATAGAGTGGTGTTCGATGCCGCCATAGCAGTCCTGATACCTTTGACACCTAAGCGACTCTTCAACTTCCTTCGCAACGAGGACCTGTGTGCTGATTGGGACATCTTCAGTAACAGCGACCCTATGCGGCAGATTGTACGCAATGCAAATGGGCACTGGATTGCTGCTCTGTAACTCTGTAAGAGTGCCAATGCTGAAGATAATGAAACTTAGGCTCTGAAGCAATTATCTTACTTAGCCATTTCTAAGTAACCTCACTAGGAGGATTAACATAAATATGTACTTGTTTCTAAATAAATAGTGCCATTCACCTGCACTAATGGCAAGTAAATCTTCATTGATTTTATCAGTTTTGTATGTGAGTTGTGGATATTAGAAGTTTTTGTGGTATTCCTGTTTCTATTGATTACAATTATTTTTACCTTAATGGCTCATTTAGATTTGTTTAACTATGTAATTATGTTCTTACATTAAATACTTATTTAATATTTTTGCTGCTTTCCTATCGTTACTGTTTTATTGAAAGTTGTGTGTATTTATATAAATGTTAAACTTTTAGAATCAATTTTAAACTTTTAGTATCAGTTACAATATCTTGGTAACACGTGCGTGTCGCACGTGCACTTTACTAGTAGCAATAAATTTCTGAAATTATCACCTTAGAAAAGATAAATTTTAAGCACGCTGGCTACAAACAACCGAAGGCGACACTTCCCTTTTGTCATGGGAGGGACGACTATATATATACTTACAGTTGACTTCTGAACTATGCAATTAAATCTTAGAATAATTCAAAACTATTCACAGTTTTATATCATATTATAGGAGCCAGCGCAGTAATATCCGCTCAACACAAATGGAAAAAGGAAAACTGGTTTGCATATTATGCTATGTCTTGTATATCGTTTCTTTCACTGATAGTAGATGTTCAATTGGCATGGAAGTTGGAATTCAGAAACCTTATTTCATGTATTCGTACTGTATTTACGATTTTCTGACACTGGTAGGGAGAGGGGTTTTAGTCCTGGTTGGTAGAGGCCTTAGGTCTCTCATGTCCAATCGGGACTAATGATGAGAGACAAAAGACCCCCGTTTAGTCCGGGTGAACAAACCTGGACTAAAGGGGTCCTTTAGTCCCGGTTCGTATTATGAACCGAGACTAAAGGGGGGCACGCCAGCGCCTATACCAACCGAGACTAAAGGGTCTCGTCTCTTTTTTTTAATTGTTTTCAATTTGAGCGTATATTCTAATTGTTGTCTTACCTGTATATGTACGTATACGTATTTGCACTTAATATCTATGTATACCTCTCTCTCTCTCTATATATATATATATATAAACTTAGAAATATACACATCATAATAGATATTTTGTCTTATGCATAAGACTTACACACAATATTATACATCAAAATAAATAGTATTTATACATCAAAATATTGTTCACTTCAAATTTCTAGTCTCTACTCTCAGTGGAGGTGCATCACAATAATTTTTTATATCCATCATAATAATGTTTTCCTGCTGGATTAACCACCTCGTCCATGAAGAATCCAATGAGACTTTCTTGAATCACCAAAAGACGATCCTTCTGAATGACCTCGTCCTTAACCATATCCATCTGTAATGTGCAAATATGTTAATATATTACACCCAACAATTAAATATAGAAGCAATTAGGAAATGATGTATTACTAATAGGTTTATTTAATTAACTTACATTATAATTTCCGGAGTTTGTACTTGCCAAACATCGTATGTGCTCACAGACATAGTATCCACATAAATTATTTCCTTGTTCCTATCTCAAACACTAAAGGGTATAGGAGAAAATGTTATGAAATATAAGTGTGATAGAATTTGAATTTTCTCAATCTAAAATTGTTATTTTGATTACGTACCAGATAATCAGTATAGAATGTAATTGTTGGTTTAAATTGACCTTCTTTCTCTGCAATGAATTTTTCCCAAGCTCTCAGGAAAATTAGTGAAAGATAGTGTTAGTAAAAGCAATCTATATATATTGCATTAAAGAGAACGTCTTAGATAGAATATTACTCTTGAAATAGATTTTGAAGGTCTTGGTAACCTGCGGGGTTTTTTCTCAATGAATCCCACACCATGATGCTGCTATTGTCGACTTTAATTATTATAAGAATCCAGTGGAAACTGTATATACATGGTCATAATACTCATACAAATTAGAACTAAATAGAATTAGCAAGGACAATTAGATGGCAATCACACACACTTGCAGCTGTAAGGTAGTAGTATGAGATCCTTGTCATGAAACTTAGACAAGGTCCTATAGATTGTCACGATTGTTGTGTCTGGTTGACGCTTGACCTCAAACTGGTTAACTTTTGATGGGTCTATGAAACCAATTCTGTCGGCAATATTCTTTTTTGCATCTCTTGTTTTTGCAGGCTACCAAAAATGAAATACAAAGTTAATTAGTAGATCCACATACGTAATAAATTTATTAATAAACATAAAAAAATACGCCACTTACAGACACCAAGCGACGATAAGATAGGTATTCAGGGCGTCTAGATGGTAATCTTCATAAATATCTTTGAATTCTAGCCAGACCACCTTGTCACCTTCACTGGAAAAATCTTCCGGTCTAGCAAGTATACCTGAGGTATCTACGCCTTTCGCTGAGTGCCGCATGTACCACTCATGAAATTTGTACATCTTAGGTGAGAGCTGATATACCAGTTCTTGCCGGATAAGAGGTTTTCCTAGCTGAAAGGGCCATCTTTGTACGAAACTTGGATCCCGAGGTGGTTCTTCATGGCCGAGTGTGACACTTATAGGCATCCCTGTTTGTTCCATGAAATCAATGTCCTACACTAATTCTTGTGTAGGCAATTCTGCTAGAGCTCGTTCATCTGCATTGAGGCCGGAGGCAACGTAAGTCTGTTTGCTCATCGACGCATCTGTTTTCTGCTCCAGCTTCTTTGCATGAGTATCTTCTTTATACGACATCGATGCCATTATGGGTATCATTTTCTTGCTGTTTTCGCTCATTAGTTTGAAAAACCCAAGTTTGCCCGGATCTACATTTTTGGTCTTCTCGAGCTCCCTCTGTTGCTATTTTGTATTGAGATTGTTGAAAAATTCATGGACATGTTGGGCACCGATCGTTGTTTTTCCTTCTTCTTCTATCGTCTCCCATGCTAGCTTCCTTTTGCTGATGGGCTCAACCATTTTCTTTATCGTTGGTGGTTTTTTCTGCTTTGGTGGTTGCACTGGGTTGGAAGACTGTGCTCCGATGGTTTTTTCGGTTGTGCTCTCCTGGCTTGGTGGTTTTTTCTACTTTGGTGGTAGCACTACGTTGGAACACTATGCTCTGTCGGTTTTTTCGGTTGTGCTTTCGTGGCTAGGTGGTTTTTTCTGCGGTGCTTTCGCAGTTTTTTCTGATGTGCTTTGGTGGCTGCGCGGTTTTTTCTTCAGTGCTTTGGTGGTTTTTCTGCTTTTGATGGTGCTTGCTTTGCCACCATTGGTTTCTTCTGTTTTTTGGAGGTGATTCGGGGTGGATGTCATTATCGTGGCTGGAGCTCACACCTCCAGAATTGAATAATGGTTCTTGTATAGACGGTGAGCGAGGTGATATTGAAGGTCGTTAGGATGGCCTCGGAGATGACGATGGTGGCGGCTGCGGGGGATCTGTAGGAGGGATTGATCCCTCCATCTGGGGGATTATAATGTAACATTTGGGCCACAATATGATACCGTGAACCGCATCCTTGAGTGCCCTTTCCCCGTCACCTCCTGGGATGTCTAGCTCTAGATCTTCAATTTGTGGCTGAAAAATCTCCTCCACAACAATCGAGGTGTAGCCAAGTGGAATCTGCATGCCGTGGCTAGTCTGTCTAGGAAAATACGCAAAAGCACTTCCATACGCCACCTATATATGTAGAGAAATAAAGAATTTATTACATTTCTAAGTGATGCATCAAAAGTTGAGCTAATTGCATGTAATAACTATATTTATATATACCTGCACTGTGATGTTACCGAATGGCTTGTGCAGCTCACATGGGGTGCACTAGCAGAGAAAATCCATAGGGTATTGTTGGTTGTCATCCACTGGAACTCCTTCGATTGCCCTCGGCTCTTCAGGGCCCTCTGTGCAAGCACCTGCTTCGACCTCTATGCAAGCACCTGTTGCGACCTCTGTAGAAGCACAACTGCTTTTGCGAGCGGAAGGGCTAATGACGGGATCCAGCGGTACTTCGGGCAGTGCTCCAGATTGGGCTATCTGAGTTATTATTACGACCACTCACCGTTCAATCTCTGCCTGCATCTTTTCTTCTTGTTGTTTAAGTCTTTGCTCCATCATTTGACGCCAATGCTCCTCTTCGCGCTCTCTTCTTCTTTTGCGACTTTTATAGCTGTCGAGGTTTCCCTTGAAAGCATACTTCCACGACACCACCCCGTAGCCCCTGCAACGTCCTGGGTGTCCATTCTCTATACTTGATGGGCACGTTGTCTCTTACAATGGCCCCGCATTGAGACACGGACTTGTCTTTGATTTGTTTGGAGCACATGGCTGGCCAAGCTCTGACACCTCCGTGATACGATACATCACATATCCAATGATTAGTTGTGTACGGCCTCTCTTAGCCTTTTTCGTCATCGATCCAGAAGCCAACAAGTACCATATTCGTTATTTATTTATGTAAGAAATGGGGTTAGCAAATTAATACTAATGAACTTAATGCATGATATATATACCTCGTTGGAACCTTCTGCAATAGCATCCTCAAGGTCCTCATTATTTTCTGAGTCAGCGGCTATGTCGTCCTCGTTATGTTCCAAGTCCTCGGCGGCGACACCTCCTTCCTCGATCATAGTTATGTTGAGGAACCTGTCTGCCGGGCTACACTCCTCGTCGGTGTAGGTTGCAACGGTATTTGAACCGCGAGCAATAATGTCCTCCATAATCCTTTCATCATTGTCATTATTATCCATCTAGAATAAACATGAATTTTCTATAAATTTAAAGAATAAACACTAATTTTCTATGAATCGACACAAATTTATGAGAATATACAATAATTTATAGCTATTTCTAGAATAAACAAGAATTTTCTATGAATTTGTAGAATAAACACTAATTAATTTTCTATATGAATAGACATGAATTCTGAGAATATACAATAATTTCTATCTATTTCTAGAATAAACACTGAGGCCATTGCTGGTGAGGTCTCTAGGTGTGGAGAAGACAAGTAGGCTTGGTTTGAGGGACCCGGTGGCAAGCGGGGTCAAGTGCGGGCCGCATGGTGGCAAGAACAGCAAGACGAAGTCGTGTATGGTTTCTTGGTTGAGCCACAAAACCAATGTCGAGCTGGGACATGGTGGGGGACAAGTCATGAGTGGAGATCGGCGGAGGCTACACCAAGTCTGTGGGGTTTGCAGTGGTTCACCACAAAACCATTGGGTTACTCGGTTGAGCCACAAAACTGAGGAAGACTCGACAGAGGAGTGTGGCCGGCCAGGCCGTTTCAACCGCCTAGGAGGGGCGGTCAGACCGCCTGGGGCCAGTCTAACTGCCCAGGGGGGGCGATCTGACCGCCCGGGTTGCAGCCGCTGAGAAGCTTCGAAGCAGAGGACATGCGGCATGATCGCAAGAGTTGCGTTGGTGCTACGCAGGCTTGCGGTGGATGCGCATCCGTCCGATGGTGCTGAACTGAAGACTTCCAAAATTGCCCTTGAGGGGCTTGTATCCCTAGTTGCTAGTAAGGGTAGTTTAGTCTTTTGGTTGCCCCCATATAAACACTTGAGTTGTGGGATCGCAGCCAACTCTTGCAACCCTAGCTCATTTTGCTTTGCTATTTTCCCTTCCTATTTTCCTTAGGAATTTCTAGGACTAGCTTGAGAGCTTCATGGTGAGATCTTGAGAGAGGGATGGATGACCGGGTGGCAAGCTAGACCTTGTATGAACCTTCATGGTATGTATAGATGATTCGGCGTAGTTCCTCAAGGCCTTGTGTTGCCTCTCCCGTTTGTCTTCTTGGTGATTTTCGGAGCTCTTTCTTGTGATTTTCTTGGCGGAGTTTTGAGGGCGATTTCTTGTGGGATTCTTGTTGGGTGTCACGTATGAGGACCTTGTGCCTCTTTAGCTGGTGACTTTGCCCCAATAACTCTCTTGAATTGACCTCGATTTGGTGGTTTTTTGAGTTGCTCGAGTTCATGACCTAGAGGGCCAAGATTCGCGATTCCCTTTGACTGAGAGCGTTTCGGTGCAATTCCTTTGGTGGAGAGGTTGCCCAGGAGGTAACCCAGTTATCCCTGAAGTTTCGCTGCAATCTGTGGGGTGAATCGGGAGATCGGGTGATGGGAAGTTGAGGGTTGACCCGCGGCCAGGTTTTCCGGGAGGGGCGGTCAAACCGCCATAGGGGGGCAGTCTAACCGCCCTGGGTCTCCCAGGTGGAAGTTTTGATTTTGCCGGATTTTCCTCTGTGAGTTCGTTTGCCTTGATCAGAGGAGCATTCTGGTGAAATTGGAGTTCATTTTGGTGTTGTTTGCTAGGAGTTCTTGGCTTGTGTTTCTTGCTGGGTACAGGAGGTTAAACCGCCCCCGTGAGCCGGTTAAACCGCCCCTAGGCCCTTGGGTGAAGTTTTGGTTTTCGCCAAGATTTTCTGGTAGCTAGCTTGGCCTTGACCAGAGAATCGAGTGGGTGAAACCGTGGAGAGTTTTGGAGCTCGAAAGAGGTGTTTCGGAGGATTTCTTGGTTACCAGGTGGAGGCGGTCTAACCGCCCCCATACCCGGTCTAACCGCCCCCTCCAGGCAGACAGCTTCTGAGTTGTTTCCGCTGCTGTGTGTGTGTAGAAGCTGTGCCTGCAGGTAGTGTTTGTTCTAGGACCAGTAGCACTCCAGTGGCTACATGGTTTTGGCAAACGGAAGGTTGTGTGCGGAGCATGTGATTTTGGGTACCCGACCGAGTTCATCTTGTCAGAGAAGTCATCTCCTTTGAGAATAATTTTTATCGGCTCCGATTCACTCCCCCCCTCTCTGGTCGCCAGTTCGGTCCTTCAAGTGGTATCAGAGCCGGTTACGGGTCTTTCGGGACTCTAACCAGTCTAAGATCCAAAGATGGCGTACTAGGAACGAGGATCGGGTCCTCCGCACTTCGATGGAAAGAACTACCAGATGCGGCAGAGGCGGATGACTGCGTTCCTCCGTGGTAAGGGTCAAATCCTTTCGGACATTACGGTGAACACAACTTATGTTCATCTGATTAACTTTCTTGCTCCGGGATCGAGGGATATGCACGACACCAACAATAAGGCGGTCGACTACTTGTTTCGTGCTCTGTGTCAGTCCGAATTCGATCGGGTTCAGACAGAGGACTTGGCTTGTACGATTTGGGAAACGCTGAAGAATGCTCACGCTGGAAACAGTCAGGTTCAGGCTCGGTTGTTTGCGACTTACCGGAGAGAGTACGAGAACTTCACTCATCTCCCCGGTGAGTCCATCGATACGATGTTCCAGCGGTTCACGGTGATTGTGAACAACATGAGGGCTAATGTGGCCGTGCTCCCGTACGATGATCATGAGAGAGCCGTGAAACTCTTGCACTCATTGGATCGTACGATCTGGGACGGAAAGGTCGAGGCCATACTTGAGTCGGATAAGTATGAGACTTTGTCTGTAGACGAGCTGTTCTCGAAGCTCAAGTCGGCTGAGGTGGACCGGGGTGTGACAGCCAAGCTTGAGGGCCCGACTGACTCTCATAGTCTCGCCCTCATCGGTGGCTCAGGTGCAAAGTCTAACGCTAACCCATCCACCAGGATGTACTCTTTGTCCTCTTTGATGTCTTTGCCAGATGAGGAGTTCGACGTGCTTGGAGAGGACGAGCTGGCGCTGCTGACCAGGAGGTTCGAGACGATGCACGAGAACCGGGTGAACATAAGGAGGAACACGAGGATGTGCTTTCAGTGCGGCAAGCCAGGACACTTTGTCGCCGACTGCCCTGAGAAGATGGAGAACAAGGACAACTACAAGCACCAGTCGAAGACGGAGAGCAAGTACCGGTCGAGGCGCGATCACAAGCACAAGCATAAGCACAAGGACGAGCGACGATCGAGGAAGAATGACGGCCACGGCAAGAAGGCCTGAGCGATGGTCGGAGCGAGCGACGTCGACTCCAGCTCCGTGTACTCTACCTCGAGTTCGAGTAGCCACTACTAGATTTTCTCCCTAATGCAACACACGAAATGTGTTGCAATATGCCATATTTGGTTGCAACGTCAACCATGTGATGCGAAAGGCCGCGTTGCATTAGCCTGTAGCAACCGTGGTCTTTTTGTGGTTGCAAAAGTTTTTCTATTGCAACGCAATGCGGCGTTTGCAACTAGCATTTTAGACCGTGCTCGTGTTGGTTGCAAATTATTCTATTGCGACGCATTTGGTGTTGCCATAGGTGCAATTGCATCGTACACAACGCGTTGCAATTTCTAAAATCTTTCGTTGCAAATTATTATATTGCTACGCTCTATTTCTGGTTGCTATAGGGGGAACCACCTCTATTACCATGAAAGTTATTTGGTTGTAAGATGTGTCCTCTATTATTGCTTCGAAAATGGTTTGGTTGCCAAAAGTTCAAGTCTCTATTACCACCATGATACAGGGTTGCTACAAGTTGAACTTACTATTACCACGTTTCTTTTTGGCAACGAAAAATAAGGGTTATGAAAGGATGACTTATCATTTGCAACGTCAAAAATGGTTTGGCTGCCAAAAGTTCATGTCTCTGTTACCACCATGATACAGGGTTGTGATAGGATGATTTATCCTTTGCAACGAAAGGTGTATTCCGCCACACTCATTTATATAGCAGCAATAATTTGAAACATTAAATAACATCATCAGATATATATAATTATGCATTTATAGTTCATGAAACAACATTGAACCATCCACTGAGTTATTACATGACACACGAAGTACTGAAATACTGAAAAGTTTCGGACGGGACATTGTTTCAACACATAGTAGGCTAATTTGATAGGAAATGAAGATCTTGGTCAGCAAATGGTGACTTCGAGAGGATTCCAACACTTGATCAGCAAAGGGTGACTTCAATGCAAGGAGCTCGCATCACCTGCTTGCTCCATTCGACATGGCTGAGTCTCCTGAAAAGAATCAACAACATTTTTAAGCTAGCATCAAATAATACATTAACTCCGCTGACGTTGGCGAATTCCAGAATGTTGACGGAATCGTACCATGCTTCCTCACAAATCACTGCACAGAATTTCCTAAGTTGCGAGCAATCTGATGACATCAACAGAACAACATGCGAACGGAATGAAATAGAGGAATTGAAGGAAAGGGGAAGATAGCTCGTAGCCTCTTACCTCTCCTTGCGTCTATCTGGTTATGCTGCCACTGCAGCTTGGTGAGGTGCAGCATGACGCTGAAGTCCGACGCCTTCACGTGAACACAATCAAAGTGAAAGCAATATGCAAACAGATACCTTCACTCAAGTAAACATGCAATTACATAGGCATAACATGAGGTAGCATTAACATGTTAGGTGAACTACCTGCTAATACAATTACTTGCAGTGATTATACAATATTGCAAGGTTGACTGAAATTAAAATTGTAATCTAGCATATTCTGAAAATTGTAATCAATCATTATTGAATAAATTAACATCTATCCAAGAAACTAAGAAAGGAATGTCATGCTATAGCTAAAAATGCAGCAGGGGCAACAAAAGAAAAAAAATTGTGGAATATGTTTGTAATAGTGGTATTGCTCACACATATATTCATAAGAAATTCAGGAAAAGTAACATATGCCAAACCTACTCATTGTAGTACTGAAAACAAATACCAACTTTTGTGAACTCAGCTGCTTTCCCATTAGTCATCTCAGTGCAATCAATTGTGTTTGCAACAAGCACAACACTTCATATATACCCCTGGTTCATCTTCACCACATGGAATTTGTAAGCTACCAGATAATTTCAGAACTCTCAATCAAACTCAGATCCTTATTTGTGATTGCGTAAACAGTGCCTGCAAATCAGCAGGAGATGGTTACTATTTCAGTAGCATGGGAAATTTACAACCATTGTACTCACAAAGGGTTGGACACAAATCCCATTCAATGCCTGAAATAAATTACCAGATTTACTGGTTTATTATTGTGGGAGAAAACACACAGAGGCACAAAAATGATTTAGAAATGGCGTCCCTGCTTGTTGTCTAGCTAAACAGGATACTCCATGCGAAGTTGTACATATCGTGAGCTCCCAATTCAACTGAGAACATTTCTAAACAAGTGAAAATATCACTTGAGGTCCTCCACGGTAAAACTTATAATCCAACCACAGGAACAACTTCCTAATCATAAAAGTTTATGGTACTATTGAGATAGGGGATTCCTGACCATATAGCACCAATTCACCACATATTCACCCATTTTTTAAATTCAATCTCATCGACAATAGGCATCAAGCCGCAAACTAACATACCTGCATGCTCATTATCTCCATGCTGCTGCAGGCCTGTGTGCATCTTAAATCTGCAGGAAAAAAACTTAACACATCACTTGTTGTAGCATATCCTTGGGTTCTCACTCCGCTAAGACTTGATGCAAGACAAACACGCGGCAAAAAAAAGGTAATTGGGTTTAGTCATTCCGTTCAGGAAATTATAATGATACCGCATAAAAATGAAAATCTGAAAAGTAGAAACCAAATTAATCTTTCACCTTGCCGCTATCACAATCACTTGTTGGAATTTACTCTTGAAAACAGACCACGATCTCAACCAATTAAGCATAAAGGTCCTAGGAACTGTCTGGCTTTTCACACCCTCCGTGTTGCTTATGAGTTGAAATAACCCAATCCTTATTAACCTGCCAAGTCATTCCTTGGCCATTCTGTTAGCTCTGCACCGCCTGCTTTGCAATATGTAGCATCAACAATTCATATTAGTAAATAGCAATTTGTGTCTGAAATAGGAGAAAACAGAGAAAATACCTACTGCAGAAATTGCAGATTGTAACTGACTTGGAACTGCAAGTGGCTGGACCCGTTATGATGGTTGGGACGAGAAGAGATAAATTTTGAGGAACTCAAGAATTCACCTGACACTCCTGAAGTTTAGACTTTAGAGTACCAAAGAATAATTTGGAACTCTGCAGAGTAGCATGAAAAAATAAATGGTATTTGTTACAACCTTTCCCACACTATCACAATTTTGTTTAATTAAATGGTGAACAGCAGCGTAGCCCAACGATCATTGAGATACAAGCCTTGTCCCATAAGCACCATTGCGCTCCTCACTCCCATTGGCTCATCCCATAAACAAATCACAGGCATTATTCTGCTATTCACAAACTGTAGGACTGCTAAGCCTTCGCAAGAGATTACCACTATAAAAATTGATCAGTAAACCGAAGTATTTTATTCTTTTTGCATTATTATTGCTGGCCTCTTGAACTGGCAGGCAAGCTATGTCCGACTAACTCAGAAGAAGGCAACCATGTTGAGATTACTAATGATAACACTGAAAGATTAATTTCAAGACAAAGTGTCATCTGGAATGTATGGTGATCTGTGCATCGGTGCGAATGCTACACAGTGCAGCGGGCGGGGATTGGACCAATTATTTGTGGCAGTACACAGCCGTATGTTGATGATTAATCAAACAGATGAATGGCTTGGAAAAGCATCTAGCTGAACTTACACTTAGAATTCATCGCGAAGAAATAGGTGGACGGAGGAGCCAAGGCAGCGCGGGCATGGAGCTCCGGATGGGGTGAGGCGTGGCGGTTCCGGCGTGGATGGACACACGGGCAGAGGGGAGCGCCGGTGTCGGGGCTTTGAACGGCAGGGAGGGGAACTGGGAAGCATATCTACCGCCGGGATGGCGGCGGCGGCAGAGCCGGAGTGTCGATGGTGTCATCCTTGCCTAGCATCTCCGTGTCTTCAATATGCAGGCACAGGCTCTTCATCACTCCTGTTCGCTCGCTCTGTCTCATATTATCGCGGGGGCCGTCGGGGGAGGTGGTCCATGGGCGCTGACGGCAGCGTCAACGGGGAGACGGCGATGCGGCGTCGCCCGGCGTGCGGCTGGAGAGGACGGGAGGAGACGAAGCACGGCAATGGCCGTGGGGGAAGACAGATCCACGCGGTAGGTAGACCCGCGGAGCGTGCATCCCCGACCTCCACAGGGGCAGCACAGGGGTAGCCACCGGCCATGCATGTGGGGGCGGTGAGATGGATGATGGCGGGGGGGGGCGGCCACGACACGTAGGGTTTGGCAGATTTGGCAGAAAAAAGATAAAAAGGGTTGCGAGACGACGGGTGCGAGCCGGGGAGGGCAGAGCGGAAGGCCCACGCCGCGGGCGGACGTGCGAGAGGAAGGCGGACGCCGAGGGGCGGACGCGCAGGGGGAGCGGAGAAAAGGTTGACCAAGTTAAACTTTTTAGGAGTAGAGATAGAGATAATAAAAGTATAGAGATAATGATGAGATGAGATATAATATATAGAGAGATTTCTGAATGGTTACTATAAGTCTATTATACATATAGGTTGTATTGTATAAGTTTAAAGATATTTGGAATTGATTTACTATTTTCCATTTGTTAAATGAATTTTTACATGGTGATCACAGTTAATTCCAAATTGAACTACATTGTGTCACACATGCCCTTATAGATGGGCGAGAGATGTTCATTCTTGTATGAGATGTTTAGTATCACTTTGTCGAAATCATTTAAAATTTTAATGGGATGTTTATGTAGCCAAACTATGATGTTGTGTGCATCTATGCAAATTTCTAACCAAGTTTATCTATTACTGTAATTATTTTATGATTTACTAAAGAAAAAATGTTAAAATTCCCCAACCTACATAAAAAATTAAAAAAACTTGGAGGGACACTTCCTCTTGGTGTATAAGTGTCGACAAAAAAGTTTCAATTGATTCTAAGGAAGTGGTGATGCACATACTCACAAAGTCATACATGGTGTCACATATGCCCTATAGATGAGCGAGAGATGTTCAGCCTTATATGAGATGTTTAGTACAACTTTATCTTAATCATTTAAAACTTTAATGGGATGTTTATGAAGCCAAACTATGATGGTGTGTGCATCTATGCAAATTTTTGGCCAAGTTTACCTATTACTATAATTATTTTATGATTTACTAAAGAATAAATGTTAAAATATCCTAAGCTACATAAAAATTCAAAAAACTTGGATGGACACCTCCTTTTTGTGTATAAGTGTTGACAAAAAAGTTTCGATTGATTCTGAGAAAGTGGTGATGCACAGCCTCACAAAGTCGTACGTGGTCTCACACATGCCCCTGTAGATGAGCGAGAGATGTTCATCCTCGTATGAGATGTATAGTAACACTTTATCAAAATCATTTAAAACTTTAATGGGATGTTTATGGAGCCAAACTATGATGTTGTGTGCATCTATGCAAATTTCAGACCAAGTTTACTTATTAATGTAATTATCTTATGATTTACTAAAGGATAAATATTAAAATACCCTTAGCTATATAGAACATAGTGAGTTCACCTAGTGGGTAATGATTGTGAAGATCGTCATGTCTTAAAATAATTGCAGTAACATATAAAAAAATTAAAGAATGAAAATCAAATTATAAAACTAAAAAATAAATATTGAAAACGTGTATTAAAAATAAAAAAGTACACCCATAGGATTTGAACCCTGGAGCTCAAGTTCACATAAAACTTACTTTACCACTATGCTATCTAGGTGTGTTCGTTATAAAAGCTAGGAATATTTAGGTGAAGACTACTACCTCCGTTCTTAAATATATGACATCATTAACTTTTTCCGTTCGTTTGACTATTCGTCTTTTCTACTTTTTTTTTTGCAAATCGATAAACCAACAAGTTAATTAAATCTAAGGTGGGACGGAGTGACATGACAATTTAAAGTTATTTTAGTTTCCTGGCATTTTGTTTATTGCAACCATTTTGGGCCAATTGTAACACTTTTTTGGCGTTGCATTAGACAAAAAATAATAATATATTTAGAAAACTTTACTTTTTTGTTTTTCAAATAACCAAATTTTCGACGTTGTAATTCTTCAGCGTTGCATTTTCAAACCCATATGCACCTCAAATTTTGTCACAAACTTGTTTTTCATAAGAATATGAAATATTAAGTTACATTAGTAATTGTAATATAATTTTTTTCTATTCTCCATTTGTGTGGAAGAAAACAAGCCATAAAAAGATACAAGAAATAGCAATTAACATAGAAACATACACTATTAAATAAAAATCATGATTTCAGAAAAAAAATATATTAAAAAGAATTATCAAATTTTGAGTTTTCTTGAGGGTGAAATACCAACTACAAATTCTAGTTATGAATTAAAAAGAGAAAGATCAATTGTTGATGTGTTCTTCCTCCCAATCTAGATGAATTTCGATAAAGAGTTGATGCATATCCCTGACAAAGGCATATATGGCTCACATAGTCCTATGTAGCTAAGTGAGATATGTTCCTAGTTGTGAAAGATGTATAGTATCACTTTGTCGAAATCATTTGAAACTTTTAGGATGGTTATGGAGCCAAAAAATGATGTATAGCCACATATTTTTTCAAGTTTGTTTTGAAAGATTTATTGCAGTTCAATTAATAAAAAGAAATAAAACACCCTAATACAACATAAACTAATGCTTATCCTAGTGGTCTGCACATGTCACTTTCGTTCAAAAGGTCTCAGGTTCGATCCCCAAGCAGACATTTTTTTGCCAATTAAATTCCTGATATTGTGTCTATTGCAACCATTTTGGGCCTATTGCAACACTTTTTTAGTGTTGCATTAGACAGAAAATTGGCTAGAAAAATCTAAAAATTTGCATAGCCACATGATTTTGGTGTACAAGCATCACTTAAAAAATTCAAGTGATTACGATAAAGTGTTGTGGCACATCCATCGCAAAGGCATACTCATATAGTCTTATATGACTAAGTGAGAAATGTCCCTGATTGTGAAGGATGTATAGTACACTTTGTTGAAATTATTTGAAATTTTTATGGAATAGTTATGGATCCAAAATATGTTATTGTGTGAATATGTGAAATCGATTTACCATTTTCTGTATGTTAAATGAATTTCTGCCCTTTATGTTGTTGTGAGAAATGTCCCCGATTGTGAAGGATGTATAGTACTGTTTTTTTGCCCCCGCTCCGGATTAAATCTGTGGGCACGTGGATGAGGGCCGACGTGGCCGGGTGATGGGAGCAATTTTGTTTTTTTCTATTTGTGGCGATTTATAAAACTAGACAACAGTTCATAACACAAGTAAGAAGTTGGTCTGATGGCAAGGCTCTCAATTTTGAGTCCTGCGTGCAGAGTTCGAATCCCCCTTGCTGCATAGTTTTTTTGGCCCACTTTATTGGCACCCCACAGCAGGTAGGGCTGCCGAGTGGTGGTGTTGTGGCCTGGTTTTGATATAAAATGCTACCCTAACCGACAAATGTTTAACGTATATATAATTAAACTTCTGCAAACAGACACAACTACACTTGTAGCTCAATGGTAGCACATCTCCCTCCCATCCCGCAGGTTGTGGGATCAAGTCCCCCTTCCACCCCATTTTTTGCGCCAGATATTATTCCAAAGGCCTACTGGGTCAGCGTGGGCCGTTTGTTGGGCGCCGAAGGCCTGCTGGGCCAGCGTGGGCCGTTTGTCTTGGGCTGGCGTCCGGCTAAGGAGGTGGTGCAGAGGTGGCATCCAGGGGTGAGGTGGCGGAATCATATTCAAAAGACTTGAAAATCATAATTGTGCACAAGACAACTTGTAGCTTAATGGTTTATAAATGTGCTAGGTTATCAAGAGGTTGTGAGTTCAAGTCTTTGACCCTACTTATTTTTCTATTTTTTAATTTAATTTATAATTTTTTCTATCCATAATATGACTATTTCTTATTTACAGATCGCGACGAATCTGCTCAAATGTCGCGGCGTTGTGGGCCGGATTGCGACGAATTTAACAAATCGTCAAGATGTTTTGGGCTTCAATATCCATCAATGCACATCTGTGACGAAAAATAGAAATACGTCGTAGAATCGCGACGAATTTAACAGATCCTCGCAATGTTTTGGGCTTCAATATCCATCAATGCACATCCGTGACAAAAAACAGGAATACGTCGTAGACGCAGTGCTCTTCGTGATGTTTTCTGAAAACGTCGTGGAGAATGCGTCACAGATTAAATAGTTTCTTGTGGTGGAAGATATATACGAGATCAAGACAACAGTACCGGCCATGGCACCGCACAGATGTTGATTGATCGCCGTGGAGATCTATACGTACGTCGTGGAGATCGATCTAGATGGAGACCTAGACGCCATCATGGAGATCTTGATGGAGACCGACGTCGTCGAAGACATGGAATTTTGGAACGGTCCCGATGAGTCCCTGTCTGATCGTCGCTTTGATCTCCTGCATAAGCGTTGCGATAGACAAATTACAGTGCAACCAAGGAATACCTCATTGCAATAATTCTGATAAAGTTGCAACGACCATGAAAAATAGTGCAACGACTAAATTTCGTGGCAATATGTACACGATATTGCATCTTGAGGCTAGAAATGAAGCAATAGCCCTCCATGTATTGCAACAACGCAAAGATATATTTGCAACCCAAATAAGACGTTGGGATATAGCCGTTCAAACGCAACCAACCCTAGTATGGTGGCCATAGCAACTTTCTATTGCAACACACGAAATGCTAATGCAACACAGAAATGGGGTAGCAGTATTTCCAACTAAATGCAACACAAATCCTCATAATGGGTGCATTAGCGTCAACCTGTTGCAACACAAAAAATAAATATTGCAACTCAAATTTTGTGTAGCAATAGACATGCATATTACAACCAAATCACTATTTCGGTGCCATAGTACCCCCCCTATTGCAACCAAATTTGTGGTGTTGCCTAAGAGTTGTGTTGCAATAGGGGGAAAACCTTGTAGTGAGCAGTGAAGACGAAGGTGATCGGCGCAAGAGCAAGATGGGATCCAAGAACTTGAGCGGGTTGAGCTGCTTCGCGTGTGACGGCTTCTGCGGCATGGCACACAGCTCCGGCAGCAAGAAGAGTCAGAAGGATGACTCGGACTCCGACTCCGAGGATGAGGTACGTGATGAGCTTTCCTTCTTGCGCCAGGAGAATGAGGAGCTAGGAAAATTGCTAGATAATCGTGATGATATGCTTAGAGAGGCTAAGAAGATGAGAAAGGAGCTTAGGGCCTCGCTTGAGGATGCTAGGACTAGAGTGGCTGAGCTAGAAACACAAAATCTGGATGCTAAGCTTGAAATTGATTCGCTTAAGGCTTCACTTGTTGTTTCTGATGAGGTTGATTGTGCTGATTGCTCTGTGTTCCTAGCTAATCTTACCGCTCTTAAGGAAAAGCATGCCTCCAAGTGTGAGGAACTAGATGTGCTTAGGGTTGAAGTGGCTGAGCTTAAGTCTAGACCTGCTTTGCTAGGTGCTTGCACTTCTTGCCCTGTTTTGCATGGAAAGCTTGATGAGTCTCGTGCTTACATTGTTTCACTTGAAGTTGAATTGAAAAATCCTATTCCTACTTCCTGCTCTACTTGTGAATTGCAAGCTGTAAACAACCTGGAACTTGCACATTATGTTGATCGCTTGTAGGATGAAAATGATGAGTTGAGAAAGATGATGGGTTGGTTGTCGGGTCATGAGCCCCGGCTTAAGATGATGATAGAGGCATACAAGCGCTATGATGGGCAAGCTCTTGGGTCGGATAAGATTGGAGAGTGTAGTGGTAAGGGAGGAGAGAAGATTGGTGATATCCAAGCTCCACCAAAAACCTTCCACAAAAATGCCTTTGCTCCTAAGCCTAACCCACTGAGAAACCGACTTGACACAACCCCAGATCCACTAGTGTTTCCTCCTCAAACAAATGATTTCCAAAAACCCATCAAGTTCAAGAGTGACTTAGGGAACGAGTTCTTTGGGAAAAAGGGAGAGAAGCCTAGTGAGGAGAAACCAAAAGAGAAGCCGAGTGAGGAGAAACCAAATGAGAAACCAAGTGAGCAGCCCCAACCCAAGCCTAAACCTAAGCCCATACAGTTTCATTGTGACTATTGTGGGAGAGATGGTCACAAGGGTGAGTTTTGCTTCAAGAGGAAGCGGGAAGAAAGGATGGCTAAGGAGTGGGTGAACAAGGACAGGTACCACCCATCTCATGGTGTGCCTGACCCTCATATGCCACTGCCCAGGGGTAAGGCGATTCTGAGAAGTGTTCCGACATGGGGAGATGCGAGTTCCCGCAGCCGAGGAGGTTTTCTGGAGAGGGCGGTCAGACCGGCCTGGAGGGGCGGTCAGACCGGCCCTGCCTAGAGGGGGGTGGTTAGACCGGCCTGGCTAGGCGGACAGACCGGCTCCCCTCAGAATTCTGGGCGGTTTGGTTTTCGAGGTGGCGTTTCGAGTGGTTTCAGTTCTGGTGGTCGCCGTACTGGTGATTGGCATGGTGAGTCTGGTGGTGTTGAGTTTGCTGGACGTTCTCCCCCTCGTGGTCGATACGAGTTTGGGAGAGGTCACAGCTTTGAGTTGGAGAGGAGCTACGGTCCACGGTCTTCCTTTCGTGGCTTTCGTGCTCCTCCAGCGAGACAGGGGTGGTTTCCTCGTGGTGGTTCACGTGGTGGTAGCTTTGGTAGGTGTGATGGAATGGATTGTGCTAACCCCACTTTGGAGCAAATGGCTCGGCACTGGTTTTACTCTTTTGGTACTAACCCTAGTGTTGAGTCGTTTGTTCACTCACGTGCTCATTTTTGAATTTCAGGTGGGAGGCTCGGGGAAAGTTTGGTTGATCGACTCCGGTTGCTCGAGGCACATGACCAGAGATCGGGGGTGGTTCTCCAGCCTCACCCAGGTGGAGTCCAGGACATACATCACTTTTAGGGACAATGGACGAGGGCGTGTACTTGCTGAAGGTGAAGTGAGGGTAAGTGACAAAGTGGTGCTGAAGCGAGTTGCCTTGGTTAAGTTGTTGGGTCTTAATCTGCTCTCTGTTTCCCAGCTTCTTGAGGAAGGTTTTGAGGTGTTGTTTAAGTCTGGTGGTTCTTGGATACTTGATGCTCGAGGTGACCTTGTTTGTGTGGTCGTCCCCGAGGGTCAAATATTTCGAGCAGATTTCTCTCAGAGTTCGGGTGTTTCGAGGTGTTTCGTTGCTAGTTCTTCGGGTGAGTTGTGGAAATGGCATAGGAGGTTGGGTCACTTGAGTTTTGACTTGTTGTCACGCTTGAGTGGACTAAACTTGGTCCGAGGATTGCCCCGCTTGAGGTTTGAAAAGGATTTGGTGTGTGCGCCGTGCAAGCATGCTAAGATGGTAGCTGCTTCTCATCCACCCCTCACTGATGTGATGACGGAGCATCCATGCGAGCGGCTCCATATGGATCTTGTTGGCCCAGCTCGTGTGCGATCTGTGGGTGGGAAGTGGTACGTCCTAGTTGTGGTGGATGACTATTCTCGGTATGCTTGGGTTTTTTTTCCAGAGGAGAAAGGGGAGACGTTTGGTTTTGTTCGAGATGTTGTCTTGAGGTTGAAGAACGAGAGGCACGGAGATGTCATACGAGCGATCCGCAGTGACAATGGCTCGGAATTTAAAAACTCTCGTTTCAAAACCTTTTGCCATGACTTGGGTCTTGAACACCAGTTCTCTAGTCCGTATACGCCTCCCCAGAACGGCGTGGTGGAAAGGAAAAACAGAACCCTGTGTGAGATGGCTCAGACGATGCTCGATGAGCATAAGACTCTGAGAAGGTTTTGGGCTGAGGCGGTCAATACCGCATGCTACGTGTCGAACAGGATTTACCTCATGGTCCATAAGAAGAGAACTTGCTACGAATTGATGCACGGTAGAACCCCTAAGGTGAGTCACTTTCACGTCTTTGGCTGCAAATGCTTCATTCTTAAGAAAGGGAAGAAGTTGGACAAGTTCGAGGCTAGGTCTGTCAATGGCATTTTCTTTGGTTACGCATCTCATTCTAGAGCCTTTCGGGTGCTCAATCTTGAAACTAACCAAATTGTGGAGACTTGCGAGGTTACCTTCGACGAGACACAACCACGTAGTTCGCTTGTTTTTGAGTGTGCAGGTGACGAGGAACTTGGCGAGGAGATTTTCGAGGATGAAGTGCAGTAGCAAGGAGATGAGGAAGATGGTGGTGTGGCGCCTGCGGCTGAGCATGTACATACTACTTTGACTACAATCGAGGACGGGCCTTCTCCCACACCTACGACGACGTGCTGAGATCGTGAGGAAGCTACAGATGAGGGGGAGGTGGCTTCGAGGCGAGAAGCTCCTTGGCGAGTACAAGTGGATCACCCAGCTTCAACGATCAACGGGAACATCAACGAACACACTACACGGTCGAGGTTTTGAAATGATTCTCACTTTGCCCATGCTGCTTTTGTTGCTACTTTTGAGCCCAAAGACATTAGACATGCGCTATCTGATCACAATTGGGTCAATTCTATGCATGAGGAGTTGAAGAATTTTGAGAGGAACCAAGTTTGGGAGTTAGTGGAGCCTCCACCGGGGTGTAAGCCGATTGGGACAAAATGGGTGTGGAAAAATAAAGAGGGAGAGAAAGGTGAAGTGGTGAGAAACAAGTCGAGGCTTGTTGCTCAGGGGTACACACAGAAATAGGGGATCGACTACAAGGAGACCTTTGCTCCCGTAGCCCATTTGGAGGCGATTAGGATCCTTCTAGCCTTTTCCGTGGCTAAAGGGTTCAAATTGTACCAAATGGACGTGAAGAGTGCTTTCCTGAACGGTGTTTTGGAGGAAGAAGTGTTTGTGAGGCAACCACCGGGGTTTGAGAGTGAGAAGTACCCCCACATGGTGTACAAGTTGAGGAAGGCACTGTATGGGCTGAAGCAGGCGCCTAGAGGTTGGTATGGTAGGTTGAGAGGGTTCCTGTTTGAGAGAAGCTTTGAGATGGGGAAGGTAGATCAGACCTTGTTTCTCCTCAGGCAGGGCAAAGAGATCCTAATTGTGCAGGTGTATATTGTCTTTGGTGGCTCGTCTAACTCTTTGGTTGCAAGGTTTGCAGAAGACATGAGCAGGGAATTCGAGATGAGCATGATGGGTGAGTTGCAGTTCTTCCTCGGGCTCCATATCAAGCCAAGTACACCAAGGACATTGTGAGGAAGTTCAAGATGGAGGACTCCAAGGCCATGACGACGCTGATGAGTACGACTACAGCCCTTGATGCGGACGAGGACGGTGAACACATGGACCAGAAGAAGTACCGGAGCATGATCGGCTCCCTCCTGTACCTGATGGCGACGAGGCCGAACATCCAATTCTCGGTATGTCTGTGCGCTCGTTTTCAAGCGTCTCCAAGGACTTCGCATTGACAAGCTGTCAAGCGCATCTTCAGGTATTTGCGATACACTCCCGACTTCGGCCTTTGGTACTCCGCATCTTCTTCTTTGGAGCTTCACGGTTTTTCAGACGCGGATTTTGCCGGGTGTCGGTTGGATAGGAAGTCCACTTCTGGGACTTGCCAGTTCTTGGGTTCTTCTTTGGTGTCTTGGTCTACCCGCAAACAATCGAGTGTTGCTCAATCTACAACCGAAGCCGAATACGTTGCCGCAGCTAGTTGTTGCTCTCAGCTCCTTTGGATCACATACACCATGAGTGACTTTGGTGAGGAGTATACCCAGGTTCCACTTCTTTGTGATAGCACGAGTGCCATTAGTGTTGCTAAGAACACAGTGCTTCATTCCAAAACCAAGCATATAGAAGTGAGGTACCATTTTCTTAGGGACAATGTTGAGAAAGGGAAAATCGCTTTGATCCATGTACCCACACTAAACCAACTAGCGGATATTTTCACCAAGCCCCAAGATCAAGCAACTTTCACTCATTTGCGAGGAGAACTTGGTGTGTGTTTGGTCTCTTGAGTTGGTGGTGGGAGCTCCTTGTGTAGTATATGTATAGTTTCCTTTGTGCATTTCTTGCATTTTGCATTGCATGTGTAACATGATGTATAGGCATCTTTGTATCTTAGGTTGCATGCATTTTGTATCATATGCATTTTGTAGGAAAAGCTTCTCCTCTATACATTGTTCACCATGATGTGTTATATATGATCTTGTGAGCTAATTTGGTATGATATGGCTATGTGTGGCTTAGCTCTTGACGATCTTGATTTATATCCATGGTTGATAGCTATGTTTTTGAAAAATGTCACGTGTATGCTCTCTTGTGGGTAAATGCTTTTATATGATCATGATATGTTTTAGTGGCATTTCTATGCTCAATTTGTGCTTGGATAGCTTATTTTGAGCATATGGGGCCAAAGGCTCACTTGTCATCATGAATGTTTAGCCCCCATGCTTTATCTTGTGGAGGGGCATAAGTTCCTTTTTGTCGCAAAGACATTTCATGTACCAAATATGAATCTGAAAATGAAATGTAAATTGCTTAGAAAATGTGCTCCCATGTCATATGTGCTTAATTTACTTACTTTTGGGTGCTAAACCGTTGCATGTTGCTTACTAATGAGAAGTCTCATATCTAGAGGTAGGCACATGGCTCAGTGGCTTTGACATGACATGAGGTGCTTGTGGGTATTTATGATGATCTTATGCTTAGAATGGTTGTCCTGGCATGAAGTATGTGTGGCTTTGCCATTTTGGCATGTTTTTCTCATGTTTAGGACTTTGCTCATGAGAGGGTAAATTTTCGCAAAAATGATCAATTCTATCTTAGCTTTGCCCAATGGTTGTGAAACTTGGTGATCTTGTAGTTTATGTTCATACGAAGCTATAGAGTATCTAACTTGCTCATTTGGACATGTGTAGCATCTTGTGATGAATTTTGTCTATTTGAGAAGCTCTAGGTTGAAACTTTTCGCATTTTGCCTTGATTCATGCATTGTCAACAAGGGGGAGAAGTTTGGGCATGATTTGGGCACCTGGGAGCATTTGGAAGGTGTTCAAAGTGGTTCGGGTAGGTTTTGAAAAGTTTGGTGCAGGGTCGGTTTCTTGGGGCGGTCTAACCGCCCCCAGGCGGTCAGATCCCAGAGGGGGCGGTCTGACCGGCCTGGGCATGCGGTCTAACCACCCTGGGCTGTGTGAGCTGGTTTTGCTCCTTGTTTGCATTCCCATGTTGCATTACTGCCTTGGTTCAGGGGGACTGTGCTTTGGCTCAGGGGGAGCTCTTGTGTGAGTTTGTGGCTTGCGGCCTTGTGTGCCTTTGGTGTTCTTTGCTCTTTGTGTGAGCTTGTTTTTGTCTCGGTTGTGTCGAGGTGTTGCCCTTGCCTAAGGGGATCGAGACTTTCCTTCTTCAAGTGATCTTGCTCTTTGCCTTTCCTTTGGCTTTCGATCACTTGTTGAAGTTTCTTTTGGTTGTTTCTTTTCTTTTCCTTTTCTCTTTGGTTACCAATCATGTGTGTTGTCAATGCACTCATCAAGGGGGAGATTGAGAGCCTGTGTGGCTCGAGGACCGGTGGATGGTCGCTTCCTGGTGTGATGAGTGATTGACAACATTGTGTGGACTGACTCTTGGCTAAGTATTGCAAGTGCAGGTTGCGGCTTGACTGGTGTTGGTGCAGGTGAAGAACAAGCGCGAAAGGTCATTGCTGGTGAGGCCTCTAGGTGTGGAGAAGACAAGTAGGCTTGGTTCGAGGGACCCGGTGGCCCGCGGGGTCAAGTGCGGGCCGCATGGTGGCAAGAACAGCAAGACGAAGTCGTGGATGATTTCTTGGTTGAGCCTCAAAACCAAGGTCGAGCCGAGACATGTTGGGAGCCAAGTCATGAGTGGAGATTGGCGGAGGCTACACCAAGTCTGCGGGGTTTGCAGTGGTTCACCACAAAACCATTGGGTTACTCGGTTGAGCCACAAAACCGAGGCCTAAGACTCGACGGAGGAGTGTGGCCGACCAGGCCGGTTCAACCGCCTAGGAGGGGCGGTCAGACCGCCTAGGGCCGGTCTAACCGCCCAGGGGGGCGGTCTGACCGCCCGGGTCGCAGTCGCCGAGAAGCTTCGAAGCGGAGGACACGCGGCATGATCGCAAGAGTTGCGTTGGTGCTACGCAGGCTTGCGGTGGATGTGCATCCGTCCGATGGTGCTGAACTGAAGACTTCCAAAATTGCCCTTGAGGGGCTTCTATCCCTAGTTGCTAGTAAGGGTAGTTTAGTCTTTTGGTTGCCCCCATATAAACACTTGAGTTGTGGGATGGCAGCCAACTCTTGGAACCCTAGCTCATTTTCCTTTGCTATTTTCCCTTCCTATTTTCCTTAGGAATTTCTAGGACTAGTTTGAGAGCTTCATGGTGAGATCTTGAGAGAGGGATGGATGACCGGGTGGCAAGCTAGACCTTGTATGAACCTTCATGGTATGTATAGATGATTCGGCGTTGTTCCTCAAGGCCTTGTGTTGCCTCTCCTATTTGTCTTTTTGGTGATTTTCGGAGCTCTTTCTTGTGATTTTCTTGGCGGAGTTTTGAGGGTGATTTCTTGCAGGATTCTTGTTGGGTGTCACGTATGAGGACCTTGCGCCTCTTTGGCTGGTGACTTTGCCCCAAGAACTCCCTTGAATCGACCTCGATTTGGTGGTTTTTCGAGTTGCTCGAGTTCATAACCTAAAGGGCAAAGATCCGCGATTCCCTTTGATTAAGAGCGTTTCGGTGCAATTCCTTTGGTGGAGAGGTTGCCTAGGAGGTAACCCAGGTATCCCTGAAGTTTCGCTGCAATCCGTGGGGTGAATCGGGAGATCGGGCGTTGGGAAGTTGAGGGTTGACCCGCGGCCATGTTTTCTGGGAGGGGCGGTCTAACTGCCATAGGGGGGCGGTCTAACCGCCCTGGGTCTCCCAGGTGGAAGTTTTGATTTTGCCGGATTTTTCTCTGTGAGTTCGTTCGCCTTGATCAGAGGAGCGTTCTGGTGAAATTGGAGTTCGTTTTGGTGCTGTTTGCTAGGAGTTCTTGGCTTGTGTTTCTTGCTGGGTACAGGAGGTTAAACCGCCCCTGTGAGCCGGTTAAACAGCCCCTAGGCCCTTGGGTGAAGTTTTGGTTTTCGCCAAGATTTTCTGGTATCTAGCTTGGCCTTGACCAGAGAATCCAGTGAGTGGAACCGTGGAGAGTTTTGGAGCTTGGAAGAGGTGTTTCGGAGGATTTCTTGGTTACCATGTGGAGGCGGTCTAACCGCCCCCATACCTGGTCTAACCGCCCCCTCCAGGCAGACAGCTTCGAGTTGTTTCCGCTGCCGTGTGTGTGTAGAAGCTGTGCCTACAGGTAGTGTGTGTTCCTAGGACCAGTAGCACTCCAGTGGCTACGTGGTTTTGGCAAACGGAAGGTTGTGTGCGGAGCGTCTGATTTTGGGTACCCGACCGAGTTCATCTTGTCGGAGAAGTCATCTCCTTTGAGAAGAATTTTTATCGGCTCCCATTCACTCCCCTCTCTCTGGTTGCCAGTTCGGTCCTTCAGCCACATCTTGGGTGTTCTGGATTCCCAAGCGCCAAAGTGAGCTCATCCATTTCTCTGTCAACCTTCAATCTACCAGCTCTGACATCTTCTATTTTTTTCATTACCTCAAGTGCCTTCTCTCGTAACGTGGGTGGGAATTCAAGGGTACCATCATCCGGGTTCAATCTGCCTCCATGCGCATAATACCAATTCTTCAATCGATCGGGCCAGTGAAAGACCGCTGATATGATACATTTGGCGATAAGGTCTAGTTCCATGTTCTGCCACTTGGGAATTGCTACGGCGTAACTACCTCGACCAAGACGACGGTTGTACTCCCCTTTCTTACTGGCACTTTTCTTCCCTTGTGCACGTTTTTGGGCAAAAATTTCAGTTTTCTTGTATTCAACAAAGGACTTCCAGTAATCTTTTATCTTCGAATATTCATCCCAATTTGGAGTTCGGTTCTTCTTGATAAAATATCTAGTCAAATTCTTCTTGAAATTCTGAAATTGAGTTGCCATCTTCTGTAGAGTCCAACCCTTAACAAGGTTTGCATCGACGCCTTCAGGAATTGTGAAGTATTTTAGCACATCATTCCACGGCTGGTCTTTTACTAAGTCCGGAACCACGTATGGATTACTTGGTCTCCCTTCCATTCTCTATACTTGATGGGCGCGTTGTCCCTTACAATGGCCCCGCATTGAGACACGAACTTGTCTTTGATTTTTTTGGAGCACATGGCTGGCCAAGCTCTGACACCTTCGTGATATGATACATCACATAGCCGACGATTAGTTGTGTACAACCTCTCTTAGCCTTTTTCGTCGTCGATCCAGAAGCCTACAAGTACTATATTCGTTATTTATTTATGTAAGAAATGGGGTTAGCGAATTAATACTAATGAACTTAATGCATGATATATATACCTCGTTGGAACCTTCTGCGTTAGCATCCTCAAGGTCCTCATTATTTTCTGAGTTGGCGGCTATGTCGTCCTCATTATTTTCCAAGTCCTCGGCGGCGACGCCTCCTTCCTTGATCATATTTATGTTGAGGAACCTGCTCATCGGTGTAGGTTGCAACGATATTTGTACCGCGAGCAATAATGTCCTCCATAATCCTTTCATCGTTGACATTGTTATCCATCTAGACTAAACATGAATTTTCTATGAATTTGAAGAATAAACACTAGTTTTCTATGAATCGACACGAATTTATGAGAATATACAATAATTTATAGCTATTTATAGAATAAATAAGAATTTTCTATGAATTTTTAGAATAAACACTAATTAATTTTCTATATGAAAAGACACGAATTTATGAGAATATACAGTAATTTCTATCTATTTCTAGAATGAACAAGAATAAACACTAATTTTCTATAAATCGACACGAATTTATGACAATATACAATAATTTCTATCTATTTCTAGAATAAACAAGAATAAACACTAATTTCTATGAATCGACACGAATTTATGAGAATATACAATAATTTCTATATATTTCTAGAATAAACAAGAATAAACACTAATTTTCTATGAATAGACACGAATTTATGAGAATATACAATAACTTCTATCTATTTATAGAATAAACAAGAATAAACACTAATTTTTTATGAATAGACATGAATTTTCTAAATAATTCATATTAATTTCTAAAATAACAACGATTTTTTATGAATTTCGGTAGTGGCGCCTACCGGAGTCGGCGAGGAGCCGGGGAGAGACGGCGGCGGGATCCTAGGTGCGTCGAGGGAGGCAGCGGGGAGCCGGGGAGAGACGACGGTCGGCGATGCTGGGGAGAGACATATTTAATTGAATTATTATACACATATTTAGTACATTTTATACTTAAATTTAAATCTTCAATTCAAATTAAAAAAATCACTACAGCGATTGGTGGAGTTCGCGACGCCTCCAAGTGGTCGCGATACGGGGTTATTGGTCATGATACGTAGTGATTACGACAGATTCAATCCGTTGCCAGGCGTCGCAATTTTGTCCGTCGCAATATGTTGCTGCGACAGTTCCAAAACCGTGTCGCAATAAAAAATAATTGTTGCGACGGCGCCTGGCGTCGCAATTTGGTGAATTAGCGACTACCAGTGGCGTTGCAACACAGATTATTGCTACGAAGTGCGTCATTGCGATAGGTTTTTTTGTGACCACTTTGTTCTGTTGCAAACAAGTGCTATTACAATGAAAGAATCGTGTCGCAATGCGATACGTGCCGTTGCAATTTTTTTGTAGGCTATCACAACGAAGTCGTAATCCGTCGCCGTATGCTTGAACCAAAATGCAACTAATTACCGTTGTTATAAAGCACATGGTTCACGCAACCAACTATGGGTCGTCGCATTATGCTTGAAGCAAATCACGACGTTAATTGCCGTCGCCATACACAAAGAGGGTCATGCAAGCAATGTAGTTCATCGCCATATGATCCAACGAAATTGCAACACTAAGTCATCACCATACACCAAGGGATTCACGCAACCAACTATGCGTCGTCGATATAAGAATAAAACAATTCTCAACGACAATTACGGTCGTTATACACATAGATGGTGATGCAACCAACTATTGGTCGTCGCCGTATGCTTGAACAAAATAGCAACGCTAGTTATCGTCGCTATACACGTTGTCGGTCATGCAACCGTTGATGGGTTGTCGCCAGATGCTTGAACTAAATCACAACGCTGATTTTCGTCGCTATACAAGTAGATGGTCACGCAACCAAAGATTGTTCGTCACCATGTTTTTTAACCAAATCGCAACGATTAGTACTGTCGCTATATGAGTAGGGGTATCGCAACGAAGCATGTGTCGACACTATATGCTCTAGTGATAACGTATCAGATGAATTTTGGTCGCCATATGCGTGTACTATATCACTACGAACTATGGTTCGTCGCTATTGGCATAGAGGAAATCGCAACAAAATATTGGTCGCCATAGGATACACGCTGGAAGCCCACCGTCCCCAATTTCGGATTCTTTAATGCAACTAAAATATTCGAAACATAGATTGATGGAACCAATGTACATTCATGTCATTCAAGACCACAATTATTCATATAACATAATAAAATTCACCACATTAAATTTTGCACTCTTGTCCATCACTCACATTAATAGTAACAAAGTTTGTAAAGAGCCTAGCATCACTCCCACCCAGTATTGTTGAAGATCTTCATCATTTCTGGAGCTGAGGTTTGCTTGGAGGCTTGAGCTTCTTGTTTGATGTCGAAGGGATTTTGTTGGCCGATTTTGAGTCTTTTATCGGCTCCAGAGCTTCTCTTTCCATGCCATTCTGAATGTAAAGAAATTAGAGAATTACATCATATGAACCCAATTTGTCTTGTAATGAGAATATGCAGCATCATATGGATTGCAAATTGAAAAATATAAATGGCATTAAGAAAGGATAGTTCAGCCTTCCTGATCGCGTCTTAGACTAATTCACCAGCGTGCGTGGAGCGATATATCTTGTAGGTGCAGAAGAAGGTGCAGAAGGTGGGGCACGATTATCATGTTTCTCGACGAACAGTGTCTTGGTAATGTTGGCACTTGTATGACTGATGTTAGGTGGCACTTTTTCTTTGTCTTTTGTCACGGTGCTTGATGGATGCATCTGGAATGTATAGTTTTATATCGGAACTATATCAGTTGTGATTAAAAGCATGACACCATGCATTGCATCATGATTGGAAAGCTTGTTCGGTGTCGTTACCTGGGTTGTTGTTACATGATCCTGCACTACTGGTGTTGCAGGAATGTTTTCCTCCGGCCTCGTATGTACAGCTTCATTAGAACTATTGTTGATGGTTTCAGAGGGAGTCTGCGCATTGTGAAAGAGGGTAGGCGAGAGATAAGTGGCATAAATCTGCATTTTCTCAATCACAACCAAGTATTGTCGTTACCGTGTTTGTTGTTTCTTGACTCTGCACTAATGTTCTTGCAACAATGCCATCCTCATCGACCCTAGGGTCAACTTGACATGTAATGTTGTTGGATTGAGGTGTGTATTCTGCTTATTTGAAACGATGGAAGGTAAGATATTAGCTACATTAGCCAAGTTATGAACACAACAGGTACAATCATCTGGTTACCTCTGAACATGACAGCAAGTGTTTGATAGGTTCGATCATCTTTGCAAATTGTTCCTGCATTTGCTTTTCCATCATTTTCTTAAATTCTTCTTTCTCGCGTTCCTTGTCAGCTTCATGCATCTTGAATATTTCTTCCAGTTGATGTTCTCGTGCTTCAACCTTATCGAGCTTCTCCTGTGACAACCCCTCCTGATACACTTTGTTGCTTCTTGGAGTGGACATGTAACCAAGGCCACATGACACAGAGGATTTGACATGTGTTCTTTCCCTGTATGTTTCCTGGATAAATTTCTCTTCATCTTCATCTCGAGGAGTGGAACTTGTGTCTTCACCCCCCTCATCTGGATTTGCTAGTCGAGCTAATTTCCTGACTGTATAATGCTGTGGGCAAGAAAAAATTGTAAGATAGAAAACCGTGCCCATGGTTTGATTCAAAATTAAACAAGTGTTATGTGCACGCAAGGTTACAATCAAATTTATACTCACTTAAATAGTCTCAGCCACCTCATTTCTCCATTTTTCATCCCTAGAGTGAGTAACCTTCCATAAGTTCCAACTGGCGTGGCTCAGCACCAGTTTCGGGATCTCGCTACGATTGCATCATTACACGGCATCAATATATGATTTTCTTATGTAGATAGTTAAAGGTGAGAATATTGTAACCAATCTTTACCTTTTCCCAACTCCACTGAGAGTAAGGTTTCGAACCCGCCGAATGGTTGCTAACAAGATGGCCGCGATTGTCAGAGTTCTGGGTGCTGTGCTCCTGCAAGAAGTGAACCAGTGCTGTTAAGCGATGAAAGGTTGAACTCATCTTCTATATAACTCACAATGTTGTTCTTTAATTTAGTAGAAAAAATTGTACCTTGAATGTTTTTGTTCCAAAGTAGTGGCACAAATAGTGCCACTCCACAATGTTTAGGTCAGCATCCTTGTGCCTCATTCTATCCGGATAACTGTTGTACGCCTTGTATGTAGCACTCAAGTCGCCTCGCCAACCTTTGTAGCGTTTGTGGGCAATCTTCAATATCTTTTCCTCTGGATTTTGAATGCCCTCAAATTCCCATCCTTCCTGGTGGGAAGGAAACTTGTTATTCATGCATGATTCAATCATAACACTGGATACGAACAAAATAAAGGGAATGCATCTGCTATATTAAATTAACAAGGTGCATGCGGTGGACATTGACTTACCATTACAGCTTTTACGATATCTTTCTTGACTACTGGAAGCACTTCACTCCAATATCGGACTCCAATTAGTGGAGCCCTGAGCCTAGTATGTACAACAATCTCATCAACAAAGGTACGTCTGTTTTCACCACAGGGACCACCCAACTTTGATGAAAATTGGATTTTCAATTGTTCGCAGCCAGATCTCTTGGCAACTGTAGATAACCCTTTCAGGGTTCCACGGCCAACATTCTTGCCACCTACTTGCATTCACACCAGAGAAAATAACATTCACAACTGAACAATAGCAGTTGCAGAATCCAATGAAAAATAAAGAGTGAAGTTTCTCGAGGTGTAGAGCTTTTATAACCTTTTGTCTTCCTTGGTTTCCTAGCATGCGATGGAAGTTGTGGTGGCGGCATCGTTTCTGGTGGCGGCGTCGGGCTGCTGTCATTGCTCTCATCTTGTTGGGGTACGACTACTTCTGCAGGTTTAGCTTGAACTTTATCATACACCTCTGAAAAAATGGAAAACACATGCACTTAGAAGGTTCAAATATTTCATCACAAATAAGCTGCAGTCTACAAGGGAAAAGGATTTACTAATTTCTTTGATACATCTGACACTAGTTAACCATTTAGTGTACGCTTTAACTGTATCTTCCCTGAAGTCATCGTGAAGGTCTATAAATTAATTAGAAACACTGGTATGAGTATAATGTGCAGTCAAGGCTACATGTGGCTAGTGTAGAACAAGCAACATACGTACCACAGTCCTCGTCTTGCTCTTTAAGCCAAATTTTGTAATCATCAACATCATAGCAATCTTCATCATCAGAATCAGGGTCATCATCACGATTACGCTGCCACCTCTGAAGTTTCAGGGGTGTAACACTAACCCCCTCTGCATCAGCAGCAGTTATTGACAGTACCAACCTTAAATTCCTCTCATTGCTTGACTCCACATACTGAAGCATTTGCAGTATATCTTTCTTAGATTTAATTTCAATAGGACTAGCTGTATAGTATAATCTTCATTTCTCTTCATGTAGTAGATGTAGTCCCGCTGCTCAAATCCAAACATTTCTTTAATATCTGTCAGGGCACTTGATGAGGACACCACGAGTACATCAACACCCGCAGCTGCGTCTCCAGACGCTCAGGCGCCATCTCTAGAAGCTCAGGCGCCACACCAAGATGTTCCACTACGTCTGGCGTCACCAGTTGGGCCAATTACTTGGGCTCGTGCGAGGGAATTAAACTACGTCTTGCTGTTGAAGAACGAAGGCCCAAGATGCATAGAAGACGACCCAACAGGACGACTCAGGAGGGGCTCCTAGGGTTGGGTGCTAGGAGAGGGAGCCGCGCGCCCTCCCCCTCGCGAGACGCCGCGCGCCCTTCCCCCGAGGGTGCTAGGGGCTGCTCCCCCTTCTCCCCTCTATTTAGATAGACCCCTCTTTTACTTTCAGACTTGAGTTTTGTTTTACATCTAGCTTTAGCTACACCAGAACACGCACAAATACGTGCTGTCCTCTGTGATTCAGAACTCCACCTTTGAGTGATAATAAGATTGCTCGCCTCAGATTCTTGTTCGTTTTTCAATTGCGTACAGGAATTGATCTTCGTGATCAGGCTGATCTTGCGCCAGCAAGGTCGGTAACCATCGGGAGTTGGTTCAGCGATTGCATTGGCGCTTCGAGTCTCGCTCGTCGTAGTCGGATCGTGAGGGTCGCCTCCCACCAGATCGAAGTTATCTCCACTCATCAAAAGATCAGGCACTTCGCCTCTATCAAGTGGTATCAGCTTTCCAGGTTGATCGGTGAGTTTTATCTAGTGTTTTTCCCTTCCTACAGTCCAAAAAAAAACCAAACAAAAATTTACTTTCATGTTAGATCTTTGCCCCAGCAACGGTTTAGCCTTGCACATTCTTTCAATAAGTGTCTTTGTTGAATTTGTGTGCTTACGCATTCAATTGTTGCTGGTTACTTGTGTTTTCTACCTTTTGTTCCTTCTTTTCTTCTAACCCTAGTTCGTTGCCGTTTCTCTCCGCTGCTCATCCATCCACCACCTCGCCGCACTCCTCCTCGCGCGGACACCCATCGCGCAGCCGCCTCTCGGTCGCCCCGTCCCTGTTCCGTGGTGCGGTAGGTCAAAAAAAAAGGAAAGAAAAAAAAGGAAAAAAAAGGAAAGCAATCAAAAAAAAGGAAAAACAAAAGAATCCAAAAAAAGAGAGACCGCCGCACAGTCCAAGTGGGAAACGGGAACCGATTCGTCTCGGTGAAGGAGTTTTGCGCCACAGTTTCCCCTGGCTCGCAAGCCTCCTGGGCTGCACCGTGCATGCCCTAGTAGCTATCTCTCCCTGATCGTGCTGCGTACCCCCACACCGAGCCATCTCCTCTCTCTTTTCGAGTACCATATTCTGAGTTTGGCCTTACTCTAGAGAGAGAGAGAGAGTATCTTTTAATTACCGGAATACCCTTGTACTTTCGGAAAAAGTGTGTGTGGTAATTTGCTGTTGGAGATCCTCTGTGTTCATATTATCAGTTTTGAGGACTCCTGCAAAAAAAACAGAAGCAAAAAAAAACAGCAATTTGCTACACCCTCTCCACCTTACTTGTTGTCTTTTTGATTTCACTTGTTGCCAGCAGCGTTTGTTTCATGTTTAGCACTATAATTCAACTTTGCATTATTGTTTGAGTGTGCTAATCCTTGACTTGAGTGCAACCTACCCAGAACTCCACATATTTCTACGACGAGCAGATTTTGTTTCTCCAGGCAATCGCTCCTCCAATCTTTCGCGAGTTCCACCGGTTGGTTGCAGGTCACCCCTGTGTGCGTGGTAAGAACAGATAAGAATTTGATAACAGCATTAGTTTGAGCGCCTTTGTGAGCTGTTCCACCCCTGTGTTGGCGTCCGTTTTATTTCGTGTTTGCGCTAACCGTGGCAGGCGACGACGACAAGAAACAGCTGCAGGACATGCGGGCTAAGATTGATGGCCTTGTCACAGACATCAAGACGATCCACGAGCGGATGGATTCCACTGTTACTACGGCCAACAGGCGGTTCGACTAGCTTGATCTCGCGCAGACAGCCACCAAGACGACGCTCGACGCCATCGTGTCACGACTCGATGCATTGAACACAGTGGTCACTGATTTGGTGGCCCAAGGATGTGTGGGTGACGATGAGCAGGAGGATGCTGACCGCCGAGGCAAAGCCCGCCGTGTACCACGCCGCCCCGCTGGTAACGATTCCTTCTCTAAAATCAAATTTAAAATTCCACCCTTTAATGGCAAATATGATCCTGCTGCATATCTTGATTGGGAGTTAGAAGTTGAACAAAAATTTTCATGTCATGATATTGCTGCTAGCTCTCAAGTTAAGGCTGCCATTAGTGAATTTACTGATTTTGCTTTAATTTGGTGGCGTGAGTATAAAAATAAAAATCCTACTGCTGTTCCGACCACTTGGGAGCAATTAAAAACTGCTATGCGACATCGCTTTGTGCCATCATATTATGCTCGTGGTTTCTTAACAAAATGCAGCGATTTCAGCAAGGTTCTCAGTCTGTTGAGGACTACTACCAGGAGTTGCAAAAAGGTATGATTCGTTGTGGTATATTGGAGGAACCCGACGCTGCAATGGCACGCTTTCGTGGTGGTTTGAACCGCGAAATTCAGGACATCCTTGATTATAAAGAATATGCTGACATGACCCAATTATTTGAGTTTGCTTGCAAAGCTGAACGCGAAGTGCAGGGACGCCGCTCGAGGACATATTCTAACACTTTTGCAGGTAGAAACTCGTCGTCCAGTTCAGCACCTGCTCTCCCTGCGCCATCCACACCTACACCGTGTGAGAGGACAGCTACGTCGGCAGGAGCCGCCCCAGCCACATGCACCACTCCATCCACAGGCGCAGCATCCACCACAGGTCGTACACGGGATATCACGTGTTTTCGTTGCAGCGGACGTGGCCACGTGGCTCGGGACTGTCCGAACAAGCACACATTACTCATTCGTGACAATGGTGAGTACTCTTCAACTAGTGATTCAGAAGAACTTGAACATACTTTGCTTGCCACTAACAATGCAGCTAAGACGGACATACATGTCAATCCGGGGGACGCCGATAGGTACGAGAGTCTTGTTGTGCAGTGTGTTCTTAGTACATAGGTCGCCCCAGCCGAGAAGAATCAGCGACACACTCTGTTCCATACGAATGGTGTTGTGCAGGAGCGGTCGATTCGCATCATCATCGACAGCGGTAGCTGCAACAATTTGGTGAGTACTATGCTGGTCGAGAAGTTGTCATTACCCACTCGTAAGCATTCAAACCCATATCACATTCAATGGCTTAATGATGGTGGCAAAATTAGAGTATCACGATCGGTGCGTGTTCCTTTTGCTATAGGTGCTTACTCTAATTATGTTGATTGTGATGTTGTTCCTATGGAAGCATGCTCTTTGTTACTTGGTAGACCTTGACAATATGATACTGATAGCTTGCATCATGGTTGTTCGAATCATTATTCTCTCATGTTTAAGGGTCAAAAAATAATTATACATCCTATGACACCTGAACAAATTGTTACAGATGATCTTGCTAGAGCTGTTAAAATTGCTAAAGAACAGGAACCATCACCATCCACTTCTGATAAATCTGAAATTAAGTTGAATGCTCCTGTTTTACTTGCTACAGGTGCTGATTTCGATGATATTCGAGATGCTCCTTTGCCATGCTATGCACTTGTATGCTCTAGTGTGCTTGTTTCCCTTGATGATGCACCATCTTTGGATATTCCGCCTGCGGTTGCTAACCTTTTGCAGGAGTATGCTGATGTCTTTCCCAAAGACTTGCCACCGGGTCTCCCACCGCTTCGTGGCATTGAGCACCAGATCGACCTCATTCCTGGCGCCCAGCTTCCAAACCGCGCCCCGTACCGTACAAACCCGGATGAGACAAAAGAGATTCAGCGCCAGGTGCAGGCGTTACTTGATAAGGGTTACATTCGTGAGTCTCTTAGCCCTTGCTTGGTTCCTGTGTTACTTGTTCCTAAGAAAGATGGTTCATGGCGTATGTGTGTAGACTGTCGTGCTATTAATAACATAACCATTCGTTATCGATACCCTATACCACGCCTTGATGATATGCTAGATGAGCTTAGTGGTGCCATTCTTTTTACTAAGATTGATTTGCGTAGTGGTTACCACCAGATTAGAATGAAATTGGGAGATGAATGGAAAACGGCTTTGAAAACAAAATTTGGCTTATATGAATGGTTGGTTATGCCGTTTGGTTTGACTAATGCTCCCAGCACTTTTATGCGCTTGATGAATGAAGTTCTGAGGCCCTTCATAGGATTGTTTGTTGTTGTCTATTTTGATGATATCTTGATTTACAGCAAGTCTATGGCAGAGCATTTAGAACACTTGAGTGCTGTTTTTGACGCGTTGAGGGCTGGCCATTTATTTGCTAACATTGAAAAATGCATCTTCTGCACACAACGTGTCTCATTTCTTGGTTATGTTGTTACCCCACAGGGTATTGAGGTGGACAGCAGCAAGATTGATGCCATTCGGGAGTGGCCTACACCGATGACGGTTACACAGATTCGGAGTTTCCTTGGTCTTGCAAGTTTCTACCGCCGTTTTGTCCGTGATTTTAGCACCATTGCAGCACCTCTACATGACCTTACAAAGAAAGATGTACCTTTTGCTTGGAGTGATGCACAGGAGGTAGCGTTCAACACATTGAAAGATAAGTTAACCCACGCTCCTCTCTTGCAGTTGCCTGATTTTACTAAAGTGTTTGAGCTTGAATGCGATGCTAGTGGTATTGGGCTAGGTGCTGTTTTGTTACAAGAAGGTAAACCGGTTGCTTACTTTAGCGAGAAATTAAGTGGTGCTAGCTTGAAATACTCAACTTATGATAAGGAACTTTATGCTTTAGTGCGAACGTTGCAAACATGGCAGCACTATCTTTGGCATCGCGAGTTTATAATTCATTCTGATCATGAGGCTTTGAAACATATTCGTACCCAAACAAATCTGAACCGTCGTCATGCTAAATGGGTCGAATTTATTGAGTCCTTTCCTTACATTATAAAACACAAGAACGGGAAGGATAATGTTATCGCTGATGCTTTGTCTCGTCGTTATACTATGCTGTCACAGTTAGATTTTAAAATTTTTGGCTTGCAAACTGTGAAAGATTTATATGTGGACGACGCTGATTTCAAAGATGTTTTCGCTCATTGTGTTAATGGGAAACCATGGGGCAAATTTCACTTGCAGGATGGGTTCCTGTTTCGCGCTAACAAGCTGTGTGTTCCAGCTAGTTTGGTTCGTCTGTTGTTGTTGCAGGAAGCGCATGGAGGCGGTCTCATGGGGCACTTTGGCGTTTACAAGACGCATGAGGTGCTGGCTACCCACTTCTTTTGGCCCCGGATGCGCAAAGATGTTGAGTGCATTGTTGCACGTTGCACTACTTGTCAGAAAGCTAAGTCACGTTTGAGCAACCATGGTTTGTATATGCCTTTGCCTGTCCCAACTTCTCCTTGGCTTGATATTTCGATGGATTTTGTTTTGGGATTGCCTAGAACTAAGAAGGGGAGGGATAGCATTTTTGTGGTTGTTGATCGCTTCTCCAAAATGGCTCATTTCATACCTTGTCATAAGACTGATGATGCTAGCAGTGTTGCTGATTTGTTCTTTAGAGAGATTATTCGTTTGCATGGTATTCCAAATACAATAGTCTCTGATCGTGATGCTAAGTTTCTCAGTCATTTTTGGAGATCACTTTGGAATAAATTGGGAACTAAATTGCTGTTTAGTACAACTTGTCACCCTCAGACTGATGGGCAAACTGAGGTGGTTAATAGGACTTTGTCAACCATGCTTAGGGCTGTTCTAGATAAAAATTTGAAACGTTGGGAAGATTGTTTGCCTCATGTTGAGTTTGCTTATAATCATGCAACACATTCTTCTACAAAGATGAGTCCTTTTCAGATTGTGTATGGTTACATTCCTCGGGCGCCTATTGATTTATTTTCGCTTGATGCTGAGGATGCCCTGCACATAGATGCTGTTGCACATGTTGAACAAATGATTAATCTGCATGAACAAACTCAACAAAACATTGCTGCTGCTAATGCTAAGTATCAAGTTGCTGGTAGTAAAGGTAGAAAACTTGTTACTTTTGAACCTGGTGATATGGTTTGGTTGCATTTATGAAAGGATCGTTTTCCTGCTTTGCGCCGTTCTAAATTGATGCCTCGTACTGCTGGTCCTTTTAAAGTGCTAACCAAAATTAATGATAATGCTTATGTTCTTGACCTGCCTGCGGAGTTTGGTGTTTCCACTAGTTTTAATGTTGCAGATTTGAAACCATACGCGGGAGAAGATGAGGAGTTGCCGTCGAGGACGACTTCAGTTCAAGAAGGGGAGGATGATGAGGACACCATGAGTACATCTACACCCGCAGCTGCGTCTCCAGACGCTCAAGCGCCATCTCCAGAAGCTCAGGCGCCACACCAAGATGTTCCACTACGTCAGGCGTCACCAGTTGGGCCAATTACTCGGGCTCGTGCGAGGGAATTAAACTACGTCTTGCTGTTGAAGAACGAAGGCCCAAGATGCATAGAAGACGGCCCAACAGGACGGCCCAGGAGGGGCTCCTAGGGTTGGGCGCCAGGAGAGGGAGTCGCGCGCCCTCCCCCTCGCGAGACGCCGCGCGCCCTTCCCCCGAGGGTGCTAGGGGCTGCGCCCCCTTCTCCCCTCTATTTAGATAGACCCCTCTTTTACTTTCAGACTTGAGTTTTGTTTTACATCTAGCTTTAGCTACACCAGAACACGCACAAATACGTGCTGTCCTCTGTGATTCAGAACTCCACCTTTGAGTGATATTAAGATTGCTCGCCTCAGATTCTTGTTCGTTTTTCGATTGCGTACAGGAATTGATCTTCGTGATCAGGCTGATCTTGCGCCAGCAAGGTCGGTAACCATTGGGAGTTGGTTCAGCGATTGCATTGGCGCTTCGAGTCTCGCTCGTCGTAGTCGGATCGTGAGGGTCGCCTCCCACCAGATCGAAGTTATCTCCACTCACCAAAAGATCGAGCACTTCGCCTCTATCAGCACTAAAGTCTATAACACCCTTGTCCAATGTAGAAGTGAAGTATTGTGGTTTTCCCCATGGATTTCGATTAGTACAGTCCACAAATCACCTGTCAAATTGGAGTCTCTACACGTGCACATAAATATTAATACGGCAGCATGGACAAATTCAGACGTAGTACTAATAATGGTGTATGCATATATGTGTATATATATACTAGTAGGAAGTATGTGAAAAACAAATATGTAGTGGTCAAATAGCACAATGCCTATTCAGCTCAGCGAGTTTCACAACAACAATTAGTTTCTGTTACAAATTTTTAGATAGAGATAGACCTGCATGAGCACATAACTATGAACACATATTTCTGATTAAGGAAAAGACGAAACAATAGAAGGATGTTGAAAATAAAGAAATAAAATGATGCGCACATGTATCCTCATAGGAATGTAAATTTTAATGGATAAATCAAATGAGATTGTGCTGTCATCAAAGGGAGGTACATTCTAGAAAGTGTATTGGTGGCTCATGAGTTAGTTCATATTTTCAACAAAAGTAAGGAGCCAGGTCTGAGATTGAAGTTGGATTACGAGAAAGCATATGATAGAGTTAATTGGGAGTTTCTGTTTGAGATCCTTTCATCTAGGGGTTTTAGTCAGAGATGGACATGATCCAGATACAAAGCTTAGTAAAAGGTGGCTATGCAGGGGTCAATCTGAATGGGGAGGAGAGTTCCTACTTTAAGCCTGGTAAAGGTCCAAGGCAGGGAGACCCTATTTCTCCCCTCCTGGTGTGTGTTGGTTGACCATTAAAAACTTTCTAGCAACTAAATGCCATTGCTTCTGCTGGCCTGTGGGCTATTTGGAAGCTAAGGAATGAACTGTGCTTTCAGAACAAAGCTTGGCAAAGCATGGAGGGGCTTCTGATGAGACACATGCTGATCTGCCAGGAACAAAAAAGCAGGAGGTGGCACCAGTGAAGACGACCACCAGAAATATGTTGCCTGTGCGTTTGACCTGAAGAGAATGAGTTGTGTGTCTGTTCAGGCGAGTGGTGTGTGTGTTAGAAACCCAAATAGCAGTGAGTAATCTTCTAAATTTTCTGTTCCTTTGGAGTGAGTGAGTGTCCTACGAGACATTGGTGCTTCGGTTTCAGCGCTGTAAATTGATAAACCTTCATGTCTTTTAATTAAGGCTGGGGCTTTATTGCCCTCGAACTCTAAAATAAAAACAAATGAGATTAATGGACAAACATGAGACAAAACATCACGGGCTTAATCGAATTTTCCCTAGTGCCTAACTGACTGACTTTTATAAGATGCGCCAATATATAGAAGAATGACAGCGGCAACGATTCATTGAGAAGTGAGAACCCTAGATGGGATTAGAGGTATATCAAATCGATTGTGTGGAGGGAACAACGTAACTACGGCACACAATTTTATCCTGAAAGCCAGGAAACTCATCAAGAAGGAGTAGAGCGAGGCGGCCGACACGCACCTGATACCTTCAATGCCAATATCGACTTCGAAGACATCATGCCCATTTCGTTGTCCCACAAGTGTTCCAATGCTGGCCATGGATGGCCTCACGACGCGCTAGGGCAGAGTGGAACCGTCCTGCCCCTCTGGCCTCCACGTTTCCCTCGTCGTCGCCTTCCCGAGAAGACCAGATTCTGTAACTATGGTCGCCGCCGCCGCGCGTTGTTTAGGGGGACGTGGGATGAGGACGCGATATTTAATCTGGGGGTAATGGCGGGATGTGAAATTTTTTTTGGCAGAAAACATTCGGAGGCGATATTTAACTTGGGGGTTAATCAGGCGGGCTGTGAAAATTTTTTTGGCTAAAAAACGTGCTGAGTTTTCCCTCCTGCCGCATGTAGTGGGTCCCACAGGCTCAATTGTTTTCATTTTCGAGAACTTGCCATTTTAGTGTCATTGTATTATATTTCGAACTACTCTTTTTTTTTGTCATGTGTTTGTTTCAAATTACAGGCTGTCTAAAGTAGCCTTGATTGAAATAACGTATGAATGTGGGTGGGATGAGAGATTGTGAGTGCTGGACAATAATAGGAGGGAAGAGTATGCTACATAATTTGCCTTCTCCAGATGCATTTTCAATCAAGAACAATTGACAATAATAGGAGGGAAGAGTACTAAACACAAAGCTTGCACTCACAAAATGGTTCAAGCACGAAGCTTGCACACAAAAGCGGTACTAAACTCTGCATGCATATTAGATGTCTATCAGTTAGAAGCACAAGTCTTGGACACAAAATCATCACTAATTAATTAAACACCATACATTAAATGTCCATCAGGCAGAAGCTTAAGGTTTCCACACACAAAGGCATTAGAAAGCACAAGGCTTTCACACAAAATTAGTACTATATACACTAATTACATTCATTAGTGCCGGCCTAATCACACACCATCCGTGTACTCAGGGAGCGAAATACGTCCGCTTCAGAAGGACGCGAATATTCTCGCCCTTTCGCTTGAGCTGTTAGTTGACAGAGGTGCAAGGAGTTAGCATATATATATATATATCACAATCGGAAATTAGCACTGTTAAGCTAGGGGCGCCATATCTGACCTCCCTCCTCGATGGCTTTGGCCAATCTCCAGTCTCCTCATCGCTGTCATGCGAGAATGTGCAATGAATTGAGACCTTGTCATTGACCACGAAGACATGGTCGTGCTTAGGAGTCTTCATTAACAAAAAATCAGAGGCAGTATTAGAATCTCAAACATGCATGAATGCAACAACTAAATTAACCTCAAACAATTCCAGTGCTAAATTTTTTTAAAAATTATGCTACGTATAGTTAATACTGAAATATTTAAATATGCATTAGTACTAAATTTTTCACTAATAATTCCAATCTGATGTACAAGAATTCTCATGCTATATATTTAGACAAGATCGAATGTGATTGCTCAATTAAACATTGTAACATTCTAAACTACTTATAGTAATCTGAGTTAACTACAAAAACCTTATTCCATAGCTGCAGTAGAAAACCCCAACTCCACATCTATCCTCCCAGCAAGAAACTCCCAAATCGATACTAACCGGAGGGACGGGAGGCGGAGCGATGCCCAACAGTTCATCATCGGAATCCTTGATGACGACTGGCACCACCTCTCCAGCGTCCTCGTCGGCGTCGAGGACGGCGGCCGGCACCACCACTTCATCTTCCTCCTGGTTGCGCCTCGGGATAGTCGTCGTCCTCGTTCTCCTCCGGAGCACGTTCCTAGTGCGATCGCCCCTGACGAATCTTCCTCACCCGTCACACCTCTGCTTGGTGGAGTGGTACTCCACTTCAGGCAGACCAACAATGGCGGCTGCAGGCGTGTCAGTGGGAATGGCGGCAGCGGCACCCAGGATGGACTCGGTTGCGTAGCAGTGAGAGCGGGTGGAGCGAACCATCTCGCCGATGGAGGAAGAGCGGCAGCGACAACAGGCTAGGGCAGTGAGAGCGGCAGTTGATGGGACAGATTGGGGAGGAAGCGGGGAGAAGGGGCGATGCGTGGGGGTAGAATCCGGTGGCCTCGCTTCGTTTATGCATGCGAAGGGACGCGTTCATGTCTTTAGTCACTGACTTGTGGCCCCACCTTGATCAGTGTACCCACGCGTCAGAGAGCCGAAATGGGTTTGTTGTATGTAACCGGAAGAGGAAGGGACAAACTCGTGGGAACCACTATGGTCAAACACGTATTTCGTTTTTATTTTCTTTTAATGGTTAATGGAATTAAATTTTATGACATCAACAATGAATTCAAATGAGGAAGTTGGCAATTCAGTAGTTTTAGAACTTATGAGATCTACAACTTTTATTTTGGTGCGTTTCGGCATTCAAGTTACCTTCAACTATTTACATTACTGATTTCATCAGTTTAGAAATTCACATATTTATTTTGGGAAATACATGATTTCGAATTAAAAAGTCGTGAATACGAAAGTTGTAGAACTCATCAACATCTACAAACTGTATTTAAGTCACAAATCCATTAAATTTCATAGAGTTTGAATAATCCAAATTGTGAATTTCAATGATTCTCAACTTCAAGCGAGATTTTTCATACACTAAATGATGACAAATGGAATTGTGATCAAATACTAAAGTTTAATTAATTGTAAAAGGTCTACAATCTTTGTTTAGGTCACGTTGTCCCTATGCCACTTGTGGTTTGTAGGCAAAAAACGCCGATGCCCCATGTATCAATGCTTCGTACCAAATTTTTACCACATGCACTAAGTGTCCTTGTGACAATAAGGACAAGCAAACCTCCCTTTGTTGCTCCAGCCAGATAACATCGCGTAAGCAGGAAAGTCGTTTATTGACCATAGTGACATGGCACGCATTTTAAAATTGTGCTTATTCTTCGCATCCCAAGTTTCAACTCCGTCTTTACTCCAAAGCATTTTGAGCTCATCGATCAGAGGCTCTCCATCCTCTTCTCCTTCAAACAGATCATCCATAAACTTGTCGAAGCCGTGTTGCCATCCATCATCTGTAGTCGGCAATTCCATCCAACTGCAATCCTCTTTACTTACCATTGCAAGAAAACCATCTACAGCAGATTTCTCTTAAAACAGCAAGGACAAATGGCGTGCTCGATCAGTATACATATTATTGTATTAAAACTAGATGTATATACAAACTAATTAACAAACAAATAAACTTCCATGCACATGGATCTCATAATCGATTATACCTTGGCGGATTGGATCTGAAGAACAGACTTGCTGATGCAGGTGATCGCACTTACTTGCGCTCATGGTTCCAGATGATCGGAGCTTGCAGCGTCACCCCGGCGGATTGCGTGACGACAACAAGCAAGGATGTGTTGTTTGTGTATTTTTCGTTCCTCGTATTACAGGTCGATATATTGTTGGGTTAAGATGGGCGATACGACGTAGAATTGGGTTAGGACTCGGTGAAACGAATAGAGTTGGGTTAGGACTCGGTGTACAAAGATAGATAATCATGTGCAGGATATGGTCCAGGCCCACAGGCCATCGAACAGGCCCACGTGGTTCGGCCGAACTAGTGGTTCGGCTGACCCATGTGTGGGTCCGTTAGGCCTCCACTTTTGCCAGTGATTTAGTGTTGGGCTAAGGATATATTTCCTTGATGAGCATCGGTTTTTGCAAGTACTATAGTAATACTACCAACAAATTATAATATTTGACGTTGCTTAGTTCAATTGTGAACTACCAAACGTCAAACAAAACGATATGGACGTACTAAGACAGAAATAAAGTACTAAAACCTTGTTGCCATTTTGACCCTATGAAAGCACACGCAGCATCCAATCCACATGTTCTTTTACACACAGATAACATCAGCAGACTAGCATCCAGTTATATATCCTTAATAAGTTGCTGCCGTTGTGGTGACATTCATCAACCTTTGGCATCCAACGCACATATGCCCGTGGACACATCTTCTTAGACAAGTAGCTCAGTCATCTACTTCTGCAGTGAGGTACTCACCAACCTGCATCTTTCGTTTGATAGCTCTGCGAAGCTGCTCAGCCATGCATTGTATCTGACATTTAACAACATGGTGCATTAGCATCTGGTTAACGTAAAGTCAAAAAGCATCACACAAAAGAAGAATGATGTAGCACATCACCTGCATACCAGACAGAACTGGATCATTGGTAACCTCATCATCGATCTCAGCATTTATAGCCAAGTGACATGTTATCTTGTGGTACACAACTTCATACTTCTTTCCATCAACCTTTATTTAATATAAAACCATGATAACAATGATGATCAAAAAGTTACATGCCACATTTAAATCTGGTCTACTAACAGTACCTACCCAAATTGAAGTAAAAAAAGACCACAATATCTAATATTCATGGCACTCACCAAAGCCAGTGATGCGGAAGCAGGCACGTCTGGGAAGTCGTATTGAACATCATTCTCTGGGGTAATAGGATCACAAGTACATATTTGGCGGGTTCGTCGCACCTATGAGGAGATAATAGATGTTAACATAGTACATCTATCGCTATATTATGTAATCCGTTGTTTTGGTGTTGCATTCCTATATTAAGGATGTGGTACGAAAAATGATGAATCCTTACAATGATTTTATGGTGTTGTCAATGCATGTATACAAAAAAGAATAATTATGATATTTCATACGATGACCTTCTACATGTGGAATATTTTGGTGCATTGCAATTGTGAATGCAGCAAAACGAATCTAACAAATGTAAATCACAATATGCTGTTGCTACGCTCATAATAGTGTGACTAGCATTAATTCAAGATAGCATAGCCTAACACAGGCTCACTTCTCACTGGCACAAAATGACCAAATCCAATCTACAAAAGGAACAAAGGCAAAATCTGTACTCCCTAAATCCCACATCGTGTAGCTGCACTAACCCTCGAATATAGTTATATACCAATCCATAAATGACTATGGAAATGATGGAAGGGGCTTGGTCACCTGGTTATTATTGATGCGTGATGATGGGGCAGCGGCGGCGGCGGCGGTGCTTGCACCACCTGCTGCATCACCTTGGTTCTTGGGGGGTGGCGGCACTTGCTACCACTTCATGTCCTTTCTTACTGGCAGAAGACGCGGTGATTGCTCCAAATCCCGTGGTTGATTTGGTGCCGCGACGTCGCGACGACGGCCCAGAGGATGACGTCACCGGACTTCACGAGAACCGACCTCGTGCGTCGCGTAACTGCCTCAGGGAATTGTGGTTCTTGCGTCTCGACATCGTCGCACTCCAAGTGGACGAGAAGGATGCAGTCGGCGGTGGGGAAGGCGAAGCGTCCGGCGAGGGGATTGGCAAGAAAAGCCCAGTGTTTTGGGGGACGTGGGAAAAAGGATAGGAGGGCGGTTTTTGGCTTCTTTTGGAAAAATAGATACACCATAGTTCTTTCCATCCTAACAGCACTGGAATATGAGGCTGGGAAAGCTAGGGCCCACACTGCCTATGATCTCCCATAAGCCATGTGAAATCGATGGTGTAAGAAAAATGAATAAATCAAAGCCTGAAAATTAGCACAACAGAAGGTATAGCACACTGGTAAGGCTCCAATCTCTTAATCACACCTTGACTTGTTCTTAGGGTAGCACATTACTACAGACTACTGAATAATTGTTTACATAAATTGGTAATCATGCTTGAGCACAAGTTGATTTGCAATCTCAAATGACAGAAATGCATCCTGGGTTGCGTACTTAACTTGCCAGCTTGTCAAATACCTCAAACCCCACAAAGTGTGATCGAACACATAATCCTTGTAGAGAGGTAGTTTCAGTACTCAAGCTCCCAACGTCTCCAATGATGATCTCTTACCATATTTGCTTAGACATCTGTACTCCTCAGCAACTTCAGGTACAGTCAATTGAAGGTTTGTCCAATTAGTGATTGTGATGCCGCAGTCCTGCTCTAAGCGTGCATCATCATTGGATATATGAGCTCCAACGAAGACGTGGCCTTCCTGTGTGAGAAACTTGACAAGGACATCAGGGAGATTGCAGTCGGCATGGAGCACCTGGAACACAAGGCAACATGGCCCGGCGCACAATTGCAACAATGCGGTCTTGTACCCGCCGCTCTTGGGGAGTTCAACCCACTCTGTGTCCAACCCGACGAGCAATCATTTTGCAGGGGTGCTACCTCGGATTTCTTGGATGAACTGCTCCTCCATAACCACATCGCAACTGATAGCTGTATGGATGATGGGATACTTCTCCTTGAAGAAGACGACGTCGTGCTGTGAAGTATCCGGTACCGAATCCCAAACTGCAGGTCTTGCAATGACTGCGGGGCGCCATGGTTCCCACCCTTCGCTATGGCGGTGCTTGCGATGCTACAGTTCGAAATCAAGAAACAGAGTTCGCAATCTAAAATTAATCCATGACTATATATATGTGGAGATGCTGGCCGGGATTGGCTCACCTCACTGACGCGCCCTGCTGACGCTGTGGCACTTGCGCCCATTGCATCTCCTTGGTCTGTGATGTTGGGTGCGGCGGCGCTTGATGCTAGTGCGTCCCATTGGTTCCTGCATGCGGCGGCGCTGCCTCCCAGTGTGTCGCATTGGGGCAATGTGGCGGGTATTCTTGCTTCAGAGCAAGGTGGCACGGCCATGGCGGCCGAACAATCGACAATTCGAGTCGGCCCACCCCATCCCCCGGTAGTAGATGAGGCACCGCGGCTTGACAATGCCCCAGAGGTCACCGAACGTCGCGATAAGCGACCTCCTACGTCACGAAGCCAGCGCCCCATCGTCGCACTCAGGCGGGCGAGGAGGAAGAACTCCGGCACTCCGGCGATGGAAAGGGAAGAAGGCCGGCCGCCGGCGTTGGGTGAAGGCAAGAAAACCCCAATTGTGATGGGACGGTTTGGGTGAAGACCGGAAGAGGCAGAAAGGCAATATTCTATGCTGTCGGTTCAGCTTCGTGTATAAACTAAAAGGAAGTGGGGACACAGCTTCCATGAAGAAGCCGCATACAGGTGGGACCCACTAGGTAGTCAACTAGAAAGATTACCTTTTCTTTTAATGATTTGAAATGTATTCAAATTCTAAGACATAAAAAAAGAGTTCAAACGAGAAAGTTGTCAATACAATAGTTTTAGTACTTATCGAGATCTACAACTTTTGTTTTTGGCATTTCACCATCCGAGTTACCTTAAACTATTTAAATTTCAGATTTCATTAGTTTAGAATTTGTCAAATTTAGTTGGGGCAACAAATGATTTCAAATAAAAAAGTCATGAATACGAAAGTTGTAGAACTCATCAACATCTACAAACTTTATTTATGGTACTACTCCATTTGATAGATTTTGAACAATCCAAATTGTGAATTACAATAATTCTCAACTTCAAGCAAGATTTTTCACACACTAGATGATGACAAGTGGAAAAGTGATGAATACCAAAGTTTCATAATTCTTAAAGGTCTACAATCTTTGTTTAGGTCATATTGTCATTTTCGAAAGGTGTAGTATACATTGGTCACTAATCGTAGATTGACTTAGATAGTTTAAGAAACTATCTAAGAGGTCTGTCAATGTTGTACTTCATGTTATTACCACTTTAGGAAATGACTGAAAGACCTAAATAAAGTTTGTAGATCTTGATGAGTTATGAAGCTTTGGTGTTCATCACTTTTCTTGTTGACTTCATTTTGTGTGTTAAAAAGATTGCTTGTTGTTGTCAATTTGTTAAATTGCTCAAAAAGACCGACAAGAGTAGATTCTTCAAAATATTCATCTTAATAAGTTAATAACTTGATACAGCATGATTTTAGGAATTTGTAGGAAAATAATGATCTAATTTGCAGTTCTTATGAAGGAGAAAAACTAAATACAAGGTTCATGCAGAGATTAAAAAGAAAGAAGTGCTTGTTCTTCAAGAAGTCAAACACACATCTGAATCTGGGGCCGAGAGGTGGGACCCACCGAGACTTGTGGCTAGTGCGGACTGCGGAGGACGTGGAAGTCGCCTCTAGATCGTCTGTGCGCTCGTGGCTCGCGTCCCTTCATGTGGGGTTTTGTGTGGGCCCTTCGTGGTGGGATCCAACACACAATAATACTATACACAGATATTCATCTATATTTTTTTTCTTTTAATGGTTTCAAATATATTCAAATTCTAAGACATAAAAAAAGATTTCAAAAGAGAAATTTGTCAATACAATAGTTTTAGTACTTATCGAGATCTACAACTTTTGTTTTTGGCATTTCACCATCCGAGTTACCTTAAACTATTTAAATTTCAGATTTCATCAGTTTAGATTTTGTCAAATTTAGTTGGGGCAACAAATGATTTCAAATAAAAAAGTCATGAATACGAAAGTTGTAGAACTCATCGACATCTACAAACTTTATTTATGGTACTACTCCATTTGACAGATTTTGAACAATCCAAATTGTGAATTACAATAATTCTCAACTTCAAGCAAGATTTTTCACACACTAGATGATGACAAGTGGAAAAGTGATGAATACCAAAGTTTCATAGTTCTTAAAGGTGTACAATCTTTGTTTAGGTCATGTTGTCATTTTTGAAAGGTGTAGTACACATTGGTCATTAATCGTAGATTGACTTAGATAGTTTAAGAAACTATCTAAGAGGTCTATCAATTTTGTACTTCATGTTATTACCACTTTAGAAAATGACATCAAGACCTAAATAAAGTTTGTAGATCTTGATCAGTTATGAAGCTTTGGTATTCATCACTTTTCTTGTTGACTTCATTTTGTGTGTAAAAAAGATTGCTTGTTGTTGTCAATTTGTTAAATTGTTGAAATAGACCAACACGAGTAGATTTTTCAAAATATTAGCCTTAACAAGTTGATAACTTGATACAACATGATTTTAGGAATTTGTAGGAAAAACAATGATCTAATTTGCAGTTCATATGAGGGAGAAAAACTAGATACAAGGTTCATGTAGAGATTAAAAAGAAAAATTGGGCTTGTTCTTAAAGAAGTCAAAAACACTTCTGAATCTGGGGCCGATAGGTGGGAGCCACCAAGACGCGGAGGACGTGGTTTTGGGGGAGGAGAGGCAAAAAGGAAAGAGAAGAGGGCAGTTTGGCTTCATGAGGAAATCTAGATACACCGCACTTGTTTCCATCCTAAAGGCAATGACATGTCTGCCCAGGGAAGCAAGGGCCCACACTGCTTTTGGTCACATACGGCCATTAAAAATCATCTTAGCATTCATTACACTAATTTGGAAACATCAAATCTATAGAAATTCGAAGACATAAAAACTGATTTAAAATAAGGAAGTTGCCATTACATTTGTTTTGAAATTATGGAGATCTACAACTTTTACTTTGGTCACTTCCCCAAAAGAGATTTCTTCAACTATTTAAATTTCAGATTCCAAAAGTTGAGAAATTCACATTTTTTTAGGGTAATAAATGATCTCAAATGAAAACATCATGATTACCAAAGTTGTATAACTCATCAGCATCAACAAACGTTACTTAAGTCATTAATCCCTTTGACAATGTTTGAACAATCCAATTTTTGAATTTCAATAATTCTCAACTTCTAGCAAGAAATTTGAAAATGACATAAACACCTAAATAAAGATTGTAAATCTTGCTGAGATATGAAGCTTTGGTATTCATCACTTTTCCATTAGACATCTTTAAAAAATATTGATTGCAGTAGTCATTTTGTTAAAGTGTTTGAACAGACTGACACGAGTAGTTTTTCCGAAATATTAGCCCTACTAAGTTGATAACTTGATAGAGCATGATTTTAGGAATTGTACTTGTTCTTCAGGAAGTCAAAAACAAATCTGAATCTGGGACCGACAGGTGGGACCCACCGAGACTTTGTGTGGGGTTTCCGTGTGGGCCCCTCATTGTGGGCCCATTTGTCATCTGAACGGGGATGTCAACAATGCGTCCCTACTTCCCTTTTATTGTATACAAGACTACTCGAATAGAAGGCAAACGGTCTCGCCGCCTAGGAAAGTAGCACTTCGCCTTCTTTCCCCAAAGTGTCCCATCCACCGCTAACCTTGCTCACTCGTGGACGCATCGCCGCTGCCGCTTCATCACCCAATTCCATTGCCCTGATTGTGCGCACGAAGATGACCCCCTGGAAGCTTGCACCGGGGCTCGTCGACATCAACGCGATCCTTGCCCCGGCGGCACAGGGACCAATGCAGCACGGCGGTGCCGCCCTGGTGGCGCAGCTAGGCATCGGAGTCGCTGGAGCCGCGCCACGCCTGCCACGCCCCTTGAACAAGGTGAGCTTATATTTTTAGATTTGATATGAAAGGTGGGATCCTGTTGATTCCGCTAGGTTTGTGGTTTCGAAGGGGGTTTTTTGGATTGGATATTAGGGATATACTGATTAAATGCAACTAGATAAAGCTTAATGAGGGATGTACTAAAAATCTCAGCACTGCAATGTTAAGATGTACTGAAGCATGTTACTTGCGAGATCTATTTTATTCCTTTTGTGATTCTTGACACAAGAATAATATAATAGTGTGATTCTTGACACAATTTAATCTGCAAATGAAAAATTCTAATTATTGCTTTGTTGTAGAAACAGAAGAGGCACCACATCTTCACCGAGGCTGCTTATGATGACGAAAAGGGGAAGTTTTTAGACTGGAAAGACTTTCCAGCACGTTTGGATGAGGTAACACTATACTATTAGTAGCTCCATTCAGTAACAATTTGTTCTAGATAATTGTTGGAGCAGACAAGTGTTATTTTTCAAGTGCAAATTTGTTCTGATAAATTATCTAGGGACTTTGGTCACGTCCCCATCCGAGTTACCATCAACTATTTAAATTTTAGATTTCATCAGTTTAGAAATTCTCAAAATTCATTGGGGCACCAAATGATTTCAAATGAAAAAGTATTGAATACGAAAGTTGTAGAACTCATCAACATCTACAAACTTTATGTAAGTCACTACTCCATTTGACAGAGTTTGAACAATCCAAAATGTGAATTTCAATAATTCTCAACTTCAAGCAAGGTTTTTCATACACTAAATAATGACAAGTGGAAAAGTGATGAAAACCAAAGTTTCATAATTCATAAAGGTCTACAATCTTTGTTTAGGTCATGTTGTCATTTTCGAAAGGTGTAGTATACATTGGACATTTATCGTAGATTGACTTAGATAGTTTCTATCTAACAGGAATGTCAATTTTGTACTTCATGTTATTGGCACTTTAGGAAATGACAGAAAGACCTAAATAAAGTTTTTAGATCCTGATGAGTTATGAAGTTTTGGTATTCATCACTTTTCCAGTTGACTTAATTTTGTGTATAAAAAAGATTGATTGTTGTTCTCAATTTATTAAATTGTTCAAACAGACCGACAAGAGTAGGTCTTACAAAATATTAGCCTTAATTAGTTGATAACTTGATACAGCATGATTTTAGGAATTTGTAGGAAAAACAATGATCTAATTTGTAGTTCATATGAGGGAGAAAAACTAGATACAAGGTTCATGCAGAGATTAAAAAGAAAAATTGTGCTTGTTCTTAAAGAAGTCAAAAACACTTCTGAATCTGGGGCCGACAGGTGGAACCCACCGAGACTTTGTGGTGAGCGCGGAGGACCTGGCGTGTGGGACCTTCGTTGAGGGACCATTTGTCATCTGAATGGGGATGTAATAAACTATAGTAGTTCTAGAATAGAAGGCAAATGGTCTCACCGCCTAGCAATTCGCCTTCTTCCCCCAAATTGTCAACTCTTGACGCGCAAAACCGCCGCCGCTGCCGCCTCAATCTCGCCCCATCCCTTGCCGCAGCAAGCCAAGGAGAGGAGCAGAGCAATGACGATGGCTGAGCGGAGGGAGCACAACTCTAGGAGGCAAGCACGCGACGCAAATGGGCGCTTCACGCGGTCCCCGGCAACCTCGGTGCCTCCGTCCACACGTGGGCCAGCGGCGCCGCTTCCTTCTCCAATCCGCCGCCCCTCGTCCACGGCGGGGCGATTAGGAAGCTGTGGCACGTCAATCACCCAGCGGCCGGATTCAACCCGCCGCCACTGTACCACCCTGGGCGCATCTACAGGCGGCCGTGCGGAAGGCCGGTACAGCCACTAGCTACCCCGCATGGTGGTTGATGAGGACGTGAAGCACGAGGATCCTACTGCACCACCAAGCAATGTAGGATTCACACCAGGCCCAAGCAGGGGGGAAGAGAAGGCAGTAGAAGCAGATGAGGTAAGTGTGCTACAGGAAATTGGGGTTTTTCTTCTTGTGCTAGTTCTAGTGGGGTTTTTGTTGTGTGTGTCAAATTTATTGTTAGGATACAATCATTCAAGCACTATTTCTGTTAGTAGTTCTGTACAACTTTGATCTTTAGGATTTAAGTTAATATCTTTTCATATGAAGACGCTAAGCAAACTCCTAATTGCTTTTAACACAACACTACTTTGTTCTGTGTAGGATAGTATCTAGTGAAATTGTGTCAGTACGATTGAATACATTCTTGAAAAATAATCACTCTTGCTAGCTTCAATTGTTGCTTGGTTCTTTGATGCTAGATGAAGATTCACTTTTGCTTGGTTCCCTGATACTAGATAAAGATCTAGTTTTGGTAGGTATATTGCAGATGCTAGATAACTAAGTTTTTTTATGCATGAAACAATCTCAATTTACGCATTTGTGAGTACTTTTTTGGTAGATTCAAGTTTCTTGTGTTATATCACTTGTTATGGTACAATGATTGAAGCACTATTTCTGTTAGATCGAACCTCCAGAGTTTCCTGCCGCTTGGTTGCGAGGGGACAAGTGCACCTGCTCTGGAAGCAGTGGCTGTGATGATGAGATCGACCCATCCCGTTGTTCGTATTGCCACAAACTCTGGGAAGCAGGCTTTCGAGTTAGAAAGGTGCCACGGTATGACAATTAGAAGGGGAAGCAGCAGAAGAAGGTGAACTAGTCCCCCCTCGAACCATCATATTGTTAATTCCTCATATTTTGTTTAGGTCTGTATCGCTATGCATAATGTATTTTTTAGTGCGAGTTAACTTAATCGTAGGTTGTTATAACATAAACTAGCTCATATGCTTAGCTTGTTATTTGGTCAAATAGAAACTAGTTCATATGCCGATTTAGTTAGTAGTTTTTATAACAGAATCATCATTTCTTTTTGGTATTTTTTGTCAATAACAATAGAACAAATGTTGAATGCTAGTCTTGCACACATTGTTTACGTAAAAAAATAAGCTTTTAGGCAAATTGCTTCATAACTCAATTTGATGCCAAAGAGTTCTTGCAGGACATGAAGAAGAAGCATTAAAGCTTTGTGATGGCTGGTGAATAAGAAGAAGAAGGATGAATGGCTAGCTTAACTTTTGTAGAGAGAACTTTGCCTAATCTTAAGTATCATGAGAGACTTGGATTGTAATAATCTATCTTATCTATGTGTTAGACTTGAGAACTTTATTGTAATGTGTGATATTGTGTGTAATGTCTATCTGTAATGCACTAAGTGACTGAATGCCAGTGTGTGATGCATGATTATTTGATGACTTCGTCGATGATTTGTTGTTATGTGTACTGATTGGGTGAAACTGGTCTCATCAATATCCACAATATTTGACAATGTGGTACTACACATGTTATTTCATCTTACATACACTCACGTGGCTCAACGGGATTGGACTAATCAGGTGAACATATAAAATCTTATTCATATGTGAAAAGTTGTAATTATTCAAATTTTGTAATTAAAACAAAACTAGTTGAAAAAAGATTTTGATACTATATAATTTCAATTGAAAAAGTCATCAACAACAAAACTATATAACTCATAAAGGCTGACCCTGAGTCATTGACATGTGGGTCCGACTGTCCAATTTCCGTTAAAGACTGACCATTGACCGATGTTTTTGTACTCATTTGTGGGCCAAGAAGTGGCTGGGTCCACACATCATTGACCTTTGTGGAACCGCCGCCACCCCTTCGTTCTCGCACTCCACCCACAGGAACCACCGCCCCTTCGTCTCGCTGCTTCTCTTGCAATCTTCCTCACCCATTCCCATTACTTCGAAGGCAACCACCCCGCTGTCGCCACCCCACTCCCATCAGTTTGCACACCACCAAACCGCCAGCCCCTCACGCAATCACATCTAGTGCAGGCCACCAGAGCGAAGATGAACTCGTCGTCGACGGCGGAGTCCAGGGTTTCTAGGCGTCGTTGTGCCCCGAAGCACACATTGGCGAGATCGTCGAGGCGCCTGGAGACTGCAGCAGCGGCGGTAGCGAGGGGACCCGTGGCGTCGCCCCCAGTGGCGGCGGCGGAGGAACCGGAGCCCGTCCCCGATGTTCCACCGGGATTGAAGGACGCGGACTCCGACCGACGGGTGCTGAAGTGGAAGTCCGGTGTATAGATGTCCATTCGGGCCACCCGGCCCGGCCCTGGCCCGGGCCCGGGATGGCCCGCTCATCTTCGTGCCGGGCCGGCCCGGCACTATCATCTACCGGGCCCATGCCGTGCTAGCCCACGGGCTGGGGGACGGCCCAAGCCCGGGCCCGTCGTGCCGTTTCGGGCCGGGCCAGCCCGCTAATGCCCAGCCCTACACGCGCCTGCGGGCCATCCAGAGCCCGAACCACCTCACCAGTCGCCATGGCTGCCGGCCTGCCGCAGGAAGGAACTGAAGGGGCTGTGGGTATGGAGGGGAGTGGCGGGCTGGCGGCCTCCGCCGCGGGCAAGGCGCGCCGGCCGCTGGCCTCTGCCGCGCGCAGGGCACACCGTCGACCTCCGCCGTGGGAAAGGCGTGCCGGCCGCCGGCCGTCGGCCTTCGCCGCGCGCAGGCACAGGGCGCACCGCCTCCGCGCGCGGGCAAGGTACGCCGGCCACCGGCCGTCGGCCTCCGCCGCGCGCAGGCGCAGGGCACGCCGCCTCCGCCGCGGGTAGGGCGCGACCTACTCGCCTGGAAGGCGCCGTCAGCGGCGTCTGCAGGGGTGGGCGCGGGGAGAGGGAGATAGGAGAGAGGCGGCGCGCAGGCATCAAGGAGAGGGAGAGCATCTAGGGTTTGAGGATTTGGGGCTGCTTATATATGGAAGTGGGGATTAGCGGGCCGCTACCGAGCCGGCTTGCTATTTTCGTGCCGTGCCGGGCCGCCCGGCGTGCTGGGGTGGCGGCCTAGGCCCAGGCACGGAACATGGGCCATGCCAGCCCGGGCACGGTGGTAAACGGGTCGTGCCGTGCTTGGGCTGGGCCAAAACGCCGTGCTTTCAGGCGGGCCGCCGTGCTGTGGGCCATTTGGCCATCTATAGTCTGGTGAGGGTGTTCAGCCCCCCATCGTCAAGAAGGCCAAGACGGTGGATGTCTCGTCTAGCGAGGAGGAGGAGTACCCACACAAATGGCAGGATTTCGAATGGGAACGCCCGGTAAGTTTTGTTCCTCCTACCAAATTAATTTGTCCCCTTTGCAATTGCAGAACCTAATTATTAATGTACTGATTAATCACTGAATGTAAGTGATTGTTTCTTTGTGTGAGAAATTGTTCCTGAGTTGTAATTAATTCTATGAGTTCAAATTTAGGATTTTCATGGATAGTATACCGTTTTAGGCATTCATGGTACCTAGTACGCAAATGTGAACACAATTATGCAGAATATAGTTATGAACAGAGATGGCAAAAACTGATAGGAACCATCTTTGGCATTTTGTGCTACCTTGTCATCATGGTATGTTTTACTACAAAAGATTAATCTTATCTTATCTTAAAAATTCACCAGCAAATACACCAGGCTGTTGTCCTGTTTTTTTGGATGTGCTTGCATTAACTAAAATTGCACTCTGTTTTTAACTGAAATTGCACTCTGTTTAATCAACATCCTGTTAGGCACTCGGTGCTAGCTACTATTCAAACTATAATACATCTGTTTTTCAAATTTTGTTGCACTCATAAAAGTCTCTTGCATTTTTCTGCCAACTTCTATCCCTGCTGTTCATTCATTTCCATTATTGCAAAATTTAGTATTAATTCATGTCTCCATTTCTTAATTCAGGGAGGTGGGCCCAAGGTGACGTACGAGTTCAACTTTCCGCGAGTCAGGATCTTTGCGGAATGCTCTGAAGATAGCGATGATGAGAATTGTAGGCCCGTCTGGCACAAGCACCCTCCTGACGCCGAGGTATTACTTTCATTCCCTATGTTCCCTCTTTTGCATATGCCAATTTAGATGTACTTATATCTGATAATGCATGCTTATAACATGTCAGATCGAGCGGCTGGTGGAGGACCTTCGCGTGAAGCTCAAGCGCTGGGTTTACTTCTTCAAGTAGGATACCAGCCACGTTCAAGCAGTAGCTAGTTTTAGCTTTTGTGTAATCACCTACTCCCTCCTTCCACAAATATATGACGCTTAGGACAAATATTTTAGTTCAAAATGAACTAAAATACTTGTCCTAAACCTCATGTATTTGAGGAAGGAGGGAGTTGGAATCATGGCTTTTGTGTAGTGACATACTCCCTCCATATATTAGCAAAAGGAGGTATAGATGAACAAGTAGGTACTGATCAACAAGTAGAAACTGATGAACAAGTAGGTTTGATGAATGGGGCTTTTGTGTAATGACCCTTGTGAAGTGGCATTACTTAAGTGGAAATATATGATCCCTGGGGAATGCTTGTGTAACGACCCTTGTTGAATGGGGCTTTCGTTATATTATATATAAATTAACTTTTTGTCGATGGTGAGTGCTTGTGATCTTGAGTGTCATAATCCTATCATTATTTAAGTCAATATTATTTGAGTGAAAATGGAGCTCTACCAGAATTCTATCAGTGGTTGTTTTCTTATTTTTTTGGGTTATTTGGTTCCAAGCCATTACAATTTCCTGAGTTTGGAGAAACACCATTACTATTCGCCTTATTGGAGAAACACTATTGGAACTCTCGGGTACCCGAAAACTTGCCATTTTCTACGCTAGCCGCCACATCGGGCCCATTGTCAGGCCGTGTATTTGCGTATCCGGACCAAAATACCCGCCACCTCCCATTCTCGCCGCCGCCTCCGCCTCCCCATTCTCGCCGTCGCTGCCCGTGGACGATGCACTCTAGGTGAGCAGGCTCTTCAAGCAGCTGGACCGCTGGCGCGGCTTCAAGCAGTGGGACGGGAAGAGGAGTGAACCAAGGGGGGATGTTCCCGTTTTGCAGTGTGCCAGTGGTACGAATCAAAAGCAAACAGCCAGAGACGTACGGCCAAATGTATGTGAAGTGCCCGTACTTTGTGAAAGTAAGTAATTCTCTTCAATTTTGGTGAAATTTTGAGATTGTTTGTCTGTTTTTCATGTGTCTAGGATTTGGGTTTAATGCAGGGCGACCCAACAACTTGTGGCTTCATATTGTCTGAGCAGCAGTATGAAGGATCATATGGACGGCTGAGGGCGGCTGCTACCATGGCTCATGCTGGCTCTAATGATGGTGGTGAGGATGCCGACATGGATGAAGTGAAGGAAGACGTGGATGAACTGAAGTAGAGAGTGAACAGCATTGTGGCTGAGCTTTGTGAAGTGAGAGTGCAAATGCAGAAGCTGAAGATCATAGCCATCTGTGTTGGTGTAGGTTTTGGTTGTGTTACAATAGCAATTTGTGGTGTAGCTATTGGATTTGCCATGAGCAGGTTCAACTGGTAGTTATTGTGGTATGATCAGTGTTTTTGTTGTGCCGTGATTAGTGAACTTTGCGTAATGGGTATGGGTGTTGTGTAAGTGTTTGTTGGCAATGGAATAATATTTCAGTTCACAAAGCAATGTCATGCAAGTTGAATGCCAGTTCAATCACATTTGAATTCATGGTAGTTGAATCACAATCAGTTAACAAGCAAATCATGACAGATAGTACTCATAGGTTCAGAAACCATTCATTTATTAAGGCAATAGGAAAAATTTCTCGAGAAACACAAGTCAATTTGACATCTGTTTGGTCAAGCAACTGATTCATCATGTACCAAGATCCTTTTTGTGTTTACAAAAATTGGAGCACAACCAAGAAAAGTGTGGCCCAATCCCTATTGCGATATTCGAAGGCACCAAGTTGCAATTTTGCCACCTGGCCAATTTAGGTCCCAAAAATCCCGCACGCTTTCTTCCTCCCTCGCCGCCTATAACTTCCACCTCTCCCATCTCTGCCACCCCCGTCTCACCCACCTACATCACAATGATGGCCTGACGCACGCGCACATCTCGCAAGCAGCCGCACGACACTACCGGTCGCTTCTCGCGAAGTCCGTCATCGACATCGTCGACTCCATCGAGCCGCCGCCACTCCTCATCCACCCCACGACCACGAAGGAGCCGTCGGCATGTCATGGAGGCGCGTGTCGAAGTCGACCTGTACCACGCCGTGAATGTAGAAGTCCCCTTCATCCCAACAGGTTTCTGATCTGCCATGACCGCCCCCAGGAAGAACGGAAGAATAGTAATCGTCGTCGAAGCCTCGTCGTTGAGCAGGAAGAACAAGGTGAGCCAGACCCTATACTGTGTCTTTATCATTGAATGATAGTTTGCAATGTTACGTTGTGGTAGAAATTTTCGTGCCAGCATATTTATACAATCTGTCAATGACAAATTGAAAAAAATTGTTTCGATGTAGCAAAAGAGCCACCACTTATACACCCAGGCTTGGCCCACTACTGAATCGGACGTGGAAATGGGCATCGACGATTTTGACCTGTGAGGATGCTTGTATGAGGTGAGGGTGCAACACTACTTGTTTAGATGAAATGGAGTAAATTTGGTTCGTAATTATTGTGTGTGCCTTATGTTCTGATCAAGATTTGCATGTAATTCAGTCAAAAGGAAAGAAGTATGAGTTTGTTTCCCAAAGATTCAATGCAAGATGATGCTGAATTACGACAGCGATGAAGATGAATACAATGGACCAACTAAGTCTCTTCGTGAGGTGATGTTCCTATCCTTCAGGTTAAACATCAGTCAGAGATTTTCTGAAAACATAATTTGCTACTGGCATGAATGCAGTTGATGACCTTCTGTAAATGCTTACTATAACGCCCTTGTGAAATGTCAGATTTTTCAGATGGCTGGAGATCTTCGCGTTGCAGTGAAGCGGAAGCATCAGAGGGGTGAGTTCTACACCCAGGAATCTGATCGGGAATGAAGTGGAGGATGAAGTAATCTGAACTGAAGAAGTAGATATGACATCTTCTTCTCTGTCTTTTCTCTGTTGCTTTTGCTTCTGTGATCAATTGAGATGTTAGGGGTACGATGCTACCTTAATAAGAAGAAGCATATGTGTCCTTAGTCTACTGAATTATGCTACCTTAAATATTTCATACATATATTGTCTTTTGACTGTTGCTTTTGCTTTGTTTTTCCATGAGAATAATGGTGATGTACAAATTAAGGCCAAGAAGCTGTCATCATAAACATAAATATGAATGCACAGAAATACTATATAACAAGACTCAAGCCAATCTTGCATACAGAACTCCAATCTTCACCAAAATTTATTTATTGCACACAAACTTTGGACCTATTGCTTCAATAAAAGTAAACAAAGCAACCACTAATTATTAAGAAAAACATCTACCCCTAATTATGAAAAAAAACCATCGTCGTCTTGTCCATCTGAATTGGCTGGAGCAACCACTTCGTTGCCAGTGTAGGTGTCATCAGCATCGTCGTCGTCTTCAGGTATGTCTGTGTGATCCGGTTCAGGCATCGGTTTAGCAAGATCAACAACAGAAGCATCAACACTTGTCCCTTCCACATCTGGCCTCCTCCAAGTTGACACATCCTCTTGGTCCGCAACAGAAATTTTTTCAAAACCTGTAACAACCTCGTCCATATCAGCATCACCAACATTAATGTCAGTGTCTTCCTCTCCTTCAGGCATGGCAAACAGGTTCCTAGGTTTCATTCTGAGGACGCTGCACCACTTTTCTTTCTTCGAATTCCCGCTTTTCACAAAGCACACTTGCTCCGCTTGTGTCGCCAGGATGTAAGGCTCAGCTGAATAGCGACGCTGAGAGGTATCAATATCGATAATCCCAAATTTATCTTTACTGTACCCTTTTGATCTGTTTGTTCCTGGTCTAGGAATATCATACCAGTCACACTCGAACAATGTGACTTCCTGCCTTTCATGAAAATCAAGGATGTAGATTTTTTTAATCTGTCCAAACCATTCCATGCCATCTTTACTCTTGACGACAACACCACTGTTCTGTGTTAGATTTTTCTCCACATGCGATGCTCAAAAATAGAAACCATTGATTGAGCACCTATTCTTCACAGTAGCTATATTTGTTCCAGGACCACGAGATAGAGAATAAATCATGGCATCTGCTTTCCCCTCCCTATGTAGTTTCCTCATCTACACTCACATATGTTTTGACAATATGTTACGACCACATTCAAAATTGACGAGTTTAAATTTAACACAAATGTATATTACTCACCTTTCGCTCGAACCATGATACAAATTCCTCGGTGTGCCTCCTTTCAACATTCTTCGATCCAGCTTTCTCCAAGTCGGCCTTATGCTCACTGCAACATTTTTTAAGAGAAAAATAATCAGTGAGATATGTAGTGTGGACCATGTAACAAGATTCAAATAATTTACATTTGTTACTTACTTTATCCATGGAAGGGCCTCATCACAGTTTGATATTATGTAGTGCCTCATCATCTGTAAAACTTTGGAACCTAGTACCTCCATATTATGCATAGAAGTAGTTCTCCTTCTGTTCATGTCCCTGCTCGCAAATACACTCAGACCAGCAGGTGGTTCATTAACAACGCTCTTTTCTTGATGCTCTGGCCGATCAATCTTCGTACTAACACCTTCAAAGATCCGAGTACAGAATGTAAGGCACTCCTCCGATATATATCCCTCTGCTATTGAACCCTCTGGGTACGCTTTGTTCCTCACATATCCTTTGACTGTACGTAGGTACCTCTCAATTGGATACATCCACCTATAGCAAGCAGGGCCTCCGCATTCAGCCTCCCAAGCAAGATGAACCGGTAAGTGCATCATAATATCAAAAAATGCTGGAGGGAAAATCATCTCAAGACGACAAAGGGTCTCTGCAATCGATTTGCTAAGTTCTTGCATCTCGGTCATGTCAATCTCCTTTGAACATACCGAGTTAAAAAACCTGCTGAGCTGGATCAACGGGAGCGCTACTTGTTCAGGCAATATTTCACGTACCACAAAAGGTAGGAGTTTTTGTAAGATAACATGGTAGTCATGACTTTTCAGGCCAGAAACCTTGCACACATCGACATCAACACATCTCCTAATATTAGCGGCATAACCATCGAGCATCTTAACACCTTGTAGAAAGTTGCACAGGATTTTCTTTTGATCACAACTTAATGTGTACAACGCTGGTGGCATTTCGTATTTACCTTTCTCATTGAGAACTGGATGTTGATCCTTCCTTATACCCAATTCTTGCAGATCAAGTCGAGCCTTCTCACTGTCCTTGCTTTTACCAGATATGTCGAGCAAAGTCCCGAGCAAGCTCTCACAAATATTCTTCTCAATATACATCACATCTAGATTATGGCGTACGAGCAATGAATCCCAATATGGAAGTTCAAAGAAAACACTCTTCTTCCTCCAGTTGTGCCATCTAGTATCTTCATCACGCTGCTTCCTCTTCTTAGAGGTAGTGGCTCCATAGATGACTTGCTCAAATGTAGCGTATTGTTGCCGAACTTTTTCACTGCTGAGTGGCACTGGTGCCTCCCTCGTCTCAACCAAGTTATTGAAGCTGGCATTGACCCTTCGCCACTTGTGGTTTGTAGGCAAAAAACGCTGATGCCCCATGTAGCAATGCTTCGAACCGAATTTTAACTACATGCACTGAATGTCCTTGTGACAATAAGGACAAGTAAACCTCCCTTTGGTGCTCCAGCCAGATAACATCGCGTAAGCAGGAAAGTTGTTTATTGTCTAGAGTAACATGGCACGCATTTGAAAATTGCGCTTATCCTTCGCATCCCAAGTTTCAACTCCGTCTTTACTCCAAAGCGTTTTGAGCTCATCGATCAGAGGCTGCAAATACACATCAATGTTAATCCCTGGAGATTTAGGCCCAGGAATTAGCATGGACATGGTCCAATAGGATTGTTTCAAACACAACCAAGGAGGTAGGTTGTAAGGAATTAGGATAACTAGCCATGTAGAGTAAGCCACGCTCAACATCCCGATTGGATTGAAGCCATCTGATGCAAGTCCCAGCCTGACATTACGTGGATCCTCTGCAAAGTCCTCGTGCACCTCATTCACGACCTTCCATGCCCTTGAGTTAGCTAGGTGTCTCAGTTTTTGATCATCAATCAATTCGTCGCCGTGCCAACGCATATATGTCGCTGTTTCCTCATTCATAAATAATCGTTGCAGTCGAGGAATCAGTGGAAAATACCTCAGTATTTTACAAGGTAACCACTTCTTTTTTGCTGCATCAGTGACAACCACGCCAGTCCCCTGTTCTGAATCTGTAAATTTCCACCTACTGAACTTGCAAGTTGGGCAGTTGTCCATGTCTGTGTACACTCCACAGAATAACACACAGTCATTGACACAAGCATGAATCTTTTGGTAGTCCAAGCCAAGGTCTCGAACCACCTTTAGAACTTTGTCTAGGGAATCCGGGAGACAATGCCCTTCAGGCAGCACAAGACGGAATAATGATGGTATTTGCTCCATTGCAGCATTGCTAAGACCACACATGCACTTGATCTGATATAGCCTGACAATGAAAGAAACCTTTGAAGCCTCCTTGCAACCAGGGTACAATTCTACCTTAGCTTGTTCCAATAAATCGAAAAATGTGCGTGCTGACTCATTTGGCTCCTCTTCATTACCACCTTTAATTCCACCATGTATGGCACCACTGATCAGCGAGGTAAACAATTTATTGGTGGCCCCCTGATCGTCATGATCGTCAAGATCGTCGTATTCATCCACACGCACGATAGGATCAACAGCAAGATGATGACATTTTTTTTGTTGTTTTATGAAATCTAGGTCGAGCCCTGATCTAACCAAGTGACCTTCGATAGTGTCTCTGTTATGATATGCCATGCGACGACACTTACAACACGGACATAGCTGAGACTCTCCTTCCTCTTCTCCTTCAAACAGATCATCCATAAACTTGTCGAAGCCGCGTTGCCATGCATCATATGTAGTCGGCAATTCCATCCAACTGCAATCCTCTTTACTTGCCATTGCAAGAAAACTAACTACAATGGATTTCTCCTAAAACAGCGAGGACAAGGGCGTGCTCGATCAGTATACATATCATTGTATTAAAATTAGATGTATATACAAACTAATTAACAAACAAATAAAATTCCATGCACATGGATCTCATAATCGATTATACCTTGGCTGATTGGATCCGAAGAACAGACTTGGTGATGCAGGTGATCGCACTTACTTGCGCTTGTGGTTCCAAATGATCAGAGCTTGCAGCGTCACCCCGGCGGATTGCATGACGACAACAAGCAAGGATGTGTTTGGGTATTTTTTGTTCCTCGTATTACAGGTCAATATATATTGTTGGGTAAAGATGGGCGATATGACGTAGAATTGGGTTAGGACTCAGTGAAATGAATAGAGTTGGGTTAGGACTCGGTGTACAAAGATAGATAATCGTGTGTAGGTTATGGTCCAGGCCCACAGGCCATCGAACAGGCCCACGTGGTTCGGCCGAACCAGTGGTTCGGCCGACCCATGTGTGGGTCCGTTAGGCCTCCAATTTCGCCAGTGGTTTAGAGTTGAGCAAATGTCGATTACATTGATGGGCCTTGATTTTTTTCAAGGTTCAGAAAATAGGTCTTGGGCTGGACACACACGAACGCATCAATTGCGACTAATAGTGCATTTGATCGCAACGGTGATATTTTTGTCACAATAGCATCTCTCTAGCGCGACGATTCAATGTTAGCGTCGCCATACCCCTGTCTATTTTGCAACAATTTCGATGCATGTTGCAACATCAAATATTTCAGTCGCAACGAGTGCATTTTCGTCTCTAGAAGCAATCCTCTTTTGCAACACATGGCACAACTAATAGCGATGTGTCTTAATCGTTGTGATATGTGCAACTACTGCAACCGTTACCAATAAGCATCGCAATACCGACGCCGCAATTGCAACAGAGGCCCATGCGTTGTCGCAATTGCCATTAAAATTGCAACGGTACACAATTGGTCGCAACACACACCCCTATCGTGACCAATAATGACTATTGTCGCGTTATGCCTGGTTTATAGCGACCAAAACCACCTGTCGCCATAAAAATCGGTCGCAAAATCCCCAAAACTACATAGTGAATTGCTGACGCAAACAATGCGTCAGCAAGCCCCAAAACCCCCAAATTTGGGGCAGGGCCGGGGTAGGCCGGTGGCCGAGGGGGAAGGTCGCGCCACTATCGGCGTTGGGGATGATGACCATGAGGAGGAAGGCAGAGCGCAGCAGGACGAGGTGACGGAGGTGTGGGACAGACGATGTTGCGCGCGCAGCGGCGACGGGCCGGCCGACCGGGCAGCAAGGTGGCGCGCGGTGGCGGCGGAGCCCCGGAGGTCGGGGAGGATGGCGCGGAGGAGGAGGATGGGGAGGAGGCCGACACGCGAGGAGCCCCGGAGGCTGGGGGAGGCCGCGTTCCAGGTTACGTCGTCGACGACGGCGGCGAACCAACGCGGGCGACGGCGGTGGACCGGCGGGGCGGGGGCTGACGGCATCGGCGGAGAAGGGCCGGGTGGACGGCGGATTCCGAGAGGCCGACGGCGGCGGTGAATTCCGAGGGGCCGAGGACGGGGGAGGACGCGGGATGCGGTGGTCGAGGAGGATGACGGCGGCGGCGGAGGAGGAGGAGACGACGACGGTGGCGGATCGGGGACGAAAAAGTGGCTAAGTGTTGGAGGGGGAGGGTCACTGTTCTTATATACACCCCCTTTAGTCCCGGGTCGTGTAACAAACCGAGACAAAAGGGGGGCCTTTTGTCACAGTTGGTAACACTACCTGAGACTAAAGGGTGATTTCGCGCGGGAGCCCCCAAAAGGGAAAATTTCCCTCTTTAGTCCCGGGTGGTGTTACCACCCGAGACAAAAGGCCCCCCTTTTGTCTCGGTTTGTTACACGACCCGAGACTAAAGGGCTATTTTGCGCGGGACATTGATTTTTTTCCCATCTCCCTCCTCATTTTCTCATTCTTTTTCTTTGCCATATTTTTTTAAAATGGTAAGTCTAATATTTGAACCATGCAAAATTATTTTGAGTTAAGAATTAACAACCTTCACTTTCCTATATGAAAATTAATTCAATAGTTAAAATAATTACTTCTACTTTTCAGTTTATATCTACCTTTTTCCAATTTTTAGTGATAAAAATGCTAATTTCATTTCATATAAATTTTAAAAACAAGAATTATACATCACACTCGACAATATTTGTCTCCTAAGACATAAGAGACCATGTGGCAAAATTTGGCACCATGCCATATCTTTTTAGTGGTGGACTCAGTTCAACGTTTAATTACCGGGTGATATTGCACGGAAATTCAATTAAACTGAAAAAAATGCTCAACGAATTCAGAAAAATCTCAAACTTGGTGGTTACTTCCCACAGGGCATATTAAAGCCTTTAACAAGTTTTAGTTCAAATACATAAAGGAATACACTCATACAACATTATACAAATGATTTGAACATTAATCATTACAGTTCATCATTGAAGTTCCTTTTCTTGATGAAAATTCCTTGGTCACGGTCATGACGTAAGTACGGTGTCTCTTCATTTCCAAGCGATATGCTTGGGTCAACTTCAACAGCGAATGGAGGCATGCCATCGAACTGATCATAGTCATCCGATTTGTCTGTTCTGTTCTCGACTCCCATGATTATCTTTTACCTGGAAGAACAATGCGACGCTTTGGCTCTTGTGGTCCTCCTTGGGGATTTGTATTCTTCGGTTTGCTAATCATATCCTTGACATAGAAAACTTGATACACATTTATGGCAAGGACGAATGGTTCATCTTTGAAATCAATCTTGGTCAGGTCCACTATTGTCATTCCATATTGATCTTTCCTTATGCCACCTCCAGTTAGTTCTACCCGTTGGCAAAGAAACACAGGGATGTTAAGCGCCCAGTACTCAAGCTCCCATATCTCTTCTATGATACCATAATAGGAGTTATTGTTATTGTTGCTGTCCATGGTGTCTATACGGACACCACTATTTTGGTGTGTGGCTTTCCGATCTTGGTCTCTTGTCTAAAAAGTATAGCCATTTATATCGTAAGCTTGGAATTTCACAATTGTGCTAGAAGGTTCCCAGCTAACAAAGCGAATTGTGGGTGAATCGTGGAATCACCGATAACTTGTTGACTCAACCATGAGGGAAAATTTTCCAAGTGATGGCGCATAACCCATGCTTCGGTTTTGGTTGGATTTTGAGAAGAAATAATCTGCTTGTGTTCCTCTATATACGGAGTCACCAAGGATGATTGTTGCAGAACAGCTAGGTGTGCTTTATGGAAAAAATCAGTATCATTGCTCAAAGTTGCTTTCCTTCCAATGGTGCCCTTTCCCAGTAGCCTCCCCTCGTGTTGTGATACTGGAACCCCAATCGAGTCAATTGAGTCGACAAAGTCAACACAAAACTCAATGACCTCCTCAGTTACATATCCTTTGGCGATGCTTCCTTCCAGACGTGCGCAGTTAAGAACATATTTCTTGAGGACTGACATGAACGTCTCAAAAGGCCACATGTTGTGGAGGATTACTGGACCAAGAATAGTAATCTCTTTCACAAGGTGCACCAGGAGGTGTGTCATAATATTGAAGAATGAAGGTGGAAATGCCAACTCAAAGCTGACAAGACATTGTACAACATCATTTTGTAGCTTCACTAGGTTCCTTGGATCGATTGCCTTCTGTGAAATTGCATTGAGAAATGCACAAAGCTTTACGAGCGCTAATCATACTTTCTCTGGTAGAACACCCCTCAACGCAACTGGAAGTAACTGTGTCATCAACATGTGGCAGTCGTGGGCCTTTAGATTTGTGAACTTCTTATCTTTCATATTTATGATCCCTTTTATATTCGACGAGTAGCCAGATGGAACCTTCATGCTGTTTAGGCAATCAAACATGATGTCCTATGGATATATGCTTCTTCCTCAACCTCTTCAGGATCTGCTTCTTCATCAACCACTTTTGGAGGTGCTTCATTCATGTGGATATCTTTCAGGTCCCGTCGTGCTTCCAATGTATCCTTAGAGTTACCATAACAACCCAAGAAGCCTAGCACATTCAAACAAAGATTCTTCATCAAGTGCATCACGTCAATTGCGTTCCGGACCTCAAGAATTTCCCAATAAGGTAACTCCCAAAATATAGATTTCTTCTTCCATATTGGTGCACGCCCGTTAGCATCATCTACAACAGGTTCACTACCGTCACCCTTTCCAAAGGCTACCCTTAGATCCTTTACCATCTCAAATATCTCCTCTCCTTTAAAATGGGTGGGCTTTGTATGATGATCAGCCTTTCCTTTCCAATGCATGCCTTTCTTCCTTAAGGGATTCTTCTTAGGAAGAAAGCGATGGTGACCCATATACACAACCTTCTTACAATTTTTCAGATGAATACCGTTTGTTTTATGTAAACAGTGGGTGCAGGCCCGATATCCCTTGTTTGAGTGCCCTGATAGGTTACTTAAAGCAGGCCAATCGTTGATGTTAATGAACAACAATGCTCGTAGGTTGAAGTTGTCTTGCTTATCCTCATCCCACACATGTACACCTTTCTTCCATAGCAGTAATTGTTCATCGACCAACGGTCTTAGATACACATCAATGTCGTTGCCGGGTTGTTTTCGACCTTGGATTAGCACCGGCATCATAATGAACTTTCGCTTCATGCACATCCAACCAGGAAGGTTGAACATGCATAGGGTCACAGGCCAAGTGCTATCACCACTGCTAAACTCAACAAATGGATTGAAACCATCTGTGCTTAAACCAAATCTTATGTTTCTTGCTTCCCTAGCAAAATCTTTGTATTTTCTATCAATCTTTCTCCACTGAGACCCATCTGTCGGATATCTCAGCATGTGGTCTTGCTTACGATCCTTTTTGTACCATGTCATCAACTTAGCATGTTCTTTGTTCCTGAACAAATGCTTCAAACGTGGTATTATAGGAAAATACCACATAACCTTCGCTAGAACTTTCGTCGTTTTGGGAGGTGTCCCCTCGAGAGCACCAGGATCATCATCTCTCCGGATCTTATAATGTAGCGCTTTGCACACAGGACAAGCTTCCAAATTCTCGTGTTCCTTGCCTCGATATAGGATGCAATCATTAGGGTAGGCATGGATCTTCTGAACCTCCAACCCCAGAGGGCACACAGTCTGTTTCGCTTCATATGTTGTCGACGGTAATTCATTGTTCTCGGGAAGCTTGTCCTTCACAATTTTTAGCATCCCCTCAAATGTCTTATTAGACAGACCATATTTTGCCTTCCATTGCAACATTTCAAGTGTAGTACCAAGCTTTTTGTGACCCTGTTTGCAGTCTGGGTACAATAGTTTTCTGTGATCTTCTATCATACGCTGCAACTTTGCATTTTCATTATCATTTCCACAGTCCCTTTGTGCATCTTTGAGAACCTGACCAAGATCATCAACATGGCCATCTTCCGGTATCTCTTCTTCGTCAGCATCTTCCATTAAAGTATCCACAAAAGCTTGCCCCGCGGCCCAGTCTGGAATGTTATTATCGTCCTCCTCTTCTTCTTCCATCACAACCCCTCTTTCACCGTGCCTGGTCCAAAGCACATAGTTCACCATGAATCCATTTTTAATCAAGTGGAGGTGAAGAGTCCCCCAGTCAGAGTAGTCTTTGTCGTTTCTGCACATAGAGCATGGACAACACATGAATCCCTTTGGGTTCTTGTTGGCTTTGGCCACTTCGAGAAAAGCATGCATGCCAGCAATGTACTCCGGGGATCGTTTGTCGGCGTTCATCCATTGCAGGTTCATCTACATCATGTTAAGTCCAAAAATTATTTTCTTTAAATCATAATAACAAAGACAAAGATGAAGAAGGGTGAGTTTGATGATGTATTCCATCATGAACTAGATGATGAGAACTGGAGGCCTACCTACATTCTTCTTGAACATGTTGATCATTTCAAGACAATACGTGAATTCATAAATGTGTTTGAAGTAGAGGTTCAAAAGCTAGAAGCTGACTAGTTTCAGCTTGAGACTTGTACTCATTGCTATTAATGTCGTGCTTTATAATAGCCATCAGGTGACCTCTGTATGTATGTCATTGTACCACAACCGCGACAATCATTGGATCCTATGTAAACTATATACATCTGGCATTTGTTGTGATACAATGACATACAGATGTCACCTAATGGCTATTTTTTATCTACATTATTAATGATCATATTTTTATAAACTAACTTCTAAAAAATTAGCTAAATGTAAAATTAATAATTAGTTCTATATATCATTATATCAAAAAGTAAACAAAGACAAAGATGAAGAAGGATGAGTTTGATGATATATTCAGTTATGAACTGGATGATGAGAACTGGAGGCCTACCTACATTCTTCCTGGACATGTTGATCATTTCAAGACAATACATGAATTCATAAATGTGTTTGAAGCTATTTTTTTATCTCCATTATTAATGACCATATTTTTTATAAACTAACTTCTAAAAAATTAGCTAAATGTAAAATTAATAATTAGTTCTATGTATCATTATATCAAAAAGTAAAATTTAATTTTCTCTACATCAATTTAAAAGATAGCAAGAGAATGTTAGTGTCTAGCCAACCACTTTTTTCTAAATCTAAAGTATATAAAAAACCTCATCTCTTATTAGCTCCTGCTACCTAGGATTTAAGATTTCTATTTTCTCCATCTCTAAAATATAAAAAAAATTAATCACAACAAATGAAGGGAGGAAGAAGAATCAAACCTTAGCAACACTTTAGAGGAGAGAAATTTTCACAAATTGATGAAAAAAAATTCAGCAGCACCTCTCTAAGGTTGAGGCGCCATGGAGGAGGAGCTTGAGCTCTAGGTGAAGGATGGCTCGGGCAAGAGAAAGAGGAAGAATTTATAGGGCGCGGGCTTAGTCTCGGTTGGTAACTCCACCCAGGACTAAAAGCCCGCGTCAATCATTGCTCGAAAAAGACGTTGGGAGGCAACCCTTTTGTTATGGTTGGTTATACCAACCGGGACTAAAGGGGTGCCTCCCGCAAGCATTTCGGGCCACGTCGACGAAAGGCCTTTAGTCCCGGCTCCAAAGTTGAACCGGGACTAAAGGGGCGTACAAAAGCCTCCCGCTCTACCAATGTAAGGATATCTCCACTAGACAAAGAGTACATTTACAAACATCTAGCTTTAATTTAGCAAGAACACGAAAGGCATTATATGCTGGCAGATGCATCAAATTGAAACACCAAATCTATTGTGCCATTATATATGAAAGAGAGTCAGCACGTTAACGAAACGATATTTCTCATAGCTACATGACTCCCACCACAAGAGCTGATTAGTAACTGATGAAGCAGCAAAAACTCTTTTCATAAGAGAACTTAAAGTGAAAAGCTAGACTTAATTTGGTATACCTAAACTTTAGCCTTTCCCTCCCAGAGACTGTTAACATTGCTACCTGGACCTAAAGCTAGATCTCCATTTTAGCATCATTTCCAAACCGATAATAGAGGCGTGCCATGGCAGACAGTCACATTGGCAGCTTTCTGAGGTATCGCCGGCACAACCGGCACCCAGCTGTTTTCAAACCCGGCACCTTGCTGATCATAAGCATCCGGATTTCCATTACTGGTGCCTGGCGAGCCTTGGGACAGATAATACGCATTCCGACCACCATAGACGTCAGAACGTGGGCCTTCCTCAATCCCATAGCCACTGGCTGCAGGATTGTCGTCCACTAGTGTGGCAACCGGCATGGCATAGCCCCCACCAATAGCACCATGGTAACCAAGGACCCCATTGTACAAGAATGAATTAGAATCCACTGACGGAGATGAAGCATCAGCGACACCTGTCATGTCCTGAACAGGTGATGGCTTGAAAAAGTTGTGGGTGCCACCTGGGGCCGAGAAGTGCTGGAGATAGTGCAAGTTGTTTGCTGCCGCAACAACCACACTGTCCTGCTCTGGCTTGCACCACAGCTTGGACTGTTCATTGCCAATGCTGAATTGCAAGGGGATTGATGTCATGGCAGAGGGAGGCCAGCAACTATAACCATAATTACTCTCAGGGCCATAGCTGCCAATGCCATCAGTAAGAAGGTTTGTAGCAATCATATGACCAGCAGATTCAGCACCGTGGCCATTCATGCCCAAGTCAGATTGATCAGGCACATCCTTGAGACGCTTTGTGGTGCCACCAACTGGCAGGGAGCTGCTCTCAATGATGCTCTTGACGTCATACCGGCTCATGTCAAAGTTTGTGACAGCATTAAGGCCTCGGAATTTTATTGCGGCAATGTCATAAGGGCATGTACAGCCCTTAGACAACCCGCCGTCTGTAGAACCTCGAACTTAACGTACAGACAGATGTGCAGACAGGTCGTACAGCCCATAGACACAGAGGGCGTCTGTAAACTGTTTAATGCTTTACATATAGCTTACGATCAACTGCAAATGCCTTTGTGTATACTATTGTGTGACTATTTCAAAAATAATATCCAACATCACGTTCACTCGTTCAGATTCCATCATGTCTGCTCTTTCCATCACACACATTTGGAGTTCAGTAAACAAAGAAACAAAACAGTGCGAGACATTCAGTGAAGCCAACAACACGGAGATTCAGGTAAACAAGCAAGCAAGTTCAACTCCGAAAGAAATTGATGTTGACCACAGTGCATTATCCAGAGATGATTTGCTACTGAAAGACTAAAACTATTGTACAAGGACTTAGAGAACTCATATGGATAGTCAATTGAAAATTCTGGTTATAGAGATGGAGCTGGTGTTGGACGCAAGGGCTTGGTGATCTTATCCAGCTCCACGAACAGCTTCTTCTTGACATCTTTGTTCTCAACGAAGGCCTCAATCACAGGATCCGCACCCCTGAGATCTTACACGGCGGAGACACACCTTATCCGCGATGGAGTCGTTGTCAAGGAGAAACTAGAAAGTAGCTGACTTGGGAAGGCTGCTCCAGGAGGTCAACGCGCTCACCTGGGAGAGGTGGCCCTTGGCGGCGATGCGGCGCAGGAAGGAGATGGATGCGACAGCGCAGGAGAGGGCGGCGGGGTCGGCATCGAGGAGGAAGACGGCGCAGTCGGCGGCGGCGACGAGCTGGGCTGTGCCAGACCCCATGCGCAACAGTAGCCTCCCCAATCTCGCATCAGATTCATCGATGAGCGAGAGTACACGGGCGGAGCTCCTCCATCGGAGCCACTGCAGCACGGATCTAGCGGCCGCACATGCGACCTCGCTGCAGCGCCGGCCATCTCCGACGGCGGCTTGAGGTCCGCAACGGCCTTCTCCACCGAGGCTCGAGCTCTGCACCGGCATTCTCCACCTGTCCCCGCGGGCGCGCAAGCTCTCCCCATGCCTAGGAAGCACGCGTACGGAGCTTTTTGGTGGGGGTTGCAGTGCGCGCAGACCTTTCTGGCGGGGGAGAGGGCGGAGCGCGGGATCCAGCAGCAGCGTCGCTCCGTGGAGACGGCTTCGCACAGCCCGCCGTCGCGCGTCGCCTGAGCATCGGGGAACGGGACGCCCGCGTCGCCTGATCTAGCGACACGCGGGCCGTCGTTGTGGAGGCGCGGGGGGTTTTTGGCAAAAATACCGTTCAAGCGACGGGATGTACAGACGCGCTGTACATGCCCTAAGCCTCTGCAGCTTCCTCCTGAGTACCTACACAGGTCCGCCACATAATATTATATATATTCAGGGGGGATAAGACAAGGTGTTCCAACATTAGCTTTGTGCTTTTCAACCTTGCTTGCATTTCCCTTGACAAAAAAAGGTGGTGCGATAAAATATTAGGCTGCGACTTACTGAATGTGCCCAAATACAGATCCTTGTTTCCTGCCACTCTTCCTATTCTTGCTTGCCACCTTCCATGCTGATGGTGCCTGTTTTACATGTGTGCAAAGTTAGAAAAAGCAATTGCATGTCAACTTTGCACGAAAGATATAATATTATTGATGATCAGATTCAACTCTGGTAAAAGGAATAGCACAACTATGCTGGAATAGAAATGTACTGATGAGTTTGACTTGAGCAATTCTGATGACATTAATACAATTGTATTCATGATCCATATGTAACATGAACTCTGGTAGATAGATGAAACTACAACACCCTAGCTAAAGAAAACTAGATGATCATAAGGAAAAGGAATATTAGTATGTACCTTGTAACCCCTCGGTAAATAGATGCACCACGAGAAAACCCGCTGCTTTTCCTGTACAACATACATTTTATGTCAATTCATTTGAAAAAATGTCTGATTTCAACATCCATAAAGCCACAAAGTTTTGAACACACATGCCTTCTAAGGGATGCAACATATTCCTGTCGGGACATATGCTTCATCTCTTCCAACTCTTTTTCGTAGTTGCCCATCTGAACATTAATTTAGAAATCTTATAATACCTATACATGATATGCAGTGAAGAAGTAAAAATAAATTGAAGGCAAACAAAAAAATATTTAGTACCGGAAAATTTGTAGTTGTTGTAGTGCCCCAGTACTTGAGAGCAGCAAGATCATAAGCTCTGGCCGCTTTCTCTTCTTTATCATATCCACCTTCAATGCATGAACAACGTAGATATACTCAACATGAACATCAATATAAAATTAATTGTAATTGTAAAATAATATTGTTTAGTACTTACCAAGATACACTGAAACATTGGAGTCAAGGGATTGAAGGTACCAATACAGAAACAAAACATTCGGTTAGCACAAAAAATTGAAAAGCCCATCCAATAATAGGATGCAACATAGAAATGCATAAATGTTTCTACTATAATGATTACCTTGTCTTCCTTTGCGAGTCTGACCTTCTCTTCTACAGCTGTTGTCCCAAAGACGTGCTTCATATCTTCCTGTCCATCGATGCCTATTGAGAACAAAGGCAATAGTTTAGTACAAATATCTGCAAACATGAAAGATGATGACAACATTAGACAAATATGTGAAGCAGATTGGATGTCGTGGATTAGGAAATAAGGCCAAAGAATGTGAGAGGAAAGAATAACAAGAAGCACCAATTACAAAGATTTGACGTATTCAATAATAAATCTAGCCAGTCAATAAATTCATGCAATGATGATAATAAACAAATTTTCGACTAATGGCTCGACACATAGGTAACTAGGATGAGAGATGCAACAATCCTGCAGCATATGTGAATCACACACAATATGTGAAAGAATTCAAATGGAGCTTCCCCGTACATCCAAAGTGAGGGTCTGAGGAGTTTGATTTTTCAAACTGCACAACCAATTCATAAGATTCAAATAACTTGGCATCAGCAAGAACAAAGGCCTCAAGCCATCAACTAGAACAGTAACAAAAAGAGTAGGGAAAATATCTACTGCTCACGAAAAGGAAAAATAACTTGATTATCCAAATAATGTTGCAAACGCCGAAGACCCAAAACAACAAAAGGGTTACGACGGTCATGAAACCATAGTTTTATTTCTCGGAAATAAAAATTTATCGGGGGTCAAGGATAAAGAGGAAAAATAAGATATATCGGAAATATCGGACCAAATTCAAAAAAATTCAAATTAATTTTAAAAAAATTTGTAGAATTTGACTTGAAACTATTCGTAGACTATTAAACATCACTTGTTCATAGATAAAATTAAGAATAAAACATTATGAGTACGGGATTATTGCGCAGCTGAATTTGAGTCGTCTGTGTAAAGTAGGAAAAACAGGAAAAATTTAGCAGATATCTAATTTTATCGGACCCTACGGATATAAGGGAAATTTCGAAAATATCGGTGATTTTCGGCCGATAAAAAAAATCATGCATGAAACACGAAAACAAAAGAGATTTTTGTTCAAAAAATCAAGAACCTACTTTGTGACGCCGCGGTAGATAGACGTCCTCTGGCCGAACGTGTCCACCGCCGCGGCCTTTCTCTGCTGCGCCGCATCAACCACGGCGCCACCGCTCTCCGCGCCGCCGTCGGCCAGCTTACCACTTTCCTCCGGCAACACCGCCACCGCCGCCGGCGGCACCAGCGCCATCGAATCGACCCCCACAGCAGGTTTCGGCGCCGGTTGGCTGCGAAGCCAGTTCTTGATCATGGACAGCCCGATGGAGCTCGCGCCGCCGGTACCCACGAAGGGCCGACCGGCGGCCGGCTCCTGCAAGCCGAGGAAGTCCTCCAGCTTCGGCTCCGCTCCGGCCGCATCGCCACGGGGCGGCGGCGGCAGCGGCGGCAGGATTGCGGCGTGGTCATCGGCGGCGCCGGAGAACGAGGCGAAGCCCAGCCAGTTGTTGGTGGAACCCATCTCGGAACGCGGCTGCACTAGCGCTGATCCTTAGGGAAGAGAAATGGAGAGAGAGGTGGCTCTTGTCGTTTTTATGGACTGCAAGCCCTAGATAGACTCTTCCTGTCTAGTCTTTCGCTGCTGTGCTCTTTTCACAGTAGATGGATGGAGAGAGGGGGAAGGGAAGCTAGGGAAATGGGATCAATAAATCTCTCTGACGCCTTGGGGTTCTCACGGGCCGGGACAGGAGAAAGGGCGGGCGGCCGGAGGTGTGTGATTGTGTGAAGCCTCATGGGAAAGCGCGAGATGAGCATGCGTATGAACGGGCCACGCACGTACGAGCGGGCGTGTGTGATTATGACGCGCTGCTTCGATTAGACTGCACTGCATGTGCGCTTTGACCGGGATTAACCGTGGTTAATCCAGCGGTTAACTGCTCGGATCAGGGACTGACCGGTGGACCGGCCAGGGCTCGTACAGTGGGGCGCTTGAGCCCATCTGTACGATGTTAATTTCGTAAAAAACACCCAGCCGACGAGAGGCGACGAGGCTCGCATCGTCTGGTGAGGCGACGGGATGTCTCGTTGCCCGAGGTCGAGAGTCCTTCTCTCGACTGCATTTTACGGGCCGGCGGCGTCTCCAACGTGAGAACGCAGACCTAGTGGGCGCACGGAGGTTCGGCTGTAGACAGTGGCGGAGTCAGGATTAAAATATAGTTGGGGCGAACTTTAGAAAAGAACTAGATTAAAAGTGAAAGCAAAAGGAAAACACAAATTATATCCACAATCCATATCACATTTACATATTGCATATTTGCACAAATTTTTAAAAAGTGAATGAGACGTTAAATAAAATTTTAAGATCAACATTTTCGTCAATGCCGATTTGGGCGTGGGCATCAGCCATCGGTGATTCCTCCTCGTCTCCTCCAGAAGCTTGTCTCCTCACGGCAATCCCTAGAGCACCTACGGGCTGCTGCTAGGCTGGCCTGACAACAATACCATCATGCCCAGCCGCTAGCTGATATTCTTGGGCTTGCTCTCGTTCGGTCGTCGTTAGGCTCGATATCCAGTTCTTCACAAAGGCAACAGATGCTCGGTAGAAACAAAGTGGCAAGGAGCCAAGGACTGACGGAGGAAGGAGAAGTCAGAGGCGAGCTGGGGCGGCCGCCCCAGCTCGCCCCAACGTGGCTCCGCCACTGGCTGTAGAGTCACGTCACATCTACGCTACGCAACTCGCTGTCGTCCGCCGCTGGGTGGAGAGAGCGCCGACATCGAGGAGAGGTCGCATATCTGACCGGTCGCGCCGCGCTGCGCCGCCACTCCCCGGAGCAGCTCTTCCTGCTCCTCCCTCCTTCCGTCGGCCAGGAGTAGAGGGAGGTCCCACTTCCCGCGAGCTGGGCCGCCGACGAGCTGCGAGGGGGGGCAGAGCGCCGGCGGGGAAGAGGGACCACGACTTGTCAGCGGAGGTGGGGTCGGCCGGAGAGGGTGTCGTGGGAAAGGGAAGTTGTTGCCGCGGTGGCTGGCTCCAGCGGTCCGGCCGTTAGCCGACACAAGCGGGGATGGGGCGGCGCAGGGAGAGCGGGTGTGGCGGAGTAGCAGAGGAAGAACAGAGGGGAGAGTTGGATCGAGCAGGGAGAGGAGTAAAGAATAAAGTGTGACGATGACATGTTGTATACACAAATAGCCACACAATAGTATACAAAGATCAATTTGTAGTTGACCTTAAGTATCTTCAAAGTATTAAATTGTTTAAAGACAGATCATCTGTCTATGAGTTGTATGAACTTTCTATATATGTGTCTATATCTAAATTCGAGATTTTGTAGACGAGCCAGCGTCTGTTGGTTGTACGTGCCCTTAGATCAGTCTCAGTGCAAGTTTCATGAGCACAATTACTTAAACTGAAAACTAGTTTTTTGTACCAACGGAGTTTCATAGTGATAAAATTCTCCTCACATCTCATGAAACTCTCACATTCTCTTTTCACCACGTCAGCATATTTAATGTAATGAAACTCTACACTAAACTCTACTGAGACTGACCTTCATTAACATGCAGCAGGATGCTTTCCGCGGCCAAAGGCTGCGAGAACGTGCCGTCCGGCCGGCGCGCAGTCCGCGGGGTAGCGCACCTGGTTGCCACCGCTCCGGCCAGCGTATCAGGGAGCAGCGTCCAAAAGATGCGGTGGCGCAGTCCGGCTTGGCTTTTGCCCGGAATTGCCTCACTGATTTTTTTCGTTAATTTGTTTTCCCTTATTTTATTCTATACTCATGCTTCTTTTGGTCCTACTAGTAATGATGCACGTGCGACACGCACGTGCTGTAAAAAGTATTATTGATGTGTTGTAAAAATGACGGGTTAGGTGGAGGCGGTGTGGTTCTTAACAGTGATGTCATTCCTGCCCGCGAGCGAGTACGTGGTGGTGGCAGCAAGTCGTTGTCAGCCCTGGCAACATCGCTGACCGGGGGGCACAAGAAGCCCGTTCAAGAACGAGAAGGACGAGGATGGCCGCATCGTGATGAGGGCCGTCACGGTAGGTGGCAATGGCAAGCCAAGTTGCAAATAGGACGACGACGACGACGAGTACGACCAACACTGTGGTGAGGACCCCACCACACAGGAGCTGACCATGGGGGGTGTCAGGTGGTCCTCGATGTCGAGCATCTACATTGGTCGCTGATCCGGAACCCATCGGCGCGGCACACCACACGGCTCGCTCGTGTGCTCCACCATGACCTCCCAAATGGCCCTCCCGGGCTCCGCCGCCCATGTCTACCCGAACAAAGTGCTCGGCCTCCCGGGGAGACACGACAAATGACGGCGTGCGGCCTCCCGCGGGAACCCGACTGCCCGTATTGTCAATTTGACAAAATTTGTCAATTATGTCAAAACCCTATTACACATGGGATAGGTATGGGTCTTCGGCCGAGCATAGCGCCGCCGACCATAGCTGTTTTGTCGTGTTTGAGCACTGTCGGACGAAGACATTGACGCTAGGAAGCAAGAGAAGTTGAGCCATAGGCATGTGCCACATGCATGTGTTTTTTTTAAATGTAGATTAAAAATATTATCTTTAGAAAATATATTATCGTTATTAGATTTCAACTTTAAGGGCACTCCCAACTCAAACCAAACCCTATGGTAGAGTCTATAGTCATTATTTATACTGCCACATTGGCTGTAGTGGAAGTTGGGACCAACTACTTGAAAGTTTGTGAGTCAAAATATGAAGAAATTCGGCTGTGAAGCAAAGCTAAATATGAACGTGAGAAGAGTGATTGTATAAAAGCTTGAATTCTTATTTAGATGCTCAGTGATATGGCACAATTGTTACGAGTACAATATTCAAATACAGAGAGAAGAAAAAGTTGTAATCGACTCCTATATAATTTCTCGATGTTATTCAGTCCTTATCGGTGATCAAGTACTGATTGCAAGTTTGCAACCTCGATGCACGCGATGACGAACACATGCGCATCACCTCCTGGCAGGCACGTCTTACTTTTTCGAATCAGAAGAGCCTACAAATGCAAGATCGTCGCACCATCTCCTTCCTTTGGCCTCCTCCGGCCTCCGTCGATCCATCGATGCAATTGTATCTTTCAGAGCATTGCAGCATGCGTACCTCACGTCCTCAGCCTCCAATCAATCAATGGCGATCGAGCCGGTGACGACGCGCGTTGCTACGCGTACATGCGGGTGATGCAGCCGGTAGGAAGGCAACGAGCCGGCTCGCCGACCCCGCCACGGCCGCGGCGCAGAGGTGCGGCACGTCCCCGGCACCGCAGCACCCGGCCACGGGCGCAGTAGGATGCGGCAGCGCCGACGGTGGAGCAGCCTCCTCCAGAGCCTGCTGAAGCACCCTGTGTCTCGTGGCGGCACCACCACAATCGCCGACTGCAGAGGTACACATACGCGGCGTACTTCAGCAGCTGGTTACAAATGTTGATGTTGGACGCGTCGATGTCGGCGACGTCGCTGAAGCTGCCGCCGCCGCTGCCCGGCCTGGCCTCGGCGATCACGTCCCGGAGGCTCGTGTACTCGACGCCGCCGCTGCTCCAACTCGACGGCCGGGACCGCCTGGCAGCCGTGGGCGCGAACCTTTACAGGGGTAGTTGGCGCCGGCGTGATCGGGTGGTCCACCGAACCACACTACTCGGACTCGAGTTGGGACGGGACAGTGGGTGCAACAGGTGGGTAGAAAAAGTTGTGGTGATAAAAATAATTCGATTTTGGCAGAAACACTCTCCAAATTACGTTTCTATATATGGATCTTCCACCCTATCCACTCCTCCAAATATATGACGTGTGGGTCCGGCGTGAGGGGTAAGGTGGGTCCAAATTGAGTGAGAAAAGTTTTTCAAATTATTCGATCTTTATAGTATAGATGTTGACCGCTGGCATGTCGGTTAATTCTGTACATTTTTGTATTTTGGTATGTCAAAATCAAACATATACCATACCACACTCGACTCGACGTATCCGATCCGTGCAAGGAAGCAGGAGTCCAAATTTTACTCAACATAAACCTCTTGTGTGCTTCTCGAACCATTCGTGCTATTACGCGCGGTACATATAATAATGAAACAAGAGACACCCACCAACCCTTGTTTTCTGCACTAGTGCCGTCACGTGTATTGTGTACAGAGTGAAGCATGTACGTTCGCGCACATCTGCTCACATTGAGGTTTTTTATTTATATATTTTTTTACGTTTTTACACAAATGTATGATCCTCACAAAAATTTGCAGAGCTACCCGCTACGGGAACATATCAAATCACAACCGTCGTGAAAACTTATGCAAACCACGACAAAAAAAAGTCATCTAGATCCATCAAAAAATTACAGATGTAGATGATATGACCTGAAACAACTTTATAGGATATATTATTTGAAATTTGTTATTTTTATATCTCACAAACGAAGTCGAAATGGGACAAGCCATTTTACAAGGTTGTATATCACACTGGTAGGGAGAGGGGCTTTAGTCCCGGTTGGTATAGGTCTTAGGTCTCTCATGTCCAACCGAGACTAATAATGAGAGACAAAAGGCCCCCCTTTAGACCCAGGTGAACGAACCCGGACTAAAGGAGACCCGGACTAAAGGGCTCCTTTAGTCCCGGTTTGTATTACGAACCGAGACTAGAGGGGGCATGCCAGCGCCTGTGCCCACCCCATTTAGTCTCGGTGGGTAATACCAACCGTGACTAAAAGGTCTCATTTTTTTTTCAATTTGAGCGTATATTCTAATTGTTGTCTCACTCGTATATGTACGTATACATATTCGCACTTAGTATCTATGTATACCTATCTATATATATACCATATACACACTTAGACTTATATATAAACTTATATATCTACATATATAAACTTAGAAATGTACACATAAAAATAGGTATTTAGTATTTTGATATTTACTCTTATGCATAAGACTTACACACAATATTATACATCAAAATAAATAGTATTTATACATCAAAATATGGTTCACTTTAAATTTCTAGTCTCTACTCCCACCTCGTCCAAGAGGAATCCAATGAGACTTTCTTGAATCGCAAAAAGACGATCCTTCTGAATGACCTCGTCCTTAACCATATCCATCTGTAATGTGCAAATATGTTAATATATTACACCCAACAATTAAATATAGAAGCAGTTAGGAAATGATGTATTATTAATAGGTTTAAATAATTAACTTACATTATAATTTCCAGAGTTTGTACTTGACAAATGTCGTATGTGCTCACAGACATAGTATCCACATAAATTATTTCCTTGTTCCTGTCTCAAAGACTAAAGTGGATAGGAGAAAATGTTACGAAATATAAGTGTGATACAATTTAAATTTTCTCAATCTGAAGTTGTTATTTGGATTATGTACCGGATAATCAGTATACAGTGTAATTGTTGGTTTAAATTGACCGTCTTTCTCTGCAATGAATTTTTCCCAAGCTCTAAGGAAAATTAATGAAAGATAGTGTGTTAGTAAAAGCAATCTATATATATTGCATTAAAGAGAACATCTTAAATAGAATTAAAATTACTCTTGAAACAGATTTTGAAGGTCTTGGTAACCTGCGGGGTTTTTTCTTAATGAATCCCACACCATGACGCTGCTATTGTCGACTTGAATTATCATAAGAATCCAGTGAAAATTGTACATACATGGTCATAATACTCATACAGATTAGAACCAAAAAGAATTAGCAAGGACAATTAGATGACAATCGCACATACTTGCAGTTGTAAGGTAGTAGTATGAGATCCTTGTCACGAAACTTAGATAAGGTCCTATAGATTGTCGTGATTGTTGTGTCTGGTTGATGCTTGATCTCAAACTGGTTAACTTTTGATGGGTCCATGAAACCAATTTTGTCGGCATTACTCTTTTTTGCATCTCTTGTTTTTGCAGGCTACCAAAAATGAAATACAAAGTTAATTAGTAGATCCACATACGTAATAAATTTATTAATAAACATAAAAAATACACCACTTATAGACACCGAGCGACGATAAGATTGGTATTCAGGGCGTCTAGATGGTAAACTTCATAAATATCTTTGAATACCAGCCAGACCACCTTGTCGCCTTCACTAGCAAAATCTTCCGGTCTAGCAAGTATACCTAAGGTATCTACACCTTTCGCTGAGTGCCGCATGTACCACTCATGAAATTTGTACATCTTAGGTGAGAGCTTATATACCAATTCTTGCCGGATAAGAGGTTTTCCTAGCTGAAAGGGCCATCTATGTAGGAAACTTGGATCCCGAGGTGGTTCTTCATGGCCGAGTGCAACACTTATAGGCATCCCTGATTGTTCCACGAAATCAATGACCTGCACTAATTCTTGTCTTGTGTAGGCAATTCTGCTACAGCTCGTTCATCTGCATTGAGGCCGGAGGCAACGTAAGTCTTTTTGCTCATCGACGCATCTATTTTCTGCTCGAGCTTCTTTGCACGAGTATCTTCTTTATAGGATGTCGATGCCATTATAGGTATCATTTTCTTGTTGTTTTCGCTCATTTTTGGTCTTCTCGAGCTCCCTTCGTTGCTGCTTTGTATTCAGATTGTTGAAAAATTCATGGACATGTTGGGCATCGATCATCATTTTCCCTTCTTCTGTCGTCTCCCATGCTAGCTTCCTTTGGCTGATGGGCTCAACTATTTTCTTTATCGTTGGTGGTTTTTCTGCTTTGGTGGTTGCACTGGGTTGAAAGACTGTGCTCCGACGATTTTTTCGGTTGTGCTCTCGTGGCCCTGAGGTTTTGTCTGCTTTGGTGGTAGCATGCGTTGGATGACTGTGCTCTGGCGATTTTTTCAGTTGTGCTTTCGTGGCTTGGTGGTTTTTTCTGCGGTGCTTTTGCGGTTTTTTCTGATGTGCTTTGGTGGTTGGGTGGTTTTTTCTGCGGTGCTTTGGTGGTTTTTTCTGCTTTTTTGGAGGTGATTCTGGATGGATGTCATTATCGTGGCTGGAGCTCGCACCTCCGGAATTGAATAATGGTTCTTGTGTAGACGGTGAGCAAGGTGATATTGAAGGTCGTGAGGACAGCCTCGGAGATGATGATGGTGGCGGCTGCGGGGGATCTGTAGGAGGGATTGATCCCTCCGTCTGGGGGATTATAATGTAACATTTGGGCCACAATATGATACCATGAACCGCATCCTTGAGTGTCCTTTCCCCGTCACGTCCTGGGATGTCTAGCTCTAGATCTTCAAATTGTGACTGACAAATATCCTCCACAGCAACCGAGGTGTAGCCAGGTGGAATCAGCATGCTGTGGCTAGTCTGTCCAGGAAAATGCGCAAAAGCACTTCCGTACGCCACCTATATATGTAGAGAAATAAGGAATTTATTACATTTCTAAGTGTTGCATCAATAGTTGAGCTAATTGCATGTAATAATTATATTTATATATACATGCTTTGTCATGTTGCCGAATAGCTTATGCAGCTCACATGGGGTGCACTGACAGAGAAAATCCACAGGGTATTGTTGGTTGTCATCCACTGGAACTCCTTTGATTGCCCTCGGCTCTTCAGGGCCCTCTGTGCAAGCACCTGCTGCGACCTCTATGCAAGCACCTGATGCGACCTCTGTAGAAGCACAACTGCTTTTGCAAGCGGAAGGGCTAATGATGGGATCCATGGGTACTTCGGGCTGTGCTCCAGATTGGGCTATCTGAGTTATCGTTGCAGCCACTTGCCGTTCAATCTCTGCCTGCATCTTTTCTTCTTGTTGTTTAAGTCATTGCTCCATCATTTGATGCCAATGCTCCTCTTCGTGCTCTCTTCTTCTTTTGCGACTTTTATAGCCGTCGAGGTTTCCCTTGAAAGCATACTTCCACGACACCACCCCGTAGCCCCTGCAACGTCCTGGGTGTCCATTCTCTATACTTGATGGGCACGTTGTCTCTTACAATGGCCCCGCATTGAGACACGAACTTGTCTTTGATTTTTTGGAGCACATAGCTGGCCAAGCTCTGACACCTCCGTGATACGATACATCACATAGCCAACGATTAGTTGTGTACGGCCTCTCTTAGCCTTTTTCGTCGTCGATCCAGAAGCCAACAAGTACCATATTCATTATTTATTTATGTAAGAAATGGGGTTAGCGAATTAATACTAATGAACTTAATGCATGATATATATACCTCGTTGGAACCTTCTGCAATAGCATCCTCAAGGTCCTCATTATTTTCTGAGTCGGCGGCTATGTCGTCCTCATTATTTTCCAAGTCCTCGGCGGCGACACCTCCTTCCTCGATCATAGTTATGTTGAGGAACCTGTCTGCTGGGCTACACTCCTCATCGGTGTAGGTTGCAACGGTATTTGTACCGCGAGCAATAATGTCCTCCATAATCCTTTCATCGTTGTCATTATTATCCATCTAGAATAAACACGAATTTTCTATAAATTTAAAGAATAAACACTAATTTTCTATGAATCGACACAAATTTATGAGAATATACAATAATTTATAGCTATTTCTAGAATAAACAAGAATTTTCTATGAATTTGTAGAATAAACACTAATTAATTTTCTATATGAATAGACATGAATTCTGAGAATATACAATAATTTCTATCTATTTCTAGAATAAACAAGAATAAACACTGATTTTCTATGAATCGACACAAATTTCTGAGAATATACAATAATTTCTATCTATTCATAGAATAAACAATAATAAACACTAATTTTCTATGAATAGACACGAATTTCTGAGAATATACAATAACTTCTATCCATTAGTATGAATATACAATAATTCATATTAATTTCTATCAATTTCTAAAATAACCACGATTTTTTATGAATTTCGGTAGTGGCGCCTACCAGAGTCGGTGAGGAGGCGGCGGCGTGATCCTGGGTGCGTCGAGGGAGGCAGCGGGGAGCCGGGGAGAGACAGCGGTCGGCGATGCTGGTGAGAGACATATTTAATTAGAATTATTATACACATATTTAGTACAATTTTATAGTTAAATTTAAATCTTCAATTCAAATTAAAAAAAATTGCTGACGCAAAGAATTCATTTGTTTGCGTCAGCAAGCCCCAATACCCCTAAATTTGTGGGAGGGCCGGGGTAGGTGGGCGGTGCGGGGGGGGGGAGGCCCCGCCCCTACGGGCGTTGGGGATGACGACCGTGAGGAGGAAGGCAGAGAGCAGCAGGACGAGGTGACCGTTGAGCGGGACAGATGATGTTTCGTGCGCGGCAGCGACGGACCGACCAGCCAGGCGACAAGGCGGCGCGCGGCGGCGGCAGAGCCCTGGAGGTCGGGGAGGATGACGCGGAGGAGGAGGATGGGGAGGAGGCTGATGCGCAGAGGAGCCCCAGAGGCCAGGGGAGGCCGCATTCCGGGTTACGTCGTAGATGACGGCGACGGACCGGTGGGGGCCGACAGCGTCGGCGGAGAAGGGCCGGGTGGACGGCGGATTCCGGGAGGCTGACGGTGTCGGCGACTTCCGGGGGGCCGAGGACGGGGGAGGACGCGGGATGCGGCGGTCGGGGAGGACGACGGCTGCGCAGGAGAAGGAGGAGAAGACAACGGCGGCTGATCGGTCGGGGACGAAAAAAGTGGCTAAGTATTGGAGGGGGAGGGTCGCTGTTCTTATACACCGCCCTTTAGTCCCGGGTCGTGTAACCAACCGAGACAAAAGGGGGGCCTTTTGTCACGGTTGGTAACACCACCCGAGACTGAAGGGTGATTTCGCGCAGGAGCCCCCAAAAGGGAAAATTTCCCTCTTTAGTCCCGGGTGGTGTTACCACCCGAGACAAAAGGCCCCCCCTTTTGTCTTGGTTTGTTACACGACCCGAGAGTAAAGGGCTATTTTGCGCGAGACATTGATTTTTTTTCCATTTTCCCTCCTCATTTTGTCATTATTTCTCTTTGCAACATTTTTTAAAAATGGTAAGTTTAATATTTGAATCATGCAAAATTATTTTGAGTTAAGAATTAACAACCTTCACTTTCCTAAAAATTAATTTAATAGTTGAAATAATTACATCTACTTTTCAGTTTATATCTACCTTTTTTCAATTTTTAGTGATAAAAATTCTAATTTCATTTCATATAAATTTTAAAAACAAGAATTATACATCGGACTCGACAATATTTATCTCCTAAGACATAAGAGACCATGTGGCAAAATTTGGCACCATTCCATATCTTTTTAGTGGTGGACTCAGTTCAACGTTTAATTACCGGGTGATATCGCACGAAAATTCAATTAAACTGAAAAAATGCTCAACTAATTCAGAAAAATCTCAAACTTGGTGGTTACTTCCCACAGGGCATCTGAAAGCCTTTAACAAGTTTTAGTTCAAATACATAAAGGAATACACTCATACAACATTATACAAATGATTTGAACATTAATCATTACAGTACAGCATTGAAGTTCCTTTTCTTGACGAAAGTTCCTTGCTCATGGTCGTAACGTAAGTACGGTGTCTCTTCATTTCCAAGCGATATGCTTGGGTCAACTTCGACAGCGAATGGAGGCATGCCATCGAACTGATCATAGTCATCCAATTTGTCTGTTCTGTCTTCGACTCCCACGATTACTCTTTTACTTGGAAGAACAATGTGACGCTTTGGCTCTTGTGGTCCTTCTTGGGGATTTGTATTCTTCGGTTTGCTAGTCATATTCTTGACATAGAAAACTTGATGCACATTTTTGGCAAGGACGAATGGTTCATCTTTGAAACCAATCTTGGTCAGGTCCACTATTGTCATTCCATATTGATCTTTCCTTATGGCACCTCCAGTTAGTTTTACCCATTGGCAAAGAAACAGAGGGATGTTAAGCGCCCCGTACTCAAGCTCCCATATCTCTTCTATGACACCATAATAGGAGTTCTTGTTATTGTTGCTGTCTATGGCGTCTATATGGACACCACTATTTTGGTGTGTGGTTTTCCGATCTTGGTCTCTTGTGTAAAAAGTGTAGCCATTTATATCGTAAGCTTGGAATTTCACAAATGTGCTAAAAGGTCCCCTAGCTAACAAAGTGAGTTGTGGGTGAATGGTGGAATCACCGATAACTTGTTCACTCAACCATGATGTGCATTTCTTGCATTTGGCATGGCATATGTAACATGATATATAGGCATCTTTGTATCTTAGGTTGCATGCATTTTGTATCATATGCATTGTTTAGGAAAGGCTTCTCCTATATACATTGTTCACCATGGAATGACATATATGTCTTTGTGAGCTAATTTGGTAAGCTATGGTTAGTTTGGCTTAGCTCTTGATAATCTTGGTTTGTATCCATGGTTGATGGCTATGTTTTTGAAAATTTCATATGTATGCTCTCTTGTGAGTAAATGCCTTTCCATGATCTTGACATGTTTTTGTGGCTTGGCTATGCTTAATTTGTGGTTGGATAGCTTATTTTGATCATATGGGGCCAAAGGCTCATTTGCCATCATGAATGTTTAGCCCCCATGCTTCATCTTGTGGAGGAGCATAAGTTCCTTTTTGTCGCAAAGACATTTCATGTACCAATTATAAATATGAAAATGAAATGTAAATTGCTTGAAAAATGTGCTCCCATGTCATATGTGCTAATTCTAATTTGCTTTGGGTGCTAAATCGTTACATGATGTCTACCAATGAGAAGTCTCATATATAGAAGTAGGCACATGGCTCGATGGCTTTGACATGACATGAGGTGTTTGTGGGTGTTTATGATGGTCTTATGCTTAGAATGGTTGTCCTAGCATGAAGTTTGTGTGGCTTTGCCATTTTGACATGTTTTGCTCATGTTTAGGACTTTGCTCATGAGAGGGTGATTTTTCGCAAAATTGCTAAATTCTATCTTAGCTTCGCCCAATGGTTGTGAAACTTGGTGATCATGAAGTTTATGTCATTACGAAGCTATAGAGTATCTAACTTGCTCGTTTGGACATGTGTAGCATCCTATGTTGAATTTTGTCTATTTGAGAAGCTCTAGGTTGCATTTTTTGCATTTTTGTCTTGATTCATGCATTGTCAACAAGGGGGAGAAGTTTGAGCATGTTTTGGTCTACTGAATGCATTTGGAAGGTTTTCAGGTGGTTTCGAGCCATTTTTGGGCTCTGTTGTGCACCGGTCTGACCGGTTAAGGTCACCGGTCTGACCGGTCAGAGTGTTGGTCCTGTTCACATGTTGCCCACCGGTCTGACCGGTGCTGTCGACCGGTCTGACCGGTCAGAGCTGAGCTGTTGCAGCTGCTCTGTTTCGTGAAGTGGTTTGCATGCATTTGTCCAGGGGGAGTTGCATTGGTTCAGGGGGAGCTTGCATGTGTGCAGAGGGAGCTCTGTGTGGTTTTCGAGCTTTGGTTTGATGGTTTGTGCTCTTTGCTTGAGCATGTTTTGTCTAGGATGTGTCGAGCCGTTGCCCTTGCCTAAGGGGTTCGAGACTTGTCTTCTTCAAGTGATCTTGCTCTTTGCCTTTTCTTTGGCTTTCGATCACTTGTTGGAGTTTCTTTTAGTCGTTTCTTTTATTTTCCTTTTCTCTTGGTTACCAAAACGTGTGTGTTGTCAATGCACTCATCAAGGGGGAGATTGAGAGCCAAGTGTGGTTCGAGGACCGGTGGATGGTCGCTTCCTGGTGTGATGAGTGATTGACAACGTGGTGTGGACTGATTCTTGGCTAAGTATTGCAGGTGCAGGTTGCGGCTTGACTGGTGCAGGTGCAGGTGAAGAACAAGCGTGAAAGGTCGTTGCCGGTGAGGCCTCCAGGTGTGGAGAAGACAAGTAGGCTTGGTTCGAGGGACCCGGTGGCCAGCGGGGTCAAGTGCGGGCCACATGGTGGCAAGAACGGCAAGATGAAGTCATGGACGGTTTCTTGGTTGAGCCTCAAAACCAAGGTCGAGCCGGGACTACGTGGGAGCCGAGTCATGAGTGGTGATTGGCGGAGGCTACACCGAGTTCGCGGGGTTTCCGGTGGTTCACCAGAAAACCACTGGGTTCCTTGGTTGATCCACAAAGCCAAGACCGAAGAACCGAAGACGGAGGTGCAGCAGCTCCAGACCGGTCTGACCGGTGGGTCTGACCGGTCTGACCGGTGGGTACCGGTCTGACCGGTGTGCGACGACGCAGTCCGGAATCTTCGAAGCGGAGGACACGCGTCGGGATCGCAAGGCTTGCGTCGAGGCTAAGCAAGTTTGCGGTCGCTGGGCATCCGTCCGATGGTGCGAAGACAAAGACTTCCAATTTCGCCCTCGAGGGGCATGTATCCCTAGTTAGCTAGTAAGGGTATTTTAGTCTTTCGGTTGCCTCCATATAACCCAAGTGGTGAGAGGATGGCAGCCATCTCTTGGAACCCTAGCTCATTTGATTTTCCTATTTTCCTTCCTATTTTCTTAGGATTTTCGTAGGACTAGCTTGAGAGCTTCATGGTGAGATCTTGTGAGAGGGAAGGATGATCGGGCGGCAAGCTAGACCTTGTATGAACCTCTTTGGTATGTATAGATGATTCGGCGTGGTTCCTCAAGGCTTGGATGTGTCTTTCCCGTTTCTCCTTTTTGGTGATTTTCGGAGCCCTTTCTTGGCGATTTTCTTGGAGCGATTTCGAGGCCTTTCTCTTTGGGATTTGGTGGGGGATGTATTAATGAACCCTTCGTGGTTCTTTACCCTTTGATTCCCCTTCCAAATCCGTGAGCAAAGGGGCTCGATTTTGGGGTTTTCGTGGCTCTAGGGTTAGAGGTGTTCTTGGTGGGATTTCTTCGATTCCTCTTGATTTGACAAGTTTTGGTGGACCAAATCTTGGCTATGGAGTACCCATGAGGTGTTCCTACTATCCCCAAAGTCTTGTGCAAAACCGTGGAGCGGATCGGGAGATCGGGAGTTGGATTTGGAAGAGTTGACTCGCGGGCGCTGTTCATCCCGAGCTACCCAGGCACGACCGGTCTGACCGGTGCTTTTGACCGGTCTGACCGGTGCTAGCCCTTGGTGGGTTTTTGTCTCGGGGAACAGCCTTGTCCGTGTGGTTTTGTCCCGTGGTCCTGCTGTTCAGTTCTTGGCGTGTTTGGAGTTGTTTTGCTAGGATTTGTGAGGGGTTCTTCTTCCTCACAGGTTGTGTTTCGTGGTGGTTTTTGTTCCAGGGCCTAGAGGATTCACTGAGGCTTCCTGGAACGTTTGCTGTGCGGCTGCTGTAGCCACCGGCCTGACCGGCTCTGTCCACCGGTCTGACCGGTGTCACCGGTCTGACCGGCGCAGGCCATCGGTCTGACCGGTGTAGCACAGGCAGCAAGCCGTGCAAGTTTCCGCTGTGTGTTTTGGTGAGTTTTGGCTAGGAAGGTTGAGTGTTGGTTCCTAGGACCAGTAGCACTCCAGTGGCTGCGTGGTCTTGACCAACTTGGGTAGTTGGGTCGGAGACGTGAGTTGGAAGCCGTGTTCGTCTTGTTGGAGTTCTCATCTCCTTCGAGAAGAATTTTTATCGGCTCCCATTCACTCCCCCCCTCTCTGGTTCGCCTAATCGGTCCTTCAAAGGCGGAAACTTCTCGTGCGAACCGCCAGCAGGTCGGAGATGGGGTGTCTTGTCTATGATGGTCTTAACGAAGACCTGTTTCCTTCCTTGTCCTGGATCTTAACCTTGACGTTGTTAATGGTGTCCGAGGACCCAGCCTCAAGGGTGATAGTCTTGCCGCTTAGGGGGCCCTAATCCAGGCCCTCGTCGGTAGCCCACGAACCTAGGGTGGGAGTCAAGGACTCGCTCACAGGTTCAGAAGCAAAGAAGCATCGTGGTGATTTCCTTTTGATCTTCTCGGAGGGTGCGCACGAGCGCACCCACCGGGTGTAGCCCCCGAGCCCACTAGGGAGTCGTAGACTCGCTTGTGGGGTTTTAACTTTTGAATGCCACTGTAGTTTCAAAATTTTGGTCAAGGCGGTCGTGGTAGCTCCAGCAGTCGTGTCTGACGTGGCGGACGTGGTTGACATGGCTGATGTGACGGGTTGAGGAGACGGCGCCCGGTCGGTTCAGATTCGTGGGCCCACCAGGCGTCGAACTGTCGCGCGGGCGTGCACCAGTTACCCCGGGGGGCACGCCCCTTGAGTGGGCGGCTTTTTGGTGTGGTGGGGCTAACATTTAAGGCTGACGTCCACGCCTGCTCCTTATTAACCATGCGCCGGTTGAGTTTCAAACCCTTCGCTTCTTTTTCTCCCTAATCTCCACCATAGCCAGCGCCGCTTGCTCCTCTGCTCTCTGCCTCTGCCGTGCCGCCGCCGCTCTCTCCATTTGCATCGCGTCCTGAAGCTCGGCAGCACCATGTCGAACTGGACCCGCTCCAACGTCACCCGCTCGACGCTCCACTACCTCATTGCCGCCGGATGGCTGCCGACGCCCACCGATGCCGAGGAGTGGAGGGTACTGGAGGGTGAGTCTGTCCCGCGACTGCTGCCGGGCTACATCGTCTCGTTCGTGACGTTCCACGAGCGCGACTTCTCTATCCCCGCCGGGCGGTTCATCCGCACGGTGCTTCTGGAGTACGGGCTGCACTTCCAGCACCTCAACCCGAACAACATCTAGCAGATGGCGGTGTTTGAGGTGGTGTGCGAGGGGTACCTGGGTGTGGGAGCTCACTAGCACCTCTTTTGCTACTTCTTCAATTTCGTTTGCTTGAAGGACGGCAAGATCCCGGCGACGATTGGGTGTGCCAACCTCCGGATGAAACAGGGGAGGGGGGAGGAGTACATCCCCTCCTCATTGATGAGCTCCAACAGCGGCTGGCACAAGAGCTGGTTCTACCTTAAGAACAACCCTGAGCACACACTGCCGGAGTACACCGGTGTCTCAATCGCTGAGGCGCCAAAGAACTGGAACCACGGGCCCCCGGAGGCAGAGCAGACGAAGCTGCTCAAGGACTGCTGGGAGGTCCTGACCCGGCTCCGCAGCGCCGGGGTCAACTTGGCCGCCGTCATCGGCTAGTACCACGCACTGGGGATCGTCCCGCTCTAGCGGTAGGCCCTGCGCATCTTCGAGATGACGCCCGACAGGGCGCCCTTCGAGGGGACTGTGATGGCGCACGACCTGCCCTCGCTAGATGAAGTCCAGCGCCGTGTGGGACTGGCCTTCGGGAGGGCAAAGTACTCGTGGCCGCCATCCCGGCTGTTGCCCATGCTTCCCAACAAAGGGATCGAGAAACTTGTAGATTTTTTCCCTTCCTTCCGACTAACCCTGAACTTGTCATCAGTTGCATTTATTCGGAGTTTTGGTCGTCGTGATGATTTTCCTCTTTTGTTCCCAGTTGAGGTCTGCGGACCCCATCCCTGTGAAGCCTCCTCTTCCTCAGGATGTGATACGGAATCACTCCAAGGCCGCCGCAGAGAGGAGGAGGGCCGAGTGCAAGTCCAAGCACAAAAAGGAGGAGATCGCAAAGCGCGAGTGGAACGATTAGCGCGCCAAATGCCGGCGGCTAAAGGAGATTGCCGTCTCCTCAGATGAGGACCCCTCGTCGTCGCCGCTGTGGATTGGTGACGAGGAGAGCGCAAGCATTCACTGGAGCGCCCTGTTGACGCCGCCCTCATTGCCCGCTCTGCAGCCCGAGACCACAGAGGTCAGCTCAAGATGGCGGCCAGAGCCGACCATCTGTGAGCGGGGGCGAGCTCCAGCTCGCACCCGGAACCCCGCCCCGCCCGGGGGGATCAAAGGGTGACCCACTCCCGGACAGCCTCGAGCGGCTTTCAGCCCTCTGGGGACAGGAGGGACTCTCCGCGGCGGAACGACCCGCGCAAGCGGCCGGTGGGCCGCGACTCATCCTCCCGCCGCTCCTCCGACGACACGTCGCGCCTGGTCGCCGTCCGAGGCGATAACGACGCCGCAGGCGTCTTCCCCAAGCGCGCCGCAAGGGGGGAACACGAGCACACCCCCGCAATGCCTCTAGTCTTTGATCATCCGGGGCGGCAGAGCCCAGACCGTGCAAGTCCCCCTTGTGGTGGTGGGGGACCAGAAACCGGCCCCCGACTCGGCTGGGGACAAGAGGCTAGCCCCCGAGTCAGGTGTGGCCGCCAGGCCCATCAAGCGGGCCCGCATCACGTCATCTAGGTATGCATCGTCTCACTGCATCTCATTGTCTCATCTGTCATTGATTTGGCCCGCCTTGCAGTCCGCTTCTCATGCCAGCCGCGCCGACACTAGCGCGCTCAGCATCGCGCCGCAGAAGCTCGTGAGCCGGGCCTCGCGTGAGCCCCCGACAGAGCCTCGCCCGAGGACCCCTTCGCCTGCATTGACGATAGCGCAGGCCAAGAGTGGGGCCGGCGAGGTGATTGTTGACGGTTGTTAAACACCAAATTTATGACCGTCAACCCATGCATTCTTGCTCGACAAATGTATATCTACAGTAGAATAAGGGTTTATGCTAACAATTTCCACAAGTTGTGATGTATATTCGAATGCAGGGAATTAGTGTGAGACATGAAGCAAAAGCACACCTTATCCTTCCACCTCATCAAGCCAAGCCTCTCCACCTCAGCCAATAAGAGGCTGCCATGCAAACGTTCCCTGGATCAATGATGTCATCAATCCAAGAGAAAGGACTTCAACAAATCAGAAGCCGCCACGCGTGCATCACATGGATCCATGGGACCACCAGAGCACCTAAAACGCCTCCAACACACGTGTACACCGGGAACCGACCTCAGGGCCCACCAGTCAGCCTCTCAGAGAAAGCACAAGCCGAGGCGGGCCACGTGGGGATCGGCCGACCCAGGGATCGGTCGAACCGACCTTTGGTCGGCTGATCCCGGGCCTCCACGTGGTGCCTATCCATTGGTCCTAGAAGCCATCCCCAGGGTGTTTCGCTGCTCTTCACGCTGGTGTCTGAGCCTATAAATAGAAGTGGAGAGGGTAGGAATAGGAACACACACCTCTTCTCCTCATTTTGCCTTTGGGCTCCTACCTCTCTAGGAGAGGAGAGCTTATGCATAGGATTAGTGCTGGCTTGCTAGTGCTTTAGAGATTAGAAGGATGGTGAGGGGTGACTTGGGGAAGTGCCACGGTGTTTGGCACCTCTTCCCAAGAACATTCCTCAGCGGAAGCTTCTGTTCTTCATTTAGAATAAAGTGAGTATTCCGACATTCTCTATTAAGACTAAAGTAGCCTTCATGCATAGGTGAATAGTTCTTGTGTTCTTCACTTGTTCTTGATTTAGAGGCTTGTGTTCTTCATGAGCTTAGCCTTTGATCTGTTGGTGTAGTTCATAAGTTGCTAATTCCGTTTGTATGCCCTTTTGTCCAATTAGAGTAAAGTGGATGCTCCCGCATTCTAATTTAGACCAAAGTCCTTCCGTGATCCTTGACTAGATAGTGTTACCCGAGTGAGTTCTGGTCTCTCTCTCGTGGGTTCGTCACTCCATCTTCGTATGGAGTGCTACAGTGTTGCTACGGGTCGACAGATGTAGTCGCACTATAGTAGTAACCAGTGGTGCAGACGTGGTGTCTGGACTACGGGTTATCCTTCGATTGCCCTGTATCCCACGGTTTGTCTTGGGGTAGGCCGCGGTGGTGACAGCCGTTGGCCCCTTACGGAATCCCCCACGTCCGGATACAGGTGTAGGCAACCCTTTGCCATGAACCGACTGTTATAGCCTGGACGGTCTGGTGTCCGAAACGAGAGTCCCTAACCGAGGGGCTGTTCTCAACTCTGCCCACTATCAGTAGGATCCTTTCCATCACTGTCTCGCCCTATAGGGTGGTGTCCATGGACCATAATTAGGCAAGGAGGTAGAACATACCGTTCCTTGGATTCGATACCCTTTGGAATACTCTTGAGGTGAAGTGCTACAACGGTATTTCCGTGTGCTTGCGGATTCTTTCGTACCCATCGGTATACCCAGGTGGATCTTACGCTCATGCTAACAAGGCGCCGTTGGCTGTGACTTAAGAAATACCAACAAGCATTTCTGGTACCGTTGCCGGGGACGGTTGCTGTATCTATCTTCGAACCTGGTGGTCCTCGTATTTATCCTTTTCCCTCATTTTCTTCTTTTCCTTTCAACTCCTTCGGTTCTTTTCTTTTCACTACTGCCATGGAGCAACGATCGATTCGTGACCTTTCCACTCCTAGAGCTGATTCATTTGAGCCACCACAATCTGAACATCCAATTCATGCATCTAGCTATGAATTCAGCCCTGGCCTAGTCAACCTGGTTCGGAAGACTTGCTCCTTTTCGGGGTCAAGTAATGAGAACCCTTATGCGCACCTATGGGAATTTGAGATTGTATGTTCATGCTATGCTATCGCCGGCATGACACCTGAAACTTTCAGGTGGAAGTTGTTCCCTTTCTCTCTAACAGATAAAGGAAAACAATGGTACCTAGGCAATGTAGAAAACACGGAGGGAAGTTGGGCTAAACTGGTGGCCAAGTTTTGCCAGATGTTTTTCCCTTCCCATCGTGTTGTCACCTTGCGTAGGGATATCCTTAGTTTCCAGCAAGGTGAGGGGGAACCCTTGAGCACGGCCTGGGAGAGATTCTCAAATCTGATGAGCTCATGCCCGGTCTTGCATCTCCCTGAGCATGTAATGCTTGAACACTTCTATATGGGTTTAAACGAAAGCTCAGCCTCACAACTTGACGCATATTCTAAAGGATTGTTCTCTCACCTATCAGTAAGTGAAGGGAAGGAAACTTTGGGGCGAATCCTACGAGACCGTCCCGTCACAACCGATCATGGACCTTCCTCAGAAGAGCGTACACCCGAACAAGGGGACATTCTAGTAACTGAAACCGATTCACCATCTACCACACCTGCAAATCCAGCCCTAGAAGATCCCCCTGAACCATCGATGTCAGAGGATGAGATCCCTCAGTCCCAGGAACCTCCGTTGGAAGTAGAGGATGATCTTTTCAAAGATTTTGGAAACACCTCTAATTACCAATGTGAGAGGAAACCAGTGACCCCAGTCACTCCCCCAGATCCAGATGAGATTGCCTACTTCCAGGACACCGTCCGGGAATTGACTGCTATCATGACTCAGGAGTGGTCGAAAGAGCTCAAGTGCTCGTCGGAGATCCTCCAGATTGGCTCACCTCATTCGACTTTTCCATGTGTCGTGCATCGGAGGCAGATAAACGCTCTCTACAACCCACTAGTTGGAGCCAACATCATCTCAAGTGACCTCGCCATAGAATTCTTAGGAGATGAACCTTTAGCTCCCTCTAGAACTTCCATTATGGACCCTCACGGGGAAATCTTGGAAGGGATAGGAATCCTCAGTCAGATACCTGTTATCTGCAATGACGCCCAAATCATCCTCGATTTTCATGTCTTCGATATCAAAAGCTTCGACCTCATGATAGGGCTACCCTTTGGGAAATTTCTTAGGGAAATCCCAGCTAAAGGGAAACTAGATATCCGAATAGGGGAGGAAGTTCTGTCGGTTAGAATTGCTGGAGCCAAATATGCAGCCACGGATCCTCCTCCCGACCCTGAGCCAATCGAGGAAGTAAAGGCCATTATCCCTGGACAATTCCCAAAAGAATTTCTAGATGAAAACTAAGAGCCATGTGTGGTTCGAGGACCGGTGGATGGTCGCTTCCTGGTGTGATGAGTGATTGACAACGTGGTGTGGACTGATTCTTGGCTAAGTACTGCAGGTGCAGGTTGCGGCTTGACTGGTGTTGGTGCAGGTGAATTACAAGTGCGAAAGGTCGTTGCCGGCAAGGCCTCCAGGTGTGGAGAAGACAAGTAGGCTTGGTTCGAGGGACCCGGTGGCCAGCGGGGTCAAGTGCGGGCCGCATGGTATCAAGAACAGCAAGATGAAGTCGTGGACGGTTTCTTGGTTGAGCCTCAAAACCAAGGTCGAGCCGAGACTACGTGGGAGCCGAGTCATGAGTGGTGATTGGCGGAGGCTACACCGAGTTCGCGGGGTTTCTGGTGGTTCACCAGAAAACCACTGGGTTCCTTGGTTGATCCACAAAGCCAAGACCGAAGACCGAAGACGGAGGTGCAGCAGTATCGGACCGGTCGACCGGTGGGTCTGACCGGTCTGACCGGTGGGTACCGGTCTGACCGGTGAGGAGCACCGGTCTGACCGGTGTGCGACGACGCAGTCCGGAGACTTCGAAGCGGAGGACACGCGTCGAGACCGCAAGGCTTGCGTCGAGGCTAAGCAAGTTTGCGGTCGCCGGGCATCCGTCCGATGGTGCGAAGACAAAGTTTCCCAAAGTGCCCCTCGGGGGTGTGTATCCTAGTATTAGGCCTTAGGGGTATTTTAGTCTTTCAGCTAGCCTCCATATAACCCAAGTGGTGAGAGTATGGCAGCTATCTCTTGGAACCCTAGCTCATTTGTTTTCCTATTTTCCCTTCCTATTTTCCTTAGGATTTGCATAGGACTAGCTTGAGAGCTTCATGGTGAGATCTTGTGAGAGGGAAGGATGATCGGGCGGCAAGATAGACCTTGTATGAACCTCTTTGGTATGTATAGATGATTCGGCGTGGTTCCTCAAGGCTTGGATGTGTCTTTCCCGTTTCTCCTTTTTGGTGATTTTCGGAGCCCTTTCTTGGCAATTTTCTTGGAGCGATTTCGAGGCCTTTCTCTTTGGGATTTGGTGGGGGATGTATGCTTGAAGCCTTCGTGGTTCTTTTCCCTTTGATTCCCCTCCCCAATCCGTGAGCAAAGGGGCTCGATTTTGGGGTTTTCTTGGCTCTAGGGTTAGAGGCGTTCTTGGTGGAATTTCTTTGATTCCTCTCGATTTAGCGAGTTTTGGTGGACAAAATCTTGGCTATGGAGTGCCCATGAGGTGTTCCTACTATCCCCAAAGTCTTGCGCAAATCTGTGGAGCGATTCGGGAGATCTGAGTTGGATTTGGGGGAGTTGACCCGCGGGTGCTGTTCATCCCGAGAGCTCAGGTCACACCGGCCTGACCGGTGCCTCTCACCGGTCTGACCGGTGCAGACTCTTTGTTGAGTTTTGATCGGGTGAACGTCTTGGTGAGTTCCCTGTTGTCTCGTGTTGCTGCTGTTCTGAGTTTGGTTCGTTTTGGAGCTTGGAAGGTCAGGTTTGTGATTTTGGGGCTTCCTGGCTTAGACCGGTCTGACCGGCGTGCTACACCAGCCTGACCGGTGTAGGAGCTTTCTGTGGAAGTTCTCAGGATCTGTTGGGCTGCTCCAGCAGGGACCGGGCTGACCGGTGCAGTCCAGTAGCTGCTCGAGTTGGTTTTTCCGCTGCGTTCTCGGGTTAGCTTTGGTGGTTGTTAGTTCCTAGGACCAGTAGCACTCCAGTGGCTATGTGGTCTTGGCCAACTTGGGTAGTTGAGTCGGAGATGTGCTTTGGAAGCCTTGTTCATCTTGCTGGAGTTTCCATCTCCTTCGAGAAGAATTTTTATCGGCTCGCATTCACTCCCCCCCTCTCGGGTCGCCAGTTCCGGTCCTTCAAGTGGTATCTGAGCCGGTTACGGATCTTCGAATTCTAACCAGTCTAAGATCCAAGAATGGCGTACCAGGAATGGGGTTCGGGTCCTCCGCACTTCGATGGCAAAAACTACCAGATGTGGCAGAGGCGGATGGCGGCTTTCCTCCGAGGTAAGGGTCAGATCCTTTGAGATGTTACGGTGAACACAGCTTATGTTCATCCGATTAACTACCTTGCTCCGGGATCGAGGGACATGTTTGACGCCAACAACAAGGCGGTCGACTACTTGTTTCGTGCTCTGTGTCAGTCCGAATTCGATCGGGTTCAGATAGAGGACTTAGCTTGTAGGATTTGGGAGCAATTGAAGGATGCTCATGCTGGGAATGCTCAGGTTCAGGCTCGGATGTACGCCACTTACCGGAGAGAGTACGAGAACTTCACTCATCTCCTCGGCGAGTCCGTCGATGCCCTTTTCCAGTGGTTTACGGTTGTGGTGAACAACATGAGAGCCAATGTGGCCGTGCTCCCATACGATGATCATGATAGAGCCGTAAAGCTCTTGCACTCGTTGGATCGCACCGTATGGGACGGAAAGGTCGAGGCTATTCTTGAGTCCGAGAAGTATGACACCCTGACCGTGAACGAGCTGTTCTCGAAGCTCAAGTCAGCTGAGTTGGACCGTGGTATGACAGCCAAGCTCGAGAGCCCGACTAACTCTCATAGTCTTGCTCTCGTCAGTGGCTCAGGTGCTAAGGCTAAGGCTAACCCATCCTCCAGGATGTACTCTTTGTCCTCTTTGATGTCTTTGCCAGATGAGGAGTTTGATGTACTTGGAGAGGACGAGCTGGCATTGCTGACACGGAGATTCGAGAGGATGCACGAGAACCGGGTGAACTCAAGAAGGAACTCGAGGACGTGCTTCAAGTGTGGCAAGACCAGACACTTTTTCGCCGAGTGTCCAAAGGTGAACAACCATGACAAGCACAAGTCCAAGGATAAAGGAAGAAGATCCAAGAAGAAGGAGCATGAACCTGGGAGGAAGACACGGACCCGAGAGAAGATCAAGAGATCGAGCGACATCGACTCTGGCTCTGAGGACGTGTCATCAAGCTCGAGTGAAGAAGAAGAAGAGGACAGCAAGAGGAAAGACAAGAAGAAGAAAAAGAAGGACTTCGGCAAGTACTTGAACGGCCTTTGTTGTACCGCAAGCAAGACTTTGAGAAGCTACAACAAGAAGGATGGTCTTTGCGGCATGGCACACAGCTCTGGCAGCAAGAGAAGCCAGAAGAACGCCTCAGACTCAGACTCTGACTCCGAGGATGAGGTATGTGATGAGCTCTCTTCTTTGCGCAAGGAGAATGAGGAGTTGGTTGACTTGCTTGATAATCATGATCACATGCTTAGAGAGGCTAAGAAGCTTAGGAAGGAGCTTAGAGCTTTGCTTGAAGATGCTAGGACTAGAGTGGCTGAGCTAGAAACACAGGTTCTTGATGGCAAGCTTGAAACAGATTCGCTTAAGGCTAGCCCTGTGGTTTCTGATGAGGTTGACTGTGCCGATTGCTCTGTTTTCCTAGCTGATTGGACTGCTCTTAGGGAAAAGCATGCCTCCATGTGTGAGGAACTAGATGTGCTTAGGGTTGAGTTGGCTGAGCTACAATCTAGACCCACTTTGCTTGGTGCGTGTACTTCTTGCCCTGGTTTGCATGAAAAAATTGTTGAGCTTCGTTCTCGTATTGCTTCGCTTGAGGCTGATTTGAAAGTTCCTATTCCTACCTCTTGTTCTACCTGTGAATTGCATGCTGTGAGGAACTTGGATCTTGCAAAATGTGTTGATTGCTTGCAAGATGAGAATGATAAGTTGCGTGAAGTGCTGAGTTGGTTGTCTACTCAGGAGCCTCAGCTTGGTATGATGATTGCCAGTTGTAAGCGCTTTGATGGTTGGGCTTTGGGATCTGATAAGTTTGGTTAGAACAGTGGTGAGAGAGAAGGGAAACTTGGGAATATTCCAGTTCCACCACAACCCACACCCAAAGACAAGTTTGCACCCAAGCCAAATCAGTTGCTTAAACTGAGAGAAAAACCAAGTGAGAAGGCAAGTGAAAAGCCTAGTGAGAAACCAAGTGGGAAGACTAGTGAGAAGCCTTGTGAAGAGCCTCACCCCAAGCCTAAGCCAAGACCAATCCGTTTCCATTGTGAGTTTTGTGGGAAGGATGATCACAAGAGAGAGTTTCGCTATAAGAGAAGGAGAGAGGCGAGAATGGCTAAGGAGTGGGCAAACAAGGACAGGTACCACCCTTCTCATGGTGTACCTGAGCCTCGTATGCCACTGCCTAAGGGAAAGGGTGTTGTGCATACGGTTCCAGCATGGAGAGATAGGAGAGCTTCAGGTGGAGGCAAGGGGCCGTGATGCTAGTAGGTTCAGCCCGTTTGGTCGTGGAACAGGTGGTAGGCGTTTTGAGTCTGGTGGTGTTGAGTTTGCTGGACGTTCTCCACCTCGTGATCAATACGAGTTTGGCAGAAGTCGCAGCTTTGAGTCTCAGAGGGGGTACGGATCACGTTTTTCTTTTCGTGGTGCTCGTACTACTCCAGTGAGACGGGAGTGGTTTTCCCATGGTGGATCCAGGTTTGATAGGCGCGGGAGGATGGATGTTGCTAACCCTACTTTTGAGGAGATGGCTCGGCACTGGTTTGACACCTTTGGTACTAACCCTAGTGTTGAGTCATTTGCTCGCTCTCGCTCTTGGTTTTGAGTTGCAGGTGGGAGGCTCGGAGAACATTTGGTTGATATCGGGGGTGGTTCTCCGGCCTCATAGGGGATGGTGAACAAGGACATGGGACTCCTGAAGGAATGATCGAAGTAAGTAGTTTTGTGACCTTCGAGGGTGTGGCATTGGTCAAGCCACTCGGTCTTTTGCTCTTTGCCCTATCTCATGTGTGTAGGGTGAGCTTCATATGCTCTTTGGACCTAATGCATGAGTTTAGGGGGAGTATGTGTGCTATGTGTGCTCTTTGCTCTATCATGTGTGCTTAGGGTGAGCTTTGTATGCTCTTTGGCCCTAGTGCATGTGTTTAGGGGGAGCTTGTGAGTTTTGCGCTCCTTTGCTTTTTTGCCGGTGGTGTCGAGCCCGTTTTGCCTCCCCTCGAGGAGCCGGTCGTTTGTGAGTTTTGTGTGTGGGAGCTCCTTTGTAGCATATGTATAGCTTTCCTTTTTTGCATTTCTTGCATTTTGCATTGCATTTGTATCATGATGTATAGGCATCTCTGTATGATAGGTTGCATGCATTTTGTATCATATGCATTGTGTAGGAAAGCTTCTCCTATATACATTGTTCACCATGGTATAATATATATGTCCTTGTGAGCTAGTTTGGTAAGTTATGGTTAGTTTGGCTTAGCTCTTGATGATCTTGATTTATATCCATGGTTCATGGCTATGTTTTCAAAAATGTCACATGTATGCTCTCTTGTGAGTAAATGCCTTTATATGATCTTGACATGTTTTTGTGGCTTGGCTATGCTCAATTTGTGGTTGGATAGCTTATTTTGATCATATAGGGCCAAAGGCTCATTTGCCATCATGAATGTTTAGCCCCCATGCCTTGTCTTGTGGAGGGGCATAAGTTCCTTTTTGTCGCAAAGACATTTCATGTACCAATTATGAATATGAAAATGAAATGTAAATTGCTTGGAAAATGTGATCCCATGTCATATGTGCTTAATTTAATTGCTTTTGGGTGCTAAACCGTTGCATGTTGCTTACCAATGAGAAGTCTCATACATAGAAGTAAGCACATGGCTCGGTATGCTTTGACATGACATGAGATGCTTGTGAGTGTTTATGATGGTCTTATGCTTAGAATGGTTGTCCTAGCATGAAGTTTGTGTGGCTTTGCCATTTTGACATGTTTTGCTCATGTTTAGGACTTTGCTCATGAGAGGGAAATTTTCGCAAAAATGCTCAATTCTATCTTAGCTTCGTCCAATGGTTGTGAAACTTGGTGATCTTGTAGTTTTTGTCCATACGAAGCTATAGGGTATCTAACTTGCTCATTTGGAGATGTGTAGCATCTTGTGATGAATTTTGTCTATTTGAGAAGCTCTAGGTTGCATTTTTTGCATTTTTGGCTTGATTCATGCATTGTCAACAAGGGGGAGAAGTTTGAGCATGTTTTGGCTTGCTGCATGCATTTAGAAGGTTTCCAAGTGGTTTCGAGCTAGTTTTGAGCTCGTGTAGTTCCCAGTTTTTCCCAGGTGGTCATCGGCCTGACCGGTGGGATGCACCGGTCTGACCGGTGTGGGTGTCAGGTGCTGGACGAACTAGTCCACCGGTCTGACCGGTGAGGTTGACCGGTCTGACCGGTCAGAGCGAGGCTGAAGCAGCTGCTCTGTTTCGCGAGGTGGTTTGCATGCATTCGTCCAGGGGGAGTTGCATTGGTTCAGGGGGAACTTGCATGTGTGCAGGGGGAGCTCTTTGTGGTTTTCGATCTTTGGATTGGTGGTTTGTGCTCTTTGCTTGAGCATGGTTTTGTCTCGGATGTGTCGAGCCGTTGCCCTTGCCTAAGGGGTCCAAGACTTGTCTTCTTCAAGTGATCTTGCTCTTTGCCTTTCCTTTGGCTTTCGATCGCTTGTTGAAGTTTCTTTTAGTCATTTTTTTTTCTTTTCCTTTTCTCTTTGCTTACCAAAATGTGTGTGTTGTCAATGCACTCATCAAGGGGGAGATTGAGAGCCATGTGTGGTTCGAGGACCGGTGGATAGTCGTTTCCTGGTGTGATGAGTGATTAACAACGTGGTGTGGACTGATTCTTGGCTAAGTACTGCAGGTGCAGGATGCGGCTTGACTGGTGTTGGTGCAGGTGAAGAACAAGTGCGAAAGGTCGTTGCCTGTGAGGCCTCCAGGTGTGGAGAAGACAAGTAGGCTTGGTTCGAGGGACCCGGTGGCCAGCGGGGTCAAGTGCGGGCCGCATGGTGGCAAGAACAACAAGATGAAGTCGTGGACGGTTTCTTGGTTGAGCCTCAAAAGCAAGGTCGAGCCGGGACTACGTGGGAGCCGAGTCATGAGTGGTGATTGGCAGAGGCTACACTGAGTTCGCGGGGTTTCCAGTGGTTCACCAGAAAACCACTGGGTTCCTTGGTTGATCCACAAAGCCAAGACCGAAGACCAGAGACGGAGGTGCAGCAGTATCGGACCGGTCTGACCGGGGGGTCTGACCGGTGGGTACCAGTATGACTGGTGAGGAGCACCGGTCTGACCGGTGTGCGACGACACAGTCCGGAGACTTCGAAGCAGAGGACACGCGTCGGGATCGCAAGGCTTGCGTCGAGGCTAAGCAAGTTTGCAGTCGCTGGGCATCCGTCCGATGGTGCGAAGACAAAGTTTCCCAAAGTGCCCCTCGGGGGTGTGTATCCAAGTATTAGGCCTTAGGGGTATTTTAGTCTTTCGGCTAGCCTCCATATAACCCAAGTGGTGAGAGGATGGCAGCTATCTCTTGGAACCCTAGCTCATTTGTTTTCCTATTTTCCCTTCCTATTTTCCTTAGGATTTGCATAGGACTAGCTTGAGAGTTTCATGGTGAGATCTTATGAGAGGGAAGGATGATCGGGCGGCAAGCTAGACCTTGTATGAACCTCTTTGGTATGTATAGATGATTCGGCGTGGTTTCTCAAGGCTTGGATGTGTCTTCCCCGTTTCTCCTTTTTGGTGATTTTCGGAGCCCTTTCTTGGTGATTTTCTTGGAGCGATTTCGAGGCCTTTCTCTTTGGGATTTGGTGGGGGATGTATGCTTGAACCCTTCGTGGTTCTTTTCCCTTTGATTCCCCTCCCAAATCCGTGAGCAAAGGGGCTCGATTTTGGGGTTTTCTTGGCTCTAGGGTTAGAGGCGTTCTTGGTGGGATTTCTTCGATTCCTCTCGATATAGCGAGTTTTGGTGGACCAAATCTTGGCTATGGAGTGCCCATGAGGTGTTCCTACTATCCCCATAGTCTTGCGCAAATCCGTGGAGCGATTCGGGAGATCGGGAGTTGGATTTGGGGGAGTTGACCCGCGGGTGTTGTTCATCCCGAGAGCTCAGGTCACACCGGCCTGACCGGTGCCTCTCACCGGTCTGACCGGTGCAGACTCTTTGTTGTGTTTTGATCGGGTGAACGTCTTGGTGAGTTCCCTGTTGTCTCGTGTTGCTGCTGTTCTGAGTTTGGTTCGTTTTGGAGCTTGGAAGGTCAGGTTTGTGATTTTGGGGCTTCCTGGCTTAGACCGGTCTGACCGGCGTACTACACCGGCCTGACCGGTGTAGGAGCTTTCTGTGGAAGTACTCAGGATCTGTTGGGCTGCTCCAGCAGGGACCGGTCTGACCAGTGCAGCTCACCGGTTTGACCGGTGCAATCCAGTAGCTGCTCGAGTTGGTTTTTCCGCTGCGTTCTCGGGTTAGCTTTGGTGGTTGTTGGTTCCTAGGACCAGTAGCACTCCAGTGGCTACGTGGTCTTGGCCAACTTGGGTAGTTGAGTCGGAGATGTGCTTTGGAAGCCTTGTTCATCTTGTTGGAGTTTCCATCTACTTCGAGAAGAATTTTTATCGGCTCCCATTCACTCTCCCCTCTCTGGTCGCCAGTTCCGGTCCTTCAAAAACGCTAGACACTTTATAAAGGAAGAGGCGGAACCCGATGAACCTATTGATATTTCGGAATGCGCAGTCCCTCCTAAACCCCCAATCGAACTCAAACCCCTGCTCAAGGGACTTCGCTATGTTTTCCTCCATGGGGACACTGATTCCCTAGTAATCATAAGCGACAAACTCACGGAGGAGGAATCTTGGAGACTCATCGCGACCCTAGAAAAACATCGAGAGGTCTTCGGGTATTCTCTTCATGATCTAAAAGGAATAAGCCCTTCTCTTTGCACCCATCACATCCCTGTAGATTCAGAAATTCCACCCTCTCGTGAATCCCAAAGACGGTTAAATAATGCGATGAGGGAGGTAGTTAAGAAGGAGGTCCTGAAACTCCTACACGCCGGAATCATCTACCCTGTGCCATACAGTGAATGGGTTAGTCCAGTTCAGTGTGTGCCCAAAAAGGGAGGGATGACAACGGTCACTAATGAGCAAGGCGAGCAATTTGCTCAGTGCCTTGCCACCGGATGGAGGATGTGTATAGATTATAGGAAACTCAATAAGGCCACAAGGAAGGATCACTTCCCGCTACCCTTCATTGATGAGATGTTGGAACGACTGGCGAACCACTCCTTCTTTTGTTTCCTTGACGGGTATTCTGGATACCACCAAATTCCCATCCATCCGGATGATCAGAGCAAGACCACTTTTACATGCCCTTATGGAACCTACGCTTACCGCAGAATGTCCTTTGGGTTGTGTAATGCACCCGCCTCGTTCCAAAGGTGCATGATGTCTATATTCTCAGATATGATTGAACAAATTATGGAGGTCTTCATGGACGATTTCTCGGTCTATGGGAAAACCTTTGATGATTGTCTAGAGAACCTAGACAAGGTTTTGCAGCGATGCCGAGAAAAGGACCTAGTTTTAAACTGGGAGAAATGCCACTTCATGGTCCGTGAGGGCATCGTTTTGGGCCACCTAGTTTCTGAGCGTGGGATAGAGGTGGGTCGAGCCAAAATCGAAGTCATAGAACACCTTCCACCACCCACTAATGTAAAAGGGATCCGCAGCTTCTTAGGCCATGCGGGGTTCTACCGTCGTTTCATCAAAGATTTCTCGCAAATTGCTAGACCCCTAACGAACCTGCTAGCCAAAGATGTTCCGTTTGAATTTACAGAAGACTGTATGAAAGCCTTCCTCACTCTCAAGAAGGCTCTCATCTCAGCCCCAATCATCCAACCCCCAGACTGGACACTCCCTTTCGAGATCATGTGTGATGCTAGTGATTATGCTGTAGGGGCCGTGCTGGGCCAAACAAAGGACAAGAAACATCATGCGATTTCTTATGCAAGTAAAACTATGACTGGAGCGCAGCTCAATTATGCCACTACGGAAAAAGAGCTCCTGGCAGTTGTCTTTGCCCTAGACAAATTTAGATCTTACTTGGTAGGAGCAAAGATAATCATCTACACTGATCATGCCGCGTTGAAATACCTGCTTACCAAGAACGATGCAAAACCTCGTCTGATCCGTTGGATTTTGTTACTCCAAGAATTTGACATTGAGATAAAAGATAAAAAAGGATTAGAAAACTCTGTTGCAGATCACTTGTCGTGTATGTGTGTCACTAACCTACAGGACCCGCCAATTAATGATTACCTCCGCGATGACATGTTACTAAAGGTCACCGACTCAAGTCCCTGGTACGCAAATATTGTTAATTATATGGTCACAGGTTACATACCACCAGGGGCAGACAAGAAGAAGCTGATACATGACAGTAATAAGCATATGTGGGATGACCCGTATTTATATAGAGTTTGCAACGATGGGCTGTTACGAAGATGCGTGCCAGCTCCAGAAGGATTGCAAATTATCGAAAAATGCCATGCAGGGCCCTACGGGGGCACTATGGTGTCTTCCACACGCATGCAAAAATATGGCAGAGTGGGTTCTTCTGGCCAACTATGTATGAAGACACTAAGGAATTCATTCGAAGATGTCATAGATGTCAAAAGCATGGAGGAATTACCACACTTGATGCTATGCCCTTGCATGACAACCTGCAAGTAGAGCTGTTCGATGTATGGGGAATTGACTTCATGGGACCATTCCCAAACTCTGAGGGCTGCGAGTACATCTTGGTGGCAGGCGATTACGTATCAAAATGGGTAGAGGCAATGGCTTGTCATTCAGCAGACTCAAAACATGTTAAGAAGATGTTTCGCGAAGTCATTCTACCTCGGTTCGGAGTACCAAGGTTGGTAATCAGTGACGGGGGTTTACACTTCATTGACAAGAAATTCAAGGCTTTCCTGACAGATCTGGGGATACACCATAATATTGCCACTGCATACCATCCCCAAACTAACGATCAGGCTGAAACATCCAATAAGCAAATCAAGAACATCCTGCAGAAGACAGTAACAGAAGCAGGTAGATGTTGGAAGAAGCATCTGCCTGACGCATTATGGGCATACAGGACTGCTTTCAAAACACCAATTGGAATGTCACCATTTCAATTGGTCTAGGGGAAGACATGCCACCTACCCGTAGAGACTGAACATAAAGCATACTTGGCCATTAAGAGGTTCAACCTGAACTTTGCCAAAGCAGGGAGGCAAAGGCAGCAACAGATCTCAGAGCTGGAGGAATGGAGAGACAAAGCGTACCACAACTCCAGGATTTATAAAGAAAAAACCAAGAGGTGGCATGACAGTAGGATCAAGAAGAAGGAGTTCACCGTGAGAGACAAAGTGTTGCTTTTCAACTCCAGAGTGAAGTTGTTCGGACATGGAAAACTGTGAAGTAAATGGGAAGGACCATTCACGGTCGTCAAAGTCGCACCGCACGGAGCAGTAACCATTCAAAATGATGAAGGTGAAACCTTCAAGGTGAATGGCCAGCGCTTAAAAGTCTTCTTGGAGCCTGACAGAAGAGAATATGAGATCATCAAGTTCGCAAAGGAACTGTAAGTTCCCAGCAACAATCTCCCGCAACAACAGGTAAGGAACCAGTGTGGGGGAAATCCCCAACCACACGCTCATTAACAGGATGCAACCAAGGTACGTACTCTCACCCCAATCAAATAAAAGCTACTCCTTCGTAATCCACACCTTTTTTTTCTGCCTAACCTCTAGGTTCTGGTAGCTAGTATCATTCCCTGCTTATTTCTTGGCATTTACGAGCAAAATAAAGCTTAGGGAACTCATGCTAATCTAAGTAGTTGGTGTTTGTGATATGGTTTGATGATATGATCTTCGCTCTAAATATTTGAGTGCTTGGGAATTTTATTTGAAAAATCTGAAAACCCTTTTGCAAAGCTCCTCTTTGATATGTTCCAGTCCTACCAAAGCCATAGGATGTTTTTAGTTGAAACCCTTATACTCTTATGCTGCTTGCTATTGCATTGAGCTTTGTCAAATTCTGTGACCCTTATGAGAATTCTTTCCATGCTTTCATGATCAAGATGAATGTGCACACCACCTTTTCCCCCTTGCTATGCTTCTACACTGGAAGTTAGCATTGTATCATCCATCTATTCCACCAAATAAAGCTCGATGCGTTGTTCCATGATTTACCCCTCTCCAAATATCTCCAAAAGAGACTGGGCTATGTCAAAAAAAAAGAGAAAGAGATAGCCCATGTCTCAAATATTTCACAAAGGAGAGAGGAGAAAATCATGCAAAAAGGAGTTTCATATTTTAGATGGTAATAATTAGTACCTACTCCAGGGCTAATGTCCACCTTACCATCACCATAGTATTTCATCATGTACGGTAATATCTAGAACCCATTTTGGGCCTAGTATACACCTTACCATACCTATCATATCCATACACGTGGACATCTTGATCTGATTGTGTGGATTGCTTTTCTCCGGGATCCAGTCTTTGATTTTGCAACATATGTAATGCGAGTATGCCTTGCCTTACATACCTACCCTGAGCTCCACAAAAGCCATTTCTAGAAGTAGGATGAAGAAAGGCGATTATGGTGCCTTGGTGAGGACATATACATATCGAGCGATCTGAGAGAATCAAACGAGGAGCTAAGCAAGGTTTGTTTTGAAAACTTATTGCAAAACCTCAAGTTACTTGACATAATGAGCAGAAGTGATTTGATTCATGACCATTCCATTCTTCAACTACCCAAGATGGCATGATAGAAACTCCACAGAGCTCGTAAATTCAAGGTAAAAGTGGGGTATGATTCTATGCTACCATGTACCTTTGAGTTTTTATCCCACCCTGAACCTTACCCCTTCACTCGAGGATGAGCAAAGGTCAAGTGTGGGGGAGTTGTTGACGGCCATTAAACACCAAATTTACGACCGTCAACCCCTGCATTTTTGCTCGACAAATGTATATCTATAGTAGAATAAGGGTTTATGCTAACAATTTCCACAAGTTGTGATGTATATTCGAATGCAGGGAATTAGTGTGAGAAATGAAGCAAAAGCACACCTTATCCTTCCACCTCATCAAGCCAAGCCTCTCCACCTCAGCCAATAAGAGGCTGCCATGCAAACGTTCCCTGGATCAATGATGTCATCAATCCAAGAGAAAGAACTTCAGCGAATCAGAAGCCGCCACGCGTGCATCACAAGGATCCATGGGACCACCAGAGTGCCTAAATCGCCTCTAACACACGTGTACACCGGGAACCGACCTCAAGGCCCACCAGTCAGCCTCTCAGAGAAAGCGCAAGCCGAGGCGGGCCACGTGGGGATCGGCCGACCCAGGGATCGGCCGAACCGACCTTTGGTCAGCTGATCCCGGGCCTCCACGTGGTGCCTGTCCATTGGTCCTAGAAGCCATCCCCGGGGTGTTTCGCTGCTCTTCACGCCGGTGTCTGAGCCTATAAATAGAAGTGGAGGGGGTAGGAATAGGAACACACACCTCTTCTCCTCATTTTGCCTTTGGGCTCCTACCTCTCTAGGAGAGGAGAGCTTATGCATAGGATTAGTGCTGGCTTGCTAGTGCTTTAGAGATTAGAAGGAAGGTGAGGGGTGACTTGGGGAAGTGCCATGGTGTTTGGCACCTCTTCCCAAGAACATACCTCAGCAGAAGCTTCTGTTCTTCATTTAGAATAAAGTGTGTATTCCGACATTCTCTATTTAGACTAAAGTAGCCTTCATGCATAGGTGAATAGTTCTTGTGTTCTTCACTTGTTCTTGATTTAGAGGCTTGTGTTCTTCATGCACTTAGCCTTTGATCTGTTGGTGTAGTTCATAAGTTGCTAATTCCGTTTGTATGCCCTTTAGTCCAATTAGAGTAAAGTGGATGCTCCTGCATTCTAATTTAGACCAAAGTCCTTCCGTGATCCTTGATTAGATAGTGTTACCCAAGTGAGTTCTGGTCTCTCTCTTGTGGGTTCGTCGCTCTGTCTTCGTACGGAGTGCTACAGTGTTGCTACGGGTCGACAGACGTAGTCGCGCTATAGTAGTAATTAGTGGTGCAGATGTGGTGTCTGGACTACGGGTTATCCTTCGATTGCCCTGTATCCCACGGTTTGTCTTGGGGTAGGCCGCGGTGGTGACAGCCGTTGGACCCTTACTGAATCCCCCGCGTCCAGATACAGGTGTAGGCAACCCTTTGCCATGAACCGACTGTTATAGCCAGGAGGGTCCGGTGTCCGAAACGAGAGTCCCTAACCGAGGGGTTGTTCTCAACTCTGCCCACTATCAGTAGGATCCTTTCCATCTCTGTCTCGCCCTATAGGGTGGTGTCCGTGGACCATAATTAGGCAAGGAGATAGAACATACCATTCCTTAGATTCGATACCCTTTGGAATACTCCTGAGGTGAAGTGCTACAACGGTATTTCTGTGCGCTTGCGGATTCTTTCGTACCCGTCGGTATACCCAGGTGGATCTTACGCTCACGCTAACAAGGCGCCGTTGGCTGTGACTTAAGAAATACCAACAGTGATCGAGATCCTCGAGGCGGTCGTGCCTCCTCCGCCGTAGGTTGTTGGGGGGGCAGTCGAGGTGCAGGCAGCCCCCGAGGCTGCCGCGCCCCTAGTCGCGCACGCCGGTGAGCGTGATGCCGGCGCGTCCGCGGCCCCCGAGGCGGCCGCACTTCCAGCGCCACAAGCCGGCAGAGGTGAGGTCGGGGCATCGGCGGCGCCCGAGGCGTCCGTCCGTCCCCAGGACGCCGCTAACTCCGAGGACCCCAGCCTCTCGGGCGGTGACATCACCACCTTTCAGGCCGAGCTGGAGCGGTGCTTGTCAGGGCCGGAGGAGCCGACAGCCGAGGTGTCTATGCCGCCCGCCCCTGCGGTCACGACCGTGGTCGAGGTGGTAGGGGTCGACCCCGAGGAGCCCGTGCTCGGAGTCACGGAGGCGGAGCCAGCTGCCGTCGTGTCTCCGGCACCTGCCGCGAGCGCGGCGGCGCCTACCGCGAGCGCGGCGGTGGGTCCATCACCCAGGCCCGCCGTTCCCGATGTGGATGTGGTGCTAATCGTGGACTCTCCCCGCCGAGACCTGCAGGACCCTGTCGCTCCCGAGGAGGTGGTGGGGGGCTGCCCCCCGGAGACGGTCTGAGAGGTCGGGGAGAGCTCAGGAGCTCGCCCCTTTTCCGCCGCGGGGTTGCTGATCGTGTCGCCGAAGGAGGGAGAGCGCATCCTCGAGCTTGTGCATTCCTCCCGGGCTGGAACCCGCGAAGCCGAGGCATGCGACGATGAGAACGAGGAGGCCGTGGCCCGTCAACGCCTTGAGCGGGGCCTACGGTGGGCGGAATGGGTGTTCGACGAGCTGATCCTCCCCGCCATGATGGTGAGTTTGCTGACCCTGCCTTAGGTCTCGCTTCTTTGTTCTTGTTGATGCCATCGTAGATAACATTTTGCTCAGAGCAGACGCTCGTGAACAGCGGCGTCAGGAAGGCGCGTACCATCGAGCAGCTCCGGGCTGAGAGGTTCTAGCTGGAGGTGCAGCTAGCGGCTGCCCGGCTGGTTGCTGCGGGAGCTGCGGTGAGCGAAGCGTCGAAAACAGCTGCGCTCGAGGCCGGGGTAAAGTCCGCGGAAGACCGCGCAGTCGGCTATGGACGCCGCCGCGGTGGAGAGAGCTGCCCTTGAGGCGAAGCTTGCCCAAGCAGAGGCAATAGTGGCGGAGCTGCGTTCTGCTGCCACAACTGCCGCCGAGGCTACCTAGACTGCCGCCACCGCAGCGATAGCTGCCGAGGTCGCCGCCCAGGAGAAGATGGTGCTCGAGGGGAGGGTGGCCGAGCTGGAGCAGGATCTGGTCCTCGTCGGGGTGGACCTCAAGACCGCCAATAAGCAGGCAGCCGACCTGGCTTCCAAGCTCCAGGACGCCACTGACGAGGGAGCCCGGCTACGCGACACCGTCGCCGCGCGGGACCAGGACATCAAGGGTAAGTAGCCGAGTACTTACGACTTCCGCAATGCTTTTTCCTTTGTGTTGCGTGGCGGTGATATTGACTCGTCTTCTCGTGGTGGCAGGACTTCGCATGTCTCCCGCCGCGCTGGCTATGAAGCTCGCGGAGAAAGCGGGTCACCTCACTGTAGCTGTTGACACCGGATTTTGACCAAATCTAGAGTCAAAAGAATATCGGCTTGATGGAAGCACAAAAGGAGACGTGATTGGCTGGAGCCGATTGATTTTGCAAAGATGCACGTATGGTTGCCTGACAAAGGGGCCAGTGGAAGGGTGAAGGACCGAACTGGCGACCAGAGAGGGGAGGGGAGTGAATGGGAGCCGATAAAAATTCTTCTCGAAGGAGATGACCACTCCAACAAGATGAACTCGGTCGGATACCCAAAACCACACGCTCCGTACTCAACCTTCCGTTTGCCAAAACCACATAGCCACTGGAGTGCTACTAGTCCTAGGAACAAACACTACCTGCAGCCACAGCTCCTACACACATGGCAGCAGAAACAACTCGGAAGCTGTCTGGCCAGCAGGGGGCGGTTAGACCGCCTCCACCTAGTAACCGAGAAATCCTCCGAATGACCTCTTCCGAGCGCCAAAACTCTCCACGGTTTCACCCACTGGATCTTCTGGTCAAGGCCAAGCTAGCTACTAGAGAAGCTTGGCGAAAACCAAAACTTCACCCAGGGGCCTAGGGGTGGTTAGACCGTCTACCAGGGGCGGTCTAACCTCCTGTACCCAGCAAAGAACTCAAGCCAAGAACTCCTAGCAAATAACACCAAGATTCCACCAGAACGCCAAGATTTCACCAGAACACTCCTCTGATCAAGGCGATCAAACTCACAGAGAAAGATCCGGCAAAATCAAACCTTTCAGCTGGGAGACCCAGGGCGGTTAGACCACCCCCCTATGGCGGTTAGACCGCCCCTCCCAGAAAAACTGGCCACGGGTCAACCCTCAACTTCCCATCGCCTGATCTCCCGATTCACCCCACGGATTGCAGCGAAACTTCGGGGATACCTGGGTTACCTCCTGGGCAACCTCTCCACCAAAGGAATTGTCCCGAAACACTCTCAATCAAAGGGAATCGCGGATCTTGGCCCTCTAGGTCATGAACTCGAGCAACTCGAAAAAACACCAAATCGAGGTCGATTCAAGGGAGTTCTTAGGGCAAAGTCACCAGCCAAAGAGGCACAAGGTCCTCATACGTGACACCCAACAAGAATCCCGTAAGAAATCACCCTCAAAACTCTGTCGAGAAAATCACAAGAAAGAGCTCCGAAAATCATCAAAAAGACAAACGGGAGAGGCAACACAAGGCCTTGAACCACGCCGAATCATCTATACATACCATGAAGGTTCATACAAGGTCTAGCTTGCCACCCGGTCATCCATACCTCTCTCAAGATCTCACCATGAAGCTCTCAAGCTAGTCCTAGAAATTCCTAAGGAAAAATAGGAAGGGAAAATAGCAAAGGGAAATGAGCTAGGGTTCCAAGAGTTGGCTGCCATCCCACAACTCAAGTGTTTATATGGGGGCAACCAAAAGACTAAACTACCCTTACTAGCAACTAGGGATACAAGCCCCTCAAGGGCAATTTTGGAAGTCTTCAGTTCAGCACCATCGGACGGATGCGCATCCACCGCAAGCCTGCGTAGCTCCAACGCAACTCTTGCGATCATGCCGCGTGTCCTCCGCTTCGAAGCTTCTCGGCGGCTGCGACCCGGGCAGTCAGACCGCCTCCCTTGGGCGGTTAGACCGGCCCCAGGCGGTCTGACTGCCCCTCCTGGGCGGTTGAACCAGCCTGGCCGGCCGCACTCCTCCGTCGAGTCTTCGGCCTCGGTTTTGTGGCTCAACCGAGTAACCCAGTGGTTTTGTGGTGCACAACTGCAAACCCCGTAGACTTGGTGTAGCCTCCGCCAATCTCCATTCATGACTCGGCTCCCACCATGTCCCGGCTCGACCTTGGTTTCAAGGCTTGAGGACTAGAGCATTCGAGGACCGGTGGATGGTCGCTCCCTTGTGTGATGAGTGATTGACAACGTGGTGTGGACTGACTCTTGGCCGAGTGTTGCAGGTGCAGGTTGCGGCTTGACTCGTGTTGGTGCAGGTGAATAGCAGGCGTGAAAGGTCTTAGCCTTACGGGGCCTCCGAGGAGTGGAGAGACAAGTAGGCTCGGCTCTATGGACCCGGTGGCCGAACGGGGTCAAGTGTGGACCACATGGTGGCTAGAAAAGCAAGACGAAGTCGTCGACCGGAGCCGGTGTAGGGTAGTGGCTCATGACTGGAGTCTGCACGTGGGGTTTGCGGTGGTTCACCACAAAACCGCTGGGTAACTTGGTTGAGCCAGAAAACCAAGATCGGAGGCTCGGCGGGCGGAGACGGGATCTGGGCGTGCCGAGAAGCTTCGATGCCAGAGGACATGCGGCGGGATCGCAGGGCTCGCATCAGTAGGACGCGGGCTGTGGCAAAGGTGTGGCCGCCTGATGAAGAGGAGTGCTGCTTGATCATATTTCCCCTGAGGGGATTGTATCTTAGTTTAAGTGCTAAGGGTAGCTTGGTCATTTGCCCAACCCAGAGGGACTCATATATATAGCTCTAGGGTTTCTGGGCAAACCATCCTTCCGGACTGCTTCTCTTTTCCCTGCTCCATAGGTTTAGATTTTCTTCACCATTTTGTAGAGAATCTGATCTCCGAGTGTATTGAAGCTTTCATGGTTGCGTCGATTTCCTTCTTGTAGCTCGTGTGATTTTTGTGTCTTTTTCGGGCTATTTTCGTTGGATTTTCGTGCGCGGCTTGTTCCTTCGATTCTGAGGTGTTTGAGTTTGGATTTTCCTATGGGGATCATGGATAGATGTCTTGTGCATCTTTGTACTTGATCTTGACCCCTCAAACTCTGGATTTGGCCTCCGATTGAAGGATTTCGGTTGGAACCCTAGCTTTTTGGTTGAGCTCGGTAGAATCTCGATTCCTCTCGATTCAGTGGGTTTGTGGCTACAAATTCGTAGGTATAGCATCTCCTAGAGGCGCTTCACCTTCACCTATGATTTGGTAGCAATCCCTTTGTTAAATTGGGAGATCGGGCAAAGGGGAGGAAAGTTTGACCTTCAAAGGGTCGGGCTCGGTTTTCTGTCCGCAACCCTAGCGGACCGTCCGCGTGGCTAGTGCGGACTGTCCACGAGGTGCCGACCGGCCAGCTGTTCGTCTTGTTCATCATGAGTTCTTGAGTGCCTCTCGTTCGATCTTTTTCGTTTGGAATTTTTGTTTGGAAGAAGTTCGCCGGACGGTCCGCCCGGGGTTGCCGGACTGTCCATGCGGGACGGACCGTCCGCGGGTAGGGTACAGACCGTCCGTTTTTCGAAGTGCAGTACTAGTTGTTCGGGCAGCTTTTGCAGACCGTCCGCCTGGCCCTCGCGGAACGTCCGCCCGGTCACTGCGGACCGTCCGCCCGAGGCTTCGCAGATTGCCTAAGTCCTTTGCTTCTTGAGTTGCGCTTTCGCTTGGGATTTGTTTGAGACTTGTTCCTAGGGTTGGTAGGTCCGTTGTGACTACGCGACCTTGGCAAGGTCCTGTGGGAATCCTTGGTTGTGAATTTGGGGCATAGGCCGAGTTCATCCTTTGGGAAGAATTTTTATCGGCTCCCATTCACTCCCCCCCTCTCTGGTCGCCTAATCGGTCCTTCAATTGGTATCAGAGCCGGTTACGGATGTTCGTGATTCTAAGCAGTCTAAGATCCAAAGATGGCGTACCAGGAACAGGGTTCGGGTCTTCCACACTTTGATGGTAAGAACTACCAGATGTGGCAGAGGCGGATGGCTGCTTTCCTCCGCGGCAAGGGTCAGATCCTTTGGGACGTTATGGTGAACACAACTTAGGTTCATCCGATTAACTTCCTAGCTCCAGGATCGAGGGATATGTTCGATGCCAACAACAAGGCGGTCGACTACTTGTTTCGTGCTCTGTGTCAATCCGAATTCGATCGGGTTCAGACAGAGGACTTGGCTTGTAGGATTTGGGAGCAGTTGAAGAATGCTCGTGCTGGAAATTCTTAGGTTCAGGCTTGGTTGTTCGTGACCTACCGGAGAGAGTACGAGAACTCCACTCATCTCCCCGGTGAGTCCATTGACAGCATGTTCCAGTGGTTCACTGTAATTGTGAACAACATGAGGGCTAATGTGACCGTGCTCCCGTACGATGATCGTAACAGGGCTGTGAAGCTCTTGCACTCTCTGGATCGTACCGTGTGGAGTGAGAAGGTCGAGGCCATTCTCGAGTCGGAGAAGTATGAGACCGTCATGGTGGACGAGCTGTTCTCCAAGCTCAAGTCGTCCGAGGTGGACCGTGGGGTGCAAGCAAGGATCGAGAACCCGACTGACCCTCATAGTCTGGCTCTCATTTCTGGACAAAGGACTAACGCTAACATGTCTTCGAGTTCGAGATAGTTCTCTTTGTCTTGTCTTGTGTCCATGCCAGATGAGGAGTTCGACGTGCTGGGCGAGGAGGATCTCCCATTGCTGAGCAGGCGGTTCGAGCGCATGTACACGAACCGGAAGAACACTCGGAGGAGCTCGGGCATGTGCTACTGGTGTGGGAAGCATGGGCACTTTATCGCTGAGTGCCCGGAAGCCATGGAGGCAAGCCCGAACACAAGCACCGTCCGAGGACCGACCACAAGCACCACTCGAGGGACGACCACAAGGGCAAGAACAAGTCTGAGCGGAGGCCAAGGAGGAGTGGTGGTCACAAGAAGAAGGAGCGTGCGATGGTTGCCGGTGCGAGCGACATCGACTCAAGCTCCTGCTACTTTTCATCGAGCTCAAGTGATGAAGATGAGAACTGGCACAAGGGCAAACGGTCAAGCAAAAACATCAACGGCCTGTGCTTCGCCGCCCAAGGCTTTTGCGGCATGGCACACAGCTCCGGAAGCAAGAAGAGCAACAAGGATGACTCGGACTCCGACTCCGAGGATGAGGTAAACAATGATCCATCCTTCTTGGTAGCGGAGAATGCTAGGTTGAATGAATTGCTTGACAACCGTGATGATGTGCTTAGAAAGACCAACAAGGAGAAGAGGGAGTATAGGTCTTTGCTTGGAGAGGCTAAGGAGAAGGTGGTTGAGCTAGAGTCTTTGCTTGTTGATGCTAGGGCTCAAATAGATTCTCTTAAGTCTGCTCCTATTGTGACCGATGAACCTGAATGCACTGATTGTTCCACTTTTCTTGGTGATTTGACTGTGCTTAAGGAAAAGTATGCCTCCAAGGTTGAGGAACTAGATGTGCTTAGGGTTGAGCAAGATGAGATGAAATCTAGGCCCTCCTTGTTTGGTGCTTGCACTTCTTGTCCTGTTTTGCATGAGAAACTAGATGAATCGGTTGCTTATGCTAGATCTCTAGAAGCTGCTTTGAAAGCTCCTATTCCCACATCATGCTCTACTTGTGAAATAAATGCTGTGAAGAATTTGGAGCTTGCACACTATGTTGATCGCTTGCAGGATGAGAATGATGAGTTGAGGAAGATGATGGGTTCGTTGTCTGGTCATGAGCCTCAGCTCAGGATGATGATTGAGGCATACAAGTGCTATGATGGGCAAGCGCTTGGGGCGGATAAGGTTGGTGAGGGAAGTGGTGAGAATGAGGGGAAGATCGGTGATATCCCAGAACCACTAAAAACCCACCACAAAAATTCCTATGCTCCTAAGCCAAATCCTCTTAGGAATCAACTAGACACAACCCCAACTCCACCCGTGTTTCCTCCACACACAAACAACTTCCAGAAACCCATCAAGTTCAAGAGTGACTTGGGGAATGAGTACTTTGGGAAGAAGGGAGAGAAACCGAGTGAGGAGAAGCCAGAGCCCAAAGAGAGCCCAAAACCAAAGCCAAAACCAAAACCCTTCCATTGTGAGCATTGTGGGAGGGATGGGCACCTAGCTGAGTTTTGCTTCAGGAGGATGCGTGAGGAGAGGTTTGCGAGGGAGATGGTAAACAAGGACAGGTACCGCCCTTCTCGTGGTGTGCCTGAGCCTAGGATGGTGCCAAGGGGTGAGGGTGTGGTGCGTACCATTTACCCTCGGGAGAGGTGTGAGTTTGTGCCTCGAGGTGAGCCACCACAGAGAGATGGTGGTAGGCGTGTTGGGTTTGGGCGTGGTGAGTTTGCTAGACGTTCCTTCGCTTGTGGCCAATACGAGTATGGGGGGAATGATCGTAGTTTTAGGTCCCAGAGGAGCTACGGGCTACGGTCTCCACCTCGTGGTATGAGTAGTCCTCCAAGGGGACGTGTGGGTGTTCCCTCATGTTGTTCACAACTACCATGAACCGCTGGAACAAGGCATCAATGGACTCACCAGGGAGATGAGTGAAGTTCTCGTACTCTCTCCGATAAGTCGCATACATCCGAGCCTGAACCTGAGAATTTCCAGCGTGAGCATCCTTCAACTGACTCCAAATCCTACAAGCTAAGTCCTCTGTCTGAACCCGATCTAATTCAGACTGACACAGAGCACGAAACAAGTAGTCGACCGCCTTGTTGTTGGCGTCGTGCATGTCCCTCGATCCCGGAGCAAGGAAGTTAATCAGATGAACATAAGCTGTGTTCACCGTAATGTCCCAAAGGATCTGACCCTTACCGCGGAGGAAAGCTGCCATCCGCCTCTGCCACATCTGGTAGTTTTTGCCATCGAAGTGTGGAGGACCCGAACCCTGTTCCTGGTACGCCATCCTTGGATCTTAGACTGGTTAGAATCCAAAGATCCGTAACCGGCTCTGATACCACTTGAAGGACCGAAACTAGTGACCAGAGAGGGGGGAGTGAATGGGAGCCGATAAAAATTATTCTCGAAGGAGATGACTGCTCCAACAAGACGAACACGGCTAACCAAAACACGTCTCCAGCTTAACTACCCAAGTTGGCCAAGACCACGTAGCCACTGGAGTGCTACTGGTCCTAGGAACCAACAACCACCTAGACCTACTCGAGAACACAGCGGAACAAGCAACTCGAGCACCACTGGACTGCACCGGTCAGACCGGCCACACACACCGGTCAGACCGGTCCCTGCTGGAGCAACCTGGCAAAACCTGAGAACTTCGACAGAAGGCTTCTACACCCGTCAGGCCGGTGTAGCTTGCCAGTCAGACCGGTCCTAGCCAGGAAATCCCAAATCCGTCAAACAGACCTACCGAGCTCCAAAACTGACCAAACTCGAAACAGCAGCAACACGAGACAATAGGGAACTCACCAAGACGTTCACCCGAGCAAAACTCAACCAAGGGTCTGCACCGGTCAGACCCGTGAGAGGCACCGGTCAGACCAGTCAGGACCTGAGCTCTCGGGATGAACAGCACCCGCAGGTCAACTCCTCCAAATCCAACTCCCGATCTCCCGATTCGCTCCATGGATTCGCACAAGACTTTCGGGATAGTAGGAACACCTCATGGGCACTCCATAGCCAAGATTTGGTCCACCAAAACTTGCTAGAACAAGAGGAATCGAAGGATTTCCACCAAGAACGCCTCTAACCCTAGAGCCAAGAAAACCCCAAAATTGAGCCCCTTTACTCACGGAGTTGGGAGGGGAATCAAAGGGAAAAGAACCATGAAGGGTTCATGCATACATCCCCCACCAAATCCCTAAGAGAAAGGTCTCAAAACCGCCACAAGAAAATCGCTAAGAAAAGGCTCCGAAAATCACCAAAAAGGGAAAATGGGAGAAACACAATCAAGCCTTGAGGAAGCACACCGAATCATCTATACATAGCATGAAGATTCATACAAGGTCTAGCTTGCCACCCGGTCATCCATCCCTCTCTCAAGATCTCACCATGAAGCTCTCAAGCTAGTCCTAGAAATTCCAAAGGAAAAAGGAAGAGGAAAATAGCAAAACTAAATGAGCTAGGGTTCCAAGAGATGGCTGCCATCCTCTCACCACTTGGGTTATATGGAGGCTAGCCGAAAGACGAAACTACCCCTATTACATTAAACTAAGATACACGCCCCCAAAGGGCCTTTTGGGAAACTTTGTCGTAGCACCATCGGACGGATGCCCGGCGATCGCAAACTTGCTTAGCCTCGACGCAAGCCTTGCGATCCCGACGCGTGTCCTCCGCATCGAAGACTCCGGAAGCCGTCGTCACACACCGGTCAGACCGGTGCTCCTCACCGGTCAGACCGACCTGATGCTGCTGCACCTCCGTCTTCGGTCTTGGCTTTGTGGATCAACCAAGGAACCCAGCGGTTTTCTGGTGAACCACTGGAAACCCCGCGAACTCGGTGTGGCCTCCGCCAATCACCACTCATGACTCGGCTCCCACGTAGTCCCAGCTCGACCTTGGTTTTGAGGCTCAACCAAGAAACCGTCCATGACTTCATCTTGCCGTTCTTGCTACCATGCGGCCCGCACTTGACCCCGCTGGCCACCGGGTCCCTCGAGCCAAGCCTACTTGTCTTCTCCACACCTAGAGGCCTACCTGGCAACGACCTTTCGCGCTTGCTCTTCACCTGCACCAACACCAGTCAAGCCGCAACCTGCACCTGCAATACTTAGCCAAGAATCAGTCCACACAATGTTGTCAATCACTCATCACACCAAGAAGCGACCATCCACTGGTCCTCGAACCACACAGGTCCTCAATCTCCCCCTTGATGAGTGCATTGACAACACACACACATTTTGGTAACCAAAGAGAAAAGGAAAAGAAAAGAAATGACTAAAAAGAAACTTAAACAAGCGATCGAAAGCCAAACAAAGGCAGAGAGCAAGATCACTTGAAAGAGGAAAGACTCGGTCCCCTTAGGCAAGGGCAACGGCTCGACACAACCGAGTCAAAAACATGCTCAAGCAAAGAGCAACAAACCACCAAAGCAAAGCTCAAAACCACAAAGAGCTCCCCCTGCACACATGCAAGCTCCCCCTGAACCAATGCAACTCCCCCTGGACGAATGCATGCAGACCACTTCATGAAACAGAGCAGCTGCCTCAGCCTTGCTATGACCGGTCAGACCGGTACACCTCACCGCTCAGACCGGTGCACAAGATCGTCCAGCACCTGACACCCACACCGGTCAGACCGGTGAGCAGCACCGGTCAGGTCGATGACCACCTGGGAAAAACTGGGAACTGCACGAGCTCAAAAATAGCTCGAAACCACTTGGAAACCTTCTAAATGCATGCAGCAAGCCAAAACATGCTCAAACTTCTCCCCCTTGTTGGCAATGCATGAATCAAGCCAAAATTAGGAAAAACTCAACCTAGAGCTTCTCAAATAGACAAAATTCAACATAGCATGCTACACATATCCAAATGAGCAAGTTAAATACTCTATAGCTTCGTATGGACAAAAACTACAAGATCACCAAGTTTCACAACCATTGGGCGAAGCTAAGATAGAAATGACTATTTTTGCGAAAAATTTCCCTCTCATGAGCAAAGTCCTAAACATGAGCAAAACATGTCAAAGTGGCAAAGCTACACAAACTTCATGCTAGGACAACCATTCTAAGCATAAGACCATCATAAACACCCACAAGCACCTCATGTCATGTCAAAGCCACCGAGCCATGTGCTTACTTCTAAATATGAGACTTCTCATTGGTAAGCAACATGCAACGGTTTAGCACCCAAAAGCAAGTAAATTAAGCACATATGACATGAGAGCACATTTTCCAAGCAATTTACATTTCATTTTCAGATTCATAATTGGTACATGAAATGTCTTTGCGACAAAAAGGAACTTATGCCCCTCCACAAGATAAAGCATGGGGGCTAAACATTCATGATGGCAAATGAGCCTTTGGCTCCATATGCTCAAAATAAGCTATCCAAGAACAAATTAAGCATAGAAATGCCACTAAAACATGTCATGATCATATAAAGGCATTTACTCACAAGAGAGCATACATATGACATTTTTCAAAAACATAGCTATCAACCATGGATATAAATCAAGATCATCAAGAGCTAAGCCACACTAAGCCATATCATACCAAACTAGCTCACAAGATCATATATAGCACATCATGGTGAACTATGTATATAAGAGAAGCTTTTCCTACAAAATGCATATGATACAAATTGCATGCAACCTAACATACAAAGATGACTATACATCATGTTACATATGCAATGCAAAATGCAAGAAATGCACAAAGGAAAGCTATACATATGCTACAAAGGAGCTCCCACACACCCAACTCAGGAAATCAAACACACGCCAAGCTCCCCCCGCAAACGAGTGAAAGTTGCTTGATCTAGGGGCTTGGTGAAAATATCGGCTAGCTAGTCATGTGTGGGTACATGGATCATAGCAATTTTCCCTTTCTCAACATTATCTCTCAGGAAATGATACCTCACTTCTATGTGCTTGGTTTTGGAATGGAATACTGGCTTCTTTGCAACACTTATGGCACTTGTGCTCTCACATTGAAGTGGGACATGGGTATACTCCTCACCAAAGTCACTCATGGTGTATGTGATCCAAAGGAGCTGAGAGCAACAACTGGCTGCGGCAACGTATTCAGCTTCGGTAGTAGATTGAGCAACACTCGATTGTTTGCGGGAAGACCAAGACACCAAAGAAGAACCCAAGAACTGGCAAGTCCCAGAAGTGGACTTCCTATCCAACCGACACCCGGCAAAATCCGTGTCCGAAAATTGATGAAGAGCCAAAGAAGAAGACGCGGAGTACCAAAGGCCGAAGTCGGGAGTATGTCCCAAATACCTGAATATGTGTTTGACTCCTTGTCGATGTGAAGTCCTTGGAGACCCTTGAAAATGAGCGCAAAGACATACCGAGAATTGGATGTCCGGCCTCGTCGCCGTCAAGTACAGGGGTGACCCGATCATGCTTCGGTACTGCTTCTGGTCCACGTGTTCACCACCCTCGTCCGCATGAAGAGCTGTAGTCGTACTCATAGGCGTCCCCATGGCCTTGGAGTCCTCCATCTTGAACTTCCGCACAATATCCTTGGTGTACTTGGCTTGGTGTACAAATATTCCTTGCTTCGATTGCTTGATCTGGAGCCCGAGGAAGAACTGCAACTCGCCCATCATGCTCATCTCAAATTCCCTGCTCATGTCTTTTGCAAACCTTGCAACCAAAGAGTTAGACGAGCCACCAAAGACAATATCATCCACGTACACCTGCACAATTAGGATCTCTTTTCCCTGCCCGAGGAGAAACAAAGTCTGATCTACCTTCCCCATCTCAAAACCTCTCTCAAACAGGAACCCTCTCAACCTACCATACCAAGCTCTAGGCGCCTGCTTCAGCCCATACAGCGTCTTCCTCAACTTGTACACCCTGTGGGGGTACTTCTCACTCTCAAACCCCGGTGGTTGCCTCACGAACACTTCTTCCTCCAAAACACCATTCAGGAAAGCACTCTTGACATCCATTTGGTACAATTTGAATCCTTTAGCCACGGCAAAGGCTAGAAGGATCCCAATCGCCTCCAAACGGGCTACGGGAGAAAAAGTCTCCTCGTAGTCTATCCCCTCTTTCTGTGTGTACCCCTGAGCAACAAGCCTTGACTTGTTTCTCACCACTTGTCCTTTCTCTCCCTCTTTATTTTTCCACACCCATTTTGTCCCAATCGGCTTACACCCCGGTGGAGGCTCCACTAACTCCCAAACTTGGTTTCTCTCAAAATTCTCCAACTCCTCATGCATCGAATTGACCCAATTGTGATCAGATAGCGTATGTCCAATGTCTTTGGGCTCAAAGGTAGCAACAAAAGCAGCATGGGCAAAGTGACAATCATTACGAGACCTCGACCGTGTAGTGCGTTCGTTGATGTTCCCGATGATCATTAAAGCTGGATGATCCACTTGTACTCATCGGGGACCTTCTCACCTCGAAGCCACCTCCCCCTTAGCTGGAGCTTCCTCACGATCTCGGCACATCGTCGTAGGTGTGGGAGAAGGACCGTCCACGATCGTAGTTGAAGTAGTTTGTACATGCTCAGCCGTGGGTGCCACACCACCATCTTCATCATCTCCATGTTCACGCTCCTCCTCCTGAAAAATCTCCTCGCCAAGTTCCTCGTCACCTGCATACTCAAAAACAAGCTGACTACGTGGCTGTGTCTCGTCGAAGGTAACCTCGCAAGTCTCCACGATTTGGTTAGTTTCAAGATTGAACACTCGAAAGGCTCTAGAATGAGACGCGTAACCAAAGAAAATGCCATCGACAGACCTAGCCTCGAACTTGTCCAACTTCTTACGTTTCTTCAGGATAAAGCATTTGCACCCAAACACATGGAAGTGACTCACCTTGGGGGTTCTACCGTGCATCAATTCGTAGCAAGTTTTCTTCTTATGCACCCTGAGGTAAATCCTGTTCGACACATAGCACGCGGTATTCACCGCCTCAGCCCAGAACCTTCTCGGAGTCCTATGCTCATCAAGCATTGTTCGAGCCATCTCGCACAAGATTCTGTTTTTCCTTTCCACCACGCCGTTCTGGGGAGGTGTATATGGACTTGAAAACTGGTGTTCAAGGCCCAAGTCATGGCAAAAGGTTTCGAAACAAGAGTTTCTAAATTCCGAGCCATTGTCACTGCGGATCGCTCGTATGGTATCTCCGTGCCTCTCGTTCCTCAACCTCAAGACAAGATCTCGAACAAAACCAAACGTCTCCCCTTTCTCCCCCAGAAAGAAAACCCACGCATACTGAGTGTAGTCGTCCACCACAACTAGGACGTACCACTTCCCACCCACAGATCGCACACGAGCTGGGCCAACAAGGTCCATATGGAGCAGCTCGCATGGACGCTCTGTCATCACATCGGTGAGGGGTGGATGGGAAGAGGCTACCATCTTAGCATGCCCACACGGCGCACAAACCAACTCTTTCTCAAACCTCAGCTGTGGCAATCCTCGGACCAAATTGAGTTTACTTAAGCGACACAAAAGGTCAAAGCTTAAGTGACCCAACTTCCTATGCCACTTCCACAACTCACTCGAAGAACCAGCCAAAAAGCAATGAGCCACACAAGAAGACTGAGAGAAATCTGCTCAGAAAACTTGACCCTCGGGAACGACCATGCAAACATGGTCCCCTCGAGAATCCAAAATCCGAGAACCACCAGGCCGAAACAACACCTCAAAACCCTCATCCAAAAGCTGGGAAATGGAAAGCAAATTGAATCCGAGCGATTGAACAAGAGCAACACGCCTGAGAGTGATCTTCTCACTTACCTTAATCTCAGCTTCTGAAAGCACACGCCCTCACCCATTGTCCCCAAAGGTGATGTATGTCTTGGACACCACCGGGATGAGACTTGAGAACCACCCCTTGTCTCCAGTCATATGCCTCGAGCAACCGGAGTCAATCAACCAAACGTTCCTCGAGTCTCCCACCTGAAATTCAAAAATGAGCACGTGAGTGAACAAACGATTCAGCACTGGGGTTAGTACCAAAAGAGTAAAACCAGTGCCGAGCCATTTGCTCCAAAGTGGGGTTAGCACAAACCATATCATCACGCCTATCAAAGCTACCACCACAAAAACCACCATGGGAACCACCACGAGGGAACCACTCCTGTCTTGCTGGAGGAGAACGAAAACCACGAAAGAAAGATCGTGGACCGTTCCTCCTCAAACTCAAAGCTACGACTCCTCCCATCACCGTATTGAGCACGATGTGGAGAACGTCTAACAAACTAACCACCACCAGACTCACCATGCCAACCACAAAAACCACGACCAAAAGAACCAAACCGAGCATCCTCACGAGCACAGAAACCAAACTGCTGTCTGTCGAGACCAGCACCGGTCTGACCGGTCTGACCGGTGGTGCTCGGCCAGCAGCACCACCTGCCACCTTTCGATCTCCCCAAGCCGGAACCGTCCTCACAATCGTCTTGGCCCTGGGCATTTGCATACGAGGCTCAGGTACACCATTTGAGGGGTGGTACCTGCCCTTGTTAGCCCACTCCTTAGCCATTCTCTCCTCACGCTTCCTTGTGAAGCAAAACTCACCCTTGTGACCATCTCTCCCACAATAGTCACAATGAAACCGTATGAGCTTAGGTTTAGGCTTGGGTTGGGGCTGCTCACTTGGTTTCTCCTCACTCGACTTCTCAACCGGTTTCTCCTCACTAGGCTTCTCACCCTCTTTCCCAAAGAACACATTCCCCAAGTTGCTCTTGAACTTTATGGGTTTCTGGAAATCATTTGTGGGGTGAGGAAATATGGGAGGATCTGAGGTTGTGTCAAGTTTGTTTCTCAGTGGGTTGGGCTTAGGAGCATAGGCATTTTTGTGGAAGGTTTTTGGTGGAGCTTGGATGTCACCAATTTTCTCTCCTCCCTCACCACTACACTCTCCAATCTTATCCGAGCCAAGCACTTGCCCATCATAGCGCTTGTATGCCTCTATCATCATCCTAAGCTGTGGTTTATGACCCGACAACCAACCCATCATTTTCCTCAACTCATCATACTCATCCTGCAAGCGATCAACATAATGTGCAAGTTCCAGATTCTTCAAAGCATGCAATTCACAAGTAGAGCAAGAAGTGGGAACAGGTTCTTTCAGCTTAGCCTCAAGAGAAACAGTGTAAGCATGCATCTCATCAATCTTTCCATGCAAAATAGGGCAAGAAGTACAAGCACCTAGCAAAGCAGGTCTAGATTTAGGCTCAGCCACTTCAGCCCTAAGCACATCTAGTTCCTCACACTTGGAGGCATGCTTTTCCTTGAAAACAGTAAGATCAGCTAGGAACACAGAGCAATCAGCACAATCAACCTCATTAGAAACAACAGGTGAAGCCTTAAGTGAATCAATCTCAAGCTTAGCATCTAAGTTATGTGTTTCTAGCTCAGCCCCTCTAGTCCTAGCATCCTCAAGCGAGGCCCTAAGCTCTTTCCTCATCTTCTTAGCCTCTCTAAGCATGTCATCATGATTATCAAGCAACTTGCCAAGCCGTTCATTCTCCTCACGCAAGAAGGGAAGCTCGTCACGTACCTCATCCTCGGAGTCGGAGTCCGAGTCGCTCTGGTGACTCTTCTTGCTGCCGGAGCTACGTGCCATGGTACAGAAGCCATCTCTAGCAAAGCAGCTCAGCTCGCTCAAGTTCTTGGAAGACTTCTTGTTCTTGCACCGATCACCTTCATCTTTGCTGCTACTGGAGCTCGAGGAAGAGTCGACAGAGCTGGAGTTGACGTCGCTCGCTCCGACCATCGCTCGGGCCTTGCCGCGGCCATCCTTCTTCCTCAATCATCGCTTGTCCTTGTGCTTGTGCTTCAGCTTGTGATCGCGCCTTGATCGGTACTTGCCATCCGTCTTCAACTGGTGCTTGTAGCCGTCCTTGTTCTCCATTTTCTCGGGGCAGTCGGCGACGAAGTGTCCTGGCTTGCCACACTGAAAGCATGTCCTCGTGTTCCTCCTTGTGTTCACCCGGTTCTCATGCATCCTCTCGAACCGCCTTGTCAGCAGCGCCAACTTGTCCTCTCCAAGCACGTCGAACTCCTCATCTGGCAAAGACATCAAAGAGGACAAAAGTACATCCTGGTGGATGGGTTAGCATTAGACTTTGCACCTGAGCCACCGATGAGAGCTAGACTCTGTGAGTCAATCGAGCTCTCAAGCTTATCTGTCATACCCCTATCCACCTCAGCCGACTTGAGCTTCGAGAACAGCTCATTCACCGTCAAAGTGTCACACTTCTCGGACTCAACAATGGCCTCGAACTTGCCATCCCAAACTGTACGATCCAGAGAGTGCAAGAGCTTAACAGCTCTGTCATGATCATCGTACGGGAGCACGTCCACATTGGCCCTCATGTTGTTCACAACTACCGTGAACCGCTGGAACAAGGCATCAATGGACTCACTAGGGAGATGACTGAAGTTCTCGTACTCTCTCCGGTAAGTCGCATACATCCGAACCTGAACCTGAGCATTTCCAGCGTGAGCATCCTTCAACTGACTCCAAATCCTACAAGCTAAGTCCTCTGTCTAAACCCAATCGAATTCGGACTGACACAGAGCACGAAACAAGTAGTCGACCGCCTTGTTGTTGGCGTCGTGCGTGTCCCTCGATCCCAGAGCAAGGAAGTTAATCGGATGAACATAAGCTGTGTTCACCGTAACGTCCCAAAGGATCTGACCCTTACCGTGGAGGAAAGCTGCCATCCGCCTCTGCCACATCTGGTAGTTTTTGCCATCGAAGTGTGGAGGACCCGAACCCCGTTCCTGGTGCGCCATCCTTGGATCTTAGACTGGTTAGAATCCGAAGACCCATAACTGGCTCTGATACCACTTGAAGGACCAAAACTGGCGACCAGAGAGGGGGGGGAGTGAATTGGAGCCGATAAAAATTCTTCTCGAAGGAGATGGCTACTCGAACAAGACGAACACGGCTAACCAAAACACGTCTCCGGCTCAACTACCCAAGTTGGCCAAGACCACGTAGCCACTGGAGTGCTACTGGTCCTAGGAACCAACAACCACCTAGACCTACTCGAGAATGCAGTGGAACAAGCAACTCGAGCACCACTGGACTGCACCGGTCAGACCGGCCACACACACCGGTCAGACCGGTCCCTGCTGGAGCAACCTGGCAAAACCTAAGAACTTACACAGAAGGCTTCTACACCGGTCAGGCTAGTGTAGCTTGCCGGTCAGACCGGTCCTAACCAGGAAAACCCAAATCCGCTAAACAGACCTACCGAGCTCCAAAACTTACCAAACTCGAAACAGCAGGAACACGAGACAACAGGGAACTCACCAAGACGTTCACCCGATCAAAACTCAACCAAGGGTCTGCACCGGTAAGACCGGTGAGAGGCACCGGTCAGACCGGTCAGGACCTGAGCTCTTGGGATGAACAGCACCCGCGGGTCAACTCCTCCAAATCCAACTCCCGATCTCCCGATTCGCTTCACGGATTCGCACAAGACTTTGGGGATAGTAGGAACACCTTATGGGCACTCCATAGCCAAGATTTGGTCCACCAAAACTTGCTAGAACAAGAGGAATCGAAGGATTTCCACCAAGAACGTCTCTAACCCTAGAGCCAAGAAAACCCCAAAATTGAGCCCCTTTACTCACGGATTAGGGAGGGGAATCAAAGGGAAAAGAACCACGAAGGGTTCATGCATACATCCCCCACCAAATCCCAAAGAGAAAGGTCTCAAAACCGTCACAAGAAAATCGGTAAGAAAAGGCTCCGAAAATCACCAAAAAGGGAAAACGGGAGAAACACAATCAAGCCTTGAGGAACCACGCCGAATCATCTATACATACCATGAAGGTTCATACAAGGTCTAGCTTGCCACCCGGTCATCCATCCCTCTCTCAAGATCTCACCATGAAGCTCTCAAGCTAGTCCTAGAAATTCCAAAGGAAAAGGAAGAGGAAAATAGCAAAACAAAATGAGCTAGGGTTCCAATGCCATCCTCTCACCACTTGGGTTATATGGAGGCTAGCCGAAAGACGAAACTACCCCTATTACATTAAACTAAGATACACGCCCCCGAAGGGCCTTTTGGGAAACTTCGTCGTAGCACCATCGGACGGATGCCCGGCGACCGCAAACTTGCTTAGCCTCGACGCAAGCCTTGCGATCCCGACACGTGTCCTCCGCTTTGAAGACTCTGAAAGCCATCGTCACACACCAGTCAGACCGGTGCTCCTCACCGGTCAGACCGGTCAGAGCCACCGGTCAGACCGGCCCGATGCTGCTGCACCTCCGTCTTCGGTCTTGGCTTTGTGGATCAACCAAGGAACCCAGTGGTTTTCTGGTGAACCACTGGAAATCCTGCAAACTCGGTATAGCCTACGCCAATCACCACTCATGACTCGACTCCCACGTAGTCCCGTCTCGACCTTGGTTTTGAGGCTCAACCAAGAAACCGTCCATGACTTCATCTTGCCGTTCTTGCCACCATGCGGCCCGCACTTGACCCCGCTGGCCACCGGGTCCCTCGAGCCAAGCCTACTTGTCTTCTCCACACCTGGAGACCTACCCGGCAATGACCTTTCGCACTTGCTCTTCACCTGCACCAACACCAGTCAAGCCGCAACCTGCACCTGCAATACTTAGCAAAGAATCAGTCCACACAACGTTGTCAATCACTCATCACACCAGGAAGCGACCATCCACCGGTCCTCGAACCACACAGGTCCTCAGACGACTATTCACACTATGCTTGGGTCTTCTTTTTGGCTGACAAGGGGGAGACATTTGGTTTTGTGCGGGATCTATTCTTGAGGTTGAAGAATGAGAGGAATGGAGAAGCTATTCGAGCTATTTGTAGTGACAATGGCACTGAATTTAAAAACTCTCGTTTCAAAACCTTTTGTAATGATTTGGGTCTTGAACATCCATTCTCTTCACCCTATGTGGCTTGTCAGAATGGTGTGGTTGAGAGGAAAAATCATTCCCTTTGTGAGATGGCTCGGACGATGCTCGACGAGCATAGGACTCCGAGGAGATATTGGCCTGATGTGGTGAATACCGCGTGCCATGTTGGGAACCGGATTTTTCTTCGGGCCTTCTTGAACAAGATGTGCTATGAGCTCATGCACATGCGAGCACCTAAAGTGAGCCATTTCAGGGCTTTTGGTTGTCGGTGCTTTATTCTCAAGAAGGGTAGGCTTGATAAGTTTGAGTCGAGGTCTTCTGATGGGATCTTTTTGGGTTATGCGAGTCATTCTCGAGCATTCCGTGTGCTCAACCTTGATACTAACCTAGTCATGGAAACTTGCGAGGTTACCTTCGATGAGACCCAGCCATGCAGTTCGTCTGTTTTTGAGTGTCCAGGTGATGACGAGATTGGCAAAAAGATTTTTGAAGACGAGGAGGACGATGCTGGAGAGGATGATGGTGATGATGGTGAAGCTCCAGCTGAGCATGTACCCTCTACTTCCACTACGACAACTATGATGCAGGATGGCCCATCCCCTACGCCGACTACGATCCAGCAAGATCAAGTGGAAGCTGCAGCTGAGGGGGAGGTTTTCTCCAGGCGAGAGGCACCAAGGCGCGTTCAAGTTGATCATCCTCCCTCAAGAATCATAGGTGACATCAACGAGCGTACGACACGGTCAAGGTCCAGGAATGTTTCTCACTTTGCTCATTCGGCTTTTGTTGCTACCTTTGAGGCGAAAGACATTGGACACGCCCTCTCTGATCCTAATTGGTTGAATGCAATGCATGAGGAGTTAGAGAATTTTGAGAGAAACCAAGTTTGGGAGTTGCTAGAGCCACCACCACATTGCAAACCTATCAGGACAAAATGGGTGTGGAAGAACAAAGAGGGTGAGAATGGTGAGGTGGTGAGAAACAAATCGAGGCTGGTTGCTCAGGGCTATAGTCAGAAGGAGGGGATAGACTATGAGGAGACATTTGCTCCTGTAGCCCGTTTGGAGGCGATTAGGATCCTTCTAGCCTTTTCTGTGGCTAAAGGGTTCAAATTGTACCAAATGGATGTCAAGAGTGCTTTCCTGAACGGTGTTTTTAGAAGAAGAGGTTTATGTGAAGCAACCACCGGGCTCTGAGAGTGCTGAGTTTCCTCACCGGGTGTATAGGCTGAGGAAGGCGTTGTACGGGCTGAAAAAAGCTCCCCGTGCTTGGTATGGCCGTTTGAGGGGGTCTTGTTCAGCAAGGGGTTTGAGATGGGCAAGGTTGATAAGACTCTTTTTCTCCTCAGGCAGGGCAATGATATCCTAATTGTTCAGGTGTACGTGGATTATATTGTCTTTGGCGGCTCGTCTCACTCTTTGGTTGCGTGGTTTGCAGAGGACATGAGCAAAGAATTCGAGATGTCTATGATGGGAGAATTGCAGTTCTTTCTCGGGCTTCAGATCAAGCAGGCGAAGGAGGGAACCTTTGTGCATCAAGCCAAGTACACAAAGGACATCCTCAAGAAGTTCAAGATGGATGACTCGAAGCCCCTGTCGACACCGATGAGTACGACTACAGCGTTGGATGTGGACAAGGACGAAGAGCCCGTGGACCAGCAGGAGTACCAGAGCATGATAGGCTCCCTCTTGTACTTGACGATGACGAGGCCGGACATTCAGTTTTCTGTGTGTCTGTGCGCTTGTTTTCAGGCATCGCCGAGGACTTCACATCGGCAGGCCATCAAGCGGATCTTCAGGTATCTTAGATACACTCCTGAGCTTGGTCTTTGGTACTCGGCGTCCTCTTCCCTTTCGCTTCTTGGTTTTTCGGATGCCGACTTTGCGGGGTGTCGAGTTGATAGGAAGTCGACTTCGGGGACGTGCCAGTTTTTGGGTTCTTCGCTTGTTTCTTGGTCTTCTCGTAAACAATCTAGTGTAGCCCAGTCTACCACAGAAGCCGAGTATGTCGCACCCGCTAGTTGTTGCTCACAGCTGCTTTGGATCACATACACGCTGAGTGACTTTGGTGAGGAGTGTACCCATGTTCCTCTCATGTGTGATAGCACGAGTGCCATTAGTGTTGCCAAAAAACCCGTGCTACACTCCAGAACCAAACATATAGAGGTGAGGTACCACTTCCTGAGAGACAATGTTGAGAAGAGAAACATAGACCTCATCCATGTACCAACCGAAAAATAGCTCGCCGATATCCTAACAAAGCCTTTGGACCAAGCTACATTTGCTCGTTTGCGAGGGGAGCTTGGACTGGTTTTTCCTTTTTGAGCTTCGGTTGGGGGTTTGATGTACATATACATGTTGCATTTTCATTTCTGTATCATATCATGCTTGCATCTTTGTATCATAGACTGCATGTGTATCATATGCTTTAGAGATGTGCTTCTCCTATATACTTTGATCACCATGATAAGCTGGATATGAGATTATGACTTGTCTAGTGATGCTCATGTGATGTATAGCGATGCTCTTGATAGCTTTGGGATGTATATGCTTGTGGATGGCTTACTTTTGTAAAATTGCTATATATAATAACTCTTGTGAGCTGAATGCCTTTCGTGTTCAACTTGTGTGCTTATGGCTATATCCTGCTTAATTTGTGCTTGGAACCATGTTCTTTTCATATGGGGTCAAAGACCCATTTATCATCATGAATGTTTAGCCTACTTGCTACCTTGTGGAGAGGCCTAAGCTTCTTTTTGCCGCAAAGGCACTTCATGTACCATGCTTATTTTATAAATTTTGAAATTGGTATATGAAATACTTGTGTTTGAAAAATATGCTTCCATGTCATTCTTGCTTTAAATTCCTTATCTTGGGTGCTAAACCGTTGCATCTACCGTTGAGAAGTCTCACATTTAGAAGTGGACACATGGCTCGGTTGCTTGGACATGACATGAGATAGCTTGTAGGTGTTTGTGATGATCTTGTGATGAGAATTTGTGACCTTGCATGAAGTTTGTGGGTTATATGTTGTTTGTGTTCATTTTGACCATGTTTAGGTCCTATGCTCATGAGAGGGAAATTTTGTGAAAAATGCTTCATTTTTTATCATGGCTATGTCACATGCTTATATGTCCCTATCTATCTTGTTGGCGATGCTTGTACTAAATTTGTGGCTATTTTGCTTGTCTATGTCTCAATTTTTAGCATGTGGTAGTGCTCTTTGTCTATTTGAGAAGCACATGCTTGCATTTGTAGACTTAATTCATGCATTACCAACAAGGGGGAGAGATAGTACCCAATTCTTGCTTTGGGGAGAAAGTTCATGCATCCAGGGGGAGTTTTGCATCAAGGGGAGAAAAATTGGGAGAAATGCATTTGTTCAGGGGGAGCTTGCATTCATGTGCTATGGATCTCTTTTCGCCTGATTTTAGTCAGCAATTTTGGGAGCATTTTATCTCGGTTGTGTCGAGCCATGGCCCTTGTCTTAGGGGACTGAGATTTTTCTCTCTCAAGTGATCTGGTTTTGGCTTTTGTTTGGCTTTTGATCACTTGTTTGAGTTTTTCGTTCGTTTCTTTTCTTTTTCTCTTTTCTCTAAATTGGTTACTATGAGTGTGTTGTCAATGCACTCATCAAGGGGGAGATTGAGGACCGGAGCGTCCGAGGACCGGTGGATGGTTGCTCCCTGGTGTGATGAGTGACTGACAATATGGTGTGGACTGACTCGTGGCCGAGTATTGCAGGTGCAGGATGCGTCTTGACTCGTGTTGGTGCAGGTGAAGAGGGGGCGCGAAAGGTCTTAGCCTTGCGGGGCCTCCGAGGAGTGGAGAGACGAGTAGGCTCAGCTCGATGGACCCGGTGGCCGAACGGGGTCAAGTGCGGACCGCATGGTGGCAAGAAAAGCAAGACGAAGTCGTCGACCGGAGCCGGTGCAGGGTAGTGGCTCACGACCGGAGTCTGCACGCGGGGTTTGCGGCGGTGCACCACAAAACCGCTGGGTTACTTGGTTGAGCCACAAAACCAAGACCGGAGGCTCGGCGGGCGGAGACGGGATCCGGGCGCACCGAGAAGCTTCGATGCCAGAGGACAACCGGCGGGATCGCAGGGCTCGCGTCAGGAGGACGCGGGCTGCGGCAAAGGCGTGGCCGTCTGATGAAGAGGAGTGCTACTTGACCATATTGCCCCTGAGGGGATTGTATCTTAGTTTAAGTGCTAGGGGTAGCTTGGTCATTTTTCCAACCCAGAGGGACTCATATATATAGCTCTAGGGTTTCTGGGCAAACCATCCTTTCGGACTGCTTCTCATTTCCTTGCTCCATAGGTTTAGATTTTCTTCACCGTTTTGTAGAGAATCAGATCTCCGAGTGTATGGAAGCTTTCATGGTTGCGTCGATTTCCTTCTTGAAGCTCGTGTAATTTTCGTGTCTTTTTCGAGCTATTTTCATTAGATTTTCGTGCGCGGCTTGTTCCTTCGATTCCGAGGTGTTTGAGTTCAGATTTTCCTGTGGGGATCATGGATAGATGTCTTGTGCATCTTTGTACTTGATCTTGACCCCTCAAACTCCGGATTTGGCCTCCGATTGAAGGATTTCGGTTGGAACTCTAGCTTTTTGGTTGAGCTCGGTAGAATCTTGATTCCTCTCGATTCAGTGGGTTTGTGGGTACAAATTCGTAGGTATAGCATCTCCTAGAGGCGCTTCACCTTCACCTATGATTTGGTAGCAATCCCTTGGTTAAATTGGGAGATCGGGCAAAGGGGAGGAAGGTTTGACCTTCAAAGGGTCGGGCTCAGTTTTCTGTCTGTGACCCTGGCCGACCGTCCGCGTGGCTAGTGCGGACTGTCCGCGAGATGCCGACCGGCCAGCTGTTCGTCTTGTTCGTCGTGAGTTCTTGAGCGCCACTCGTTTGATCTTTTCCGTTTGGAATTTTTGGTTGGAAGAAGTTCGCCGGACTGTCCGCCCGGGGTTGCCGGACTGTCCGCGCGGGACGGATTGTCCGCGGGTATGGTACGGACCATCCGTTTTTCGAGCTGCAGTACTAGTTGTTCGGGCAGCTTTTGCGGACCGTCCGCCTGGCCCTCGCGGACCGTTCGCCCGGTCACTGCGGACCGTCCGCCCGAGGCTTCGCAGATTGCCTAAGTCCTTTGCTTCTTGAGTTGCGCTTTCGCTTGGGATTTGTTTGAGACTTGTTCCTAGGGTTGGTAGGTCCGTTGTGACTACGCGACCTTGTCAAGCTCGTGTGGGAATCCTTGGTTGTGAATTTGGGGCATAGGCCGAGTTCATCCTTTGGGAAGAATTTTTATCGACTCCCATTCACTCCCCCCTCTCTGATCGCCTAATCGGTCCTTCAAGGCTCAACCAAGAAACCGTCCACGACTTCGTCTTGCTATTCTTGCCACCGTGTGGCTCGCACTTGACCCCGCTGGCCACCGGGTCCCTCGAACCAAGCCTACTTGTCTTCTCCACACCTGGAGGCCTACCCGGCAACGACCTTTCGCGCTTGTTCTTCACCTGCACCAACACCAGTCAAGCCGCAGCCTGCACTTGTAATACTTAGCCAGGAGTCAGTCCACACAACGTTGTCAATCACTCATCACACCACGAAGCAACCATCCACTGGTCCTCGAACCACACAGGCTCTCAAAGGGAACGATCGACCAGCTGAAGAATCGGCCAGCAGTGGAGATCACCTAATGGGATGCAGGAGGATCGGCAAGCCAATCGATAGAGACTATTGAGACAAGCAAAATCGGCAGGGACTACGGAGCAGTGCTGCGTGATGGCGGCATTACATCATGATGACGCAAGATGATTGGTGTACGAATTAATTAATTATTCCTGGTTGGGGCTGTAGAATCCAGTTGATCTGTAGAGTAAAGAAAGAGACATTCAAGTCAGTGTGTCAGTGTGTGTGAGCAGAGCAATCGGCAAGAGCCATGCACGAGGCAATCGGCTGGACTTCAGCGAGGAACGATCGGCTGCTAGGGATAGCGCACACAGCCTACAAGGAAACGTGGAGCTTATGGCTGAGATTGGTCCATCGGTTGATTAAGCAAATAGAATAAAGAAAAGACCAACATGATGACGTCAAGAAGGAAAAGGACCAGCACGTGCAAGGGAGATCAGAAATAAAAGGCAATATAAGCTAATATGTGCATGCTATATGCACAAGATGGTGTTCGGACTGCCTGGAGTAAAGTATTTCCTAATCCAACTATGATGGCCGAAATTGTTGATGCGAAAATAGGACGTCACCTCCGCGCGCGACACACGTGACTCCCCAGTCTGTAGTGAGGCGTGCCAGCCAATCTGACATGTTGATTGACAATGGAAAATATTAGGGATCAGCTAGAGAACCAATGGGCCTTTAGTGACACGTGTACCAGCCAATCGGCCGATACAGAAAAGCGGGATCGGCCGGCTCGAGAGCGACCGAAGCACGCAAGCGTAAGTAAAGAGATCGGCGGGATCGGCCGATCGTGACGTCAGCACTCGAATGAGTCAGATCGGCTGTGATAGTGAAAGCCGACAAGATCTAGATCGAGCTGGATAAATTGATGATAAAAGCTAAAAACTACAAGAATTGGCACGAAAACTTGTAGATCTAGCTAATATCGGTAAAGGGTGAATAAAGAACTAGACGAAACCTCAGCGATGCATCCGGAGATTAAAGCCTAGGGTTATTCGGTAAAACGGTACTCACAAGCTTGCTGGAGATCGATCGATGCAGCCCAACGAACTTGAAGGACGACGTTGGAGAAATGGAAAAAACGCAATGGCGAAGTCGCCGAAAAGTAGATGCTGTAAATTGTAAAGGGTTTGCCTGGAGGCAGTTTTGTTTGATATTGGTGTGTACAGATTTTCCGACCACGCAGGGTCGCTATTTATGTCCTGAGGACAACCCGACTCCTAGCCGATTTCGGCGCTGCTTACTTGCATCTAAAGAAAAAAAACACTACTAAAAATAGAAAAGACTCACACAGGAGTCAAACTCTCCTAAAACTGACTCTTGACCCGTTGTCAATCATAGATTGACCCGCCTCCGCCGTGTATTGCCTTTGGCGTATCTTCTTGACTTCCGCCTTCTCTTTTTCATCAGCCGATTCACGGTTGACCATCGACCGATGATTTTAACCCGCTAGCCCATCGATAGACAGGGTTAGACCCTCTTGACCTTCGACGAGTTCTGTTTGCACTACTAGAAAAACCCCCTTTTAGCTACGTTATAGTAGCAACACACCCTGAAAGCGTTTTTATGTCAGTGCATAAAGATGCTTTTTGGCACGATTTTGATAACATATCAAAGTGTCACGATATTAGACACGCTTATATTGTTAGTAGTCTTATAGAGATACTTTTTTAACACGCTACTGAAATCATCTCAAAAAGACACGAAGTTAGACACAATTTAAAATGTCATTATTGTCAAGACACACTACAATACGTGTCAAACAATGTCTATAGCCACGTAAAGATACTTTTTAACATGATTGTAAAAGGCGTTTCAAAATGATGCATGGTTAGACATGCTTTGAATCGTGAGTAGCATGTAGGAACGTCATAAAGCGTATCAAATAAGTGTCGTAATGGTTCTTCCTAGGATAACTCAAAAGTAAAACATACTTATGTAAGTCAGATTTGTTTTGTAGGTGAGACGGTAAGGAAGCTATGTGTGAGGTGAGAGATCTTGAGTTCAAATCCTACACACCGCACATATTATACATACATAATCATGGATAGTTGTCCTCCAATATGAAATATTTTTTTTTATTTTTTCATAAATTAGTAGACGTTTTATTAACGTATCTAGGAGTTTGTCTCTATATTTTTCAACACACAATGAAGCATTCCTATACTACGTAAGTACACCACTAAGCATGATATAAATGTGTCTCTAAAATTGTATCAATGCGAGTAGACATGCTTAACGAATTCGTCTCTACGAAGCCTTACACGGTCCCTGCGAATACGCTTCTAACACACTTTTTGAAAGTGTATCTACAAAGCCGTACAGACGAAATAAAGTGTGTCTAACTCTAAATATAGCGTAGCTAAAGGGAGGGTTTTCTAGTAGTGTTGACCACCCTGTTTTCTCTTCGATCGGCCGATTGCATTGCTTCCTCATCGGCTGCACCTTTTTATCCCTTTTGACCTGTTTTTCCAAAAAACAATGTCAACACATGCCCCCAGTTTCAGATTAAATAATCTTTTGCTCTGAAATTTACTCGAATCCGGTATCCTCTTCTTAATTTAAAAGATAGCCAAATCTCTTCACGTGGCCGATGCGATCAGTCTCCATCGCCATCGATAGTGTCCTATCCCTTCAATGTAACAGATCATCTGACACTTCCCCAGAATTGTTCACCACATGACACTTTTGGCTCTTCCGTTCTCCTTTCCTATAAGGCTCACCCTTTTGTCCAGGGGTTTCTCCATGGCTTCTTCAGGTTTTTGGTTCTTCCTGATGTAGACATTGGCTCCTTTAGCTTTTAGGCATGAGAGGCATCTTTTCCTGAAAAACTCTTTAGGGGATAGCGATTGCCACTGGTCGTTGACAAACTCTTACTTGAAATGGCATTTCTCCAGGGTGCTATTATTGAGCTTGCCAACTCTGTCTGCGACGCTGAGCAGAAGATTTCTGTGAACCATGCTCTGTAGTTTGTAGATGTGTTGGAAGAAATCTCTACCACTTGCCACATGTGCGTGCCTCCTCTATTTTTGGGAAATGTTTCTCCAAATCGGTCATTCTTTGGAAACTGAACCATTCACGGGTCATCTGTTTCCTCTTTTACCGGATCTGGTATCTTCGGTTTCTGTTTTTTCTGGCTTCCTCATCCTTATCTCTTCCCAGCGCCTTGGCTATAAATAACCGCCCACATCTTTCATGGAGAACACATCTCGGCTTCACCCATGGCTCAAGACATATATTCAGTAGGCTTTAGACTTCTACTTTTCGATCTTCTCCCCTTCTCCCACCTCTCGATGGCTAGAAGAAATCTTGTGATATAGTCTACGACATACTTCCCTCTCTAGTCTCCTCTTGTGAAGCCAGGAGGTCCAACAGCTAGAAGAACCCTTGTGACGTGTCTTGGGTGCATCAGCTGATGGGGGAAAGTGGAGGTTGTTCCTGGGCGTTTAGGAAGAAGAACAACCCTATGTCTTCTTCGCCGGGATTTGATGGAGAAGGTTGCAGAATCTGGCGATTCATCTTCATCAAATTTATGCTTGCTTTTTTATTTTTCTCTTTCTTCATTCCCTCATTGACGACGATGATCCAGAATCGTTGTTCGTTCAGTGATGATGAACATAATCGGCTTTTCATAAATTTTCCAATTTATCACTTCAATGTAACCTTCAGATCCGAATTGTAATGTTGTCCTCTGTAATCAGTGATGAGAAGATAATATATATATATTTTATTCTGAGGGTGATTTGTCTATCGGCTATAATTCGAAACCGAACATACCAAATCAGCCATTGGCGAATTTTTATTTTTTGTACTGAAGTTGATTCTCTCTGGAATCGGCTATAGCTCGAAATCTTAATCGGCCATTAGGCTCGACATGATGATCGGCTAGGCGTCTACCCATATGGTTGGGTAATACTTTTTCAAATATTTTCCGTTCAATGCTCTAGCAAACTTTTCTCCCTCCAAAGTTTCCAAGATATATGCATTGCCTGGCACGCACTGGCTGATGCGATACGAACCTTCCCACGTTGGTGACCATTTTCCGTATTTTGGGTCTCTAGAGCCGATTGGTAATATAAGTTTCCAAACCAGATCTCCCTGGGCAAACTCTTTAACTTTGACCTTCTTGTCATACCATGTGGCTATTCTCTTTTTATTTTTCTCGATATTCTCCAAAGCTCTTAGTCGATCACCAGCGAGGTCCTCCAGTTCTTCTTTCATCATGGCCGAATAATCATTAGCCAATAATTGATCTTGCAAGGAAGTCCTTCTAGATCCGGTTTTTAATTCCCAAGGCAATACAGCATCATGACCATATACTAGTTGATACGGTGATACTTTGGTTGCCCCATGGCATGCCATCCTGTACGCCCATAGTGCCGCATTAAGCATTGTGTGCCACCGCTTGGGATTCTCATCGATCTTACGCTTGATCAATTTGATGATGCCTTTTTTTGCTGTTTCTGCCTGTTCGTTTGCTTGAGCATAATAGGGAGATGAGTTCAGCAACTTGATCCCCAGAGAGTTTGCGTATTCTTCAAATTCTCTTGAAGTGAATTGACTCCCTTGATCGGTCGTAATGGTCTGAGGTATACCAAACCGATAAACAATATGTTCCTTGACAAAATCAATCATATTTCCTGATGTCACATTTTTTATGGGGATGGCTTCAACCCACTTTGTGAAGTAATCCGTAGCCACCAGTACGAATTTATGACCTTTACTCGATGGTGGATATATTTGTCCGATCAGATCGATTGCCCAACCCCTGAACGGCCATGGCTTAATTATTGGGTTCATTGCTGATGCTGGAACTCTTTGAATACTTCAAAATTTCTGACATTCTTGGCATCCTTTGTAGTATTTGAAGCAATCTTCCAATATCGTTGGCCAATAATAGTTATTATTTCTAATCATCCACTTCATCTTGAATGCCGATTGATGGGCTCCACAGACTCCCTGATGAATTTCTCCTATTAAGGTTTTAGCCTCCTCTTCACCAAGACATTTGAGCAAAACCCCGTCGATGGGGCGATAGTATAACTCATCCTCTAATAAGACATATTTAATGGCTCTGTACCTCAATTGTTTGTCAACCTTCTTGGATGGATCTTTCAGATAATCCATTACCTCTTTCCTCTAGTCTTCGGCTGGTAGCTCTACAGCTAGAATCGGCCGACAACCTGACGCCCCTTGAGCCAGCCGATTAGCTTCACTGTTGTGGCATTTAGGGATATGTTCAAGTTTCACTATCTTGAACTCTCTAAGTAGCTAAAGACACTCTTCATGACAGATCCTCAATATGTCGTCTTTGCATTCATACTCTCCTACCACTTGATTTGTCACGAATTGAGAGTCTCCAAATATCTCAACAGCCTTAGCATTAATTTCTCGTAATAGCTTTATCCCCTTTAATACTGCCTGGTATTCAGCCTGATTGTTTGTTGAAGTCTTCTCAATTGGGATGGAAAACTCATAATTTTACCCTTGAGGTGAAATGAGGACAATTCCAATCCCAGCTCCTACTCCACAGGATGATCCATCAAAGAACATGGTCCATGGAAAATGTTCAACAATTGCAACCTCTAGTCCACAATGTTGAGTCACCAGATCAGCCATTACTTGTCCTTTGATTGCTTTAGTCGATTGGTATGTCAAATCAAATTCTGACAAAGCCAAGATCCACTTCCCGATCCTGCCTTTCAAGATTGGTAGTGACAGCATATACTTGACTATGTCATCTTTGCCAACCACAATGCACTATTCGGCGGTTAACAGATATGGTCTCAACTTTGTGCATGAGAAATATAAACATAAGCATAGTCTTTCCACTGCCGAATATCTTGTTTCCGCATCCAAGAGCCTTCTACTCACGAAGTATATGACTCGCTCTTTCCCTTCCAACTCTTGTACAAGGGCCGATCCAATAGCCCTCTCATTAGCTGATAAACATAATTTGAACGGCTTCTTGTCCTGAGGGGGCATTAGGACAAGAGGAGATTTTAAGTACTCCTTGATGTTGTCCAAGGCCTTCTATTGCTCCTCCCCCCATACAAATTTCTGATCGGCCTTGAGGTTCAATAGGGGTGTGAACGGCTGAATCCTTTCAGACAGGTTAGATATAAATCTTCTGATAAAATTGATCTTACCGATCAATGACTGAAGCTCTTTCTTGTTTGATGGTGCTTCTATTTTATCAATTGAGCTGACTGACTTTTGACCAACTTCAATTCCTCTTTCATGTATCAAGAAACCCAAGAATTGGCCGGCTGAAACACCGAAAGCACACTTGTTGGGATTCATCTTTAAACCATGCTTCCTTGTGCACTCCAATGCTTTTCGTAGGTCGGCCAGATGCTCCTTATAGCTTTTTGACTTGACAACTACATCATCAATGTAGATTTTCACTATCTTGCCGATGAGTTCGTGGAATATGTAATTCATGGATCTTTGATACCTGGCACCGGCGTTCTTTAATCCAAAGGTCATGACAATCCATTCATACAATCCGATGTGACCAGGGCATCTAAAAGCAGTTTTTCAATATCATCTATAGCCATGAATATTTGGTTGTATCCAGCATTACCGTCCATGAAGCTGATGACTTTGTGCCTTGTGGCAGCGTTGACCAATGCGTCGGCTACCGGCATCGGATATCCATCCATCGGCGTCGCTTTGTTCAAGTCCCTGAAATCAATGCACACGCGTAGTTTGCCATTCTTCTTGTAGACAGGGACTATGTTAGAAATCCATTCGGCATATCGACACTGCCGAATAAAACCAACTTCGAGTAACTTTGTTATCTCGGCTTTTATATCGGGGTAGATCTTGGGGTTGCATTACCTAGGATGTTGTTGGAAAGGTCGATATCCTGGCTTAATGGGTAACCGATGTTCAACGATGGATCGGTCTAAACCGGGCATCTCATAATATTCCTAGGCAAAACAATCCTTGAATTCTTTTAATAATGCAATCAACTCTTTCTTGTATTCTGTGTCTAGATTGGCACTTGTATATGTTGGCCTTGGTTAGCTTCCATATCCAAGATCTATCTTCTCCAATTCGTCAGCCAATGTAAACCCATGCCCAAGCTTCCCTTCATCTTCTATGAACTGATCCATTAAATCTTGCCATCAGAGCCGACTGCTTGAACCGGCTTTAGTTCGAAATCAGACACGTGAGATACTTGGTATCCCATGCTTTTCCTGATATGCAGCTTACTCGATCATAGGTCCATTCTTGTGCCTCTGTAGCTGCTACTATTAAGGAGGTTTCTCCATGGACCATCTCCACTGAATCTCTGATCCATTGGATGATGCATTGGTGCATTGTAGATGGTATGCAACAATTGGCATGTATCCAGTCCCGACCCAGCAGTAAATTATAAGATCCCCTCCCTTTAATGACTAAAAAGGCGGTTGGAAGGGTCTTACTGCCGAGGGTGAGCTCCACGCAGATTGCACCTTGAGCTGGAGATACGTTGCCTTCAAAGTCCACTAGCATCATGTCGGTTTGGGTCAGATCTTCATCAGACTTCCCAATCTTGCGCAGCAAGGTGTATGGCATTAGATTAACTACCGCTCCTCCATCTACTAGCATCCTGGTGACTGGCTTCCCACTAACAAAACCTTTGAGAAACAATGCCTTCAAGTGTTGTCTTTTCTCATCTTCTGGTTTCTCAAAGATAGCTTGTGTAGGCTCCAGTGTTAATTGAGCCATCCCAAGTTCTTCATCAGATGCATCCGAATCGACTGGAGCCATGAACTCTTTTGGCAGAAGGACAACCATGTTTATGTCAGCTTTTGGTTTACCATCCTTTCCATCATCGTCCTTGGGCTTAGGGCGCCATACTTGAGACCGAACCTTCTTCTTGTCCAACACACGTCTTTCTTCTTCCTCTTGCTGTTCTAGCTGTCATAAACGCTGGACTCTCTTCTTCTGAGACTTGGTCACGCCATCTAGACACCATTGTGGATTGGGCTTCTTGTGTGACTGATTTGACCCTTCATCGTCCAGTTGTACGGTGCGTCGACGTTCAGGAGCTCGGCACATGATATCCTCATCAGGAACCAAGGAATCAGCCATCTCTTCCAACCGATTGTTTGACTTCTCATTGACTCGGCCTCCCAGCCGATCATGAACACTGACCTTGCCCTGCAGCCATTGATGAACTGGGATCCGTTGGTTGCTGAATTCACAGTGATCTCCAGTCGTAGGCCTTCTGTCATTGAAGCAAACCCTCTTGGGTGAGCTGCTATTGTTATAAGCCCCATTTCACTCTGGACAATTTTCTGTCGTCGGCAGTTTGATTCCTTCCTCCCAACAGTACTTGAAGAATGGAAATCTCCAATGTCCTTCATTGCATCGTGCCCACTCCTCTCTCCCCTTTGCCTTCTCTTGTCGTCGCTGAAACTTGTTGATCAGCATCTGGGACGTGACAGGCCAACGTGGCTTCAGGTCTTCTTCCTCAAGCAGCAACCCTTTTCCTTTAACATCTGCAGTAGTTGCTTGTACCTTGGGATCAATAGCTCCTTTATTTTGAGCCGATTCTGACGTCAGCAGCTTAACATGTGATGTGTCTTTGCTAGACACTTCAACTGTATTAGTTGGGAAGGGGTGCTGATCAATCTTCATCGGCTTTTCAGCTTTGGTAGGAGTTTCAAACTTGAGTTTCCCTTGCTCAATATCTGATTGAATCTTTTGTCTGAAGATCTTGCAATCATTGGTGTCGTGCGAAGTTGCATTGTGCCACTTGCAATACTTCATCCTTTTGAGCTCTTCTGCAGATGGTATGGTATGGAACTGGGAGAGTTTGATCTGCCCTTGCTGAAGCAATAGATCAAATATCTTATCGGCCTTAGTGATATCAAAGCCGAATCTTTCTGGTTCCTTCTTACCAAAGGGACATGAGATAGTTTTCTTGCCATTGACCCACTCTGCGAGCCCTATCATGTTCTCTTCATCCTCTGAGTTAGAGCAATCCACGTAAGACACCTTCTTTTGGAAGTTCCTCCTAGGCTCGTAGGACTTTGCAGTTTCCTGACTCATTCGATTGACCAACTGGCTGAGACTTTCGAAGTCATGTGATGCATATTTCTCCCTCAAGGTTGGCAAGAGCCCTTGGAATGCCAATTCAAACAGTTGCTTGTCTCCTAGGTTTAGACTATAGCATTTGTTTCTAATCTCCCTGAACCTTTGAACGAATCCAGCAACAGTTTCATCGTTCCTTTGTTTGAGTCTAGTCAAATCGGTAATCTTCATCTCATGAATGCCAGAGAAGAAATAATTGTGGAACCGTTGCTCCAGATCGGATCACTTGATGATGGAGTTAGCCAGTAGTGAGGTGAACCATGAAAATGCTAGCCCTGAGAGAGACGAAGAGAACAACCGTATCCTGAGTGCGTCAACATTCCCTGCTTCTCCACACTGTATGATGAACCGAGTGATATGATCCATTGTGGATGTCTCATCTTGCCTAGAGAACATGGTGAAGTCTGGCACCTTGAATCTTGGAGGGAAAGGTATTTGATCATAGCCAGATGGATACGGTGTTCTGTACAAATAAATCTGCTGCTTAGGTTTTATCCCAAATTGCTTCTGCAGCATCACTGAAAGATGGTCAATCAATTCTTCCTTCATATGAGACTTCAACTCACCAGATATCTATTCTATCGCTTGCATCTTAGCTGATGGAGTCTCTGGAGGTTGTTCTTCCAAAGTTCTTGGCTGTGGATTTGGTGCTGCCGATGCTTTTACTCTAGAAGAACCTTGTGTATTTGATTGACTCGTCACAGGTGGAATCTGTCCGATCGGCTGTCCAGCCGATGGGGTTGGCTGATGCAGGTTCAACTGGCCCGAGCTGGCCAATTGGTTTAGGAGCATCTGCATTGTTTGCATAGGATCCACCTGCTGTTGTTGTGCTACTGGCTGCCTTGTCATCCCCTGATTGACGGCTGCTGAGGTGACGATCTTGTGTGAGCAACTGTATTAGCTGGGGTTAAGACAGACTGCACTGATGTTGACTGCTGTAGTGGAGTAGTCTGTACGGGCATTCCTAAGATCGGCTGAGGAGCCGGTCTCTGAGGTGGAACAGGAGCTTTCCTTTCCATTGGTATAACCATATGCGCATGAGCTGGTCCTATCTTGACTCTTTCAAAAGCTTTACTCCCATGATTAAAGTAGACAAACTCCACTCCTTCTTTAGTCATGTGCACAGTTCCTGGAGTACCTCCAAACATAGCTTGATAAGATTCTGGGTACTTCACTTCTGTGATTTCTTCAGGATGAGGTTCGAAGAAATTTGAGATGTCAGTCTCAAAGTGATCATGAGGCAAACCCCATCCTAAAAGTCTCCCATTCTGATCTCTCATTGCAGGATATTGCTGGTGAGGATTCTGCACTGAAAATGTCTGATCCTGGACTTTGGACTGTGCTGAATAGGTTTGAACTATCAGCACCGTAGGAGAAGGATCCTTAGACATTTCTCCAACGTTCTGATTCTGAATCGTCTGAGCATCCGATGAGGAATCAGGGGCAGTTGCATTAATCTGTGGAGATGGTGCAATCCCTACCGTTGAATCATCAATCAGCGGAGAAGCCGATTGACCATTTGGGAACACTGGAAGAGTTCGCTTTGGTTGAAAGTATGCAGGTCTCACGTATCCCTCTTGTGTTCCCTTCTTGAGCGTCTCGATCAGACAGTTTTGGATGGTATTAGCGAGGACTTTTGACTGATCGATCATGGTTTGATGCATAGCTTTGTTCATCATGTCTTGAAGCCCTTGAGGATCAGCTGAGAATGTGATATGCTGGGGTGTTGGAAGAGGATTCTTCTTGTAGACCCCACTCTTAGTCTGACCATATGAAGCCAAGCATAATTCTTCATATCGCTTCATGTGAGCTTCGAACTCGGCTTTGTCTGCTTCATTCAGCTGATATTTAGTGACCAGTTGAACATTAATCGGGTCAACTTTAGTATTCTTCATGTTCTTGGTCATTGTTGACTTTTTCGGGTCCCACCAAGCGTGCCAAAAGTGTGTTGACGCGAAAATAGGACGTCACCTCCGCGCGCGACACACGTGACTCCCCGGTCTGTAGCGAGGCTTGCCAGGCAATCTGACCTGTTGATTGACAATGGCTCTCTAGCCGATTTTCCATTGTCAATCAACAGAGAGCCATTGTCAATCAACATGTCAGATTGGCTGGCACGTCTCGCTACAGACCGGGGAGTCACGTGTGCTGCGCGCGGAGGGGACGTCCTATTTTCGCGTCAACACACTTTTGGCACGCCCGGTGGGACCCGACTATTAATCCCTATTATATCGTCTGGTGGGACCCGAAGATAATATCCACGTTGAATCAATAAAGTTCAAAGAGTACATACAGTGTGCCATTGACAATCAGTCTGGAATATTGGCGAATATTATAAGCAAAGCAATTGAAGGTGCATTCTCTGAGTTTGCCTAGCAACAAAGTTATGAGAAATCATATTATCAACAGCCGACATTATCGGCTAATGCGGCATTCAGGACTCTGTTTGATTACTACTCAATAGAAATTCATGGTCAGGTAGCTCATCAGAATTGGGCTCAAACATCGGTTCCACAGCCGATTGCTGTTCATTCACATTACCAAGATAATTATCAGTCACATGTGTCGGCTTCAGAGTCGATGTGCCATATTTACAGCATCTGATGTCGCAGCAAGACAATATGGAGCCATATTATCAGCAGCTGATAACATCGGCTAATACTACATTTTCCTACAATCCAATTCAGCAACAAGGCTATGAGGAACCAGCATACGTGTATCCTGGGTTATCAAGTACTACAACATCAAGCCCAATGGTAGTTCCTCATAATGCACTAGTCCTTTCTGGTTCATCACCGTTGGCACAAGGGGATCTGTTCAGCACTCTAGGATATACTACTCAAATTCAAGAATCAACACGCGTTCAAGGTGTTGCCCAAGAATTACAATCTGTTCCCCATGATACGTGGCAGATAGCTTCATACGCTCGACCATCAAATCAAAGACAGCAATTGCAAAGCTATCGGCCACAAGTATCAACTCTACGACCGATGGCAGATCAGCCGCGGACATCGATCTATCAACCAATGACTTATCAGCTGCATGAGCCAGAAATTTATCAGTCACCAGCCATGGATGAACAGTTCATGGTTCGACAGTCACAATTGATAGCTCAACAATCTTTGTCTGGGGGCTGCAATCTCAATTGATAACTCAACAATCTTAGCTCGGGAGGCTGCAAAGTTCTCAGCTATCAGCTCAGCCACAGCAAGCAAAAAATTATTGGTCGCAACAATCGGCTTCACAACAGGAAGTATGTCAGCCGGAAGAATTTATTTCACAACCAATTATTCACCAATCATATCAACCAATAATTCCTCAATTAATGACTAGTCAGTCTGTTATAGCAAAATCACAAGGGTTTGTGGATTCAACAGAGACTAATGAAAATAAGTGTCCAATTAATCCGGTCAACGTAAGTAATCAAGATGAAGGGCTTGATTTAAATATATTGAGTTCACGAGTGGCTAATGAACCAGGAGTCACGGATCAAAAAGTACAGATTCCAGTTGACCAGATCCAGGATGAGGGCCGATATGGAACAGAATATTATTTGGAAAAGGCTGACAAAGAGAAAGAGCTAACCGGTAATAAAAAAGAGACATTTGCTAAAGTATGGATCTCTCAAACATCGGCTCAAGGAAGCTGTCAAATGAAAGATGAGAATATCCAGCCACAATTTTCTCCTCAGGAATCACCGCCAACGGCTCAACAGTCTGATGTAGTACCTCCGCAACTGGTCTCGATTGATGAGTTCAAGAGTAAAAGCCAGTATGGAGAGGAGTTTAGCTCTGAAGACACTCATGAGGAAGAAGTCCCGGTCAATTATAAAGATAGAGAAAAACAAGATGGCGAGCCATTAAAGGAAGAAGTGGTCAATACAGAAGCAGGGCAAGGGACACTTTTTCAGATTATTTATTGCCCACTGTCTAGAAACGTTACCCAGAAGTATAGGCTGCTTGGATTCTATTTTCCATGGGAGCCAGGTAATCAAGAGCCGAAAATTACTACACAACAGTATCGACTCATTGAAGTTCATTTTCCATGGGATCCAGGAGGACAAGAGAAACATTCTGTTGATGCCAAAGCCGACGGATTATATCGGCTGATTATTTTAGATGGATCATGTGCTAAGTTGTTCAAAGAGGCATAGAGTATTGTTCGGCCAACTATGGGAAGGCTTCAGATTATCAACAAGATATATTGGCTGAAAGGAAATAATTTGCCTAGCAGGATACTGAAATATATATATTTGGCAGTATAATAATCTGATGACCTTGTACGTGGCCGACAGAATTTTGTCAGCTGATAGAGTCCTCTATGCTGATGAAATTGGCCAGCTGATTGAGAAACTACAGTCGATAGAAGTACACCCCTACAAAAGACGCACAGGCTGGCCATCGGCTTTTGGTCCTGCAGAAAACTCTTTTGGTTTAGGTTACCTTCGGATGCTAGTATGCTACATGAACATGGCCGTAAATTAGCACCACCTATGCTGTTCAGTTATTTATCTAGTTGTGGAGTTTATCAGCCGATTCTCAAATTTATTTAATCGGCTATTGGTGGTGCACTAGCATGAATCGACAAGGGTCTTTACCAGACGAAACGGCAAGGGCAACTAGCAGGCCAAGGTCAACTTCAGCCAGCACGACCGCTCTTCATCGACCACGCCGGAGGAGTCGCCATCAAGCTCGACACCGACGATCTTGCAGACTACTTCGACAACAATGACTACAACAACGTTATTAGCGAACGGATCTGCACCAACTCGTCATCAAGCAGGCATGTCTACGACAATGCCTAACGCCCTACGCGGCAAGTGGAGTAGATCAATTGGCACCAAAACAAATACTTTATCTTGATTGACACGTCATCGGCAAAGACACACGCATGCTACATATATGTGCTGGCACGTACGGGATGTATCGGCTGTTTGATTCAAATGATAGCCGATCGAGTAGCAGAAGCGATGAGATTAGATGCTACCGGTCGGCGAAACCAAAGGAGTGGTCAAAATATTGGAGTGTTGGATTTTTCAAACAGCTCCCTGGACAGAATAATAATTCAATTGAAAAAGGTCTGTATAAGACTAGATGTTGGCATGAGGAGCAATGATGGTGATATGCCGCTCATGCATTGATGCCGATAGGTTTCTACATATCGGCTAGACGTATCACTGTTAAGTTGCTGGCAAGTGAAGTTGCATGGCCAGTTTAAGAAAATCCTGTTCAAAGTCAACAACAGTCCGACGTGGTTCCAGGATTCAAGGTGTAGCACCTGCAGTGATAGAGGTGGACCCTCAATTAAATTCTTTTTCGAATATACAGTATGTCTTAACGTTATGAGCATGGGAACTGATGATGAGCAGGTAGCAAAGTATATCTGTAGGAGAAGCTGAGAGTATGTCAGGCTAGTAAATGAGGATTGATCAAAGGATGAAATTGCAAGACACCGTATGCATACAGAGTCAGCTAATGACACACAGCAGTCGCAAGGCAAGGAAGCTACTGTACATATGTGATATTTCGATGACAATTATTAAGGTGCGGTAGCAAGGACGATGTTTTGGAATCAACTAGAAAGTAAACAAGTGAATGTAAAATATTCACTCCATGCTAGTTCGCGTGACAGGTCAGTAAAATTGGCTAGTAAATGGGCAAGACTGCACATACACTTCTACAAATCCAAGAGAGCGCATTGCTGAGATGATGACGCCATTGGATCACAAAGAAGAGCTGCCGACCAGAGTAATCATTTATGGGGGAGACATCGTCACTTATTAGAAGAATAGAAATAATCGGCTGATGGGGAGCCGATTGTCATTTCTATAATAAAGTCAGTATTTACTCCTTATGAAAAAGATGGATCAGATAATTGTGAATTGACGTCATAGAGGCCACAATTGATTTTCTACTGTGTATCTGAAGCCTGATAATTGCTTTGGCATTGGAACTCGAAAGAAGTGTTGACTGTCAGAGTTATCAGAAGCTGAAAGTAAACCTAGGGAGATCATGATGAATATGCCCTGAAGAAATTGGCCATCTTTTTGTGAAGTTGATAACTATACTAGAAGAAACGATGGTGGTCCAATGGAGGGAACCTAGCTTACAAATCAACAAGCAACAGCTTCAACTTGGCTGATGCAAGTACCAATAAAGTAGACAGTTTCAGACACATGATGAGCCAGTGATAGTCTCTAGAGACGGTGCTAAATATTGGGCAGTCATTCTGTTACGTGAGCACGGTCCCAAGAGTTGGACGAACTACCAAGACAGATCGCGTAATCGGCAACAATGTGCTAGCTACATTTATCATATCATACAGTGTCGATATACAAATTGGCCGATGGACACAGCGAAAAGACATTAATGCCACAAGCAGAGTAAACGTTGGTGTCAGCAATGATCAATGTTGCTGCAGAAAGTGCAGCTGCTCAGGAGTTCCGGTCATACGTTGGTACAAAATACGATGGATTAGAGAAACATTAAAAGGTTAATTGGATGTCATCTATGGCTGAAGACAATGCCTATTTGAGAATAATAATTTATCAGCTCTGTATCGGCTTGAGCAAACACAGAAATTGGCCGCATACATGAGCATTAATCTATTTCACAAGGGATGGATGTATGGCTCCAAACAGCTATGGTATACCTAATGGACTGCAGCAGCGTAACTGGCTGGCAATGGCTGGAGCAATTCTTGAGATGATGAAGCCAACAACTGTGTTTAAATCGGCTACTTGAAGTCTGGACAGGCCGATCGGTTGTACAACCTGTCTTGGAGCAACTATTTTGCATATCAGCTCATTACAACGACACACAGTGGTTGCGATGTACACATATGGGACATCCGGATGTTTTAATGGTGTTACAGCTAGTTCCTCGGTGTGTAAAATGGATAAGAAGCTGCATTTAATTTCTTGGGCTAGATATGAGCAAGAGGATACAGGAGGTATACAAGTCCCAAAATCCTTCATCAACAAACTGATGGAGTAATGAAGAGAGATATGCTCGGCAAAGTTTCTGGTGGATAACGACTATCGACCGATACTGCCACCATTGGTTGACACCAACATCTCTGTTGCAAGGCGCTGGTGCGTAAAACTGGAGGAACAGCACCAAATGAGGCTGCATGAGCAACAGTTGCTACCAGAGAAGAACATCTAAGCCGTAGGATGACAAAGGAGCTGGTGTTTCTTCGCCGATCGACCACGTCATCAGTGTTGACCATGGAGTAGCACCCACCACCACCAGCAAACCATATCATGTTCTGGTTAGCATCGATGTGAAATACCTGGGGTGTCAGATATCTAATATATTAGAAGAGTTTCTAAGATACTGCACAGCCACCAGAAACAGAGGATCGGCAACAACTGAGATAGTAACGATGGAACTACTAGAACTAACAGGACGATGCTCACAATGAGATGGCACAATATAATGTATGCTCACATCACGCTGAAGAGACTTGATGATAAGAATCCTTGTGGAGTTCTCTGCGAACTGACGGTGTGACCTATATTGATCAATTTGAGATATATATCGGCTGTTAATAGCTGATTGCAGGCCAGCTTGCTCATAGCCGATAACATTCGGACCAAGGATTATCATGTTTATGAAATCAATATGATCAAGAATGAGAGTTCCCTTTTTTATACAGTGAATCTATCCATTCTCGATCAGCTTGATTATCGGTGCAAATGCTCTCAGTTTTTAAAACCGCCGATGGTCCAAAATATGAAGCAGCCAGTAACTATTTTGGGGCAGCAAGGATTCAGAATCACAAGACATTACCACTGCTGCCTACGCCATCACTACGGTTGATAATGCCAATGACATTGCTACTGCTGTCAGCACTTAAAGAAGTTACCAGGACAGAGTATCAAAGACTGTCGATGGAAGACCGATCAAGTTGGAAAAATCAGCAGCTCTTAGAATGTTTGTGAAGGATGGTGTGACAAATAATGTTGGGCAGTAACAACGGAGGGTTCATGGAGAACCAATGGTTGGTGATTAGGCCAAAAAGTTGCAAATGGAGTCACTCGGTAGTCACGTCTCAAAGGATCGTCCCTCAATGAGTGCATCGTAGTTGATTCAATGAGGCTACCTAGCGGGCTCAAGGAGATTATATGTTTTAGGACATTGGCGATCCGACACAGTTCCAGGGCTCGAAATGCAGAAGCTGCGATAGTAAGGATGCATGAAGTAAAATATTTGCTATTGGTCACATTCAGGAAACAAAGGGGATATGATCAATTCTATACAGCCGTTGTCATCTTGACATCGGTTAATTATGATTAAGTGGCCGATTAAAGAAAGAGGAGTATGAGCACAAAGCCCATATAGAGTTATAATCCTGCTTCCAGATGACAGATGGGTTTATTTTTCAGCTAAGAGGAAAATAGTGGAACAGGGAAATCGGCGGTCAAACTAGCTACGAAGAAGCGTTACGTTGATACAAGACAGCAACTGCCGACGGTGCCGCATAACTTAACGAGGATGTTACCCATTGGTTTTAAGAACTGTCACCTCACAAGAAAGATGACCGGCATGACTACAGTTGCGATGACAGGGGAGGTGGTGATGCACGCCTTTATTATGCTGACTGCCAAAAAAATTCATTGGCACAGCTACGGGGCCAAAGCAAGGGTACATGTTGTTACTTCATGTTGATACGTACAAGCTCACCAGACGAGCACAACGATTATGGCTGATTACTTTCTTCGGCCGGCCCAGGCAGTATGATGGGGATAATTACATGCTAGACCAAGACCTACTGCCCAGCTTATTGACCATTATACTGCTCAAGATTCAATGAGGGCATTTGAAAACACATGCATACCTACATTATGGTTACAGATAGCTGGTGATTATTATTAAACAGTAAGGACCGGCGGTTGCAAGATGAAGCTACCACTGACAATATCCCTATGCTTCTGATGAAGGAGCAGTGAAGAAGAAGATTTCAACATCTACAATGCAGTGTCAGCCCATCGACCAGAGCTATGAATGATGTGTATTGGTCAGAGGAAAGAGGCTCAAGGTTTGGAAGAATTTCGAAGCATGAATCCTTCATACTCCCAAACTGAGGGGCTTGTGTTGACACCGGATTTTGATCAAATCCAGAGTCAAAAGGATATCGGCTTGATGGAAGCACAAAAGGAGTCGTGATTGGCAGGAGCCGATTGATTTTGCAAAGATGCACGTATGGTTGCCTGACAGAGGGGCCAGTGGAAGGGAAGGATCGACCAGCTGAAGAATCGGCCAGCAGTGGAGATCACCTAATGGCATGCAGGAGAATTGGCAAGCCAATCGGCAGAGACTATTGAAACGAGGAAAATCGGCAGGGACTACGGAGCAGTGCTACGTGATGGCAGCATTACGTCATGATGACGCAAGATGATTGGTGTACGAATTAATTAATTATTCCTGGTTGGGGCTGTAGAAGCCGGTTGATCCGTAGAGTAAAGAAAGAGGCATTCAAGTCAGTGTGTCAGTGTGTGTGAGCAGTGCAATCGGCAAGAGCCATGCACGAGGCAATCGACTGGACTTCAGTGAGGAACGATCGGCTGCCAGGGATAGCACACACAGCCTACAAGGAAAACTGGAGGTTATGGCTGAGATTGGTCCATCGGTTGATTAAGCAAATAGAATAAAGAAAAGACCAACATGATGACGTCAAGAAGGAAAAGGACCCGCACGTGCAAGGCAGATCAGAAATAAAAGGCAATATAAGCTAGTATGTGCATGCTATATGCACAAGATGGTGTTCGGGCTGCCTGGAGTATAGTATTTCCTAATCCAACTATGATGGCCGAAATTGATTGAAGGAAGAAGGCAGTTTTAAGTAGAAAGGACTCTACATGTGAGAGTTAGAGTCTATGTATCTTAAATTTCTTTGTTCTCAGGAGAGTTCGTAGCACTAGTTGCCGTAATTTGCTAGGAGTTACTTAATTATGGAACTTTCAGCCCTTCCAGCTGTAGGAGTCTAGAGAAGCCAGGGTATAAATATGAGCCCCGGCCATTATAATAGAATCATCACACGATCAATATCAAAACCGCCTTCGGGCAAACTCCTTTACAATTCTTGCATCTACTTTACCGCATTTACTTTTCGGCGACTTCGCCTTCGTACCTTTTCTTTTTTATGAGTTCTCGCAAACTCGCCGGGCTGCATCGCCTCGATCTCCAGGTTGCTGGTGAGTTCCGCTTTACCGAGTAATATCAAGGCTTTAACCTCCGGGCGTATCGCTGTGGTTTCGTCTAGATTTATTCACCAATTATCGATATCAGCTAGATTGGCAAGTTTTATCTTAATTCTTGTTACTTTAGCTTTTATCACAATTATCCAGCGTGAGACGGCTTCCTGTCGGCTTTATCACATTATTGTTATTATTATTATTATTATTATTATTATTATTATTATTATTATTTCAATCATCATATAGCCGGCTAGATCTGTTTCAAATGTTGCTCACGTAGCTCTGTTTAAGTTACCTCTGGTAGCTTACGCTCTGCCTACGTCATCCTATCGGCTGATCTAGCCGATCTGTTCTGCTCCGTATCGGCTACCTAGCTGTTATGATTTTATCAAAAGACACATCAGCTCTCTAGCCGATTTTCCATTGTCAATCAACAGGTCAGATTGGCTGGCACGCCTCGCTACAGACCGGGGAGTCACGTGTGCTGCGCACAGAGGTGACGTCCCATTTTCGCGTCAACAGCAGCCGAAATCAGGATCCACGAGATGGGTGGGGTGGCCAAGAACCTGTCCGACCAGCTCTCGAGTATGATACTTTGCCCCTGTCCTTCTCTTTTTTTCGCTTGCACACATCATAACTGACTCCCGGCTCGCTCTTCTTCTTCAGAGGTCAAGGCCGAGCTCGATCAGGCCAAGAAAGCGCAGCAAGATGCGGATGCAGCTCGCCAGAAGGAGCTCGTGGCCCGCTGTCGGTTCGGTCAATTCATCGAGAGGGCACTGTCGGAGGTCGGCGTTCCACCCATCTAGGCGCCAGCCCAGTCCCTCGGAGATCGGATGCGGCTTCTCCCGGCTACGGTCAAGGAGCGGGAGCTGGTGACGGCTCAGATGGTGGTGCACCGGGTGCTCGCCATGTTCGACTCGCACTACAAAGGGCTGGACCGCAAGACGTTGAGCGGCGGCTGGGATGAAGAGTATGACCAGCTCGAGGTGGATTGCGCCGCCTTCGCCCGCGCCATGGCCGATACGGTGATGGACCTGGACCTGATCCCAAAAGACACACCAGAATATGGAAGTAGCTCCAGGCCTTCCGGTTAGATTTATTTTTTGCATTGTAAATGACCGGAAATACTTGTGCGGAAATTCGTCTGGAACTGTTTTTGTCTATTTAAACTTGTCATCGCTCAAATGTTCTCTAAGCACTCGGGGACGACTGCGGAACGGAGTAGTGTTACTTAGGAGACAGGTCAATCGTGCTTTACTCCGGAGCCGTGGGGGCGTAGGATTAGGAAAGCTTGATCGACCTGAGCTGCAAAGCGACGCCACGTGTTCGCAGCCCCCGAGAACTCAGAGAGGTTCAATTGTGACTTGCGCATTTTTGTCAAAGCTGTTTTAGGCCTTAGCCCGAGCAGTTACCCAAGTACCTTGACGGCAACCTGCAGACCTGGACTGTGCTCGCAAGTCTTCGCACCATAGCCGTGGAGGCGTGGGTACTAGGAGCTTGGACGAGCGGCGGCGGCGAGATGCATGCAAATCAACATCTTTTTCTCCTGAGACCTAAGGCAGGGTCAGCAAACTCACCATCGTGGCGGGGAGGATCTGCTCGTCGAACGCCCGTTCCACCCATCGCAGGCCCCGCTCAAGGCGTTGGCGGGCCGCAGCCTCCTCGTTCTCGTCGTCGCACGCATCAGCTTCACGGGTTCCGGCCCGGGAGGAACGCACAAGATCGAGGATGCGCTCTCCCTCCTCCGGTGACGCCATCAGCAACCCTGCGGTGGAAAAGGGGTGAGCTCCCGAGCTCTCCCCGACCTCTCGGACCGTCTACGGGGGGCAGCCGCCCGCCACCTCCTCGGTAGCGGCAGGTTCCTGCAGGTCTCGGCGCGGTGAGTCCACGATCAGCACCACTTCCGCGTCGGGAATGGCGGGCCTGGGCGACGGACCCACCGACGCGCTCGCGGCAGGCGCCTCCGCGCTCGTGGCAGGCACCGGAGACACGACGGCGGCTGGCTCCGCCTCTACGACTCTGGGCGCGAGCTCCTCGGGGTCAGCCCCGGCCACCTCAACCACAGTCGTGACCGCAGAGGCGGGCGGCGCAGACACCTCAGCCGCCGGCTCCTCGGGCCCCGACAAGCACCGCTCCAGCTCGGCCTGAATGGCGGTGAAGTCACCGACCGAGAGGCTGGGGTCCTCGGAGTTAGTGACGTCCTGGGGCCGGACGGACGCCTCGGGAGCCACCGGCACCCGACCTCGCCTCCGCCGGCTTGCGGCGCTGGAAGTGCGACCGCCTCGGGGGCCGTGGACGCTCCGGCATCACGCTCACCGGCGTGTGCCACCAAGGGCGCGGCAGCCTCGGGGGCTACCTGCACCTCGACCGCCCCCCCCCGATAACCTGCAGCGGAGGAGGCACGACCGCCTCGAGGATCTCGATCACCTCGCCGGCCCCACTGTCGGCCTACGCTGTCGTCAATGCAGGCGGAGGGGTCCTCAGGCGAGGCTCTGTCGGGGGCTCACGCGCGGCCCGACTCACGAGCTTCTGCGGCGTGATGCTGAGCGCGCTGGTGTCGGCACGACTGGCACGAGAAGCGATCATCGCCAACTCTACTGCAGTTCAGCTCTCTTCAATGCTCCTCTGACAGACATCGACGTGGGAAAAGAGGTCCCAACACCATGGCACTGTAGCACATCTATTGTATCCCCTTTTTGCCCCTCGCCCTTGCGTCTATAAATGGGGGAGGAGGGCAACCATTTTAGGGGTTCGACACTCACCCACCGTACACCTACGTAGCACGAGCTATTCCCCAGGGACTTAGGCTCCGACACCCTCTCCTGACTAGTTTGTAACCCCTACTGCAAACTCACTTGGCATAAGAACACCACCACCCGAGACTGGACGTACGGTATCACTCTCCGGAGGCCCGAACCAGTGTACATCACTGTGTCTCTTGAGCAAACCATCCGGGTCTGACACACGATCGATATAAATTTACTTGCCAGCGGTAGAGAACCCCGACAATTGCCTCCAACACACAAGATACTTTCGCCACATCGGCACGTATCGCTCGTATCACCCAGCATTCTGCACCTACATGGAAGACAACTTCCACAGGGGCTTGGGCTGCAATGCTTTCGTGTATGCTTCTTTGTACTGATGGAGGAGGAACTTCAATGCAGTCGTCCTCCAGTACTATAACAACACATGATATGTGTATGCGATCTTCATTGGATGTCACGCGCTCAATGTCATGATGCTCCACCAGGCATTCAAATCCTCTTTCTTGTAGATTCTGATTCATGGGACAAACTTATTTTGTAGCTTGAACTCGAAACGTATCATCTTCATCGTTTGGGTCTCCAGCCATCGCACGCAACAATACTCGTACCTATGTGGAAGGAAGCAGTCATAGGCTTGACAACAATAATATAATGCGACCATATCGCCATGTGTGAGTGTGTGTATTCATAGCAGCAATGAGACACGTACCATTTGGGATTTGTGCACAGGAATGAGGATGACGGCAATGCCATCTCGAACATCCATCCATTGATGATCATTCATTCATGTAGGACAGCAACGTAGCTTCCATTGACGGCCTCCCACCATGAGCGTACCGGATTCCTTGTACTGGCCCGCTGTTCCTTCTGCTTTCGCTTCCTGGCTTGAGACTGAGAAGTCGACTTGCATGGAAGGAATCATTTTAGCCTCTAAAGCCATTAACACAAATGGCCTGCAATGATCGTCTCGTGCCTAAACTGTCTCCTATTATAGTGGGAGTGAATGTGTCATTCCGAAACGTCCGTTCGTGGACATCAGTTATCACCCAGAATGGACGCATCCCTTCAGTGCGGGTGTGGCCACGTTCGGGTCATGAACTTCTCGGTTCTAGTCCTTAAGTGTGATTAACAATGATTGACACGTCCGTTCGGAGGGGGTGTGCACACAAGTTCGTCGGTTAACACCCGGTGCCAGTCCTTAACTGCAATTCTCAATGACCTCCATTGCAATGCGTATGAATTCCGAATGGTGAGTATGTTCGAATCAATTTGGAATAGATTAAACCAAATCTGCATAATAAGATGACATCTCATAGCAACTCATCACCACAAAGTTCACACCACTAGTCCACCAACAAGTAGCAAACATCATACGATGATCCGGTAGCCAACACCAAAATACAAGCATGAAACAAGTTTCACAATAATCATGACTATTCATTCATAATCATAACTCCATCTCATGTTTGGCCTCCTGCAGCTGTTCATTCATCTTATGCATCTCCTACCATGATTTTTTTTGTCTTGTAGGCCTCTCTTGCATTTCTTAAAGTTCTTTTAGAAGATCTAAATGTCTCGTCCCAGGGTGAGGACTCTTCTAGGATCTCCAAAGAGATTGAAAACATGATAGAACAACTAGCTGACAAAGAGAAAGAGCTTCAGTACGCACCTAAGAACAAGAAAACTAAGGGCAGAGCTCATTCTACTTATGAAAGACATTGGAATAAATGCATCAATGAATGGGTATGACATTGAGTTTGTTTGGTCAGTCTTTTCTTTTAAATGTTCAAGAAGTTCGTTGTCAGTTGGACTGAAACGGGTACCCGTTTGTTTGGTCAGTCTTTTCTTTTAAATGTTCAAGAAGTTCGTTGTCAGTTGGACTGAAACGGGTACTAATAGGCAAGGGTACCCGTTTCAGTCCAACTGACAACGAACATCTTGAACATTTAAAAGAAAAGACGGACCAAACAAACTCAATGTCCTACCCATTCATTGACGCATTTATTCTAATGTCTATGGTAAGTAGAATAAGCTTTGCCCTCTGTTTTCTTGTTCTTAGGTGTGTACTAAAGCTCTTTCTCTTTGTCAGATAGTTGTTCTGTCATGTTTTCAATCTCTTTGGAGATCCTAACAGAGTCCTCCCCCGAGACAAGACATCCAGATCTTCTAAAATAACATTAAGATGTTCTTGTAGAAATAAGCTCATCCTTGGAGAAAACTCATCTCGATCTAAAAAATAAACTCATCTCAGTCTATAAAAAACCTGAATCCCTTGAACCCAAATGTATGAGTACAGTAAAACAACCACCACACGCCACAAAACATGGTTGTTTGCTACCTACATAAACTCAGCAAGGGCATGGTTGTCCTAACTGAACCTATCGATCCATCAAACGATGCAAATTGGAAACTAACTAAATCTAACACCTATGAATTGTGCAAATGCTAACAATCGTGGCAGAATCCAGATGTCCCTTCAACGGTCTGCAGCTCTGAAATAGTATCTTCAATCTACCAATTCATAAAACGATGGACCTATCAATCCTATCAATTGTGCACCTCGACAAAATCCATAAAATGAGTGGCTTGATGCACATCCAGAAGCTACTAAAATACAAAACCTACTGTAAGACGATGCAAATTGAAAACATACTGAATCTAACATGAATTGTCTATAGCCTATCAACTTCTAACACCTATCGAAGTGCAAATCTAAAGGTACGATAATGAAATCTAAATCTACCATATATGCTCATCAATCCTCCAGATCCCCAAATCTAGATATCCCCAACCCTAGTAAGATAGGGGAAAATATAGCGGCTCAAACCAGAGGACCAACCTCGTCATGCTGTGTCATCCTCTTGTTTTTGGGATGTGGCGGTGCAACCATCTTCCCCACACCGCTAGGATCCGCCATTCCTACCACGAACTATTGCAGATCAGCGTAGCGGAAGTCAAAAGTCTTTGCGAAGTCTGTGTGAAGTGTCTCGCTTGCCATTCGATACGTAATTATAGACTCAACTGAAACTTACATGTGGGACCTGGTCACAGTAAAGAATTCACATGAACTATTAGCTGAGCTTCCCCATAAAACTAGCACAACCAAGAAGTGGTGCAGTGGTAAACAGCACAGCCTTGTTCCTTCAGGTCCCTGGTTCGAACCCATGCCATGGCAAATTATTTTTGCAACATTTCGTGACCTAGCCTCCTCTCACTACAAGGTTTTGGGTCAAATTCAACAACGAAAAAGTGTAGCAAAAGACCCAAAAATGGTAGCAGTAGTACTTTTGCTACCTTTTATTTTTGGTTAAATGTTGTTGCACTTGTGACTATAGCGATAGCATAATGTAACGGGTTACGTTTTAGTTGCGACACACAACCCATCTATTGCAACACTTTTGACGCTTTTGCAACAGTTGGTGAGTGTTGTAACAAAAGCAATTGCAACCACTATGAGTGTGGCAATAGTATCAATGCAACGAACTAGACGTTGCTAGTGATACGTATGGCAACATGCTGGTTGTGTAGCAACACAATGCAGTCGCAACGTAACATAGGTGTTGCAAGAGTGGTTATTGCTAAGCGGAGAAAGCATTGCAATAGAGTTTCTCTATTGCCACGTCACCTAAATGGTTGTTATAGGTGGTTTAGGTTATTGCAACGTCAACGTAGGTTGGTTGCTACAGAGAGGTCCTCTATTGCCACGTTACTGACTGGTTGCTATAGGTAGATTCCTCTATTGCCACCGTCATCTTTTTTGTAGTTGCAAGAGATAATTTTTGTTTTGCCACGATTATCGCACCTATTGCCACGACTAAATGTGGTTGTTATTTGTGCAATTGTTGCAACGCAATTTGGTTTGATTTATATATTGCAACGCCAAATTAATATATTAATAATTCATGTTGTGACACTTTGTTTGGTAGCTTAAATGAATACTCACAAAGCGATAAATACATAATGAATGAAGCATCAACATCCATTAAAATGAAATATAATTTGTTCGTACAAATCTTTAATTAAACACACCCAATGTCAAACTAAACTTGGACACGACCATTGGTATAACACATAATGTATCTAGCGCACAGTTTGAACTCATTCGAATTGTATGACCTATGTCTATTGCAGCAGCAAAGGTTGCCTTCATGTTCACCATCGTCCACCATGCGCATGCTCCTCCTCAAACTCAAGCTTCCTCCTGAAATGACATGCTTTAGATGCCAAGATTTGTACTGAACATCTCGAAATTAGAAATGATATCTAATATCAATTAAATTTGTAGTTGATATGCTCCAAACAGGGTCATCTCAAGAGTCATATACTACATCACCGAAAAAAGAGGTTAGTCTCTGACAGCTAAAGAAAGTGAGAGACATGGGTACCCATGGGTCCCCACCAACTAGGGTCCCAGAGGTCCCTGACAAGTGGACCCAACATGTTAGAAGGCCCGCTGACCTGCAAATGGGCCCGAAGACCATATCCACAACCCGACGACCTTGGAAGACTCCAGAAGACCTTATCCAGATCCCGAAGGATCCGCGGGACTTGGAGCGCAAGGCGAGCTACCAGATCGCGGCCCGGCGCCGCCTGTAGGTCCGCAGATCGCGGGATACTCCCTGTAATCCAAGCAGATGGCCTTCCCATTTTGTAACCGACCCCGATGAGGGTCCACCGACCTCGAATGGAAGCCTTAGCCCGCTGACCATATAAGCCGGCCTAGAGCTCCATTCGAGGAGACTTCCCTTCTTCGCATAATTCCACCCGCATACTGGACGTAGGGTTTCACTCTCCGGAGGCCCGAACTAGTCTAAACCCTTGTGTCCAGCGCCATTCTTGCCGTGTTCCGAGTTCCATACGTGAACTACCACCTACGCTCTTAGTTCCTGGTCCTCCCATCGACCTACAAACTGCTTGGGTAGCCCCCTAGAAGATCTGTCCAGGTCACACCCCCTGACAGTTGGCGCGCTAGGTAGGGGAAAGACGTGTCAACTGTCAGAGCTGCAGCGAGGTCTGGCGACCTGAAGTCGACGACGGAGACGCCGGGAGGTCTGGCGACCCGAGGTTGAAGACGACTGGCGCCTCGACATCATCGCTTACATCCTCGAGCATCGGGTCCCTGAAGAGAAGGCAGAACGTGAGAAGGTCACGAGGCGCAGCACCAACTACGTCATCATTGGCACAGAGCTCTTCCGAAGGTCTGCCTCCAGCGGTGTGCTGATGAAATGCATTCTCCGATCTGAGGGCCTCAGGCTCTTACAAGAGATCCATGGTGGTGAGTGCGGTAACCATGCCGCCTCTGCCAATTTGGTGGGAAAAGCTTTCAGGTCGGGCTTCTACTAGCTTACCGCCATGGCTGATGCGCAGGACCTAGTCCGGCGATGTAAAGGATCCCAGTTCTTCGCCAAACAACAACACATGTCGGCTCAGGCCCTGAGGACAATTCCCCCGTCGTGGCCCTTTGCCATATGGGGCCTCGACTCAGTAGGACCTTTCAGAACCGCCCCTGGCAGCTATAAGCACATCCTAGTGGCAGTGGATAAGTTCACCAAGTGGATTGAGGTTCGAGCCGTAGCCAGCATCATGTCGAAAGAAGCACCCAAGTTCATTGAGGAGATCACCCATCGCTTTGGGGTCCCCAACAGGATCGTTACCAACCTAGGCTCGGCCTTCACAGGGGCTGACTTCTAGGACTTCTGCCAAGACAACCTCATTGACGTCTACTACTCCTCGGTGGTGCACCCACGCTGCATGGCCAGGTCGAGAGCGCCAACGGTATGGTTCTACAAGCTTTCAAAGATCGCATCTTCGACGACGCATCCCCCTACGCCACTAGATGGCTAGCGGAGCTCCCTCACGTGATCTGAGGGTCTTCGGACCTAGGTCAGCTCAGCCATGGGGTATTCACCAATTTTCCTGGTCTACGGGTCGGAGGCCATCCTCCCAACCGACCTTGCCTTCAGCGCTCCTAGCATCCAGCACTACGAAGAGGCACGACGGAAGAGACGCGCAAGGTCAACCTCGACAGTCTCGAAGAGCAGCATGTGGCCACGCTCATGCGGCACACTCGCCACGAGCAGTAGATACATCGCTACCATGACCGGAACATGTGAGAACGATCCTTCAACGTTGGTGACCTGGTCTTGCGACCAATCCAGAACACTAAGGACATGCACAAGCTCTCCGCACCTTGGGAAGGCCCCTTCATAGTCAAAGAGGTCATTAGATCAGCGACCTATCGCCTCCAGTGGGCTGATGGCCAGGGCGTCCCGAACGTCTGGAACATCAAGCACTTACGTCGCTTCTACCCGTAGAAGATCTGTACCAAAATAAAAAGCTATGTACTCTCCCTCTTGTAATTTATAGTTAATAAAGATAAGATTCACGTCGGCAGGCCTCCTGTCGACCTACACCTGGGTCTCTTTTTTACTTTTTGTTCACCCTTCCCCCTCGAAGTGCTCGGGGGCTTGGTCCAAGTTAGGCCCGACACGTTCGGGGGCTTGGCTTCACCAACCTAAGGGTCTCACGACCTGAAGGGGTTCTTTATGTTTTCCTGCTTTTTAACGCATCACCCCTTAGCGTAGCCCTTACTCTTTTTATGCGCGTTCCTAAGTTGTGCAATTGTGAGACCTAGGGTTCAAGACCCCCCTCCGCTCGCCGGCTGCACCTAAGCCTCCACGCTGAGCCGTGCAGTCGGTAAGTCGCTCCTCCACTGAGTTGCGTTAGTGGAGGGAACACGTTTTGCAATCTCGCTATCTCTCGAACTCTCATAACAGGCATTTTTGCTATTAAAGGGGGTCCTGCGATTTAGTTAAAGTTGCATCCTCTTCATTAATGCAAGGTCCCTTTACATTGATAAGACAGGCCGCAGGCCTAACGTACATCTACATCCTGATGCATCCTAAGCCTTGATTTTCAGAGGTCGACCTGCTTGATGATCTCCGCGGCAGCCTGGATGTCTTTGCTGCTCACCAGCTCAGCCAAGTCGACGTCCTCTGCGACCTTCTGCAGGTCAAACGACGGCTCGTGGAACTTCACCGTCGCCAAGGCTGCGGCCGCAGCGAGCTTGCTGGTGTCTAGCAGCAACGTCTTCATCCGACCCTCGGCCTTGTCCAGGAGATCAATGAGCTCCTTCGGCTCCGCCCCTTCCTCCTGAGGGACGTAGATGTCCATCAGATATTGGGCGGCCTCCTTAAGGTCGGCGAGCTGCTTCTCCAGACCTATAATAGCCACAAGAAGGGTCGGTCACACCCTCGACACAACATTGGCAAAGCTCTTCAAGAGAACCGTTGCTTACCTTCTCGGACCTCCTTGGTCCTCTCCTTGAGGACCTTCACTTGGTCCTTGGTCTCCGACAGCTCCTTCTTCAGGGCCTCCTCCATCTCCTTGGCGCCTGGATGTCTCAAGGGTCGAGACTGAGAAAAGAGCTAACCATAAGAAGCAAAGACTCAAAAGGCTAATCAAACGTACCATCAACAACGGCCTGGAGGTCGTCCGCGGCATCCTTCGCCTTCTGCTGGGTAGCCTCCAGCTCCTTCTTCAAGGCGGTCACCTCCCTATCCGCCTGACGGGCCATGGAGGTCTTCACGTGCTGGACCTCCTGTGCGGCTTCGATCTTGGCCTGCAGCAAGGCCTCTTGAGCCACGGCCGCCTCCACGTGAGCGTTGGCACCCTCCCTCACCAGGCGGCCCGAGCTTGCGCTCGCTCGGCAAGAGACTGCAACACAAAAAGACCCATCCGGCATCAAGACCTTGGAACGATCAAGACTGAAGCTGAAAATTAGCAGGGTCGATGTCGGGTACTTACCGAGAGCGTCCACGCGATTGTCCGCTGCGCCGCCTTGAATTCATCAATGTCGCGGCAATCAGCGACGACGTTGTCCTCCCATGGAGTCTCGACGTACAGGCACCTATCGTCCTCTTCTCCGTCTCTAGGTCCGCCCGCCTCTGCAGCTTGTTGCTCCTGTACTAGCGGCGGGTCGGACATACATAGGTCGCTCTGCAGACCCTCAACCTCCTGAGCGCCGCCGGCGGCGACCTTCTCCGCCTCTGACGCCGCTGCCCCTGCGGCCCCAAGGGCCTAGCTTGAAACGTCCGCGGCTGAGGTCGCCGGTGACTGCTCTACCGGTGCCTTCCCTCCTTTGTGCCTGAACGTCTCCTGGCCTGAGGCATTCTTGGCACTCCCCGACGTTGCCGGTGTCGACCTGCGCATATGTGACGACCTTTAACAACAAAGAAAACCAGACACACAACACCAAATGCAAAGCAGGTATGGGTCCGGTGACTTACTTGCCGGCGGACCTCAACGCAAGCTTTATGGGCTTAGGCGGAGCCTTCCTCGCCCTCTTTTGCGAGCCCGCATCACCCGGCACGTCCGCGCCCGACCTCGAGCGCTCCTCTCCCCCGACGACCTTGCGGGGTGTCTGCGCCGCCCGCTCGGTCGGCGCGTCGGGCGACTTCACGTCATCCTTGTCGACGCAAATCATCTCCACGTCGGTGTTGGCCGTCACCGTGTCTGATGACACAGTGGGGCCCGCCCTCTTCCTCTTCTTTGACTCCACCACCTGGGTAGCGGCGATCGTCATTGCGGCCCTGGACGCGAACATCTTGCCTGCAGTCTGCCGCGTGTGTCGCAGCGGCGGTACGGCGACCTTCGCTGGCGCCCTTCTCGCGGCGGGTTCTTCATCATCGCTACCAACCGACGAGTTGGAGAGGTAGTCCTCGATGCACTGCTGCGGAGGGGCCTGGACGTCCCCTGTAGCTCGGACCTTGAAGCTCCGCTCCCCCTCGTTGCGCAGCGAAGCCGGGCACCAGTACGCGCCCTCACGACCCTGAAACAGAAAGCCAATGTCAAAAACACATGCAAAGGCAGACAACACAAATCAATGTCAACTCGGAAGCAAGGTCGCTTACAACTTCGGTGGGCCGGTACACGCTGAGCGCCTTGGGGCACGTCCGGTTGCAGATGCGCCCAGCGAATATGCTCTTCACCCGCGCCACCATCTCCTCCTTGCAGACCTTGCGCCCCACAACCTGGGTGGGGTCGGATTGACCCCAATACTTGTAGGCCAGGTGTACCCGATCCTGGATGGACTGCAGCAACCGTCGGTTGAAGCTGATCTCCATGCCGTCGCCAGTCAGCTCCTTTGTCTTCAAACTCTCAAGGTCATCCAGCAGTGGCTGTAGGTCGTCGGTCTCCCGCGATGTGAGTTGGTTGGACCACTCAGGCCTAGGCATAGGCGCGTGCCCAGACTTGGTGGGAAGTGCTGGCGCCGGGTTGTCGAGGTAGAACCACCCCTGCTTCCAGCCCATGGTGTTGTCAGGTAGCACCAGGTCGATGTACACTGGCTTCATATACCGGTGCAGCATGAACCCGTCACTGCCAACGACGTCGGACTTCCCCGTCTTCTTCAACTCGAAGAAGTGCCACCACAGGTGGAAGTGCGGCGGTATCCCCAAATACGCCTCACAGAGGTGGATGAAGGAAGAAACGATCGTAATCGCATTGGGGATGAGGTGTACCAGGTCAATGCTGTAGAAGTACAGGAGCCCGCGGAAGAAGTCGCCGGTAGGGACCCCAAATCCGTGCTCGCTGTGCACGAGGAAGATGACGGTCTCGCCGGTCCCCTTGGTGGGGAACGCCTCGCCGACCGCCGGCCTCCAGGCCACCTCCGCCTTGGGCTTCAGCAGCCCGCGGGTCGCCAGGGCCTGGATCTGCTCCTCCGTCATGATGGACGGCTCCCAGATGGTCTCCGGCGCCGGTGCAAGCTTGGGCTCCATCTGCTCCTCCTCTACTCTGATGGATTCGTCTCTGAATACCACAAGCGACTTCGCATGCATGCGAGGGTGCGCGGCACGGCGGGTCTAAGCGTGGCGGCACCACTAATTTTGCTGAAATGCTTGAGCGGCGGCGGAACCCTAGGCTTGTGCGGAAATGGAAGCAAGTGGGGGTCCCGGCCCGCAGCTCGACCTTTTATAGCTGGGCCCCAACGGCGCTATGGGCCGCCACGCCCAACGTCTCTCCAGCGGGTTTCACGGTGACTCAACGGATCCTCACTCAACGGGTCTTTCCCCAACAGCTCTTTCAGCCTAAACAGATAACATGCAGTAACGGCTAGTTCTGTGCGGGAATCTGCGCCCGTCGATTTTTGGTCAAGACATCCAGGCGGTCATGGACTCGTTATGCCCCACGTCTAAGCCCCCAACCCTGGTACTTCTGATACTCACTTCAAGGTCGTCGTGACCCACAGACGACCTATTGACCTGCTACACTGCCTCCACAAGGTCGACAAGGACCCAACAGCTTCCTAGGTTGCCTCGGCCTACAAACAGCGGGTTCACACCACGTCTCCTAGGCCCAGCTGCCTTAAATACCTTCTTGGTCGCCTCGACCTACAGCGGCGGAAACTACCAACGGCTCCGTGCTTAAAGGCTCTACTGCCCGTTGGTGACCTCTTGGTCTTGACTACAACTCCTTGCTGAGGCCCCGCCGCTTTCTAGGTCGATTAGTCCTACTGGTCTCAGGTTGACACCCTGCGTTATGCCACTGCATAGCAGCCATGTTGACTCAGGTCGGCATGGGACCTTGATCGATATTCGAGACCTTCTGAAGGTCGACGCGCAATTACAACTCTAGTGGGACCTTGGCCATGCCATTACTGCCCAGGCGCCTCTACACACACTTAAGATGCACTCTTTGTCATTCAAGCACGCGTATAAAGCTTCGTAAGCTACAAAAGGACTTTAGCCCATGGCTAATTACAAGATACAAACATATTAAAGGTCCTGATCTACCTTACATGGTGTCTGCGGTGCAACCTAGAATGATGAAGTACGTCGCAAGCTTTCTTCTATCTTCAAGACCGACTTGGAGACCTCTACCGCTGTCGTTGTCATAGCTGCCACACAACCACCTCTACTCCAGCTCCAGAAGGTTTCCTTTGGTACCCACACTTACGTCTGGGTTCCCCCACATGATTCCAAATCGAGCCAACGTCACCTCGGGCCTCCGCTCACAAGGTCCGTCAAGGCATGTACTGCCCCATGCTGGACCTCGATTCCTCGCTGGGCCTGGGTGCAGCGGCTGGTGGAGTTCCACCAACTTTGCAAGCATTCTTCTTGCTCCAAATTTTGATGGCCTAGCCCTACGCTCTGGTGGACGGATGCAAGCCCAAGGCACAGAAAAATTACTACACAGCTTCGCCATGGCTTACTCAGCTGGCTCAAGTGACGAGCTCAGTGGTGCGGGCACCTATTTATACCCGCAGCATAGGGCCTTGGATCTCACCTATAACTCAGCTGCTATGGCGTCCTTATCCGGTGACTATTGCCACGTGAAATGCAAGGTCCCTGTTCACCTGCAGAAGCATCCGCGAGCTTATCCCCTACCTGACGACATCCTGGCGCCCCTTGTCTTTTGTGGGTGGACACTACTTTGGCTTCACTTGGAGGCAGGGCCCGTGACCGTACAGTGCGTCCGTGATCCAAGATGCGAGAACCTTTGGCGTCTGGCACTTTCCTCGAGTTTACAGATGCTTTGTCGTATTCAAACAGGCCGGCAGAGCATCAGATGGGAGCAGAAGGCCGCAGGTTCTCTCTCTCTCTCTCTCTTCATTTTCGGAGCATCAAACCGGCCATTTTGGTCGCTTTACTGCTCGGGGGCTACTCCACGAGTGCGTCTTATGACGCCCTCTTTCTTCTGCGTCACATCGACCTACTGGAAGCCTGCTTCTGCTACTTCTCTGCTCGGCCTACCTATGGTTGGTGGTGCGGTCTTCATCGAGGTCGCATAAGTTCCTTTGTGCTACCTGATCCAAGTTAGGTCGGCGGTTCTTCGAGATTGATGCCTTGCCTTCACTTTGACCTTCTGGACCTATGTTCCAGAAGCTTGACGTTCGACTTTGTGCACGCTAGAGGGGTTCTTTTTCTTTGGATCCCGGTGCACCCTACACGACCTTGGTGACGCCATGACTTTGCCAAGCCTCAACATGACTTCACCTCGGCCGCTACGCCTACACGTCGATCGGGGCTTGAGAGACATGGGTACCCACGGGTCCCCACCGACCAGGGTCCCAGAGGTCCCTGTCAAGTGGACCCAACCTGTCAGAAGCCCCGCTGACCTGCAAATGGGCCCGAAGACCTTATGCACAACCCCGACGACCTTGGAAGACTCCAGAAGACCTTATCCAGATCCCGGAGGATCTGCGGGACTTGGAGCGCAAGGCGAGCTACCAGATCACGGCCCGGCGCCGCCTGTAGGTCCGCCGATCGCGGGATACTCCCTGTAATCCAGGCAGATGGCCTTCCCATTTTGTAACCGACCCCGATGAGGGTCCACTGACCTCGAATGGAAGCCCTAGCCCGCTAACCATATAAGGCGGCCTAGAGCTCCATTCGGGGGGACTTCCCTTCTTCGCATAATTCCACCCCCATACTGGACGTAGGGTTTCACTCTCCGTAGGCCCGAACCAGTCTAAACCCTTGTGTCCATCGCCATTCTTGCCGTGTTCCGAGTTCCATACGTAAACTACCACCTACGCTCTTAGTTCCCGGTCCTCCCATCCACCTACAAACTGATTGGGTAGACCCCTAGCAGATCTGTCCAGGTCTCATCCCCTGACAGAAAGTAATGCATATTTGTAGCAAATACTCAGTTCATAAGCATTCTAACAATTCGAGCCATGGATTCATCCAGAACTAACAACTCACATTTACCAGCAGCTTGTCCATTCATAGTATCTACTAAATATGCCAGCGTCTCGATATCTGAAAATTGATTGTAGTAAGGCAGCCTTTATTTCTCCAAAGCAGTTCCTTGAAAAATCATCTTCCCAAAGTAGGTTTGCATGCACCTACGAGGATACGAACTAAGTCAGGAGAGCATTATTGAAACCAAGCAACCAATAAGGTAAAATAATATTGTTAATTTTAGTTATGATAGTGCATCATTCTTCATACATACTTATGAAACTGTCTAATAATTTATGCTAACTTGATTCTGTGACTTACCTGTCCCTTTTTTTTGTCGAGCACATCTATCAGACTTCCTCTCCAAATCTCACAGGAATAGCAAGAAGCACAGACAAATATCAACTCAATGGTGACCATATCACGCTTGCTATTAACCCATTTATTAGCCAACTCACTGAACCTGCAGTGCTCCACACAGCTTTTGCCCATCTAGAAGATACTTTGATTGAGAGATTTCATTTCATAAAAAAAAGCCTAAAGCAAGTCACAGTTCAAGCCAGACCTCCATCATCCTTCAGTATCACTGAGTTCATAACCACCATGCTGAGGAATTAAATTAACAGTAAACACCTTCGACATGTAAGAATGCTAAGTAAGCAGTACATTGATAAACAAAATATGGTGAAGTCACTTTCCATACTAATGTGTAAGTAAAAAACCACACCATGGCACCAAGCATGGTGTCTATTTATGCGGATAGTGAGAGACTTGTTAATATACATATAAACGTACATGTGAAATTAATCTTTGAGCATAGCTAAGATGGATCTGCATAAAAAAATACTTTGTGTATCCTATGTGTTCATTGTCCATCCTGTAAGTAGGCACCAATTACTATTTGGGCTGCTACAAAATTCCAACGGAAGGAACACCTTGTAGTTAAACTATAGAAGCCATATGCATGCTTGGTAAATTAGACATGGTGCTACACGTTGCAAAGCAATAAATCAGATCATAGAATCCTCAAAATAGTGAATCAATAAGGAAGTTAAAGTAAGGACAATAATGATATACCTGAAGAAGCATGGATGCCTTCCATTGAAAGAAATTGAAGCAATTGATACTGGGTAGCGAATGGGACTGAATTTGCTATTTCCTCAGATCCATATTTTGGCTCAGTCAGATCCATATTTCATCAATAAACCTACAATAAATAGAAGAAAAATTCCCTTGGTACCTAAAAGTATATTGCACCAAACTGAGTTAATGTGCCTAGCTTTAAAGGACTCAGGATAAAGTTAATGGGCAGGGGAAAAATTCAGTTAGTGCCTAGCATCCTTTGCTACCTTTTTGCTTCCTTTTCATATGAGAAACACACAGACCTTCAACTGCTATAAATGTTAGATCAATATGTACCCATACTTGCAAAAGGAATGGATATACTTGGATAGATGAGAGCCTAATTGTATTTGTATGGCTGAAAAAGATCATATGGTTACATTTGGATATGGAGGTATTGGTAGAAGAAAGATCAGGAGTCAAAGATCGATGCAGGTTAAGTATAAAAAAGAACATTGCATGTTATCTATAATTGGATGAGTAGTGTAGTGGTAAAAGTGCTTTAGTTGAAGTAGGAGGTGCATAGTTCAAACCGTAATCCACACAATTTTTATTTTTTCGATTTTTTTCTTGCCTACACACACATATTTATTTACTATTTTTTGAGGGGGGCCCATTGGTAGGACCGCATCACCACGTCCTCAAGGTGGGAGCGCATCGACACATCCTCAAGGTGGGGCTGGGTGACATGGCAATCGCGGCCGGTGACAATTTAAACATGTTTGGTTTCTTGGGATTGTGTCTATTGCAACCATTTTAGACCTATTACAACAGTTTTTTGGTGTTGCATTAGACAGAAAACAAAAATAATTTGAAACCATCTAGGGTTTCAAAAATTGATTTTTCTTTGTAAATTTTTGAAATTCAAATTTGAATCGTACTGAGTGTAACTAACTAATAGAATCCTGTAAAGTAACTTTTCTATTTTAATATCTAAAAGGTTACTATAAGCTGACCACATAGAAACATGAAAAAGGCTTGAACAATGCTAGCTAACACTAACATTATATTGGTGTAGTGGTAAGTGAGAGCCTGTGTGGTTCGAGGGCCGGTGGATGGTCGCTTCCTGGTGTGATGAGTGATTGACAACGTTGTGTGGACTGACTCTTGGCTAAGTATTGCAGGTGCAGGTTGCGGCTTGACTGGTGTTGGTGCAGGTGAAGAACAAGCGCGAAAGGTCATTGCCAGGTAGGCCTCTAGGTGTGGAGAAGACAAGTAGGCTTGGTTCGAGGGACCCGGTGGCCAGCGGGGTCAAGTGCGGGCCGCATGGTGGTAAGAACAGCAAGACGAAGTCGTGGACGGTTTCTTGGTTGAGCCTCAAAACCAAGGTCGAGCCGGGACAATGTGGGAGCCGAGTCATGAGTGGTGACTGGCGGAGGTTACACCGAGTTCTCGGGGTATGCAGTGGTTCACCAGAAAACCACTGGGTTACTCGGTTGAGCCACAAAACCGAGGCCGAAGACTCGACGAGGGAGTGCGGCCACCCAGGCCGGTTCAACCGCCCAGGAGGGGCGGTCAGACCGCCTGGGCTGGTCTAACCGCACAGGGGGGGTGGTCTGACCGCCCCGGGTCGCAGCCGCCGAGAAACTTCGAAGCGGAGGACACGCGTCGGGATCGCAAGGCTTGCGTCGAGGCTAAGCAAGTTTGCGGTCGTTGGGCATCCGTCCGATGGTGCTGAACTGAAGACTTCCGAAATTGCCCTTGAAGGGTATGTATCCCTAGTTAGCTAGTAAGGGTAGTTTAGTCTTTTGGTTGCCCCCATATAAACACTTGGAGGGATGGATGGCAGCCATCTCTTGGAACCCTAGCTCATTTTCCCTTTGCTATCTGATCATGCGCTATCAGAGCACAATTGGGTCAATTCAATGCATGAGGAGTTAGAGAACTTTGAGAGAAACCAAGTTTGGGAGTTAGTGGATCCTCCACCGGGGTGTAAGCCGATTGGGACAAAATGGGTGTGGAAAAATAAAGAGGGAGATAAAGGAGAAGTGGTGAGAAACAAGTCAAGGCTTGTTGCTCAGGGGTACACACAGAAAGAGTGGATAGACTATGAGGAGACCTTTGCTCTTGTAGCCCATTTGGAGGCGATTAGGATCCTTCTAGCCTTTTCCGTGGCTAAAGGGTTCAAATTGTACCAAATGGATGTCAAGAGTGCTTTCCTAAATGGTGTTTTGGAGGAAGTAGTGTATGTGAGGCAACCACCGGGGTTTGAGAGTGAGAAGTACCCCCACAGGGTGTACAAGTTGAGGAAGGCGCTATATGGGCTGAAGCAGGCGCCTAGAGCTTGGTATGGTAGGTTGAGAAGGTTCCTGTTTGAGAGAGATTTTGAGATGGGGAAAGTAGATCAGACATTGTTTCTCCTCAGGCAGGGAAAAGAGATCCTGATTGTGCAGGTGTACGTGGATGATATTGTCTTTGGTGGCTCATCTAACTCTTTGGTTGCAAGGTTTGCAGAAGACATGAGCAGGGAATTGGAGATGAGCATGATGGGCGAGTTGCAGTTCTTCCTCGGGCTCCAGATCAAGCAATCGAAGGAAGAAACATTTTGCACCAAGCCAAGTACACCAAGGACATTGTGCGGAAGTTCAAGATGGAGGACTCCAAGGCTATGGCGACGCCTATGAGTATGATTACAGCTCTTGATGTGGACGAGGACGGTGAACACGTGGACCAGAAGGAGTACCGGAGCATGATCGGGTCACTCCTGTACCTGACGGCGACGAGGCCGGACATCCAATTCTCGGTATGTCTGTGCGCTCATTTTCAAGCGTCTCCGAGGACTTCGCATCGGCAAGCAGTCAAGCGCATCTTCAGGTATTTGCGATACACTCCCGACTTCGGCCTTTGGTACTCCTCGTCTTCTTCTTTGGAGCTTCACGGTTTTTCAGACGCGGATTTTGCCGGGTGTCGGTTGGATAGGAAGTCCACTTCTGGGACTTGCCAGTTCTTGGGTTCTTCTTTGGTGTCTTGGTCTTCCCGCAAACAATCGAGTGTTGCTCAATCTACAACCGAAGCCAAATGTGTTGCCGCAGCCAGTTGTTGCTCTCAGCTCCTTTGGATCACATACACCATGAGTGACTTTGGTGAGGAGTATACCCAGGTTCCACTTCTTTGTGATAGCACGAGTACCATTAGTGTTGCTAAGAACCTAGTGCTTCATTCCAAAACCAAGCATATAGAAGTGAGATACCATTTTCTAAGAGACAATGTTGAGAAAGGGAAAATCGCTTTGATCCACGTACCCACACAAAACCAAATAGCAGATATTTTCACCAAGCCCCTAGATCAAGCAACTTTCACTCGTTTGCGGGGAGAACTTGGTGTGTGTTTGGTCTCTTGAGTTGGTGTGGGAGCTCCTTTGTAGCATATGTATAGCTTTCCTTTTATGCATTCTTGCATTTGCATTGCATGTGTAACATGATGTATAGTCATCTTTGTATGTTAGGTTGCATGCATTTTGTATCATATGCATTTTGTAGGAAAAACTTCTCTTATATACATTGTTCACCATGGTATGATATATATGTTCTTGTGAGCTAGTTTGGTATGCTATGGTTAGTTTGGCTTAGCTCTTGATGATCTTGATTTATATCCATGGTTGATGGCTATGTTTTTCAAAAATGTCATATGTATGCTCTCTTGTGAGTAAATGCCTTTATATGATCTTGACATGTTTTTGTGGCTTGGCTATGCTTAATTTATGGTTGGATAGCTTATTTTGATCATATGGGGCCAAAGGCTCATTTGCCATCATGAATGTTTAGCGTCCATGCTTTATCTTTTGGAGGGGCATAAGTTCCTTTTTGTCGCAAAGACATTTCATGTACCATATATGCATCTGAAAATGAAATGTAAATTGCTTGGAAAATGTGCTCCCATGTCATATGTGCTTAATTTACTTGCTTTTGGGTGCTAAACCGTTGCATGTTGCTTACCAATGAGAAGTCTCATACTTAGAAGTAAGCACATGGCTCGGTGGCTTTGACATGACATGAGGTGCTTGTGGGTGTTTATGATGGTCTTATGCTTAGAATGGTTGTCCTAGCATGAAGTTTGTGTGGCTTTGCCATTTTGACATGTTTTGCTCATGTTTAGGACTTTGCTCATGAGAGGGTAATTTTTCGCAAAAATGGTCAATTCTATCTTAGCTTTGCCCAATGGTTGTGAAACATGGTGATCTTGTAGTTTTTGTCCATACGAAGCTATAGAGTATCTAACTTGCTCATTTGGATGTGTGTAGCATGCTATGATGAATTTTGTCTATTTGAAAAGCTCTATGTTGAAACTTTTCGCATTTTACCTTGATTCATGCATTGTCAACAAGGGGGAGAAGTTTGGGCATGATTTGGGCACCTGGGAGCATTTGGAAGGTGTTCCAAGTGGTTCAGGCAGGTTTTGAAAAGTTTGGTGGAAGGCCAGTTTCTTGGGGCGGTCTAACCGCCCCCCAGGCGGTCAGATCCCAGAGGGGCAGTCTAACCGCCCTGGGCAGAGGTGCAGGAATTTGCTCCTTGTTTGCATTCCCATGTTGCATTGCTGCATTGGTTCAGGGGGAGTGTGCTTTGGCTCAGGGGGAGCTTGCATATGTGCAGGGGGAGCTTCTTGTGTGAGTTTGTGGTTTGCGGCCTTGTGTGCCTTTGGTGGTCTTTGCTCTTTGTGTGAGCTTGTTTTGTCTCGGTTGTGTCGAGCCGTTGCCCGTGCCTAAGGGGACCAAGATTTTCCTTCTTCAAGTGATCTTGCTCTTTGCCTTTCCCTTGGCTTTCGATCGCTTGTTGAAGTTTCTTTTAGTCGTTTCTTTTCTTTTTCTTTTCTCCTTGGTTACCAATCATGTGTGTTGTCAACGCACTCATCAAGGGGGAGATTGAGAGCCTGTGTGGTTCGAGGACCGATGGATGGTCGCTACCTGGTGTGATGAGTGATTGACAACGTTGTGTGGACTGACTCTTGGCTAAGTATTGCAGGTGCAGGTTGCGGCTTGACTGGTGTTGGTGCAGGTGAAGAACAAGCAAGAAAGGTCGTTGCCGGGTAGGCCTCAAGGTGTGGAGAAGACAAGTAGGCTTGGTTCGAGGGACCCGGTGGCCAGTGGGGTCAAGTGCGGGCCGCATGGTGGAAAGAACAGCAAGACGAAGTCGTGGACGGTTTCTTGGTTGAGCCTCAAAACCAAGGTCGAGCCGGGACTACGTGGGAGCCGAGTCATGAGTGGTGATTGGAGGAGGCTACACCGAGTTCGCGAGGTTTGCAGTGGTTCACCAGAAAACCACTGGGTTCCTCGGTTGAGCCACAAAACTGAGGCCGAAGACTCGACAAGGGAGTGCGGCCACCCAGGCCGGTTCAACCGCCCAGGAGGGGCGGTCGGACCGCCTGGGCCGGTCTAACCACCCAGGGGGGCGGTCTGACCGCCCCGGGTCGCAGCCGCCGAGAAACTTCGAAGCGGAGGACACGCGTCGGGATCGCAAGGCTTGTGTCGAGGCTAAGCAAGTTTGCGGTCGCTGGGCATTCGTCCAATGGTGCTGAACTGAAGACTTTCAAAATTGCCCTTGAAGGGTATGTATCCCTAGTTAGCTAGTAAGGGTAGTTTAGTCTTTTGGTTGCCCCCATATAAACACTTGGAGGGATGGATGGCAGCCATCTCTTGGAACCCTAACTCATTTTCCCTTTGCTATTTTCCTTCCTATTTTTCCTTAGGATTCAAGGACTAGCTTGAGAGCTTCATGGTGAGATCTTGAGAGAGGGATGGATGATCGGGAGGCAAGCTAGACCTTGTATGAACCTTCATGGTACGTATAGATGATTCGGCGTGGTTCCTCAAGGCTTGATTGTGTTCTTCCCGTTTTCCGTTTTTGGTGATTTTCGGAGCCTTTTCTTGGAATTTCTGTGGAGAGGTTTTGGGAGCGTTTCTTTGAGGGATTCTTGTTGGATGTCACATATGAGGACCTTGTGCCTCTTTGCTTGGTGATCTTGCTCCAACAAACCCTCCGAAACGGCTTCAACTTGGTGGTTTTCGGTGGAGTTCATGGGAAGGTGTTCTTGGGGGTTGACTTCCGATTCCTCTTGATTCGGTAGGTTTTGGGGACCGAGCTTCTAGCCAAAGGTAGCCCACGAAGTACCCCATCTATCCCCAAAGTCTCACTTGAATCCGTGGAACGAATCGGGAGATCGATCAAGGTGAAGGTTGAGTTTTTCCCGCGAGCTAAGTTCTTCTCGACTGCCCAGGCAAAACCGGCCTGACTGGTTTCCCAAACCGGTCTGACCGGTTTAGCCCCAGTGGGCTGTCGTGAGGGTTTTTGGACAGGAGAGATTCTTTCATGCTATGGCTTTTCTAGTTCAAAGGTTGAAGGGTTCTTGAGGCAGTTTTGGGTATGGTTGGTCTCGAAGGTCTTTTGGGGATTTCCTGGACAAAACCGGCCTGACCGGTTTCCCATGCCTGTGAGAGGCTAAGTCCCAGAGGATCGGCCTGACCGGTTTCAGAAACCGGCCTGACCGGTTTTGGTCTCCAGCAGCTGTTTCGAGTTGTTTTCCGCTACGTGTTTTGTGTGGCTGTTGGTTGGATCTTGCTCCTAGGTCCAGTAGCACTCCAGTGGCTACGTGGATTTGGCAAGAGGAGTTTGCGGAGGTATCCGAGTGATATTGGGTTCATAGGCCGAATTCTTGAGTAGAATTTTTATCAGCTCCCATTCACTCCCCCCCTCTCTGGTTCGCCATTCCGGTCCTTCAGTAAGTCATATACTAGAGTAGTATTGAGGTCCTTGGTTCAATTCCAAACCATGGTGCTTTTTTATTTTTTCTATTTTCTCTAATGACAGATTGTTTCCCTACCAATTCAAACTTCTTTCTCAAAATCACTTTTGCTTCGCCCCCAAGAGTCCTCATTGCAATAAGTTGTAGCAGTTGCAACCCCAAAACAGCATTGCAATTGCGAACCACTTTTGCTTCGCCTATCAGAGTTCTCGTTGCATTAAGCATCTAGCGTTTGCAACACTTGTAAAATTTTATGCAACACAAAACAAATGTAGCAATAGGCACAACCAAATGCAACTAACGCAAACATGGTTGCAATACTACCACATAATTGCAACCAAAATCTATTCTACTGCAACCATTTTTCACCATTGTAATATCATCCACCAAATGCAACAAAGGTTCGCAATGACTTGAAAACCGTTGTATTAAAGGCACGTATCACTACCATTTTTTAGAATGGTTGCAATATAAGCATCTCTAGCAACCAAATTTTAGGCATTGCAATTCAGAAGCGTTGCGTTTGACCCAGAACCTTGTAGTGGCTGATCTGGCGAAAATGCTTACACATGGGATCCTGGAACTATTTATGACGACTTGGAACACTCTATTTTCGAAAAAAAAATGCTTACATGTGGGACCCAACTGAATTTTATTTTCGTTACTCAGGAAGGTCCTTCTAGCAAAACATCAACAGACCAGACGAGCAAACATCAACAAAATTAATTCAGAATGGTGAGTGTGCTCGATTCAATTTGAAATAGATTAAACCAAATCGGCATAATAAGGTGGCATCTCAAAGCAACTCATTACCACAAAGTTCACACCACCAAGTAGCAAACATCACAAGACGATGAGGTAGAAACATGTTTCTTAAGATTGCTGGAACTTCTCCAGCTCATTTCTGCCCTCCTGTAGCTTCACACTTCATGTTACATTTTTTCAACTGGGATATCTTCTCCCGGGTCACTTGGTTAGCCTCTCCCATCAATTTGCAAGCCACTTTCAACACGTCAGTATGATCATTCTGTAACTCATTAAATTCTTTCAGCGTGGCGTTCTCCCGTTGTAACAATAGCAGAGACAAGTCATCCAGCTGCTGTAACGATAGCTTATATAGACCCTTGTATAGTGCTGCCTCTAACCTCTTGGTCTTGTAGGTCTCACTTCACCTTCTGGAGCTCAGCGACAGTGGCTTGAAGCTCCTGCAGAAGCTAGTAAAATACAAGAACCTATAAATCCATCAAACGATGCAAATTGGAAACTAACTAAATCTAACACCTATGAGTTGTGCAAAGGTTAAGAATCATGCAGAATCCAAATGTCCCTTCACAGTCAGCAGCTCAGAGATAGTCTCTTCAATCTATCAATCCATAAAACAATGCAAATTGAAAATATAAGGATCTATCAATCCTATCAATTGTGCACCTTCAGAAAAATCCATAAAATGAGTGGCATGAAGAACATCTAGAAGCTACTAAAATACAAGAACCTATCGTAAGATGATGTAAATTGAAAACTAATTGAATCTAACACCCATGAATTGTCTATAGCCTATCAGCTTCTAACACCAATAGAAGTGCAAATCTAAGGGTGCGATGAAATCTGAATCTAACATATATGATCATCAATCCTCCAGATCCCTAAATCTCGATATCCCCAAACCTAGGAAGATAGGGGAACATATAGTGGCTCAAACTAGAGGACTGACCTCGTCGTGCTGTTTCATCCTCTCGTTGCTTGGATATGGCGGCGCAACCATCTTCCAGTCGCCGCTAGGATCCGCCATTCGTGCCAAAAGTCTCACCTTGGAATTGTTGATCTGCGTAGCAAAAGTCGAGTCTTTGCGAATGCAGTGAAGCATTTCACATTCGAATTACCGATTTATATTAAAGAGTCACCTGAAATTTACAGGTGGGACCTGGTCAATGTAAAAAATTCCCCTTCGAGTGGTAATAGGTTCGACCCACGGGAGGAGCACATTTTCTCCTTGTTTTACCACCATATTTATCTACTTTAACTTACATGGGGCATGCAAAATAATATAAACACAAATAAACTAATATAAAAAATCTTTGTCACTCAAATAACACAAACTGCATCATGTCTCAGTGGTAGTGTCACCTTCCCCTTCAGAATCAAAGGTCCCTTATTTGACCCCTGCTATTGACATTGTATCCTTTTAATTTTCCACCCTTTTTTACCAGACTGACTTGTGGGACCCTATAAATTTTATGACGAGTTGGAACACTCTATTTTTAAACAAATGCTTACATGTGGGACCCTGCGAAATTTTATGACGAGTTGGAACACTATTTTCGAAAGAATGCTTACATGTGGGACCCTTCCGAATTTTATGACGACTTGGAACACTCTATTTTTAAAATAATGCTTACATGTTGGACCAAAGTTGGTTTATGACGCTGTTGCGGAGCTTATGGCGTCACAAAACTAGCTTGGAACAGGGATTGCTCGGCTACAGTATCAACCGTTATGATGAAAGTTTTTTGTACCTAAATTTGATCGGAAGTGAAATATTATGACGAGATCAGCCAGGAACGTCATAAATCAATGACGCTAAAATGTGGTTGCGTCACGAATCAACAATTTTCTTGTAGTGACTCAATGACCTCCTCAGTTACATATCCTTTGGCAATGCTTCCTTCCGGACGTGCGCGGTTAAGAACATATTTCTTGAGGACTGACATGAACCTCTCAAAAGGCCACATGTTGTGCAGGAATACTGGACCGAGAATAGTAATCTCTTTCATAAGGTGCACCAGGAGGTGAGTCATAATATTGAAGAATGAAGGTGGAAATGCCAACTCAAAGCTGACAAGACATTGCACAATATCATTCTGTAGCTTCACTAGTTTCCTTGCATCGATTGCCTTATGTAAAATTGCATTGAGAAATGCACAAAGCTTTATGAGCGCTAATTGTACTTTCTCTAGTAGAACACTCCCCAACGCAACTGGAAGTAACTTTGTCATCAACATGTGGCAGTCGTGGGCCTTTAGATTTGTGAACTTCTTATCTTTCATATTTATGATCCCTTTTATATTCGATGAGTAGCCAGATGGAACCTTCATACTGTTTAGGCAATCAAACATGATGTCCTTCTCTTCCTTGCTGAGGGTGTAACTAGGAGGACCTAAGTAATCTTGTTCTTCTTCCTCAATCTCTTCAGGATCTGCTTCTTCATCAACCTCTTTCGGAGGTGCTTCATTCCTATGGATATCTTTCAGGTCCCGTCGTGCTTCCAATGTATCCTTAGAGTTACCGTAACAACCCAAGAAGCCTAGCACATTCAAACAAAGATTCTTCGTCAAGTGCATCACATCAATTGCGTTCCGGACCTCAAGAATTTCCCAATAAGGTAACTCCCAAAATATAGATTTCTTCTTCCACATTGGTGCATACCCGTTAGCATCATGTGCAACAGGTTCACTACCGTCACCCTTTCCAAAGACTACCCTTAGATCCTTTACCATCTCAAATATCTCCTCTCCTTTAAAATGGGTGGGCTTTGTACGATGATCAGCCTTTCCTTTCCAATGCATACCTTTCTTCCTTAAGGGATGCTTCTCAGGAAGAAAGCGATGATGACCCATATACACGACCTTCTTACAATTTTTCAGATGAATACCGTCTATTTATGTAAACAGTGGGTGCAGGCCTGATATCCCTTGTTTGAGTGCCCTGATAGGTTACTTAAAGCAGGCCAATCGTTGATGGTAACGAACAACAATCATCGTAGGTTGAAGTTCTCTTGCTTACCCTCATCCCACACACGTACACCTTCTTTCTTCCATAGCAGTAATAGTTCATCGACCAATGGTCTTAGATACACATCAATGTCGTTGCCGGGTTGTTTTGGACCTTGGATTAGCACTGGCATCATAATGAACTTTCGCTTGATGCACATCCAACCAGGAAGGTTGAACATGCTTAGGGTCACAGGCCAAGTGCTATGACCACTGCTAAACTCACCAAATGGATTGAAACCGTCTGTGCTTAAACCAAATCTTATGTTTCTTGCTTCCCCAGCAAAATCCTTGTATTTTCTATCAATCTTTCTCCACTGAGACCCATCTGCCGGATGTCTCAGCATGTGGTCTTGCTTACGATCCTTTTTGTGCCATGTCATCAACTTAGCATGTTCTTTGTTCCTGAACAAACGCATCAAACATGGTATTATAGGAAAATACCACATAACCTTTGCCAGAACTTTCGTCGTCTTGGGAGGTGTCCCCTGGAGAGCACCAGGATCATCATCTCTCTGGATCTTATAACGTAGCGCTTTGCACATAGGACAAGCTTCTAAATTCTCGTGTACCTTGCCTCGATATAGGATGCAATCATTAGGACAGGCACGGATCTTCTGAACCTCCAACCCCAGAGGGCATACAGTCTGTTTCACTTCATATGTTGTCGACGGTAATTCATTGTTCTCGGGAAGCTTGTCCTTCACAATTTTTAGCATCCCCTCAAATGCCTTATCAGACACACCATATTTTGCCTTCCATTGCAACATTTCCAGTGTAGTACCAAGCTTTTTATGACCCTATTTGCAATCTAGGTACAATAGTTTTCTGTGATCTTCTATCATACACTGCAAATTTGCCTTTTCATTATCATTTTCGCAATCCCTTTGTGCATCTTGTAGAACCTGACCAAGATCATCAACATGGCCGTCTTCCGGTATCTCTTCTTTGTCAGCATCTTCCATTAAAGTATCCGCACAAGCTTGCCCCGCGGCCCACTTCGGAATGTTATTATCATCCTCCTCTTCTTCGTTGTCTTTCATCACAACCCTCTTTCACCGTGCCTAGTCCAAAGGACATATTTCGCCATGAATCCTTTTTTAATCAAGTAGAGGTGAAGAGTCCCCTAGTCAGAGTAGTCTTTGTCGTTTCTGCACATAGATCATGGACAACACATGAATCCCTTTGGGTTCTTGTTGGCTTTGGCCACTTCGAGAAAAGCATGCATGCCAGCAATGCACTCCGGGGATCGTCTGTTGGCGTTCATCCACTACCAGTTCATCTGCATCATATTAAGTCCAAAAATTATTTTTTTAAATCATAATAACAAAGACAAAGATGAAGAAGGGTGAGTTTGATGATGTATTCCGTTATGAACTGGATGATGAGAACTGGAGGCCTACCTACATTCTTCCTGAGCATGTTGATCATTTCAAGACAATACGTGAATTCATAAATGTGTTTGAAGCAGAGGTTCAAAAGCTAGAAGCTGACCAGTTTCAGCTTGGGAATTGTACTCATTGGTATTAATGTTGTGCCTTGTAATAGCCATCAGGTGACCTCTGTATGTATGTCATTGTACCACAACCGCGACAATCATTGGATCCTATGTGGACTACAGACATCTGGCCATTTGTTGTGATACAATGACATACAGAGCTCACCTGATGGCTATTTTTTTATCTCCATTATTAATGACTATATTTTCTATAAACTAACTTTTAAAAAATTAGCTAAATGTAAAATTAATAATTAGTTCTATGTAACATTATATCAAAAGCAAAATTCAATTTTCACTACATCAATTTAAAAGATAACAAGAGAATGCTAGTATCTAGCCAACCACTTTTTTCTAAATCTAAAGTATATAAAAAAACCTCATCTCTTATTAGATACTCCTACCTAGGATTTAAGATTTCTATTTTCTCCATCTCTAAAATATAAAAAAAATTTAATCACAACAAATGAAGAGAGGAAGAAGAATCAAACCTTGGCAACACTTTAGAGGAGAGAAATCTTCACAAATTGATGTAGAAAAAATTCAGCAGCACCTCTCTAAGGTTGAGGCGCCATTGAGGAGGAGCTTGAGCTCTAGGTGAAGAATGGCTCGGGCAAGAGAAAGAGGAAGAAGAAGCTGGACTTATAGGGCACGGCCTTTAGTTTTGGTGGTGTCACCACCCGAGACTAAAGGGAACCCTTTAGTCTCGGGTGGTAACACCACCCGGGACTAAAGCATTAGCACCGGGTGGAGTTAACAACCGGGACTAAAGGGGCACCATTTAGTCTCGGTTGGTAACTCCACCCAGGACTAAAAGCTCGCGTCAATCATTGCTGGAAAATGATGTTGGGAGGCAACCCTTTTGTCATGGTTGGTTATACCAACCGGGACTAAAGGGGGTGCCTCTCGCAAGCATTTCGGGCCACGTCGGCGAAAGGCCTTTAGTCCCGGCTCCAAAGTTGAATTGGGACTAAAGGGTCGTACAGAAGCCTCTCGCTCTACCAGTGTCATCATATCACCTACATGTGTGATTTTTTAGGAAATTTAGACAATTCTTTTGCCTTGGTTTGCACAACTTTTACGAAGGTTGTAGTTTCCACCTGATACATTGCCAACCTCTACCACTGAATGAAATCGTAGTTGGGTCACCACCATTTCATCAGGCAGTATAGCAATATAGCACCTCCAACCTCAATCTCACTCGGGGGAGAGGGTACTATAGCATGGGGTATTATAGCGAGCTTACCGCCGTTTCAACTACGGTAGCTCGTTTCACGTTTTCAAAATATCACAGCTATTTCATATGAATTCAAATGGAGAAAATTTTATATGAAAATTAAACATATACCACACTCGACGTATACCACACTCGACCTGATCCGTGTAAGAAAGCACCTTTCATGTTTTCAAAATATCATATCTATTTCATATGAATTCGAATGGAGAAAAATTTATATGAAAATTAAACATATACCACACTCGACCCGGTCCATGCAAGAAAGCGAGAGTACAACTGTCACTCAACATAAACCTTGTTTGTGTTATGAATCAACATTAATGTGACCAATTAATGAAGCATTAAGGGAGAAGTAACAGAGCATTAATGGAGCGTTAATGAAGAAGGAATCCCGGGGAGCATTTATTGTAACATTAACTCACCCTCCTCTCTCCCTCTATATATAGGGGGGTCACCCTATTGTACAAGTGCTTGATCATCAAGTAAATGAAAAGAGAAAGCTCCTTCTCCCTCCATTTCCTTGTGTGCTTGTGTTCTATGTTTGTGTGTTCTTGAGTGCTCTAAAGAACTTGATTTCTATCACGTTATCAACAAGAGTTCTACTGAGCTAAGAAGGTAAGAAATAAGATAGCAATTTCTATTGAGAACATACGTAAACAAATGTATCACATCACGATTCTATCTGGAGTCGTTGGCGCCTCGACAGCGCACAGTGACAGTAGGCGGCTTAGCCTTCGTCACTGTCCACCGCCGGAGACGACCTGGGTGATGCGAAGGCTCAGCCTCCGCTCGCCAAGGAACGACCCTGAAGTGTCGAACCCATAACCAACGCGGTCCTGAAGACACGCAAGAAGTTCGGCCGGCCTGCAGCCACTGGAAGCTCGCTCACGAGTAGGTGCAGCAGCCCCGAAGGTTAGCCAAGACGCCGGTCCTGAGGACTGTGTGCATAGACATGACGTTGTCACCACGGATCAATGCGGACGCGGTCCCATCTCTGTGTTGGCATTTCTGACGTGTCACCGAAGTTTTACCTTCAGCAACAGCGTCAGAAATGACCGATTGATGGATTTTGTAGGATCACCACTGGGGTGATGTTTTATGAAATTAATTACAAAAAGATATGTTGAGTGGGCACTCTTAATAGTACTACTGAGTACATGACTCGATAATATTATCAAGGAGCGACCCTTATAGATCGGGTGAGATGTACAAATACATACTTTATTATCCGGTTGTAGCATTTCACCCATAAGTATTCCCAAGGGTATCGTTATTTATATTTTACAGGAAGATGGACTTATGAAAATGTACATAAATACATATGTGTATGTATAATCGTGTCGTATGGATATATTGGATACAAGCCAAGGACAATATGAATAAGTAAAGCGCACCAAAGCTTAATACAGGGTAAGCAAGGAAATGAGTATAAGATATATATGATATGATCGGATGACACACACACGGCCATCATCTCAGATAAAGAATAACGAATAAACTAAGGTTAGTAGGAGCAGGGCACTAGAGTCATCCTTAGATCGTATATACTAGCAAAGCATACATCGTACGGTTAGTTTAGGTCTATCCCATTGCACCGAGGAGAACACACTCCCCTGGTCTGCCAGGGTAGCGCGTCTTTGTGTACCTCCAACACCCGTAAACTCTCGTGGGGGGAATACAAGGGATGTACGGGGCTGTCACCACCCGTACACCTACCCTGACAGACCATGGAATACGACCACCCGAAGTGGATCTTTCGGTACCGATGAAGGACCGATTAGGCGACCAGAGAAGGGGGGACTGAATGGGAGCCGATAAAAATTCTTCCCGAAGGATGAACTCGGCCTATGCCCCAAATCCACAAACAAAGATTCCCACACGAGCTTGCCAAGGTTGCGTAGTCACAGCGGACCTACCAACCCTAGGAACAAGTCCAAACAAGTTGCAAAGCGGAAGCACAACTCAAGAAGCAAAGGACTTAACCAAATCTGGCAGCCCCTGGGCGGACGGTCCGCGAGTGCCTGGCGGACAGTCCTCGAGCCTGGCGGACAGACGGACCCTGTACGGCGGACAGTCCGTAATAAGTGACCAAACCTCCAGTACCGCACCTCCGAAAATCGGACAGTCCATGAGAGGTCCGCGGACAGTCCAAGCTTGGCGGACAATCCATGACCCACTGGCGGACAGTCCGCAAACAGCGTACAACAAAACCCTAATCCTTTCGCGGATCGAAACGCCTCGTGCTCACGAACTGAAGAACACACGACGAACACCCGACGAACAGGCCTCGCCCGGACAGTCCGCAGGCCACGGGCGGACAGTCCGCCAGCCTCGAACAGAGCAGCCCGAGCTCAAAACCGCGAGGTCAACTCCACCAATCCATCCATGGATCTCCCAAACGGCTAAATGGATTGAGACCAGATTTGGGGAAGATGTGAAGCGTCCCTAGGGGATGCTATGCCCCAAAACTTGAGACCTCAAACCAACTAAATCGCCGGGAATCGAATCGCAACCGAGCTCAGCTAAAAAGCTAGGGTTCCACCCAAAATCCTCAAATCCAAGGCCAAATTCGGAGTTTGAGGGGTCAAGATCAAGCACAAAGATGCACAAGGCATCTATCCATGATCCCCACAAGAAAATCCAAACCCAAACACCTCAGAAACGGAGGAACAAGCCGCGCACGAAAATCCAATGAAAATAGCCCAAAAAAGACACGAAATCACACGAGCTACAAGAAGGAAATCGACGCAACCATGAAAGCTTCCATACACTCAGAGGTCAGATTCTCTACAAAATGGTGAAGAAAATCTAAGCCTATGGAGTAGGGAAATGAGAAGCAGTCCGGATGGATGGTTTGCCCAGAAACCCTAGAGCTATATATATGAGTCCCTCTGGGTTGGGCAAATGACCAAGCAACCCCTAGCATTTAAACTGAGATACTAACCCCTCAGGGGCAATATGGTTAAGTCTTATTCCTCTTCATCGGGCGGCCACGCCTTCGCCGCAGTCCGCATCCTCCCGACGCAAGCCCTGCGATCCCGCCGCGTGTCCCTCAGCATCGAAGCTTCTCGGCACGCCCGGATCCCATCTCCGCCCGCCAAGTCTTCGGTCTTGGTTTTGTGGCTCAACCAAGTAACCCTACGGTTTTGTGGTGAACCGTCGAGAACCCCGCGTGCAGACTCCGGTCGTGAGCCGCTACCCTGCACCGGCTCGAGTAGACGACTTCATCTTGCTTTTCTTGCCACCATGCGGTCCGCACTTGACCCCGTTCGGCCACCGGGTCCATCGAGCCGAGCCTACTTGTCTCTCCACTCCTCGGAGGCCTCGCAAGGCTAAGACCTTTCGCGCCCACTCTTCACTTGCACCAACACGAGTCAAGCCGCAACCTGCACCTGCAACACTCGGCTAAGAGTCAGTCCACACCACATTGTCAATCACTCATCACAGCCAGGAGCGACCATCCACCGGTCCTCGGATGCTCCGGTCCTCAATCTCCCCCTTGATGAGTTCATTGACAACACACATAGTAACCAATTCAGAGAAAAAGAGAAAAAGAAAAGAAATGAATGAAAAACTAAAACAAGTGATCAAAAGCCAATCAAAAAGCCAAAAGAAGATCACTTGAGAGAGAAAAGTCTCGACCCCCTAAGACAAGGGCAACGGTTCAACACAACCAAGATAAAATGCTCCAAAATTGCTGAAGGACCGAACTGGCGACCATAGAGGGGGGAGTGAATGGGAGCTGATAAAAATTCTTCTAGAAGGAGATGGCTACTCCAACAAGATGAACACGGCTAACCAAAACACGTCTCCAGCTCAACTACCCAAGTTGGCCAAGACCACGTAGCCACCCTAGAGTGCTACTGGTCCTAGGAACCAACAACCATCGAAATCTACTCGAGAACGCAGCGGAACAAACAACTCGAGCAGCTACTGGACTACACTGGTCAGACCGGTTGCACACACTGGTCAGACCGGTCCCTGCTGGAGCACCCTGACTAAACCTGATGATTTCCACAGAAAGACTCTCACACCGGTCAGGCCGGTATAGCACACCGGTCAGACCGGTCCGAGTCCGGAAACCCCAAATCCAAGAAACAAACCTCCCGAGCTCCAAATCGCCAAGAAAAGGCTCCAGCAGGGAACTCACCAAGACGTTCACCCGAGCAAAACCCAACCAAGGGTCGGCACCGGTCAGACCAGTGAGAGGCACCGGTCAGACCAGTCAAGACCTGGGCTCTCGGGATGAACAACAACCCGCGGGTCAACTCCTCCAAATCGAAATCCCGATCTCCCGATTCGCTCCATGAATTCGCACAAGAGTTTGGGGATAGTAGGAGTACCTCATGGGCATTCCATAGCCAAGATTTGGTCCACCAAAACTTGCTAAATCAAGAGGAATCGAAGAAATCCCACCAAGAACACCTCTAACCCTAGGACGAAGAAAACCCCAAAATTGAGCCCCTTTACTCACGGATTTGGGAGGGGAATCAAAGGGAAAAGAACCACGAAGGGTTCATGCATACATCCCCCACCAAATCCCAAAGAGAAAGGTCTCAAAACCGCCACAAGAAAATCGCCAAGAAAAGGCTCCGAAAATCACCAAAAAGGGAAAACGGGAGAGACACAATTAAGCCTTGAGGAACCACGCCGAATCATCTATACATACCATGAAGGTTCATACAAGGTCTAGCTTGCCTCACAATCATCCTTCCCTCTCACAAGATCTCACCATGAAGCTCTCAAGCTAGTCCTCTAAATCCTAAGGAAAATAGGAAGGGAAAATAGCAAAAGCAAATGAGCTAGGGTTCCAAGAGATGGCTGCCATCCTCTCACCACTTGGGTTATATGGAGGCTAGCCAAAAGATGAAATTATCCCTATTACATTAAACCAAGATACACACCCCTGAAGGGCCTTTTGGGAAACTTCGTCGTAGCACCATCGGACGGATGCCCGACAACCGCAAACTTGCTTAGCCTTGACGCAAGCCTTGCGATCACGACGCGTGTCCTCCGCTTCGAAGTCTCCGGACTGTGTCGTCGCACACTGGTCCGACCGGTGTCCTCCACCGGTCAGACCCACCGGTCAGGCCGGTCCTGGTGCTGCTGCCTCCGGTCTTGGCTTTATGGATCAACGAAGTAACCCAGCGGTTTTCTGGTGAACCACTGGAAACCCCGCGAACTCGGTGTAGCCTCCGCAAATCACCACTCATGACTCGGCTCCCACGTAGTCCCGGCCCGACCTTGGTTTTGAGGCTCAACCAAGAAACCGTCTATGACTTCATCTTGCAGTTCTTGCCACCATGCGGCTCGTACTTGACCCCGCTGGCCACCGGGTCCCTCGAGCCAAGCCTACTTGTCTTCTCCACACCTGGAGGCCTACCCGGCAACGACCTTTCGCGCTTGCTCTTCACCTGCACCAACAACAGTCAAGCCGCAACCTGCACCTGCAATACTTAGCCAAGAGTCAGTCCACACAACGTTGTCAATCACTCATCACACCAGGAAGCGACCATCCACCGGTCCTCGAACCACACAGGCTCTCAATCTCCCCCTTGATGAGTGCCTTGACAACACACACATTTGGTAACCAAAGAGAAAATGAAAAGAAAAGAAACGACTAAACAAGAAACTCAAATAAGCGATCGAAAGCCAAACAAAGGCAAAGAGCAAGATCACTTGAAACAGCAAAGTCTCGGTCCCCTTAGGCAAGGGCAATGGCTCGACACAATCGAGACAAAAACAAGCTCAAGCAAAGAGCTAAGACCACCAAAGCAATGCTCGAAAACCACAAAGAGCTCCCCCTGCACACATGCAAGCTCCCCCAGAACCCATGCAACTCCCCCTGGTCGAATGCATGCAAACCACTTCACGAAACAGAGCAGCTGCTACAGCCTTGCTCTAACCGGTCAGACCGGTCAACCTCACCGGTCAGACCAGTGCACTAGATCGCCCAGCACCTGACACTCACACCGGTCAGACCGGTGCATCCCACCGGTCAGGTCGATGACTACCTGGGAAAAACTGGGAACTGCACAAACTCAAAAATAGCTCGAAACCACTTGAAAACCTTCTAAATGCATTCAGTAGGCCAAAACATGCTCAAACTTCTCCCCCTTGTGGACAATGCATGAATCAAGCCAAAATTTGCAAAAACTCAACCTAGTTCTCAAATAGACAAAATTCAACATAGCATGCTACACACATCCAAATGAGCAAGTTAGATACTCTATAGCTTCGTATGGACAAAAACTACAAGATCACCAAGTTTCACAACCATTGGGCAAAGCTAAGATAGAATTGACTATTTTTGCAAAAAATTCCCTCTCATGAGCAAAGTCCTAAACATGAGCAAAACATGTGAAAATGGCAAAGCCACACAAACTCCATGCTAGGACAACCATTCTAAGCATAAGACCATCATAAACACCCACATGCATCTCATGTCATGTCAAAGCTTACCGAGCCATTTGCTTACTTCTATGTATGAGACTTCTCATTGGTAAGCAACATGCGACGGTTTAGCACCCAAAGCAAATAAATTAAGCACATATGACATGGGAGCACATATTCCAAGCAATTTACATTTCATTTTCAGATTCATATTTGGTACATGAAATGTCTTTGCGACAAAAAGGAACTTATGCCCCTCCTCAAGATAAAGCATGGGGGCTAAACATTCATGATGGCAAATGAACCTTTGGCCCTATATACTCAAAATAAGCTATCCAAGCACAAATTAAGCATAAAAATGCCACTAAAACATGTAATGATCATATAAAGGCATTTACTCACAAGAGAGCATACATGTGACATTTTCCAAAAGCATAGCTATCAACCATGGATATAATCAAGATCATCAAGAGCTAAGCCACACTAAGCCATATCATACCAAACTAGCTCTCAAGATTATATATAGCACATCATGGTGAACAATGTATATAGGAGAAGCTTTCCTACTAAATGCATATGATACAAAATGCATGCAACGTAAGATACAAAGATGCCTATACATCATGTTACACATGCAATGCAAATGCAAGAATGCATAAAAGGAAAGCTATACATATGCTACAAAGGAGCTCCCACACCCAACTCAAGAGACCAAACACACACCAAGTTCTCCCCGCAAACGAGTGAAAGTTGCTTGATCTAGGGGCTTGGTGAAAATATCTGCTAGTTGGTTTTGTGTGGGCACATGGATCAAAGCGATTTTCCCTTTCTCAATATTATCCCTCAGAAAATGGTATCTCACTTCTATATGCTTGGTTTTGGAATGAAGCACTGGGTTCTTAGCAACACTTATCGCACTCGTCCTATCACAAAGAAGTGGAACTTGGGTATACTCCTCACCAAAGTCACTCATGGTGTATGTGATCCAAAGGAGCTGAGAGCAATAACTAGCTGCGGCAACATATTCGGCTTCGGTTGTAGATTGAGCAACACTCGATTGTTTGCGGGAAGACCAAGACACCAAAGAAGAACCCAAGTGTGACAACCCGCCCAGGAAAATACCGTACTATCACCTAAACCAATCCACTTTGGTCATTACGCGACAGTAAAGTACCATCCCGTTGTAAGTTGCCGGGTTAAAGCCCGGTAAATCACTCGAATAACACATAGAGGATCGAACATATGCATTAAAACTCACACGAAGGCGAGTCCAGAGTACAATACACAAATTAAATCCAAATTACCCCGAAGGGTGTAATTATTACAAACCATGGTTCATGACTTGATAAGTAAAGGTTCAGAGTTCGAAAACAGCAGAATAATAAACTAGCGATACGGTAGACATCACAGGAGGCCATCCGTGATGCCATCACTCGTCGTCATCCACCCATTCCAGCTCCCAGCCGGGTGGAATCTCTCCTGGCCACACAACACCTGCAACCACATTTATATAGCAAGGCTGAGTATACTAATACTCAGCAAGACTTAACCGTTGGGTGATAACTACATTACCAAACTCTAGACATGAAAGGCTTTTTGGCAGGTGGGTTCTTTTGCTGAAAAGCAACAAAGAGTATGTCCTTATTTTCAATATTTTAGCTCAAATTCTAGTTAATTATCATTTCTAAGTGAGCCATCTATTGCATTCATGAATTGTACAATACGATTAATCCACGCAGCAATATTCACATAGTTCCATCATTAAGGGATATCATGGCCAGTTGATTAAGCAGTCTCAGATAACGGTGAGAGGCCGACAATCGATTGATTAAAAACCTTGCAAGGTAAACCTAAACACACGGAAGAATGCATACCCTAAGAAAGTCCAAACAAAAACGAAACAGGGTATACACCGACCAGACGGTTCCCATCTTTCTCCGGGTCGGGATCAGACCTACAATCCTCGGTACAAGGCTTACTGGAACGTCACGCCAGACCGTCCAGACTCGCACAAGTACCCCACTGTTGCAGGCAGGGGGACACATCATGTGTCCTAGGGGTAGTAGGGAAAAGTTCCCTTACCGTGTCCATCAGGTACTAGGTTTACCGGTCCCATTCCCGACAAGTGCTTAGTACGTTCAAAAGCTTAACCCACGAAAGCCATTGGACCAGAGCCCAAATCCCATGCTCTTACCACATGAGCAATCCATTTTTAAAGATCTGATGATTCCAACATAAGAACCTATTCTCGCGAGTGACGAACATCACTCGACTTTTACCGGGTCCTATAGCATAGCAGCTATCGACCTAGCATACTAGTAAAAGAGCATTGGTACCTAGGGATCATGCATCTAGGGTTTCATTCAACTCCTAAAACGTAAATGCACAATCATAACAAAGGTAATTGCATAATTTTAAAAAGAAGGGTTAATGATCTGGGGCTTGCCTTCATTGGCAAGGTTGGCCTTGGGCCCTTCTGGACGTTGGTCCAGGTCTTGAGCTACGTCCACGTACTGCAGCTCACCGTCAGCTCCTTCGTCTCCTCCTTTCGGCACGAGCGTATAGCTACCGTCGGGAAGATCTACACGAGGATGCAAAAGCAAGATTTAATTGACGGTTTTGATTTAATTAATTACAAACAACATATGACAACCATGGGGTGCATGGTTGACCACATTCACCTAGATAAGAATACATTCAGCATACTCTTCCAATAAAGGAACAATATGTGGTTCTTTATTAATTATTCTTTTTGATAGTGACCGTGTACATATTTATGCAAATTAATTAATTTAAATTCACAAACAGCAAAGGGAGTGGTCTCAACCTTCTTAGAATATTTCACAACACATTCATAAGGTCATTAGGTGAGGATGTGGTGATTTTCCAATAAAACCTATTATTAAGCTTCATTGTTTTTATTCATAATTAATTTCGTAAAAATGCAATGGTGGTGTTTTTGAAGCTCTATAGACTAGAATAAAGCCACTGCACAAAAGTTCATATTTAAAAGAGCTATAAATTAATTATACCAAAAATGGCAAAATTTAGCTACCAAAACAAGATAAATGCATATAAAAATAATTAAGCAACAAATGGATTCCAACTTTCTCTCACTGATTCTCTGACTCAAATCCAGGCTAGGAAATCAACAAACACATCAAGCATATTTCAAGAATAAATATTTCTGACAGATACAAAATCTTGATTAATTCACCAGAGGTGTATTTAGGCATAAAAATATCACATGCAGAAGTTGAGCACAAAATAATATTTATTTTAAGCTATAAAATTCATTTAGACAGATTCAGCTTAAATACAAAATAAATCATATTAAAATATTTACTCAGTAACTTTGTGAAATTTTTTGTACAGATCCTAGACATGGCATATCTAACAACATATCCAAAATGCAGCTTGAGATCACTGGTAGATTTTGAAATGCAGCAGATCTAGGTTTAAATGATTTCTATTTTTTATGCAAAAACTATCAGTCAAAATTAAGGTCATGCTTTGTGAAAGTTGTAGAATTGCTCACAGGGAAACCAACAAAATTTGTTTGGCATTTTTCTGATTTTTTTTATTTTCTACGGATTTTACAAGATTCAGCCAAAACACACTAGAGATTAAAGAATCTATTTACATTGAAGTCCCTGGATGTTTTCAGTTCTTTACAAAACTGCCCTTGCTTTACATAAAAGACCCTGAAGGAAGAATGGACCTTGCAATGTGGTCCTAGGGGCGGCGCGGCGGTGCGGGCGGTCGGATTCCGGCGAGCTCGCCGCCGTTCTTGGCCGGGGAAGTAGCTAGGGAGGAGCTAGGGTTTGCCAGGGGTCGATTTGTGCCAGAGTTGAAGGTCGGGAAGGCTGGCGGCGAGCGCGGCCAGCGGAGCAGGGCGGCGGCGGCCGCTGCGGCTGGAATTCCGGCGAAGGAACGGCACGTCCTGGGCAACAAGCGGGCCGGGGAGGTCGAGTGGGGCCTAGGGGAGCTCCTGGTGGTGCGGGTCGGCGCCGTAAGCGAGCGGAGCGGGGAGTTCGCCGGCAGCGGCAATGGCGGATGCGGCGGCGCGGGGCGTGCTCGCACGAGTGAGAGGAGGGCGCGCCTTTTATGGCCAAGGGAGGGGAAGAGGGAGGCCCTGCCTTCGTCGTGGAGGGAATGTGGCGCGGTGGGGGACCGGACGGGCGCGGCGCGTCGGGATGCGGGCCGTCGCAGTGTGACAGGGGAGGGGGCCGGCGCGGACGCAAGCGTTGTGGCGCCTGGCACCTTGAGGCCGCCTGCCGAGGGATGGGCCAGCGACAGGGGGCACGGCCAAGGCTCCCGTTCGCCCACGTGGCTGTCCTGCGGCCTCAGCGTCCGGGCCCCGGGGATAGCCCGCGGCGTGCGTGGGCGCCGGTCGGCGGGACGGTCCGGTGTCACCGGCGCGCATGGTCGTTGAGGGCGCCGGTCAATGGCCCTTTGACCATGGTTTGCTCCAAAAAGTTGAACTGTGCGCCAAAAACTTTGAATAGCAAAGTTGAAGTTCCAACTATCGTCTACAACATTTGCAAAGGCCGACATATGGTTCGGTGATTGGTTTGGCTTGGAACGCGTCGCGAAATTCAGCATTTGCACGGCTCCAGTCATTATTCATTTGGCCGTTGACTGAGTTTTTGCGCGTCAAAACTTCAAAATTTTAAATGCCACCAAATAGGAAAGTTGTGTCCCTCGAAAAGATGTACAACTTTTGTATTGGCCGATTTTGAAGTGTTTAAGCGGAATTTGGAGAACGCGTCAAAAGTTCTAGAAACGGGCATGGACATTAGGGGATTTGACCGGGGTTTCACTCGGGTTTGACCACTAATGAGTGTTGACTTGATTAGCGATTGTATTAGCACAGATTAATGGTAATTAAACACCTGAGGTGTTACAGCCTACCCCCCTTAAAAGGAATCTCGTCTCGAGATTCGGAAATTAAAGACAAAGGTAGGGGTAAGGTTCTTACTGTTTCGCGATTGAAGAAAACCCGGATACTTGGTGTTGAGAAAATGCTCGGTCTCCCAAGTCGCTTCTTCTTCAGTATGGTGACTCCATTGTATCTTGTACATCTTCACGGTATGTCTCCTGGTTTTCCTTTCTTTTTGATCTAGCACTCTCAACGGATGCTCGACCACTGAAAAATCTGGCTTGATCTAGGCATTTGCTTCTGTTATCACCTCTGTCTCGGGTACCTTCACACCTTTCTTCAATTGTGTCACATGAAACACATTGTGCATAGCCGAGAATCGATCCGGAAGTCGGATGCGATAAGCGACTGATCCACATACCTCGATGATCTCGTATGGGCCAATATAGCGCGGGGCTAATTTCCCTTTGACTCCAAACCTCTGTACACCTTTGGTCGGTGAAACCTTGAGGTATACGTAATCACCCACTTCATAGTGTCAGGGCGCTATTCCTTTATCATGATAACTCTTTTGCCTCATTTGAGCTAGCTTCAAATTCTCTCTTATCACCTTCACTTTCTCTTCTGCATCTTTAACTAAATCTGGGCCAAAGAGCGTTCGCTCTCCGGCTTCTGACCAATTTAAAGGAGTTCAGCATCTTCGTCCATAAAGAGCTTCAAATGGTGCCATCTTCAAACTGGCTTGATAACTATTGTTATAAGAGAATTCCGCTAACGATAAACACTTATCCCAACTGTTATCAAAATGCATGATGCTTGCTCTCAGCATGTCCTCCACAATTTGATTGACTCGTTCAGTCTGACCATCGGTCTGAGAATGATAACTTGAACTACGAATCAATTTAGTTCCCAAAGATTCATGCAATTGTTCCCAGAAACGAGCCACAAATTGAGTACCTCGATCAGAAACAATGGTCTTGGGAATCCTGTGCAGGCGCACGATTTGATCGACATAGAGTTCTGCGTAATCTTGAACAGAGTAAGTGGTGTGCACTGTGATGAAATGAGCAGTCTTGGTCAGTCGGTCCACTATAACCCAGATAGAATCCTTCTTTTTGGCAGTCAGGGGTAAACCCACAATAAAATCCATACTTATGTCATCCCACTTCCACAAAGGTATGGTCAATGGTTGAAGTACACCGGCTGATTTCAAATGGCTGGCTTTGTCTCGATGGCAAGTATCACACTCTGCCACATATTTAGCTATGTCTACCTTCATGTTTGACCACCAAAAGTTTTTCCTCAAATCTTGATACATTTTGGTGCTTCCGGGATGAATAGAGAATTTGGAAAGATGAGCTTCGTCAAAAATTTCCTTCCTAAGTTCCGGATCAGTAGGAACTACAAGACGTTGCCCAAACCACACTACATCTTTTGAATCCTGATGGAAACAACTATATTTGGGGTCTCTTTCAGCTAATTTTTGTTTTATTAGCTGGACGCCTTCATCATTGAGTTGAGCCAAAATGATCCTGTCATATAGATTGGACTCAGCAGAGATAGTGTTCAAGTTTCCTTGCTCTACAATTTCCAATCGAAGTTTCCTCAAGTCTTCACATAAAGTCTCACTATACGATTCCATAGTTAAGCAGTTGCAGTGAACCTTACAGCTAAGAGCATCTGCAACAACATTAGCCTTTCCGGGGTGATAGTGTACTTCTAGATCATAGTCTTTTATCAATTCTAACCATCTTCTTTGCCTCATATTCAAATCCGATTGGGTGAAGATATATTTAAGACTCTTGTGATCGGTGAAGATATTACAGCGGTTTCCCATAAGATAATGCCTCCAGATCTTGAGAGCATGAACAATCGCTGCTAGTTCAAGGTCGTGGGTAGGGTAATTCACTTCATGGGGTCGAAGCGATCGTGAGGCGTAGGCAATGACTCAATTTTCCTGCATGAGAACACAACCGGGACCAGTGCCCGAAGCATCACAAAAGACTTCAAACGGTTTAGAATTATCCGGCTGCACTAGCACTGGGGTGGTAGTCAAATGTTGTCTCAATGTGTGGAAAGATTTTTGACAATCTTCGCTCCACACAAACCTGACTCCCTTCTTTAACAATTCAGTCATAGGTTTAGCGATCCTGGAAAAATCCGGGATGAAACGACGATAATAGCCTGCTAATCCCAGAAAACTGCGGATTTGATGTACGGTCTTGTGAGACATGGGTACCCCTGGGTCCCCACCGACCAGGCTCACGGCCGTCCCTGACAAGTAGGTCCGGCCTACCAGAAGACCCGCCGACCTGTTAGTGGGCCCAACCGACCTAGTTGGCAGCCCACACGACCTCCTGAAGACCTTCCAGAAGATTCCCCCGACGACCTAATTCAACACGACCTCAAGACTTGGCGTACAAGACAAGACATCGGTGGATTTCGACCAAAGCAGATCGACGGATAATGGCAAGTGTTGTTAGCTAGATTTAGGTCTCCTGGTCGTATCCGACTTGGAGTCTGGGAACCGACCTTGTCTGCTGGCCAATATAAGGCGGGCAGGAAGACCCCTTGTATCAATACGCAATCCTCAAGCAATCTACACCAACAACTGGACGTAGGGTTTTACTCTCCGGAGGCCCGAACCAGTATAAACTCGCCGTGTTCTCTGTGTTTCGTGTGCTCTTGCGCAACCTTCGAGTTCTTGGCCTTAGATTCCACCCCGCCGAACAACTAAACCATAGGGATTAACACCCCCGTGGGCTGTCTAGATCCCACCATCTGACAGTTGGCGCGCCAGGTAGGGGGGAATCAAGGTTCTTCGTGCAACTCGATGGCTTCGACCAACGGCGTCATCTTCCCGGAGAGCATGGCGGACATCCTCGCCAATCCCGTCGACATCTGCTTCGGCTCCATGCCGGCGAAACCCACCGCTCCAGCTACCTGCCTCGTCATCGAGAGCAACGCGGTCACCTCCGACCAACAGATCGGGACAGATCCGTTGACGAAATCCCACCCACCCACTCCTAGCGACCTGATCGCGGGGATCGATCGTGTTGAAGGCATGCTCTCCGACACGATCAAAATCTGCGAGCGCGTCAAACGCCCTCGCAGGACCTCATCATCATCCAGCATGCCTCTTGGCTTGCGGAACACAGCTTACACAGCATCCCGCTACATGAAACGCAAGATCCAGATCGAATCTGGACCCAAGACACCAGATCATGGAAACCACAGGAGTCACCTCGACGAACCCTGCCCTATCCACGAGAATCCCAAACACACGGCTCGCTAGTGCCGTGTCCTCAAGAATCTTCGACGACCTCTTACTGCGGCCCATCGCCGCCAGATCAACCGAGAGCCGTCCCCGGATCGCCTCGCGTTCCAGATCGCCCGCACGACCATCTCCCCGAACTATCCGGGAGAAGTGTTCGAGACTCTAGATCGCGAGGTCTTGGTTGTCTCTGCGGATGTACCTCCTCAAGTTGGCGAGACGGATGAGCAACGTATCGAACGTGAAAACGCCAATGCTGCACGAGCTACACGTCGTCAACAAGAAGTCGAAGCAGCCGCAGCTAATGTGGGACAAGGCGCCGGTGACCAACCCGGAGGCAATGTCGTCAACAACGGAGCGCAAGCACCCGCGGCTCCAGTAGCTCCTCAACAACGCAACGAACCTCGATGGAACCGCCTACATGCCAGAGATCTCCTCAGGGACTTTGAGCAAGATGGCCACGAAGTCTACAACTCTCCTCAAGCAAACCTGGGCGCCGCTCTCGCTGCACTAGGTCAGCTTGAGGATACTCCGGCAATACGGCGTCTTCAAGCCCACATCCGCGTCGCCACCGCTCAGGTCGAAGAACGGGGCCCAGGGTACAGCAGATCGGCTGCAAGCTCCTACTCCAGGAGTAGGTCGGACAACCCTCGGCAACGACGTCACTCCAATGCCAACGCTCCTCTTCAGCCGGTGCCTGAAGAAGGAGGCGGTGAAAATGAAGTGGTACAGCCGGTCAACCCCGCTGCCAACGCTGCCGCTAACGCTGCAGCCAACCCCGGCGCTAATGCTGCCGCTAACACCGCAGCCAACCCTGCCGCCAACGTTGCAGGCAACGTCGCTAACAATGCAGCTAATGCTGTTGGCGCCCAACAAAACTTCGGAGCTCAACCTCCGCCAGTACAAGCCAACCATGCTGAAGGAAGCCAGCGTCGACGGATACGAGATGAAGTGGAGATAGCACGTCGTGCTAACTATGACCGCATCAATGGGGTCCCCGATCCCCTCAACGCCAACAATCCAATCCAAGCAACGGAACTACGAAACATGCACGACCAAGAGCTCCTTCGACGTGCCCAGTACGACCAAGATAACGGCCCTCCCGATGACCTCTACGTCATCCCGACGGCCTACGCCCCGACAGCAAGCCCGGGTGCGGTCAACAACTTCCCTGCGTTCTCACGACGTCTCCGGACGATCAGATACCCCAAAGACTTCAAGCCAGCTATTGAGAAATACGACGGTCGCTCCGACCCAAGTATATGGCTCAAAATGTACAGCATCGCAGCACGCGCTTCTGGAGGCAACGAAGACCACATGGCGGGATACTTCCCCCTTGTGATGGGCAAGGCGCCACTCCTGTGGCTCGACAATCTTCCAGCAGAGTGCATCACCTCTTGGGCAACATTGTCTCGGCTCTTCACGACCAACTACCAGGCGACCTACAACCGACCTGGTAACACTCATCACCTCGCCAGAGTGCGGATGAGACACGACGAAACTCTTCGGGAGTACACCAACCGCTACTTCGAGAACCGCAACACCCTCGCGGGTGTCAAAGACGAGGACGTCATCGCCTACTACAAGAAGGGAGTCACCAACATCAAGCTCTTCGAGAAGATCCATGAAGCTGACGCTCACACCATCGCCGACCTCATGGCTTACGTCGACAAGCTAGTCGACACTCAAGACGCGGTGATGCACGACTTCAATGGAGAGGATCACGATGATGGAGGAAACAGGTCGTGCAAGCGATCTGGCGAAGCTTACATGGCAGATCCACCAAGACCTTCCACCTTCCTCGATGGTGACTTCAACATGGTCATGGACGACCAATGTCAGTTCCATCGCGACGCCAAACACACCATGAGGGAGTGCGAGCAGCTGAAGCGTGCCCTTCGGGTACCCTCCGAATCCAAGAAGGCCAAAAGCGACAACAATGACGACCAGAACGGTGACCGGCATTTCGACAACCGTAACCGTCGACCTGGTCGACGTGATTACCGTGACCGCAGACCCTACCATCGCAATGACGACAGGGATCGACATGATTATCGCCGCGACTACCGCCGCGATGACAGACGCGATGACTACCGTCGCAACGATCGTCACGACGACAACCGCAATGACAGGCGTGACGACCGAAGGGGTGATCGCCGTGATTACCAGCACAATGACCACCGAGATGATCGGCGTGATGATCGACGTCGCCAGGACGACCACAACCGCAACGACAACAAGCGTAAGGAGCGCTCTCCACCACCACCACCTAAAGGTGGCAACCCTAATGGTGCGTTTCAATCAGCCAACCGAGAGATCAACTTCATTGTCGGTGGTCGCCAAGCGACCAAAAGCAACAGGCAGCTCCGATCGAACGCAAGGGAGATCGGGCACGTCAACACTGAAACTCCACAACCTCTACGTTGGTCGGAGTTCCCAATCACTTTCTCCAGGAAAGATCATTGGGTCCACATACCTGACCCTGGGACCTACCCGCTGGTCGTTAACCCCATAGTCGACGGGGCGTTCCTGCCTAAGACCCTCATTGATGGGGGCAGCAGCCTGAACATCATCTTCACAGAGACACTCAGAAAGATGGACTTCGACTTCAACAAGATGACCGCCTGCGACGAACCCTTTTATGGGGTTGTACCCGGCAAAGCTGCATACCGCATAGGTCGTGTATGCTTGCCGGTTACCTTCGGCACAAAGGAGAACTTCCGCACGGAGTACTTAACGTTTGAGGTTGCAGACATCCGCCCCTCCTACCATGCCATCCTCGGCCGACCTATGCTGGCCAAATTCATGGCCATACCTCATCACACCTACCTCATCATGAAGATGCCGGCGCCAAACAGAATCCTTTCCGTTCTCGGGGACATCATGGTCTCCTACAACTGCGAGAGCACCACCGTCGAGCTCTCCAAAGACTCCGCGGTCAAAGCTGCAGCAACGGTCATGGTCGCCCAGGCAGCCAAGATCGACCAAACCACTCTGGAGGTGCCAGAGCAGAAGCGCACAAGCACAGCTTTGGACCCAAGTCCAGCTGTAAAGAAGGTTTGCCTCGGCCTGCCCGACGCATCCAAGGAAGTCGTCATCGGGGCCAACCTCGACCCCAAATAGGAACTCGCGCTCACCAGTTTCCTCAGGGACAACGCTGACATCTTCGCATGGAGCCCATCCGACATGCCCGGTGTCCCCAGGAGGCTGGCTGAGCACGCACTTGAAGTAAACAAGACTGCACGACCTATCAAGCAAAAGCTCCAGCGATTTGCAAAAGATAGAAAGCAGGCCATAGAAGTAGAAGTCTGTAAGCTCTTAGCTGCAGGATTTATCAGAGAGTGTAAACACCCGGTTTGGCTCGCAAACCCGGTCCTTGTACCAAAGAAAACTGGTGGATTAAGGATGTGTATCGATTACACCGATCTCAACAAGCACTGCCCGAAAGATCCCTTCCCTCTTCCTCGCATTGACCAGGTCGTGGACTCCACGGCTGGTAGCGTTCTACTCTGCTTCCTCGACTGCTACTCAGGATATCACCAGATAGCCCTGCACCCCGACGACGAGGACAAAACAGCGTTCATAATGCCCCATGGCATCTACTGCTACAAGGTCATGACTTTTGGCCTAAAAAATGCTGGAGCAACATATCAGAAGGCAATTCAGAAGTGCCTGAAGTTGCAGATCGGGAAGAACGTCGAAGCCTACGTAGATGATGTGGTCGTCAAGACTACCGAGGAAGATCAACTCATCGCCGACCTCACCGAAACCTTCGCCAATCTACGGGAGTTCCAATGGAAGCTCAACCCGACCAAGTGTGTCTTCGGTGTACCCTCCGGATTGCTCCTGGGCTTCATGGTCGGGCACCGAGGCATTGAAGCCAACCCTGTGAAGGTCGACGCTATACGCAACATGGCCAATCCATCTAGCAAGAAAGACGTCATGAAGCTTACAGGGATGATGGCGGCTCTAGGTCGTTTCATCAGCAAGCTCGGCGAGAAAGGCTTACCCTTCTTCAAGCTATTGAAGAAGGCAGACAAGTTCGTGTGGGACGACGAGGCACAAAAGGCGTTTGAAGCTCTCAAAGAATCCTTGACGACACCACCAGTTATGACACCTCCAGTTCTGGGAGAAACACTCCTACTTTATATCTCTGCCACCACTAATGTGGTCAGCACAGTTCTCGTCGCTGAACGAGAAGAAGAAGGGCAGACCTATCCTGTTCAACGACTTGTGTATTACGTGAGCGAGGTCCTGGCCGACGCTAAGACACGTTACTCACAGCCTCAGAAGTTGCTCTACGCACTTCTGATTACGTCGAGAAAGTTTCGTCATTACTTCCAAGCCCACAAGATCACGGTCCCATCGTCGTTTCCACTAGGAGAAATCATCCGCAACCGTGACGCCAACGGCCGCATCGTCAAGTGGTCGGTCGAGCTTGGAGAGTTTGACATCAAGTTTTGCCCCCGGCAAGCAATCAAGTCACAGATCCTCGCAGACTTTGTGTCTGAGTGGACAGAGATCCAGATGTCCCCTCCCAAGGAGCGGCCCGAACACTGGATAATGTACTTCGACGGTGCCCTAAACCTCGAAGGAGCAGGCGCAGGCGTATTACTCATCTCTCCTCAGGGGGAACAGCTCAAGTACGTCCTGCAGATACACTACAAGGCCTCCAACAATGGAGCAGAGTACGAAGCCCTGATTCACGGACTCCGTATAGCAGTGTCCCTTGGCATCAAGCGACTACTAGCTTTTGGCGATTCCAAGGTCGTCATCGAGCAAGTCAACAAGGAGTGGGACTGCGTCAAAGACACAATGGATGCCTACTGTGCTGAGATTCGCAAACTCGAAGGCCACTTCGAAGGGATTGAGTTTCAGCACGTACCACGAAACAACAACGTAGCAGCTGACGTACTCTCCAAACTAGGCTCTTGACGAGCTCTAGTCCCGGCAGGAGTTTTTGTCCAAGACTTACGCAAGCCTTCAATCAAGCTACTGGACCCATACAGTCCAGATTCACCTCAACACGAACAAGCCTCGGCACCTCCCCGCGACGTGCTGATGACAGAAAAAGAAGATGATTGGCGCAAGCCTTTCATAGACTTCATACTCGACCAACTCGTTCCAGAAGACAAAGCAGAATGTGAGCATATCACACGACGAAGTGCAAACTACGTCGTGATTGGTACCGACCTCTACAGAAAAGCCGCCTCCACAGGCGTCTTGATGAAGTGCATCTTGCGATCAGAAGGTCTACAGCTCCTGGCTGAGATCCACAGCGGCGAATGTGGCTGCCACGCAGCATCCGCCAACCTGGTCGGTAAGGTGTACCGATCTGGATTCTACTGGCCCACAGCCATGACCGACGCAAAAGATCTCGTAAAGAGGTGCAAAGGATGCCAATTCTTTGCCAAGCAGCAGCACCTGCCAGCTCAGGCCCTGCGCACAATTCCTCCATCATGGCCCTTTGCCATCTGGGGCCTCGACTCAGTGGGACCATTCCAAACGGCCCTAGGCAGATACAGGTTTATACTAGTAGCTGTCGACAAATTTACCAAGTGGATTGAAGTCCGACCTGTTGCGAAAGTAACATCGGAAGAAGCGGCAAAATTCATGCAAGACATAACACACCGCTTCGGTGTGCCTAACAGGATCATCACCGACCTAGGCACGGCCTTTACCGGCTCTGCCTTTTGGGATTTCTGTCAGGATAACACCATTGACGTCTACTACTCCTCGGTCGCCCACCCTCGGTGCAACGGCCAGGTCGAGCGTGCCAATGGCATGGTCCTTCAGGCTATCAAAGATCGTATCTTTGACGATGCCTCAAACTACGCCACCCGGTGGTTAGCCGAGCTACCACACGTGATTTGGGGTCTAAGGACCCAAGTCAGCTCCGCCACGGGCTTTTCGCCCTTCTTTTTGGTCTACGGATCAGAAGCCATATTACCCACCGACGTCGCCTTTGGAGCTCCACGTATCCAATTCTACGAGGAAGGAGAAGCCGAGCAAACACGTCAAGTTGACCTAGATAGCCTTGAAGAACAGAGGCTAGCTGCCGTCATGAGACAAGCTCGTCACGACCAACAACTTCGTCGGTATCATGATCGCAATGTTAGGGAAACTTCCTTCAACGTTGGTGACCTCGTCCTCAGGCGCATCCAGAAGACCGACGGCATGCACAAGCTCTCTGCCCCCTGGGAAGGACCTTTCATCGTCACTAAAGTCATCAGCCCATCCACGTATCGCCTCCAATGGGGTGACGGGCAAGGAGTGCCAAACCCTTGGAACGTGGAACATCTACGACGATTCTACCCGTAGAATAATTTTTTTTATTACAGCTATGTATTTCTTTTTACCTTTTTCAGATTAAATAAATATTAGTTCAAGCAGTCATCTGCTGTGTGCCGAGCCCTACCTTCTCCTCTCTCATGTCATCAACACTCCCCCTCGACATGCTCGGGGGCTTGGCTAAAGCCAATACATGGGTCGTAAAACCTGAGGGTTATAATTTTCTCCTACTCCTCCCCCTCGACATGCTCGGGGGCTTGGCTCAAAGCCAACCTAAGGGTCGTTCGACCTGAGGACATCATCCCTAATGGGTATAAGACCTCTGTCGCTGCGACCATGCTTGGTCGATAAGGTCGCCAGACCTGAGTCCTAGACTCCTCCTCGCGCGCCGACCTCACATAAGCCTCCACGCTGAGCTGTTGAGGTCGGTAAGCCAGCCTCTCCGTGAGTAGTGGTCAGCGAGGCAAGAAACAACACGTCGTCATCTACAAGACTACCAAGCTCGCGCAGGCACAAGGCAAGTACTTCACTTAGGCATAACAAAATATTCATCAAGAAACATTGTTTACACGACAGAGAAGAGGAGGAGGTACATCTCTCAGTCCAAGACTACTGCCCGCCGTCATCACCTTCATAGTCCAAGGAGTTCGCCACTTCCATGGCGGCGTCTTGAACTTCCAGCTCCAGGGCTGCGAGGTCTTTTTAAACATCAGCACCCCCCTTGACCTTGGCCATGTCAACATCGGGGTAGTGCGACTTCACCCTCACCAGCGCATCAGTAGCTGTCGCCAAGCTCGTCGCCTTCAGCAACGTGAGGAGTCTGTCAGGGGTCTCTATGAGACGATCAACAACAGACTTGGCCTCCCCCCCTTCAACTGGCACCGCTATGCAGTCTATAGCGTAATTGGCGGCGCCCTTCAGGTCGTTCAGCTCCACCTCATATCCTGCAATGGTTACTTGGTCATTCTGCAATGACTTCAAAGCCACCTCAAGGTTGACCTCAAGGTCTTGCCGAGCTCGTTTCTCATAAGCCAGCTTTTGAGATACGGCATACTCACTGTCAACAGCTTCTTTCATCGCCCGCTTGAGCTCTTGGCCCCCAGCCTCGACCTCACGAAGCGTCACCTCCAAGGATCGAACCTTTTCCTTGGTGTTCTTTAGATCGTTGTTGAGGTCCTCCTCACGCTTGCGGAAGTCTGCAAAATATCCAACAAAATTGATACTCAACACAAAGACCTGAGCTCTACAAGAGGATTAACAACATAAAGTCTCGACCTTACCTATGCTCACAGCATTGAACTGCGCATTGGCCTCCTGGGTCTTGTGCTTTTCCTCGGCGAGTTCGTCATCGAGCTTCTTCTTCACTACAGCCGCCGCCTCGCGGACCTGTTTGAGCTCTTGCTCAAGATCAGTAACCCGCCGCTGCGTCGCCTCAGCGTTATTCAGCAGGTCGATCCGGCTCTTCGCACGATCTGCTAGCGCCTGGTATAACACAACAGCTCGTCAGTAACAAATCAACAACACGTCGTCAGAAAAAACATCAGAGGCAAACTCACCGTCAATGCAACGTTGATGGTTATAATGCCGGTCCGCACGACCTGCATATCTTCATTGTCGTCAAAGATGTCCTCCTGCCGAGGGGTATTATTCCAGTCAATCTCTCGTCGTGGCAACCTCGGGCTCGACGGAGAAGAATCAGGTACCTGTGCGCCAGACGTCCCCGCACCTTTCGGCACTTGGTCAATCTGGGCTTGATCCTTGACCAGGTCTTCCTCCATCCCACCAGGCCTCGTGCTGATGGGACCCACATCAATAACCCGCGTAGAAGCCGACGTTCCAACCTCCCCCACGGCACCTCCTGCTCCTGCATCATCTCCAGGCGGCGGAGTCACCGTCCTTGAGTCTGTAGCCGGTGGCAGAGTCGCCCCCCTTTCATCAGCAGCCGGTGGCGGGGTCGCCGTTCTCGCATCATCAACCAATGACTGCGCCACAAACTTAGGGTCGGGCGACCTCGTGCGGGAAGGCGAGGCCTAAGCGCCCAGGCCGCGCTGAGGCTCCGCAACCGACCTACATAGTCCACCACACTCAAACAAGCATAAAAAACACAGCAACAATGAGTTAGAGATATCGAGTGTTCAAGACCTTACCTCGTGATGGTCGGGACACAAGGCTTCAGCCTAAAAACCCGCGGCCTATTCAAAACAGGCATCTTTACCTGCGTAGCAGCGACAGCTCGCTGCGCCTCCAATCCTTGACGGAGGGCATCCTCTGTCGTCTTCTGCGCCAACTCCCGCTGCCTCTTGGCTGCGGGGCTCAACGACCTCCTCACCGATCGTTCTTCTATGACCGGTGGCTCCTCGGTGGCTTTATCTTCTTCTTCATCAGATTCGACCTCCCTGGACGGAGGCGTAGGAATCACCGGTGTCTCAACCGCCGGCGGAGGACTTGTCTTCCTCTTCCTCTTCTTCTTCTCCGCGGCCTTTATCGCGGTGACCTTAACAGCAGTCGTTGAGACTGACTGCTTCGCTACCGCAGCCCTGGTCTTGTGCCTGGGCTTCACAGCACTACCCGCCTCCGGGCCGGTCCCGGCGTCGCCACCGACCTCAGTGTCGGTGTCCTCATCGGCCTCCACCGATGAGTCGGACTCGTAATACTCCAGCAGCCGGGCTGCCGGAGGTTGGTACTTGTCCGACCTCAGCTTCTGCCGGTGCTGCTCGCCTTCGCGAAGAGGTGCAGGACACCAAAACTGAAGTTCACGATCCTGCAACAACCAACGACCAAAAGGGTTAAACGACGTAAATCTGCAAACGGAGTAAAACGACCTAAAATAGTCCCAAGACTTACCGGGTCAGCCGACCTCTTCAGCGAATGTGCCTTGGGGCACTTCTTGATCTTCACCTTCCCAGAGTAGATCTGGGACACCCTGGCCGCCATCTCCTCCTTGGGGACCTTGCGGTTCACCTCACGAGTGGGGTCTGACTGCCCCCAGTATTCCTACGCGGGGTGGACCCGATCCTTGATCGGCTGAATCAGCCGCCGGCAAAACGACCTGGCGACCGAACCCCCTGTCACACCCCAGTTCTTCAGATCCTGGACTAGCTCTAGGACCTCCTTGATGTCATCAGCCTCACGAGAAGACAGCCCCAAGTCCCATTCAGAAATCTTCACGGGCTTGTGGCCAGAATGATGTGGAAGGGCCGGCAGCTGGTCAGCGATGTAGAACCACTCCGACCTCCACCCAGCAGTGTTGTCGGGGAGATCGCTGTCTATCCACTCTGACTTGAGGCCCGACCTCAAGCAGAACATTACAGCCCCCACTGGCCCAGACCTCTTGCCAGTACTCTTCACACAGAACAGGTGCCTCCAAAGAAGAAAGTGAGGCGATATCCCCAGATATGCCTCACAGAAATTGATGAAGGTCGATACTACGGTGATGGAGTTGGGAACGAGATGTACCAGCTCCAGCTTGTAGTAGTAGAGAAGACCCCGGAAGAAATCACTCGCAGGGAGGTTGAAGCCACGCTCGAAGTACGACGCGAAGACGACCTACTCCTTCACGTCCTCGGTCGGGAACTCCTCTCCCACCGCCGCCTTCCACTCCACCTCCTCCTTCGGCCTCAGTAGCCCACGGTCCACCAAGGATTGGATCTTGGCCTCCGACATCGTCGACCGCACCCACACAGTGCGTGGGTCCGGGATCGGGAGAGCTTCCGCCGCCATTTCCGCGCTAGGGTTGGATCTAGATCTAAAGCTGCACAAGGTTTTGATGCGCATGCGCAGCGCCGCACGGCGCGGGCGGCGGTGCTAGCACGCGAATGGCCGGAGCTGGCGATGGATTGGCGGAGCGCACAAGAACAGCAGGTGCAAGGCTGCGGTGGCTACGGTGCGGCGGCGGCGAAAGCGATGGGAGGAGGAAGAAGACGTGTGAGGTCAACCGCGACCCTTGATATTCTATTTATAGGAGGGTCCACCGGGTCCGCCCGTTGCGGCTCGTTCCGCCGTACGGTGCTCACCGCAATGGCTCTGTTCCGATAATTTCGCGAAAAAATCACGCCGGATTTTTCACCAAGAGAATGAGCAACGACCTAAGCTCTGAGTTTAGGTCGTCAGTCACAGTAACGTCACCAGGTCATCCTGATGACAATATTTCGATCTTCACAAGGTCGATAAGCCCCCAAATCACATCAATTTAGGTCTTTTGACAAATCATTTTGTCAAAACGACCATGTACATGACAGAAGAGAGCGAACATTACATGGGTCCTCCGAAGGTACACAGGTCGCCTGCGACCTCATTGGATCTAGAACCCGGCACAAAAATATAAACGTACTCGAAGACCTGATCTACCTAGAGCAATCCTTGAGGCGTACTCCGACACAGCAGAGCACGTCGCAAGAATTCTTCTAGCCTCAGGACCTCGATGGTGGCCTTGCGTTGAACAACTGCACGACACTGCATGTAGTTGGGCACACTTTGTGCCTGACTATGGAATGCAGATACGATCTTGCTCTTTGGCGCGGACTGCAAGACCTCAACGAGCACCACACGGTCATCGAGGTTCTACAGCTTCACCTCGGGCCTCTACAGCATCACCTCCAAACTCTACCTGGTACCATGCAGAGGCACGGTACAAAGAGTGGGGGTGCTGCCTACATTTCGCAAGAGTTCTTCTAGCTCCAAGCTTCTACAAGCACAGCAATCTACAATCTGGTGGACGAACACATGCCCATGGCATGGCTTCAAAACTACCCCGTGGCTTCATAGCTCAACAATGCTCGGTGCTTGCCTCCTTCAGTCTCACGGCGCTATTTATAGCCGAAGCCAGACCTCGGGTAGGTGGCTGAGTGATGACACTGTCGCCACGTGGTCCAGAGGGCCTGCAAACATGTGCACGATTAAAGGCGATGACTTTACCCCTGTCTCGCGATGTCTTTTGTCGCTAATGCATCAATGATGCCCGAGCCCGCCGCAGAAGTCACATGGCTGCAGTACCCCCTTGATTCGTGGACAGTTTGTCGGTTTCTGGGTGGCAAGAGAATCGCCGACCACTGTTGACCCGTGACCCTGCAGTCCACGGTACACGACAAAACCTGACTATGTATCAGAGGGCCCATCGCCTAACTAAGCCCCATACGATGATGACTCCACGACCCTCCTCAACGACCTGATATCTTTTATTTGCACCCGCTAGGCTCTGCGTCCTGGTGCACCCACTACGGCTCTGTACGTAAACGGACCTATTCCAATCAGCCTATATTTCTGTTTCCTGAGCAGAATGGTCGTAGGTTCGATTGAAGACCTTCCGGGGTAGGTGTGCCTCGCTGCTCTGCCAGATCCTTCTGGGCGCCTGGAGATCAGAAGCATCATGGAGATCTATGATTTTCGTCGGGCCCCCGTGGTCGATGTGCCTATTGCTGAGGTCATCAACACCTCAGTACCATGGCTCCACTGGACGGCTGGCAGCTATGTTGGTCATCTGGACACCAAAACGACCTTCCTGAGGTCGGCGTGCCTTAATACTTAGGTCTTGCAATACCTCGGTATGTCTACGGCTCTGCCAACCTAGTTGGGCACCCTGGATGCGTGACCTTCCGAGGTCGGTGTGCTCTTGTAGTACTGCCAGTCTACTCTGGACACCCAGGATTTTACGTCGGGAATGAAGGCCTCCCTGTGGGGTGTGCGCCTAATGGCCCTGCCAAGTATTTCCGGATGCTTGGGCGCTTTTGATTTGAGACCTTCTTGAGGTCGGCATGCCTCGGGTGGCTCTACCAGACTCTTTGCAGCTATGCAAGATATCTGGGTGTCTCTACACTCCATATGATCAAGATCAACATTTTTTCTACAGTTTCATCGTTGACCGTTTCGACCACTACAGCAGACCTCTTCATGTGACGCGCCTTTCAAGATCCTGCTGGATATCCTTGGATACTCGACATTGATGATTTGAGGTCTGCACGCCTATAAGACCTCCCTGAGGTCGGCCCTGGCAGACTCCTTGCAGCTATGCTAGGAGATCTGGGTGTCTCTACACTTCGTTTGATCAAGACCATGACTCAGTTTTCTTCTCTTTTTTGAGCATCAAACCAGCCATGCCGTCTGCTTCAATACTCGGGGACTACTCTACGAGTGCGTCTTCGACGCCCTCTTGTTTTCTTCGTCGTACCGACCTGTTGGGAAACCTGTTTCTCATCACGTCGCTACTCGACCTACTTTCTCTTTTTTGGATCATCATACCGGTCATCTTGCCCGCCACGATGCTCGGATACTACTCTATGAGTGCATCCTTGATGCCCTCTGAATTTTTTTTCATCGTCGTTTCGATCTATTGGAAGCCTGCTTCCTATAGGTCGTCACTCGACCTCTCTTCATTCAGCAAGACTACAAACAGGTCGGCTGCTAAGCTAACTTGTTCTTTTATCTTTTGGACCGACGTGCATGCTATTCGACCTGTCGATAGCTCTACGACTTCGTCATGACCTTTCTAAGGTCGCTGCGCCTACACCTCGGTCGGGGGCTTGTGAGGCATGGGTACCCCTGGGTCCCCACCGACCAGGCTCACGGCCGTCCCTGACAAGTAGGTCCGGCCTACCAGAAGACCAGCTGACCTGTCAGTGGGCCCAACCGACCTAGTTGGCAGCCCACACGACCTCCTGAAGACCTTCCAGAAGATTCCCCCGACGACCTAATTCAACACGACCTCAAGACTTGGCGTACAAGACAAGACATCGATGGATTTCGACCAAAGCAGATCGACGGATAATGGCAAGTGTTGTCAGCTAGATTTAGGTCTCCTGGTCGTATCTGACCTGGAGTCTGGGAACCGACCTTGTCCGCTGGCCAATATAAGGCGGGCAGGGCGACCCCTTGTATCAATACGCAATCCTCAAGCAATCTACACCAACAACTGGACGTAGGGTTTTACTCTCCGGAGCCCCGAACCAGTATAAACTCGCCGTGTTCTCTGTGTTCCGTGTGCTCTTGCGCAACCTTCGAGTTCTTGGCCTTAGATTCCACCCCGCCGAACAACTAAACCACAGGGATTAACACCCCCGTGGGCTGTCTAGATCCCACCATCTGACAGGTCTTGGGTGGTTTCCAATCCATAACCTCTTGTATTTTGCTAGGATCCACAGATATTCCTTCCTTGGAAATAGTGTGCCCCAAAAATTTCACACTATCCAACCAAAATTCACATTTGGAGAACTTGGCATGAAGCTTGTGATCTCGCAAACATTGTAAAACAATTCGAAGATGTTCTGCGTGTTCTTCTTCATTCTTGGAATAGATCAAGATGTCATCAATGAATACCACTACAAACTTTTCCAGTTCCGTCATGAATACAGAATTCATGAGATACATGAAATAAGTGGGTGCATTGGTAAGACCAAAGGACATCACCAGATACTCGTTAAGACCGTATCGGGTGGAGAAAGCTGTTTTGGGAATATCACATGTCCTGATCTTTATTTGATGATACCCTAATCGAAGATCAATCTTGGAGAAAACCTTGGCTCCAGCCAACTGATCGAAAAGAACATTGATGCGAGGTAAAGGATATTTATTCTTGATTGTTACCGTATTGAGAGGTCGGTAATCCACACATAACCTCAAGCTACCATCTTTCTTCTTCACAAATAGAGCTGGGCAACCCCAAGGTGAAGAACTTGGGCGAATATAACCCTTATCAAGCAATTCTTGGAGTTGTGTCTTCAATTCTGCCAATTCCTTGGGTGGCATACGGTAAGGTCTTTTGGAGATAGGGGCTGTGCCAGGCTGAAGTTCGATGACGAACTCGACATCTCTGTCAGGTGGCATACCTGGCAATTCATCGGGGAAAACATCCGCAAACTCTCGAACCACTGGAATTTCTTCCAGCTGAGAAGTGATTACCACATAAGAACAAGGATTCACACCATCTTTGAAAGGTAGGTACAGAGTCGTGGCTCCAACAATTGGTGAGTTGATCTCTACCATTCGCTCAAAAATATCCAAAATAATCTTGTGCCTATTCATCCAGTCCATCCCGAGAATAATATCAATGCCTTCCAACTCTAAGATGATAAGATCTGAATGAATCGTCTTGCTACCCATCACCAAGGGTACCTTTCTGGTTATACGATTAGAAACAACTTCACCCCCTGGTGTGGTTATCTTGTAGGTCTTATTAATGGAGTAGGCATCGAGCCCTAACTTTTCTCGTGTCTTTCCATTAAGGAAACTATTAGTGGCACCAGAATCAAACAAAATTTTTATCGGCTTGTCCCGGATAGAGAACGTGCCCATCATTACTGATGCTCCTTCTACAATAGTAGCCTCAGACGTGAAATTGAGTTTCCCTTTCTGGATTTGGATCTTCTGCTTCTTGCCTTGTTTGTTTGGCTTAAGACCTAGTCCCTGATTTGACTGTTTCGGCTTGCTCTGTTTACAGGTCGGGCATTCCTTAGCAAAATGTTTTGGGTCACCACATTTGACACAACGACGCCCACTGCCCACAGGTGGAGGTGTAGGTCCGGTAAGCTGCGGGGTCTGTCGTTGGGGGTTAGGGAAATTAAAAGTCTCTTGAGATCGATCCTGGGACTGCTTCGTCCATCTTCCAGACTGTAATGCTTGCTGGAAGTCCGGTGGAGTCTTCTGTACCATGTGAAACTTGCGAAGCTGCGCATTATTGGGCATGGAGTTAGCCTTTCTTTTCCTCTCAGCTTGGGCCCTCTTCATGGCATCTTCCTGTGAGATAGCTTTATTCACTAGCATGTGGTAGCTGTCAAATTGTACCAGATTCAACCATCCAAACAATTCACTATTAAGGCCTTCGCGAAAAAGCTCCATCTTCTTCATATCTGTATCCACATGATATCCCCCATACTGGCAGAGGTTATTAAACTTCTGTGCATATTGGTACACCGTGTCTGACCCTTGCTTGAGAGCCAATAACTCTCGCATTTTCCTGTCTGTAAGTGCCTTGGGAATGTGATGGTCTCTGAATGCCTTTTTGAATTCTTCCCAACTGATTTCATACCCAGGCTGTTGCATGGATTTGTAGTGTTCCCACCACATCAAGGCAGAACCATGAAGCTACATGCCGCAAATTTAGCCTTGCGTCCTTCTGAACATGGCAAGGTGAACACCGCGAACATGGCTTCAATGGCCTGAATCCAAGCGTCAGCATCAAAGGATTCTTCCGCCTCAGTGAACTGCGGTGGATTCATATCCAGAAAGTGCTTGTACTCGGTCACGTGACTTTGGGCATCATTTCGATTCCCATGGGGCTGTTGCTGCTGCTGTTGTTGCATGTGTAGAAGGATCTGGAGCAGCATCTCGTTTTGAGTAGCAATTGATGTCATGTCCGGTGGTTGTGGCGGCTGGTTGCGTTCACTAGAATCACCGAAACCATTCGGAGTGCTGCGTGTCGAGCCCACCATCTGAAAATTTGAGTTTTCATTAGTCACACATTCATAAGCTTGTTCAACAAGTAGAACATGTACGACAAAAACTCAAATTGACCAAATAGTCAGACTCGAGACAGCCGCACTGCATCGAAATGACAATTCCAACTTCCAAAACCAAAGTTCCCACAAATTTTCAAAATTTTCTGGCAACTTGATAAGTTCATGAAACAATAATTTGGTACTCAAGGGTTAAGCTAAATTAGTTAGGAACAAGGTCCAAAAGGTGCAAGATTCGGAGTGACGTGTTCCGGAAAAACGACAAGACCTAGGTTTACTATCTGAGCATAGCTTGAGATCTGAAAACTTATGGTTAGGAAATGATTTTTTTAGCAGAAACTTGGATAGATATGGAGTACTTGGGTATAGATCACCTATAGAGAAACTCTGCAGAACGGGTCTGAGAAAAGGTCACAACAACGGGGTCAACTAGACAGTCCAACAACAACACTTAAGATTCGATTTAAAGATTGTTATTATTGTTATTATTATCATTATTTAAGGAGAACAACACATGTGATCTTTCTATCATTCAGCAGGTTTTTATCATGATGCAAGAACGACCTAATCGTCCTCACTAAGCAATTAAGCCAAGTCAGAGTTAGTGCCGGTGGCATGGCAACAATTACATGTCTCCCTATAATAACTAGTCAAGACTATCGGTTCTCACTTAGCGACTTATGAAACGTGGTTAGTGTACCTGCAGAAAATCACAGAACAGATCGAACCTTTCGTGCCAGCACTCACGAAAGCGTCCACATACATTACCGTTCACTATAGAAACGGCACCCATGCGTTTATCGCTGCATGGACAGCGTCCAACCTCAGACACCATCCGTTTGAATGGAGAGTATCCTTGCCTCACATATTCATGATGCGGAACGCACACATATGGCAAAACGTGGCGAGACACAGACGCGACGTGGGTTCCCATTGGAATAGGTCCCATCCATCCCTCACATGACTTTCATGTGGTACCACCACGTATGGCAAAACGTGACGAGCTAGTATGGTTGTGCAAGAAGTAAGTTTTGACAAGAATAAAATGTGCTGGAAGTTAGCAAAATCAATCATAGATTTGTAAGCCACCTGAAAGAACCCAAAAATTCCCTCTAGGGCCTCTCGGTCTATTTCCATCCTTAACGATCCAACGTATTTTGCAAATACAACCAATCTTGGCAAGTTTTATTCAAAAACAAGTGATTAAGGTTGTTAATTGAACTCCGGTGCATATAATTGCTCTGATACCAGCTGTGACAACCCGCCCAGGAAAATACCGTACTATCGCCTAAACCAATCCACTTTGGTCATTAAGCGACAGTAAAGTACCATCCCATCGTAAGTTGCCGGGTTAAAGCCCGGTAAATCACTCGGATAACACACAGAGGATCGAACATATGCATTAAAACTCACACGAAGGCGAGTCCAGAGTACAATACACAAATTAAATCCAAATTACCCAGAAGGGTGTAATTATTACAAACCATGGTTCATGACATGATAAGTAAAGGTTCAGACTTCGAAAACAGCGGAATAATAAACTAGCAATACGGTAGACATCACAGGAGACCATCCGTGATGCCATCACTCGTCATCATCCACCCATTCCAACTCCCAGCCAGGTGGAATCTCTCCAGGCCACACAACACCTGCAACCACATTTATATAGCAAGGCTGAGTATACTAATACTCAGCAAGACTTAACCGTCGGGTGATAACTACATCACCAAACTCTAGACATGAAAGGCTTTTTGGCAGGTGGGTTCTTTTGCTGAAAAGCAACAAAGAGTATGTCCTTATTTTCAATATTTTAGCTCAAATTCTAGTTAATTATCATTTCTAAGTGAGCCATCTATTGCATTCATGAATTGTACAATACAATTAATCCACGCAACAATATTCACATAGTTCCATCATTAAGGGATATCATGGCCAGTTGATTAAGCAGTCTCAGATAATGGTGAGAGGCCGACAATCGATTGATTAAAAACCTTGAAAGGTAAACTTAAACACACGGAAGAATGTATACCCCAAGAAAGTCCAAACAAAAACGAAATGGGGTATACACCGACCAGACGGTTCCCATCTTTCTCCGGGTCGGGATCAGACCTACAATCCTCGGTACAAGGCTTACTGGAATGTCACGCCGGACCGCCCAGACTCGCACAGGTACCCCACTATTGCAGGCAGGGGGACACATCATGTGTCCTAGGGGTAGTAGGGAAAAGTTCCCTTACCGTGTCCATCAGGTACTAGGTTTACCGGTCCCATTCCCGACAAGTGCTTAGTACGTTCAAAAGCTTAGCCCACGAAAGCCATTGGACCGGAGCCTAAATCCCATGCTCTTACCACATGAGCAATCCATTTATAAAGATCTGATGATTCCAACATAAGAACCTATTCTCGCGAGTGATGAACATCACTCGACTTTTACCGGGTCTTATAGCATAGCAGCTATCGACCTAGCATACTAGTAAAAGAGCATTGGTACCTAGGGATCATGCATCTAGGGTTTCATTCAACTCCTGAAATGTAAATGCACAATCATAACAAAGGTAATTGCATAATTTTAAAAAGAAGGGTTAATGATCCGGGGCTTGCCTTCGTTGGCAAGGTTGGCCTTGGGCCCATCTGGACTTTGGTCCAGGTCTTGAGCTACGTTCACGCACTGCAGCTCACCGTCAGCTCCTTCGTCTCCTCCTTCCGGCACGAGCGTATAGCTACCGTTAGGAAGATCTACTCGAGGATGCAAAAGCAAGATTTAATTGACGGTTTTGATTTAATTAATTACAAACAACATATGACAACCATCGGGTGCATGGTTGACCACATTCACCTAGATAAGAATACATTCAGCATACTCTTCCAATAAAGGAACAATATGTGGTTCTTTATTAATTATTCTTTTTGATAGTGACTGTGTATATATTTATGCAAATTAATTAATATAAATTCACAAACAGCAAAGGGAGTGGTCTCAACCTTCTTAGAATGTTTCACAACACATTCATAAGGTCATTAGGTGAGGATGTGGTGATTTTCCAATTAAACCTATTATTAAGCTTCATTGTTTTTATTCATAATTAATTTCGTAAAAATGCAGTGGTGGTGTTTCTGAAGCTCTATAGACTAGAATAAAGCCACTGCACAAAAGTTCACATTTAAAAGAGCTATAAATTAATTATACCAAAACTGGCAAAATTTAGCTACCAAAACAAGATAAATGCATATAAAAATAATTAAGCAACCAATGGATTCCAACTTTCTCTCACTGATTCTCTGACTCAAATCAAGGCTAGGAAATCAACAAACACATCAAGAGCTACTCTAGATCTTGAGCTATGCATTTATATTTAAAACTAAGCATATTTCAAGAATAAATATTTCTGGTAGATATAAAATCATGATTAATTCACCAGAAGTGTATTTAGGTATAAGAAGATCACATGCAGAAGTTGAGCACAAAAACATATTTAATTTACGCTATAAAATTCATTTAGACAGATTCAGCTTAAATACAAAATAAATCATATTAAAAGATTTACTTAGTAACTTTGTGCAATTTTGGGTACAGAGCCTAGACATGGCATATCTAGCAACATATCCAAAATGCAGCTTGAGATCACTAGTAGATTTTGAACTACAGCAGATCTAGGTTTAAATGATTTCTATGTTTCATGCAAAAACTATCAGTCAAAAGTATGATCATGCTTTGTGAAAGTTGTAGATTTGCTCACAAGGAAACCAACAAAATTAGTTCGGCATTTTTCTGATTTTTCTGTGATTTTTTACGAATTTTCTAAGATTCAGCCAAAACACACTAGAGATTAAAGAATCTATTTACATTGAAGTCCCTGGATGTTTTCAGTTCTTTACAAAACTGCCCTTGCTTTACATAAACGACCCTGGAGAAAGAATGGACCTTGCAATGTGGTCCTAGGGGCGGCGCGGCGGTGCGGGCGGCCGGATTCCGGCGAGCTCGCCGCCGTTCTTGGCCGGGGAAGTAGCTGGGGAGGAGCTAGGGTTTGCCAGGGGTCGATTTGTGCCGGAGTTGAAGGTCGGGAAGGCTGGCGGCGAGCGCGGCCGGCAGAACAGGGCGGCGGTGGCCGCTGCGGCTGGAATTCCGGCGAAGGAATGGCACGTCCAGGGCAACAAGCGGGCCGGGGAGGTCGAGTGGGGCCAAGGGGAGCTCTTGGTGGTGCGGGTCAGCGCCATAAGCGAGCGGAGCGGGGAGTTCGCCGGCAGCGGCAATGGCGGATGCGGTGGCGTGGGGCGTGCTCGCGCGAGTGAGAGGAGGGCGTGCCTTTTATGGCCAAGGGAGGGGAAGAGGGAGGCCCTGCCTTCGTCGTGAAGGGAATGTGGCGCGGTGGGGGACTGGACGGGCGCGGCGCGTCGAGATGCGGGCCGTCACAGTGTGACAGGGGAGGGGGCCGGCGCGGACGCGGGCGTTACGGCGCCTGGCACCTTGAGGCCGCCTGCCGAGGGATGGGCCAGTGACAGGGGGCGCGGCCAAGGCTCCCGTTCGCCCACGTGGCTGTCCTGCGGCCTCGGCGTTCGGGCCCCGGCGACAGCCCGCGGCGCGCGTGGGCGCCGGTCGGCGGGACGCTCCGGTGTCGCCAGTGCGCGTGGTCGTTGAGGGCGCCGGTCAGCGGCCCTTTGACCATGATTTGCTCCAAAAAGTTGAATTGTGCGCCAAAAACTTTGAATAGCAAAGTTGAAGTTCCAACTATCGTCTACAACATTTGCAAAGGCCGACATATGGTTCGGTGATTGGTTTGGCTTGGAACGCGTCGTGAAATTAAGCATTTGCACGGCTCCAGTCACTATTCATTTGGCCGTTGACTGAGTTTTTGCGCGTCAAAACTTCAAAATTTTAAATGCCGCCAAATAGGAAGGTTGTGTCCCTCGAAAAGATGTACAACTTTTGTATTGGCCGATTTTGAAGTGTTTAAGCGGAATTTGGAGAACGCGTCAAAAGTTCTAGAAACGGGCATGGACATTAGGGGATTTGACCGGGGTTTGACTCGGGTTTGACCACTAATGAGTGTTGACTTGATTAGCGATTGTATTAGCATAGATTAATGGTAATTAAACACCTGAGGTGTTACACCAAGAACTGGCAAGTCCCAGAAGTGGACTTCCTATCCAACCGACACCCGGCAAAATCCGCGTCTGAAAAACCGTGAAGCTCCAAAGAAGGAGACGCGGAGTACCAAAGGCTGAAGTCGGGAGTGTATCGCAAATACCTGAAGATGCGCTTGACTGCTTGCCAATGCGAAGTCCTTGGAGACGCTTGAAAACGAGCGCACAGACATACCGAGAATTGGATGTCCAGCCTCGTCGCCGTCAGGTACAGGAGGGAGCCGATCATGCTCCGGTACTCCTTCTGGTCCACGTGTTCACCGTCCTCGTCCGCATCAAGAGCTATAGTCGTACTCATCGGCGTCGTCATGGCCTTGGAGTCCTCCATCTTGAACTTCCTCATAATGTCCTTGGTGTAGTTGGCTTGGTGTACAAATGTTCCTTCCTTCGATTGCTTGATCTGAAGCACGAGGAAGAACTGCAACTCGCCCATCATTCTCATCTCAAATTCCCTGCTCATGTCTTCTGCAAACCTTGCAACCAAAGAGTTAGACGAGCCACCAAAGACAATATCATCCACATACACCTGCACAATTAGGATCTCTTTTCCCTGCCTGAGGAGAAACAAGGTCTGATCTACCTTCCCATCTCAAAACCTCTCTCAAACAGGAACCCTCTCAACCTACCATACCAAGCTCTAGGCGCCTGCTTTAGCCCATACAGCGCCTTCCTCAACTTGTACACCTTGTGGGGGTACTTCTCACTCTCAAACCCCAGTGGTTGCCTCACGAATACTTCTTCCTCCAAAACACCGTTCAAGAAAGCACTCTTCACGTCCATTTGGTACAATTTGAACCCTTTAGCCACGGAAAAGGCTAGAAGGATCCTAATCGCCTCCAAACGGGCTACGGGAGCAAAAGTCTCCTCATAGTCTATCCCCTCTTTCTGTGTGTACCCCTGAGCAAAAAGCCTTGACTTGTTTCTCACCACTTCACCTTTCTCTCCCTCTTTATTTTTCCACACCCATTTTGTCCCAATCGGCTTACACCCCGGTGGAGGCTCCACTAACTCCCAAACTTGGTTTGTCTCAAAATTCTCCAACTCCTCATAAACTGAATTGACCCAATTGTGATCAGATAGCGCATGTCCAATGTCTTTGGGCTCAAAAGTAGCAACAAAAGCAGTATGGGCAAAGTGAGAATCATTACGAGACCTCGACCGTGTAGTGCGTTCGTTGATGTTCCCGATGATCATTGAAGCTGGATGATCCACTTGTACTCCCCGGGGAGCTTCTCGCCTTGAAGCCACCTCCCCCTCAGCTGGAGCTTCCTCACGATCTCGGCACATCATCGTAGGTGTAGGAGAAGGACCGTCCACGATCATAGTCGAAGTAGTCTGTACATGCTCCGCCGCGGGCGCCACACCACCATCTTCATCATCACCTTGCTGCACCTCATCCTCGAAAATCTCCTCGCCAAGTTCCTCGTCACCTGCACACTCAAAAACAAGCTAACTATGTGGCTGTGTCTCGTCGAAGGTAAGCTCGCAAGTCTCCACGATTTGGTTAGTTTCAAGATTGAGCACTCGAAAGGCTCTAGAATGAGACGTGTAACCAAAGAAAATGCCATCGACAGACCTAGCCTCGAACTTGTCCAACTTCTTCCCTTTCTTAAGGATGAAACATTTGCAGCCAACGACTTGAAAGTGACTCACCTTGGGGGTTCTACCGTGCATCAACAAGTAGCAAGTTTTCTTCTTATGCACCCTGAGGTAAATCCTGTTCGACACGTAGCACACGGTATTGACCGCCTCAGCCCAGAACCTTCTCGGAGTCCTATGCTCATCGACCATCGTCCGAGCCATCTCGCACAAGGTTCTGTTTTTCCTTTCCACCACGCCGTTCTGGGGAGGCGTATACGGACTAGAGAACTGGTGTTCAAGACCCAAGTCATGGCAAATGGTTTCAAAGCGAGAGTTTCTAAATTCCGAGCCATTGTCACTGCGGATCGCTCGTATGGCATCTCCGTGCCTCTCGTTTCTCAACCTCAAGACAACATCTCGAACAAAACCAAATGTCTCCCCTTTCTCCTCCAGAAATAAAACCCACGCATACCGAGAGTAGTCGTCCACCACAACCAGGACGTACCACTTTCCACCCACGGATCTCACACGAGCTGGGACAACAAGGTCCATATGGAGCAGCTCGCACGGCGCATCTTAGCATGCCAACACAGCGCACAAACCAACTCTTTCTCAAACCTCAATCGTGGCAATCCTCAGAAAAAATTGAGTTTACTCAAGCAAGACAAAAGGTCAAAGCTTAAGTGACCCAACTTCCTATGCCACTTCCACAACTCACTCGAAGAACCAGCCAAAAATCCTATTTGTGTTGATCTTATCTGTGTTGATCCTATTTGTGTTGATCCTATTTATGTTGATCCTATCTGTGTTGATCCTATCTGAGTTGATCATATCTGAGTTGATCCTGATGAGACAGATGTTAATCTGTGCTCTCCATGTGTTGCTTTGTGGATTCAATGAATAAATCTAGATCATGGAATATTCTATCCTTGAATGTTAGAGGGATTAACTCCCAGGCAAAATGGGATCATTTGCGAGATAAAATTTCAGAGAGTGCTGCTTCTATTGTTTGTCTGCAAGAGACCAAGAAGGAGGCTTTTGATCAAGCTTATATCTCTAAATTCTGCCAAAGACAGTTGAATAAATTTGCTTGCTCCACGTCTGTTGGAGCCTCTGGTGGCCTCTTAATCTGTTGGAATGATGGCCTATTTTCTGGTGAAATTACTGATTGCAATGGCTATGCCATCACTATGAAGTTCAGATCCAGGCACTCACATGCAGTTTTTCACTTATCAAATATTTATGGTCCTTCTTCCTCACCTGAAAAAGCAGCTTTCATCAGCTGGCTCTATAACTTTGACATGTCTATTTTGGAGGACTGGATACTAGTGGGTGATTTCAATTTAATAAGGTTAGTATCTGACAGGAACAAACCTGGTGGCAATGTGGGAGATATGCTGCTCTTTAATGATCTTATACAGCACTTGGACCTAGTGGACATTCCTTTTTCAGGTAGGCTGTTCACTTGGAGCAACATGCAGATAGATCCTTTGCTGGAAAAATTAGATTGGGTTTTCACTTCACCCTCATGGACTAATTCTTACCCAGCTACCTTTGTCACATGTTTGGCTAGACCTATTTCTGATCATATCCCATATGTGGTGACGATTGAGTCCCACATTCCAAAGGCTTCTATCTTTCGGTTTGAAAATTACTGGGTTGATTTTCCAGGCTTCTATGAAACTGTTAAGCTGCACTAGGATTCAAATCCTTTCTTCAGTAATATGGCTAAAACTATCAGTGGTAAGTTCAAGCAGCTTAGGAAAGGCCTGAAAGCTTGGAGTAGGGAGCTCTCAAACTTGAACAAACTGATTAACAACTGTTCTTGGGTCCTAGCACTATTTGATGGCTTGGAGGAGCAGAGGATCCTCTCTCAGGTGGAAACAATTTTCAGGAGAATTGTGAAAGTTCATATACAGAAACTTTTGGAGGCAAAGAGAATTTATTGGAAACAAAGATCTACTATTCATTGGGTTAAATTTGGTGATGAAAATACCAAGTTATTTCAGGCCATGGCTACTCATTCCTTCAGGAGGAATTCTATTTCAGCTCTGCTAAATTCTGATGGGGTGCATGCTACTGAACATTCCATCAAAGCTGGAATTCTCTGGTCGATAGGTTGGGGATATCTGAATTTACTGAAATTTTATTTGATTTAAATGCTCTTATCAGTGCAGTTCCTCTACCTCCTATGGATGAGCCCTTTACAAAGGAAGAAATCGATACAGCACTCAAAGAGATGCCACCAAACCATGCCCCAGGCCCTGATGGATTTAATGGCTTCTTTTTCAAAAAGTGCTGGCACCTATATCTGAGGACTTTTATAGGCTGTGTGAGTGCTTTTACTCTAGGAATATCAACCTTGAATGCATAAATGGCTCCTTCATTGCTCTGATCCCCAAAATTGATAACCCTCAAACTGCTAATGATTTTAGACCTATCTCTTTGCTAAACCTCTCCTTGAAGCTCCTTACCAAGTTGCTGGCTAATAGATTACAAAAGGTTATCCTATCAGTAATCCATGCAAATCAATATGGCTTTCTCAAAGGTAGAACCATACAAGATTGTTTGGCTTGGGCTTTCCAATTCCTTCATCTTTGTCACCATAGTCAAAAGGAGATTGTCATTGTTAAATTGGATTTTGAAAAGGCATTTGACAAGGTGGAGCATCAGGTCATTCTAGAAATGATGAGACACAAAGGTTTTTCAGATAAATGGCTGAAATGGATTGATCTCATTTTGTCATCAGCCTCCTCCTCCATTCTTCTAAATGGGGTTCCTGGGAAACCCTTTAAGTGCAAAAGAGGAGTCAGACAGGGTGATCCTCTGTCACCTTTGCTGTTTGTCATAACTGCTGATTTATTGCAATCTGTGGTTAACTCTACTGCTGATGAAGGTCTTTTGCATCATCCTTTGGGAAATAATTTTGGAGGTGATTATCCCATTGTACAATATGCTGATGATACTCTCCTTATTATGCCAGCTGTGGAGAGCCAACTTGTAAATCTCAAGAATATCCTTGGTACCTTTTCTGCCTCAACTGGCCTGAAAGTGAATTATTCTAAGTCTAGCATCATCCCAATCAATGTTGAACTAGAGAAAATGTACTTGTTAGCAAATGTCTTTGGCTGTCAGGTGGGTAGTATGCCCTTTACCTATCTAGGCTTGCCTCTTGGCACTACCAGACCATCAGTGGATGAATTTCTCCCTCTTCTCAACAGAATTGAAAGAAGAATGATGGGCATTAGCAGCCTATTGAGTTATGCTGGTAGACTCATCATGGTGAATTCAGTACTTTCGGCCTTGCCCACCTTCTACCTTGGAACCTTAAAATTACCTGTCTCAGTGCTTCTCCAAATTGATAGGTACAGAAAACATTGCCTTTGGGATAGGGGAGATATAAACAGAAAAGGTGGATGCCTGGTTGCTTGGAAAAGAGCCTGCCTCCCAAAAGATCAAGGTGGTCTTGGTATTATAAACCTTAGAATTCAGAATTCTGCCCTTTTATTAAAACACCTCCACAAATTCTGTAACCATGCAGACGTTCCCTGGGTTACTCTCACTTGGCAATGTCTCTACTCAAATCAGGTTGTACCACATGTTAAGAGGCTAATTGGATCATTTTGGTGGAGGGATGTGATGTCCTATAATGACAATTTCTTAATGCTCGCGTCTTACAAAGCTGGAAGAGGCAACTCTGTTTGTTTTTGGTCTGATACTTGGGACTTGGGTGTGCTCAAATGGAAATATCCACAGTTATTTTCCTTTGCCAAGAACCAAAATGTTTCTATTCAGAAATTACTTTTGCAGGATGCATATGCAAACTTCTTCACCCCTTTATCTGAGGAGGCTGCAGACCAATGGTTTGAGCTGTCCAACCTGTTGCATAACCTTCAATTGGATCCATCAGTTGATGACTTGTGGACCTACATTTGGAGTCATCAGTTTTCACACCAAAATTGGCATATAAACAGTTACAAGGTTCTTGTACAGCCCACCCTCTATTCAAGTGGTTATGGAAGACATGTTGTCGAGGCAAGCACAAATTCTTTGGTTGGTTGCTTTTTTGTGACAGGCTCAATACAAGAGATGTTCTTCAACGTAAGAAGAGGGTTCTGGATAGTTTCTGCTGTGTCCTCTGCTCAGGATCCCATGATGAAACTTTGGAGCACCTTTTTTTCATATGCTCATTCAGCCAGTGGTGCTGGCGCTTACTCCACATCTCCTGGTCCCACATGGATTCCTACCTTGATAGGGTGGTTGACGGTCGTCGGAATTTTGGTCATCGCATTTATAGAGAAATTTTTCTCTTATGTTGCTGGGCTATCTGGCTGCACCATAATGAAGTTATTTTTGATAATGTGCATGTCTCCCTCAGCCGTTGGAAGCATATCTTTAAGACGGAGTTTAAGCTGCTATTGCATATTGCTAAACCGACCCTAAGGGTGGAATTAGAGAGTTGGTTTTGTAATTTCAATTAGTCTTATTCCTCTTACTTTTTGGGCCTGAGGCCTTTGTAACCTGTAAATATTATTTTGAGAAAATGAAAAGTTCCAGTAGGGGGCTCCCCTGCTGTTCGTTTCAAAAAAAAAGAACCAGCCAAAAAGCAATGAGCCACACCAGAAGACTAAGAGAAATCCGCTCGGAAAACTTGACCCTCGGGGACGACCATGCAAACTAGGTCCCCGCGAGAATCCAAAATCCGAGAACCACCAGGCCGAAACAACACCGCAAAACCCACATCCAAAAGCTGGGACACGGAAAGCAAATTGAACCCGAGCGATTGAACAAGAGCAACACGCCTGAGAGTGACCTTGTCACTTACCTTAATCTCACCTTTTGAAAGCACACGCCCTCGCCCATTGTCCCCAAAGGTGATGTATGTCTTGGACACCACCGGGATGAGACTTGAGAACCACCCCTTGTCTCTGGTCATATGCCTCGAGCAACCGGAGTCAATCAACCAAACGTTCCTCAAGTCTCCCACCTGAAATTCAAAAATGAGCACGTGAGTGAACAAACGACTCAGCACTGGGGTTAGTACCAAAAGAGTAAAACCAGTGCTGAGCCATTTGCTCCAAAGTGGGGTTAGCACAAACCATATCATCATGCCTATCAAAGCTACCACCACGAAAACCACCACGAGGGAACCAACCTTGTCTCGCTGAAAGAGAACGAAAACCACGAAAGGAAGACCGTGGACCGTTCCTCCTCTCCAACTCAAAGCTACGACTCCTCCCACCATCGTATTGAGCATGAGGTGGAGAACGCCTAGCAAACTGACCACCATCAGACTCACCATGCCAACTACCTGTACCACGACCAAAGGAACTGAACCGAGCATCCTCACGAGCACGGAAACTAAAATGTCGGCCACCCAGACCAGCACCGGTCTGACCGGTCCCCCTGACCGGTCTGATCGGTGGTGCTCGGCCAGCAGCACCTCCTGCCACCTTTCGATCTCCCCAAGCCGGAACCGTCCTCACAATCACCTTGGCCCTGGGCATTTGCATACAAGGCTTAGGTACACCATTTGTAGGGTGGTACCTGTCCTTGTTAGGCCACTCCTTAGCCATTCTCTCCTCACGCTTCCTCTTGAATCAAAACTCACCCTTGTGACCATCTCTCCCACAATAGTCATAGTGAAACTGTATGAGCTTAGGTTTAGGCTTGGGTTGGGGCTGCTCACTTGGTTTCTCCTCACTCGGCTTCTCTTCCGGTTTCTCCTCACTAAGCTTCTCACCCTCTTTCCCAAAGAACACATTCCCCAAGTTGCTCTTGTACTTTATGGGTTTTTGGAAATCATTTGTGGGGTGAGGGAATATGGGTGGATCTAGGGTTGTGTCAAGTTTGTTTTTCAATGGGTTTGGCTCAGGAGCATAGGCATTTTGTGGAAGGTTTTTGGTGGAGCTTGGATATCACCAATCTTCTCTCCTCCCTCACCACTACACTCTCCAATCTTATCCGACCCAAGCGCTTGCCCATCATAGCGCTTGTATGCCTCTGTCATCATCCTAACCTGTGGTTCATGCCCCGACAACCAACCCATCATTTTCCTCAACTCATCATTCTCATCCTGCAAGTGATCCACATAACGTGCAAGTTCCAGATTCTTTACAGCATGCAATTCACAAGTAGAGCAAGAAGTGGGAACATGTGCTTTCAACTCAGCCTCAAGAGAAACAGTGTAAGCATGTATCTCATCAATCTTTCCATGCAAAACAGGGCAGGAAGTACAAGCACCTAGCAAAGCAGGTCTAGACTTAAGCTCAGCCACTTCAGCCCTAAGCACATCTAGTTCCTCACACTTGGAGGCATGCTTTTCCTTGAAAACAGTAAGATCAACTAGGAACACAAAGCAATCAGCACAATCAACCTCATCAGAAACAACAGGTGAAGCCTTAAGCGAATCAATTTCAAGATTAGCATCTAGGTTTTGTGTTTCTAGCTCAGCCACTCTAGTCCTAGCATCCTCAAACGAGGCCCTAAGCTCCTTTCTCATCTTCTTAGACTCTCTAAGCATGTCATCATGATTATCAAGCAACTTGCCAAGCTGTTCATTTTCCTCACGCAAGAAGGGAAGCTCGTCACGTACCTCATCCTCAGAGTCGGAATCTGAGTCGCTCTGGTGACTCTTCTTGCTACCGGAGCTTCGTGCCATGGTGTAGAAGCCATCTCTCGCGTAGCAGCTCAGCCTGCTCAAGTTCTTGGATGACTTCTTATTCTTGTGCCGATCACCTTCATCTTCGCTGCTACTGGAGCTCGAGGAAGAGTAGGCGGAGCTGGAGTCGATGTCGCTTGCTCCGACCATCGCTCGGGCCTTCATGCCGTGGCCGCCCTTCTTCCTCGATCCTCGCTCGTCCTTGTGCTTGTGCTTGTGATCGCGCCTCGATCGGTACTTGTTGTCTGTCCTCAACCGGCGCTTGTAGCCGTCCTTGTTCTCCATCTTCTCGGGACAGTCGGCGACAAAGTGTCCTGGCTTGCCCCACTGAAAGCATGTCCTCGTGTTCCTCCTTGTGTTCACCAGGTTCTCGTGCATCCTCTCGAACCTCCTGGTCAGCAGTGCCGGCTCGTCCTCTCCAAGCACGTCGAACTCCTCATCTGGCAAAGACATCAAAGAGGACAAAGAGTACATCCTGGTGGATGGGTTAGCGTTAGACTTTGCACCTGAGCCACCGATGAGGGCGAGACTATGAGAGTCAGTCGGGCCCTCGAGCTTGGCTATCATACCATGGTCCACCTCAGCCGACTTGAGCTTCAAGAACAGCTCATTCACCGTCAGAGTGTCATACTTCTCCGACTGTACAATGGCCTCGAACTTTCCATCCCAAATTGTACGATCTAGAGAGTGCAAGAGCTTTACAGCTCTGTCATGATCATCATACGGGAGCACGTCCACATTGGCCCTCATGTTGTTCACTACTACCGTGAACCGCTGGAACAAGGCATCAATTGACTCACCGGGGAGATGAGTGAAGTTCTCGTACTCTCTCCAGTAAGTCGCATACATCCGAGCCTGAACCTGAGCATTTCCAGCGTGAGCATCCTTCAAGTGCCCCCAAATCCTACAAGCTAGGTCCTTTGTCTGAACCCGATCGAATTCGGATTGACACAGAGCACGAAACAAGTAGTCGACCGCCTTGTTGTTGGCGTCGTGCATGTCTCTCGATCCTGAAGCAAGGAAGTTAATCAGATGAACATAAGCTGTGTTCACCGTAACATCCCAAAGGATCTGACCCTTACCGCGGAGGAAAGCTGCCATCCACCTCTGCCACATCTGGTAGTTTTTTGCCATCGAAGTGTGGAGGACCAGAACCCCGATCCTAGTACGCCATCCTTGGATCTTAGACTGGTTAGAATCCGAAGATCCGTAACCGACTTTGATACCACTTGAAGGACCAAACTGGCGACCAGAGAGGGGGGGAGTGAATGGGAGCCGATAAAAATTCTTCTCGAAGGAGATGGCTACTCCAACAAGATGAACACAGCTAACCAAAACACATCTCCAGCTCAACTACCCAAGTTGGCCAACACCACGTAGCCACTGGAGTGCTACTGGTCCTAGGAACCAACAACCACCGAAATCTACTCGAGAACGCAGCGGAACAAACAACTCGAGCAGCTACTGGACTGCACCGGTCAGACCGGTCGCACACACCGGTCAGACTGGTCCTTGCTGGAGCACCCTGACTGAACCTGATGATTTCCACAGAAAGACCCTCACACCGGTCAGGCTGGTATTGCACACCGGTCAGACCGGTCCGAGTCAGGAAACCCCAAAGACAAGAAACAAAGCTCCCGAGCTCCAAACAGCACCAAACCTAAAACAACAGCAAACCCAGACACCAAGGAACTCACCAAGACGTTCACCCGAGCAAAACCCAACCAAGGGTCGGCACTAGTCAAACCGATGAGAGGCACCGGTCAGACCAGTCAAGACCTGGGCTCTCAGGATGAACAGCAACCCGCGGGTCAACTCCTCCAAATCCAAATCCCGATCTCCCGATTCGCTCCACGGATTCACACAAGACTTTGGGGATAGTAGGAGTACCTCATGGGCATTCCATAGCCAAGATTTGGTCCACCAAAACTTGCTAAATCAAGAGGAATCAAAGAAATCCCGCCAAGAACACCTCTAACCCTAGAACGAAGAAAACCCCAAAATTGAGCCCCTTTACTCACGGATTTGGCAGGGGAATCAAAGGGAAAAGAACCACGAAGGGTTCATGGATACATCCCCCACCAAATCCCAAAGAGAAAGGTCTCAAAACCGCCACAAGAAAATCGCCAAGAAAAGGCTCCGAAAATCACCAAAAAGGGAAAACGAGAGAGACACAATCAAGCCTTGAGAACCACGCCGAATCATCTATACATACCATGAAGGTTCATACAAGGTCTAGCTTGCCTCCCAATCATCCTTCCCTCTCACAAGATCTCACCATGAAGCTCTCAAGCTAGTCCTCTAAATCCTAAGAAAAATAGGAAGGGAAAATAGCAAAAGCAAATGAGCTAGGGTTCCAAGAGATGGCTGCCATCCTCTCACCACTTGGGTTATATGGAGGCTAGCCAAAAGACGAAATTACCCCTATTAAATTAAACTAAGATACACACCCCAGAAGGGCCTTTTGGGAAACTTTGTCGTAGCACCATCAGACGGATGCCCGGCGACCGCAAACTTGCTTAGCCTCGACGCAAGCCTTGCAATCCCGACGCGTGTCCTTCGCTTCGAAGTCTCCGGACTGCGTCGTCGCACACCGGTCAGACCAATGTCCTCCACCGGTCAGACCGGTACCCACCAGTCAGACCGGTCAGACCCACCGGTCAGACCGGTCCTGGTGCTGCTGCCTCCGGTCTTCGGTCTTGGCTTTGTGGATCAACCAAGGAACCCAGCGGTTTTCTGGTGAACCACTGGAAACCCCGCGAACTCAGTGTAGCCTCCGCCAATCACCACTCATGACTCGGCTCCCATGTAGTCCCGGCCCGACCTTAGTTTTGAGGCTCAACCAAGAAACCGTCCATGACTTCATCTTGCTGTTCTTGCCAACATGCGGCCCGCACTTGACCCCGCTGGCCACCGGGTCCCTCGAACCAAGCCTATTGTCTTCTCCACACCTGGAGGCCTACTCGGCAATGACCTTTCGCGCTTGCTCTTCACCTGCACTAACACCAGTCAAGCCGCAACCTGCACCTGCAATACTCAGCCAAGAGTCAGTCCACACAACGTTGTCAATCACTCATCACACCAGGAAGCGATCATCCACCGGTCCTCGAACCACACAGGCTCTCAATTGCCGACTCCTCAAGGTAAGGCAAAAGGGCTCGACACCATCGGCAAAAGAGCACAACTAAAATCAGGCGAAAAAGAGCTCCAAAGCACATGAATGCAAGCTCCCCCTGAACAAATGCATTTCTCCTAATTTTTCTCCCTCTTGATGCAAAACTCCCCCTGAATGCATGAAATAAGTACTTTCCTCCCCAAAGCAAGAACTGGGTACTATCTCTCCCCCTTGTTGGTAATGTATGAATCAAGTCTACAAATGTAAGCATGTGCTTCTCAAATAGACAAAGAGCACTACAACATGCTAAAATTGAGACAAAGACAAGCAAGATAGCCACAATTTTAGTACAAGCATCGCCAACAAGATAGATAGGGACATATAAGCATGTGACATAGCCATGATCAAAATGAAGTATTTTTCAACACAAATTTCCCTCTGATGAGCATAGGACCTAAAACATGGTCAAAATGAGCACAAACAACATATAACTCACAAACTTCATGCAAGGTTACAAATTCTCATCACCAGATCATCACAAACACCTATGAGCTATCTCATGTCATGTCAAAGCCACCGAGCCATGTGTCCACTTCTAAATATGAGACTTCTCAATGGTGAACATCATGCAACGGTTTAGCACCAAAGATAATGAATTTAAAGCATAAATGACATGGAAGCACATTTTTCAAGCACAAGCATTTCATGTACCAATTTCACGATTTAAATTTAAGCATGGTACATGAAGTGCCTTTGCGGCAAAAAGAAGCTTAGGCTTCTCCACAAGGTAGCATGTAGGCTACACATTCATGATGATAAATGGATCTGTGACCCCAAATGAAAAGAACATGGTTCCCAAGCACAAATTAAGCAAGGTAAAGCCATATGCGCATAATTTGAACATGAAAGGCATTCAACTCACAAGAGAGGATCATATATAGCATTTTCACAAAAAATAAGCCATCCACAAGCATATACATCCCAAAGCTACCAAGAGCATAGCTATACATCACATGAGCATCACTAGCAAAGTCATAAGCTCATATCCAGCATATCATGGTGATCAAAGTATATAGGAGAAGCACATTCCTAAGGCATATGATACAAATGCAGTCTATGATACAAAGATGCAAGCATGATATGATACATAAATGAAAATGCAACATGCATATGTACATTAGACCCCCAATCGAAGCTCAAAAAGGAAAAACCACTCCAAGCTCCCCTCGCAAACGAGCAAATGTAGCTTGGTCCAAAGGCTTTGTTAGGATATCGGCGAGCTGTTTTTCGGTTGGTACATGAATGAGGTCTATGTTTCCCTTCTCAACATTGTCTCTCAGGAAGTGGTACCTCACCTCTATATGTTTGGTTCTAGAGTGTAGCACAGGATTTTTGGCAACACTAATGGCACTCGTGCTATCACACATGAGAGGAACATGGGTACACTCCTCACCAAAGTCACTCAGCGTGTATGTGATCCAAAGCAGCTGGGAGCAACAACTAGCAGCAGCGACATACTCGGCCTCTGTGGTAGACTGAGCTACACTAGATTGATTGTGAGAAGACCAAGAAACAAGCGAAGAACCCAAAAACTGGCACGTCCCCGATGTCGACTTCCTATCGACTCGACACCCCGCAAAGTCGGCATCCAAAAACCTAAGAAGCGAAAGAGAAGAGTACGCCGAGTACCAAAGACCAAGCTCAGGAGTGTATCGAAGATACCTGAGGACCATGTGTGGTTCGAGGACTGGTGGATGGTTGCTTCCTGGTGTGATGAGTGATTGACAACATTGTGTGGACTGATTCTTGGCTAAGTATTGCAGGTGCAGGTTGCAGCTTGACTGGTGTTGGTGCAGGTGAAGAACAAGCGCGAAAGGTCGTTGCCGGTGAGGCCTCCAGGTGTGGAAAAGGCAAGTAGGCTTGGTTCGGGGGACCCGGTGGCCATCGGGGTCAAGTGCGGGCTGCATGGTGGCAAGAACAGCAAGATGAAGTCAGTGGACAGTTTCTTGGTTGAGCCTCAAAACCAAGGTCGAGCCGGGACTTCGTGGGAGCCGAGTCATGAGTGGTGATTGGCAGAGGCTACATCAAGTTCGCGGGGTTTGCAGTGGTTCACCAGAAAACCACTAGGCTACTCGGCCGAGCCACAAAGCCGAGGCTGAAGACTAGGCGTGGCTGTCAGGCCAAAACTGGTCCGACCAGTTTGAGAAACCGGTCTGACCGGTTTGGGGTCACAGGGCGTCGGGAAGCTTCGAAGCGGAGGACACACATCGGGATCGCAAGGCTTGCGTCGAGGCTAAGCGAAGTGCGGTCGCCGGGCATCCGTCTGATGGTGTTACGGAGACAATTTCCCAAAGTGCCCTTGGTGGGTGTGTATCCTAGTTTATGTAACAAGGGTAGTTTAGTCTTTTGGCTAGCCTCCATATAACCCAAGTGGTGAGAGGATGGCAGCCATCTCTTGGAACCCTAGCTCATTTTCCCTTTGCTATTTTCCTTCCTATTTTCCTTCCTATTTTCCTTAGGATTTCTAGGACTAGCTTGAGAGCTTCATGGTGAGATCTTGTGAGAGGGAAGGATGATCGGGTGGAAGCTAGACCTTGTATGAACCTTGATGGTATGTATAGATGATTCGGCGTGGTTCCTCAAGGCTTGATTATGTTCTTCCCGTTTTCCTTTTTTTGGTGATTTTCGGAGCCTTTTCTTGGAATTCCCGTGGAGAAGTTTTGGGAGCATTTCTTTGAGGGATTCTTGTTGGATGTCACATATGTGGACCTTGTGCCTCTTTGCTTGGTGATCTTGATCCAACAAACCCTCCGAAACGGCTTCAATTTGGTGGTTTTCGGTGGAGTTCATGGAAGGGTGTTCTTGAGGGTTGACTTCCGATTCCTCTTGATTGGGTAGGTTTTGGGAACCAAGTTTCTAGCCAAAGGTAGCCGACGAGGTACCCCAGCTATCCCGAAAGTCTCACTTGAATCCGTGGAATGAATCGAGAGATCGATCGAGCTGAAGGTTGAGTTTTTCCCGCGGGCTGAGTTCTTCCTGACTGTCCAGGCAAAACCGGCCTGACCGGTTTCCCAAACCGGTCTGACCGGTTTAGCCCTAGTGGGCTGTCAAGAGGAGTTTTTGAATAGGAGAGTCTCATTCATGCTACGGCTTTTCTTGTTCAAAGGTTGAAGGGCTTTTGAGGTGTTTTGGCTAGGTTTGGTATCGAAGGTCTTTTGGGGATTTCCTAGACAAAACCAGCCTGACCGGTTTGCCAAACCGGCCTGACTGGTTTCCCCTACCTGTGAGAGGCTAAGTCCCAGAAGATCAGTCTGACCGGTTTCAGATACCAGCCTGACCGGTTTTGTCTTCCAGCAGCTGTTTCGAGTTGTTTTCCGCTACGTGTTTTGAGTGGCTATTGGTTGGATCTTGCTCCTAGGTCTAGTAGCACTCCAGTGGCTATGTGGATTTGGCAAGAGAAGTTTGTGGAGGTCTCCGAGTGATTTTGGGTTCATAGGCCGAATTCTTGAGTAGAATTTTTATCGGCTCCCATTCACTCCCCCCCTCTCTGGTTCGCCGTTCTGGTCCTTCAAGTGGTATCAGAGCCAGTTACGGGTCTTTATTGACTCTAACCAGTCTAAGATCTAAAGATGGCATACCAGGAACGGGGATCGGGTCCTCCACACTTCGATGGAAAGAACTACCAGATGTGGCAGAGACGGATGGCTGTGTTCCTCCGTGGCAAGGGACAGATCCTTTGGGATGTTACGGTGAACACAACTTATGTTCATCCGATTAACTTCCTTGCTCCGGAATCGAGGGACATGTTCGACGCCAACAACAAGGCAGTCGACTACTTGTTTCGTGCTCTGTGTCAATCCAAATTCGATCAGGTTCAGACAGAGGACCTAGCTTGTAGGATTTGGGAGCAGTTGAAGGATGCTCATGCTGGGAATGCTCAGGTTCAGGCTTGGATGTATGCGACTTACCGGAGAGAGTACGAGAACTTTACTCATCTCCCGGTGAGTCCATTAATGCCTTGTTCCAGTGGTTTACGATTGTGGTGAACAACATGAGAGCCAATGTGGCCGTGCTCCCATACGACGATCATGATAGAGCCGTGAAGCTCTTGCACTCGCTGGATCGTACAGTATGGGACGGAAAGGTCGAGGCTATTCTTGAGTCCGAGAAGTATGACACTTTGACGGTGAACGAGCTATTCTCGAAGCTCAAGTCGGCTGAGGTGGATAGGGGCATGACAGCCAAGCTCGAGAGCCCGACTGACTCTCATAGTCTCGCTCTCGTCGGTGGCTCAGGTGCTAAGTCTAACGCTAACCCATCCACCAGGATGTACTCTTTGTCCTCTTTGATGACTTTGCTAGACGAAGAGTTCGACGTGCTTGGAAAGGACGAGCTGGCGCTGCTGACCAGGCATTTCGAGAGGATGCACGAGAACCAGGTGAACACAAGGAGGAACACGAGGACATGCTTTCAGTGTGGCAAGCCAGGACACTTCGTCGCCGAGTGCCCCGAGAAGATGGAGAACAAGGACAACTACAAGCACCGGTCGAGGACGGACAACAGGCACAGAGCGAGGTGTGATCACAAGCACAAGCACAAGAACAAGGATGAACGACGATCGAGGAAGAAGGACAGCCGCGGCAGGAAGGCCCGAGCGATGGTCGGAGCAAGCGACATCGACTCCAGCTCCGCCTACTCTTCATCGAGCTCGAGTAGCAGCGAAGATGAAGGTGATCAGCGCAAGAGCAAGAAGTCATCCAAGAACTTGAGCGGGCTGAGCTGCTACACGAGAGATGGCTTCTGTGGCATGGCTCGTAGCTCCGGCAACAAGAAGAGTCACCAGAGCGACTCGGACTCCGACTCCGAGGATGAGGAGCGTGACGAGCTTCCCTTCTTGCGTGAGGCGAATGAGCGTCTTGGCAAGTTGCTTGATAATCATGATGACATGCTTAGAGAGGCAAAGAGGATGAGGAAAGAGCTTAGGGCCTCACTAGAAGATGCTAGGAACCGAGTAGCTAAGCTAGAAACCCAGAACCTTGATGCTAAGCTTGAGATAGATTCGCTTAAGGCTTCACCTGTGGTTTCTGATGAGATTGATTGTTGTGATTGCTCTGTGTACCTAGCCGATCTTACTAGTCTTAAGGATAAGCATGCTTCTACTTGTGTTGAACTAGATGTGCTTAGGGTTGAACTGGCTGAGCTTAAGTCTAGACCTGCTTTGCTTGGTGCTTGCACTTCTTACCCTGTTTTGCATGGAAAGATTGATGAGATGCATGCTTACACTGTTTCGCTTGAGGCTAAGTTGAAAGACCCTATTCCCACTTCTTGCTCTACTTGTGAATTGCATGCTTTGAAGAATCTGGAACTTGCACATTATGTTGATCGCTTGCAGGATGAGAATGACGAGTTGAGAAAAATGATGGGTTGGTTGTCGGGTCATGAACCACAGCTTAGGATGATGATAGAGGCATACAAGCGCTATGATGGGCAAGCGCTTGGGTCGGATAAGATTGGAGAGTGTAGTGGTGAGGGAGGAGAGAAGATTGGTGATATCCAAGCTCCACCTAAAACCTACCACAAAAATGCCTATGCTCCTAAGCCCAACCCACTGAGAAACAAACTTGACACAACTCCAGATCCACCCATATTTCCTCACCCAACAAATGACTTCCAAAAACCGGTGAAGTTTGTGAGCCCTAAGGAGAGTGTGGTTGGAGAGAAGAAGGGTGAGAAGTCAAGTGAGGAGAAACCGAGTGAGCAACCCCAACCAAAACCAAAGCCAAAACCAATCCGGTTTCATTATGACTATTGTGGGAGAGATGGTCACAAAGGGGAGTTTTGCTTCAAGAGGAAGCGAGAGGAGTGAATGGCTAAGGAGTGGGCAAACAAGGACAGGTACAACCCATCTCATGGTGTGCCTGAGTCTCGTATGCCACTGCCTAGGGGTAAAGCCATTGTTCGCACAGTTCCGGCTTAGGGAGAAAAGAGTGCTTTGGGTGGAAGGAACCCTGCTGGATGAATTAAATCAGTCAGATCGGTTTGGAAACCGGCCAGACCGGTTTGGGCTGTTCGTACAGAGAAACTGGTTAGACCGGTTCCAGAACCGGTCAGACCGGTTTGGAGGCAGCAGGGTGACCAGTTTGATTTTCGTGCTCGTGGTGAGGCTTGGTTCAGGTCCTTTGGTCGTGGTCCAGATGTTTGGCATGATGAGTCTGGTGGTGGTCAGTTTGCTAGACGTTCTCCACCTCGTGCTCAATACGATGGTGGGAGGAGTCGTAGCTTTGAGATGGAGAGGAGGAATGGTCCACGGTCTTCCTTTCGTGGTTTTCGTTCTCCTCCAGCGAAACAAGGGTGGTTCCCTAGTGGTGATTCTCATGGTGGCTTTCGTGGTGGTAGCTTTGATAGGCGTGATGATTTGGTTTGGGCTAACCCCACTTTGGAGCAATTGGCTCGGCACTGGTTTTACTCTTTTGGTACTAACCCCAGTGCAGAGTCGTTTGTTCACTCACATGCTCGTTTTTGAATTTCAGGTGGGAGACTTGAGGAACGTTTGGTTGATTGACTCTGGTTGCTCGAGGCATATGACCAGAGACAAGGGGTGGTTCTCAAGTCTCGTCCCGATGGTGTCCAAGACATACATCACATTTGGGGACAATGGGCGAGGGCGTGTGCTTTCAGAAGGTGAGATTAAGGTAAGTGAGAAGGTCACTCTCAGGCGTGTTGCTCTTGTTCAATCGCTCGGGTTCAATTTGCTTGCTGTGTCCCAGCTTTTGGATGAGGGCTTTGAGGTGTTGTTTCAGCCTGGTGGTTCTCGGATTTTGGATTCTCGAGGGGACCTAGTTTGCGTGGTCGTTCCCGAGGGTCAAGTTTTCCGAGCGGATTTTTCTCAGTGGTGTGGCTCATTGTTTCTTGGCTGGTTCTTCGAGTGAGTTGTGGAAGTGGCATAGGAAATTGGGTCACTTAAGCTTTGACCTGTTGTCTCGCTTGAGTAAACTCAATTTGGTCCGAGGATTGCCACGGCTGAGGTTTGAGAAAGAGTTGGTTTGTGCGCCGTGTCGGCATGCTAAGATGGTAGCTGCTTCCCATCCACTCCTCACCGAGGTGATGACAGAGCGTCCATGCGAGCTGCTCTATATGGACCTTGTTGGCCCAGCTCGTGTGAGATCTGTGGGTGGGAAGTGGTACGTCCTGGTTGTGGTGGACGACTACTCTCGGTATGCGTGGGTTTTCTTTTTGGAGGAGAAAGGGGAGACGTTTCGTTTTGTTCGAGATCTTGTCTTGAGGTTGAAGAACAAGAGGCACGGAGATGCCATACGAGCAATCTGCAGTGACAATGGCTCGAAATTTAGAAACTCTCGTTTCGAAACCTTTTGTCATGACTTGGGTCTTGAACACCAGTTCTCTAGTCCGTATACGCCTCCCCAGAACGGCGTGGTTGAAAGGAAAAACAGAACCTTGTGCGAGATGGCTCAGACGATGCTCGATGAGCATAGGACTCCGAGAAGGTTCTGGGCTGATGCGGTGAATACCGCGTGCTATGTGTCGAACAGGATTTACCTCAGGGTGCATAAGAAGAAAACTTGCTACGAGTTGATGCACGGTAGAACCCCCAAGGTGAGTCACTTCCACGTGTTTGGGTGCAAATACTTTATCCTGAAGAAAGGTAAGAAGTTAGACAAGTTCGAGGCTAGGTCTGTTGATGGCATTTTCTTTGGTTACGCGTCTCATTCTGGAGCCTTTCGAGTGCTCAATCTTGAAACTAACCAAATCGTGGAGACTTGCGAGGTTACCTTCGACGAGACACATCCACGTAGTCAGCTTGTTTTTGAGTGTGCAGGTGACGACGAACTTTGCGAGGAGAATTTTTAGGAGGAGGAGCATGAACATGGAGATGATGAAGATGGCGGTGTGGTACCCACGGCTGAGCATGTACCTACTACTTCGACTACGATTGAGAATGGGCCCTCTCCCACACCTACAACGACAAATCCAGATCAAGGAGAAGCTGCTGTTGAGGAGGAGGTAGCATCAAGGCGAGAACCTCCCCGGCGAGTTCAAGTGGATCACCTAGCTTCGAGAATCATCGGCGACATCAATGAACGTACTACACAGTCGAGGGTTCGAAACAATTCTCACTTTGCCCATGCTGCTTTCCGTGGTTAAAGGGTTCAAATTGTACCAAATGTATGTGAAGAGTGCTTTCCTAAACGGTGTCTTGGAGGAAGTAGTGTATGTGAGGCAACCACCGGGGTTTGAGAGTGAGAAGTACCCCCACCAGGTGTACAAGTTGATGAAGGTGCTGTATGGGCTGAAGCAGGCGCCTAGGGCTTGGTATGGTAGGTTGAGGGGGTTCTTGTTTGAGAGAGGGTTTGAGATGGGGAAGGTCGATCAGACCTTGTTTCTCCTCAGGCAGGGCAAAGATATCCTGATTGTGCAGGTATACGTGGATGATATTGTCTTTGGTGGCTCGTCTAACTCTTTGGTTGCAAGGTTTGCAGAAGACATGAGCAGGGAATTTGAGATGAGCATGATGGGTGAGTTGCAGTTCTTCCTCGGCCTCCAGATCAAGCAGTCGAAGGAAGGACATTTGTACACCAAGCCAAGTACACCAAGGACATTGTGAGGAAGTTCAAGATGAGTACGACTACAGCTCTTGATGTGGACGAGGACGGTGAACACGTGGACCAGAAGGAGTACCGAAGCATGATCGGGTCACTCCTCTACTTGACGGCGACGAGGCCGGACATCCAGTTCTCGGTATGTCTGTGTGCTCGTTTTCAAGCGTCTCCAAGGACTTCGCATCGGCAAGCAGTCAAGCGCATATTCAGGTATTTGTGACATACTCCCGACTTCGGTCTTTGGTACTTCGCATCTTCTTCTTTGGCTCTTCATGGATTTTCGGACGCGGATTTTGCCGGGTGTCGGTTGGATAGGAAGTCCACTTCTGGGACTTGCCAGTTTTTGGGTTCCTCTTTGGTGTCTTGGTCTTCCCGCAAACAATCGAGTGTTGCTCAATCCAATACGGAGGCAGAGTATGTGGCCGCAGCTAGTTGTTGCTCTCAGCTCCTTTGGGTCACATACACCATGAGTGACTTTGGTGAGGAGTATACCCATGTCCCACTTCAATGTGATAGCACATGTGCCATAAGTGTTGCAAAGAACCCAGTGCTCCATTCCAAAACCAAGCACATAGAAGTGAGGTATCATTTCCTGAGAGACAACGTTGAGAAAGGGAAAATCACTTTGATCCATGTACCCACACATGACCAGCTAGCCGACATTTTCACCAAACCCCTAGATCAAGCAACGTTCACTCATTTGCGGGGGGAGCTTGGTGTTTGTTTGATTTCTTGAGTTGGGTGTGTGGGAGCTTCTTTGTAGCATATGTATAGTTTCCTTTGTGCATTGTTTGCATCTTGCATGACATGTGTAACATGATGTATAGGCATCTTTGTATCTTAGATTGCATGCATTTTGTATCATATGCATTTTGTAGGAAAAGCTTCTCCTATATACATTGTTCACCATAATGTGTTATATATGAGCTTGTGAGCTAGTTTGGTATGATATGGCTTAGTGTGGCTTAGCTCTTGATGATCTTGATTTATATCCATGGTTGATAGTTATGTTTTTGAAAAATGTTATATGTATGCTCTCTTGTGAGTAAATGCCTTTATGTGATCATGACATGTTTTAGTGGCATTTCTATGCTTAATTTGGGCTTGGATAGCTTGTTTTTGAGCATATGGGACCAAAGGCTCAATTGCCATCATGAATGTTTAGCCCCCATGCTTTATCTTGTGGAGGGGCATAAGTTCCTTTTTGTCGCAAAGACATTTCATGTACCAAATATAAATCTGAAAATGAAATGTAAATTACTTGGAAAATGTGCTCCCATGTCATATGTGCTTAATTTACTTGCTTTTGGGTGCTAAATCGTTGCATGTTGCTTACCAATGAGAAGTCTCATATCTAGAAGTAAGCACATGGCTCGGTGGCTTTGACATGACATGAGGTGCTTGTGGGTGTTCATGATGGTCTTATGCTTAGAATGGTTGTCCTAGCATGAAGTTTGTGTGGCTTTGCCATTTTGACATGTTTTGCTCATGTTTAGGACTTTGCTCATGAGAGGGTAATTTTTCGCAAAAATGATCAATTCTATCTTAGCTTTACCCAATGGTTGTGAAACTTGGAGATCATGTAGTTGATGTTCATACGAAGTTGTAGAGTATCTAACTTTCTCATTTGAACATGTGTAGCATCTTGTGATGAATTTTGTTTATTTGAGAAGCTCTAGTTGCATCTTTTCCAAATTTGAGCCTTGATTCATGCATTGGCAACAAGGGGAAGAAATGTTGCTGGAGAAAAGTTGCATTGCATCCCTAGAACATATCCCAACAGTCAAGGGGGAGCTTGTGCATTTCTTTTGCATTTTTGGCTTTTGGGGGTGAGCTTCTGCCGAGTTTAATCGGTCTGACCGGTTTTCGGAACCGGCCTGACCGGTTTGGGGAAACCGGCATGACCGGTTTGGGAAACCGGCCTGACCGGTTTGTGCCTAGTGCTGGCACATGTTCAGGGGGAGTATGCATATGTGCAGGGGGAGTTCTTGAGTGTTTTGAGCTTTGCTTTGGTGGTTTGTGCTCTTTGCTTGAGCTTGTTTTTGACTCGGTTGTGTCGAGCCGTTGCCCTTGCCTAAGGGGACCAAGTCTTTCCACTTTCAAGTGATCTTGCTCTTTGCCTTTGTTTTTCTTTCGATTGCTTGTTTGAGTTTCTTTTAGTCGTTTCTTTTTCTTTTCTTTTTCTCTCTGGTTACCAAATGTGTGTGTTGTCAATGCACTCATCAAGAGGGAGATTGAGGACCATGTGTGGTTCGAGGACCGGTGAATGGTTGCTTCCTGGTGTGATGAGTGATTGACAACGTTGTGTGGACTGATTCTTGGCTAAGTATTGCAGGTGCAAGTTGCGGCTTGACTGGTGTTGGTGCAGGCCAAGAACAAGTGCGAAAGGTCGTTGCTGGTGAGGCCTCCAGGTGTGGAGAAGACAAGTAGGCTTGGTTCGAGGGACCCGGTGGCCAGCGGGGTCAAGTGCGGGCCGCAGTGGCAAGAACAGCAAGATGAAGTCGGTGGACGGTTTCTTGGTTGAGCCTCAAAACCAAGGTCGAGCCGGGATTTCGTGGGAGCCGAGTCATGAGTGTTGATTGGCAGAGGCTACATCAAGTTCGCGGGGTTTGCAGTGGTTCACCAGAAAACCACTGGGTTACTCGGCTGAGCCACGAAGCCGAGGCCGAAGACCGGGCGTGGCTGTCAGGCCAAAACCGGTCTGACCGGTTTGGGAAACCGGTCTGACCGGTTTGGGAAACCGGTCTGACCGGTTTGGGGTCGCAGGGCGTCGGGAAGCTTCGAAGCGGAGGACACGCGTCGGGATCGCAAGGCTTGCGTCGAGGCTAAGCGAAGTGCGGTCGCGGGGCATCCGTCCGATGGTGTTACGAAGACAATTTCCCAAAGTGCCCTTGGTGGGCGTGTATCCTAGTTTATGTAATAAGGGTAGTTTAGTCTTTTGGCTAGCCTCCATATAACCCAAGTGGTGAGAGGATGGCAGCCATATCTTGGAACCCTAGCTCATTTTCCCTTTGCTTTTTTGCTTCCTATTTTCCTTAGGATTTCTAAGACTAGCTTGAGAGCTTCATGGTGAGATCTTGTGAGAGGGAAGGATGATCGGGCGGAAGCTAGACCTTGTATGAACCTTCATGGTATGTATAG